>OZ020567.1:26531226-28019865 GCA_963971475.1 Chrysops caecutiens | reverse complement strand
CTTGTCTGTAGCAAGAATAGAGAGTCCTGAATGGAGACGATGTCGATTATTGCGAACCAAAGGATGAAACTTTCCTCCCATTCTAGCATCCTGTGTTGTAGCACCTACTCTCGACATTCCTGCAAGTGCTCCTTAAATATTAATTTTCGCTATTAATTTTTCACCTGGAATCAGTGACGGCTGCTCTCACGTATCGCCTCCATCTTGGCTGAAGCTTCTGGAAAATTTCACAGAAACTTTTAACCGCGTTGCAAGTGAAAGTTTATCACGTTTGCCGTGTAGGGCTTTGGTGAGGTTTTTTAAGTTTCAAAGAACAATTAATTTCTTCTTAAGGAGATTCTAACTTTTTCATTACCACACCAACACAAGACGCATCCTGGAAATTCGAAACATAAACTTCCTAATTTCACACTGTAGCACATAAAATGTTTATTGTTGATTATCGCTGTTGGAAAATAAAATGTTGTTCACAAAATACGTGCAATCAAATCCAGGTGAAATCAAATAATTAAACAAAAAAATATTTGTCAACAACTTTTAAGGACATGATTCAAATGCCCGCTTAGTGAGAAAACATTTTCCCAGGGAATTATATCCTCAAAGGACTTGTCTTTATGGATAATAAAAAAAGGTAACAAAGTCGCTGTGGTGATACGACACGAACTATAGAATCCTTGCTGTTAGGCATGATAATTACGAGGATCATGCTTGTGTTAAAATTCTTTAGCATAAAGGAATCGCCAACGGGTGACAAAAGTCCTTTTGAAATGGTTTATCAAAATTATTTTCTCGACTGAGTTGTTAACACCAAATAAATTCATAATCAGGAGATTAAATGGCCTCCAGGATCGTTTACCCGTTGCAAAATATTGAGGAGTTGATATTCACACTGGGTGTCGTCCTTTCACTTTGAAACACTTTCGAAGCTAAAGGATTCACGCACACATCAACCACAAGAGACATTTTAACTATCGTCACAAAATTTTGAACGTGTAGTTTTGTGAAAATATGAAATGAAGGTCGCAGGACTCAACTATGCCGCAGGACTCAACCAACCAAAGTCCTTTCTTGCCATTCAACCGTGTTCAACCACGTTCATCTCATTCACTTTTGGTCTACTGCTAACTGCAGAAATTGTTTGTTTTTCAGCGACTGATTGTTTTCTTTATCCTGGACAAAGGATATGATTAACACATTCTATTTGTGAGACAGGAGAAACAAACAGATAACCTGCAACGTTGATTCGCTCGGTAACTTAGTGTTGGATATTTTAAGTGACTGTAAATCCTTGTTGTTACGAGAACCCTTGTTAGTCCTGTTAATTGCATTTCTTGCCACGTTGTTACTGTAGTTACGTTGTATTCAAAGGATTGCATCTCGTTAGACGTTCTCGGAAAAATGATCAACTTGTCTCAAACGCCACTGTCTTATTTGTTTAAATTAAAATAGCGCCAACAAACATGCAAAATTTTAATTTTAAAAAACACCGTGTGATCGCTGTTTTCTGATCTTCTGCTAAGCGCAGACACACGCCTGAGTTTCATTTTTAACCCGACTGCGCAACAGCAAAGACAGGGTAATGTAAAATGTTTGTCACGCGTATCTGGATATGTATGTGGTATTCTCTCTACCCTCGAAGCGCCCTAACGACTAAATGTATTTTGATCAATGAGGTGTCTATCTTTTGTAAGCTAATTCGAGTATCATGTTGAATGGTGTATCACTGAATAACACTTTCAAAATCAAGATGATTTTCCTTAGACCATTGTACTGTTTGTTCTTAGTGCAGTTTTTAATTTTTAAAATTAAAAGAAATATTTCCAGTGTTAGAAATTGTCCGTTTTAAGAAAACATAGTAAACTCCACTTTAAAATGACTACACAGAATGTCTAAGAGGTTTTTCTCTTGTTATGGCACATCCTGTGACGCTTCAATTCGGTTTATCCCATACATTTTTTAGTTTGTTTGACAACTTCTCAGAGACTGTTTGATGTTTCCTTAAGCTGTGCAAGGGCGTCAAGACCTTCCTTTCAATTGGTTTTTGGGGAAAAACGAAAACGTTGTGTCTTTCTTTTGAGGAGGAAAATGGAGTTAACGATGAGTTTTTTTGTTTATTTATTTATTTTAGCTTGTGTTTTTCCTTCTCTTTATATGGTCTTTGTGATGTTATGTGTGTCACATCAAAAGATATGATGCTTTGTTGGGGATGTTGTCTGTATTGACACAACTCCAACATGAGGCACTTTTCCAAGGGAAAAAGAAAAAGTTTCGTGACGAGAAAATAAGATTTTGGTAAGATAAAAGCAAATTATTAATCTTTAAAGAAGTTATGATTTAAGATGTTATTATCTGCGTTTTAAAACTGAACTTTTATTGTTTTGCACAGTTCCTGGATTTTGGTTTCATAAAATAAGGGAGCTTTCTTGGAACGAGATTAGAGATAAAAGAATTTTGTAACACGTTTAGGGAAAAAATACTTTTTCAAAAAATACTTTATAAAATTTTTAAGTGCTTTTTGAAAATATTTCAAATTTAAAAAGTTGTCTCAATTATAAATAACATTCGAAGGATTAAGTGAGTTTTGATACAATATCCTTCTTAGATGTTTACATAAATTCATACGACGACTTCGAAAATGTAATCAGTAACTTGTTGTAAATGTTTCGCCCCGAAACCTAATGAATTCCAAAGTCCTGCCAAAGTTTGCACCCATTCTACCAATTTACATTTTCTATTTTCCATTTTCCATTTTCCATTTTCATAATAACTCCAGGTGATTTGTTAAAACTGCAAATGTAAACTTGTCGTTGTACATTTTGGAATTACAGGTAATTTGTGTTCAGATGATTTGATGACAACGTAATTATCCAGGACGAACCATTAGGGGACAGAACATGGTACAAAATAGCATAGATAGCTTTTGGGAAAATTGAAAATTTTCACTCATACTTAATTCATATGAACATGAAAGGACTGTTTTAGTTGTGAATACAGATTTCTACCAAAAATATATTTTCATAAAATACCTACAAATGCGTGACACGCTAATTACAGATAAATCTATTTTGAAAAGCTTTCTGGTCATATATTCACGATTTTAGCGCTTTAATATGATGAAGTATAAAAATAAAATAGTAATAGTGATAAAGTACGATCATGAATTTACTAAAATATTAACTAACCGTGATTTAGATGATATCATTGTCAGATTAACGAACCAAATATATTCCAGTTGAAATTAGTACTTCATTTCGATGTTTTGGTGATTTTGAGTACAGTATAATTTATATTTATCCTTGTAAATTGAACAGATAATGAGTAAAGACAAACACTACTATGGAGATATCCTCATAAATGATGTTGTTCTACATTATTATTAGAAATATGCAATTATGTTAATGAACAGAAAGTACTTTAGCTCATTAAAAACTTGTCTTGTTGCTTTCAAGCAACTACTGCATGAGAAATCTATTTTTGAATCCTTTAAACAAGGATTAAAATTTTCGTCTGCAAAGTCTAACAAAATTTTACCAAAAAACCTCAACGACATCCAAACAAAATGTCCAACATCTATTATATAATGCATCCTCTCTGGAAATTTAGGTTTATGCTGCTTAGCTTTACCTAAACCTAACAAACGAATCACATAATTTAGGTTGTCTGCAAAAAATAAAAATGTCTTCAAATGAGCCGGTATTTATCAAAGTACCGCATTAATTTTGGCCAAAAAACATAAAAGCTCCGCAAAATTCTGATATGGTATCTATCAAAGGTATAGCACAGACTGTCGTTGATTTTGTTTCATAAATTCCAAGTGTAGCTAATTTGATGGGTGTCTACCTGCAATGAATTTGCAACAGGTGTATGAAAGGACAGAAAGGATATTTTGACTTTTCCCTAGCTTCTCTTGCACATGAACGAATGTCAAAGGAATCTGTTCATGTTGCAAATATGCCAAAAAGTCTTATTTTCTTTTCGTCCTTGCAGGCGTTAGGACTTGGATTATTCCAAGGATACAAACGTGAATGGGATGTATTTTGTGGTTTTCCCTATTTTCGCATTCCAGATGTCAAAGAATGTGTTTAATTCAAATTTTTTGCTTATCCTTAAAAGGATTTTTTCTTTTGCCTTTTATTTTATCTTGTGCCTTGTACCTTGGACACGTTTCAAGTGGAATGTCTGGTACGTGTGAACTATGATGGATATGGTGCAAAAACAAACAGTTTTGCATCCTTTTGAGAATCTGCTGAGTCCTTAATCTTCACACGCAACAAGCACTAATTCAACATGGTTTGTGTTTGCTTTGTTCAAACGATCACATTTACCCGGAAAGTGCACTTGAAATTGTATTTTCCTCATTTCTTTCTTGAGGATTCATTGCACTTCCTTGTCAAATGGAGGAACATGGGTATATACTAAGTGGATATGAACCAAAATCCTGGATACACTTGAATCTGGCACAAAACCCAAGATTGCCTCGAGTTTCTTGGCACGCATTTTTGTATTTTGAATTTCCGTATTATTTAGGGTTTCTTCCGGTTCCGGATTTGTATTGTAGAATGAAAGATGCATTAAAAATGCCTGATTAAAATTTTCTTCTTGATGGATTCAACATGGTTTTTGAAATTTAATTAAGGACATAAGAACTGGTCAATGGTACTTACCCCGTGTGCTTCAGGTGAGAAATGTTCATAGTTGTGTTCCGGTCCGCCAGCGTTGACAAAATTATACGACGTCGGTGGGGGTGGTGGAGGTGGTTGTGGTGGTGCAGGAACATGCGGATGGACATTTTCCACAGGCACATAATGTTTCAGTTCATTTTGGACTGAGGGTTCTGTAATGTCCTGAACTTGTTCCGTTACAGGTGTGAATGCTTTGGGGGTGTAGAAATGTGCTTGTGGGGCTTCAGTGACAGGTTGATGCTCCTTCTCAATGGGTTTTCCCTTATTGGCGTCGGGATTGGATTCTTTAACGCCTTGTTTGTCTTTTGGGGGATGGAACAAGATCGGAGCAGTGTTATCCTGAGGTCTAGGTTTAGCCTCACCTTCCGGGGCTGTTTGCTTTTCACTTTGTGTTTGCGGATACTCTTTGAGTAGAAGGAACTTCAGACCTTGCAGTTGATCTGTTGGAGTTTTTCCTATCAACGCTGCGAGTTCTTTGTAAGCATCAGCTTCTCCTTCTGGATACAAAGCTTTGGGTTGAGATATTTCATTTTCTCCTTGAAATAAATTGTGTTCTTTGATGATCTGTTTCTCGTATTCTCCCAAAGAAGAGAAGTCTATGACTGGGGCCTCTTTGATAACATGCAATTCTTGCGGATACACAAGATGGGCTGTTTTCGGTTCATCAATGTGATGATATGAGACTGGTTCATGAACAACTGGGGTTTCCACAACTGTAGGCACTTCTGTTAAGAAGTAATTCAGTTTTGGTACAATGTTGACGACTTCAACTGTCGGTGGGGGTTGAACTTGCAGTGAGGGTTGAATTTCAACCGTCGTAACTGGCTCGGGTTTTGGATCTATTACTGCAGTTTGGTCGATTTCATGTTCAAGAGGAGCCAGTGGCACAATTGTGGAATAGTACTGTTGAGCAGGAGTCAGGTGAGAAGCAGTGTATGGTATGAACTGGAGTTGCTTTGCTTTCTGGTTAAGGAGCTGCTCTGCTTTCAGGCTTGCTTCGTGTGCTTTTGCAAGAAGCTTAGGAATCTTATCATTGTACAGCAGTTTGCCTGATGCTGGAGCTGATCCATACCTTGGTAGTTCCTTGTAGTGTGCCTTCTCCTGCAGAACTCGATCGATGGCTTTCTGGACTTCAGGTGGAAGTTTCTCGCCTTGCTGAACTGGCTTCAGTCCATGAAAGACTTTCACAGTCCGTGTCTCGCTTGACATCTGGTCGGAATCTCTGTAGCCACTCTTGTCTGCTTTTCTGGTGGCATTGCCTCTCATATTTTTTGGTTGAGGATGATCTTCTTGAGCGTTCTCAAACAGCTTCCTTTGCTCTCGATGGCGCCTTATAATCTCTTTGGTTGCTTCGTCTGGTTCTTTGGCATCAGATAGTTCAAATTTTATCAATTGTGGAGTCGATGGAGCTGAACGTTTTGTGATCTTAGCTTTAGTTGCCATTTCTTCCTCGTTGCTTTGATACTCCTCATGCTGGAGATTATATGCAACAATGTAACTATCCATTGTCGGGTTGTTGACATATTCATAGTTCCGTGAATTTTCCAAATACTTTTGCATTTCCTAGAGAATACAAAATCGATAAAAAATACTTCAATTTTATATATATACCTATTGTTACTACTCACTTTGCTGTTCCGTATTGCTTCAATAAATTGCGTTTCATTCCATTCCGGGTAAGGTACATTTCGTTCTGTTACAGGTATTGAATGTGACACAGCCAGGTGGAATATGGACACCAACAACTGTAGAGAAGTGGAACAAAATTAATAATTTTAAAATTCTTGTAATGAAAAATTTTTATTTCAATTATTGGAATCCTTGTTGCTAGAAAGGTTACCTGGAGGCTTCTTACGTCGTATGACATGCAAATTAAATTATGTAACATGATGTTATTAATTCGAGTAATTGAACAATTGAACACTGGAAGTCTTGTAAAAACTGAAGTTTTCTATATTATATGTAACAAATAATTACAATTTACACGACAGCACCTTGAGGGCATTTTGTGTTCTTTTTAATTCAATAATCATGTCCTCAACCATGTAATAGAGTTCTTCATGTTAATCATGAATTTGCTGCGGAGTTATTAAGCGCGAGGTTCATAGGGTTTTCCCATAGTGTATAGTCATCTCTGCCTACATTTCCCTTTTTCAATAAGATGAACAAGAAAATTCAAAGACTTCTTAAATGAATTAGCAAAAGTTTTTCCCCCTGAATAAGCCATAAAAGTGAATTCTAAGGAAAATCGAATTTCTTCGAAAGGCAGATGTTTCATAGTTTTGGAAGTTTTCTCGATTTCCAATTCAACTTCCTTCAATATGTGCAATTTTCTTTTAGCTAGAAAAAGGCCAAGAAGGTTCATACAACGATATGGATCGCATAAAATGGAAGGAGAAACTTTGTTCAATGATAACCGGGAAAAGAATTTCAAGAAGCTTGTGAAAATAACTGAAAAAAGGTTTATGGGAAGTTTTGTATAAAGAATCGAAAAAGGAAAACCATAAAATAGAGTCTTCTATCGTTGGCTGAAAAGCTTTTAGCGTGAAGAAAAACTTAACGCCTCTTTCTGGATAAGGAAAAATTAAAAACCTATTCCGGGTAAAAGTTTCATCTTAAAATCGGGTTCCTGATTATCATTTAAATACAATTTATTCTCATTCTCATCCCTTGAGTTTTGTCCTTATTCGTTGGAAAATCAAGTGTGTGTGTCGGGAAAAAAAATTTATATGTATATATATTGAAAATCAGTTTTCCCAGAGGTTTATCCGCATTTTCCCGAATGAATGCTATAACTTGTTCTTTAATGGGATTGCAATAAATCCACGCGAATAGCTGAGCTAAATTGAAACTTGAATTGTTTTCCTTAAGAGGGTAATTTTTGTTTCATGAATATCTATTCTTGTTCGTGTGTACTTTCAAGATTGTATTCTAAAGTCTACGAGAAGCTTTGACTAAGACCACACCTGTCCACTCAACATTGGAATGTCTACAAGATTATCAGATTTCATAACGTTTTCATTATTTAATTTATTTGTTTGTTCGTCTAGCTAACACGCTAACATAATTATTTGGTTATTCACAATATTATAATTTATGCACCTTCATCCATTCAAACCCGGCTTAGTGACGCTTCAAAGAAATATTAGAGAGATTTTCATTATTTTTAAAAACTGTAACTAAAAAATTAAAAATTTCACAAAATGGTCTGCGTAAATCTGGGAAAGTACAAGAAGTCCCGCTCAAAGTGAATCAATTTAAGGCAAGTGGTCCTATTTCATAGGTCAACTTCAATGTAAATACGAAATGTAAATGCAACACAAAATTCAAATAAAACTTTTTGAGCTCAAAATCACTGGTACATGTTAATGTTCTAGAAAAGTCCCACTTGTAACCTCCAACCTTATACCTGACTACTGCTATGCAACAAGCATCATATGTGTAGGTAAGTAGAAAGTGAATTTCAAAGGTTCTGTGTATCCTTTCAAACAGAATTCAAAGTTTAACGTTACATTCAACTTCAGCCTAATGTGGATAAATTTTCCAACTCAAGGGCCAAATGGGGCTTTTAATTAGTACTCACCTATTTTACTTAGCAAGTATCCTTTTAAGGAGAATCAACTCAAAAGTGAAAGTATCAAAAATAAACCTTCTGTGGTAATGGTTAACAGTTGAGGGTTAAGTGCACCGAAAGTGGATATTAAATAAAAAAATATTTTTTAAAATAAACTGAATAATGAATTTATCCTCAATTTAAAATAGGAACTGTTTGTATAATTTCCACGTGTGTCTTATGCGATTTATGTTTGAACTGATTTGGTAGTCTGAAAAATAAAACCTTTTTCAAAAGCTAAAATGCCTTATATAAATGTAGAATAGAAAACAAATTGAATTTCAAGAAATTCCATTTCATTTCCCAGTCATGTCGGATACGAAAATGTTTCCCAAAAACCGCAAAAACTAAAAATTCGTTTTTCCAACTATGGAAAAAAAGGGAACAATGCAAAGCAATAAATTTTAAACGTATGTATGTTAGTTAAATATAAAATTGCTAGTACAACAGAAAAGGGTTGAATTCCAGAATATAAGGTTATTCTAAAAACCCACTAGAAGCATTTAAGAAAAACTCTTAATGTAACATGTTTTTTCCACATTCTGTTCGATCGTAAACATAAAGTTAACATAATAAACAACAACAATAACAAAAAAATAACTTACTATAAATTTTCTTGTTTCCAACATATTTTCAATAGGCTCACAAAATTTTTTAGCTTTTAGTTAAATTAAACACAAGTTTGAATTTGAATATAAAATTTGATTTTCTTGGAAAACTTTCACTTGTACCGCATCAAAGCGTTAAAAATAAAAATTTCAAACAATATCGAATCGCGTCCATTACATCGAAAACGCTCGTTAGTCACTAAAACTAAATATGTGGTTATATTGATTTTGGTTATTTATTTAATAATCAATAAAATGCTTTTTGATATCTTAAGATAAATTTCTTTTACACTTCTTCACAATTCAACGTCTCCGATTAAACTAAAACGGTCACAGAGTTCGTGGTGCATTTTGTTGATGTCCATCTTGTCCGTGACTTAACTTGGGAAGTGTTACCTACTAAAGAAGTTGATTTTAATAGAAAATCTCATTCCATTTCACCGCCAAAGATGATCCACTGCAAGGCGAAAAGTTTTGGTGGAACGTCTTTTTTCACTTACGGGGAAAAAATTTCACTTGGAAAATTTCCGATCTTCAATGATGGTTTATCCATCATATCATACCTGCATAGCATCTTGACAAAACAAAACCTTAAGAGGGAGAGTAGCAAGTTGCAATTGATGTACACATAGGTATATTACAAAACCTGATTTTGTAGAAAATGTGATTAAAACTAACTAACAGTGGTTTTTGCCTTTTGTCTATTTGAGTCACATGATTATGCAGATGATTTATTAGAGCCATTGCACTGTAACTTGTTGTGCTGGTTAATATAATAACGCCTTTTGCTTGTTACGAATAGTAAAAGTGACTAGACAAGTTCTATAATAATTTCCCTGAAGTTCATTTAAGGTCGACCATTCAAAGGAGAGAAATCAACTTGAATAACTTCATTTTGTTTTCCGAAGAACTTCCCGCATTACTCGTTTATTATCCAAAAACTCAATACGCAAAAACAATAAAATAAGGATTAAGTGTGACAGTAATCAGTGAAAATTTGGTTTGGGACTAAAATGTTCCTTTTAATTATTATTCCTTGATATAAATCTACACTTTACAGAGCTCAAAAGCTTTGAAATTCACGTTAATGTTGATTTTCGAACAAGTGAACCATGTGCGTGGATGTATCCTCGAACCCATAAGGATTTGTTCCGATATATCCTACCAAATGAGGGTAGGAACACACACAAATTATGTACGTAAACGGGTATAAATTTTTGTAAAGTTAAAAGGAAATCTTGTTTGGAGCTTTTACTTTAAGCGTTGATTGCTCGTCTTTTACAAAGTAAAGTTTTAAGGGATGAAGATGACACTGTTTTAGGGGTACGGAAGTGTTTCAACCCCCAAAAACTCTTGAGTAAAACCACTCAATTTATCTTATTTTACGTCTTATTCGGATTCTGTTTGTTTACACACTAACATCGCTATAGAAATGTAAATTATCTATACAACTTTTCCTTTATTGACATAAATACATACATACATTGTATATATATATGTCCTTTTACATATGGAACATATAGATCTATGTTTATCCAATAAAATAGAAAGTGAATATATCGTCTTTTGTGAAATGTCTCTGCGTATCCCTTTAAGGACTCATACCCTCAATGTACCTATATTTGCCTCAATTTCAAGGGATTTTGTCTGCTCGAATTAACTGCTCCTGAATTTGTTTTACTTCAGGATTACTAGAGATTATGCTGGCATTGTGGCTTGGGCCTTAAATTAGATGAAGTGTAGTAAAATTTTTAGTAAATACTAGTATACAATGAAAGTATTTCTCATTTACCTGACATTGGCATTGATTTTTTCAGAGTTGAACTTCTTCAATTCATCATTCAAGGGATTCAACAAAGGTGACATTGGCATTGATCTTGTCAGAGCTGCAGACCTTGGGTAACCTTTCCAATCCATCATTCAAGGGATTCAACAAAGGTAGGTGAATTGTGAATATTTCATTTCGTCTCACTTTCCTCATGATTACATCATTAGAAACAGTTGGAACACTGGTATGTAACATGAAGAAAGTGAGGTGATCGAACTTTCACCAGATCTTTGGTGATAATACTATAATTGCATCCACGGAAAGCATGTTTAAATTTCTTAACTTTTTTGTCTGATATTTTCTCGAAGCGACATCGTAATAAATTCAGGCCGTAGATCAACTTGAAGTTGCGGATTTGTCTGTATAATAGCTTGTCCAAGTTGTAATGCATTATTTCCACAGTTTATTGAAGTCACTTCAGGTGCTGTGGAGTCAATAAAATTTTATTTATTTGAATTTTATTAATTTTATCACTCCATAAAAATGTTGGTGAAATTTCGATTTCCTCAAACAGGACCAGTTTGTATTCGAATGGATCTTCATGGAATGAATGTCTTCTAGTGACATGAAGATGCACAGAAATGTCTAGAGAAACTATTTCCTGTACTTTGATCGAGCTTTTTCCCTGCAATCAGGAATCCAATTTGTCTCCAAGGAAATCAGTTAAAAAATATCATCAAGATAATAATTAACTAAACAGTCCTTTGATATTATCCATTGTCATTATCCTGACAAATATACACTTCTCTTTGATAATTCAAATTGCTGGTCTGTATTTCCTGTTCCGGAACGTTCAAATGGTTCCCTCAAAGACACTTAATCCTTGTGCAATTTTAATTTTTTTTTGGTTGATAATCTTAATTGCATTCCTCTTGATAGCTAGTTATTTAATTTCCAACGCTTCTTTATGTGATTATCTTTGTACAGTCATCTAGTCTTAAGATGTCCTTTGTAGCTTTTTATTTCACCAGAACACTTTCAAACAATACCTTAAGATTAATGCCCGGAGACATTAGTCCTTTTCCTTTTGGTCATAAAGAGAATCTTGTTACGATAATTACATACTTTATTAAGTACTTTCATTGTTAACGATGGTGTTGTTTAATTTCATGATATTCGATATCAGATAATTCTTGTACTTAAATTACATACCATGAATCATTGTTTTGTTTATACCATGAATTAAATCAAGACATCTACCATTCTTCGAACTTCTTCAAAATGTCATTTAACCAAAATCAAGTAGTAAATTTTGGATACACCTCAAAGTTGCTATTAACAAATTAATTAGTTTGTGGCTTCATTTAGGTCAAACGAATTTGTGTATTAACCAATCTGACTATAAATATGAAACCTCAGAACTAATAAAAATGACAAACTTAATCAATGGTCTGAGGATTTTCAATTGTATTTGTGATAAACAAAGAATTTCATTAGGAATAATCATTTGGTAACCCAACAACAATAAACCAAGACATTTCTTAAGTTGGCAACAAAGTTTATTGTATTCTTTGAGAAGTCCTCGAAAACTAATAAGTCCTTGCCAGAAGCTTTTCATTGCCTTAAGAAGATGAAGTTGAATCTACAAAATACGGAAATTTATCAAGAAAGTTATTTTATTTGGCTTGAATAACAAGAACATGAAAAGGACTTTCTTCATCTAGTTGTGTTGGGACAACCCTCGAAATGTGTCTTAATAAATTCTGAGATTGTTTCCTGCCAGCCTGTTAGGCGGCCTGTTTGAATCCTTACATTATCCTTACTATCCCTTCCTCAATCACTCTCCTTGTTCGGAGGAAGAAGGGAATTAATTTTGTCCTCTCAACAAGAGACATAGATAAAGTGGTTCTACTTAATTGGTGGTCACATGCATGTCCTGGAAAAAAGGACAATCTCCTGAGAACTGCCTACTCGCATTTAAATAAAGTACAGAACTTTTATTAATGTCGTCTACCCGAAATTTGTGCACGCTCCATGGAATACAAATCAGCAAATACAATTTGAGGAAGTCTCACTCAGTCCATTCCAGTCTCACTGGAATTTCCAGTTCAATTCGATAATTGGTTAAAGATTTACCCATAAACGTAACATCATATTAGAAAGTGAAATTTTCCAGTCAACTTTTCCATTCTCTTACATTTCACATTGAACACTCATTTATGCACATTCCATGCAATTTGATTTTGATGTTTCTACCATGATATGACCATAAAAACCATGAAACCATCAAAAATTCAAATAAGATAAGTTCCTCAAATAAATAATTCAACATATTTCCCATTTGATAAATTTAAACCACATACCTGTGCTGTGATTACGTGTTTTATAGTACAAAAGATCCTTTATTTTAAAATTCACATAGAAATAAAAACAAAATTCACAAGAAATCTTTCGCGAAATCTTGAAAATCCTTAAGTGAAAGTCATCGCTTTGAATTAATCAGTGTCCCATCATTTCGGTGTTAATCTGATTAAGTTTTCATTAGGCTATCCATGCTTCTTTACCACAGACATAGTCCTTATGGTGAAAAACTTCTACCACATCCTATTCCCTACAAGGATGCAACAAGTGTTTCATTATTTATTTAACGAAAAAGGTACCATTTTCCCATTTAAACATTTCATGCAATGCTTTCATTTGTCCTTTCAGCTCTTAACTTGTAAGATTCATACCTTCATAAATTTAACATCTCCTAAAACAGTATCAACGAAATGTTTACGAGTCTTGTTGATTTGTGTTTGTGTTGGTAATTTAAAACCGTCAGGTATAACAAACAACAAGGACTTGAGGCTTTTGTCAAAACTATTTCATATGTACCTTGATGGTATACTTCTTCAACCACTTAAATCCATCTTATAGCACTTCAAAATTCTTTTGGTTATATTATAAATTCAAAAAAAGATTCCTTTGAGAGGGTTTACACTTTCATATATTACTAATATCCATCATTTTGTATTTTATATAGTTTATACTTATAGTTCAAAAGTAAATTTTAAATCTAATTTAATTGAGGGCAAACAAATGTGCATTATATAAAACCCAAAATAATCCGTTTGAGCCAATAAAATGCATTCTGCCCGAATCATTATGAATTATAGCTTTGAGTTAAAATTTTATTGCAATATCAACCTATAAGCCATTTAACACCAGATTATCATTAAATATATTTGTTAAATCATTTCTACAACCACTACTACTATAATTATTCACCTCGTCGGACCACTACAACCTTCAATGGATTGTTTTAATTTTCATTTTTAATTATTAAATGAGTTTGCATAATGCATTTCGTGATTTTTGGTCTGTTTTGATACTTTTAGTGTTTTTATGAAACGTGTATGATTGCTTGGTTAATTGCATTGCACTGGGATATGTTGGTTCGAACAACATTTTTTATTAAATTAGGGAGTGTTCTGAAAATGTCCTTTGTTTCTGAAACGAATTTCCTATTAACCACACAAATTAAGCTACTTTTATAACGACAATGAGTAATTTTTTCAGGGTTTTCTCCCTCATATCTCTATAAGGAATGATTGGAAAAAATTTTGTTGGAACTCTTTAATTTGCAATTTTGATTATCTATTCAATGAAAGCACTCTGTTACGGATCGCAGTGAATTTCAAAATGTTGCAGCTAAAAATCCAAGGGTAAACATAAGGAAAATAGTTGAAACCGATTGTCACAATATCTGTTAAACCGTAAATTGGAATGAGATTCGTTGAATATCCTTCAATTACAAGTTTTATTTTCCATTTACTGATATCAATTATATTAAAATCGTAGGACGTACTGAGTAGCTACACTTGAAAAACCAAGATAAACATACCATGAAATCTTGTTATAAATAACTTTGTAAACATTTTCGCATTATCATTTTCCCAAAATCTTCACAACATGTAGTGAGGATCAAATTCATTGGACATTAACTAATACCTATATTTTATTATATATTTATTGAACATGGAATACTTGAGGTTTGCGAACAAATCCTGATTTGAGAGGTTATAAAGTGGGAAATATATAAATGATCTTAAGCGAAAATTTTTATAATTTATTACATTCATCCTCATAAAAACCAATTGGGAAATCATTTAGTTCCAATATCATCCCAATCACCGGATAAACAAAACAGTAGCAATGTCTCAAACAAAAGGTTATACACAAAACATGCTCTCATATGAAATTCACATTATGTCAATTTTATTATCAAAGGATCAAACAAACTATGGTCATATCCATTTATTTGAAGCTTTAAATTTGAAAATTTTCAATTTTATCTGAAATAATAAAATTTTACAGGCACAGGGTAAAAATGTTGAGATCAAAAATGTTGAAAATTTTGTCATATTTTAATGTTGATCGGATATCATCTCATGGAATTTCGACTAAAATAAATGCATATAGCTTTAAAACACAATCCAATTAAATTGTGCTATACAAATATCCGTTTAGCATGATATAATAACTTTGAGTGGATATCCAGTGTCAATAGTTTTAGTTTGTGATAATCCAGATTTATTAAAGCAAACTTGGTTAATGACTGTAGTCCATACAAAATGTCTACGTGCTGTTCATACTATTAGAATAAATTTTCATAGCTTTCCAGATCCAGCTTTTACTTCATTATAGGGTAAAAGGACATGTACAGTATTTGGTACGAGGCTTTTGTTTAAATAGATAAATGGGACCTTCAATTGACCAAATGTGATTAACTTTGGGAACCATGTTCGTGTTATACTGGACACAATCATGTGCAATATCCTTTCATTTAGAAGCTTTGATTGTCTGTGTTTATGTTAATGTAAAATGTAAAAAGGCATTTTCAAAAATTTCAACCACACAAATTGTGAATGTGTTTTATTACCTTCAATTGAGATTTAGGAATCGATAGAATGAGGATTATTTAGTGAATAACGTTTCAAATCCAGGACATAATGATTGCACTTAATCGTTGGTTAGTGTCGATTTTTGATAAAATTTATACCAGGATTTTGTAACAATCTCATGATTAATTGGAAAATAAAGGTTATAAGTAATATTTCCATAACTTCTTATGCAATTAAAGTAATTTACTAGAAAGTTGTTAAAGGCATAACAAACCCGATTGACCAAAAATATTCTCTCAATTGAAATTTCATTTGCAATTAATTCGAGTCACTTGCACAGGAAAGTAATTTGAATTATGTGAATGTGAATAATTAATGAAATTTTCAAATTCCCACGTAACTGTGTGTCTTTCTGCCTCTGGAAAAATTGAAATTGTTCGATTGTTGAGGAAAATTCACAAGAAGGCATTGACATTGACCACGAGAACTTGTTTATCTGGTTAATCAGATAATAAAAGCACTTCAAGATGATATCAGTTTCTTTATTGTTGTTTTCATATTACATGCTTGGCGAAAAAATCCAGTGTAACCACTTTCACATACCCAGTTATGATGCTCATTGAATGAGTGATATTGAAATGAGTTAATGGACAACTGATAACTAGAAATTTCTTAGTTTTGTCTTAAAACGTTTTCTGTGTACTACTTCGATTAAATTTTTGTAGTACAAATTTCATACTATCATCCCTTCTATTTTATGTGCTGTAAATTGTGTATGACCAAGAAGAAGGTGGTGTAGTGTAACTAATGTACTTTGAAACTAGCTTGAGACAAACTTCTTGAATCGTTTTTCAAGTTGAACAAAAGAAAAACATACACATACACAAATAACTGATGCATATCGTGTTGTAAGGATAAATTTCAAGTTTGCAAACTTCTTCTATCCAGTAGAAATTCTTGAGGACACACTATTTCCAAGATTTTAAGGACATGTGCTTCTAAGAGATGAGTGCGCACTTCTTTAGAAGCAACATTGATTGTATCTCATAGACTTTTAGTAGCTAAAGCAAATCGTGTTTAGAAGGCTTATAGAAAGTTAAGTGCAATAGTTGAGTACACAAATAAAGTAGAAAAGTATATGAATCCACCTACGTACAGGGACATAAAACGGGCAGTCGTAAACAGTTCATCTTCAAGTGGGTAAATGGATTCATCCATTTAGGGAGCATATAATATGAGGAAAATTTATAGCCTGCCATATAAATCTTAGTGTTTTTATTGTACAAACTAGGCTTGAAACATGTTGTTAAACCCTTCTCTCACAGTTGGACAAGAATTTTTCGTAACAATAAAACACTAGCACATGGCTAAGATATCCTTGTTTGTGAAAATTCCTTCAGAGAAATTCATCTCACCCCTTTTTTTGTTGTTGCCTAATTCAGTTAATATTCGCACCCTGACTTACAGGGTAAAATAAAGGACAGAACACTGGCACAACAGATTGTAGGCACCTTTTTCAAATCCTTCTATTTTTAGGTGTGAGCCATGTAATGCACAAAAAAAAAGGAAAATGAAAACAATAGAAGATGGAAAAGAGAAAAAGGATAAAAAGGGTAGACAAAATGAACAAGAATCGGGTACTAAAATCCTTTGAGATAAATTAATTAGTATTCCAAAAAGGAATTCATTCATTTATCCACCCTTTACTTGTAGGCTGGCAAGTAAGTCCTGACTCAAATAGGGATGAAAAAAATATAACTCTACAAAAACGCCCATTCTATCCTTATTTCTGTCCAAATTATTCAGCTCGAGTGTTATTAATTTTTGCCGTAAATTAAATTGGTGTGAAGTCGACGGATTTACTGCCCTAAGATGAGATAACTGGCCGACATCCTTGAAAGAGAATGATGATGATAATGTAACAGAAACTTGCTTGGAATATTTCATTATAAGGTTATCTGTTGAATTCTTATCTTGAAAAGTGTTTAACTTTTACCAAATGCACTTTAATTTCAACATTTTATGTAAATGTACGACGTGGAGGTCAAGAGGTTATCGCCTTAAAATTCATTTCATTTAGGAAAAATGGACAATGTCCAAAATTTATGTTTGATATAACAAGAGATATTGGGGAGATTGTGAGAAATAGCAGACGTGGAAATACATACAGCTTATATTAAATATCTGCTCAGAGGTCTAAAGGAGAAAGAGTCGCCCGAACCCGAACCGAATTCTGTCATAAATCGTCCTTCAAAATGTTTATTTCAAAAATTTATCAAACACAAACAAAACGAATCCTTGAATCCTTCAGATTCTGTACACAAAAATAGCACATTTTCAAATGAAAAGTTAATAAATACTTAAAATTAAAAAAAATATTTCTGCAATTGGCAGCACTTTTAGCTCTCTTCGTCCTTTCGGATTGGTAGTCCTTGTGAATCAATTTCAGGAGATGGAATTAAGGGTGGCTTGAAACCATATTCTACGCGTAAATTCCTTCCAAAATCAGAATGTCTGCGTCGTATTAATTTGGGCTTATTGTTCCCAGCAGGACTACCCCACAGGGAAACTTCGTCCTTGAGTGGCACTGGTCCTAAGTAGTCATCTTTAACAATGGACGGATTCATGGGATGATAGATTTTATTATGATGGTAGTCCTGGGCGTATGTTAATGGCATTAATTGAATTAATTTCGTAACTTGTCCTGGATTGGGCTTCAAATATTTTTGCCCATTGTTCGGTGGGACTGAGTACAATGGGCCACCTACCAGAGGAAGTGCTTCACTCTTTACTTGAGTGACTTGATTCGTGACACTTTGACCTAAATCATAGTTGGCCTTGACGTTCTTCAAGCAATCCTTCTTCGTAACATCAAATTGAGGTCCTTGAATATGCAAGTGTTGAGGATAGCCGAAGTACATGTACTTCCCTTGGTGATATGGCATTTGGAAGGGCACTTGGACTGGAACATGGACTGGTACTTGTACTGGTACATGAATTGGAACATGAACTGGAACAGGTCTGTCCACGTATTTTTCCACAATTCTCTCTACCGGATATGGCCGATCGACGAATTTCTCTACTTCAACACGAACAGGACGATCCACGATCTTCTCTACGATCTTCTCAACTGTCACTGGGACTTTCACTTCTTTCTCTACGATCTTCTCCACTTCTACTGGACGATCGACGATCTTCTCAACGATCCTCTCAACTGGAACTTGAACTTGCACTGGTTTCTCTACGATCTTGACCTTTTCAACTGTCACAGGGTAAGGTACAGGACGATCTACGATTTTCTCAACAACCTTCTCGACAGGATACGGTCTGTCGATGTACTTCTCCAAAGTTATTGGGTACGGCACTGTTTGCTCAACGAATTTCTCGACGATCCTTGAGTCTTGGTTTTTGTAAGGAATGTGGACTTCGGCATGTCTTGAGGCTTGAGCTGGAGGACTGACATACTCGCCATTGGAAGTGGCAACAGCTTCATCTGAATTTGATTTTCTTATGTCGATGCGATAGGATGTTTCAGACTCTTCACTGCTTTTGTCTTCGAGGTTCTCCAGACGCACTGTCTGGTATGGCGTGAGTCTTTCTACTTCCTGAGGCGATTCAGGTATTTCCTCGGCCTTGTGTGTGTCATTAATTACATTTTTATACTCGACGGGGATTTGTATAGAGTGTTTCGGAGTATTATAGTGGAGCTGGTTTATGTACTTCCCGTTCTCTTCAACATACTCCCCGCTGTGGTCTATGAAAAGGTTCTGAACGTTTATCGATTTCTGAATTTCAACAACAGTCTTTGAGCGGGTAGGCTGAGATATTGGAGACACTGAGTTATGATGGTCATCGGCGTAGTAGATGTCCTGCTCATGTCGAGTCAAAACGAGATCAGCTGGTATCGGCAGGGAGTTCATATTGTGATTTTTGATTTCAAGTTGTTGAGGTGTGAGTGATTCTGGTAATGGATGACTCTCAGGATGTGCTTCCTCCGTCTCGTAGTGATTGTGCTTTGGTAGATCTTTGGTTACTTGACAGTTTTCTTGGTGATCGTCATGCAAGATTTGTATGTTCACTTGTTTATCTTTCCTCGGGATGGTCAATGGTGGTCTCGATGGAGAGTCATTGGGCAGAACGTTGACATGCTCTGGCTGCTCTGTCTTGAGCTCTGCTTCTACATCATTCACAATAATGGGTTGACTAAATTGGTGATATACAGGAGCTTTGAATGTGTTTCCGAATCGTGGATGATCTAAAGGATTTGGTGTTGGAAGGAACCCAGGTTGGGGTCGTGTTTCTCTGTAAGGCTCCGCAGCTTCATTGATTTGCAAGACATCTTGATTTGTAACCAGATTTTGAGTATTAAACAGAAGTCGAGATGTTCCAGGAATGTCATGTCTCGAAGGCTCCGGTTCTGGTGGGGGTCTAAGGTCATTCTCTAATACATAGCCTCCTGTATGTATAGTACTGTATTTCGATTCCTGCGGTATCACATTCGACACGTAATAGTTATACGAATGTCCAAAGGTGGGAGGTCTTATTTCAGTGAGTTGTCTCAGGTGTCCCGGTGGTCTTATAAACTTAAAGTCATTTTTAATGCCTTGGTCACTGTTCAGAGCCTTCACAGCACTATGTCCAAGAGCGAAGTGGCTTGATACCCGACTGTGGTTTCCCAGTGTTTCAATCCTAAAAGAAAATAGAGAATATTTGAATTGCTATGAATCGTATTGAGTTATTACCTCACAACTGGGTGGTATCCGTAATCATCTGCTACGTACTGAACATCGGTATGAGATTGTACTTCTGGAATTGGGAGATAGTATACTCCTTGCAATCGATGGCCACCAATTGACTCCTGTACTACTAAATGTTCCTGATTGCCTTCCGATGAAGGCTGGAAAAGTATTATTTGTCTTAATAAAATTTCATCTTCTCAGCAAGACAACTCACTTGACTCTTGTTAACTTTTTCTTGACCTCCTGCTTCTGCAATATCAGCTGCACATACTGATGAGCTTAACAGAATTATAACAATCAAGTTTTGTATCATTTCAAATCTGAAATGGTAACAAGAAAATAAAATTATAAAAAACTATCAGAAAAATGTAGAAAATAATTTCAACTCTATCAATGTTTGGTTTTGTTGCTGAACAAACAAAAATGGTTTTCTCAATATCATCCAACAATTGAGTTTCATGTTAAGAGTTTATCTAGATATGCAGATATCCTGAAATACAATCAATAAATGGAAATTTTTCCTTGCAGGACGGACAATATAAAAATAAGGAATGTGATTATACAAGACTAGAATCTAGACCATGACCTGATCCTTTTATTATTGTCATTCGAATTTCACTCAATTGAAATTCTTTAAATGCATTCAACGAGTGCATATGAGAAAATCTCAAGGATATTGATTATCGAGTATGTGAAATAAAATCACAATGTTCTTATAAGCTCCTTTAGATATTCATTTTCCACTTGTTAAACACAACAAAATTGTAGATACTTAATAAAAAAAGTATCTTTAAAAATCTCCCTCTTAATTAAAATCCCATAGAAGCTTGTCTAATAAATTCAATGTTTCCCCATTAAGTTTGTAGTCGGGTAGTCGAAGTATTTTGCATTTGCATTTTAACTTGAAAAACAATTTTCTTGTGACTGGTCAAATTTGCATTTTTCAACTCCATTGAGTTGGACAATTATTGTTCCTAATGAAGTTGATAAGCCGATTAGATTTGTTTTGAAAAGTCTGGCAAATTGGTAACAATCAACTTCAATTATTATTATCAACAATAATAATTTAAAGTATCTTCAAGTGGTCAATTCCAATATGGATAATAGATTATCAAAGTCTTGTTGAAAACGTTAATCTTTCGCTTTACGTCAATCGGAATATAGATCCGGAACTCAAACACAAAGTTTCGTTGTAAAGTGTAAACATGATTGTAAAGTATCGTTACAGCAGTCAATAATTTCAATCGATAAATTATTGATATATCGTTGGAATCGAACTTTCCGAACGTGTTTACAAATAAAAACCTCCGTTTCAGAGAAAGTCAAATCAGGATTTAAATGTCTTGATAGCTGAAGAACTTGTTCAGATATTGGTCTGTTAAGTAGGTAGGTACTGCTAAATGCAAAATTATTTTTATTGTAATTACTTTGGACAATTAAGAGATTTCATTTCAAATTGAATTGATACACTTCATGTAACTTTCGCTCTGTAATGCTAGAAATGAACATAATGAAAAAAGTCGATTAAATATTTATTGATTTGTTTTTTTGAATTATAAATTTATGGTTATTACTTTGTGTACATGTATATAAGAATGTCAAATAAATTTTGTGTCATAGACAGTGCTAGGAAATGGAGAAATGCTTTTACCACAACTTTTACCGCAAATTGAAAATTTTGACATTTTCATTTTCGAAAAACCAGGGCAAATTCTAAATAACACTATAATTAATATATCATATTCAGAAATTTGTTACTTTCAAAAATTAAAAATACAATTTGAAAACCTCATGGATTTGATGGACATAACCTCTGACCGGAAAGATTTTTCACAATTTTACAAAGTTTCAGTTTCGTGTTGTGAACGAAAGGAATGGAGAAAGTAAATTTAACAAAGTTTCTTAATTAAAGTGTTAAATTTTTTTTGTATATTGCACCCTGGGTAGTCCAAACTTAAAAATCATGTTGAAAGAATTTTAACCTGAATGGATTTTCAGTTGAATCAATGGAAAAGAATTGAACAAAAGAATTCCATATTCATATTCGATACGAAAACAATCGAATATCGATTCGATACTTAAAAACTTCAGAATACCACGTTTTAGCTATGTTATGTATTTTGAATGAAAATTGCATGCATGAAAAAGTCATAAAAATGTTCATTAGATATCATAGATTTGACAAAAACGTTGGTCATGTCCTCATCAATTATGACGTCTAGACATATAAGGCACTTCTTGAAAATTGGCATCATGAGAGACACTTTTTTCCTGTCATATTTCGTTTATGAATTCTTGCCAAATTTTAAGCTTCAAGGGCACAACAAAAATCGATAAAGGACTTTTATGAAGTTTTCATTTTGGAATAAGTCCAACTGCGAAATTTTATATGACACTCGGTAGTATTTTTTAAACAATATTTCACAATTTACAAAATAACGTAAAATCGGAAATCCGTTTATAAAATTTAACTCGTCAAAATTTCTTTCAAGTTCACTTGGACAATTCTATATCATTAACAGGATTATTGTGTTGTTGACTTCACTTTTCTCTTATATTCTTACCCTATTATAAACACAAAACTTTGTCACAAATTCAAATCCATAATTCACTGTTCTTAGAATTTCTCAAATCATCCACATAACACATAAATATTTAATTTCAACGAAACCAGAATATATTTTCTTTACAACTCCACAAATCCCCAATTGATGCGTAGCACAACGATTCAGTAATTCACTTTAACTGATTTTACTTTCAACAAGTGATCCACATTTAAAATATTTCCCCCAAACAAACTTCGAGTAAAACATAAATAAACACAAACTCATAAAAATAAGTTGATCTTGATTTGTTTTTAATACAAGACAAATCAAAACAGTCTTATACCTGTATCACCTGTTCAGTAGTGATGGTGCTGATGAAGGGCTTTCACCACAAACAAACGCCACAAGCATAGTTAATTGGACATGAAGTCGTCAATTGAATTCCTCCTAATGAACATTCACAGATCACTGAGAAATACCAGTAATTACATACCTTACCTTAATCTGAGACGAGAAATATTTCCACGCCCATGAAAATCGCAACCACAACAAATCCCGAGTTTGAATAGATGGAGTAAACCTTTCTCTGTAGGAAAAAGTGACCGGTCCTCTTAAAATCTCATTGACCAGGTTGACTCAAGTTCATTGCTTTGATTAAAAGTGAATCGAGAGCAATTTCAAATATAAACTGGTTAAATAAAAGTCGTTGGCTGCAAACCAGTTAACTGCAAAATCAGACCAAAAACTCTTACCACAGTGTCCAAGTTGGTGCCAGTTTGAAACCCACACAAGGATCCCGTCGTCTTCTGATCTTGTCTTCAGCCATCTTATGCTGTGATCTGGTTGTGGTTGTCGCCACAAAAAGCAATATTGTTGTTGTTACAGTTTTCGTCCATGCGTATACTCACCTCAAGATGTGGAATTGCTAACTTGTTGGAGTTGTAAACAAAACCCATGGAATCCGCAACTCTTACCTTTTCCCTTTCTAAGATGGCATCCAGCAGTCCATCTTGATGCTGACAACGTAATGGAGGCAAATGTTTTCCGCTCTGTATCATGTAGTTTCTGTCACTTCGTGATTTCACGGTCTTTGGTTGAATGAAGTCATATATGCGGGATGGAAGCTCCATAGGTTAAAACAAAAACGTGTGAATACATTCCAATTTCAACTTTAACACCATCAATCATAAGTCGCTAACTTTCACTACAAAAGAAATTTTTGCACTTTCCCGAAATGAAGTTTTGGGGAAATAATTAGAAATGTGAGGAATCTCATTATCACTAACAAATTTGGAACGTGTTCAACCTTGTACCTAATTAAATCATGACTCGAAATCAAGTTACACAATTTGAATGAAATTTTTGTGACAAACATGGAACGAAGGATAAACTTCAAATACCACTGGATGTCAATGAAATGTGTTAAGGACACATTATTGTCCATAAAAATGTTTTCAAATGCATCAAATATCTTGCAAGAAAGTTAGCCCTTGAAGTGATATTGAAGATTAATACTATAAATTTGACACACTATTTGATGCAAAATCGATTTCTATTTAAACGCAAAAATTTCATTGACGCAAATTTCACTTTCAAACAAGTTTCATGCGCACAAAAATATGTTCAATACCTGTAAATTAAAATCGCATCAAGTTAATTCACCTGCACGTAACAATTTCGTCTAAAATAATTTTCATTAGTTCAATAGAAATCACCTAAAGTGGATCGTGATATTTTTTTAGTTTTTGTTCAAATGGAATTTTCAATTGAAATTCCATTTGGATCCGGTGGAAAATTGATCAACTGATTGACGCAGATACCTTATGATCGTACCTTGTTATGAAACGAATCACTGTAATTTGTGCAAATTATGTTGAATGCGTGGTCGCTCGTTAAAGAAATTTCACGACTGAATTTCAGACGATTTAATGTGTCTTGAATTAAAGCAACACTTTAACCCATTTCGCAAAACATAACACTGCAGGAAGATATTGGGATTGTTCTAATGACCCATTATCCTAATGAAAGTTGGGAGCAGAAATAAAAAATTATATATATACATTAAAAGCTATTGCATATATGTATGAATATCCATATACATTAGAATGAGCTATATAAATCATCACAAAAATATGAAAATGAGAATTCTAGGCTTATGAATACTCCAGCTGCAAGGATAACATGATGAAGAACACAATAATACACTACATTTGCAAAATATGATGAAGAAAATTTCCATGTCATGTCATTTCAATTGACATCCTTGACGTTTTGTCATAGTGGTGACATAGAATCATCATTCCTTCAACGAATATTCTGAGCAAGGATATTCCCTGTGCATTAATAGGAAAAGGTATTTTCTTGAAATCACATACTAAATATGAGATCTTAATACATACACGTATCTCTTAAGGACAATGGGAATCCAGGGAAAAACATTAAACAATTCCCATTTCTTCAAAGTTCACAGGACAACGAGGAATATTCAAAATGTATAAAGAAGATGTTGAAGAACTTCAAGGATAGAAATTTTTGTTTAGATAACTTTAGATTTTTTCCTTTTCTCTTCTTCTTGATTGTCACAGTGGAATTAAACGAGAATTTATATCGTATATCCTTTTGGTAAAAATTTGCATTTATCTTATTAAATTTCTCAATTACTACATGTTGATTTTAAGGATATGTGTAGAGGAATGCATGACTTAAATCTTTGTCAGGATATTTGCAAAATTTGCATTCACATTCAATTTGATAAGAGACATCCTTTGACAGGACTTTTTTGAATTTTTGCTTTTACTTGGTCTTCAAGTTATTTGTTCAGCATTCTTTCAACGATTGAAATTGAGAGGAGAATGCAAAAATACTTTAGTCCTTTGCGATGCTACACACACATTTGAAGACAGAAGCAAGGAGAAATTGCTGGTTACGCCCAAGCACAATTATTGTCATCATTTTCATTCTTTTGTTTCCTATGGAAAAAGGACTTGAAGTGGAGCAAAGAATCCGATCTACTAGAACCTGTAATTGCCTGTAAAACAAGTTCTGACAAATTAACAAGAATCAATGAGTCCTTTCTCAAGCAAAACTTTTAAATTTGTTCCTTCATTCTTTTAGTGCCTATTCTTAGAAGGATTCTTGGCATGAACACAAATCCCTGGAATAGCATCAATGAAATCCATCTCTTGCCTTCATGCATATATGTACAAATATGTAGTATACAATCAAAGTTTTATTTGCACACCAATTAGCTTAGCATAGGACCTCATGGCGTCGTCGTTCTCGTCCTTGTTGTCAGGTACAATTTAGCGAAATAGGAATGAAATAAATTAAATTCACGCACAATTTATTCCGAATATTAAAAAGTACTGAACATTTTCTGTAAATTAGAGGCACAAATTCTAGACCTAACAATTTCTGAAAAAGGGTTCTGATTCGAACCAGTCTGCACCAATACACTCGTCCACACACATTTGTATAGAATGAAGGGATGACGATAATTAGACAAACTAATGAACGATTCGAACATGTCTGGAAATCAACGCTCAATCAGGAATGGGTTGGTTCATTTAACCGATTGTTTTATATTGTCCTGGACAAGTCCTTAATTGGAAATTCCTCATTTTCCGAATTTGCATGAATGAGTTTTTCTGGAAATCTGCTTTTCATGTTTTACGAGTATATGCATAATGACTTCATCTCAAAGTGATGTGAACCATGGAAATGTGATTAAGTCAATTCAAATCATTTTTACATAAAGTTAAAAAATGAATCCTAAATTTCAGGTCACCATAACTCATTTGTAAAACCAAATTTTCATGACATGGTAACCATTTGATCATGTCCTAGTGTTTTACAGGTAAAAAATTCAATTTCATCCTGATTTAATGGATTGAACTCTCCGGCCAATTAACATGGTTTGTGGTCTTATATTACTCACGTAAAATATTATAATTGAATTATTCGCATGTTGCGGTTATCCTTGTTGCACTTTTCAAATGTGGTTATGGTGTTTTTAGAATAAACATTTATTCTTTACAAAATCTAGTCGTTATGCTAAACCGAATAATATTGTACCAATTAATATTTCATTAGAATAAAACATTTGTCGTGAAAATATCATATTCTTGTTGAATCAATTATCTATCACCAAAGTGATACTGATTGATTGATAAAGGATATCATGAAAGTTCCTGCGACAACTACGTCCAGACATGAAAGACACTTTGAGTTTGTCAATTAAATCGCAATTTTATTTGTGTAAATTAAATTTTTCTGAATAATATAACGAAAAAAATAATTGTTTTCCTAGAACCAATTCACGTGAAACAAATTACTTTGAAGTGCTTCCAACCAGGATGCATCCAGGTTGCATCAGTCTACCGGAATCGATGCCCACTTTTGTCCAAACGAAACTGAAAAAAAAATACGTATCCTTTTACGAATGTTTTTAATCCAAGCATAAAGGACTTTTGAATTCGTGGTATTGGAAAATCCATTTTGGGTATTTATGTCCGTTTATTACACCATCCTAGACTATTGTGATCCACAGAGACGACATCAAATATTGCGAATGGATACTGTGATTGTCGACGCATAAATAGGATGGATTTCATTTAAATTTGATGTCGTGTTTACAATGATATTGAACCCCCAAAGTGCAACCCTTCTATAGACCTTTTAAGGGTAACGAATCCAAAAATAAATAAACCGTGATATCCTGATTCATATGCGTCTAGGCTTTATGCTTTTTGACGTAGAATTGCATGGTTCGCCAGTCACAGTGTTAGTTGATTTCATTTACTAAAGTGATTGCATGTCGAAAACCACAACCCTCTAGTTTAAATTGAATAATGTATATATATCTAATACAAGAAATAAATAAATAAATTATATCTAATTTAATACTTGTTGTAGATAACGAAAAGTTTCTTTCAAAAAATTTTTTCTAGTCAAATTAAAAGTTTTTCCCTGATCCAATGGAATCTCGTCAGAATTTTCCATCCAATTCAAATCATACGACCAAAAACAAAATCCCTGAATTTAATTAAGATCAATTCAGAAAAGTATTTGTAGAAGAAAATAAATGAAAAATCATTTTCCAGAGGTACAGGAAAACCCTTAGGAATAATTTCTTTTTCTAGCCGTACCCTACATTTCCCCGGGATTGAAGGTAAATTTATGAATTGGCAAAGTTTTAAAGGCGCTTGAAAACAACACTCAAATGTAATTGGTATAGAGTAGAGGGATAAATTTATTATAAAATATAAAATCATTTTGTTTTTTCATCGCTTCTAATACAATAATTTCGTGGAAAAGATGAGAAAATAAATGTGAACCACAAGATACAAGATAGATAACATGTATAGAATGTAGAAGACCAGCAAGACCAGTGTGCTAACAGTACTATCCTACGTAATAAAATGTTTACTTAACTCTTGAAATTGCAAGGACTCAAAGATACACTAAAACGAGCGTAACAGGAACCGGAAATTGTACAGAAATTGGCAACTTTCATCCCGAGACTTGTTTTGTCCTGTTTTGTATGGGCATTTTGAATGTCTTTGGTCCTGTATCCTTTACTCACTCTGGGATTGTTTCATATAATATATATATATATAAGTAGATACTATAAAAACTCACTCATAGCTAAACATGGACAGACCACAAAAGTGACTTTACCATAGACTCTATAGAAGTTTGAAATGAAAGTTTTCCATCCTGAGGGCTAAAGTCATCATAGCATAAAACGGGTATAACTTTCTAGTGTAAACTGAAACTGAGATCTAGCTAAACAGTTTTAGGATAGAGGGTGGAAGGGAATTTGTTTGTGTTTGAATTTTGGCTCGTGTTGCCAAAGATACTATCACGGGTGTCATCATTGTACACCGTTGGTAAGTGTTACCTAATCCAAGTTTTTACGGTTCCTAGAACTTATGGTTTTGTGATAGTGTTGGATTTGTATATGATCCCATGATGACCCGTTTTGTGGTACCAGTGGAACCATGTCTTTATTGAGTCATGTTTTGTTTTTGAAAAGCATCTTGCACTTTTTATTAAATTTACAAAAAAATCAAACTTTATCTGATTTTATCCACTGAATAACTGCATTAAATTAAAACATGTCTTTAACATTAAAGCTAATATTTGATGTATTATGTTTGAATTTTGCAAATGACATCAAATATTTGTGTTTGTCATGCTCTAACTAATTCTAATTGATTCAGTGTGCATTACATCAATCATCAAGACTTGATTAAGGACATGATTAACAAACATTGATTGTTTGTAATATATTTACCAGCTGTATATTTTCCGGTATCTACAGAAGGGTTTAATTTAATAATCGGAAGATATTTGTTTATCAAGATAATAAAATACTTTCTAAAATAAAATCTTGTGTAATTTTTATACATACTATACCTGCTACATATACACATGTTGTCCAGTTTTGTCCACTACAAACCACCAAAGAAGTACAGTACAGGTCAGGTTTGTGATTTGTCAACATTTACATTTTGAGTTACTTTCGATTTTCTCTGGTCAAGTCCATTGACATTGCCTTTTACCTTAAAGTAGATTAACCATTGCCTTAAATGGAATTTACCATCAAGACGAGATTTCACTATCATTCACTTTGTAAATTTTATTTTTTTTGCGGATACAAGTTAACTCATCGTTATAAATGAGGTGATATTGATTAAACACTTTAGATATTATTTTTACTTTCTTTGAACATTATAATTTTACCGGTTCTTTAATTTAATGGAAATGAAAGGCGTCTCAAACATCCCTTTTACTTATCATCATCTATTTGGACTTGGGTCAAAAACCCTCTGGTTAATCTTGATGAATACGGTGAATTGCATAAATGCAATTTCATGGGGATAAACGTATCTTGTCTTTTACAGTCTGTCGTCAATTTGTATAGCAAGCCGTAATTACACGCCCCTCATGAGTATCAGAATAAATCTTAAAAATGACAAATCACCAAAAATTAATCACAAAAGATCCCTATTTTCTCTTCTGAGTGTCCTTCAATATCCTGTGGAATATATTGCCAAATCCTAGATAATTGGAATCATTTCAGCTTGATTGCAGTTTCAGGGTGAATTTTATTTTGGAGGAGGAATATTTTGTATTGCAATGCAAGCACCAAAGAAAATGTTAACAAATTTTCATCCCAACCTTGTACGCTTGAATTAATCTGTTGCAAGAAAAACATTTTGCAATTTAAATTTTTTGCTAATTTTTCCACCAACTTCTTATTGGTGTGGAAGCAGATTGTACTGTAATTAAGTTTTTGTTGAAAAATATTGAAATTGTACACTAATAACTTCTTCAGAAATTACATGTCTCATTAGTCATCATCTTGATCTGAAATAGATATACCTATATGTTAAAGAAACCCCTGATGGCGTCATTTTTTAAATCATTCTCTCAAAATGTCATCGTCAATAAAAAGTTTAACACATAACAAGGGTGACAAAGGGTGTTCAACTCTTTCACATTAAGAACCCTGTGTAATATTGAGGGTTTTGTATTTCAAATCATTTTACCCATAATCAACTTGTATAACCCGAAGCTGAATAGTTAATTAGCAATGGAATGAGATTGAATTGAAAGTTGCCTTTTACCAAATCTAGATATTCTTCATTTTAAAATATATTCATCCCTTATTTGAATTTCCACGTACACGTAGAATCCCAGAACTGGCAACCCTTGCAAGAAGTGGCTCGCTGCAAGCATTTCCTTAATCTATTTATGGTGTATTAAAAATTCCATAAGTGAAGAAGATTCCTTCGTACACCAACCAGAATGAAGTAGATAAATGGATGGATATTAATTTTTTGGCGTTCCTGTAGTTAGTTAGCTCCACAGCTCCATGACGCCCCAATGCCTTTGAAGATAAATTTGCTAATTAAAATACAATTCCCACCGGATCGGCTTTGAGTATGAAAGTTCTGGCCAAAAAATAAGGGCACATAAATTACAGTTGAAATCTCGACAATTTGATTAAAAATGTCCCCGGAAATTTGACGAGCAATTTTTTGTTTTTGTTATTTTTTTTTTGTCATGTCCTTCTGCATAAATAGCTCATCAAAAAAAAGGAGATACTGAAAAATTTGTCTTAAGGCATTTCTTGAGACAACTCACAAGCAGAAGTGTCCTTTTGAAGCGTTTGAAGGCATACAATTTCAACTAATTAGGCATAAATTAAGGATCGAAATTATATCACCAGACATTAATTTTAGTGGTTGGTTTATGCAAATTATATTGAGCAAATTTGAATCCTTTTTTTGTGCATGTTGTTATTGCCACAAGGCTTCCATCAGGGTAAACGAGGAATGAAACTTTCCCTGATTCTAATCACTCAACGACTGCAAAAATTCATTAACTGTATCCTCATTTAAAGCTTTAGTTACTTGAAAATGTGGAATCGATGGTAACCACTAGAACCATTCATCTGGCACTTTTTGATATATAACTCTTCCTGGTTGCGGGATTGTATCGACTGCAATTATCGATTATCTAAAACCATAACACTTTATAGCTTGCTAGTTTTCGAAACCAAAACAATCCATAAGTTGAAGGTGCTGGAAGTCCTGTACATCGACAATACCAAACCAGAATGTTCAGAGCCAGCTACTGAAGGATATATTGAGGAATGGGTTTGAAATTTATGCCACGAGATAACTTCGACCGGATGACCGGACCTGTATTTTTCACTCTGCTTGCCTGCTGGTCGTGCTACTTGTCTGTTGTATCTTCGAGTTTAGTTCAAGTAATTCTAAAGTACACACACATACATACATGAAGTTTGTACCACTTCTACAAATACAGATCCTTTAAAAACCACCCACGTGGACAGGACATTGTGCAATGCAGAGGAAACCAAACTGCATACCTGGAAGAGGTAAAATTAATTGTTTGTATCCTTCCGATTATTTTTGTTTTATTTTTGTCCAACTTTCACCATTTACCTTGTCCACATGCCACTATATCCACCACTTCAAGGATACAGAATTGGCAGAAATCCACCACCACATGTACATGGTTAACTTTTATTTCCGTTTGATTCCGTTCTGGACGATGTAACTCGTTGATGATTGTCTTATTTCAAACTGACAGCATGTTACATTACATTACACAAAAAATTACATGTTAACAAACATCAAATTCAATTTTTCAAACATTTCGAAAATAAATAAGACCATCCACGTGTTATAAGGACATTCACCATTCTAAGGATTCTTTTGCCGTTTCACGATTTTGTCAAAGTAGATCAAGTGATAAGCTCCTCATGAATTTTTTCACGATTTTCATGTAGGTTTTTCAAGTTCGTAGAAGAGGATCTGCATACTAATAGCGTGAAAAATGTCATGTTTGTGCTGTAGAACCTATAGTATCTAGATTGACATATGTATGTATAAGAAACGATTTCGTATTATTCGATTTTTTCAAATTTTATTTATCTGGCTCGGATTTCATTAAAGGGTTCCCATGAACAATATTTTTTTGCTAGATGAATTGTTTATACTTTTAAAAACGTTTTGAACTTTAAGCCATTTGAAATTTCATATTTATTTTTCATTTGCGTTTTTCTCTACTACTGTTTGCGAACTAGTGTCCAAGATATCTTAAGATCTACTTGATAAATTTCATTCAAATTTAAAAAACGTTTTCTTAATAATATTGTGGTATCGAACGACATTGTAGTGCCGAACGGAACCATTAAAAACCGATTAGTGTAGACGGGAAGTGGGATCACGAATAGAAGCCAACAGGAGACGGAGTTTTTAGTTTTTCCAAAGCCGTCGTCGTGAAAAGATCAACCTATTGAATGCTACGAACAAAATAGTTTTTGAATGTTATGAATAAAATGATTATGGTTACTTCAAGTGAAGTCTTGGTTATTTTCAATAAAGTGCTAGTTTTGGCTTTAATCAAATCCTATAATATGATCTAAAGCATGACGTGAGACTTTATTGTTTCGCTTGACGTGTTAGAAAGTTATGAAAACCTGTATTATCCTCATAGAGTTCTCTTCAACCAACTGTCATTTCTATGAAGAAATGTAAAACGACATTTTTCCTGTGCTTTTCCTAGTAAGAAAATACATTTATTTTACTTTTTGAAACAATATCAACCATCAGCAAAAATTTTCTGAGGAAGGTCTCACTTGATAGTTGATATGTCCGATAGTATTTTAGTTATTTTGCTCCTTAGTTTTCCAAATTATTCATTAAACTATCGTGTATCTGTATTTGTCTTTTAATTATGCGAACCTCCTTAATAACCAACAGGAGTTTAATATCTAAATTGACATGTTAAAATGATTCGATGTTTTGTGAATTTATTTATCTCAAAAACATCAAATAGTTTTGTATAACAAACCGTGTAATCAATTACGTTGCTGACATCCATTTGAGAAAAGCGCAATTTCCTTGACTATCCTTGGCGTACTTTAAGGAAGTCCTTTGAACGTCTTCATACAACCACAAAATGGATGCTGTTGCCGTAATAGTTCACCTGAAAATCAAAGTGAATTTAAAGAATTCCAATTGCGGAACTCAGAGCCTTTGTAAGATCGAACATTCATTATACGCTCTAAGAAAATTCTGTTGGGAAACTAAATTAAAAACGACAAAATACGATGACATGGAAAAAAAACTTATATGCGATTAAGGACTTACTAAAACGTCTTTAAAAAAAAGTAGAAGTTTACTAAGGAAACTTTCTGTTGATACAATTCAATAACTGCAACGAATGGTTTACGTCCTTTGAAGTCTCAAAGAGTCGTCCTTCAAGAAAACTAATTTTCTATTTGCAATGAAAAACTTGTCCTCAAACTTGAGTAAATAATATAAGTAAGAAAAAAATATCTTAAATATATTCTAGTAGAGCTTACTTTGGACAATCTTTCGGGAAGAAATTGTCCCGATTTACGAACTTATTTACCCAAACTTCTTTGCAACGAGAAAATAGTCATAAGCTTAAAACTTCTAAGACTTTCTTTGATGATTTTTCCGGAAATAGTAAAGAAACAGAAGTTTGTTGGATTCCATGTCATCTTTGTGAAGATTTACCCAAAACTTTGAGTGATATCCTTTTGAGGAACAAGTTGTACTTGGTCAGTTCTGTGGACATAAAGCAATTTCATTCTACTAACGTTGAAAAATATTTGGTTGAATCATCAATAGTGGTTTCATGATATGCAATCAAATACAAAGAAAGCGAAATGTTTAAAATCAATAGCATTCCAAATGATATGGCAATAATGTGTATCACATATTCCAGATTGAATTTCTGCATCGATACTCATCAAACCAAATAAAAATAATAATAGTAGCTAAAAAAATATCAGTCAATTTTTATATCAAAAGCAATTTAACCAATTAGAGATTCTTTGTTCTACAACATACAATAACAAGCAACTTTCTGTTTGGTTAATTTATTTTTATATTCAACTGCTGCCGTATTGCAGTTTAAAAATGATTGTAATTATCGCCAATTAATTTATTTTAATGAATATAATTGAATTGTTTGGTCAGGTGTTTAATGGATTATATAAAAACATGCAAACATACATGAAAATTTTCCGAATTGATTTTCGTATTATATATTTGTCCTTTTGTTTCATATCCGAACTGATATTTTCTATGTGGCTTTATTCAATGGCGACCAATTTTGCTCAAGATCAATAAACATATTTTACAAAATAAATATTCTATTTTTCTGATATATAATTTATAGCATATCTACATACATTCACAATAGTTCATTTATTAAAACCCCAATAGAATCCACTTGAACAATTTTGAGGTATTCAGGTTTGCGTATTATTTACCTTGAAAGAATGAAAACTTACTTTGAAACGATTATCTCTTTACCTTTTATTTGTAACCTAGTCTCACTGTCAGAGCAGATGTCTGTTTCGCGTTCATAATAGCCAAAGACAATGGTCAAGTTTTTCAGTCACATACAGAGCTATCCATCCACTGACCCCAGTCACGAAATCATTCTCAAGCTACATAATACAGACAGGACACGATGTCTTCCATGTAAATGAGATCATCTTGAGAATTTTAACCTGAATATATCCAAGCAAATGTCACATGAATCATGTAAGAGAAAGGCACTAGTATGTGGATTACAGGAACCCTGTAAGGATTTAAATTTGGGAGGAAGGTTAAGGAGGTCATTGAATGAAAAAACAATTTTTGAAATTTATGTTTCAATTGGCTATTTTATTTTTCGTCAATAATAATCATAATAATAATAATAAGGATAATAATAATAATACATTTCTTTTTGTCTTTGATGCATATAACCACATCCAAGTGTCAACATCATTCTAGCTGTCGTTTGTGTTATATCTGGCAAATAGTACAAATTTCATCAAACACTTATTTATGAGTAGTTTCTACATAGTTTCGTTTAGTATCTGTTTTATAGTTATTATCTCATAATTACATCTACATTCTGTTGTAGTTCGTTTTTATTACATGACTATTGTAATTTGATTTTATTTTGCATAATATTTTTCATTTGAAATTTACAACATATTTTTGTATTTTGATTTGACAAATTTTTCATTTTATAATAATATAATTTATAATATAATCCCTTCCATGTCATTTCTTCCATAAGAAAATATTGCATAAAAGCCTAATCGATGATTTTCTTTAGAAAATCAATTAAAAAATGGATAACCGGGTTAAGGGAACCGGGTATAATTCAGTTATAAGCTTCTAACGTATGCATACAATAAAAATAAAGTTTTATAAATTTATATTTCATTTCAATTCATTCTCTTCGTCCTTTTCGCCATCTTGTCTACATCAAATTTTTTGGTGTTTTATTCTTATTCTCATATTGACGTTGTAAGTGAATACAAGAGAGAATAACAATTAAAGGATACTTTATCAGGATACAAAATAAGTTTTAATATAATGAAGAACATTTTTCAGTTTAATCTTTGTTCACACAGAAAATTAGTTGGAAGTTATTCCTTACTGATTACTCCTGCATAATCTTATATCGTTTCAAAAATAATAAGCTTCAGTGGAAGTTTGGTTTCATTTTTTTGTTAATTATAAAACAAAATTTAATTTTCAAACAACTGGAAGTTAACACAAACGTTTCATTTTTGTTTTGCAATAATTAATAGGTGGGATAATTTAACAATTAACTGAATATGCAATATAAAATAAATGAATTTTTAAAAAACATTTTTGTTGATTTCCTAATTTCTACAACATTTTTAAACTTTCACGTTTTTATTATTGTTAAATATGACATAATTATTAATATATTTTTTTTATGAATTGAATTCTTTTCTTTTGTCCAATTTAATATTTTTACACTTTCTTAAACAATTATTATATTTCATCTTAATTAATAGTTTATTTTAAATTTCATTTTTTAAATTTTCATCATCATTTTAAACAATTTCAGTTTTTCATTTTTAATTAGGTATTTCCAAATTTTTATCCACAAACAATTTGTTTTTTCTTACTTTAAATTACACTTTATCTGAACTGCATTTTTAAATTTTAATAAATTTATTCTCATTCACTTAAAATTATTCATAATTTTCGTTCATGACTTATTTTAGTCCTTTGATTTTATCTTCTATTTATATATATATATATATTTATGTTTATGTATATATTTATATTTATTTATTTATTTATTTATGTATATATATATATATATATTTATTCATATAAATCCATATAAAAAATTATTATCCCTCCCGGTTAACATATTTGAAAATAATACCATTTTTATTTTATTTCATACTTTTTACACGTAATTACTTTAATTTAATTCAATTTTATTTCTAGTATTTTTTCATATTTTTGAGTCTTTTTAAAAAAACTATTTTATTTATTTCTCCCAAATTTTGACATACTTTTCGGTAGCCATTAGGCTTTTAGTTATTAACACGTTTAATTGTTTTATTTAATTTTATTTTTTGATTATTAAAATAACGAAAATAACGCATATACATATGTAGCATAGGTTAACATAGTTGGTAGGATTATTCATTATTATACAAAAGATGTAGTTGTTATTAACAAAATGTTTAAAACAAAGAAAATATTTTTATAATTTTTATTTTATAAATTTTAAGCCTACAAAAGGACATTTAGTGGAATACATATAATACACAGTAATAGTAGTTGCTGTAGTAATATTGAGCTGAAGTTCCGGTGGAAGTATCCAGGTGTGGAAGATGTTCCGAATACAGGGAAGTGTATCTCTTCCGGTTCACTGAGTTCCTCTTCGTCTTCATCAACAGAATTGGAGAGGGCACGATGACGAAGTGTGAAGTTGACTTTGAATAGTGCTTCGGCAACGCCACCTGGAGATGAAACTATGAAGTAAAATGTTCTTGGAACGCGGTCATGCATATGGACGTATGTCAGGCGAGCTTCTTTGCAAAATGGTGTTGGTAAATCCTGAAAAATTTGAAATAATGTTTCACTGGATGCTTGTGGTATCACCAAGTGTACTCACCACAACTGCATAGGCCAAGACATCGATCCCGTATTGGTTTCCGGGAGTATACACTCGATCGCCGTGAAGCCACCTAGCAGCATATGCTGGCGGATTGGCACAGAACTCCACTGACAAGTGTAGAGGTGATCCAGGATAAGCTCTTGGTGTTGCGTTGCGTGCCACGACAGTTGGTGGACCTGAAACAAACGGCCAAATATTATCATCGACATCAAGATAACCTTAAAAGAAAAATCAATTCATTGTTGTTTCACTTGGATTTTTGAATCAACAACAAATCAATTTGTTTCTTTCCGTCGTATTTAATGAACCGAAATAACGAACTTCCGCAAATGGAATTGGGAAAATTCACAAATTTTATTTACATTTATTAAATATTTTCAACGAATTTAACTGCAGAAATTCACTAAAATGTTACTTCGTTTTAAAACAATATCCCTTTGGGTGATTCGTGTTAAATAGTTTTATACACAAGAATTTAAGGATTTCGTACAGTATCGTGTGTTGTACCTTGTGAAATCCCCCATGTAAAACAAATAACAAATCTCAATGGATTAAAATCATACATTAGCTGCTAATTAAATAAATTCCACGGTTTTCCTCAAAGCGTTAATATGATTTTGTAAGGTAAAGTTTTCTACAACATTCTATCAACCGCAATTTTGGTTGAAATTCAACGTTGAAAAGATGAAATTTTTGCTTGTAATTCATGTTGAATTTCATGAAACTTACACCTCGGAATTTGAGTTATTATTTTTTAACATACCATTATATTAACTATTTGAAAGTGTTTATTTTTGATATGATAACCTCAGAAATTTGACAGACACTTTACGACCATCAGAAACCGTCAAATCTTCAAATTGTCTTTATGATGTGAGACATTTTACAGCCACCAAAAACATTATCCGTTTTTTATGTTGGAGACAAGACTTCCAGACGCTGTAGCTCCACCCTCGTTTTATATCCTTCCACTCAATAAAACAATTTTGATGAAGTTATTGCTCAAAGCTTGAATCAGGGATTCTCCCAAATATCTCGAATCCCCAAGTCTCTCCCACTCATTATCATCTGAAATTGATTTTGTCCTCAAGCTAAACCGACTCATATCTACCAGACATCCAATCGTACAATGTTTTGTCATGTTGTCCGCCATTTTTACATTCGTGGTGTTATGCTAAAATGTTCATCTAAATGTTATTAAGACACCCCATAAAATTCATATTCACCCTGTATGCGTGTGTGTCTGTGTTTGAAACATTATTTTGTCCCCATAATTGCATAAATCTAATTATCTCCTCGAACGAACGAGGAACCGCCCTTGGTCAGTCAGGCTATATTCAGGTATTACTCCTTTCTGGCATGAGTGTCCTGATTCTCATAAGAGGGTTCAAAATGAAACCTTCAATAGAAGGGTCATAAATTGCGTTTTACCTTAACGAAGCTCCATGTCGGGATAAGATAAAGCTCGTTATTGGTTGATTCATGTCTTTCAAATATTACCTTTAAAATTTCAACAAATTTCTACTGGACTTTCAAAATTCAAAAATCGTCTCAAATGCTCATTGGATGTAATATTTTAAAAAACAAAATGATTATTATAAATACCATGGAAATCTTTTAGAATACTTACATATCGTTTTGTATTACCCATTAACCCCTAATGGTGAATAGGGATAATACTGAGCTTAAGGGAATGAATATATGAGAATGAATAATGGCAGAGATGTGCAAAATCTCTATAGTAGTTTCACGAAAACCCTTTAATGCCTTTGGCTTTTCGTTAATGCAATTTTCAGAATAGTTTAGTGGATTTTGAATGTGGATTTTCGTTAACCAAATCTTGGTTATATAACCCATGAAAATGGGTGCTTTAGTTTCTTTGATGATGACATACATTGCATATATGAACATTCAGAAAACGAGTTAAGATGATGTTTTTTATTTTTACATTTTGAATTTCGCATTTTGTAGAATTTCAACAAGATGAGCTTCTTCGTCTTTATCCAGAAGGTTTGCATTTAAATTACTTCTGAAAGTGGTTTCGTCTCACATGGTGTGATTTTGAATATAACACTTGGTTAAAGTGTGTTCCATAGAGATATGTAGAATGAATGTAGTTTTTGAATTTTCCTTTATACATATCTATATAAAACCGCTGAAATGGGAAAACGATTTTGTGGGTCACAATTTACGATTGTGAAAATTCACCTTTTAACCAAAATATCTAATTATTTTATACAATTCACACTGCTATTATCAAAATTAAAATATCAAAAACGGTTTTCATAGAAACATTTTCTTCATATGGTTAGAGATTTGGTAACACATGTATGTAATATACTCAATATTCAAACGTAGAGCTATGAGATTTGCTTTAACCTCAAAATTGCCAGTCAAAGATACCATCTGGAATACTTAGATCTCATTCCCATGAACATACAAGTGAATCCTTCTTATCCCTTATTGTTTTTCAGGTTAATTCTGGATTCATTCCCCTCGTTCAATATTCACATAATCGCAAATATTCCAAAATGCATTTAGATGTCCTTTTTCCGTTTTGTACTTTTTACATGTAGTACTTAAAGTTTGAGCACACACTTAAGGTCCTTCGAATTACATATACAAATACGATTCTCTTGGAATCCTTTTTGCACAATTCCTTTAAGAAAATTCTTATGCATCTTAGTACGATCTAACTCTGTGTTGCACTCGTATTTTATTCTCACTCCTCCCCATCTTTACATCTCTTTACAGAGTTTACAGACATTTTACAATATATGCAAAGGATGTTTTGGAATCTGCAAAAGATTATCCTGTCGTCCTTGATTCAAATATACGGCACTCTTGTTTCGATCGTATTTAAATTTCTCAAGTATGAGTTCTACGGCATGTGTGCCTTTTCGTAGTTCATTCTTAACGTCATCCCTAACGTTTCCATCGTCTTTATTGTGTATTATATAAGAAACTAAGAACTCCTTCTTCTTCTTGCAATACACTTGGTTCATTAATTATTTACAAGTGCTAAGTACTTTGGTTGTTTTTCGGGTTATAAAACATTCTCATGTTTTACTCACCCGCTATAAAACATTAAAGGGTACAGACAGATATTTTGTACCTTCATATCTTGTATAGTTGTTGATAATTCCTTGCTTTTTGTATTTATTTGTAGAGTGTTTCAAAATGTTTGAATATCCCAGTGGGATACAATAACTTCCAGACAATGCTTTGGTGATTTGAGACAAGAAGATTCTTGAAACTTCTAAATCTCTTCGGGTCCAGTCAGTAACCTTTTATGTAACACAATCAAAATTTATTATTTCATAAAAATCACTTAAAGCCACTAAAGTTCTCATCAAATTTGATATGAAAATGAATATGTGATTTTATACAATCAACATCCAGGACGAAAGCTTTTAATTGAAAATGAAGAGTTCTCAATCATCTTGTTTGCATTTCAGCCTTCTTCAAAGACCTAATACAAACCAGATTTCCATAAAAGTGTTTCCTTGGAAGGATTCTGTGTTTATTTATTTAAGAAAATGAAAACGAAGTTCAGATGATACCGGACAAAGTCCATGAAATTCTTGAATAATTTCTGATCAATAATCAGAATGAGAGAAATTGTAAATAATAGCAAAATGTCATTAGGAATATAAACAAAATTCAAAACTAAAACCTTTCAACGAAGCTTTATATCAATTTCCGTTGCTGGTTTTTGAGTCAATTCAAAAATTTTATGAAAACTTTCTTGTTTTTTTTTTTTTTTTACTTTTTGTATAGTTATATCCTTTCTTCATCTTGTCAATGAATACACAAGGAAATACCCCACAAGGACACAAGTCAATCCAGCCATCAACTCTGTCAACTGATTGAGGGTTAATTTTCAACTAGATTTGATCGAATTCGACATTTGATTGACGTAAATTTTCTTATTGAGTCAGCTATCCATCCGTGGAGAACTCGGTATTATATATATTTTTTTGTTGCCAAGTACCCTATATCCTTGAGGAATCCATTTCTGGTGGTTTCTCTTCACAAACAGAAAACCTTAATCCCTGGGTAAAAATGTGCGAATGAAGAAGGAATCACGAGGGATATCCTTGAGAATGAAGGAAGATTGAAATTCTTCTCGTCCTTTTAGCTGTCTGTCATTTAACTTGATTAACGAGGGTAAGGATCATGTGGAAAAAAATTAAAAAACATTTTTTGTGTATATAAAAATAATTTGATACGTACCTACTTCAGAAAATATTTCAATCCATACAATGAGAATTGCATTCAAGGATGACTACTTTTATATTGCAGTCAGTATTTACTGTGTTACGTATGAACAAAATTATGAGGAAATTCACTTGAAAATTCATTAAGCCGACAATCAAATGAAAATACAAAACATCCTTTCATATTAAACCAATCAGGACCAACACACCAAATATAACAGTCATTTGTAACGTTGGTAACAATTTATCGATATCCGGTTCTCGGATACAATACAAACAAATACAAGGAGCAGGATTCGGAAAAGGATACCGAAAGGATTTTTGTGTAAGATAGAAACAAATGTCGGAATTGGTTAAAGGAAAAATGAAATTAATGAAACTCAAAGGAATTCAATTAATTTACACTGATAAATAATGAGCTGTATAACAAGGAAAAAATGTATTTAAGTTTTATATTATCGCTGTAGTAGTTTAAGCATATGGAACATGAACGCAACATCAAATACTGCCATCTGTTGGTAGATAGAATGAAACATTTTATTTTATCACTTGCCAGTTCATACTTTAAAGAAGTAAACGTTTTATTGCAACCACTCATAAAATTTTAACATGATTCCAAATGGAGTCCTTAAAACTCTTTATTTGTTACAAAACGCTTTTACATATCCTTGCAAAGGACTCTCAGTTTTCATGTTTTTCTCCATTCAAGAGTTCTCCTTGCAAAACTTTTAAACAGCCTCACAGGAATGATTATTATTATTAAAGAGTCATTCAACATATATCCTGAATGTATGTCCTGTTTCAGTTTTAACCAGGATAAAAGGACAAAACATTTAAAATGAGGTTTAACTTGAAACTTAGGCGCATGTTTCCTGCATCGAAAGTGAAGTGAAAGTGAAATTCCTATTTTCGCTGATTTTCCTATTATCAAGGACAAGGCAGACATTTTTGCTCAAGCACAGATAAATCGGTAATTAGATAAAAATGTCCTTATGTTTTCTTCTAATGAAGGCCAATTAAGAGAGTTTCTCTGTAAAGAAAAATAATCTGCTGAAGTTGCACTTCTTGGGCCGTTCCTTCCTCGAAAATTATTGCAGCTTACGTTGCATTACCACTACTTAATGGGATTTTAATCTTTCAAAGGATAATTTAATTCCAGTTCTTTGTGTACCACATCTAATCGGGTAATACTTTTTCGGAAGATATTCATTTGTCTGGTCATTTTTGTATCTTCAAAATCACTTTTCTTCAATTTGCCTGCCCTAATTGCAATGGAGATGTTGCAAAATTAAGTGAATTTTCTTTATCATCTTATTTTAAAAGGATTAACCAGAAATTGTAGATTGGAGTAGCTATTTTTTAGTAATTACCTTAATTATCTCAAAGCACTATCAAATCAAAATTAGCGCAACACCAGACGTTGGGTTTTGTGCAATCTGGTAATGTTCCTTAATCCTCGCTGGAAGAATAAATTCCTCATAATCCTTAATCTTGACCAGGAGCTTCAATAAAAAGTACCTGTACATTTATTAGAAGTACCTAGTTCTGAAGGAGTATCAAAATTTTCACTTCTGGCACATGTACATATGTAAACATATCCTTTTTCACAGGATTCCATGAAAGGATGTATAGAAAAGCCTCCACATTTCAAAGTACAAATGACAAAAAAATTATTCGTACATCGGCAGTACAATATATTTTTTTCTTCTATGTTTGCAAGGGTCGAAATTTCCATAAATATGTCGTAACCACATGTTGTCCTGGAAGAATAGATCCTGATGTTGGTAGGGTGTGGCATCGAGCATAGAAAATTTTCACGATATTCAAATTCAAATAAGGACATACTTTGCTCTCCATCAAGGAGTGTTTCTGATTTCGAAATTTTATTTTTTTTTTCCATTTTTACTTTAAAAACTCCATTTTATTTTTGTTGTTGTCGTTGTTGTGTGTATTTTTGCAATGGCACTACTGCCAGACGTTTGTAGGACTACGAAATACATGTATCCTTATGGTTCTTGAAAACATAATGGAAATTTGTTTTGGTAGCACGTGTATTTGATTAACATGACAATCCTTGAGATAGTCCAGAAGATCCAAAGTGGTGGGATGGGGGTAAATTGAAAGGAATGGGGATGGATTGCATAAAATTTTCCATTTGGCAAAAATTCAGGACTAAGAGTAGACATTAAAGTTGATTTTTTTTTGTACCAATTTACACAACAAAATGGCGAGAAGTGCTTCTCACCCTTGAAATACATATTGACAAATTCAACCCTCAAGTGTGAAAAAGGACATTTTTCATTGCATATTCCCCATATTGTGGATATCCTCCATTTTAAATGATTTTTAGGGTGATTTCGAATATGGAGTTTTGACAGGTTCAAGAGTGCATTATGGTTACGACTGCTTACACTTTAGAATGAATGTTAGCAAACAATGAAAAAAGGACATTCCATTTATGTGGAAAAAGGATATTTTTTTCATTCCAGTGAATTTCATATTATCTTTACTTCACAACTTCTTAACGCTTGTGTTTGGATAAAGTGTCCTTTCGGAGAGAATTTCTATTATATTCATGTCCTTTTATATAACCAAAAGAAGATTCACTTTCTTTACTTTCTTCGATTCAACCATTTCACTTCTTATCCTTTTCACTATTTGAACAAGAAACCCGCAGCTATGTCCCAGACATCACGTCATGTAATAATGACATCAGGGTCCTTAAGTAAGTTTTATTTATTTCATATTTATTTTAGCTCGTCCTTAAGTAAATAGTGTCCATCGTAAAATCTTTGCTAAATTATTTCTTTCGTCTGGAGATGAAAAATTATATTTGTGTCTGTGTTGGTGAGATTAAGTGTACAAATACTTTTAAATATCTCGAAAAGAAAGTATATTATACAGAAGTATATAAATTAAGTCAAAGCTAGAAAAATATTGAACATGTCTCTGAGCATAGAAAGGACACAAACTGGCTTCATGTCCGTATACCTCACAAATATCAACATTCCGTTTTCAATGATTTGAAAAACCAATTTGTGTTTCGCATAATTAAATAAGGACAACGGACCAATGAAATAAAAGTGTTGTCAGGACATTCCTTCCAAGTATACGTACAGGAACATAAACAAAATTTGCACGAAAAGTCCTGTGGAGTGTTTTCAGTCCGAGCAAACTTTTATTCAATTATCGATTTTAGAAACTTCCGGTTTTCCAAACCTGCCCTCAATTGCATCCTGAATGCATATATAGAACATGTGTTTTTTCATGGATGAAAAAGGACATCCTTGCTGCAGGAAGTTTTTCCTAGTTTCGATGAAAATACAACCAAAACGAAATTTCATGTTTTTGAGAAATATTTGCATGGTAAAATAATTTAAATTAGAAATAGATTTATTAATCAGGGTAACAAGGGTAAATTTAATTACCCAGCCCCGGGTGCGAGAAGACAATTCAAGCGCAACATCAAGTTTTTGGGGGAAAATTAAATTTTCAGTTTTATTGATTTCCGAAAATGATAAAATAAAAATAAATAAATAAATAAAAATTAATACCAGTTGACATGACTTCACAAGTCTTCATGGTACGTAATGAAATTCATTGAAAATTTAATTATTTTCATGCCTCAGTTAGACTCCATTCAACTGTGTCATATTTGAGGGCATAAAGGACATCATTCACATCAATGTTGTGACTGCGACAATATATTTGGAGCAGTAGCACATTTCAAACACCTTCATTTCAAATTAAGTAACTTTCGAATAGTTAATGAAATCCTTCAACAAATTATCCTAGTTATATTTAAGAGTCCTTGTAAATAATCATAGTAAAAATTTCACCAGTCTCGTATTTGATTAGCTAGAAATCTGAGCAAATTATCTGCACGAAAGGATTGTTAAGGACATGAATATGAATATTGGAAAATTGCTATTACGCAAAAGTAATATTTACCCTCTATTACAGTGCAGGTGGTCTCATTTACCCCATGGTGGATGTGTTTTTTTTTGTAAAAATAACAGGGACTCGATTCTTCTTTATCCTTCCTTACAAGACGCAGTTCCGTGAATGCATTTTCTGTTTATATTCACGTCATTGATTGTGTTTCCTTTCAAGGGTTAACTTCGTAGTCATTACCACGACAGGATATTCTATTTAACTTCGAATTGTTATAATTCAAATGCACGTCGTGGTTGTGATAGAGGTCCTGATTGTCCTCACAGTATGCCCTCGTCTAGTCAATGTTCTGTTATTGATAGATTGTCGGTCGATTATTGGTTAAATTGCCTTCCACTTGAAGTATCCCTTATTAAGGAGTTATTACGAAGAAGTGGTTGACCCATGTGCAGTTTTTTCCGAAGGGTCAATTGTCAGGTGATACTTTAAGGAATTGAAATTCTTGAAATTTTAAAAACTTAAGGAATTTTTCGATATTTCTTTAATCGATTCTCAACATTCTTTTTCACAATATTATGATCCTGCAACAGGAAATATCTTTTTAGTCTATTGAAAATCGAATGAATTGCAGTTAACTTCGCATTTGTTCGAAGAAGTTAGAGATACAAACGAATAAAATCCAATCCTTTTCACACTCTGAATAGATGAAAACCTACAAAAGAATTTAATATAACACATCCTTTCGAAGAATACCGACGAGTTCTGTCTTGAATGATTCCCGAAAACATAAGAATGTGTTAGATGGCAGGAACAGAAGCAGGAACAGAACAGAATTCAAAGATCCTTTTTATTTTATTTTGTTATAACAAACTTGAACAAAATTTCAATTTATATGTACATATATTCTTAAAGGATATTCTGCATTCCTTTTCTTGGTTTTTCTCAAATACTATTTTGGAATTCACTTCCGAATATAATCTTTACACTTGATTGCGGGTAAAAAGGAAAATTGCAATTGATAAGGAATGAAGGTAAATGTCCTTACAGTTTGTGGAAAATATCAATATAGAAATGCAAAGTAGCTCATCACACTTCAGTCTTGAATTGGTAAGGAGTTTCTAAAAATAATTTCATATTTTATTTCGTCTTTGATAAATGAAAACCGAAAAAGGATGTTTCATTGAAATTTCTCAACTACAAAGTCAGCAGGGAACTTATGGAAAACTTTTTCATTTTGGATAGGAATCCTGAAGGATCCTATGAACGTGTTCTGTTGCATTAATCAATTTTCAATTACTTCTCACTAAAGAAATGCCTTCAAATTATCCTTAATTCATGTTTTACTTATTTACACAAAATTTAAATTCAAGAGATAAATAAACAAGAATATATGCAACGATATTTGGTTAACGAATAACTTGAGATTGAATCAGAATTTCTCATAGTTATCCTTGAAACCAAACCAAACAAAACACAACATGAGGTATTTAAACTTTTGTGAAAATTTTCCAGAAGTCCTTACCAAAGGTACAAAGTTTTCTCAAAACTTAATTAAACAAAATTTGTCATTTTGAGGGGAACTTCCTTAGCAACAATTGTGGTAAACATCGGCTGCACTCCAATCAACATCACTTTAACCAAACTTTGTTTATTGTAGTTCTTGGCATATAGCATCAACCACCGTAACATATAGATAACGAAACATACTACATTGGAACAATCATTATAGAAGGAACTCATGTGGCAAAGTGCATTCCACACAAGTTCTTCTGATGAAATATACACCTACCCTTCTAACCTTATCCACATGAAACGTTGAATCTTTGGAAAACCGACTCGATTGGAAAGCTCTCACCTGAAGTATGTGTTGCTGTATGACCAGATCCTGGACCTGAACTATTCAAACACTTAATATCCTCCTGGGCCACTTCAGACTTCATCATCTACGAATTTAATTTAGAAATACCTACTTTGATGATGCACACAAACACTAGTGCAAAATGTTAAATTGAAATGCTGTGTAATGTTACATGTAGCAATGCTTCAAGTTTCTTTAACACTTTCAAAATTTTTGGAGATAAAATTTTTGTGACCTCATGAAATGACTTGGCCTAGTTTGAGAATCTGATACCAACAAGGATCTTCAATTTCTTGAACATAACTACAAACGAAAAAAGAAAAGTTGATTTAAATTGAAAATGCAGTTTTGCCGATTTAAAAGTTTTCACCCTCTCGATATCAAGATATCCTGATATCCTCATGATTTCCCTTACTTCACTTCACTTTCAAAACGACGTCTTCTAATAGAAACTATTGCATAAGTGAACCACCAACTGATCCAAGTGGATTCTCTAGTCAGGACATTGAAATAAAACTCAAGAAAAGTCCTGTTTGCTCTCTGATATCCTGTCGAAGTTTTTTGTGAAGTTTTTGTGAAAAACATAAATTTAATTTTTCCATTGCAATCGATCCTTTGGGAAAGTCATTCTGTCGTCTTGTGTAGTAGACTGAAGACTTTTGAAAAAAGAGAACCACAAAAATATTTAAGTTTTAAAGATAAAAAGTTAAAAAAGTATCAAGGAAGTGAACAAAATAAGGATGTGGACGACATGTTGCATGTCTAGAAAGTTGTTTGCTGAATTAAACATAAAAATATAAGCAAAATGTTGAATGTACCTTCATGCATTCTAAATGTGTAATTTGGTCCTGTGCAAGGATAATATACACATATATCAAGATTGTTAGTATTCCATTATGAGATAAATTCACATTTTCATGTATTGTTCATTGTTCCAGGATAACAGGAAGGACAAAAAAAAACATTTTTCTATGCATATCCTTATATCATGGGTTTATCCTAAAATGCAAGCTAAAGAATATTCTGAATCGTTTTCGGGATACCACAACAGCCAGCCACATCTTTAGATCACAGTCATAATGAAACAAAGTTCTCTGCTCCCTATTATCCATCTTCAACACGAAAGGATATTTGCTTAAGCTGCCATCTTCATCCAATCTTCTTGAATCTTGGCCTTACACTTTAGTTATCCACGTCGTCTTTCTTATTCCTTAAGATTCTTTTAGCCGATAAAACATTTTATGCTTCTCTTGCTCCTTCCATTTGTCCTTGTTATCCTAAAGTCATATTCCAGGCAAAGCGTTTGCTTTTTGCAAATTTGTTTGTATTCTATGGAATTGTTCATTGTACAAACATTGAAATGTATTATACACATACATACACATACACTTATACATTATATTATATGTAGGCAAGACAATTTTGCATTTATCTAAGGCTTCACAGATAACCTCACGTTCTAAGGAGTCATATTTTGTTGTGATAACACTTTCAACGAAACGACAATAATGACGATGACGATGGCGACAACGGCAGAGAATTAAGTGTCCTTTAGTTATCCTTAAAGAGTGAAACAATAAAGAATGCATACAATCGCTTTATAATACAAATTTCGTGATCTAAAGATCATCAAAAAGGACAAGCAGTTCATAGACACGACACGGAAGGATCTTTAAGGATAACGACCATAATGGTAATGATGATGTTGATTCCTTATATAATGACAAACATTTCTGTGACAATTACGTTTATGAGGTAGTACCTATTACAATGATGATAATGATATAACGTTGAACTACAATCCTTGAATGTGACAAACGTGATTTGTCCTTAAAATTTTCCTTTTTCCCGAATAAGACATTCGCCCAAATTAAACTCAATACGAAAATTAAGCCATTCAATTAACAAGATCGACACGAATTACATTTTCATAATCTTAAAAACTGGTGAGTCCTTAAAATTTTTTTATCGTTTTCGTCCTTCCCATAAATACGTAAAATACAGAAAAGAATCTTCTTCCATTTGAAAGGTTTCAGTTTTCGTTTTGAGTTCACAGAGAAAAAGGTAAGAAAAGGTTCCTTCTTGTTTTAGTAACACTGTAAAATGATTCGGTGTCCTTTAAATTATGACGTCATAAAATTTAATCCAATCGTTATACTTTTACATTCCTTCAAGTATTGAGGATTTAAAACAAACCGAACTGGAATCGACCATGCAAGGAATCCCTAAAGGGTACAAGGACGATAAAAATAAATTTTTAAAATCTAACACAGGTAGCACATTGCCTTTAATATTTCGATGATGAAAATAAGCTCCTTTCGGGTGTAGATTTTGTGAGGGTAATGATGTTGGAAGATAACTTCCGGTCTTGGGGATATTTTCTTGTATGTATGTATATATTATTATATATTATTTTGCAAAAAAAGAAAATCATAATAATAGAAAATGTGTGAAAACAGTTCGTGACGAGAACCGAAAAAGATGTGAATATCTGTTCAATATCCACATGAAACTAGGGTAGGGATAGAATAACAACATGAACGGAAATAAAAACCAAATGTTGCAGAAAAAAAAACTATAAAATATATTCTCATCCGGATATTCCGGCAGACACTCAACTTTCTTTGGTTTTTCGTTTATCCTTATTTAAGGACATCTAAGTTTAACGCACATTTGGAACTGGCTATAAATTTTTATCATCTCATAAATCATAAATGGGAATCCGATCTTGTTATGTTAGCTATTTGTCTCGTTGTATATTAAAAATATTATGACTATCAAGGCTTTAAGGCTTCCTGGAAGTGTCCTCTTATCCGCTAAAAGTGATATCATAATCACGTGTGGGTTTAAATATCACTTTTGATAAGCAGCTCGTACGAAGTGTTAACTTGAAGAATATTTTTCATAAATCCAAAAAGTACCACTAACTTTATTTGATGACCTGTAAAATTTTTGTCAATTCTGCTACTTTGTGGTATGTCTAATAAAATTTTAAGAATTCACTTCAATTCGATGGTTTGCACCAAGATGGCGCCAGAAAATGCAAAATTTCCGTTTTAACGTCTATAACCTCTTGGATGTCATAAGGTCGTGTCACATATATTTTATCGTTAAAGTGTTTATGTGACACAAAAATGAATGAAACTTATGTTACACAATTCACCATATTGTGTAGACATCACAAGGAAACTGTAAAATTGAAAGGGAGAATCCAAAAAATTTTCGGTGTTTTAGAAGTGTCCTTCAAATCCTACTTCAAGAAGACATATGACGCTACTTTGATCTTACAAAACGTGCTAAGAAAAGACAATGAAAACAATATTGCAATCCTTATAGAAATCCTTTGAATCTTGACTCTTATAAAAAGTACAGCAATTTGCTGACGTAAACATCATTTTTCCTGCTTTTGTTTCAACCCTCTTCGAAACGCACCCTTCAAGAATCATACAAAAATATCCCTATATTTTTCAAAAGGACACGTTCCAGAATATCTCTCAAAATAAAACATGTTTGGTTTTATTTGACTGGCAGACATACTTTGCAAATTATTACCAAAAATATTGCAAGGATCTGCAGGTCCTGCATATGAGTTTATCCGTTTTAGTGTTATTTTTAGATTCTTGTCCATGTAATTTTGTCCTTTTTCAAAAGTTTCTTTTCAAAATCTAGACATGATAAACTTTATTTGTCATAGGATCAGTTCATATAAATTCATAGCTTCTTAGAAAATATCCTTCGTCCTGAAATCATTTTTAGCAAATCCACCCACATACCGAATAGACGAATCCTCATGTCCTTAAATTGTAATTTATTACGTTGAAGAACCGTAAAAGATTTTAAATGAAGCCCATCACAAAAAGGGACTAAACTGAAGTCAAATTGTTCGTTACTGTAAGGACGAAGGATATGGGGATGTTGTTTTTTCTTGCAAATGACTTCAAATGGACAAAGATAAATTAGAATTTTTATCGAATATATCCGAGGTGAATTTTGAAAGTTTATGAGATGTAAAGAAGGTTATCTTTACATATGCAAATGTAACAAGGATCTATGATTGAAAATATTAAATTAATTCATATTGAAGTTAGTTACAGTTGTTTTTTTTTCAAGGATAATTTCATTTACAGACAGAAGAGTAAACACATTTTCATTTTTAGCTTGATAAATTGGAGTAAATACATTAAAATTATTACCTCGTTTGTGGAAAAGTTTAAGGAGTAATTTTAGTGTCTGTAGAATACACAAAGAAGCCACTTTCAGGATCATTATTCAAATGAGCAGAAATGTACGGTTATGAAGATATATAAAATGCACTTTTGATAAATTTTTGCTACGTGACTTTAGAACTTTCAAATTGAGTCGAATACTTTGAATTCCAAAGATGGATGCGACTTTTTGAATTTAACTATGATAATTGTTAGTCAAATTGCTTAAGTGAATAATATTTAATGTCGAAAAGTTTTTATTTAAAGCATGATTAACCTCAATTCATCATCTTCCGGAAATGTTTCCTCAATTCAAATTTTCGTCTGGTTCGAATGCAGACAGACAAATTATAAATTCCACCATTTAATTGGATAAAGGATAACATGAGCAATAGTACAAATATTAGTCAATAGACTTTGATTTAGGATGATAGCTTCTAGTTTGTAGTACAAATTATGAATTCGTAGTGTAAACATGATGAGAGCAATGTTTCAATTTGTTTGTCATGTTTTTAAGTGTTTAATTTGATTTCACAAAAAGGATACTGATTTTCACAGTATGAAAATTTCAATAAATTCCACAATTTATTTATTTTTTTTTCGTTAAACTGAATTATCCACGTGATTTAAATTAATAAAAAGGGCATTCCATGGGAAAACCACGGGAATTTTCTCTTAATGATAAACGAGCATTGCACCTATTAATTATGGTTAAGTACGAAACACTAGCATTGCATGACATCAACAGAAATTCAATCGTCATCGTCATATTTGTGGTTACCAGAAAATCCCAGAGCAAGGACTTCAAGTATATATCATACAGGATACAAGTGAATTTTCCGGCTAACGACAATACCAACCAATGTTGCCAATGCTGTAGCACATTCACAGTTTTTGTCAGGCGATTTGGTAAAAAGGACAAAATTTTCCCCAATTAATTCCTCAACACTGAGCAATAAATTATCGTCACCAAAAACGTGTTGGTGTTAGTGAGATTGCAGGACTGTTGCAAAACAAACCACTGCGATATTTTTTTTGTTCATATACTCGTACAAAGCAAACCTCATGCAGTTATATTGTGAACAAATGGAACAGATTTTAGCATATAAAAGCTTGAGGAAGGTTCTATGACCACACTTTACCGGCTTTTGAATGACACGTAAAAACTGCACAGTTAACTCAATAAACTCAATTTCAAATAAACTTACCACGGAGCCAATAAAACTGTCATCATACCCGCCACCGGCTTTTTAGAATGTCAACCACATAAACTTTTGTTAGACTAACACTAAAACAAAAACACTGCATTGAAATAACAGGATACTCGGTTATAAAACAAATACAATACCCTTTCAAAATTCACTTTCATGTCGTCATCATTTACACTGTATATGAGCAAACATGACAACTTTTTCATTGCCACTTACAAGAATGTGCACCCTTTCATGTTATCTACATTATATAGTATGTTAATTTGTGACATTGTTATATCATTAAATCATGAAAATTTAACAAGAAATATTCAAGTTTAAGATTTGCTTAAAGTTTCAAAGAACAATTTATTGTCTGTGGATTAATATTTATTGGAAAATTCTCATCACTGATTTATATCACCAACAAAGTGAATGTGATATAATTATTTATTGCCTTTAAATTCCTTAGAAGAAAGTGATATAAATCAAGACGAAGAGATTTATATATTTGATACATCGACGACTTGTTTCAAAGACAATCAAGAATTTTTCAATAAAACTTTATCCTTGCGAAAAAATAAAAACAAAAATTTATTTTAAATACTTTAGAAATTCGAAATGTTTAAAGCTTGAATAAGAATCACGTTGCTGGAACATCCTTGAGATGCCTGGATTGTTTCTGTTGCTTCATCATAAGTCATTCGTTATTGGTATTCTTCGTTGGCACTTCAAACAATATCCAACATGAGATACACCCACACACAGAGGGAGAAAAATGTTGTAACTTATAACAGATGACCTTTCATTGTTAATATATGACGGTTGCTTATCATATTCAACAGAAATCATTATTGGAATTTATTACAAATGGCATTGGTTAACACATAACCGAATATTTCGTTGGGTTATGTAAAATTCATATATTGATGCATGTGTCTTTAAGAAAAATGTGTAAGAAAATTTTTCAAAAACAAGTTTAGGAAAATCTCTTAATTAGCATTATCATGAAAGTGTCAATTGAAGGATTTACGTGGTATGAATATAATAAAGTTTCATATTGACTTACTGACCCGCATTTCCATTTGTCACGAAATGATTTCCCTACCATTGACATGACCTTCTAAGAAAGAACATCAGTAGTACTTTAAATAGCACTTCGTTAGAGATAATGATACAACGCAGAAGATAAGAGAAAGTTGATGTAGAATTGTATACACCAAGTCAATGTAGACAATATTTCTCAAGAGGATTAGTGGATATCCTTCTGTAGAGTTTGTCAACTTGAGGGATACAATGATGAATGGTATCATACTGAAATGATGTATTCGTTATTATTGTATCATTATAGAGACTATATGTTAACTTCGTTTCTGGTATTGTAGATTTCACTGAGATATTCCATGAGAGAATGGTGTTATTAAATTTTTAGCGCAAAAAGTTATCTGAAAGTTAAACTTCAACATCATGTTCTCTGTCATGTATAACACAATAACAACACTAAAAAAAATTCCTTTTCGAATTTAAAATTAAAAACTTTATTGTAAAGTTAATACCACTTGCTCCACTAACTTTGAGTGTTCTTTGAGTTTGGAATCAGGTCAAGTTGGAGGAAGTTTTCGGTTCTTTATATGGAACTTTTGAATTACTGTCAAAAGTATGATTGATCACTTCGTGTTGAAATTCGTGTATCCTTTTTCCAGTTGTCTCTGAAGCGGACTAACACAAACAACTGTAACTCTTAAGTGATACAAGGACACGTTCACATATTCAATTTTATTTTGATTTATAGAAACGATTTCCCCATCATTGACAGAGATGGATGTGGTAACTTTAAGGGATGAGCTTAGCTAGCAGTTAACCCTTTTCATATTGTTATCACTCATAAATCTTCAAGGACTATCCTTAGTTTGTTTAAAATTGTATTTGTATATGAGTAGATGTATATAAATACAAATATTATTTATCCTTACTTACCCTTAACTTGGAGCTGAACTGTCTGCAGAACTTCAAGTTTCTTCTTGTTGTTACTAAGGGAATGTCCAATGCACTTGTACGTTCCAGCTTCCTGGTAGACAACATTCTTCAGAGAGAATTGTCCAGTTGGTGTTGATTGTCCTGCACCAAGCCCACGAAGCCTAGCAGTTACCGGATCAAGATGTGACCAACAACCTAAGGAACCTGAAATGATAATGAATACAGAGATTAGTTAAATGTTATCATAATTTCATATGGGGATACTGACCTTGTGGACATTGTAGAGTAACAGCTCCTCCTAATTGAACTTCTAGTTGACCTTTATAAGGATTATGTGAAGCTGCCACAGAAACTTCTTGATCATCTGGTTCTGAAGTTACATCAACGGAGTCGTCTAAAAAAATTAACGCTAGTATAAAAAGGCCAAAATTAAACTAATGCTAAAACAGGATTTAAAAGGATTTATATAATTCTTAAGACTATCTAAATATAATTTTTTAAAAATTTTTGAAAAGATATATTTAGAATAAAAACTTTTTAAGCGTTCATGCCCTTAAGATGTTAAATAAAAATCGCTGTACCAAAACTCAAACGACAGATATCTTAAAGAAAATATCATAAAAATAAATTTTCCATGACCCTCTTCATTTATGAAGGATAAACGCTGAGCTAAACATGAATTTTTAAGGATAATTTCAAAAGTAAATGCGACGTTTTTGAGGGAGGATATGATACCATCAATATTTTATTGGGTGCAAGACAACTAAGGCAGACAATGTCTTTTTGTATTGTGATGTTATCATTCTTGGAGATAATATAAGGAATCACGAACGGGAGATATTCATTATGGACCAAGGGGAATTAAAGGACACCAACTTTTATGTGGTTCAACTGGGAATGACTTTTAATGTTTTGTTTCGTTGTGTTTTAAAACAAAATTTTGTTCAAATTTATTTTGTTGAATTGAAATCTTAAATAATACAACAATTAATTTGAACATATTTAATTGTAGTTAACCGGAGAAAATTTTAAGTGTAAACATATCCTTGAACAAAATGGTTACCACAAAAACCACAACAACAAATGAAAATGCTGACAATTTCCTCTCCAATATCCTTTAATGGAGCAATAAAATTCCCGTTAACAATTGCCCAATCCACTTATCTCAAATGACAGAAGGTAATCGTATCAAAGCCCATCGCTATTCTATTTGTGTGGACAGGAACCGTAAAGTGGGATAATGTTTTAAGACTATAAGCTACTAGATTCTAGCAAGGATTACTTATATAGTTTTCCCTATACGTTTTGATTGTATTGTGACTTGGGGTAATATTATTCAAGATATATCTATCTGTGTATGTATCTAATGTCACTGACCATTTTATAGATAGCCAATTTCGAGATTTTGGATTTCGGATTTCAGATTTCAGATAGCGCAAAATTAAGTGGATACTCAAAATGGATTTTCATGACAGATGTTCATTAGAAGTCAACCGGAATTAGTTGTGTTATATGACCAAAGTTGTATAGTAATTCCGTCTGGATTACTAACCTTTAAATAAAGGGAACGGGATATCTTCAATACATGGTCAATTAATTCAACAAAATAATGGTTTTCGTCAACGTTGAGGGATGTTTGGTTTTGTTTTATCGTAACCATTATTCAAGGACTTATTATCTGGTTACAGGACACAAGAAAATGTTGACTGTGGAATGTAACAATTTCTGGATATCAGTCAAAAGGATACACGTTCCTTAGAGAATTGTTTACACAATTCCCAGACACTGTCTGCTTGCATGTGAAAGTGCATAATATGCATACCAAATTTTGTCTGCTTCTAGGGAAATTTTCTAAATTTTTCGGAAAATCCAGTAACACTTCCCAAGGTGGTATTTTCGAAAATCTAAAATTGCGTATTCTAGTGAATATCTGATTTCAACCAAATTCCCAAACGTTTGATATTGAAAACCTAATCCCTTAGTGGACTTGTTATTGGGATATTCCACATAACTCAGCTTTTGATATACTGTACCATTTGATAGTACTTGGATATCCTGTTACAACATTTACCGATTAACATTTTCAAATTCAGGGTGTGGATTGTGTTATGCATTTTGGTTGATTCGTGTTTCGATTACACGTAACAGGGATATCTGAATATACACATAAAGATGTTATTTTAATGAAACAATGCGATTTGAAAATTAACTGCAAATTGTTTTCTTTATATCCTTATGCTAGCTACTTAACTTTTCAAGGGATAATCACATCGTATTAGTCAAAATAACGATTTAATGAAGTAATCCTGTCGTAATGGCTTTGAGCAAAAACGACTTCGAGCAGGATTCTTTATGTTTAACCATATAAATGAAGACGATAATATTTTGTGATTTACATTGATATGAACAAGATAACTAAGGAGATATTCACAGATTATTATCATTAACTTTACTTGACTTCATATTCTCTAAAAAATTATGACGCTTTTAATAAAATTCAAGAATGAAAATGGCGACATTTTGATAAAGGATTAAAAATGGAATATTATATTTAAATACAGATTCCATATAAGGACATTAACAAAATGGGGAATGAAATCCGATTTGAGAAAGTGCATTGGCAAAATAAAATCATTTACAGAAGAAGACATATGCGAATGCTCCCCTAATGTTCAAGAATTCTTAATAACATTAAGGGACCCAAGGGGATATCTCCGAGTCTTGTCAAATAAAATGAGGTTTTAAATATTGTCGTCTACTAATACTTACATCTGACACTCAGGTAGTAACCAATGCTGGAGTACTGAAAGTTCAAATGGCGGGAAGTACACTTATACCATCCAGAATGTTCCCTTCGCAAGGATGTAAAGTTCAAGTAACCATCTCCTGTTTGTACAACCTGTAAGTAACAATATACACAATATATATAAAATATTGTAGTGTTCAAATATTTTAATGTTTTTGTGTGTTGGTTTATTTTGAACATAATTTGAATATCATTTTGCCACCAGAACCACTTTGCGTGCTGCGATTCACTCAAGGGTTGCCAATGCCTTGAGGGGATGGTTGTTGTTTGCCGAAAATGTCCTTTTCGAAGGGGGCTTAAACTGTTTATGTCAAATGCAATTTTGAAAAGGAACAGAATTCAGTGGTTAATTTGGCAAACATTTTCATCTCTCATTTTGAAAATCTTTTTCCAAAAATCCCGACATAAATTTGTAAACACTAATTTTCAACGAGATATGTATGTAAAACAAACTTCTAGAAAGGATATCTCAGTTAGATACATCAGCAAGAGTCAGTACTGATTCTATCAGAAATGCTAACAAAGTTCTAATTGCACTGAGTGGATATCCCTTAATCAAATTGGATCATCAGTTTGCAAATATCCTGTAATTGGGAAATTCCATTATCAAATGAAGGGAGTCGTTCATTTCAGCAAACAGGATACATTTTTTGATTTTATTCCCTTTTTAGTCATGACTACTCCTTAATTCGCAAAAAATTCTCTTTTGACTGATAGTAAGGATATTGGCAAAACTCTTACATATCATCTAATAACTTTGATCAATTACATGAAGATATCTTTAATGATATTAAGTTTGTAACTTTATAGGATATTTCATACCACTATTTCGTCGCATCTTTTGTAAATGCAAATCTTTCGAAAAATAGAATGAAAAATAAAAGCCACTTTCTTTCAACTTTTCTGATTAGGTAATTTAATTTAAACGTTTATATGAATATAACCATAGTCAGATCCTTTTTTTTTGCAAAAGAAATTGCTTCGACAATCATCAATTTCGTTCCTTAAAACGAATATCCTTAGAAACATTTTGTATGTTTTACAGAATAAACGTCTTTGTAGGCATAAGAATTTCATGTCCTAGTATGTGTTATATAAAATAATCAATTTAAAGAACAAGGGAAATTGTTTATTTTATCCTTAAAGCTCCTCTTAAAAAGCAGAGTGAGTTCTAGAGAAGAGTGTGTGTTTTCTTGAGAAGTCTTTTGTAAGAACAAATAGATCTAAGAAAAAATAAATGTTAAAAAAAGGAAAAAAAATTTTCTTAAATTTACTTACGGGTGTCTCCCCATCGTCCTTTTGCCAAACAGGCGTACTCGGTGGATTCGAATCAACATCACACTTCAAAGAAACTTCAATACCCTCTCTCAATGGGTAACCGAATCCTGGTATACGAGATATTGCAAAAGATGGCGTATCTGCAAATACAAGAAAAAAATATAAAAATAAATAATTGTCTATATGTAAATATCCTTTATACGTTTAAGTATTTCGTTAGTAGATGAACGCACATAGTTTTGTATATTCATAGACAGATAGACGACAATAGACGAAAGGCGCTAATATATGTTGAATAAGGATAGACAGGACAATGTGGGATAAATGTATTTGTATTTGTATTCTGGATAACATGTAGGTACGCCTACATATTGGATTGGATATCCTTAGTCGTGAGAAGAACAATATCCTTAGTCTTGAGGTTCTTGTAGATATATTTTCTGTTTAATGTTCGATTGAGCTAACGTTCCTGTACGTAGATCCTTGTGGAGAATGATTTTTAAGGAATGTTGGATTATTCTCAATTGCAGACAAAGGAAAAAAAGGGAGCCACTTGTGTTAAAGGATAGATAACTACTTTCCAATTTAAGCTACGTCAATATATTGATATCCTTAAAAGAATTTGCTTATATGGAAATTATCCTGAAAGTTTTTGTCTCATTTTAAATACACAAAAAAATTTTGTAACTTCTATTCAATGGAATTAAGAAGACTTTTAATAGAATGTATTCTGAAGGATATAAACCTTTTGTCACGTTTGATGGATATGATTCGTTTCACAAAGATACAAATACGAATTCTTTGAATTTCATTGATTCACCAATTCATTCATATCTTTCATGCGGTCTAACCAACCATAGATGTTCATTTAGTCCTTTTGTAGGTAATTTGCCATTTTCTAATTTCACGCTTGAAAAAATCAATATAACCAGGATGTGTTCATTATCCTTGGTATCATGCAGAAGTTAACCGAATTTCCCAGAATTCATCTTTAACTTTAAACGTCGCTATAGATGTCGCATGTAGGAATTGTTGGAAAATAAAGAAAGAAATTTCTATTTTTCCAAGAATCCTTAAAATTTACGATCTCAACTCAATGGAGTCGGAAGCTTCCAGAAAAATGAGGCTAAATCCTTGAAAAATTTATAGACTTCATGTTGGCCGTTAGCTCGTAAATTGGGGTAAACTAATGCTTTGGTTTTTGTTTGTGGTATGAACGTGTATTGCGCCAATACAATGAAAATTTTTTTTTTTGTAAAAAGATCCTTGCAAGTCATCGTACTTTGTTAATTACGAAATTGTGTAGAACTTCCGGTGATAAAATCCTGTTCCCTTTAATTATTTTCTTATATTTTTAGGGTCATGTTGAAAATATTAAAAATTTCTGAAGAAATTTATGAAAGTTAATCAGGACGAGGGTTAACTGACCTGGTGACATTATCAGAAAAACAAAAATGTTGACAAGTGTCGGATTTTTAATTGTGCTGACAAAAGGATATCATCGATAACAAGGAAATGGTCGTTATCATGAAATCTTTTGAAGAAATTTTGTGGGTATAATAAAAACAATTTCTTGAAATACTCTAAGGACTTTCGAAGATTTGGTCCTGAATTCATATCAATTTGAATGACAGATGGTCGACTCATTAGGGCACGTCGTCCTGAATTTCTTAATTCCAAATGTGTTGGAATATATAACTAAAGGTCATCATCATATTCTCTTATATCCTGTGATCCTTGTAATAGCTTGTAGGTTTTTGTAGGAAAATATAGAATATAGAATTCATTAGAATCCATTTTCCTTTTCGGGATAATTGAAAAACTTTTGATAGCTTGAAGGAATGTTGCTTGGATAGTTTTTAGTAGTAATTGGGCTGTTCATTTTGTGGTTGTCCAAATTACTTATAAATTGGTCATCACAAACTTACTGCTTGTTTATCAAAGTTTCATGATAAGAACGAAGGTGTTATTTTGGAAAATTAATAACGAATGTGTTTTTGATGATTTTGTTTTAGTTTCAGATTTAAAAGGTTATTGAATTTCATATTGTATGTGATATGAATGCAAACACAACAAGGATAACCCTTTCAAATTGAGTCATAAATCAGAAACATTTGTGGAATTTGACAGAACGCTTACTGATTTCAAGTGAGAAAATCCCTTGCATGAGATAAGCTAAAATGCAAAAAAGGATAAGGAGAAAAACGTGAAGTTTGTAACCATATCGTAAAATATTTAAAAATTCCAACCATCCCGCTGTCGATATGGTTGGCATGTACCCAACCAACATCCAAAGGATGTAGCGATTTTTGAACACATTTTGAATACCTGAAAAGTTTTTTGTTGGTATTCAGATGGCATCAAAAGCATTCCAATCCCAATTTAGGTTGCATTAGGTATGTGAAAGTTACTTACTGAAAAAGAAGGGATCCTTGAAACACAAATAGTCACCAAAGTCATTTGCAGCCATAAGAGAAACGCCTTGGATTCAAACAAATCTAAGTTTGAATGCAAAACTTGAATTTCTTGAAAGGATACTCTACGAAAGGATTGCTCCTTGAATGTTTGTGGCAAGAGATTCCTTAAAGTTTTCCATACGAAAAGCTGAAAGTCATTAAACAATCGTTATCTGTGGTGGACGTTGTCTTTGGTTTCTCGAAAATCCTTAGATCCTTAAGGTCACTGACAAGATAATTTAAAGGAAAATATACCACATGGTGTCAAGGGGTCTACCAGAAAGAAAGCGATCTGAGATTTACTCTTTAATGGTTTCAAATGTTAACTTTTGAATTTGTCTGTTGTTTAAAGGAATGTCCTTTTTTTCTTGAAAATAAATTCACTATAACACTTGATCCCTCGAGTCAAAGTTCACGTTGAAAGTTCAAATCGGATAAAGCTCACCATGTGAGAGTTTGTACAAGGATATGTTTGGGGTGTCGTAAAAGGATGTTTAACGAGGTTTCCTGGCATTTTTTCCTATCTTTTTCTTGAGAAATCTCTCGAAATCACGTATTCGATTATGATTCGGCATGAGTTGCTAACTGACTGCAACAAGGATAACACGGAACGTTGAACGAAATATCTTGAACATTGCTTTCTTCTAACAAATATAACTTCTAGAGAGTTATTATGTTATCCTAAAGGTTTCTGTCGCCATTTTGAAATCACAACCATCGTGCTATCGACGTCACCTACAACACGAATATGATCATGATGTCTGGTTGCAGGACAACAGGGTTAAATGTTCGTAAAACTTTATTATTCAGTGCACAGTATCAGGTTGTTTTCTATTCCTTCTCCTGTTGGGATTATCTAATACAAAAAAGTTACTTTTTATTCTGCTGTCGTTTTCATAGAGCCCAAGGAATTCACCACAACCATCTCTGGTCCATTTCCGTATCACAAAATCGTTGAAAATAATTCTTCGACAACTCTTTTTTTTTCTAGAATTTTTTGTTTTTTCTTTGGTCCTTCTTGTTCTTGAATTCAACACAAAACTCAACAAATGTTCACCGTACATCCTTCGTCCTTGTTTTGTTTGCATGTTATACGAGAAAAGTGTAACAGATGCAGACACTAAACTTTTTCCTTGTAACATACAGCTGTTTTTCACAAAAACTAGGACTGGATTGAATGTTCCAGACAAGTTTCAACCACTAACGTAACATCTGTATGTCTACCTTAGTTTCGTTGTGTACACATATAACACCACAAAAGAAAGGACATCCTTTTCAATAGTGAAAATTGTGAAAATTTGAATTCAGAAGACTGTGCTCAAGTATCCTTTTCTATAATTTCATACCTATATGTTAGTTTAACTATTTCCAGGTCGATTCTCTGATAAAACTTTTAATGAACTTGACATTTTTGGATGTAATTTTTAAAACAAACTCAACTCACCCTTCATTGATGTGTAAACGATTGTTTTATAATCGTTTTGAATAGATAAAATTCTCCCTCGTTTATCCATATTTGTTTACTTTGAAGTCAAGTGATTTATTTTTTCTCATTTAAATTGAAATTGTTAACTACGGCCAACACTATCCCTTAAGCAATATCTGATAAGTATTTGTGATAAATGTAATACGTTTTAAAGGCCAGAATTTGTTCAGTAAAATGAAATACAAACAAATTTCACATTCCGTTTCTTCCTGAAGTAGAAGACTATTTCTGTCTGTAGCAATTTTCTGTTGAACTCAACAACCCCATTTTATTATTGGCATATCATCCCTATAGGTAATTATAAGATGTTTGTTTTAGGCAATGAATATTTCATAGGAATCTATTGATAGCATCAAAACAAAGACATTGCCTAGACGTGGAGTGGAGTGTTTCAGAGTTGATACAACTTGAACCCTCACCCTTAGTGTTATGGGTGGAGGGTTGAAACTTAGAGTTTCTCAGGGTTTTAATTAAAGATTTTATAGGAAAATTTTCGGTTGTCTTCATGTTAGGAATTCTGGTATTCTGACATTGAGCATGAAAATATTAAACAAGACTACTATAATCATTTGCGAGGGGTTTATCCAGTAGAGGGATGAAAAATTTTTGATTAATAATTGATGAAACGTTCGCTTTTTTTGAAATATTTAAAAACAAAAGCCGACTTACCGTTTTCATCATCAGTCACAGTTAGTGGGCCCAAATGACACCAAAATGACTCTTAAGCTTGAAATTAAGGGAAGTAAGAATTTGGGATTTTGTTTAGGGATGATTACGTATTTATTGTTTTGTTTGTCTGTGAAATGTCCTTTTCATTTTATTTTATCAAAGGAATATTACTATAGGTGACTACAATTTCCTGTCTACATTCTAACTTGAAAGTCACTCAGTGTCATGATGTCACTTCGCAATTAGACTGTCAGCAGACAAATTGAAATTCATCCCTTCAAAAATGATCCTTGACAAAAAATGTAATTAGCGAAGGCTATTTGTCAGTTCGTCAGTCGGTAAAATTTGATCCCTTTTTTCTCATTCATGACTTTAATCTGTCTTGAATAGAGTTGAATTCGCCGCCATCTCATATCCCTTGAGCGTTTCTTTTGTAGATGGATTTGTGACAAATGAAAATATCATGAAGTCTAGGATTATCAGACAAGATGGCTGATGGTCAAGAAGGTGAAATGCTGGGAATTATTCGGTTAAATTCAATGACATTTTGGTTGAGTTTGTAAGGAATAGAAAATTACCTCAAACAACCCGAGGATAGGACACTCATGAAGTCAGAGGAACATATGAGACACACGTACAGTGATATTGAAAGCACTCCAAAATATCCCCAAATGAATACATTTCGATCCCTTCGGTATAAGGACACTCTTTTGAAATAAGTTGAAAGGATATATCAAAATGACAAGAAAAAATCATTTAGATATCCTTTGATAGCAAATTAAATCCTCTTTTGTCTAAGAGTGAACTTCTTTTTTCCAACAGCTTCCAATGAGTCCTTGCAGCTATTGTATAGCTATCTGTATTTGAATCCCTTTTTCACAGTACAAAGAAAACAAGAAGCATCAAAACGACAGGAATTTCTTCTGAAGTTCCAAATTAAACAACAGTGCCATCTATTTAAATAATTGTCCATTGAAAGTATCTGCAGGACGAAAGGAAACGAAAAAAAGTTTTTCTCGGTGTCCTTTTATACGTTAAACTGTTAAGTTGCTAGTAATTAACTTTTTGAGCATTTCACAAAACAATAGCTTGTCCAGCTGCAATCCTTGTTCCTTGACCAACGTTCAATATCGCTTCGAAACTTTATCCTTTCATACTATTGTTATATACTCAAAGATTTAAGGGTACTCTTATACAATACGTCGATAAGCAACGTCAAAATTGATCGTTCACGTTTATAAGATGAAAAAGGATTGTTTAAAATCTTAACAGTTTATTGGAAAACTTTTCAAAAAGTTTCCTTTGATTAATCGTATAGAAAAATATCAATGTTGAGGTACTACAATTACTTAAGAAGTTTCCTTCTTCCTGCACCACAAGGATAACTTGGAGGATGTGTAGCTTTACTTGTGGTATTATATTTCTTGATTGTTGAAGTTTTTAGTGGACATAACGAACATTATTAAGGACTTTAAGATGAGTATCATGCGATATGATTTATAGATATCCGGTATTCATGTCGATAATGCAATTATGGTTTTAAAAAATTCGTATTTTCTGCCATTGTTAATAACTCAAGAGTTGAGTATCCTTAATCGTAACGGAAAGGAATGCGATAAATGTATAAAATTTTGTATCAGTCAAATACACTTACATTGAACATCTAACAGCAGTGATGCATTTTGTCTCATTTTCAATGTTGGATGTTCCATAACACAAAGTATCCTTGCATTGTGATGTGCACGATATACAGCTGGTAGACGGGCTTCACTTTTGGCACCACTGTTGATTTTGTAAGGTTCCTTGTCCTGGAAGAGAAAACAAATGTTTGAAATTTCCATAATCTTTAAGAATATTTATAGATTTTAAAAATTTTAACTATTTCTGAAGTTATGTAATTTAATAAAATCTTTGGGCTTAAAACTGTGGTTCTCAACTTCTTTCCCGTTTATCTCGAAACTACTTTTTTCGAGCTGGTGTACAAGGTATCTCAAAAGTTATTTGTTGAGTTCATTAAAATTTAGAACATATTCGGGGCGATTCTGGCCACTTTCGTTAACAGATTTAGGTTAAGAAAGTTAAAAGATTTGGTTTCTAAAAGAATTCTTTAAGTTGGTATTCTGGCCAAAATTTACTCTCAAATCTGTTACGAAACCGGTTTTGTTCCAAATCTCTCAACTTTCTTAACAAAAAACCTGTTACGATTAAGTTGAACAATTTCGGGCATGTTACGGTAAAGGATTTTTAACAAAAATCTGTTAACTTTTGGCACCTAGAATACGAATTTCGACCGTAACTAAACTTTTCGAAATCCAACAACAAATCACATGGGCTGTCAAATTAACGGAATCTGTTAAGTGCGCACAGAATTGCCCCGATTGTCTTAATAACAGAACGGAAAGTGTAGTATGGAAGCCTCGTTCAAAGATATGTCATTACTACAGGACAAATTTAGTAAATAGTTTCCTTATACTACGTCATAGCTATTACTTTTCTTAATAAGAACATGTCAGAGAAACAGCGTATATGATCAGGAAGGATTTCGAAAAGATAATATCAAGATAGTTTATATCTCCGCCATTTTTGGGTATATTTATTAGCTACCGCAGAAGCCTAATTTATATTTATTCATATTTACCCAAGCGGCAAAGTGGTGTAGCACCTTAAATTCCACCAAAAATCCACAAGGAAAATGATTTCGACGGCTCCCAAAAATGCCCCCATAAGTGTAATAACTATATTTGCCACACATTCATGTAAAAGCAAACAAAGGATGGCGTACAAAATTTTGAACAGAACAATCACAAAAAAGCCACATGCATGGATACCTTCTTTCTATTCCCTTTAATCTATGGAAATGGAAAATTTTATGCCGATATGAAATTAAAAATTATCCCTGGACAGACGAAAAAAAATATTTTTTCATTTCTATGGTAATTTTTCTACATCCACAACATGCCAGAGGGATAATTTTACTTTAAGCTTTTATAATAACCGGAAAATTGATGTTAAAAGCTGACATAGAGTTTCTTGTTCAAGGATATGTACATGTGTGTATGTAGATGATCATTTTCATCGCATTGTCATCACTCACACTATGGGAAAATGTAAAATGTAGAAATGAAATGGATATCAAATAAAATCACTTCCATTACATGTTAAACGTCCTGGAAATTTTGATAACGAACATGTAAGAAAAAAAATCCAACTAGAATCCATTTCAGCTTGAATTTTTCAATCCTCAAAATCCTGTTTAAATCTGCTACCACTACAACCTATATAACATACATATGTACATATGACATTCGTATAACCCATTCCCTCAAAAGCTACTTATTGAATTACAATTTGAGTGGCATTATTTCATCAGAAATTCGTTGTCAATGTCGTTGGGCTTATTTCCATTTCAGGGCAAATAATTTCCCAAAAAAAGGGTCACATTCGAATTCTGAGGAAAATTTTTGGGGCGACTGCTTTCCACACATAAGGACACTGAACAGAAAAAAGGGAGACACAAAAATTTATTTTAATGGAACGACTTGGATTAGAATATCCTGATTTTCTTGGGCTGCCTCAAATCAAATAATTTTCACGAATAAGCACTTTCCTGGAAATGATATCCTTATATATGTATGTACGTAAACAGAATAAGAACTCAGATCCTTATTTTTTTGTTCGAAATGGAAATTTTGTCGCCAAGTTATCGATATCCGATTGTATATTATTTTTGTTTCGACAAAACTATAGAATGTCCTTTTTCCCACTCGTCTTATTAGAATACCTAATAAAAGTGTGTCAAGTGTACAACTTTCTTTCGTAATAGCACATTATGATGGAGAAAAAATCTGCCAATTCGGCAATTTTAATAATTTTTTATTTCATTTCATTTCGAGTGTATGCCAAAAACACTTCCTTAAAAAGTTTATTTTATGTTTCCAATTCAATGTTCCCTAAGAAAACAATTCCAAATCAATATTCTTTAAGCGTAGCTATCGTTTTTATCTCTTAATGTCCTATGGAGAGCTTACATGTGGTATTTACTGACTGCTACTAAGGATATTCGTATATCTATATCATACATCGAAAGACAATGATATTATTCTCGAATTTTTCACGTTAACCTTATCTATAACCAATGATCAAATCGCAATTGTCCACATAAGACACAGAGTTCCCTCATCAATATCGTAATTGGTAGGTAATTTATTCAATATAAATTTACGTGAATGTATGCACTCAATCAATGTCAGTTACACCTTTAGCAAGTAATTAAACCATCCAGGTAAGTTAATAAATATATCATGCAATTGTATTTAGTATGAGATATGAATGCAATTTAAATTATATTAGAATTTTGTCGTATGTGATATTTAATTAACATGTACCAGGTTAAGGAGAAACTTTGAACTAATCAATTGTGTTGTCAGTTTAGAAAATTTAATTGCATTTCATGTAACAAATGTATAACTTTAAAATTAATTTTAACTTTAACATGAAGTCTTAAAGTGTTATGGGAGAATATCATAAGATATTATTAAAGTCAAATATCTAAATCTATTCGAAATGGAAAATCATATGGTATTCAAAGGCGTTACAATGAAATTAGTGTTAGTGTTTGTGGCAATGGTGACAGGAATATTCATTAAGTAGCATCGTTTGTTAATTAAAAGTTACTCACATCCCCTAATTAGGAGTTCACAGTAAAGGGTTTTATCTGCATCTGCATATTCACATACGTACTGAGTGTTATGTATTAAGCCATCAGAAATCTCAGTTAACTTTGGACAAATCTGATGCATTTTGCCAAGTGTGCCATAGAATTCTGTAAGGGCAAATCTGCATTTACGAGGATATATCCTTTATACAATGATTATTGAATGCACATAACTTGTACTAAATAGAAATTTGTGGTTGTGTGTAAATTTGTTACGTAACAGTGATAAACTAATGGTGTTAGTATATGGTTACTTGAATTACACACATTATGGTCTCGTTAAATGGTAATGTGTCCGACCACAAATGTAATACAAAATTATGGGAATCCTTTGAACACCGATATATAATAGAATTGTTTGTTACCTTAAAATCAAATCATTTTCTTTATCAAATGTTTATATAAAAGTCAACATGACTTTACTGTATAACAATAAGAAAACGTCAGGTATTCCCACGTGAGTCAAAGGTCAGAATGTTACAAAAGGGTAATCCTTTTAAACAATAAAGCAACGTTTCTATGCTCACCTTTTCATTTTTTATTTCCTCCAATTCAAGTACTTCAGCAGCGACTTTCTGTGCATGACGATCAACACCAGGACTCAATAACACTTCCCACGTTAATGTAGGTTTCGGATTACCACCTTCACTAATACATGCCAAACTCAATTCAGAGTTTTCTTTAACAGGTACAAAGATATTTCCCGCATCAAGGCGACGTGAGTCTATTAACAAATACGGAGCTTTTGGACGGTCTGGAAGAATCATAAAAGTTAAAATATTAAAAACAGAATTTAATTGTTGTTCTACTAAAAATAATTTTTCTTCAAATTGATTCCATCATGTCAATATCATATCCAAAGATAAATGACTTTCCTCAGAAAACTTTTCAACTTTATATAATTTTTGAAACTTGAAACCATAGAAGATCTATGGCAATTGCTGTTGAAAATTTTTCGATTAAAGAAGACTAAAAAGTTTTTGATCAAATTTCAGTTATATGAAGTTCATCAGAAATTTATGCAAAAATATCCTGAAAATTAACAAAGAAAATTCGTAAAGAAAAATTCATAAAACGAGGGATATGTCGATAGTCCCTTTTTCCACTGATCTATGTCAAAATTCATAACTTCATTTATGGCTGTATAGGCATATTCAACATGACACCCTTTGCGAGTTATACAGAAAGGTTAATAAAAATGCAAATTTTCAAGAGTGAAAATTCCATGACAAAAAACGAGGATTTCCTTTGATACGTGTATATGCGAACAAAAAAATATAGAAAAGGATAACAAACTTTTCGACACATTAGAGTAGCATCATGAGAGTGGCTTCATCGTTTTGATGACATGATCCAAATTAAAGTTCTTGTCAGCTCATTACAAAGTTATCATCAACATCTTGCTACTTAAAATCCATATGGCGACAAACATTCTTGGTAATTTGGTAAAATCTTTCATTCTCATCATCCCTCGTCCTTGGGTATTCTATTTTCAAATTTCCCATGTTAAAACGATTTAATCCTAATTGCCTTAATTAAAGTAAATCATTCAAAACGACCACCTCCAAGTGCCACCTGGCATCATCTTAAGATTCATCTTATCTCTTATATATATTCGTTGGAAATTTGTATCCATTACCTGTTAATTACCAACATTAACCTTAACTTGGAGAATATTTTCCTTGAAATTGTTGTGTTTGTGCAGAATGCAAAAAATGTCCTTAGAGTTGGGGAGGATAATTTATGAAAATTATTTTAAAGGATTTTTATCTAACTACTCACCTAAAACAACTAATTTAACAGGTCTGGCACTTTCAATGTATCCTTTAAAATTCTCTGCTTCACATTGCCACTTTCCATCATCTTCCAGCATGACATTTGTTATAATCAGTGCAGATGGTGAATCTCTTATGAAACGGTAGTCTAGTGGTCTTGTACTGCGATCCATGGTGTGAACAATCTGAAATGACGAAAGAAAGTGTTATACAAAAAGCAATAAGAAGATTTATTTCTATAAAACGCGCACCACACGACGCAAGTTTGGATGCCAAGTGTCAAATGCTTTGCAGAATGCTTTAAAACACTATTCAGTGAATATAATACATTTTCTATTAGTATAATCTATCATGCGATCAAGCAATGAAGCCCGCAGTAACGTCAATTTCTATCTCCGCAGCCAGCTCAATTGGCAGCAGCAACTTGCTTCGTGTGATGTTCCGTAAGGTTTTGACATAACCTTTAAAACCCTCAGGTAATATTCATCGCGTGGATATCTGAATAAATATCGACATACATCAAATCAAACAGCGTGAGAGCAATTTATGTGATAACTCCAAAGTGTAATTAAGACGAACAGGTGATATTAAGTGGCACTTTTGACAAAGTTTACATATATGACAAATAGCCTGTTTCCAGAAAACACCTATTCAAGGATATATGTTATAAATTAAAATAAACGTTATTTGAACACTTAAATATGCATATGGAGTTGGTATTGTTGAAACCCCTTCCGGGTTCTTGAAAATGTCATTATAATTTACAACCGTCTGGGTACGACTTTATCGTGGCAGTTGTAAGGATATTAGAGGAGTAGTATAAATCTTAAGTTCCATTTGTTTTGGAGAGTGAAAAAATTTATTATCAAGTCAATAGCTGCATCTGTTAAATTCATAAAATTTTTCAATAATTTCATAAAAATTTGTACATAACGTAACGTGATTTCAAATTTTATAGCTTAATCTGAAAAAATATTTTTAATGATATCAGGCACAAGTGAGAATGAAAGGTTAAATGTCATTAACATTATCCTTAAATTGTTATCCAAGTAAGGATATATAAACCGTACATTACGAAAATGAATGGTTTATAAACTCGTAATACAATTTATTTTCAAGTCCTGCCTAGAGAGTCCTGTTACAAAAAAGGGACATTTACGTCGAGTCAAATACTAAAGACAAACACATAAATGCCCTATGAGTAGTGTAAATATCCCATAAAAGTTGTTGTAATGAGTATGTCCTTAAATTTCATTTGAGTCAGGATATTGTAGGTTTGCAAACGGTTGTAAAATTTATTTGATACTACAATAAGAATGATATATATAAACGTATATTAAATGTTTTAACAACCATAAAAATGTATCCCTTATAATTCAGCCTATCATAATTATAAAAAGGATGTGTTTCAGATAACCCACACATATGATACATATCGAAATACAAGTTAACTTGATAGTGTCAAATAACGTGTCAAATATATATTATACTATAGTTAAGTAAATCTGTAACAGTAACTTTATTCCTTTATAATAATTCACCAAAGAGACACTTTTAATGGTCACATTACTTTGACTGTAACAAGCTCAATAAAAACAAGGAAACAACAGGATAATGGAAAGTTTCATCTTGAATGTGGAAACCATTTCACTTAGCTAATTACTTCAAGGATAATCCCTTTTACGAGTGCCAAGAGCTTGGGAAACTTTTTTACAAAACAAAATGAACGCAACCATTAAAATCCTTTTGGAAAAAATGTTATGGGTATCCGGGTTTCAACATAAACCCAAAAGGGTATCAGGTAGTGACCAAGTTCGGAAGCCATTTAATTTTATTGCTTCAATTCGTCTTCGTCTAGGATTGAAAATGATATAAAGTTAAACTTACTCTGGCCTCAATTCACACCAATAATGCAACAAAATTGCGAGAAAATCTGTAAAAGGACATACCAGTACAGGAAGGATGTACGTTAAACTTTTGCTTTCCTGTCATTGCTCACGACAATGTGCCACGCTTTTAACCAGAACTAAAATACAAAAGCACGTATGCAAGTCATCCTTTTCATTTTCTGGAAGTTCCTTTTAGCTCCCTGAGTAAACTCATTTTAAACACTGTGTGATACACCCTCCTGTCTTTGGTCCTTGTTCTCGTGACACTGTGTTGTTGTATTGCTGTGCAGCGACTTACAAAGTAACTAAATTAGTTAAGATGAAGATCTTGTCCTTGTTTTACGACTAAATTTTATATTGTGTAGGTGTTATTGTACTACATAAAATTAGTTGAATGGCAACAAAGTTTCAACACGACTTTACCTCTCTCAGACACCATGGATAGTTCTAGGCAAGCAAATCCTTGAAAACACTTCGAAGGACATGACAATTTGTTTAAATTTTTAAACAGTCTGTTCAGAGAAACTTTGAAAATTCTTTTACACTTAAGGTAAAGTTTATATAAAGCCCTTGGCTCAATTGAGCTTATTTTATATAACATGCTGTTTGGCATTTTGTCCTTTTTATGATTTTTCTTTCAACAACATTAAAACACTAAATCAGGAAGCCAAAGTTTATGAGCCAACAAGTGCTTTTTAAGTGATACTTTGGGAATTATGTTATGTATGAAAGGATTTATGTTTTATAAGGATAATTTCTATCAAACAAAACTATGGGGGAATATTTTTCATTGAAACAATTAAAATTTAATTGACTATTAAAATGTCAAATTAAAAGTTACATTTCTTAAAAATAGTTTATGTCCTTTTTAGCTTTGAAAACCATCATTTTTTTGGATATAATTAAAAGTTGAAAATGTACAAAATAACCCGACCTACATTTGGTAACATCATTAAATCTCGGAAAGATATCACTTAAAATGTGATACATACCTTTACCGGAAAGTTGTCCCAAATAACAATTTCATAGAAACAAATTAAAATTTAAAACTAAAATCCAACTGAACATACAAAATGGGTTTGTGTGAATTTTCTATTAAAAAACTTCATACCTATGTCCTGTAATTATTTTGGTGTAACAAGAATCAAATACAAGTGCATCCTTTTATCTGATGAATGATTTATGCAATGAGGGTATGTATACCATAAGGAATTAAAATTTGTTCTACATTGACTAATTGAGTCCTTGAAGAAAAACCAGCAGGACCTCGGAAATGGTTTCCAAATAATTACGATGAGTTGTTCGTTATCTGTCCTTAATTTTTTTTTTTAGCAAGTTTGTCATCAAGTTAAAACAAATACATGTTCAACTTCAAGGATGCAATTAAAACAAAATGTATGCTTTAAAAAATATTTAGTCCTTTTTTTTGCATCAAAAGAAAAACGTAGAACCGCAAAAACTGGGATAAGTTCCTTTTGCATTTGCAGCTATTTTGTTAGCTTTATGTAGGTATGTATTCCGACATTTTGTCCGCTGTGGAATGGAAGAATATCCTTTTTTTTCTGGATTTTTTAAAAGTCATGTCCGTGTTGTGAAGGAATTTGAAAGAGTAACTTTTTGTGGGTATAGCTGTGCTTGTTGTTTCTCTATTGAAGTTCGTCCTTTTTGGTTGCTCCTTTCGTCTAGTTAGATTTTGTTCAATGATTTTGTTAAATTGTTCTTCCTGATGAACACAATCAAGACTTCAGGTCAGGAGATCAATAGTTTGAATGGAATGCTTTGTGAAACTGGAACCGAAAAGGTTGAATTCTCTTGCAGGCGATGCTTTAAAATTGGTAAATTCTGAATGGTGTTCTAGTGCTTTCTTGTGTCTATCAAAAGTCAGAAATTAAGTTTTAAAGAAACTTCTCTCAGTTCAAAGATATTCAGGAATCCTTTTTGTGATTGAACCAAGATGGCTTCAATTAAATCACTAACTAGAAGTGCAAGTAATTACGCAAAAAAAAACTAAAGTTGCTAAATGAAGTTGGCTTTTATTATATAATAGAACTTTTATACAAAAAGGATACACGTACATTTGTATTTGTTTCCATTCTTATAGTGTCCAGTTTGTGAATTACAAAAGTCGAACCACAATCAATCCGGATGGAATTTCGATAGATTTTAGAATTCATGTAACATTTTGTTAGGATCCTTTCACATCCTTATCGTATTCACGTTTTAGGCATATTCCACTTTTGGGTTAATTGGAATTCCCTTTTTGATTGAAAGGTTACATGGTAAAAACGGAATTCAGTCAGTTAGTTCTTTACTATTTCAAATGTTACAAACTATGTTTGATTTAGGGAAAATATATAAATTTAAGGGATGGTTTAACTGCAAAGCTTTGGAAATGAAACAAAAAATGATGGCATTTTAAAATCAAAAAATTCCTTTATCGCAATTTTAGAGATTCAACTCTGTAGTTCATTAACTTTAACTTCAACTTCAAATCATAAATATTATACGATATGTATGTAATTTGTATTTAACTTGGTTTAGCACCTTAAACTGAAAATAATTACATCAAGATCATGGTAGCTATTAAACCTTAAAGGTAAATGAACTGAACAGACAAGGGGTGACATGTGTATGTCACAGGATATTTGTAACCATATCACGAAACTCAGGTGTAACATTTCTAGTGTAATTAATTGACATGCACATGACGTTATCTTGACGACCGCGATAAATATGACACTATCATATAAACCTGAAAGCATGTCATCAGATAAAAGTGCATCTACACCTCTAATTGGAAGGGACATGGTAAAGCTACCTTAAACACTATTAATCATACTCTCGCTTGATTTCAGTCACGTTTCGTAGTAAATCCTCACGTGACTAGTGGCTATTGACTGGGGAAACATTGTTGCAGGATTTGACCAAAAGGAATGTAGCCACAAATCCTAGAATCTAGGTTAGACAGAATCAAGAATTTCATCAACTGTCCCGCGATACCCTTGATGAAAGAGGTCATGAACCACAAGCAGAAACCTCAACTTGAATTCTGGGAAAACTCATTGTTTGAACAAAATTAGCAACTTAAAAATAAAGAACAGGAAAATAAGGAAGAAGATGAATAAAATTTTTAAGCTAGAATGAATTGAATCATAATTATCCTTTTTGGTTGTAATACAAAGCTCAACGATTCTGTGTAATTCATCCCCATTTCGACATGCATTCGCTTTAATTTGGAATTTTATTTCCTTTTGTGAAATTAAGGACTTTCGGTTTAAATGAAAAGTCTTTGATTAATCCGCCAAATGCAAAAACTCAAAAGGATATTTGTGGAAATATTAAAACTCCTTGTTATATCTTTTCGTTTTTTTTTTGCTGTTGTTGCTTTGCTTCCTTCCGAAATAGAGGAAATTGTAATTTGACTTGCTACTTACAACTTCTGAACTTCTGGTTACCAGGATGAGTTTGTTCAATCAGAATATCTGGGAAATGAATTCTGTGCTTTCTTTTAGTAGCAAGCATATAAAAAATAAGCTTTAACGAGATACGAGTTAAGTAATTTAACTTGCATGTATACGAAATATTACGAAGGACATAAGGTGGATATCCTTTCTTTCCTGTGTGGGTGTCTTCTATTTTCCAAGTACTATAAAAACTTCAATCGAGTAGAATATGGAAAAACTGCATGTTTCGTCTGTTTAAAGCTAATAAAGTTTTCTGTTGCCTGTTTTCTAAATGGTAGCTTAGGGAACCTTAAACTTTAGCGTGACTTCTGAACAAGTACAAAGGTACTTCTGGTCCCTGTGGAAATTTCGTCTGGTAACTGCAATTACATTTATTGTTAATTTTATTAAAGCACAAGTACTAGACACTATAGTGCAAAATAGGGACTTTTGTCGATAACTTTTACCCTCTTCTATAAGGATCGGCTGACTTTCTCAGAATACTTAAAGAGTTTTGTTGTGACATTGCATTGCAAAAGGGAAGTTAACGAAGGACTCTGATGATGATGGCAAGTAAAACTTATGAAAGTATCCAAACTATGTTTTAGTCTTCCTTAGTATTTATTGTCAGGACTTAAATAGTTTTTGATCTTTCACCATAACAGTTACGGTAGAGAAAATTTTGTTATTAGTTTAATGGCCAAAGTTCTAAGACAACAACAACAACAACAACGACTACAACAACATAAGGAAACGCATCTTTTGCTTATAATTGTCTTAAAATTATAATTACTTGAACAATACAGAACTAATTTTTGTGCAAAGGAAAATTTTTGACTTTAGAAAACCAACTTAATAAGGACAATTTTATTCAAAAATTTTCTATTTTATACTAGCTACGTGGAAAAACTTTTAACTACTCTTATATATTTTAAATTCATAATTAAAAGTACTGATTTACAACTTTTTCATCTTTGAGGAAATTATTCAGGAACTGTCCCTTTCTGATGATTTCATAGTTGTTATTGAAATTACTGTAACATGAATAAATAAACAATTGCTAACCAATATTAAGATGGACCAATATAAAATAATTTCCCAGAAACGTTTTGTCAACATTTCCCATTTGAGGCACGTGCAGTTGTGTTAAAAATCCTCAAAAAGATATTCAGTTACCTACCTAAGCTTCAACCCTACAGCTGGGTTTTGCTATAACCTTTTAAGGCATAAGGAATAAGCAATAATATTTTTTGGTTTATAATGAAAAATAATAGCATTTAAATCTTCTTAAGGTCGTTTAGTTCAAATATTGGATTTGGTGTTAGAGATCTGAATTTTTTCGTTAACTCCAAGATTCGAAGTTATCAAGAAATTTTTCTGAAGATTCTCTGGTAACTATGCCTAAATTATTCTCCGGATACAATATATCAACATGATACAAGATGAAAAATTTACTTCCTTTCAGCTATCATTCCACAGCACATACCGAGCCCAATATCATGAAATAAGTTTATATATTCAAAGCACTCCATATCTGCCATGGCAGGATAAAAAATGACAATTTTCCAGCGTCTGGAAAAGGAAACCCGTACAAATACCAATCATTCTTCAAATTTAAATCGACACATTCAACGATGCGTCTGATTTGTTTGCATAACGAGTTGTGCCACCCCTATTTTGTCTATTTGGGGAACAAAGAGTACACAACAGAGATTTTCAAAAAAAGAAAAGAAGAAACTCCTTTCCAGGATGTACTCAGAAATCAGGATATACTACATACGGGAATGAAGGAAGAATAGAACGAATGTGACACTAGAAAGGAAACCGAATCTTTCTATTCGCTTTGGCAATTTATTTGATCAACTTCGAAGTCTTTGAAAGTATAAATTTGAATCATATGTCAAAAGGGGGATAGAAACCCTTTGTATTTGACTATCTGTTTGTGTGTGTGTGTCATCCTTCGGGAGTAATTTTTTACCAGAAGGAATCCCACCTACTTCGAAGATCACAAGGACATATTCAACTGCTATCACGGGACCGATACATCTTAGACAAGTGAGGCAAAGAATTGCCAATTCCCAATGAAATTGTGCTGAGGGTGTGAAATTATATATTATACACATTGAAGCAAGGATTTTTTTCTTTTTTTTTTCTTTTTTTTGGTAAAAGGTGGAAAACTCCTTTTTAACATATGCAAGGACAAAATCAGGAAAATGTCTCAATTTCCTTATATTTGAATCAAACGTATCTTCTATGGTTTCCCTGTCTTCAACCACAAGAAGGATTATAGTTAAGATTTTTTTATTGTCCTTATCTGATATTATTCCCTTGGTTAATTAGATTCTTGAATGGGTCATACAAGAACCAGATTGTCCTTTTTGTAAGAAGATTATTTTCGTTTGTTTCATCTCATTCCTTATTTATTCGTCAACGGCTTTCATTTGTCTACTCATTAAGGAAATCCTTTTAAGCGAACACTTCATTTTCCATATATAATCCACAAAAGGCTGGCTTTTATTACCCGACAAGAGTACTGGCAAAGCTTTTACATGCCTCCAGTGTGAAACATATAACCGATAAAGGATAGCTTTTATTGTTTCGCATTTATCCATTTTTTCCATTTTTCTCGTTTAATTTCAGCAATTTCCCTGACGGCTTTCATTTCACAAAAATTTTTCCATCAGAAGCCTTTGATCTGGGACTGTATAGAGGAATCGAATGAGAAAAATGGCTCATACCGCTACTATCAATTGAGGTAGAAACACTTTCGTTGCCTGGAACTATAGTAGCTATTGTATCTATCATTTTATGTTCAGAAATTTTGTCTTATGGCATGCAAAATTTATTATCAAACAATATAAGGATAGAAGCAATTCCAATTTATCTAGAACACTATCTACCATATACCACCTACCATCATAAGCAGCTATTCAAGGCGTTATTCATGCAAATTGAAACGAAATTGAGAACCAAACGGGACAGAATCAAAAAGAGAACCCTTCCCATTCTGATGAACAAATTCAAGATTAACGTCTCTATAATGGTTAAACTAACGAGTCCTCGTTCGTTTCTCATTCCATAAGAGATGAAATTCGTATCCTTAACGCTTCAGGCTATTCCGTCTTTTGAAAATAATTTGCGGTCATGTAACAAAAATTTCATCCGGATGAAAATGAAAATTTTGCCCTTCTACAAAAAAATAAGTCTTCCAAAATAAGGGTGAATTAAGTTCTTCTGTTACCACGTCAAAGGCTCTTATGAATCCTTTTGCATTTCAATGTCCTTGCCAAGGGTAAGTGGCTCAATTCTTTGGTAGAAAATTCGATGATGGCATATTAGTAAGTACTTCAATATAATTGATTAACCCGGAAGCAGTTTCTTGTTCAAAAACATTTTTTCCCTTCTTTCATTCATTTATATACATTCTCTGCTTTTAATGATGGATGTGTTATATAAGGGATGAATAAATTCATGATGGCATTTCAATTGCCCTAGGTGTGAAAATGAAGTCTCCGGCGGAAAAGCCTGGATCAGGTTGAAATTGTAATGAGAAGCCGTCACCATTGACAGCATAATTAAATGCTACTGATTTGGATCATGGGCACGAAACTGTTATTAGACTTCCACAAAGTGAATCAATTTTAATTGGATTTGTCTCGAAAATAAAATCTGCTGTTCTGGTCTTTCTTTGGTGCTTTAATTATCATGAAATTTTCATTAACTTCAAAGTGAGGTGGGATGATGAAATACAATTCATTCGAGTCTACCTGAATCGGCATGGATTTGTTTGCCCTCTGGCAGGTAAAATGTCAGCATCAGTCTACTAAAAGTCTGCTAGATAATGTGACACATCCTATTAAAGCCTAGAACATTATGGACAGTAGACAATCCTAAGGCATATAGTAGATAACTCGGTAGTGATAGGACAATTCTAGAAAAATGATTGAAGTGTCCCCAGAGTTACAAAATCTTGTTTCTTTGTAGGAATCATAAAACATAGTATAATGTGGTGCTAATTAAAAAGGCATAAAATTAGAAGCAAATCTGCTGTGTGTTCTTCAATATAACCACTCACTGCTCATCCAGTAGTAAAAGGTTTCGATTCATATATAAAAAAATGTTTAGAAGTAGATAAAATTCCAAGAGTTCTAAGAAGAATTTCAATTATACTTATTGAAAAATAAAAGGGACGGATCATTTCTTAAGGGATTATTTCAATTACTTGAAGAGCATTTGAATCAGCACAATCAGGAATAAACTTTCCCTAAAGTCATCCATTGGCGGTACAAGGGTGTACTTACCCCTAAAGAATGCAACACTTATAGTAAAATAACCTTTGAAAAGCCATCATTAAAATCAGATAAACCCTTATTGCATCGATTCCATTTCGACGTTTTATTTAAACCCTTAAAACTCTTCAATTTTTATGTAAGCGAGGAATGCTTATTGAACCAAAGATTGATTTTGAGGAATGCTAATTAAGTCGTTTTATTGAATTTCAGTTTTAAGAAGGTTTTCAAGTATTTCCATAATTAATTTATTGCATTTTCGAAGTAAAAACGATTCGTTTTCGAAAATACCGCCAAATTGATCAATTGCACTACGTGATGGTGTGCCTAGTAGTCTTCAGATGTCGCATTTTCTTCTTTCAAATTGGCGGAACTCTGCAACATCTACTCTAGGCTGCGTAATTTGATTTATGCCAATCCAGCCAGAGTGAGAGTGATTGTGTGAGTGAGCGCATTTTCGCAAGAACGTTTAACGTTAATTTCACGTAATTCAAGAATTAAAAACTGAAAAATCATACAATAAATAATTTTAAAAACATAAAATATATTTTCAGGTAAATTCAACAAAAGGGAAAACGAAAATTTACGCAAAATTGATTGCAACCCGGAAAGCTTGGTGTCATGGCGGCGTCCGTTTCCCGACCATTACCTCGTTATTGCGAATTATTCTGTGTAAGTAAAGCAACTTGTTCAACTATAACTAAATACCACTCAAGTAACAACAATAATCACTTTATATTCAAAAAATATAACCTAACAAAAGTTTCTTATTGGATCCTTAATTTTCCAGTTTGGTTTCATTTTGTCCTACAAGAATTCGGGGGTAAGAAGCTATTGGAAGGCTGGCTACCTTCAGAGACAGAATCAGTGAAAATCTGCAAAACGTTGCAAGTAGAATTATATGAAACTCGCATAGTTTTATTAACAGAATAACATTTTAGGTACAATTTATTCTGGTATTGTGAGGAGAGATCTAAAATCAGAATTAAACAGGTAACAATTAGAATTAGTCATAAGGTATACAAGTTATTTGCGAAATTTAAGAAAATAGGTATTAGCGAAATTATTGGTTTATTAAATAATAAAAAATCAGACTCTTATAGTACATGCACACCTGTTCAAAGATGTTAGAAAAGTTCATAAGCAGAAAGTTATTTCATTTTACAAGCAACGAGCTTAATTAAAGATACCACCCTCACCTTAATATAACGTCTTTTCCAATACGTTCGTCTATATCACCTGTTTAGTATTCATGACGTTTAAAATTATAAACTTTTAATTGCAATGATAATCCTTTTAGCTGTTCAGGTTAAGGGAAATTGAGTTTTGGAATGCAGATCATGAATAAAATTTCCTTTAATACTTGTGAGTGTGTTAGAGTTTAAGCCTTTTACATTACGGAGAATGTTCCTTAAAGCGTTATTAATTACAAACGTGACTTGCTGTTGATTATTGTTGTGTTGTGTAGAGATAATGATGATTCTAATTATTTCCATTGATTTTACAAAATGAACACAAAGAAAGGACATGAGTCATTTGACTTTCTATGATGTGGAAATTTAAACTATCTCATAAAGACGATTGCTACCGTTTCTGTTAAATAGTTAGTACGTGCTAAAAGTATACTCCCTTGTGGGTAACATATAAATGAAAATGTCTCAATTGAAGAACACAAGAGTATGCTGCTTGGCTGAGGTAGTGGTAGACGCATTTCCTTGATTTCTTATCCCACCACTTTTACACTTTATCTCATAAAATTTTTCACACATTGTCGCATGCATGTTTTTCATCCTTTACCTCTGTCTCTTTAACCCAGATCCGAGCAATTCCATGTGGACTATTATTTAGCAGTAACATCACAATATATAACTAAAGCAGGTCTGTAGTGTGTTGGTTGTCCTTTGGGAGTATATGTTTTGTTTTAGACAAATTTATTTCTGACTGTAGTAATGTATGCAGGTTTTTCAGGACATGGTAATTTCTCCCGACTGTCGGTAAATATGAATCTGGGGCAGGTAATTTAAACTTTTTGAAACTAACGAATATGACTAACCCATCTCCACTTCCAGGTGAGCTCTGAGCTCGTCTATGTGTGCCTGTATAAAACATGTAGGAAATACAATAACCACACAGAGTTGCTTCGTTATTGCTTCATTGGGACTTGTCTAGGAATTTGAATGTTCTACAATGTAAAGCGTCATGTACAACATGATATCGTACGCACACGTTTGAATTAAACTGTTCTAGGATGCTGTAAGTAGTATTTAACATTTTATTAGTATTTTGCCGGAAATTTCATTGTGTGCAAATGTTCTTATATGAATATTCAAATTTTGTAAATGATAAGAATTACTTTGAGTGTCAACAACTTTAGATTGTTTGAATTTATCAAATCGTTATGGTTGCCCACGTTTATCGTTGGAGTATGTGGTTACAACGAATCGGTTTTTAGCCGGCTTTTGTAAATTTTCTCATACAACCTTGGCATTGTATACATTTTTGTTTAGCAAGGAAAATGTTGAAATGTTCTTCGTTGATTTTAACTATTAGTGAAGCTCTCAATGAAGTTAATTTATATCAATGTTGTCTGGTAGCTGAATGAGAGCAAATATAGAAGACAGAGCTCCTTAATTTGGTTTAGGCTACAAAATCCAATCTAATATTGATCTAAATCAATTTCAATGCGCGCCTATTTTACCCAATATTGGATCAATTTTAAGATTTATTTGCAAAATTAATTTAAATGGATTCCATTTGAACAGCACCTCGTTTGTTGAATTCTCCTCGTTAAGGACGAAAATCGTTTTGCCAAATATGTATGTATAAACAACTTATGTATGGGTGTTTGCAAGCGATTCCTTACGCCTTCATCTTCTCCAGGTGAGAAGTGCAACGACGATGATTGACATAAATATTCATTCAGAAAGATTCGAAAAAAGTCAATCAATCAACGAAAAAAGGACTTCAATATGCTTTCCTTTTATGTGTGCATACAATTTTACCCTCGTAATGAAAAACGTTTCCTGCTGATGGGGCAAAATCTCCAAACAGGCAACCATCGTTGCCGAAGTGAAACGTAAAGAAGTGGCAAAAAGTTCAGGAAATCATTACGAAATAGCTGGAGGAACTGTAGGAGCGTGAAATATTTTCATACATGACGATATTCATACCTTCTTCCTTGATTGATATTGATCCGATAATTGTACCTTAGGGTGTAATCGTCACGTCACTGCTCCATGTTGTTGTATAACACGTTGTCAATGTTTTACAAGGACATTTTCAACAAATACAATCACGTTCGTATTTTTGGTAGTTGCTTATGGAATTCCATCATGGGAATTGACACTTTAATCATTCACGCAACTTTGACGGTGTCACATGCAATATTAGTTGGATAGATTTTTGAATATGAATATTACGTTTCTTCATGAATAAATTTCAAGTAATAGGATTTCTAGAAAATGTAACCTATCCTTCGCATGCCTGTAACGTTGTGTAGTAACAAGTAACGTTTCTGTTAATCAAGGTTCAATTTTCACACTTTTCATGGCTTCGTCATCTCAATGTTGATATAGGTACCATCCTGAATTATGACATTTGAATCATAGTTCAAAACAATGGTCCGGAACTATTTATTTTTGTCTATAATTTTACTAATTACCACACAAGATTTTCTCTTCTTACGCGATTACCTTTAATTATCCTTTCAAGAAAAGAAAAATTCCCTTAAAGACTTAGTTGAAAAGAGTTAAGTTACTTGTAACACTATAACTATTCTCGGAAGTTAAAAACAAACCAGAAAAATTCAGCTATAAAGATCGCTACATTCAGAGAAAAAGGCAAGTCATATAAAATTTTCTTCTCTAGTTTTTCGAACCGGGAAAAGGACAATTAAATGAACAATTTAAGTTAATTATTTTTAACAAAATGAACTGTACGAAGCAGAAGGTTGAGATGAGGTAATTTTGTTAAATTACTGTAAATTAGTAACATTCAACGAACATTTACAATTTCTTTCAATTTTTCTTCCTTATCACCGAACCTAGTTCACTTGAATTCGAAGTCAACATTCAGGATGTTGAAATTATTTTATCATTAAATCACTTTGACCTCAAGGACACTTTTAATTTCATTACCCTCGAGAACCGGTCGAACTTTCCTTTTATCATGTGATACATTTTAACCCTTTTACTCATCCAAGTAGAATAAATAGAGAATTTCATTCGTTTTAATTAACGAAATAAAAATGTTACTCACTAGAAGCAATTGAATTTTAGTTAATTGAGCACATTCTACCCTTGAATCACAATGTGTCATTAGTTTAAAGAAAAAAATGTTGAAAATTCTAAGGAAAATTAAAAGTCAAATTAACTGATAAAAATAATGAGATAGAAAAATCTTTCTTACCTGTCCATTCTTATACCAAACACTACTAGCGATGTCCATGTCCACCTCACAAATTAATTTGATTTCTGTATGTTGTTCAGCATAAACGACGGACATTTCTTCATCTTGTTCTGAATCGGATGGTCCACGTATTATAGGCCGTAAAGGTAATGCTCTTGGCTCTTCAGGACTATAATCATCCATATTTGATGTGTCACCTATACCACCATTGTCAACACTACCACTATTATATGTTTCAGCACCAGATGACAGCGAAGACGATGATGAGGATTGTGGTAATTGTCGTTGATTTCTATCATCGATACCATCGCGATTGGTACGACGTCTTCGACTACTTGCAGCTATGCTACTATCAAATTCTTCATCATCATCAACATCATCATCATCCATGATGATCATTTGTTCATTAGATGTTAATTTAGCATCACTAAGTAAATTTTTATCAATAATATTACTAAAATTTGACACATCCGTTTCAGATAACGGTGAAATATTTCCTAAGGATGATGAGGCTGGCGAAGAAAGAGGAGAAGAGTCTGATTCAAATGGCAAAGTATTTAATTTGTAATCTGAGGCGTCTAAATCCGATGAAGAGGAAGAAGAAGACAAAGAAGGATTTGAGTCAGTTAATAGTGTCTTGTTATATCTAATATCACTTTGACTAATATCACTTGAACTAAAGACGCCACTACCACTTTCTCTACGATTCATAACCACATGTAAGTTGTCCTTGTTGTTATTATTAATATTATTATTGTGGTTATTTATTTGGTTTTTGTTGTTGTTCCTGTTGATGTTGATGTTATTATTATTATTATTATAGTTATCATTTTCGCTGTTATTATTACTGTTATTATCATCATTTAATACTGATGTACTTAGAATAGATTTTGTTATTGACTTATAACTAAACGATTTTGGCTCATCGAATTTATTATTATCATAATTATCATTATTATTTTCAATGTAACTAATATTTATATTGTTATTGTTATTTATATGACTACTACTACTGCTACGACGAACTCGTTCTAACACTTGTTCATTGGTATTATCCACATGTTGCTTAATTATAATTTTATTATCATATCTTTTTATACTTATACTTGACTTAATACTATCCATATCCTTTGGATGAGTGTTATCGTCATTTTCATATCTACTATAACTAACACTTTCTAATTCACGGTCACTAGTGCTATTTGTTGTTTTGTTATTCAGAGTATCTAAATTGTTTTCATTTAAATGTTTATGAACATTTGTTGGCATAAAATTATTTTCATGTTCTTTTGTGCTTTTGTTTATATCTCTATTATCTTCATTGGCATCTAGTAGTTTGAATGTTTCACACCCTTGTCGTACATTTTGTTCGAGACTGGATTCCTCATCTTCCAAATCTTGTTGTTGAGGAGGCTTTACTTCAACATTAACATCGTTTTGTATTTTTTGACTATAATCATCATCATCTTCATCATCATCGTCGTCGTTTGGCTGGCGCCTAGATTCGCTGACTTTGCTTATTACCGTGATTGCGGGTATATAATCCTTGTCCACGAGATTTGAACTTGTTGTTGTATCACTACTAAAGGGTGGGTCAATGGAGGTAGTGAAGTCTACATCTGAATCAAGTGTTGGTGGTTGTATTTCGGGTACATCACCTGTATTGTCAGATTTGTCGAGTTGCTTTTGTGTCCGCTTTAATGAGCTGTCAGCAATGTGCAGGACATTTGCTACATCCACTCCATTCCATGTAGGCTTTTTGTCAGAATGTTTTTCTGGTTGTTCCGCGGGAATATCCTTTTGGTATGGTTTATCTGCAATATCCTTTGAATTGCCAGAGAATAACGTCTGTTGGTGGACGTTGATATTGTCTGCAGACGATTGCTGTTTTCCCGGGACATGCTGATAATTGGGTGTCTCCTGATTATTGAAATGTAGCTGTGAATTATGCGAATATTCTGTTTTTTGGAACTTTCCACGAGGTTTTGTTGATGATAATGTCTGAACAGGATGCAATGTTTCTTGTGTGAAGGATGTTGAGGACGATGCATGTTCCCTATCTTCATTGTCATTGACTTTGAAAATTGTTTCTGTAAATTCTACACCACTGACATCAGCTAACCGCAGACTCTGTGATTCTGTATAGATTTGGTCGATATTTTGTTGGCTTGAAGGTTGTATACCTGCAATAAATAATTAAAGATTCATTAAATATTATGTATTTAATTTAAAATAACTAAAAAAATTTATAATCTACTTCTTATTTGGATTTTTAGGTTACACATGCCTCACAAAACTAGATATACATTCTAACACTCATACTTTAGTGAGGAGAAACATCCAATTTAAAGCAGATAACCTACTTTTTATCTGTAGACGAATCTTTTTTAATATTCTGTGAGAATTTTCATTCGGAAAAATATCCTCTTTTTGAAAAATTACTTCTGATAGTTTGTGTGTGAATTCTTATTTCCAGAAAAATCTTTTGTGAAAAGTGTCAGCAAGGAATTTGTAATTATAATTTTAACCAGAGCAAAATGCACATAGTCATTAATTTTCACCTGTCAAGTGATGTGAGATTCACTAAAATCTACATATATGTATTTGAATCGGAAAAAATAAGCCTAAAATTTATGTGACTTTCACATGTTTTTCATTTGTTGGCTAGTTGGCCAGAGAGAATTTCACTTAATCACACGGATTTCCGTCGTTTCATGACATTTTTAAAAATTTAAAGTGAACCCTTTTCAGGAACATCTTGAAAATTTCAGCAATCATTGACTTCTGACAAACTGGAGTGATAAATGTGTCCTACAAAATGTTGATGGGTTTGTTCAGGTCGTAATAATTTAGTATGGGCTCCTGATTTTATGACCAATAACGTCGTGACAACTGCTTTCGATAAGATTGATGGAATTAATTTAATTATGTCATCGATAACAAGGTCTCTGTCGTCTATAACAGTTGAAGAAGAAAACTGGAAGACTTGACATGACAATCTGACACCTCATTAAAAGTATTGGGACTCTTTTCATTTTGTACTACATAAAGACCAATTATTTTCAACCCTTGTTTAATGGCTACCCACATTGGACTTCCAGTTCATTAAACGATATTATGAGCGTGACAGTCACAGGTTGAATTTTTCTGTATGTCATCGAGTCAGTCACTTCACCACCTCAATCATTATCACTTTCCCTTTTTAATAGAGCCTCATACATGCAGACACAATGGTTTGATGTTGTGAATTTTTGATTTCGGCAGATTACACATGACATTGTCGTAACCATCCACTTGAGCTGCGAAACCTAAAACCTACAACAGTGATAAATATTTTAAGGGAATTTGTCCATGTGATTTCGTCTGAAAACCAATTTAAGCTTTAAACATTTCCTAAGGCCAGGACTAAATGTAGGAGTGAAAAAAGTAAAAAAAAGAATAATAAGCGAAAGCTTATCCTTGAATGCTTCGCATTTAACTCGTTTCAAAACCATCAACCCCTAACCAAATCTGGTCGCCTTTTATCCAGTTGAATATTAATACTTGCTGAAGGGCTGTCATATGGGATGTTTGATTCGAATGGAAATTTATTGACCACATAATACGTACACATGCATAAACACCCTTAAACTGAATATAACACTCTGTACATTGTACATTGTCGTACAAGGGTTTCAGGACATACGGATGTAAAAGGATGAATTTGTTGATGGAAAATACCACTTGTCCGGCAATACATGTTTAATATGTGTGTTCTCCCAAAACCAGGAATGATGTTAACTGACAAAATGGGATAATAATGTTTAGAAACGATACTTGCTTCGGGCTATGGCCAACCGTTTACAAACGCATACAAATGCTTGTAGGCAATCTATTCACTTAGGGCCATTACAGTATTACAACGTTGTAATGAAAATTATCCTTATTTTGAGTGACTCCACATCCGTACTCTGTTATTTTAGGGTTTACTGGGAATATTCAAAACATAAGGATAACCGGAAGATAGGGATTTCTTATTGTTTCTGGATCCTTTGGAACGATACAAAATACTGATAAGCTTTTGAGTTATCATAAGCTGCTTAAAAGTTAAAAGTTTAAACCAAATATCAACGATCAAATTTATCGGATGTATATTTATATTTCTATAAATATTTGCATATGCATATCCTTTAATTAAAACTTCTAGAAAATCCATAAAACTTTTTTCAATTATAAACAAGTCAAATATATTGGCAAAAAGTAGATTTGTCCTTTCAATGTTTTTCGTTTATATATTGTATAAAATAAGATTTCATCGACATTTTTTTTAAGAAACTCAAAAAGATGTCATCGTTTTAGGAAGAAAAATTAAGGACGACGCCTAATGTTGTAAGATAACAAACTCAATATCTAGGAAGAAGTTTCTTTTAGAAAATGTTCTCAAAGAAAAAAAAATATCCTGTTTATCGAAATCGAAGTTGAATGAAAATTTACATTTCCTTTATTCAAATTTTACATCGATATGCATAATTTGGGATTGTTTCCAAATGCGATTCCTTTTTATATTACATGAAAAATCCACTTTTTCGTCCTTGCCTTTTTCAACGTTAAAACGATCATTTATTCTCGTCTTATCGGAGCCACCCACTTTAACGTTTTTCGCTTTGAAATGTTTGAAATGACGATATTTTGCTCGTTTCTATGGAAATGCGCTCACATTTTTTTTATCATCTTATCGCCTGCATTTCGCGAAATGTTTCCTGAAACGATAAAAAGACGTCAAGGATATATGATCGAAGCAAGTTACGCCCATAACTAGCTGAATCATAAGAAAAACCCGAATGAGAATAAAGATAGAGAATTGTTACGAATGTAAATCTGGTTGAATCGAAAAAGAATATACGGTGGTATGAGCACCAGCACCAGAAAATGTATCTAATAGTAAAACAAAACGAAATTGTTCAACGAGATAAAGCGGTTGATATATGAGCTTTGAAAAAATATTTCGTTGCTACCTTTCTCATGCATAAGGATTAAGTACTGAGGCAAATGTGTGAAATCACAACACAAGAATTTCATGCTACTAAACACTATGGATGATAGAATAAAGTGATATGATAATGCGATGCTAGAAATTTCTGTAATTTACATACAAATATGCATTGAAGAATCTAATACCAGCAATCCTCTATATTATATCCGCGTACTCATGCATTATAATATCAACTAAAATCTGTTTTCTACATTCATGGCTTACATACATATTTATATGCATGCACGGATATTACGACCTCAGATTGTCGTTTTACGGAACATCTATTAAACCAAGTTCCTCTAAAACATTCCAAGCATGTGTTAATTTAAGCACTGCAACTGAGACGGAATTTTACTTATTCTGCATCTTTTGATTTCACTATGTTGTCCAGTACAAACTTGAAGAAGTACATAGACATGTTCTATAGATTCATTAATAAATTCAGAAAATATTTAAGATTTTATAATCGAATTGGGTTATCAACAAAACACTTGTATTCAAATCACAATAAAGATTGCCAAGTGAACCACATATTTCCAGTTCCGGTTAAAATTATGGGTTCTACTTACATCGAAGAAAAAGAATAGAATTCAATAAATGTTCTAACGCCTCGAAATATCCAAAGTTCCGGTTTTTCTCCACAGGGTTAAATTGTTGGGAAACAAAAATCATTTGAATCAGTTAAACGTTCTTCTCGTTATAGAAGGGATGTTTTTGTTTGAACCATATGCCCTGGCAGCTGTGAATGTTTCCATATGAATACAGTAAAACGATTTAAATCCCTAACTCAACTGAACGTAATGCATTCCCTCTTCGAAAAAGGGCTGAAGAATAAGAAATTTTTACAATAGCTTAAAAAATAGGTCAAATGCCTCTAAATGAAAACACTTGATGGTAGGGTGGTAGGGTCCATTTGTTTTTTTCTATATCCTTTTTTCCTGTATTTCATTCGACAATACGTTAAAAGTTTATTTGGAAAGTGTCCTTTTACGGGGGCTTTGTGTGCTGAAAGTTTAACTAAATAGGACGCCTTTACAAATTCTAAGTAGAAAGGCTTTTGTATTTGGAAAGGTTTAAAAAGATCAACTTGTAAAATCCTGGACTATCTCTATTGTACAATTATTTAAGCTTTCGTTTTCTTTTACAGATTCTAAAATGAAAGTTTCACTATTCCATGGACATCCTTTGTTACTTCGACATTTTACACCCTCTATGTTCATCTGTTCATCCGTGAATATGCTCAGTCAGTGGAAATATCATGTGAATATATGAATCGCTTGCAATTAAATATGCAAAACAAAAAATCAACATGAAATGGACCTTCATTTTTAGCGGACAGCGTGAAACGCGAATATATTTCCTATCCAAATTTCATCAATGCCATTTGAAGCATAAAAATTTGATTGGAAGCCGTTCACATGTTTTTCAAGGATGAAAAAATCACAGTTTCCATGATTTTTATCTCTTATACCTTCCTGCACGATGAGGATGTTCAGCCTTTTTGGGTTATCTCTGAAAAATACCCTTAGGAATGGAAAAGCTTTAAGGCTGTTTGTGTAGGAAACATGACTGGATTCATTTCCCTCTGTTGTGTTTTAATGTAAGCATTTCTAGTGAAACACCATATGCTCTGTATAACATTGTTTTTGATTATCAAATGAATTCAGGAAAACAACAGGACGCAGGATAAGAATAAAGAAAACAAGAATCTAAAAGGATGGACATTGGCATAGAATTTTTCAACCTTATACACATTAACACACATGGGTTTTGAAGCGTAAACTTGTAAGTACATAGATACTTCATTTTAATTTGCTACTAACCAAACCACATTTCTTTCTTTGATACTATACATACATAATTATGCTGGCCAAACCAATAGATGATTTTCAATAAAATCATTTGATTCGTGATTTCCATGAAAGTTGACAATTTCACTAGAATGTGATTTCTAATAAAACAGACAATATCAACTTCAGACGTCCGTACATTTACAAGTATGTGATGTCGACTATGTCATTTCAATACCATTATGAATATCAGCAGGAATATGTGATAAAATCCGATACATTGTTGAGTCTCAACCACGTATTTCTCCTTGAAATACTACGCAAAGAACCTTCAAGAAATCTTTTCAAGTCCATGTATCCTTAAAATGTCAATAACTACTTACTTATTCTTTGGAAAGGATCAATTTTCAGAACATTAACAAAATGACCGCAATACGTGCTTCACAACCCAAATATGTACATGCAGAGCTATAAGAGTAAGATGACGAAAACCAACAAAAGTGGAAATAAGGATATTTTCTAAGAAGGAAAAAGCTTTAAGGAAACTTCGAAACTTCGAAAATCCATTTAGATATCCTTGTATTTTTCACATTGCCCGGATTCTATCGAACCATCAACTATTCGATAAAAATGGAACAACGTAACTCCCTGTTTGTTTCAAATTCAGGTTAACCTTTTCAAATATCCTGACAGGATTTTCAGCTTATTATGATTATATAAGAAGTTTTCTCAATATAATTATATCAGAACTCATCTAGAATTCACGATTCGAACTAGAAGCCCTTAAAATAAATTTAAATGTCACATTCGGTATTAGAGAATAAAAAAGTTTTAATGCTGCCAATGTACGTCCTAACCAATTTACGTATTTTCTTGAGGATTAGTTCGATCAGCTTATCGCCAACAGCAAGAGATTTCCTATCAAATCCCTTAATTATACTTTATACCTTGAATTTTTTGGTGCCCACCTGTATATAGTGAGAAAGATACTTCTGGCTAACAAATTCTTGTAGACTAAAGTTGGTGAATTTCTTAAGTTTCAAACCTGAACAACGAAATAAGAACTTGTGATAAATGCTAAAGTTTTGTTAGATAAAGTTAGAATCATTGTAAGCGCGTGTATTTAGTGCGTGGAAAACGTGTTTTCTTGAAAAATTCAACAAAACTTCCTTTCTTCGACAAGTTAAATTTTTATTTATTCAATTGTTTTAACATTGCTTCCTCATGCTTTGAGGATATTCAATTGAGATTGACATCAATTTAATTTAAGCTAAAACTTGCTCGTTTCCTTTACGGAGATTTTATTTCCACGTGCTAGCTCTGTGGAATCCGATTCTCTAGAATGGGAATGGAATGCTGTCGAATTTAGTTGAATCAAAATCACGTAGAGATTAAGCAGCAATTTAATGCCTGTCAGAGTTTACAACATTATATTTCGTCATATAACAGCCACTCTGTATCAAATACCTGTGGGGAATAAAAATTTTAACCGGCATATTCACACCAGAGGGTTAAATGTGATTGTTCAAATTATATGTTTTTGATTTGCAAAATTCATTGCAATTATTCTCATTTGAATTATTGTCGCATAATAAAAACAAAAAAAATATATATATATTGTTCACTGACCCTTCAATAAAATTACCAAAATCTGACCAAACAGCCAAAGGCATTCATTGTTCCAGCCAGTCATTCAGCAACCCCTCGAAACGTGGGGCCTCCCTTGACGACATTTATGAAACAAAATGACTTTATTACCTTGTCTACAACCCCATTATTTTCATGTGCTGTATCACGTACTCTAACAAATTTGAATTGTCTATTTCCTTTAGGAACAATTCCTCCCCATAATTAACATAATTGGAATAAGTTGATTTTACTTTGCAGAATTATTTTAATACTCATACCTGTACATTTAACAATAGTACTTTTGAACGTTGGGCGTGGATTAATTTGGTTTTGACCATTTTTAGATTTGCAATTTTATGCAAATTTAACTAATTAAAAGCATAGCGAAATGGTTGTTGTAAATAAATTCGTGTTGGTTTGTTACAATACCATTTGTTAGTAAATGTAACAAGATTATCCGATGCTCAACATTTTATTTCATGTAGAAATTCTTTAAAATTATAGTATAAATAGGAGAACGATAGGATAACACACTCGCCACAAGTGCGGACGACACTTCAACACTTCTTGGTAATATCTTATCACATTCATACATATATTATAGGCAGTACCTAAAAAGATCTATAATAATTTCATTTTAGATGCAATATTTCAAATTTGCAACATTTTCGATATGCAAGCTATGAGCTATTGGAGTGCATTCACACGTGAATAGCATAAACGCCATCTAGCTTCTTCAGGAATTGAAAGGAGTGCAATTTTTATCCTTACTAGGAAAATTTTTCCCAAGTGTTTCCAATAAAAAGAATTTGCATTTTTCACTTGTAAAATGCAGACAAGTTCAACGAAAGATACGTCAGTTCCTGTGTACCAGTGAAGCGAACAGATCCTGTCCTAACTTTAATATAAATGGATATGCTGACACAATGACTGATTGAAGATTATAGTGCACTGCAATGAATTCATGTAGTTCTATGAAAGTTTTTAAGTAGCTAAAGGTACGGAAGTGGTAGCTTTTCTCCTAACTAAGCTGTGGAGTGTGAAGTGAGACATTATAAAACATAAAAATCCGTCTAAAGTAATTTTATACACAAAAGCCTTTTTGCATAAGAAAATCGATGTGACTTTTCTCAGCCAAGTAGTAGTAGTTGTAAGAAGGCAAAACCCAATGGTTTGGGGTGCTAAAAAGTGACAAAACGACATGAAGCCAAAAGATGAAAAAGGAGCTTTTCTTCCAAAAGGACCTTCAGGACTTAAATCCATCAAACAGAGTTTGTATGAAATGACAGCGCCTTAGAAGATTTGCAACTGACAGTCAAGAAAATTGGAGGAAGTTGTTTAGGGACGGAAATGTACAAGGAAAGAATTTTCAATCGTTTTATTTGGATTGTGAGGATGCAGGCGATCTTATGAAAATGGAATGTAAAAATGTGGTTCAGTCGATTGATGTATATTTTGTTTTGCTATGCTCAACATAAGACTATTGCTTACCATTATATGATGCAACTCCTTCAGAGAGATTTGTCAATTTCATCCGATTTCAAAGAAAATTCCTTTGGATCCAGTTCACTTAAGTATTTTTATTGAATTCCTTATAAATTATCAATATTATTAGTTACGTTTTTTATTTCAGAAAACTTCAAAAGAATTAAGGTAACCATTTTGGATCAATCCACAATGTCACAGTTCAGTCAATAAAAATTACAAGGTAGGTGGAACATTTATCAATAATTCAAGGTGTTGGGACGAATATAACGCAAAATTTCTTCAATAAAAATTATTGAAGATACGTGTTCTCATAACTCAGATATGAATAAAGGTACCTTTCCAAAATAACCACAACTACCATTTGTTAAAGCAGTCAACTCTGCAAACTACGTTTTGATTACGAAACCATAAAATAACATGCTATATTTACATTCATATTGATACAATCATAAAAAAAATTAAGTTATTAAATAAAAATAAAATATTTATTGCTTGGATACCTGCCCACGTCACATACACTGGTATGAAGACATATCAAATCAACATAAAAAGGTACACCAAATCATATCCGTTTTACCTTAAAAGCTAAACTTACGATGACATCAAAATATGTATATTCTCTTGTAAATTCAACTTTAACATAAAAATTATGTAAATTCAAATAGAAACCTTAAAATGAGATTTGCGTGTTACAAAATCATAAAAATCGACATAATTTTAAAAAATTTGTTATCTTAAAATACCCAACAAGTATCCCATATCCGTTTTGGGTTGGCATACTTGGAATGATTTACTAAATTTCAGCTTCCTTTTTTCCTGTTCCTTCTGAATTCTTAAGGTCATGTTCTTTTATATATTTTTTTTATCTCAACTAATAAAATAAGCAAACAAGGAAGAGACCTGTTTTAAATTTATTGCTTATTAGGTCTTTGCACCTATTTCAGTATAAAATATTTCTCTCCATTCCAAGGACATAAGCAAAGGTATAAAACCTTAAGTTACAAGCTGTAGTAGGTGGTTTCCTTAACTCAACTCAAGTATTATAAATTTTTTTTGTAAATACGTATGAAATCTGGAATGTTAGAGGTTATATGGTAAGGACAGAACGTGTTAGGTGAAACTAGGTAAAGAGTGAAGCAGATACAACTAGAATGGTGTACGTTTGAAAGTCCCCTATATTTTTCCATGCTCTAATACTAATACTAATGTAAATATTTCCTTTTGGTCATATAAATAGTTGCGATGAAGAAAGGAAGTGAGTCCTCGTTGCTGGAGGATATAAATAATATAAACGTGTCCTCATATATGACGCTACTTTAGTACAGGTCTCATTCTCTAGTTCAAAGAATAAAAAAAAATAGGGGAGCAACTGTTATACTAGGGTGAAGTAGAATGAGTAGAATATATTCATATAAAAAGAAACCTTTCTAACATTAAATACCTCCAAATAAATCATCCAGAAAGTCATCAAGATTTCATCAATTGATAATATGAGAAAATATTCTTTAGAACGAAAGACGCATACTGAAATGCCACAACTTTCATCCGAATACACAGAATGTAGGTACATGACTCCTGAGAGAAGGATATTGAAATAACTTGCAAAACAAACTCAAGGAAACATGAAGGACATGAATAAAATATCCTCATTTGTGGTGATTTCTTTCAGGCTGTTCAACCCAATTGATGTTGATATTTGGGAAGGAGTCAAGTTGCTTCGCATAACGATGGTTATCCCTTCGAATACATGTCGTTATAATGTACAACGATTCAATATCACGTCAACATATCACATTGCATACGGTGTATGATTGCAACGTAAATTTGCCATACATGGTAAATTATGATTTTTTATTGTAGTTTTGGGATACTGTCAATATTTTAATATATACAAAAAAAAAGAACGAAAAATTCGCAATTGGGGGTAACATACATGTATGAAAGTATATTTTTATTGGGGATTGTTGTTTTAAAAAGTGTTATCAAGAGACATAATTTCGAAACTTCATACAAGAAATTGTTAACAGACGGTATTGACAAGGGTAGAATTTCGTTTGTAGAGAATTCATAATATATAACAAACTGTGCATTATTAATGGTTTCATACTTTATGTTTTATGATTTTTTATAGGGATCCAAATATAATTCATATAAGAATGGAGACGAGTGCATTAAAGTGCAGACATAATATGGAGTGCGAAAAATGCTTTCAACTCTGGTATACACCTTCCTTTGGGCACATAAATTTCAACGCCAAAAATTGGGGTTGCATTTTCTAAGAAAGTGTAGAATGGTGTCAGAAAATTTATATGATTTATGAAATGGTTTTTTCTTCATCATAACAAGTATGAGGGGTTATCTTTTGATACGTTACACTTTACACTGGTAGAAGATAAGAGATAACACGTGTTGATGAAGAAACATTCTATTCCATGCACATATATCTCATGATTTATTTATTTTGATGTTCATAACTAAAAGTAGGTTAAGGAAATCATCCTTAACTTCATTTTTAAGCTAGTTAACTTTTAAAATTGTCCATAAGTCATATTAAAACATTTTGATAAACTCAATTGTGCTATAAGACATAAAATATTCACATGACATGTTTTTGGATCTTGTATATATGTTTTTCGGATAAGAATTTTCGAAGTAATAAACTTCATGATGTCTTGAGTGTATCAGAACAAGAAAATGCAATTTTTCATAACAAATAAGCAATAAGTTATGCTCATACTATAATTTTTTTTCGAGTGCTTATTTAAAATGTACAGACGTATATAAATATGTACATGTGTTCCAAATATTGTTCTTCTGCACTTTATATGCTTCTATTTTCAATGTTAGGACAAAAGCAATAAGAAACACTTGGGATCAGGCAACGATTTAACGATTCAGACAGTCTAATGTTTTTGTTTCGTACGGCAAAATGTTAATATAAGAAAAGCATAAAATTTATACAAGACATCTATGTTCAATATTAAGTAGATACGAAAACTTTTCAGTCTGTACGTGCTTTTGAGGTTATTTTAGGCTTTATATAGTTGCATACAGGTTACAGATACAAAATACTTCAATACTCTTCGAGATTTAAGCGGATATACACAAGTAATATCAACTCTTATAGTTTATTTTGTAACTGACTTCATTAGTGAGTGTAGAACGGATGTATCATGATTCCAGTTATCATCTGCAAAACATTCATTCAATCGATTTTCGCAGTCTGTTTTTTGTATTCCATACAAATCCACAATTTACTTCATTAGTATCATGAAAGTGAAGGATAGATTGTCTATTATCACATCCAATAGTGGACAGGTTTACGAATTCAAAAGAAGAAAGATATGTTTCAATATAAGTGTCGTACAAAAGACAAGAAAGACATGAATCAGATTCCATTATTCACACAAAGTAGTCATTTATCATTGCGAATCCATGAGTTTAGTTCTAATCTTGTCGTCCCCAAGAAACTTCCTGAGACATTTGGTAAAAATCTTCTTATATCCCATTCCATTGAATTAACACTCACTTAGTAGCTGTAATCAATAAACGATCCCTACTATCATTAACTTAGAGCAACGTAAAACATATGTGAACAGGACAAGATAATGCATTCAAGGATTAGAGTTAAAGGACTCACAAATGGTGAATTCATTCACATTTGTTTGTTCATTTATCATAATTTATGTTGTCCTGATACTATCATGCCGCTCTGATACCTTATAATGTGATTACTTTCATTTAACCATCATTTATTATTATTTGTCAGTGTCCACAGGACTATGATGGAAGATGGTTAGCTTCATATAGGCTTTTTCTTCTTCTATTCACCTTTACACCGTACAATAACTTTAATTGAGGTAAACGTGTCCTTTTAGTGTTTCACATCAAATAAATTGTATTTCTGTACAATGAAACCTGAGCCCTTCATCAGGATATATTGTAGAGTTTTTTGTAACTATAATCAGTCATGAGATTGTTACATGTTTTTGTTCATTATATGAATATATAGGAAACAGACAATTTTCTTGAGATAAATGCAATTGAGTTTTATAAATAAATATATTTACATTGGAGAATTTGAACATTGTATAATACATAAAACGAATTCCTAAAATGACTTGACTTTTATAATCGTATTTTGACAGTCTTACTAGTATTAAGAAGGTTTCTTAATATATCATTATGTTGGATGCCATCATCATCTGTTAAGACAATAAAAGTTGTCAGTGGTCGACCTAATACAAATCATTTGTCAAATTCAACATGATGTATATCATATCCCTGATACGGTTTGACGAAAACAAAAACAAACTTACGTCATATTGTGCATGGATGAAGGAACTTATGACGACTTCGAGGCATACTCCTACACATATTTGGAGACTATTACTGTAGTCCTTGTGGTTTGGAGTCGGTTTTATACAATAGTGATATAAGTACATATATGTATGTAGCACATGAAGACTTTGCCTACTAGAAACAAGAGAATAAAAAACAAAACGAAATGGATATGCTCTTGAAGGTTATACTTTTACGGAAACGACTGTGGATTATATGTCAGGGACTTCATGTCACATCATTAATATAATTGGGGGAAACCAGCGTATAATAACATAATACGCAGAAAATTCTTATATGTACGAGTATATATTATATAAAAATAAATATACACTTGTGGGATGTAATATACGTTAACTTATTTATATGGGAATTTTAATGGACGTTCATTGTAGTGAACAAACAACAGCTAACAACAGCAGGATTTAAGTGTAGAGGAAATTTCTTATTTTAGATTATGTATAATAATTCATAGACAAATTTTCCTTTTCTATCCTTCATAATAATATCCTTAGGAAAATGATACATTTTCTTTATCTTCAAATGACATATTTTCCATAAAATTCTTCAACAGATTAACATCAATAAAATTCACCAAATCCTTTCGAGAAATACCAAATAATCCTGAAAATGATGTCAAAATGAATTCTTATTGAGTAACTTACAATCATAATACTTCCATTAGAGTAAATCGAAACCACAAAATTTAAATTACTTCAAAATTCTACGAATAATGAGCCATTAAACAACTAAAACCCATTAAACCTCATTCTCCAATACCCTTATTATCCTTCTTCAGTTCAGGAATTAATCCAGAAAAACCCTTTTAACGCCCTTTTACCCTATAGTAATTACGATTTAATAAAATCCTTCAAAACAAATCAATAGATTTATCCTGTTTACAAAACATTAACCGATTTTTTTTTCTCCAGGATAAAGTACAGAAAAATTTCAAAACCTTTCACTGGATACTTTTATAACAAAATCGTTTCAACAAAACTTTATCCATTCAACTCGACTTTAATCATTATTACCATCATTTCAACTCTGTCGCTCCTTCTATGGCATCCTATTGAAACACTTACACCATGACAACTATACTTGTCTGTTCCCCTCTTCTTTTATATCCTTGACACATATTCAAGGATATTCGCGCCATTAACTGTATTTAATTAAATACTGTCAATTAAACCAGTACAGTTTGAGATGAAATTCTTGCATTAAATTCAAAAAATTTTTACATCTTTTCCCACAGCCTTTCGTCCTTAAATTCCTTTCATTTCAATTTCGTACTACTCAAAAGTGCTCTAATAAAATTTTCGGCTTACCATGGCATTACTCGTTAAACCCTTATCAATCAAGATTCCTATTGAAAATTCTGTTCTACGTAAAATTTCTAAAACGACATAGGGCAGGCCCAGCCCTTATGACCTCGATATAATTGACCTTACAAAGTTTAAGTCCTTGCTCAAAAACGTGAACATCTGTTTCATAGGTTTTTTCACTTAATTTAATTTTAATTAAAAATAACATTCAGCACCAACTCAAAACTGACAGACATTTAAATTTTGGAAATTTAATTTTAATATCACTCCATCCCTGTTACAATGTTGGAATCAAAAAAGCTTTAAGAAAATCAATATCATTTCGAGTTATTTTCAAATTCCTTCTAAGAAACAACCATGTAAAAGTGCTCAGTTGACAAAATTGATAATTGCTTCTATACGCATTTCGCCAACTCATGATTTCATAGGAATTATTTAAATATCATATAAAACAACAGCAAGTAACTTCTTTAATATCCCATTCCTCGTTGAGAAAAATATAAATTGATTAATAAAACAGATTTACTTAACATTTGCGGTATAAGCAATATTCAGTTTCATTAAATTTTAATAATTATAATTTTATGAAAATCTCCCTTTAACAATATTTAATAATTAACGCCATGTCATAACATTGTCTTCATATTACTTCCGATAAATTCTCTAACAATCCTTAAAATCCGGTCGCAAACAAAAGTCTTTCCTGCTTCACATGCAAAACAACAGAATCCTTAATTATTTTCACCCTTTTACTTCTCTAAGTGTTTGTGCATCGAGAATCTAGAGGATTCTTGGTTTGTCCTCAATAATAAGGGAAAACATTTTGAATGACGAAGAAAATTTGACATTCAAATTTTGATAGTGTGTGTATAGTTAGGTGAAGTTAAGCTGAATGCAGAGTGTGAGAATTCAAGTAAACAAATAAGAATGAAGTCTTATACAATCCCGGTATTGAATCATTTCACTTTTCTTATAATAAAGTGTTTTGTTGCGATAAATCCGGGAGTTTAGGGTGTTTTTCCGGAGCCGGAAGAAAATTTCTTCATTAAGCCTTTTTGTTCAAATAAAAACATACACAAAAGCAAACCAGTCAGACATCTATGTATATACATACTTAAATAAAGATTGTTTTGTTATCCTAAATTGGAAGAAAATGAAGAAACTCTTTAACATGACATACAAGCAATCTAAGTGAGACGTGAAAAGTTTTCTTATATGTATGAAGCTATCGTGAAGCTTTCGTTTGAAAATAAAACAGTCAAATGGTAGGAGGAAATGTCGAAATAGACGGAAATACATAAGACAACGGAAGTTAACAAACATAAAGGAAAACGAAAATCCACTGGAAGGCAAACATAACGACTTGTTTCAACGTTGAAATGAGTTTAAGTACAAGTACAACGCCTTGAGAGAAAGTAAATCCGGCATTAGTTTACGCATATCAATGAGAATGCCCTCGAATGAAAAAGTCGTCCTTTCTAGGTGATACCTATTCGTCATTGTATTTCCGCTACACAATTCCTATTCACCTTATCCGCTATTAGAGTACCATCAACGGAAGTGAAATCCTGAGCTTTCTTACTGTCATGGAAGCGAAGAGATGAAGGAAATCGCCTATGGCGTTATGCATAAAAATCTCTCTAATAGGGAAAGTTTCCGAGGGTTGATCAAGATAAAGTGACTAAAAAGTGAAATGTCTTCAGATCCATATCCTTGTAAGATATAAGATAAAAGGACTCGTATCGTATTTTATCATATATGCAACATACCATCTCGTATAACGACAAACAAGCGACATATTTTCACATGCAAGAATACACACTTAGACCCCACTTTGTTTTGGAATGTCCTCATAAAAATATTCATTTTTACGCAAATATTATGTGGGCGCGTTCATGTTAGAACGAAGGATAAAAAATGGAATTTAAGTCGACAAATATTCCTGTTTTTATGAAAATGTTAAGGACAGCAAAGTCCTTCTCAAGACCGAAGAGGATTTATATTACAAAAACTGTAAACTCCATCTTTCTTCAAAGGAAGGGTTTTGAATGCATGTTGATTGTAGTTATTATTTTTATTTTCATTTCATATCCTTTCTGTAAATATCCACATGCATCCTGGATCTGGATGGTTTAAGCTTAAGGAATCGAAAACACCACAGGCCTCAGTTTATTTTTCCAACTTGCGCTTGAAGGGTTCAATTTGTGGAACTTCCTTTGCCTACTGTTGTCGTCGTCGTCTAGCCAATGTCTGTTGCATATGAGAAATTTCATTGCATGAATCCTTTTTCCTTGAAAGATGATTTTTCAAAACCAAAGAGTACATACATATATATTTTTATTTATTTATACCCTGAGGTCCTGAAATGGGCACATGTTTTGAAATGACATTCTTCCTGTCTTTTATCGCCGCCAACATGTCAATGCCTTTCGGTGATTTGACTTCCTCTTTACAATGAGAGTCATGATTTATAAATGCCAGGATATTTTAACGTTAATATTTTGCACACACACACACCCACTGTGATGCATAATCAAAACAACCTTCCTTTTATACAATGACAAATTTGAAATTTTCGTTTGTCAATGTAAAAAGGACAATTTGGTTCTTTTGTTAAACTGACGAGATAAATATGACAACCAATTCATCAAAATATAGGCATGTTTCGTGAGTGAAATTTTTAACAAAGACTCATTGTATTTGTGTAAATTCTTATAAAATTACATCAATGTGCTCGTGTATCCTTCCAACTAAAATGATTCACAATACGACCGTAAATTTACTGCGTCTGGAATGATTAAAATTTCTTGACAAGTTTTTGTGTCCTTAACAAAAATATATTGCACTTATATCCTTTAAAAATGGCATCGTGTCTCCCAACCATCTTTGCAGTCATATGTCCAAAGGATATAAAATGCTATCTGCACACAGACAGAGAATGAAAGGATCACCGAGTATATATAGACGATTTCATGATTTTCGAGAGGTTTAGTCAGAGATTGAATATCCTCGCAAGGGATACAACAGCAACTACAACCAAACAGACTTCCTTCCATTCTTGCTTAAGCTGCGTATCCTTGGAAAGACAACTCAAACACTTTCAAGACACAAAGTTAATTTGCTACTTGGCTCCAGGGAGAAATTTCATCATGTCTCCAACGCAGTTTCTTCGTTTCATTTATAAAGCTGAAGATTCAGTTACAAAAGTCTATTTTGAGTAGGGAATAAAAAGAGAAACATTTATTGGCATCCCATAAATACCTTGAAGAACCAACTAAAACTGTTCCACCCCTCAAAGTTCCATGGAAAGAGCGTTATCATATAAAATAGCAGGGAATCGTTTCAAATTTCATCCTGGATTTATTTCCTTTCGTTGGAAAGTGTTGAAAAGGTCGTAATAAAATTATTTTAACGAAATTTTATTTTACTTCTTTTGTGACACTCGCTTTAAGTCATATCCACGAAAATTCCTTAGGGTAATTTCTTATCCAATCAGTATCAGAGGAAAGGGAAATTTCTTGGAGGCTGCTTTTTATATACGATTAAGATTTGCCTCTTTCGAAAGAGATTTTCGCGGAAAAAGAATATGCGTGTCATTTTGGGAAACTTTAAAATTTGGTTTGATTTAAAAATATATCAAAAGCTTTGTACATTTTTATTGCGTTAAAAGAAAAACGAAAAATCTCTCTTTGTGCACCATACAGTGACACTTTATGCTAGACAGGAAGTACTCAATCATGAAACGATGATGATTTATAATAAACCTTATCAAAGTTATAAAGGTCGTAACCTCTACCGTGCTGTGGATATGTTAAAATGTCCTTGAGGAAAACTTGAATTAACAGGAAAATTAAAATTACAAAATTACGTGTAAACAATAGAATAAGAAGAAAATTCAAAATAGCACCCTTATTCGGGAAGAACAAAAACCTTCTTCAGGTAATTCTTCAAACAAGAATTGAATTGAGCATGTATTTATATCCTTGAAGATAATATCCTTTAGGAGAATATTTTTTTTATACCTGTAAGTTAGAACGAAGTTGCATAGAGTGTTCCGGAAACTTCCCGCTTTTCCAAGCTATTTAATTCCGTCGTAACACATTCACATACCTTTGTATATGTACATATAACTCTCGTAATAAATGTATCACATAACAATACCTAATTCTAAGCAAGTGATAACTTTAATAGGGGTACGAGTGTAATTATCTGCAACATTTTATTTATCTACAACCCCTATGAGCTAAATATCTACTACTTCTATTTCTGCATTGCCAATGGCGTAGTGCCACTGCCGCGTGCTAATAACTGGAAAAACGGAAAATTTACCCTGCCCGCTTTTCCTGTGAAATTCTTTTCATTATTTAAATTTTCTTTTATATATTTTGTTCTATGGAATTTTATTTTTCTTAACATTCTACATGGTGTATAGTGTTACGGTGTCATGTATCATGTTCATCCTGGCACTTCGTCGTCTTTTGTGTTTGTATTAGAACAAAACTTGGTTAGAAAAAAATGTCTTCTCTTCATTTTGAAAAATGAACTCGTTTTAAGCACGTACCGTTCAAGTTTATATAAACAACCTAATTTCATCTTTTACGGGATGAGTTTGAAAATATAAGAAAACGAAATAAGTTTCCTTCAAAAAATTTGTTTCCTTCATTTCTTTGATAGTTAGTGAAATTAAAATAATGAAAGGAACAAAATTTTTGAACATTAATTTCACTGCAGTCCTGCATAACTCCAATGGTCCTGGATTGGAGGTAATGATTGAAGTAATTGCCTGTTTCCCAAGAGCTGCCACAATTTTATTCCTTACTAATGACTTCTTTATAAGATATCACCGTCTGCACGAACCCCTCCTCGATTCTTAAGACAAACTCGGAAGTTTAGAAAACTTGAGAAGTCTCTCAATAAGGATTCTGCGACAAAAAAGTATCCCTAACGTAGAGAACAGGCTCCATGTTTCTTTCATGTCAAATAACTCCGTCTGGGTTGGTTGTTTCTCCGCAGTATTCACCAAAAATGAAAGAATCATCTTGACAGATTCGCAACGTTCAGAATAAACACAAAAAAATTATAACGTCTTAAATGTACAGACATGCAAACGGTGGAAAATTACTTCCGTTAATGGTGGAATTCCAACGTGGGTGAGTTTCACAAGATGAAAGCGAAATGAAGGAGTCAAAACAGCAACTTAAACAACTGGAACAACTGGAACAACACCCAACAACAGAATTAAAAACAAGAAATGCAAACGAAGCGAATAAGTTACCCAGTCGATCCTGTTCAATTCCTTAAGTTGCAGGATGCGGAAGTGAAGCTAAAGGATGCATGAAATTGTTAAGCGCATAACTTTGTGATGGTGGTGATAAAATTCAAGTTCGTGAGAGATTGTAGAGTGAGACTCCTTCGAAAACCGGAGATTGCACCCGGTTAATGTTTGCTTTCGCGGGGAATGAAACGTAAGCTGACTAAAAAACAAAGCATCCTTTTTGTTTTTGGTTGGGTTTCGTTAACGTTTCCTGTTTCTTTCCTCATTTCGTTTCTGTTGAATTGCTCCCTCACGAATTCGTGGAGTCAATTCGATGGCAAACAAACGGTGGACTCTTAAAACCGGGGGATACCTAGTACGAGTACTTCATGTGAATGAAGGTGAATTTAAACAGCAGATTTAGATGAAAGCGAAACATGTCCTTAAACTTAGTTGGAAAAATTTCAAACTCATCTGCAGTATGCGGTTTTCAATCCCCCGTTCCTTCTAACATTTGCTTCCCTTTTTTTGCAAATTAAGTTATTAAGTTCAAACCATGCGTCTGTATTTGGCGATGGATAAAGGTCGTATTTGCTAAGTTAATTTGCTTAAACGTCTGGCATCTGCATAGTCAATATGGTGAAAAAGGTTCAAAGACACGACTTCCGGCTCTTTGCTGCCACATAGACAAAGTCGAATCAGGATAATGAAACAGTCACCCCATATTGAGGGTAGAAAATTCACATCAAAGCGCGAAAAAATATTTTTTTTTCCTTTCATTGTCTATAAAACTTGGGGTTTCCTTTTATTTGAAAGCAATAAGGATATATTATATTTAATTAAATCCTTTCAATTCGTCCTCAAATTACTAGGATACGTGTCATTTGAAAAAGTTTCAGTTGAATAACATTCATTTGGTTTCTGGTCAATTTCAAGGAAATGCTTGTGTCCTGGAATACAATACTGATAAGATTGAAGGAAATTCATTTTGAATTGTTGAAGAAACACCGATAAAGTCGCATGTGAGGACATTTTCTAATCCTGAAATGCATTAAAATTTGCATAAAAACCCCATTATAAGGGTGTGTTTGAAAACATCTGCTCCATTTACCAAAAAATTAATCATAGCACGTATTCTTGGAAACAATTTCAAGAATCCTTGTAAATGTGAAATAAAATTGATCAGGATATGTGAAAATTTATCGTTTTAAAAATTGAGTTATCCATTCTACCCACGAAACAAGAATATCTTCTAGATATTGATGTTGATTCAAAAACTTCCATTTGGGATTTATCCGCTCAAGGTAAGGTAAAGATGAAATCTCATTTAACGACACTTCAACAAGATAAACTTCAAGTGACAATTTATATCAGACAAAATCTCTATATATCCTGACAGAAATATTGATAGCTAATCAAGTGAAGGATATCACAATTGAACATTGAAACCGCATAATGTTGTCCAGTTAAGCCACATTTTATCGTTATCCTGTGCATATAAGCTGCACTAGGATATGAAATTCACGTAAACGCAATTTATTTCTTCCTTCAATCCTTCAGGATTTTCGATGAGCCTTAGTTGGTCGTAAGGACATGGATTCGTGGTAGACGACATATTTCATATTTTATATGAGGATAACATTTCGACTGTATTAACTTGTTAGTATGTGGACCAGGTATTTTTTTTTCTCCGGAAATCAAGATCATCGAATTTTTAGTCCTTTCAAAAATCACCTTTCTTTGGTTACACATTCCTCTCCTCTGGGTTTTGGCCAGTGTCATCCAATACGTGACAAAAGTAAATTTGAGGACATACTTTGTCTGCTGACAAAGCACCAAGGAAGTACCATCTTTCAGGTACAAGGTAAGACAAGTAGAAGTGATTTCTATCACAAGTTATACATAGAACTTTGTAAAGGATATACGAGTCACAAAAGTGAATCAAGGAAGTCCTTTGCTCTTGGAACAATTTCTTAGATTTATTGATGCACTTTTCACTTCATTGCACAGGTATCCAATCAAAATGCTTTGCGTGACTCTATTTTGTCATTGATATTTGCTTAATTTATTATTTTCATCTAAAATGCAATTTTTCAGTCTAGTGATTTTCACTTTAATACGTTTTGAGGTTTTTGATATAAGATTTTTCTTTTTGAAATTCAATCAATCAATTATGTATCCTTTAAAATTTCTAAATCAAATCACTTCAATTGTTTTCTTGATAGCACATTTTTCCTATATCCTTCTTTAATTTGCGCCACAAAAGTAACAACCCTCTTGGGATTGTATTTTGAAATTTATTACTGCTCATAAATAAGATGTCTCCACATAATTGTATAATTTTGTAAGACACGTCGTATCTCCTCCTTTTCACAGGATAATCATGCATTGTAGTAGAATACATTGAGTAAGCAAAAGAAAAACAAAAATAAAAAGAGCTTGGAAGAATTACTAAATAAAAACGTCTTGTACCGAAAATCCAATTTCAGTATCTTAATAAGTTTCCTAATTTGAAAGTAGTACGTGAGATCCATAAACAGTATTCAAGGATATCAACGTATGCACGTGGAGGCGTTTAGATGCAGGATTCACACGTTCATAAATAAATGTATGTGGGCATAAGGTCCTTGGCTTATGTAAAAGGTTATCATATAATATATATTTTGTCAGTTATTTAGTCGTGGTTCAATGGGTTTCTTTGGTTTCTCGGCTAAACACTAAAGGAACCTGACTTCATTCAATTAATGTTATACACAACACATTTGTTTTTGAAATTAACTATAAAAATCGATATCTCATCTAAAATTTTCATATTAATATCTTAAACCAAGGCAATTTTCAATGAAGTCCTTTATTTTAGAAATAAACCTCTGAACAGTAAACAGGACCTTTCAATGTCCTTTGAATTTCAGTTCAAAAATCCATACTAGAATTTTATTAAGTTAATGTTAGTTGTTTGCCAGGTAATGTGATACTCATCTTATAATTAACTTTCCTTGTTGTTGCTTTTGTTAGTGCTGCTGTTGTTGTTGTTCTTGTTTTTGTTATTGGTAGAGAATTTTAGTTTGTTTAGTGTATTTTGTATCTAATGATATTAGAAAGTCAAAAAAGGGATAAATTGAATTAGCTATAATGAAATTTTTCGCTCGTCAAAATTGAAATCAAATTTAACTTTTTCATATTTTTTATCGAAACTTTTTTAATTTAAAAAATTTTCATTTGCAATGGATGACACTGGACGTAAAGATGTAAGGAACAGGTAACCTCAAAATTGATGGGAACATAATTTCCTTCCTTAAAAGTTCCTTGAACAAGGACAAATATTCGTTGTCCTCCTTGTAAATCACTTCAAGAAGGAAAAATTTGCATTGGAAGAAAAAGTTTTCTTTCTGATAATATGAGCGCGAACTATGACAAACTTCGTGTCCAACAAAACTTTAATAAGTTTTCTCTAATTTGCCAAATACAGACTTTAAAATTTATTTGTTCAGAAAAATATCCTTTAAGGATTCATTTCACAATCAAAAATTTATAAAACTTAATGTGACTTTTGCAAGGAGGTACAATCTAGGACGACATGACACGCAGTATGATACGCGAAAACATAAAAGAAAAACTTTCACATTCATATCTTATATCCTTGGTCAATAAAGTTTAGTCCTGGAAGACGGAAATAGACAAGGAAACTTTTAAAAACATTTTTTTTTTAAATCTTGTTGAATGTCGTCGTGTCCGCTCACATTTTATGTAACATCCGGTTAACGAACGGAGGAAGTGACAAAAATTTTTGTTTCAAAGCAGGAAGAGAAAATGTCCTGTCGGGAAAATTTTCTTCTTTTCTTTTTTCGTAACATTGTTTTAAGGTAAGAGATTTCATTGCTCTGGGCTTTGGTAATTAATTAATTAGCCAGGATGATGTTCGGTAAAAGATTCCGAAAACCACACGATATCCATCTCAATATTATTTCATGAATTTGAAATGGAACAGGACCGCCGAAATGGCGATCAAGATGGTGGACAATTTATATTTTATGGAATTGTTTCAACTAAAATCTACAGGATATGTGAATAGTCATGAAATAAATGCAGTGCAACGCTACTGCAGGATAATCAGGATATATATTCACTAACGTTTTTTGCATGTGTTTGTGTGTAAATTTCTATTAAAATTGAATTTTTGCTTGGATGCTTTTGAAAAGGCTGGATAAAAATGAAATTTCATTAAAACGTTGCCATTCTGCTGTGGATAGGTGTACCCTTACGATGAAAATAATGGAATTTAATGTTCAACTTGGCTTAGCATGCATTCATATACAATAAATTGTATCCTGGCATGGTCAATAGAGGTAGACTTGGAACAGGATAGCGATTTTAAGCTAGTCTTAATCCGTGAATGCAATACTTCATAAAGGTGTTATACAGTTGTCGTATAACTTAACACCCTTTCTGGCGCATCACATGCACGCAGCTTAATCCTGTTGGATTTTGAAAACATGAATTCAATATGATGCACAATATATGTATAAATCCTTTTCTTTTATTAAATAGTTTTTTGACATTCTCGTAACCTTTGTAATTCCTGCTTTAATCAAGTTATATTTAATACATGAACATGAACTAACTTTAAAGATGCCCTAAAGAATGACTTGAAGATAATCTCATAAAAACGTCGGTTTTATATATTAGACACTCGCGGACACAATTTCATTCTAAATGAACTGCCCATAAATTGAACAATAGCTGTACGATGGAATCATATATTCCAGTAGAAGTGTTTCTATGGAGTGGAACTTGAAACACTCAGCAACTCGACTCAATACCAAATCGTTCATAGAATTGAGTGCTAAGCTAAATTTACAGCCTGATATTTGTCAATAATACTTATGACAATCGATAAATTTTGAACCGTAACAGAAGTGCACACTCATGGAAAGCCACGAAAGCTTGGTCCTTTGTTGCCAAAACTCACACACACACAAAAACAAATAAGTTCAATAACTACTGAACTTATGAAATGGAAAAATTGTGGAAGGAATTGATATTGATTGAATGTTAAATTGCTCAATTGTTCATTTTGTGTAACTTTATTCTGAGATTTTATTCAGAAACTTTTCATTAATTTAAACTTAACACAAATGAAGTAAAAAATAAATTTATTTCAAAACAACTGAGTGTCCTGCAGGAACTTTTTAGTAAAGTTTTCATTGTTTCATAGCGTCAAGAACAAACAGAAAATTAATTATTCATATTTCTCCTTCTAGGAAATGTGTTCATATGTTATAACCAGAAGTTTTTTCCACAAACTTAATTTCATTTCTAAAGAAATTTGTGGCAAAGGATGTTCATACGAATTCAGTTCACGTAATTCAGGACATTCACTGATATTTTTATACTAATTAGTACTGCGTGCTAATTTCGAAGCATTTAGAAATTCCAGGATATCTACTCACAAATAAATGTTAGCCTTCATGGATTCGAAAATTGAACCAACAAATCTCGTAAATCCTTATGGCATTGAAAAAATCCCAAACGACATCAAAGGAAATATCTTTCAAAATCTAGCACAGAAATTTCGAATTGATTTTTTCTCGAATTCTTTGAGCTTTTACCCTTCAAATTGTCCCTTTTAAGCGTCGCACATCCGGTCAAAGTGTAACTAAAAAAATCGTTCTAAAATGCGTTGAAAGACTTAACTTGAATTGGTAAGATTTGCTTGACTTCATGTTAAAGGGCACATTTTGAAAGATTCATCCCAACAAAATCTTCCTTTCATGTTATACTCAACACAAAGAACAATTTTATTCGAAGCAAGGATATTAGATTTTTGATGGAAATACGGGCTAGGCCTTTGACTTGTACAGAAGATTTAAAACAGATTTAGGAAATTTAATTAAAGGATTTAGTGAAATGTGAAAACGTATATGAAGTAGGCTCCATGCAACCAAATAACCGACAAATCCTGACACTATTCCGTGGTATTATCATGTGCGATGTTTGGGTTTAAGCTACCACAACTTCAATTTCATGTGCTAAATTCATGAGAAACACATTTGTGCGGGTGGGTTTATTTGTTGTTGGTTAGGGGTTGGAAGGAGAATGAGGAGGATTTATTGGTATAAATTACCAACTTTACACAGAAGCGCCCTAAATCCAATTGGGGATGCTCCTAGCTCAGTTATGGGGCATCAAAATAAATCACCAACTTTATGGCTGCTTGGTACTTTGTCTTGTGGCCCCAAAATTCTGCGAATCTTTGTCTTCAAAAACCTTAGTATCAGAATGTCCCTGAAAAATGATATTTGAACAAGAGTTAAATTCACTTTAACGAATATCACATTTATTGAACAAGTCAAAAGTTGATGAATCCTTTTCGTGTAAAATGAAAAAAAAAACTAAAAAGAACGAAAACGAAAACAGGAAAAGTGCTTGACAGATAAGTTTTATTTTCTCAATAAAATCTCGTACCTCACGATTATTGTCTACACCATCAGTTACCAGGAGTCTATCACTGGAACAAGGATAGAAAAATGCAAGTTTACGATAAAAAAAAGGATTTCATGTTTTTAATGGGAGTCAGACTCTGGGGAAATAGAAAAAGCCGAAAATAAAAAAGTTCAAGCTTGGACAAGTATCATGCCACAAGACAATGTCCTTGGAAAAAAGGATGCAATAAGCTTTCATTTAAACTGGATAAAGCTGAGTTAAAAAAGGATGAGAAAAAAACTGGCAAGTTGGAAAAGTTTTCCACCACTTTTCCTCGCTTTTTTCGGTTTCCATGTCTAACTGTCTCTCGGTTGGAAGGAACGATGTCCGACAAGTCCTGGAAGTAGTATGTTGACTTGTATTGGTGTAGTATAAAAAAGATAAACCTTGATTGCACAACTCTCCTGGAATTCTCCGGGATCTCTCTCTTTTCAAGCAAACGTATACATCAATTTGTGAAGATTGTTTTTCGTCCTGTACTGAAAAACGTTACGAAAAGTTTTAATTTCGTTTTCACACCACGGGTCGTCCTGGATTTCGAATAATCCTGCACAACACATATCCTACAAATACACACATAAAGGACATAAGTAAAATCAGTCCATAGTGAAAAAATTTTTGTATGGGTTTTTCGTCCGTCCATGTCCTTACCAGACGTAGTTCTTCCTGCTTCTATTTTTCTGGCTTTTTGATGCTTACTTCCGTATTGCATCTACCTCGTGTAACCATGAATATGTCCTTTTCATCATGTGGAAACCAAATGAACTTAAGATCGCTTTGTCACGTCGTCTCAGGGAATGTCGTTGCCCCGAAAAAAAAAATGTCGTTGGCCATATAAAATGTCGGAAAGGATATGTAATTGGATTTGAAGTTAGAACAAAATTGAATCCTTGGAACCTGGCTTACAAATGATATATGCTATAAATTTGTTAACTATCACACCAACAATTATCCATCTCAAAAAAGGACTTTGTCATTTAGATGGTATACTGAGCCTTTTTCTGTTTTGATTTTGAAACTCTGAGGGACCTTTTAATTTGAGGTTTTCTCGATGCATTTTAATCTGACATGATCCTGGAATCCTGAAAGAATTCGAAATAATCCTCACAACTCACAATACTGTCAACAATGAATAATATTATAGGAAAATATCCTGCGGCAAAATTTTGTTTATCACAATATTCGTTTGTGTTGATTTATTAATAAAATTTTCAAGTTTTTCTTTGTTTTTCTGGAAAATAAGAGAATCGAAAAATAATTTTTCAAAAATATACGAATAGTCCTTTTTTGTTTGGTGAGTCCTGTGAATTGTCACAGACTGCAAAAATGTCTATGACAGCTAGTTCTTTTATTCAACTGTTACTGGGTGTTGGATTTATTCATTTCAAAGAAGTTTTCTTGTTTTTCGTCCTTCCTTTTTGATATTCAATATTTTCCAAATCCCTTAAAGATTTTCTTTCTAAAATGATGTTTGTGAACAAGTAGGATTTATTTCCAAAAATGGGATCATTCCGTGTTTTTCATATTATACTGAATTTCAAAAATAGACAAAGGTCAGAAGTAAACAAAAACAATTCACAAATTTGATTTACATTCCTTGCTTGTGACCAAAATCCTTTTCAGGTCAAGCTTTGCACCTAAATCACTACAAGAATCGAAAGAATGCAGAAAATTAACTGCCAAATCACTTGGCATGCAAATTTTACTGTGGTCGGCAGGAACCTGCAGTTTTTTCAATAGTTCTTCATTCCAAAACACAAAGAAACCTCCACAATTCGGAATAGTTCCATTTCGCCCTTTATTCCTTTTTAAAAAATTGAAGCTACGGAACATAAATTCGAAACCTAGGCCAGCAGCTCTTTATCAGTTATTGGACAGCAGCCAAATTTTACAAGTTCGGGAAAGGGTATAGCCTTTAACCCTATTGTTATTCGAAATTCAGTAGAATTATGAAATGAGAATGAAAATGGAAATCCAACCCATGGAACCTTCTCAATCGTCACATACCTTAAAAGACCACAGACAATTTTATTCATTCAATGAAACGTTTCTGGTTTTTCCTCGGAAAAACGTTTCGTCATAAAGAAAACGGAGACGTTTAATTGACTTAATAAAGAAACGAAATATTGTTAGTGTTGTAAGAAACATGAAACCCTTTTCAATTTATAGGCACATTTAATAGGTTTCATCTGAAACAACCAAGATATACTTGTAAATGTTTCACATAGCACGATTTCTTTCCGCGGAATCATCAAAAACCAGAAAAGATCCTGGAATTATTTTATTTTGTTGACAAACGAATGAGGAAAAAAAAATACATTTTCATCGAATAAATGTATCCTTTGCTTAGTCCTTCTAAATGTTTCCTTTACGATAATAAAATGCCAGAATATTTGAGTATAAAGTTTTATGATCCAACGAATTTTATTTTCGAAAAAGTTGTTTAGATGACAGCGACAGGATATACGGAATAGTAATAGCTTTTGTGAAGAAAAAAAAATCAAAATTTAATATCAGCAAGGATATCTGCCTAAAACAGAAACATTTCCACAATTATATAGTATACCATTTTCATGGTAGTTTTAGCCTTATTTTATATCCCTTTGCAGAAAACTGTTTTAAATCAAGTACCATTTTTCTTCATGATTCTAAAAAAATTCCACAAGAAACAGATTTGATCCTTGAAAGCCACTCAAATTAGTAATGAAAGGATTACGCGAATTCAAGTGAATCAAAATTTTATTCGATCAAATAAAGGACACCCTCCACTTGAATGTGATACGAGAAAATCTAGTTAATAAAATTTATGTCCTTTTACTTATCATAAATCCAGGATAACTTGTATTAAGCCTATGCCTCAATGAGGCGTTTAAACTGGTCGTTTAGTCCTTTATCATCTAACAACAATACACATACACACATTTATATAATTTCCTTTTTTTAACACTAGTAACAATAATTTCAAATGTGAAAATATAAAAATTTCTAGAATACGGAAAAAAGGATGTCACCCTCACTTTGAAATGTCCTGTGCATGTGTAAGGATTTACTTTATCAGTAAAGTACAGTGGTCAGAAATAATCCTCGAATGGGGTGCGTTCGGACCAAACCCTCTTCCGAAAAAATTTTCTGTCATAAATCTTTTGATTTATCTTTAGTGAATTGTGGTAAAAAAAAGGACATTTTTATTTTTGAAGAGATGTACAATGAAATAGCATTAAGTCCTTGATAAAATGGCCAATAACTTGATAACCTCAAGAATGGATAAACTATAAGATATCCATTTAACTGACAACTTTAAAATTAAAATATCCTTGAAGTTTTGACCTAAAAACATTTCAAAAGCTGATGACCTACACAGATAGCTTTGGAGTAAGGTTTGTGACTCTTGACGAACTGTTAAATAAAGTATAGCTAGTATAGCATTAACATATTTATTCCTTTTTTTCTCATTATCAATTTCGTAAAAGTTATTCATGTCACGTACTTAATGTCACTATTCAGTATGCGGGAATTGACATAAGATTAAATAAGCCTCGGGTTGAACTAACACATTTAAATGGATTCGTTCATCTTTTGAAAGGAGTCCTTTACTTAACTTTAATCTGGGATCCTTTTTTTGAAAAAATCTTGAATCTTGAAATTCGATAACATCTGTTCATTTGAAAAATTTTCCTCAAAGTGTTAAAGTAGTGTAGCATGAATCAAAACAGAGTCCTCAAGATGAAACAAAATGAGAAAAAATAACTCATCTTTACTCGAATTTTTGTTTATTTTGATCCTTTTTAAAATGCTTGAAAAGTTGTTACAACTAACAACTTACTTTGTCTGTAAATTTAATTCAAATAGCACTATTTTGCCTCGTTGCACTTTGCAATACAACTTCAGAGCAATTTCACCTGAATATCAATACACTTTAAGAAAATGCAAAATGTATGTAAGTCCTTAATGTGTATCCTTCTGAATCGTACTGAATGAGTAATTGGATTCATTCCAAGTAAACTGGGAAAATATAGTTGAATGAACAACTTGAACCTACCAAAAGACTGTCTCGGAATGTTTCTTCAATGGCACTGTTAAAATCCTTTTAAGGATCTTCATTTTTTTATTATATTTTTTTCTCTTATTACATTGCTCCCCAAGTGCTGGAGTTGAAATTAAATAAGCTCCACTTTACGTGATTCCAGCAGTAGTATCAGTTACTTTGCGAAAAGAGAAACAAACGAAATTCTTTAAATTTTTGTCTAGAAACCAGATCTTGAGGGCAAAATAAGAGCATTCAACCTAAAGTTGAGGTCCTTGGTGCTTTTATTCAGATCAGGATCATGTTCTTAAACGCCACGTGTATATCACATCCTTAAATCTTCAGAAATGAAAAACGGAAGTTGTTCGTATCCTGTACGCAATAAAAATCAAAATGGCAGGATGTTAAGGAGAAAAGTGAAAAAAAAACATGAAAAGTTGTAATCAATTTAAAATTTTCGTCCTTACGTTTTATCCATCGAACAGAAGATAAATTTCAAACAAAATTTATTTAGTCATCAAATTTTATTTTAGCCTGGAGGTCCTGAAAAGTTGTTGACTACTTCAGATACACGAGTTTAGATTTTGTTTTTTTTTTCTGTCTTTAACAAGGATTCTCCTTCAAGCATATAGGGATAAACAAATATTTTTGGATTTATTTTAAAAGTGTATGCCTTAAAACGCACAATAAAAGCAACTCACTGGTGTTCAAGAGGATCATGATCATGTCCTTAAGGTTTCACCTCGATAACATTCTTATTGACAAGGATGTCCAATTAAGCAGATGCCACGAACAAAAAACGACATCAAATGCTTTCGTCCTTGTTTGACTATGTAAATTTATGTTATTGTATGTAGTTGTAAGGATATGACTAAAGCTGTTTGGCAAACATCAGTCAGAAACGGTTAAAGTAAAGATAAGGATAAGAACATCGTTGATGGGCGTGGGGGAATGTTGTGAATGTCCTGACAGGATAAACAGAGCCATAAATTTGATTTCACTTAAACTAATTTAATCAAATTAAAAGGAAGCGGTTTCATTTCATCGTATAGTGATGTATTTCATGTTTGATCCAAGACGAATGGGTTCCCATCGTCCTTATCTGTGGTGCTCATGAAGAGGAATGGTATGGATGCATTTCAAATACATCCTTCGATATCTTGATTCAGTCGTTATCGTTTAGCCTATCGAGCTTTTTCTGGAAAAATAAAAAAAACCCAAAATCTCCCCAAGGATGAACGAATACTAGACTAAGTTGGGGATGATAATGTTCGACAAAGGGATATTTGATCCTTGTCCAGGATTTATTTTTTGTTTCGTAATTTTAAAGGGAATTCTCGTTATGCAGTGATCCCCTCCAATTGCTGGCTGGGGTGACACTGCAAACGCAGCAAATCACAAAAATTGGGGATGAACACAGTACGACAATTGGAATTTTGTATAGTATTAGTGATAAAACGTTAAGATACATTTTCTTCTTCTTCTTCTTCTTAGCTTCTATTTCTTATTCTTGTTTTATCTTTTTGGAGTAGTTTCGTTTTTACTGCTTATTTCATTGTTGGCTTTTGTATTAAATTCGAAGATGTATCCGCAAAGATATCCTTGTCGTTTTTGGTTCCCTTTCATCCCCTTCTCTCGTCTTTCTAGTCGTCGTATTGTCCAAAGTCATATATTGAATTATAGTCAAAGCTAAACGAATGTCTCGTCCATGGTCTTGGTGGATTGAAGATAGTCTAAGTCTATCAGATTGAAAATGGTAAACGATTATGTCCTTTCGGTGAATTCCTTTTTTTTTTCATCTATATCTTGAACACATTTTAACTACAATCCCCTACTGTATGTATTTATTTATATGTATTTCAGGACCTTTTTTTCGTCTTTGAGACCTCCACCAAATTCAATTTGAGCAATCGAGATGAGATCTTTCGATTTGGTTGAATGGACAAAAACTACACGAATTCAATGTTTGCTTAAAGTTCTTTGAATTTAAGGAAAATTTTTTAATTTCAACGAAAGTCACTTATTTTCAATCTTGCGCTATTCAATATTATTACAGCACAATAGTGGTTACAAATTTAAAATTTCAAGTATATCGTCATATAAATTTGTATTATATCTCTTCGCTGTCGTTGTCCTTGGAGAAATGACAAAACATTTTTTACATTTATGCGTGAAAGAGCCCTTGAGCTAGAAAAAGGGATGTTTAACGCCTTTCATCAAAATACATTTTAGGCTCTTCCTACACATCCTGAATCCCATCCATTTCCTGTACAATAGGAATCTCCTATTTTCCTCAATTCACTCTTCATAACGAAGATAGCTGGTAAAAACGAGTCTATATCACTGTCTATCGTATCTATTTGCTAAGATGCTACATAAATATTCACGAAACAAATTTTCGAATATATTAGAGCGTTTCTTATATTGTAGTAGCACCCATAGAACGCTGGTATTCCTTTCGTAGAAAATTTCGTTTCGTCATATCTTCCCCTGATAAATGGCAATATTTATCAATAGAGCTGTGATAATACAATATCCTCAGCTGTATATCTTCTTACTTCTTGTATATTTTTTAGCTACACTCAAATTTGACACTCAAGAGGTCGTTGAATAAATTGCACAAAATTTTTAAGGCTGTATTAAATCTTTAGCCTTTTATTTATATTTATATTTTGTTGTATGCTTTTATTTATTTTCTTTTTGTTGTTATAAAAAATGTGTCAAAAATTTGCTCTCTCAGCTCAACATAAAATATTCTAAAGGATTATGTGAAAATTGTAGGCTTATAAAGAATAAATTTTATATAACACAACATGATATATGATAACATTTTTATAAAAGCATTTAGGGATTTTCACAAAATTAAACGTTCTTCTCATGATTACATCCTTATGAAAGTGGGAATATTTCCATTAGTGATATTACGTTGATAATAAAAACAAATTCCTTTATCTTAATTTTGTATAATTTTTGAAAAAAAAAAAAATGAATAAATATAATTCACCTGATACATGGTGACACGCCTTTATCTATTTCTTGAATGTGTTTTTTTCCCATTTAAAGGTTCTTAAAGTCAATTTCTATGAAAAACTCCCCATTGAAAAAGGTGGTCGACCCTAAAACCCTAAAAACAAATTGACTTTCTTGGAAAAGGCAACTTTTTGGCAAGCCTAAATTACTATTTTATTGTTGTTTCTTTAGTAAATAGTATTTCGTGCTAAAGTCGCATGATATCATTTCACCCTTGTTTACTTCATAAGAACCTCCAACTAAAATCCTATAAGGTTAGTAGAGTTTTGCCTTTACCCAGTCACTCTCCCTTCTGTCTCCAACAATCTTTCATAATGAAACTTCTTAAAGTCGATATGTATGTATCCAGGATGTATTTTATACATATAATATTAGCTAGTAACTTTAATAAATGCCATCGTATTCATTGAATGTTTTGTAAAGCCCACTTCCTGGTCATTCTTCCGGGAATGTTGCGTGTTTGTTCGGTTTTATATTTTTTGAATAAACCTTAAGTGAACAGGACATCCTTTAAGGTGAATAGAAGGAAATTTTTCATATTTTTATCATTTCGTAAATTCCACAAATTCAATGACAACGGTTTTTGGCAAGTTATCACAAAAAAACTTTCATTAATTGTTGGAATAAATTACAGAAAAGAAAATTTTTACTAATGGATTTTGGATTAATTGTTGGATACGTCAAAGGATTCGTCTGGCTGGCAACCCATCAGGCTAATGAAAAACAATTCTTATCCTTAAAGAAAATATCTGAAGAAACAAAATGTCTCTACCACTTTATCACTTCAAAGGTATCAAGGACAACGTTGTGAGACTATTGAGACATCCTGATTTGAGTTGATGGCACAAAGATGATTTAATTTGATTTGTTTGATGGTAAGGACGATGACATTGTCTAGAGCAGACACACTAATTGTGTTTTAACCGTTTGATATCACCTTCTAGAAGGATCAAGAATTCAAGCATCAAGGATCAAAAGTATACCAGTTAGGTATATGTCTTGAGTCACAAAAAAATGTAAAAATTTTTATCCTTTGGCCACGACTGCAGTCGGTTTTATTGTCGTTCAAAGGAGGAAAGCTGTAAAAGTGATTAAAGGACGATTGAAAGGACGAACTGAAAGTTCGTTAGGAAAAAATTTATAATCTCTTTAAGAGTCCTTTAGGCTTCACCTAGGCGATGCTGCTGTGAGCCTTCAGAAGTCATGATACCTACCTCAGACACAACCAGTTAAGACAAAGGAGCTGCGCATCATATCCTTGGACTTCAAATTGTAATAAATTTTGTTGAAATCATCCCTTTTAAATTTAAAACTTTCCCTTTCAAGACCTTAGCGATAGATCCTTCAAATACAACTTTGACTGTCTGCTTGTTGTCAAAATATTTTTCACATACGTAACACGTTCGAAGGGTATTTTTTCGGGTTCATGTACCGAACCCTCTTCCAATCAAGTAAATCAAAATGAAATGAAAAATTTGAATGAGTCCTTTCCGGGCGAGTTCACAGGGTGACAAATAATTTATTGCGTTGCGACCACACGTGCCAATTAAAATCCTTTCCTGCATGAAGGAAGCAAGTAAAAGAAATTAGATAGAAAAAAATATATCCTTTTTTTTATATTCATCCCCAATTGATAGAGTATCTGCTTTGGCAAGTCCTTGTAATTCCACTAGTAGGAACATGATTTGAAATGCTTCACAGGATTTCTGTATGCAACCCTTTTGCTTTAGTATAAACGCAACAATTTGGCAGGATCGTCTCTTGATGAAATAAATTGAAGGTTTTCGGATTACAGTAAATAAATGTAAAATGGCTAAGCAGCATTCATTTGAGTTTTTTTGTACTGGTTTTGCCAAAAGGTTTGAAAAGGGTTGAATTTTGAAACAAAATCATCCCTTGAAGCATTTCGAAGGGTGTGAAACAAACATTGAAATGGTATTTTAAACAGATTTTGAGGTTTTACATTAGCAAGATGTTAATACCAAACTATGACTATACGGTTTGGTAGCCATTTTGAGCGTCATTTTATGCGTTTATTTCGAACGTCACTTTACTGGAGAAGTTTCTGTGTATAGAACGAGACTTTCAGAATAGATACATGAAATCAGCATGTGACGATGAATCGGAAGAAGTGGAACTTTAGACGGGAAGTTTCATTCGCACCAAACAAAAAATACAAAAATTCTAGAATACTTTTTTTTTTGTCCAAAACTATAACTGGTGAAACTCGGGTTTCTGTCAATAGCTCTCTGCTTTCATACACAATCCTCTACAAAACTGAAACTTTAAGCACTTGAATGACCACTCTTCGAACAAATGCAGTCCTTCTGCTTCTGATTCTGATTCTGATTCTAGTTCTGTTACCCAAAAATTCATTTTGCCAGGCTAGTAAGTCCTGCAAGCCTTTAGACATTTTGTCCTTGTTCATTGGTCTGTCTGCAATTGTTGGTTAGTGAATGGATTCAACCACTTTGGTCACGATAGATCCACAACCACCACCATCACTACAACTGTATACTCTTCACATCACATAATACCTCCTTCCTTTTTGGGGGAAAACTTTGAAAGTATCACAGTCGCTGCAGCACACATTATAAAGTTTTGCAATTTCACAGTTGCATCTGGTTATAATTTGACTCTCATTACGGGTAAATCCGGTTTAAATGTGAAAAATATTGTAAAGTTGAATTAAGCATTTCTATGTTCTGTGAACAATTTTTGAAATCATTAAAATATCATTGAATTTTCTACTTTAATTTTATACCATTGAATGTGTTTTGTATGTATGTAACTACTTGAATATGAAAACTATTGCAGCATTTAAAGTTAAGTAGTTTTTAAGCATTTCAACATACTTCAAGGTCATTAACATATTTCAAATCTAATGATATAAAAAATGAAATTCCATCTTTAAGATATTAAATGTATTCCGAATCACGTTAAAGAAAATTTTCCTCTTTAAAATGGCAATGGAGGTTGGGGGAATAATATTTACCCTCAAAAGAAGTGAAATATTTCCATCGATTATTATGTAAATGGTTCAATACACACGTGCACATTGAAAATGAAGGGGATTGGGGGTTAAAGGTGTCATTAAAATTTGGAAATTCCCAATATACTCGTATATTATACACCTGCCTTTTCTGGGGTTGGGTACAATCTTCCCGGGTTCCGGGTTCGGCTGGAGATGACATCAGAAAAAAACGAGCATTCTCCAACCTTTGCGCTGATATCCACCGAGGGTAACTGTTATGTACGTGAATATTAAAGAGGGATATATGTATACCCACAACAAGCACCACTTAAATACATTTTTGTAGCCGGAACACCTTCCCGAAATTCCGATGGTGTAATACCTACGTTCGTATGATAAATTTTTAGAATAAATTTAAAAAAAAAAATTTTTTTATGTGCTTCTCGTGTAATTCAGGGGCGAAACCCGGAATATCATCTGCTGGGAATCAAACCCATTAAAAACTCTCGGATGTGCCCTTTAAGTTGCTTTAAAAAAATTTCAACTTGTCTCTATTCACTTTCAGTTTAATTAAACCATGAAACAAATAATGTTTTATAATTTTCCAAAACCACATAAAAATCCTGTTTGTCAATACCGAAGAAGGGTGTCCTTCTGGTTAAGGATAAAATTGTGGTGAACATATTTTTTAACCGTCACGGATGACTTTGTTGTAATTTTTAAATGGATCCTCCCCAAACCAGTAATTCGAAATCCCTATTTCGTATTCTAATTTTACGCTTTTTAAAAAAGTTCTATAAAGCAACCTAATAAAAAAAGGAAACCCTCAAATGGATTTGCATATATCCTCAATGTATACTCAAATAAAAATCTAAAATTTATTTCACCAGGATAATTTAAATCAGCCCTAAAACGTCCTTAATTTATTGTAAATCCTAAAGGACTTTTTAGCTCTTCAACACGTTACGCTATTACGTGATTTCCTTTGGAAGATACTGATTTTTTTCCATTTTCTATTTTATATTTTGTGGTTCTCATTTTGACCGTCATAAAATACGATAATGTAATTTGAAGATTTCAATGAGGATTTAAATTTCTTCACTTTGAATCTAATTTATCTTCTGCTCGAGTACATTCTAGACTTATGTGAGGCAATATCCTTTTTTGAATTTTTTAAGTATCAGATTTTTTAAAATTTTCAATTTAAACAATAAACGTCTTGCTTAGACGCAATTTGCAAAGATTGTTATACAAAATAATTACATCACTACCCTAGTTTCTTAACTTGTTTTCGTTACATTGGAATTGGAGAAAAATAGAAAGGAATCAATTGTTTAAAGGATACAGAACGTATCAAACAGGACGTTCAATATAAGAATTGACAGGTAATTCCTGTTGGAAAGAAATCAATTTATTTTTAATTACTTAGCAAACTTGAATCCTTACATTTTCTTTCTATGTCACTGTGGCAGGATAACATGAATATGCGTTGTTTTCTAATGGTTACCATGTGACCAGGATATTGTCTTCATTCCATTGATCCTTTGTTATTTAAACGTTACACAAATCCTTGTTTGTTTTTTTTTGTAGTGTGACCCAGTTCTAATTTTCTTGAAAGCTTTCATGCATATATCACAATGTCGAAGAAACTGAATCATATTATATGCAAGCAAGGGTTAAGCTGTTCACATTCATATCCTTGCTAGTTTGTTCTTCATGATTTCCTTTTTTTGTGTGCAAATTGAATTCCTTCTTCAGTGAAGCAACCACGAGAATTGATTGATAACGACATCTATCGTCGATAGTTTATTGTTACTCGTCCCATTTTTCATGTTCAATGATTCCTGTAAGGACATCATGATATGCACATATGTTTATTTGATAAGAAGAATTTCCAGGACATTTCATTTCTTCAGCAGTGTGCTATGGATGCAGTCTTGTGTTATGCTTTTACTACGAGTATGGCTGCTACTGGAACATTACCCTTTTGGGGTTTTGCATTCTTCTCATCGTTCTTATAAAGAAAAATACTTATGACAACCATAAGGTTTTGGATGAACTGAAAATTCTATTTCAGTGTTGACTGACACAAAATTTAATAACATGTCGCTTTGGCACTTTCAACCATGTTTAGACGCATAATTTTATGCAGCGTTCTGTTGATCACACATTTTACGAGCTTCTATATAACTTTAATTCCACATTCTCCATGTCATTCTAAACACATGCTACAAATACAAGTCCAGCAATGACTGTGAACTCATTCTAACTCAATAATAAAAATGGAATTTAAATTCCTTGTTCCATAGAAACTATTGTAAAATCATGAAGGATATAAAACCAACAATCATAGTCATAGATTCCACTATTCACATTAAAACTGCATATAAATATTCAAGTTGTGAAGAGTTTTATGAGCATCCACTGAACTTTACATGACACTAACTTCATAGCGATTGTAAAATTTTACTCGAGGCTATCTTTAGCACATGACTACTTCTGTATTGAATGCAAAACTATAAAGCCTTACACCATTACATGTTCACGAATATCATCATATTTGTTCATAACTTTACCAGGATTCTTGTGGATCCGGGACAAACTGACAACAACTCAAAATTTGTTGTATGAATTGATAATTTCAAATTAATTAACAAAGTTTAATTGAACTTTGATGTTTTTGAAAGTGTCATCTCAGGGATGTATCTTCAAAAACATTCCTTTCGCAAACTTATATCCTTTAGAAAAAAAATTTAAAGATTCCATAACGAAAGTGGCAAAAACCAAGATACACTCAATTGTGACTTTTCTAACTCTACAGAATAAGGAAGTAAATTATAACAGTGGAAAGAAAAGGATAAAATAAAAAAGAAAATTTCATAAAAAGGACAAAGGATAAAATGGCATAGTACATTTCCAGTTTAAGCATTATCCTTTTTGTTAGCTTTCATAAAATTTTTGTAGTTAAACTCGGTAAACTTACTGGGTTGATTCGTAGTCAAAGTTAACATCATAAGAGTCCTTTGTTTGAAAAATGAGAAATGGTGAATGGAAATTTCCCAAAACTAAACCGGAAGTTTTTCCTGCTTCCTTGAAGTTTTTTGAATGTTTTATTTTTTTTTCTATTTTGATTTCAACTTCACAACTTCCTTCACTGTTACATATTTCATCCCTGACCTAGCAGAATCCTTAAAGAAGTTTCTTTTTATTATATTTTTTCCACTGAATAAACCACGAACAAACTACTTTCGTACTTTGTTATAACTTACTGTAAGTGATAATTATTTGATTTTGTTGTATTTGTTAGTTTAACACATTCAAGTTGTTGTTCTACCATAAAAATTTTTATGCTTTGTTAGCATAAAAGTTTTCAGATTTGCAAAAGTCAAAAACGATGTAATTTCCTTAAGGATTCATAAAACATAAAATAATTTTTATTATTGAGTTATGTATAATAGAAGCTAGATATGAAATAAACTCATCTTCAAGACGATTTTCGAAGAAGGAAATAAATCTAAAACAGGCTAATCTTGAACGTATTTTATTTACGGACATTAACACATTTCCATGGTTTCGAAAATAAACAAAATACATTTTTCATACAGTCAAGTATCATTTTACCTCGATAATAAGTTTCTGTTAAAGACAGTCAGGTGTGTTTATGAGACATTCAATACACACAAAGAGCAGAGTGAAGGATTGATGATAGGGAGATAGGGCAAACCACCAACCATGTACTCATTTAAACTCTTCAAGGATATAAAGAAACTTTGTACATCAAGTTCAGGCATAGCATCGTTCACAGACAAGACCACTTCACCTACGAAAAAGGCATTCCTTGTCACTTCAGGACAAGTACGTCATTTACTCTACTTACTATGTTCAAGAGCCTCCATAATTAGTGATGGATCGTTTCGATACAAGATAGCGGAAGTCATAAAGGCAGGTTTTTCCCATTTCCGGGGATATTTTGTGTGATATCGAAAATTGATATTGTATACTTGTGTTAGAACTATTTTGTAAGGGATAGGGAAACACTATAAATCCTTCGTTTGTTTTCTGCACGTGACATTGCGACAAAGACAAGAGTGAATGATGGCGAAATTCGTAAATCGTAAATCGTAAAATCGAAAATCAAGAATGAAGCAAAGCAGGAAGTGCTTTTAACTTTTCCTAGTTAAGGTTGTTACCGTAACAAACGATTAATTGGCTGTTATCAATGTTTGAATGTACTTAATCTGATAAGTACCAGATTTTGTGGTGATTTTGTGACGTAAAGGACATGATTATAGTATAACCAAACATTTTGAATATCTTCACAACTGTCACTGCTACTGAAGGCAATAGGAAATACATATATATATATCCTTTTCTTCATTACCGAATATTTTCTCTACAATTAACTCTACACTATCGAATATCAATTGGAGATATGACAAAACCAATAAATTTTCATCATCAAACGAATTACAAAATCAATTCAAAAGAGGTTTAAGGACATGTTGTACGAGTAGACGTATGTACTTCAACAAGAATAAATAATTTTTCCATTCAGATTAAACGATGAATAACCGAGAAACGATGTGAAGTTATCAAGGATTATACACAATCCTGTAATGCATATCGTTTCTTTTGACCATGGAATTCTTGATATTCACCCACTATCCCTTTTTTATTATCAACTTTCAAAGTTTTCACTTACGAATTTGAATGGTTCTCGTAATAAAATTAGAAGAGAAAAATATGTTAAACTTAATAATATACAGTAAAACGAACAATGAGCCCTGAAATTTGTATCTGCTATGGTTGAAGAGTCTTCATAGGGATATACTACTTTCATTTTTTACAATCCATAAGAGTGTATTTTTTTAGTTAAGGATATCATGTTCCTCATGTCCCTAACAATGTTTTTATCTTCGTTGTCCTGCTCACTAAACTTAAATGTCTCGTAATTTTATTATATCCATGAAATACGCCGATGATGTTAGCAATTTATATATACTTTTATCTTCTAAATTTTTGTTGTTGTTATTGGTCGAATACAAAATTTATTCGGAAATAAGATCAAAAAGTAATGATGCATGATTATATGATACATATAAAATGGAATATTTCGGAAATATGCTACATATACTGGTACAATTTTGTTACAATGTCTTTGAAGGCAAACGAAGTATCCAATAAAACAAAATTAAATGCGTAATTTTGAGTTAACCGAAAGTACTTTGTATGGATATTGTTGAATTTCTGGTTATTTAAGTTGAATTAAATGAAGTTTTTTTCTGTTATACGGAAAATTCAATTTTATGAGGTTTTTAAGTAATCATGTTCAATTTGCCGGTTTATAATGACAGTGGAAATATATCTCAAGGGGATAACCACATTTAGAATTCTCATTTCTTAAGTTACAATATATGAAAAGATATTATCATTTTCATATGTATATTTTGAGGATGAAAATGCTGCAGTTATTATGTTATGGAAAAATTTAATTTTTAACCAATTTCTAAAGTGACCAGTAACATTTATATTCCTCGTAATCAAATAGAAAATAACCTTAGTTTTGTTTTATAACGACCGGTTGATAACTTTTCGAGCTAGAATTCTCACAAGTCTCGAGAAAATCATGTATGAGGAAAGCAATGTGCACTAGCGTCTTACTGCTACGATTTTGTGACACCAAAAACTGGTTTATGTCTTACACAGGTATCTGAGTATGTGTGTGGTTTTCCTCATACCATCGAAACATCTCAACAAATTGAATGGATTTTTATCAATAAGATTTCTATCGATTTTTGTAGATCGCAAGTTGGTTATACTTTAAGTTTTGTTTAAGATAGGAAAGAGAACAGACATTATTTCATTAATTTCATAATAAATGTAATGTAATTCTTTCACCTTTTGTTAATGAGAACAAGAAAAAAAGGATAATCATTGCTAAGGATAAGTACGTCTGAAATAAACCAACATTACCATTTCGAAATATTAATTAAGTGAATCTTGAATTATTCAAATATAACCCCTAACTCACCTCAGATTTTCTCCCCCAAAAAACTGGATAAATCTGATGGAGTTTCTTTTTAAAAATTTATATTCAATCACTTCACCATCACCTTGGCATGCCTCAGATGCCACTCCCAAAGGTTGTTAGGTGTTACCTTGAATAGCTTACAGCTCGTTTTTGACCTTTTTCTCGTCTATCTTATTTCACCAGGGACATAGCATTAGTAAAGCTATGTAGGTAACTTTGTCTTATCTAGGAGTAACCTTAAGAAAGTTTGAAACGAATGCGACAAAATTATTTTCTTTTTCTTTTAGTTTTCTTGTTTTGGAAAGTAAGAAAAATTTTAAATTGGTCTTATATAAAAAAGAGTCGTATAAAAAATATGATTAAAGTGTCACTTGAATTTGGTAAAAATTTAACACTGAAAAAGACTACAAAATTGGCTTGCACACAGTTATTATATTCGAAAGAGAATCCTGCTGTGTCCCTGTTATCCTTGAAGTCTCTTCATTCTCAAGTCTACATCTTCGTATCTTCAATAAATTTATCCACGTCGTCGTCAAGGGAAATGGATAGGTTGATATCCTTTGGAATGAGGTTATTCCATTTTGTTTAGCCATTTCCATTTGTACGCATTTCACTTCCCCAATTCAGTGTATTTGTATCACCATTGGGCTACGCTATTAATATACCCTCAGTTTTTGGCAAGAAGAAGATGAAGAAGACTTGGCGTCCTTTAAGTCTGGTAGTTCCTTATACAATTTTCTTCTGAACCAAAAGAGAAGCTTAATTAAATGTAAATTTATGGTTTTCTTGAGATTTACTCACTGTGAATTACAGTATACTACAATAACCTATACAACATTCTGATAGGATATTGTACTGTGCAAAGACTACCATATCTTTGGACTGGGTGGATTAATGTAGTGTGGTGCCATCTTTTAAGATAATTTGTTAATTTCCTCTCGAAATTAACTTCAATGCTGGGCGTTATAGGTATGTGTAGTAGCTTCAGGTACGTAAATTGCTTTTGATTCAATTTAATGTGGTTTACAAATTTATATTTTTCTTTTCTGTGTATTTTATTACATAACTTTTTCATATGATTTTGTTGCTTCAATTCTATATTTATCCCTCGTTAAAGTGATATCTTTAAATTGGTAAATTCCTTGGGATTAATGGTACTTAAATTCTATTATCTCAAATATGCAAGACACTCGTCCATTTTAAGCTACTTTCAAACACTCATTCCATGGAAACACAAATCTCCAATTGTATCCCTCAATATTTCAGCACGTGTCCTTTTGAGTTTGACACACTTTTTAATCGTTAACTTTTCAGAAAATTTATTAATCCTTTATAATCCTTCGTTGTAATACTGGAATCTAAAATTTGTTCACCATTTTTGTTCTATCAATACAACCATCTTCTATCAGATAGTAGCTGTGAGTATTTGAAACTGTTTACTCACTTTAATCTCTTACAAAAAATTCGATAATGAGCTTTTGTGAATTTTTGAATATACATATAACATAACTAACTGGTTTGCCTAGTATCGCCTATGTGAGATAATATCAATCGTGTGATGCATTGAAGAGTTATATAGAATTCAACTTCAAATCATCACACACGTGTTAAACCATTTCAATAGAATGATATGTCTGAAGGTTTAAATGAAGAAAACTTCTAAGAAAACCAATGTAAAATAAATGTCTCCTGAGAATAACCTCAAAAGGTGTATTTGTATGTTTTAAAATATACTTAATTCCATATGTGGGCTCTTGTACAAGTGATAAGCCTAGGCTTTGTGGTTGGATAGCATCTCGGACCCTTGAGTAAGGTTTCTTAGAATGGTCATTATTATTATGTGGGTTTGGAAATGTTCTGACACGTTTTGAATTAATATGTAACACCTACACGTGGTGTTGAGTGGTACTTCGTAAGATTAATATTTTTCATCAATAAGTACTTTCCATGAAATCTCAATTATTTGCCGCCTCTATCTTTTTGGAACTCTACTTATATCCAGACTTCAGTAGCCAGAGATTTACTTATGCATTTCCAATTTTATTTCGTACAATAATATGGTATTTAAATTAGAAATTAAAATTTGAATCAACTTGCTATGGCAAGTATACCTATAATCACGAACTTGTCATAAAAATGACAAAAGAAGATATCCATTTGAATTGTTATTTTTTAAATGGTTATTTTCTTCAATAAACTTTGCTAATTTATCTTCGAGTATAAATTTTTCAACTCCAATAACCGCATGTCTAACTTGAAATCCTGAGAAATTGTCTTTTATATTTCTTGGACCATTAAGGATACAAAAGGAAAAATCATTGAAGGACTTAAACGTGCAACTTTATTCGTGCATTTTCACGAGAACTACAAAACTTTCTACTACTCCTGGTATCTCATGGTATCAAATACTGAGATAACAAAGTAACATTGATGCTATTGTAAATTTTCTAGTTACTAAATATACGTAGATACATATTCTCTACCGCAAAACATTAAAGGGGTAGTTGTGGAAAAAGTTTATATTGTTACATAAAGTAAAAATCACGTACAACTCGTGATTCATTTGTTGCTATTCCCCACTCATGGCCGCTACTTTTTATTTCAAAAAATTGCAGTTAAGGGTAGTTTCTTGCTGCATCGAAAGTACCCCATGAAAACTTTTCAAACCCTTAAAATACAAGAGAAAGTGGAACAGTATGAAGCTACTAGCTACTACAAATTTATGTTATATACATGCATGTAGTGTATGGGAAAAAATTTACAAATTTTCTCACGTTTCCTTTAAATAACTTCAACGAAAATTTTAAAAATTTCTTAAGATACTCTAACTCCAACTCCAACTCAAACTTAAGATGTACGCCTTAACACCTCAAGTATCTCTCTTCTGTTTCCGAAGCTAACGACGTAAGGAAGTCAAGGATCTCGTCTGGGTGTAAGGACTCTTGTAATTATTTACTACAGAATCTTGGACAGTTGTGGTGTTGGTGGTGTCCTAATGAAGGACACTCACCACTTGCTAAGTTTCAGTCTGAAGAGGTAATTTTCTAGATTTTATTATTCTTTAGGAAAATCTTCAAGACTTTTTGCAATTTCTTATATAATCTGAAGGATTCTCCTATTTTTGTAGTTACAAGGATTAGATTGGGGAGGTCACAAAGGATTTTATATATCTAAATGCATGTTGAATGATTTATCAAACAAATATTTGTTTCATTTAAATTTTAATTAACAAATATTTAATTAAGACAAACGAACTAATTAGAAATTGTAATCTACTCTCGAAAAGTCGACAAATTAATTAGGTCACTGTATATCCTTTATAAGGATAAGAACAGATTTCTATTTGTTGAATATTTTTGATTCATAATTTCATTAAAACTTATTGCACGTTTGAGAAACAAAATTTAATCCTTTCTATGTGTGACAACAGAAGGATATGTGTTGGAGTGTCCTAATTTTCACAAAGATGTCCAATATAACGGACATAATTCACTCTGTATGCAATTTCCTAGTTCGTTGTCATATCCTACGAGTCCTTAAATTATATTGTTTCAATTTGATTCCCTGTGTGGATGTGGGAGAACACTCTAAAATATTTTGTGTGTGTTTGGGGTAAAACTATCGTTAAAGTTTCATCAAAATCCAATTAGTTCTTCTACTATTAACAAAATGTTCAACACCAGGATGTTGTATAGTATGTATCTATATAGACGATAAAAGGACAAAGATGTTGGCCTTTAAAACATGAACAGGAAATGAATTTGTTATGAATTTGGTATGACTTGATAAAGATTCTCTGGTCAATTTAAGAGGGTGAGTATCTTTAAAGGAACACAATCGATATTTGGTTGACCAAATTTAATACATAAATAACTTACGTATTATATGAACACAGCATATAAATATGTGTATCCACTAAACTACATACATATATTGCTTACAGTTAAGTGCAAAATGTCCTTTTCATCTGATATCATTGAAAACTTAACAACATTTTTTGGTTCAATGCCAAAACAAGTTAAGGTACTCATCACAACCAAGTTATCTTGTATAGTGAAAAGCCTAATAATTTAGCACCTGCGTTGTAATATACTCAAGAAGTGTCAAGAACAGAAGGAGGTTGAACTAAAGAACTATCCATGTTTTAGACATATGTATAGACAAAAATGTACAATGCATTGTTGTAAATGTACCTATGTGCATATGTATGGTCTATCCATTTTAGAATAACAACAAACTATATTTCACACTATAATATTGTGTTGGTGATATTTACCAAAAACTTATCGCATGTTACACTATTTTAATAATTGCATTAAGATAGTTGACAGCAGATGTTACCAAAGGCATAAGGTTGAGGGTAACGAGCTGTTTTCTTACAGGATGTGCCCACATTTTAAGTACTAAAATGTATAGAGTGACATGAATATCTTCTACTACTGGTTGTTAGTACAACACTTACTATATAAGTTTGATGTTATAAACATTAGGTTTTTATCATTGTATGTGAGAAGTTTTTGAGGTTTTCTATAAAATCAATTTTAGTTTATAGTTTCATTATGTGGTTTCACTAATGGATGCATCTTCTCCATTGAATTATTTAATAAATTATATTGTTTCCCACATGTTATCCCTAATTTTTGTGTGAATATTATATAACATATAATAATCGATTAAATCGCTGAATTGATTCGCTTTGATTTGGCTAACAACAAAAACAAGAAATCATTATCAGCACGTGTCCAAAGTGATTTATCACTATCTGAGATATGAGACAAATGCATACAGGACAAGATTTATTTACACTATATGTTTTTTTGAGGGAATATTGCGTACAGAAGCGTTTTCATTTTTTTGTTTCTATAGAGGGTGTTTGGTTGTTGCCGCCCTATGTGGTCTATCTTGTCCATTAACTCGTCGTATATCTTCGTTTGTATCTCATGGTATTGTATGCACAAATGACCACATAAGGGAAAGATATGTAGTCTTCTAACTGAGGGTTTAAGGATACAAACAGAAGAACAGGATTCAGCTCAATACGTGTGGAAGTTGAATCATCCGAGAATCTTTATTGTCTTTATCCGGTTGGGCAATGTTTATGTTCATACATCAATGGAACGTTGATAAATGTATCGGGACCATAAAAAGGATTTTTTTTTTCCTGTTCATAATCTTCCTTAGAAACACAGCATATTTGCACCACTACAATCCAAGTGGGTTTGACTTCAAAAAAGGATATTTTCAGGGATTCAGATCCCTGACTTTAGATTGGGCTCTAGCGTGTACAATAGAACAATACAAGATGTCCTTTTTGTGTACTTTACGATAATTGAATGACATTTCCCATTCAATGAACATGTCGAAGGTCCTTTTAAGTTTTTCGTCGGCAGGATTATAAAATTAAGTCCATAAAAATATAGCCATACATTCATGAAGAACGACGATTTGCTTGTTGTCTGAGTCGGCTAGGAAAATTAATAAAATAAAATTAATTAAAATCAAGGAATTAATTAAAATCGTCGAATAATTTAATTTTTGTTCGATCATCCTTAATTTCCTTCTCCCCTCACCAGCAGCACCCTTGTCAGAAATTTCGTTTTACAACGAAATCCTTTTTTCTACTGAATTCATATTAAAAGCTTAAAAAATCCTTTTTCACTTCTAAATCTATTCGGTTGAAGTAAATTTTAATGAAACAAAAACTGTCGTCCTTTTCAAGGATTTCATTATGTCGTAGCAGAATAGCATTTTTCATAATTATTCGTCCCTTCCATTGCTTAAGAAAACTAACCAACCACGCAAAGAACGGGAAGTAACGAAAGGATTAAAACTGCTGAAATTTTCATGAGATTTAAAGAGTTGTTGTTACTTGATGTAGCATGTTATATAAAAAATACTAGATTTAGATTTCCAGTAACCGGAAATAATTTCAATCATCTTGAAATCGAAACGGAAGCAGTTTCAAAATCCACAAAAAATAGGAATTTGCTTTCAAGTAAATTTTCCTGATTTTATGCATCAGACCTGCATAAATTTGGTCATAATTGCATTTTTCCATAACAAATGTTTGCTTTCTGGAAGAAAGGATTTATTAAGGATAAACCAGAAAAACCGTTGACTTATTGGATTTTTAGCAAAAATCTCAATTTACTTGAGTCGAAACTAGATGGGAAGGGATGAATTGTATGTAACAATTTGGCTCATGTCCAATATCACAAATACAATCTCTGATCCTTTATAGTAAATTGACCGCACAAAATTTTAGGTCACCGGTGATTGAAGGACAATATAAATTCAAATTGTTCTTATAAAACTTATCTTAAATCATATGAAAATACTTGATGATAAACTTTGTTCAACATACGCTTCAAGAATTTGCACATTTGCTTACCTGTAAAGAAAATTAAAAAATTTATTAATTTATTTTTAATTTTTATGAGAAAATAAGAAATTTATTTAATATATAAAAATTTGATCCTTATCGAGAAAAAAAAATTCTTTGCAATTTGTACTAATCAAAAATCAATGAAAATTCAATTTATCCTCAAGCATAATCCTATAAGGATATCATTCAACGACTGTTGTTAAACTGTCAATGACAGCTCATGACAGGGATATACATCGAAGTGAAAAATAAAAATATTAATTTGAGCTATTACGATGAAGTGTACCAGATAATAGGGATGTCCTTGTAATGACGTAAGAACCTAAATCAAAATATGAAGTAGGAAGTCCTTAAAATTTTCAAGTGGAAGTTTTTTCTTCAAGGAAACGCAAGTGAATGAAGTTTTTGACGGTCAAGATGAAGCTTGAAATGGACAAATATACAATACAGCTATGTACACGATCAACACTAGAGTGATTTTAACAGATGAAGTAAATAGACTTCGTGAAGATGAAAGTCATTGAGAATAAGAAACTTTGTGGCCCCATTTAAAAGATTCGTGTTGTCATGGTGTGAATGGAATTGAACTGAACTTGAAGTCTTTACCAAGAGGAGGAAAGATAGTTCTTGAGAAAAATGACAGAAAGTAATCTTAGCTGGAAGGAAGAACAAAAGATAAAGCTATCAACATCAGATTTTTCTGTCAGCAATAAACATGTCAATTCTGGGTTGTTACAACCTCAACGATTGAGTCGTATTTTGTGTCTTTGAGGGAATTATGGTGATAAGGACGATTCCATACCCAACCCCATGGAGACATGTGCATCATGGATTATGTCATGTATGGGATGTCCTGATAAAATTCTTTATTTTTCCCTTTCTCAAAAAAATTTTACTTTAAGGATTTAAGATTTAAGCAAATTTCCTCAAGGGCTTCCTTATAAAATGAAGAACAAAAAAAAAGTAACACATAGACAAAGTTTCCTTCTTCATGACAACTCAAATTCAGAAACTTTAAGAAAAATTTAGTTATCCTGAATTTTTTCCCATCAAAATAAAATTTATGTGTGAATAAAGTTTTCACTCCCACATTGAAACAGAAGGATCAGCCTAAAGGCTTTGAGCGTCACATATCCACGTTTACATGTGCCTTAATCCTTGAAGATATATAAATGTCTGTGTACATAATTATATTTGCACTACACACATGTGGATTGTGGATCAACAGGACATAAAGGATACGATGCGAATTTCTGTTCTACTTTGAATAGCAACAAAGGACCTCCGGCATTTGGACGTCATTTTGAGATGATGGCGTCATGTGCGAGTTTTCAGGCTCGTTATCATCCTCATATGAACACAAACAGTGTCCTGAATATGATATATAACATTTTGTCATGTGTACCGTCAGTTGGAGTCATCTCAACAATGCAAAAATCCTTGAAAATATTTCCTCGAAAATCTCCCTGTATCCTTTTCGAATTAAACACAGATGAGTGACTGATAAGTTCCAAAATATTAAACATAATTTTGATTCATATAAAACGTTTTAATCAAAATAGGATTCTCTGTAACATTTCTGAATGAATTGTATTCTTATTGTTGTTAAAGAAGGATGTTCCATTATCCTTGTAGAAAGTAATCAATTTTTCCTTATAACTTGAACTGAATTTCATTGGAAAAAAATCAGGATACTGAAGAAATCAAATTTAATTTTCTATTTTAGAAAAAAGAGAGGCTTCACTATGCTTTGTAATCTATACACAATACACATATACTTTATACGTATATTTCAATTGATGATATATGATTTCCTTCTATGTTATAATATATATATTTTTTCTCGTTTAAAAAGTTTCACAGAAATAAGGGTGTGTTTCCTTGGAAACAGTTCTTGAAGTAGATTTTGAGTTTTTTCCTCAAATATATTGTATATCCATTAGAACATTTTTATTTTTAAATGATATATAAGTGATATACAATTTTCGATGCAATCAATAATTCTTGAAATTGTATAAATTCAATCATTTAACGCCATTTCAATGTTTTGTGGTTTCACATCAAGTTTCCAGTTAACGCCCTTTTGATGTAAAGCGCGGAAATCCTTTTATATTCGATATGCTATAAAATAGATGCATACATGATATAATCTGAGATATGTATTTATTGTATCCTTACACCATAAATCCTTACAGTCAATACAATGTTTCTTTAGTTATATCCGGCTATAGTCACTGCCCTCATCTTATATAATTTCCACATGAATTGATAATATCTTATCCAACAACGTTTCAATGCATTCATTTGTTTTCACCCAATTTCCAAGTATCCAAGGATTCATGTCTTAAGGATTTATGTTGTTTCTTCAAACAATCGTCCTTGTTCTGTTTCTTGGTAAGTTTATCTTCGAGCTAACAAAAGTGCATTTTATTGATAGTGGAGCTTTTATCAATTGCTATAATACATACTTCGGGTTATGTAAATCTGAATGTAAATCCTGTAAATGTATTGATTGATACGATCGATATGTATTCAATTGAATAGCAGAATATCCTTGCTTGACGTAAACATCTTTATTAAGTTTATTTCATCAATCAGAGATCCTTTGATGTTGTGATTAATCACTTTTTCCATTAATCCTTTAACAGATTCTCATTCTAAGTTTATTCATGTTAAGTTTAATTCAGCACCAGACTAGACGCCATAGATGCATGCAGATCCTTGTTAGAGATGCGTTTGTATTCAATGTTTGTACAGTGTCATAGATTCCTTCTCCACATGAAACCATGTTTATTTTATTTTCTGTGTTAAATGATGAAAGTATTCAGGAGACAAGAACAAGTCAAATGGATATAGATCGTAATGGGGTAAAGGATATTTACCCTAAGTCAAATGGATCGATAAATATAATTAATTAGTATTAGTAAAAGAAACCCATCGGAATTGTTTCCTACTTCATACCATTCACTGAGTGATATATTCTTCTTAGCTTAACGATACATATACGTTGAAGGCTTATTCCAATATGATATAAGAGGGTTGTTGATTACTTATAATATCTTTTCAAAGGGATAAAGTGGGATTATACTGTCTTATTCCGCCATGCTTAGTTTTATATTTCATGCAAAGAAAAGAACAATGTTGTTTATCTTATGAATAAGAAGGATATCATTTGGGTCACCCTACTCTAGAATGTTCGGGAATAACACTTTAATTTGATACTTTTAAGAAATGTTCATTATAGTTTATAAACGGGAAAAATTTAAGGATATTCTGATACTTGAATTTAGTTCTGCTTATATTCCATACAATATTTCTCCATAAAATAAATCTAAAATAATAAATTTAAAAATATTTTCACAATTTTTACACTTGAAATTCCACGAAAATCCTTATACTCATGGATGTCAATGAATTTAATTCTGTCTCTTCTTGATAATCTGATTCTCTTCTCTTAATATTCTACTGGTATAGCTGCAATATATTTTAATGTAATACTGTCGAAAAAATAAATTTAAAAAATTCTTATAAATTGGATAGACAAAAAACCACGGAAAGCTTTACTCAGTCTCCTTTTCTAACGATTTAGTTATAGCTCTAATAACTTTCTATAAAACAAAGTCATAATAATAAATTTAAAAAATTTGTCGTAATTGTAGCAGTTAAGAAACTAAAGGAACGTGACATTTTATTCAATCCAGTTTCTTTCCACTCCTCCAAAATCATCTTGAAAAGAAAAATTACCACAACAAAAGGTAAATAAGGACGATGGTTTCAAGATAGTTTATAGAACTGTCACAGGACATACTCCCGAGGGTAATAAACTTTGAAAGAAACAAGTTCATTTGAAGTTGAATATCTGTCGTGTACATTATTTACAAAACTTCAACTCTCATGCACAACAACATCCTTGCAAGGATATTTGAAAGGAAATTAATTCTTTATTCTCATGAATCAGTACAATGACTCAACAGAAAATACAAAATGACGACATGATTTAAAGTAAACTTTCACTGAATTAAATTTTAAGCTTAACTCCATGCACCTGAAGGAATATTTAACTGAAAGGATTCGTTTTTGAAAGACGACAACTTAAAATTCAACGCTTGTACTTGTAACCAGTAAATTTAACAATATTTTACAAAATTTATTGTCTTTGATCATTACAACATCCTTGTCTTCGTCCTGCTATTTTTTATATATATATTTTCTATATTTTCCTTTTTTGTCGTCATCATAATTTACTGTGTCGTTGGCAAGGATGAGCTGAGAAAATACAATTTTTCATGACTTTAACAAGTTGACAAATGTTGGTATGAACGTGACTGATTTTCTGATTGTATTCCCTTGTACAGGTGAACCGCCCGCCGCCAAAGGTACGTGTATGGTATTTATATGATGAAAACAAAAAAAAAAAAAAGGATAAATACAATTATTATTGTATATATATTATATGTTGTGGAACAGAAGGATCAGACAAACCTGTCAAACAGTAACTTTTCCCGCAGTGTGTCCTTGCGTTTCATGAACATTCCTGAATACAACTTTATTTTGAAGTAACGTGTAGAAAGGAATGTGTCCTTCGTCCTTGGCTTGCCTTGCAGCACAGCACAGGTGTATTGATGTGATTGTATATCACTGTAACTGTGTTCATTCTGTGTTTTTTTTTTTCGGTACAAATAAAACTACAATTTTCCTTTATTACAGCAGGGATTTTGATGACAATGACAACGACTTTGATGGTGTTATGTATGTTTGTTGGGGTTTTGTGGCTAAAAACGCACGCCAAATGGATATGAAACTTTTCTGGTTACTACATATTCGTATGAGAGTTTATTTATTATGTTTACTTGTTCTGATTTCATCAGGTGTTATGTTGTTGATATTAACATTGCCCTTGACTGACAGGTCTATAAGAAGAGGATTAAGGATGTAATAGTCGTTTGCTAAAGGTATTTCCGAACAAACATCCTGAATAACACCTTTTAACCGTCATTGTTGAATATTATGTTGTCTTTATGACAAACATGTCTTGTTGTTATTGATACTAATAGAGGTAGATATGTGTTTGTTTAGGCATGCAATCATTTCTTAGGAAATTATTCTAATAATAAACAAACATGAAAAGATTGATAGAAAAATATTTTGTACAAATTGATGTTATTGAATATAACAAATCACTAACATTCACTATGTAGTTCTTCATGTTATTCCTGTTTTCGTCAAATTACATGTCACAGAATCACCATGAATCCTTCTACCCTCGATTGATCAACTAACGAATAACTTTAATTGAATAACTTTTTCAATAAATTTTCATTTTTATGATTTAAGCACCACTAGAGCTGAGTTTAATTATAAAATGTTTCGACCGGCCACATTTAGGCCATGGTGGGAATTGAATTGAATTCCACACCGGATGAGATTCTGGAAATTTTCCTGAAACTTTTCGAAAAATTTTCCAATTTTCTAATTACGCTCAGTATACCATAACGAAAATTGTTTGTTAATAATACTAAAAATAAATTCTCAGCTATATTTTCGTTGAGGCTAAATAAAAATATTTGACACGAACCTCTTCACGCAGGGGAATCCCTAAAATTATTGGTCACAGTAGTGCGTAGCAGAGGCGTCAATTAGTTTAATTACAGCAGTTTTGGTAAATGTATCCTTCGCCATTTTGAAGGGTGCTGGCTGTTTGGAGGTGTTCATGTACAAGGATAACTGCCTTCAGGGAAGGATCCATCTTGGTATTTTGGACATTCCTTCCAAATGATGGGATTTTTTGTTTTTTGTTAAAGCAATTTAAACAACTTTGAGAATATTTCGCTCAGTGGTTACCCTCTGTTTAGATTAAGGACCATTTTACAGAATACAGGACTTCGTTGTTGTGTATGTGTGGGTGTGTGTGGGACTGTATTTGCATTTGACCATTAAATTTTTATTAGCTAAGATTTTGGCGTGAAAAGAGCTTTGTGGGGACTTTAATTTAATTAAGTATTTAACTAATTTTCAGCACATTATTTTCCTTTCAATGCTAATCAAATTTGAGAGATAATAAAACTTTTCCAGATTGTTTTGTGATCGTTGCAGGAGCTAGCTACATTAACCGTGTTAGTTAAATTTTATTTCTAACAATTATATATTGAAACTAGTACACATCATCCTTGAAAAATTAAGGACTCATTCATTTTTAGTACTTCCGTTTAATTACAGTCAAAGTGAAAGTCATGAAAAATGGATTAAAATTTATATGACCAAAAGACTTGACCAAATTTTCATTTCATTAGTATTCAAATGTAAATGTTCACCTTTACAATGACAAGGATTAAATGATGTCTCAAGAAGGACTTAAGGGAAATAATTAAAACTCAAAAATGAAGATGGAGTTAGTCGTCTTTATTACTCTCTGTGATGAGATAATTCACAGCAGGAATCCAAGTCATAAAATGTATTTAAGTATTTCCTTAAAACATGAAAAATCAACATTATCCTTTTGACCTGAAGTTAAATTGAAAGTGTAATAAAATTTAATTTTTTCCTTCAAAATTAAAAATAACAACAAAAGAATAAAGTCATTTTGAATTTTCCGGAAAATATCATCACAGAAAAATAAACATGACTTCCCGGAAGTGAATTGAAATCATAACGAAATTTTCATGATCCTGTTTTTATTTCAACACTCTTTCGTCTTTTAACTTTATCCTTAATACATTTTTTGACAAAATATCACGTCCTTAACATGAACTAAGTAATTTTCTATCCACTTGATCAAATTTCATCCTGTGATCCTTGATGATGAACCGAACGCCTTCCAGACAGAATACGTTATCCTGTCGTCTTTGCAATTTTCATTTTTATCCTGTTGTTGTGTGAGATGTTTTTTTGATGTCAGTGTCAATTAGCATAAAAACGATGCGATAAGTTTATAAGAATCGTTTTCTGAGCTCCCACACACTCACACACACCCACCCACATTGATACATGGATACTGAAATTCATATCGATTTTTGCATAAGCCTAACTTGGTTTCTTGACGCCTTCTTCAATTTCATCCTGGCACCTTGAATGCCACTACCCATAATCGAGTAATAACATCGTCGTCATCGTCATCGTCGTCGTCGTGGCTGTTATAGTCTTCGTCTCGTCTCTAGAGGTGGTTATCCCTGCTCCTCACATTCACAGGATATTGTTTAACTTGTTTTGTGTTTTAATTTGAAAATGATATCGTTCAGTTGATATCCTTGAATGGCTTCATTTGAAAGTGAAATTCATTTCTAAATTTAAACTTGACGTTTGTTATATAAGGATGTCCTTTGACATCTAGTGGCTCAGACAAATTCCTATTGACGTTTCCTCGATGATATAAATGTCAAATAGATTTGAGTAGGTTGCGAACTATACTTTGCGATTTGTTAGTTTGCTAACTACCACCAATTCGAAATGGAAGAATATTTTTGCCATTTGTAACAGTTTCACATACGAGCTATAAAATAATTAACTAGAACATTAAGGACATCCTACACGTGTAGTATTTTTAACAATTATAATAATTAAAACGAAAATATGACGCTTTGAGCATTTCATATATGGTATGAAAAATAAAATCAAAGGATAACGAGAAAAACCCTTTTAGCATAAACTTTGATGTAGATACAAACTATTATATGACAAAGATTACTGTGAACATTTGAAGAACAAAATTTTACTATTTAGTGTTTGTATTAACAAATGAATTATTACATAAAAACATACAATAACATGTACATATTTATGCTGTGCATTCATTCATATTTTCTTCAAAAACATTCAGACATATACATATCAATTTTATAAATGCACACATCCTTGCAAGCGGAAAATTATGCTAATGTTTATTAGCTTGAGAGCAAGGATACCGTAAACATTCGAAACATTTCGTATACAATTGTGCACACAAATGACATATCTACATCCGGTTCATCATGTATAACTATAAATAGAATGTAGAGAATATGACACAACTGTGCTACATACGTAATATTGCACATACACTAAGTATGGTCCTGTGAGTTGTAGGACAAGCATCAAGGAACATGGTGACAATTTCAGGCGAAATGCATGTGAAATATGGGGATTTATATGTCATGAAAATGTATGTAGAATGTCAATTTAGTAGCTGAAGAGCTTTAAGCCAATACAAAATATATACAAACTGTTATACACTCATATAATGTATAATAAAATGTATTCAAAGACTGTATTATAAAATGGCAGCAAACAAGATGGAAGAAAAACAGAAAAACATTGAAAAATTCAGGACATTTAAATACAACCACACACACACACACACGCGAGTATTAAAACCGAAAATGCGAAGGAAACAGGAACTTGTGGCAGGAAAAATTTTCCAATGGAATGAGCTACAGAATGACTGTTTTCTACCAAAGGTTTTTCACTTTAATTAAATGCAGACTAAAATTAAATTTTTTGTTGTTTATGCGTTTCATGTATTTGATATACATGATGATGAGGGTGACATGCAAAAGGGATGTAAGGGTTGGTATTCACAAAAGTGGTGGTAAACTAGTAAAATTTGTAAATTTATTGCTTACGATTATAAAATACAAATTTCCGGTTAAATTTTACAATTTTTAAACACACACATTTAGCTATTCAATGTGCTACATGTGACACAGTTTCGAGGTATCGTTGTGTGGTGTTACAATTTTACGAGTGAAATCATTTTTTAAAGTTTATATAAATTTTAAATGAAATCGTTTAGGGATTTATAAAATTGTGAGTTTAAAAAATGAATTTTATTATTGCTGTTGGCATTGTAAAAGTCGTTGTATCAACAAGTTGATTTGTGAGTTATTACAGAAAGTGTTATTGTGGTAATAAAACAACAAAATCACTTTCAAGTTTAAGGAGTTACTAATACTATTCACTTAAATTTTTGTTTTTGTTTACTGAATGATTTGTAGGTGTTATTCTAAAGATCAAAACGCCAGATATGACACACAAGCTTTGATAGCAGTATTGTTTTTCCAAACATTTATACTAACCAAAATCACCACAAAACAATGAAATATTTTCATGAAAATTTAAAACTTTTTCTTGAAAATAATATTTTCCAAAAACCGAACCCGCACAACTTCACTAATTTTTATTTTTTGAATTTTGATTTATGGTGATTTTGTATTGTTGCTTGTATCCATTCCAACTCGTCATATTTTGTGCTATATAACGTCAAAGTTGGTTTTGATAAAACGAAATTTTCCAAAAACTTTGTCTTCATTTGACCCAAATTTTTGGTTTATTTTTTTTACATGAATGTATTCAAATTTATTCCGATCAAAGTTTACAAGTTCAAGGAAGAATTTTTCGTGATATTTTCAATTCTGATATCACTATTGATATCCTCAAATATGTGAATATGCATAACAGGACGTTTTGATGGCAAAAAAATTTGAATTTTCTTTAAATCTTTAAGGACATTGAAAAAGTAAGTGTTATGTCCTTCAAATTATTGTGGTGGCCAACTATGTTAACCTAATCTTCACGAATTTGAAAAATTTCTAATGAAAAATCCTTACGAAGCCAAGCATATCTATCATAAACATGACGTTAACAAGGATGCAATAAGCACAAACTGCTTCAGGGAAATGAGTTTTGAATGAGCTTGCAATTGCAAGTTGTGAACAAATAAAAATTATTAACTTTAACAAAACTTTTTTATGACTTATCCTTTCTCCTTCAGGTCAGAAGTTTTCCTTCCATATCCATTTGGACGCCATTAAAAGACAATTTGCTTGTTTTATTTAAAAAATAGAAGAAAAAAATCTGTAAAACCATGACTGGAGATAAGCTAAAATACGAAAAAACTCGTTCATGTCCTTATCTATATCCTTTCTTGAAGGGTGTCTTCTACGAAGGGTGTAAATGAAGAAATATTTCCTTAAGACATCTAAGCATTACTCTGTCTTCCTTGGTTGCTTATTTGAATGCAAAGTGCGCTGTTGTTTATCCTTACATATTTTCATATCCTTTTGAATGCCTACAACATAAACACACCCCCAAGAAATGGTACACCTTAATGTACACGAAGGTATTCTTTCTTAGCATTTGGTATCCTTAAAAATAAATCATAAAAGCATGAAAGTGGTAGTAACCCAAAAACGTGCTCAACTTATATACGATGAGCTAAAGGACTCAAATTAAACATATCTCCGTATAAAGAAGGTCGTTTATAAATTGAATTGGGTCATCCTTGAATGGATGGGCTATAAAATGTTCATTGAAGGAATGTAACAGATGTTGATATTGTGATGGAAAACTGAAAAATAAAGACCTTTCAAGGATATACATTTCATTCCTTTAAGGAAAACATTGGGTAGCTAATTTATTGCAAAAAATAGCATCAAGGATCTTTTAGCTTTCTATGGCATCTCGACGATGTGTTTCTATACATAAAGAATTTTCACACGAAGAAGAATTGTCCTACTTGTCCTTGCGAGTGTTGGCAATCAAGTGACAAAAACAAACTTGTACTAGAAAGTTAATGAAGTGAATTTTTGTAGATAAAATAACTGGACTAAAAGGATTATCTTTTCCGGCCAGGTTTCATGGTTGACAAGGGAATAAAAATTGTTGGAAATTTTAAAGATGTACGTAGGTTATTAGTTATTACTCCATTATTCATAGAAAATCCTTCTTACTCATTCCAATACATTGTAACACTTAAAAAGGACCTTACTACAAGTAGTAACGGAAACAACATGACTGACTGATGACAAATTTTGTGGACAACAAATGAGCTCTAAGCAATTGTATGAATGTCCTTTATTTTCTTCATCCTGTTAGTCATTTTTTTTCTCCTTCTGTGAATTGTTGTTTTCATCTTTTCATGAATTCCCACAAATGGATAAGATAAATTGAGGAAAGATACAAATTCTTAGGCTTTTGTCCTTAACAAGGATTCGTGTTTATTTCACCTTGTTTATTTGGGAATGTTATTTAGCCTATTTTTGTTATACAATTACATGGTATCATGGTTTCCCTTCTTACGTAATACTGACATTTACGTCAAAAGGACACTCTTAGCAAGTTGTTATTATGGTCATTTTCGAAGAAATGCTATTATCCCTTTAACCATATGCATGTGGTTATAACGCCAAATCATATAAACGTGTTGATATTTAATTAAAACAAGTTTTTATAGCATTTTCATCTTCTTTTCATATCAAAGGAGATACTCACGTCGAAAGAATGATAAAAAAATCTCAGTACGTGCCTGTACATTTAAATATGAAAAGAAAATTTATTTCTTGAAGATGTACGTTACAAACATACAAATATACATATTTACGTACTTCTTATACGTGCTTGATAGAAATTGTTTTTCTCATATAACATTCAAACATTATAGAAGAATTTATATTCCTCCTTAGCCTTTGATTCAGTTCTGTTTCCATGTTGGATGTCGAAATGTTTATTCTTCCTTCTACATTCTCTCTTATACCAACATTCATGTATGTGGTATGTGTTTTTCTTCTACCACCTCAAAATACAGTTTTTCATGTGAAATCACTTTTTTATCACAAAAATATCAGACACCAAATATAGTAGGTATATATATATGGAAACAAAAATTATTATTTATGAATGAATTTATTAGATATTCTACTTAAATATGAAGAAAATAATTTCATTTCTATTGTATTTGTTTGTGTGTATCGTCTTTTATGTTATATAAATCCGAATTTTATCACAAGTTTTACGCCTACTTAAGGATCACGAAACGTAATCCGTTGATCTGTGATAAATGCAATCAATATTTCGTTATGTCTAATGTAAATATCTTGAAATATATGTTACAGGTTCAACAACTATATTTGATTTATTATATAATTTAGTAACAGATAAACCTCAATTCATGTAAGTGTTTTCGTTATACCACTTACAAATAACTATCAAACACGTGAAGGTGTTTTTCATGTTTTTTTCAATGTTAATCAGTGATTTGTACCAATGCGTGCTTGGGTGATATTTGTACTTATTTCAGTGATTGGTTAAACAGTAACACATGACACATAACCTTGTACTTATCATTCATTATATGCTATTCATGAGAATGATCAAAGTAATTGTGAACGTGATTTGTAAAACTACAAATTATGAAGGGATACACGCATCAAAGATCAAATAAGTTAATAATCAACTTTAAATCCTTGTATATGTTTATCTACAAAAACGTTACTTACATTTTATTAGTAGATACACGTACAATAATATCCAAAGGTGTCGATCAAATGTCGGTCTCATGACGTCATCACTTCAGTTAATTTTAATCCTTTTATGAATATGTCGGATAGTAAAGATCCTTTAATACGACGTTAATGTAGAAAAATGTTTTATTGTTGATAAATAGAAATTTTTATATTCTTCGACTGCTCCTTTTTCATATTTCTATTCTGAAGGAGCAAAAATATTCCTAGAAAATTTTTCTTTTATAATTTATCATTTAGAAGATGATTATGAAAACACTTCTGTAGATGACGTAAGTTAGAAAATTGTTCCTTATTTTGTCCTTGTTCCCAGAAGAGAATGTCAAGTTCGAGTTAATGGAGGTCGATTGAAAGAATCTGAAATTAAATAATAAAATCAATTTTAAATATAATTCTTGGTCAGTCTGTTTCATTTATTTATAAAATCTACTCTTATACATACATGCATACATACAGAATTTACGAAGAAATGAAAAATTTAAAACCCACAACACACACCAGGTTTAAGGACATTCACTTCTTGACTTTGAAATGTAATCCTTGCAAGATTACAATGTTTGTTGAATACATGGTAAGTGTGGATGCAATCCTGAACTTTGTACACAGTTCTTTGATCCCTTTACTTGCAAGAACTTGTAGCCAGATAGACTTTCCATGCAACCGGAATTTTCAAAATTAGTTTCCGAAAGCAACTTTGTCTTCTTCGGAAATTCCGATTATCCTTCCGTTTTGGTAGAAACTCTGTAATCCTGTAGCTTATGATTGTAACACGCGTTACACGTTTGAATATCGCCAGAACACGTTTCATGCATTATTTGCATATCTCCAATGAAACAATGTTTCTATGTGTATATGACTCATCGAATTTTCTTCATGGAAAAATGTTTCAAATTATTTCAGGTGCTATCAATAATGTATTGGTATAATTCGAACACATTTTGTGGCTTTAATTAACTGTCACTTCCAATGATTTAGTACTTTGAAAAGTGGATAACGTTTGACAAAAAGTTTCCGGAAATATTCGAAATAAACAACCGGAAGCGAATGATTGAAGCAATAAAAACAATTTATTAACATTAATTAGTCAAGGTGGACATGAACTTTCATATTAAAACCATGTTTTCTTTTGGGGTGAAACCGAGAAAACCGAAATTCTAACACTTGAAGCGTGTCACAAAACTCTAAATAACATGAAATTAAACACAGTAATAACGTGTTGAGTTGAAGAACAGTTTTTTCAAGTGTATTGTTTCCTCAATGTAAATATATACATATATAACATAATAATTATACCGTATACAAGAGGGTGTTAAACTAACATCGTTATACCGCCAACAAACAGAACACACGAAACTTTTAACTCTGGTCGACCTGTTATCGTGACATTCCTTGTGAAACTTTAATTAGATCGAAAATGATGAACGAAAAAAGGATATCCGTGTTAAAGCGGATTTGAGGAAAGAAAGAAAAAATGTATTTACTAGAATATAAGGAATACAAGGATAAGACTCATTGCGTCATCTTTCACCTTCAACAACATGTGATAAATCCACTACCATATCCCATAACTAAGAACACATAATAAAATAAAATCTAATTTGCGAGTTTTAATTAAGTCAAGTTGAATTTAATTGGATGAAGTGAAAAATTATTTTCGTTGCTATGATATTTTTGTTGAAGTTTTTCTAATTAATCTCGTATACCTCTTCAGATGAATGCTTTCTGGATATAATACAGCCGGGTGTTAAAAAAACATGCAGATTAATCGAAAACAAAGTTGGTAAAGTTTTCTTTTCTATAATACCCAGATCGTTCCCCATCAATTGGACACTGCTTTGAATATTTTCAGGTGTAATGAAATATTTTCCAGATTCCTGAATTCGAAAATTTTTCAAATTTAATTTAATATCATGATTGTCACTTTTATTTTGAACATAATTAAAACGGTCTTCCGGATAAATCTAATTTAAAACAACGTAGTCAATTTGATTTATTATAAAAATCTACTAATAATAATGAATAATATGTAAATTAGTTAGATTTATGTATAAGCGAATGAATTCAAAGTCATTGACAGTTATTTTCAAATTAAATTCATAATAAAAACTTTTCCATCGATGGAAATAATTCAATTTTATATTAAAACATTCTCCCCCTTTAATGGTTTTTGGACGCCCTTAATGTTGTTATTCCCAAAAAAATAACCTAACAAATGCTTCTTCGTTTTACACAAATATTTGGTGAATTTTCGATAGGAATGCACTCAATTCGAATTATCAACCAATAATATTAGCATAATTTTATAATAAATTCATTATTTTCTATTCTTTCTGTTTATATGCCCTATGGCTTGTCTTTCCACCAACATACAATTCGTATATACCCATGAAAACTTCATTTACATAGTAAAACCATTGAGGGATGAAACGTCAAGGGAATGGTATAAAAAATCGTCAATACTCAATTTTGATATTACAATAAATAATGGTTAACTTCCCTCTCGGACCCATCGAACCTTGAGGAAATGGCGGACAATGAAAATGAAAATGAAAATGAAAATGGTGGAATGGAAGTTATAAAAAATAAATATTTTGTTTTTCTTCATTTTGAGTGAGTTTAATGTAAAACAACATTCCAAGGATACTATGTAGTCGTATCAAGAAGTTTTCATTATTCAATATATATTATAATATTTAAGAATTTTGTATATTCAGATTTCGTAGAAAAGGATCATTTCCAGTGACCTGAAACTTGTGAATTATAAAATAAACTTGAAACACATATTTTCATTTATGAAATAAAACAATATAATCTTTATCCTGATGAAAGATGTATCAACCTTTTCTCAAACAAATTAAAATTCAAAAAGTTAAAAAAAAATTCTCTGTTTTTTTTTCAATGACAAAATCTACAAAATCTTGTGATATAAGAAAGTTTTAACAGTAAGAAATTGCTAGAAGTAAACAAATCAATAAATTTTGTGTTCTCAAAGAAGCGAAGGATATCATTTTATCAAGGAGAAAGTTTTAAGAACTCCATTAAAAAATTACAATAACTTTTATATTATCCTTTCATCCCTTTTATATTTTTTTATTTCAGTTGGTGGTTTCTTGATATTATCTCCTTCTACAATATCACATTCAATTTTCTTGAATATAGATAAACATAGATACAAAACATTTTTATACATTTCCTACTCCAAGGTAGATGAAAGACTACTTAGTATAGAATCAAAAATTGATTACTCTTTTAAAAAGGATAAAAAAAGGAATAAAACAAAAAACACAACAAGAGATAATGTAATTTAGGAAGGTTATATTTTTTTCTTGTTTTGTTTTTATGCCCAACTTGTACACATTCAACGTGTAATAGAATAACTGGTACGAAAAGTTATATAAGGAGAATCCTTAAGGAACATTAAAGTATCTGAAACTCAACAAATAAATAAGATGAACGAAAAAATTTTTTTGATGATGCAATAAAATCTAATTGTAATGGCAAAAGAAAATTCCAGTAAATCTAGCTAAAAGAAAATTGAAATATAAGTGTTTAACCTAACTTTAGCCCTTTTAGATGAAAGTGGAGTTTTGGGTTAACTCATATAATACATTGTATAGCATCATACGTGCTTAGCAAACCTTATAGGATTTTCTGTCTATCTATTGAATGTTCATATCTGTTTATCAAAATATTTTCTTTATCTTAAGATAACACAAAAAAGGAAACATTTTACTTAATTGATTCAGATATCCTTGGTAGCGTATGAAATTTCATACTAATTTAGATTTTCTCTAATGAAAGTCATATTAGCTATGATGGAATTCAAAGTATTTTATGTTAAACATCATTCATCAATTTTTTCATATGTGATACACTTTATTAGAGTTGATGTTATTTTACCATTAATATTAATATAACTTCAAGTAGATTTTCCTAGAATCCTATCAATCCTTATACAATATTTAATAAATATCCTAACACGTGAAAAGGAATTTTTGTATACGTAATATATGAACTTTATTACATCGTCAAACGGAATTTGGGATATAGCTTTTAACTAAAAAATATTTAATAATTTATATTTTGCCAATATAATTTTTTATTTTCTTCAAATTTGTAATGATATCACGAATAAATTGAATCAGTAATCGACAATCTGAGTTAAGAAAACCAGTTTATAATAAGTAAGTAATCGCAGTAGAAACTCCACAAGTGTCGGACGCATTTGTTCACATGATTAACTTCGGTACTTTGAAAAATATAATAATCGTGCATCCGAGCTTTTATCATATATCTATTTTTGTGTGGTTATTCCAGGAAATAAAATCTGATTATATTTTCTTCTCATTAACATGCAATAAGGCACAAAGCTGGACCGTTTTTATATTAATCAATTTCAAAATTTCGCCTACAGATCGTGTTCCTTGGCTGCTAAATTGCGTTTCACAAAAGCTGTCATTTAACAAACTTGAATATTCATAACATAAAGCTCGTCATATACAACCACTCAATTTTATCCAATTTATTTCTTTATCATACCCTCAAGTTGAAGCCACCAAACAAACCTACATGTATGGTAAATATAATTCTCTCTTTGAAGTATTCATCCATTTCCGCTTAGTTTCTGTTTGACTGCTTCCAGGATATACTCCCTAAAAGTTCAGAGAGACATATCGTTCATGTACAAAAAGCAGACAAAGCTTCTGGCTACTATTGATATCAGGTCAAGCGGTATGAGGACATACCTCGAATATCCTGTGGCTCGATTCCTTTGAGCAGGACAGTCATTCTTGATGATACACAATTATATTCGCTTTAATGCAATATTGTCGTATCAAACATGAACGAATTGGATAGGAACGAAAAGAGTTTTTATACAAAATATAAATCATTTACAACCAATAAATATTATCATAAAGGATTATCGTTGCGTGAATAAATTCGTCCTGTATGAAATTTTTATTTATGACCAGTAAAGGTTTGTGTGCGTGAAAAAAAAACGGTTTCCACTATAAGAGTGTTTTTCTCTAAAGTTTTTCGCAATAAATTTTTATCAAAAAAAAATTATACAGGCTTTCAAGTACATGCCTATATCCTTCTGATTGGTGATTGGATGATTGGTATATAAAATTCTTGTTTGTTTTATTTTGTTTTAAGTATGTACTAGTGGACTGCACAGGATGAAAACTATTCAATTGTGATTACTGGGATGGTTTATTTAAAAGCATGACTTCCTATAATAGACTTAATGACTTTAGCCTATACCAATCAATCGATCGATCGTTTCATGATAAACTATAAACGAACAAGCCTGTCGAGTGCTATAAAAATACCATAAAACCTCAGTAAGCATGATTAAAAACATTTTTTTTATTCTTTTAGCTTTTCTGTTTATACTCGTTGAGTTATTTTAAACCACAATCACTCCAGACGTCATTGAATACGCCAGACTACACAGCAAATGATTGAAATGGTTCTGCAGAAAATCTCAATAATCATGTTACTCAACTTCGATTGTATATAACTAATGGAATTCGAGCCACACCAAGAAATCCTTCATAAAACCCATTGAGTAGACGCCCTGAAAGAAGCAAATATTTTCTAGGAAACACACCTTTTGAAAGGTTGTTTTTCTGTTGTATTAAAAACCACTTCCTGATCAAGATACCAGCTTTAAAATTAGTATCTTTCAAGGGCTTCTTCTTCATCAATCATTTTATTTTCAATTCCCCAGACGCTGTTTTTGCCAGGATATAAATACAAAAATGAATCATCAATAATTATAAATGTTTGAGTTTATTGTATTATATTAGACACATACATACTCGTACACACACATAAAGTCAGAAGAGAAAAATAAGAAAACTTAAAAAAATAAATCGTAATTCAAATCCTGTTTGTGGCTTCACAAATCCTTTCAAGTCGAAAGGTTAGTCCTTTGAAAACCCACAGAAACCCTCTTTGATTCATACAATCAAACAATTTACAAGTTAGTGTCAAATTGTTTGTCCATAATTTTATTAGTCCTATAATTTGTTGGTCAACTTTTGTGGTCTCCCATCGAAAGGAGTGACAAATTAAACCACGTCGTAAAAATGTCACAATTAAACTAAATGAGCTTACTATATATTTATAGCGATCATTGAGTAATTAGCGACGTTTGAATATTTCACAGGTTCATGTTTGCTATCTGTAAGGAGCACTACCTTATTCGTACTAAAACGGATATCGATTCGGATGTGATATAAAAGCAACAAATGCAATTTTCGAATTATGTGTACGACAACGGAAATCTTAACGTCATAAAATGAAACACTCGCGTAAGGATAATAAAATATTTTACGATTCTACCCTTCCCGAAAAGATTCTACATATGATTTCTTCCAATTTTTAATACAGGTAATATGAGAATTTTAAATTTTCCAAATGTTTTACGATCATATGTCATATAAAAGTTCCTACATAATATAAACACGAACTTTGATTGAACAAACTGCACAAATTTTTGTGTTGAAACTCTGCAACAATTTCATCATTTCGTTGAAACATGACACTGAAAAATTCCCAAAAAACTCGAGGGTAAAATCATTTACAATTGTAAGGATTCCACCAGGAAAATATATACAGAAATTTTGGTTCAAATGATGGTTTTCAAAATTTTTACGCAAACCACGAATTTTTGCCCAACAATTAAAACCGAAAAAAACATTGAACTTTGTTATCAACAATGGAATTTAGTTACAATTGTTCAAAAGGACAATTGCGCAAATATGTATTGAAATCGTGATGTTTGGTGTAAAGTTATCGAAGTCAACAGGGAATAGTTCAAGTAACAAGAACAACTGTTACAGTAAATCGCGAACGAAACTCTTAAATGATTTAAAGATTTCTTTCGCACCTAATGACAAAGTTTTTTAGTAATTGTCCGCTTAAATGTGGCGAATTGTTCCTCATAATATGAAATTATCTAATGGAGTATTTGAAGAGCTAGTTCACTGTCAATCGAGAAATCACATTTCTGACAATAATGACGTTCTACAAACTGTCAAATTTCCAAATATTTATTATATAATTAACTTCACTGCCCTTTATACACTTCTTCCAAGCTGTTTCAAGTAGAAAATAGTGAACTAAAGAGGTTATAGAGAGATAAAAGCATTTGACTGCTTCTCATAGTGAACTACAATGTCCACCTCTAATCAAGTGGAAAGAGTCTCTTAACGAATCATCAGACATATTGGAAAGTCTCGAATTTGTACAAATATTTGCATAAGACCGGAACCCTGTAGAATTTATCCGTATCCGACCTGTACATTATCCCAAATCAAAATAGAGAGTTTTCAACATATACAATTCTCAACTGATTAAACCGTACATAATATGATTACCAAGTCTACAGGTACGATTAGAGTAAACACGGAACAATCTTAAGCGAAAATGGTTACACCTAGTTACGAGGGATTTTGTGTAGTTTAGCAAACACCAGTAGCATGGTTATGTTATAGTTTCTACACACGTACAATGTTTACAGAAGCCACTTAATTAAAATTATTTAAATCTACCTATTTCCCTCGAGCTAGAGACTACACGAGACAGGAAAACATCGTGGTATGTGAGTGTCCTGACAGTGGTTTGTCTTTATCCTGGGAAATGAGAGACCAGTGAATGGTTACCTTCACTTTAGTACTTCATTAAAAGTGTTACTTTTCAGTTTTAACAAAACCCAGATACTGTGATGTCTGGAAGAGGCTCGGTACGAGTCGTCGTGGTTGAAGGAATTAATTTTAATAAAAAATTCATGAAATCATATGAATGTTAATTAGTCCGAAAGACAAGGTTGAAGGAAAAAAAGGAAAATTAAATTTGGCCAATTCCCTACAATCCTGTAGACAAGATATTCAATTTCTGACCTTACGGAGTAAACAGACCCACCGGTAAAATGAAAGAGGTAGAAAAGGTTTGCTTACTGGAAATGTATGAAAGTTTGGTTGAACCTATCTAACCTGGCTGCTGCTGGAAAGGTTAGATTGACTAGTAGGTATACAATCAAAAGGAATTGCTGTTTGCTTTTTTGTCTCTACTCAAATACATTCTTCAGGTGGTGGAAGAGGGGTAAAAAGAGAAAGTGAAAACGGATGCCTGGAAATGGCTTAATGGATCCCTTAGAGTCGAGTTCAATGCTCAATGAAATTAGAACGGTTCTTTGATTGATTGATTGCTCAGGACTTTCTCCTACTTCTAAATAATTGAAAGTATCCTTTGACCATCTAAAATCTTTTCTAGAAGGAAAATTATCCTTTTGCGTAGAATTAATATCCCTCAAACTCGGATGGTAAGGCACAAATTCAACCTGCATTAGACAGATGAAGAATGTTATTAGATCCTTGTAACTTGATCCTTCTGACAGATACATAGTCATGATGAGAATTTAAAATGAATTCCAGTAAATAGGACAAAATTTTAAAATGATGATTAAAGTCTACGAGAAATTTTATGCTAATCATTCACTTTCTCATACCAACCATAAAAGGTTTTTTACCTTATATCTCGAAAAAGAATTTTTTGAGATTTGTAACTAATCCCTTAAAAATTAAAATCAGGTTTTTTGATTTTATTTCGACAAAAACTTTTCAACCAAAAACAAAATTTTGTTGTTAAATTCATGCTTCCATGAGCTCCTTTTCATAAAAGTTAAAACCTTTTGGAGCTGCTCAGAATATTGTGGCACTCATAATAAGAACAAGTATTTTTTTTTTTTGAGAGTGTCTCAAGTGTCCACCTTGGACCTTTTCACTCAAGAATTCCATTTTAAAAATTTCCAATCATTCAATTTAGATTTTCCACATAGATATCATGAGTTGTCAAACAAAATAAACCTTAAAAATAAAAGGGCACTAGTGTCAGTTGATTGACACAATTAAATCATTTATGTTTGACCTTTGACTCGAATATTTCATTTTATTGATAATAATTGATTTATCTTCAAATCTGTTGACCCCGGATCAGAACAATCTGGACTTTTGTCAAGAAATGTATCGTCCCACGTACAAGATAAAATATATATTTAACAGAATACTAAATTTTGTGTGACTTTAATGTCAACATTGTTTCGACAGACAAAAAGAAATTCCTGGAACTTAAAGTGGACTTAACAAAATCGTACCTTTTTGGGGTATTAAGGTCATGCCCATTTGAACTTGTGAATTACTTGTGGCAGCTCATAATAAATTCACAGTTTCTTAAATTTAAGAAACTCATCCGATTTTACCCAAAAATTTTGAGGGTACTTGTCCCTTGATTTCAACGACAGAATGGACACTTGAAGTAACCATTGTTATAAGGAAAGATTTCATAACCAAAAATTGATCTTCCTTGGTTTTAAGAAGTTTCTCTTGAATTTTTACTCAAACTTTATTAAAGTTGAATCTTGGTATTTCGTAATAAGATACAACAACAACTTTACGTAATAAGACACACCTTGAATTCCATCTTACACGTGCAACAACCATAAAAATTTCACACACATTCCAAGCTTATCAGGAATCGATACCTCATCTCTTTAAGTAATGACGACGAAAGGAAGATTCACAGAATTCACTTCCGCCTGTCATCCTTTTTAAGAAACTGTCATCCAATCGATTTTTACCGGAAAGCAGTATATGTATTCATGATTCAAGTTCTTCGAAAAAAATTAAGGGATGTTTTTTGATCCCCTAATCAAATCAATCGGAATCACTTCATCTCATACGTCACTGTAATGAAAGACAAGAAATCGATGATACAATTTCTGGACCACATCCAAATGAGATTCCAATATCATGTAACATTCAGACGAAGGCATCGGATATCCTGTCGGATTGGGGTTATCGATTTGTTGTTTGTTTACTGTAAAATCTATTGGCGGTAACAAAACCAAAATAAATTAAAAAAAAAAAAATTTAAATTCAGCATGAATAAAGTTTGCTGCCAAAAAATTTCGTTTCAATCGCATAAAGTATGTCAGTAAGCTTCTTTGCCAGTCACAAGCTTTGAGTAAATGTAAATGTTGCATTTTGTATTCGTACACACACGGAGAAATGTCCTGAAAAGTCCTGGGAAAAATAACAAAAATAACGAAGCAATAAAGCACATGTTTGTATTTTTCTTCCGTCCTTCATTGGAAAATATATATATGTAGATGTCAGAAAAAGTTTTTTTATATTAGCCACAAAAAGGAGAATTTAATCGAAACTGAAACTTTCCACAAGGCCTTGACTGAATTCGAGTTGGATGAGAATGTGGCACGTTATCAATTGTTGAGGTTTTATTTAGAATTTTCAAAAAGTTCCATGAAACTTCAAACTTTGAATTTGAAGTAAACAAAATCAATAAAAAGTCAAAAATCAATTTTTGCGTTTTTAATACCTTCCAAATAATCATTTCAAGAATTTTAAAACATAAAATTTAACAAAAATTTTTTGATTTTAATTTCTTAAAGACAGGAAAATCTCCAGAAGAAAATTCAAATCCTCAGAGGAGTCGTTCAAACCACGTTTAAGTCTCATGACTGTAATTGAATTTAATAACAAAACCAAAACTAAAAAAGTTCAAATTTAATATTAATAAGAATCAATTTTTCAAAAAATAACTTTTCATGTTTATCAATTTCCCAAAGGCGGAAACTTTCATAAAAAAAGTTCAATTTCCCATTGCTGTCATTTCACTTGCTTCCTGACACCATTTCAGTAACGGATGCATGCTATCGAAAACCTCTCACTGTGTAAGTACAATATAAGCTTCTACATAAAACGGATTGATGGTTAGACATAACCCATTCCAATTTATCCTGTGGGAGTCCTTTCTATATGGACACACGACAAGGTTTTATAGCGACAAATTGTTCCCATGAAACCGAAGCTACCAGAGCAAGTTGAGCGAATCTAAAATCAGGAACGCGTCAAGTGAAGTTAATCCTTTGGCAGAGGTTTCCATAACGTGTGGGAAGGATATCCGGATAACATATATGTATATATGTAGATACGTTGTGCATCATATTTTTTTATTCACATTTAGCGATTTTCCTATCTTTGGTTAAGCATGATTGCTTAAGTAATGTGATATAGAAGTAATTTTAATAAAATTTATATATAACTAATAACTCCGAAAACACCAAGGACTGTGATATGTCACTGTCACTTCAAAACACTCAAACATCGAGTCGTAGAATAATCCTTCTGTGTCATTTTGAGAAATAAAGTTTGAAGACTAGTGCTTTCAAAGTTAAGAAATCATTTTTATATAACATTCCCAGTTGAATAGGATAATAATAAGGCAAACTTGCAAACGTAGAAAAAAGGACTTCTCTGCATATGATGGAACCTTTTCTATTATGATTCGCCATATGTGATCCAGTCTAGACGGTGGTTTATACTTTTCAGTGAATAATTCAACTCGTCCTTTCAAAATGCCCTTGTTTAGGTATGGATTGTGGTAAAGTCCACCCATCATGGATGGTTGTCTAAATGATTTTGAATTTCAAATTGTCATGATGTCCAAATGATACTTATTATATAATTAGTTCAATATCGATTAGTTATTAGTGAGAAAACAAACTTTGTAACTTCATAAATTTCACTCATTCCTTATAAGACGAAGGATACTCAAAGACCACTAATTAAATGATGAAATGTTTATATCGTTAATGATTCGGTGAGTTTTATTAGTCACGCAGTAATTTTATGAATCAATAAAACGATCATTCAACGAATGGCAAATGGATTCAACGATGAGATCACTAAAGGACTAATTAAGTCCTTCAAACATCGAGGAATGTAAATAGAATTGACCTATTAAAATGAGAAGTTAGTGCCAGGACGTGGTTGCCTTGATAGACCTAAAATTGAGCACAATTTCGCTTCATGGAAATTATGTAGTTTGTAGTGGATATTATCCTTTTTAATGAAACTCAACGTATTCACCTGTATCTGGGTATATTGTATAAGGATATAAGCATTTGTGGTTATGTGTAGTGGTACCGAGTACCACGTCATTAGAGATGAGAGTGAATTAAAACTTACTTTCACAAGGTTTATGTGTTTTCATGAACAATACCTCACCAAATGTGGATTCAGAAATCCTTTCGGGATATACATTATGAGGGAGCTTTTACAACACACCGACTGAGATTATTGAAAATTTAATGTTGTTAATTGGTTTACATAGTGAATTCTCGGTTTTTTTACTTTGTATTACACGTATATTGCTGATAAATTTCCTCTAACAATACCTCATGGATTATATACGCTGTACAAAACGTGTTATCTATTATTTTCAGCTATATAATAAATTCGATTTTATTTTTTGAAAATATATTTCTGTGAGGCCAACACTTCAAGGCACATCTTGCATTCAAAACAAGTTACCGATACAATATAAGCAACATTTGAAATCGCTTCCAAGTAAAACAGAATTAAAGTTTACTATGAACCAGAAATAATTCGATTGAGTTAAACGCCTGATATAACTTTGTTTTATTTAGAGATTTGATTGCTTGTTTAATAGGATATTGAATTTGTATAAGTTTATGTACATGTATACCATATATATATATATAGAATTAATGAAAATCGATGTTTGTTTAGTGGAAATTCACAAGAACACCTACAGTATTCGCAATATCTTTTCAAATGAATTAAATACACATGAACACCCGATGTTAGGAAGGTTATTTTGTATAAGATTATGTATATATCATGTGATACACTCTATGAGTGATATTTTTAAACTTGATGTTTCCAAGAAAATTGTGTCAATGAAAGGTTATACACAAGATGTTCGTATTTCAAGTATGAGAATTCGGTTTCTTGGGGAATTTGTTGAGTAACATCCCAAATGATAAACGTTTTGATGTCTGCTAAAAGATAATAACCTCCATTAAGCTGTGTTAATCTTTGTGAATGAGGAATACTTGTCGTGCCTTTAAAGTTAAATCGTGAAAAGGTTTGTTATGAATGAATCAAACTCAGTGTTTATCCTCATAAACCATAAGCTTGAATCAATTAAGGACTTTGTGTATAAGCATGACTTGTTTCAAATGTTCATTGAATAAATATATCTTTTGAAAAGTGTTACTCAATAAAGAATGAAAAATGCTTAAATAAAAATTTAGTTTTCTCATATTAAAAGAGTAAGAAAATTTTCAGAAACTTCTAAAATTCAAAAGTGTTGAAGTAGAATTTTGATTATATTGCCATGAAAGAATTCATTCCAATGGTTTTGAATTTAAATTATAAATTATTCAATATTCAGTTTTTGTGAGAACTTTGTTTACTGATTTATTCATTTCAAATGGAATAAAGTATAGAAATTTAAAATTTTCCATATTTCAAAATTGTAAAGGAAAGAAGAAAGTTTTCTTTCATACAAAAAGATGAAGTTAACTATTCTCAACCACAAAGTTAATTGGATAAAGTCGATATTGATAAAATATTTTCCACAAGTTTGAGAAATTGATTTTCGAAAATCCATTTTCAAAAGTATCCCCTTTAACGTAAAGATACTGTTTTGCATTTCCAATGGTTACACTTTTCATTATCGTTAGAGTAACAATCACAATTAATAAGATTTTCATATAACGACTTGGAAAATGTCATAAGTGATTTCACCCTTCAGATGGAAAGTAAAAAGTTCATCCTAATAAAATTTTCAACAACTTCTTCTTCTTCTTCTACTTCTGATATAAACAAACCTTTACGCCACAATACCCGCACACGTATACCACTGATACCACTCAGACCACTATACTATATATGTACCCTCAAGACATATACCTATCAACAAGATGCCAGGATGGCTGTCTCTTTAGCACTTCCTTCATGCAGTGCATGTGTGCAGAAAACATTTAATTTCTTTATAGACGAAGACAATGAACTTGAGTTTTTAAGGGAAAATTTTCTACTATTACTTGCCCTACTTTTCGCTTCTTCTACGTCATCATCATCATCATCATTTTAGTGATGTTGTTGATAGCATATAGCAATTTCTCAGCCTTATTTTTCGTTTAACCTAAGCTACGAATGCCTAAAACCAAGACACATGTGTATATCTACATACATACATATATACTATTCGAGTATTATATTCCATTCTTAAATGTAAATTACATTTCTCAACCGCTGACAAGATTTTACGAAGTTCAATATTATCAGCCCCCCCAAAAACATTGTAAGCCCACAAGAATGCTCCACTCAAACCAGGCTATTCCAAGAGCTAGAGAAGCTTCTTCTTATTTTAGCTTTTGTGTGAATGTGAACGTTTCATGTATGCAAATTCATTCTTCCACATTCGTTGCCAAATAACACCCCCTTATCTTCATGCTTTTGGTTAAGGTTTGGGGCAACTAACAATTCCGTGCCTAAAAAGATTTTGTGAAAATGGTAAAGTCTTTACGTTCAGTTAAGATTCGAGTAAACAACTTCCTTTTACATTGAAGATTTGAACTTTTACGGAAGTAAAAGTACACAAACTTATACCTTTTAGTGTTCTTCAACTACAACTACATGTTTCAAAAACGTATATGAAAAGTATCCACTTTAAACCCTAGAGAAGATCGAACCTACCACCACCATCACTTTCACAGAATGATTATTTAATGCAAAAGTATGTTCTAATGTATACTTCATCATACATCCCTCCTCATCCCTTATTTCTTGTACGAACAGATCCTAAAATAAAGAAGCTTTGCAATTAAGCAAATAGTATTTGATTTTGTACCCAGACTCATCATAATGTTATATAATGGAATGAGACATTAAACTTCAAAGTAGTGGTGAACTTCGTAATCCTGAGGGTAAATTTAGATTAAAGTGCATAAAAGTAAAGAAATTTTATGATAATGAATAAGTTATTTTAGCTGGGTAGTTCTTTTTTTTCTGGAGTTATTTAAACTTTTCTTATTTTTTCCCATTATCCCTTTCGTTTATTTTTTCGGGAATAGTTTTAAGTTTTAGTGTACAAGGTGAAACACTTTGAAAACTTCAAAATATAAATGTATCAGTGTCTTATGATCGCCAAGAGATATAAGCATCATTATATTTGATTCCATGATGAAAATTTAAAAGAAAATTGGAACCAATCAAAAATACAAACAGAAAGAGATATGTTTGTTATACAAATACACTTTAACCCAATCAGTATTACGTTGTGATTTATGATGTATCATTGACACTTTGGTTTCGGAACTAAACGAACAACATTCAATCCAGTCTAATCCCTTAACCCTCAGTGCAAACTAGCGTAAATATCCTGAATAGGATTCAATCCTAAACCCTCATTTCATATCAAAGTCTATTGACAGAATCAATGCTCATAATTTATGAGACAATGATTGGTTCCATGGGGTGAATTTTGTTCAATTCAAACTATCTTCCTCATCAAGTATGAATCGTCAATGGTCATTAAAGTATTGGCACGAGTATACTTGATGCCATTAATGATTTTACGTAATTCATCCCTTCAACCATGAGGGTAATATATAAATTAAAATTTTATTTCACACCCTTAGACAAGTCAATTGTCTCTTCATGATTCACATTTTTTGCAAAAATACTAAGGTAAACCCACATGTCAAGTGAGTGTCGTATAAAAGAATCCATACATCTTAAGCTCATTTCAAGAAAAATATCTCAATATTGAATTACTTTTCAACGTAGGTAAACTCCTTAAGACGGATTAAATTCTTTACCTTGAAGATATTTGTGAATTTGTTTTCGTAAAAACGGAAATTACAAACTCTTTGTTTACGTAAATATGTAACATGTATTATATGGAAAATATTAAAAAGGACGAAACTCTCAAAGGACGAATTTAAAAAATTTAAATATTTATTATAAAATCCTTGTTAATCCTAAAGTAAATATCTCAACGTTAATCTCAAACAGTTATTGTACAGCATATGTTTAAGTTTACCATATTAATTCAACAGTTAAATTCAATAAAATATGCATTACACAAAGAGAAGTGAATATTTTCGTAATTTTCATTTATTTCACAACGATAAATTAATTGTAATTAATAAATAAAGGATTAAAACCTTACTACATTTTGCAAACAGAATCAACGTAACGATATACAAAATATACAAACTAGAGGATAAGAAAACAAGAATATTGTATTAAATACCTCTGTATAATATATGTACGATAATAGCAAACAACACAAAGTCACTATATAAAATAGATTTTTCTCAAACATACATGAGGATAACTTGTATATATAATATGGTATATGTAGAAACGAGGATATATAAAAGATATACGTACGATGGAATTCCTTGTGGAATTAAAGACCTAGGAAATCGATAGTCCGTGTTCATGGGTTTTATAACGAATTTAAAAAGTCGAAGGGATGTTCAATTTTCGTTACTTATACTATACACTATATGATTGGCACAAGGAAAAACTTTATTTCCGTGTAAACAAATATAAGAGATATTCATTGAGATTAATCAGATACAGTTATTAAACAAATATAAACATTAAAACTCACACATTGGTATCGACGATTTACACGGGATGTAAAATATTTATAGTATAGTGCAGTTAATAGCTGTCGAAATATTAGCACAGGTAATAATAGTACAGGTGTGACAGTGGAAAACAAAAACTGAAAAAAGGAACGCGTGACATATACAAGTGAGTAGAGAAAGCACTTAACACACGTGTTATATTCTTTGACACTAATTATGTCATCACAAATAAAAATTTTTTTATAACTGTATCAGCTGTCATAAACACATTTGTTAATATTTATATTATATTGCATAATTTATATATATTTTATATGTAGTTTTTCTTACACAAAACAATCAGAGCGTTTTGAAACGCTAACCGATATATGATCGGTCATTGCTATATATAATAAGTTAAGGTACAAATTGACTTTAGTTCATATTTACAAGAGGATATAATATGTAGTGTTTATTCATATTTGGCATATATTTTAAAGTCATTCACATTTAACATCAATATAACTTAGTTTATTTGTTTATTTTAATAGACAATACATATATGCTATATTGATATCAACACATTAAAGATGTTACACTCGTACAGATAAGTTTGTTATCCTTGAAATGTTTTCTATTTCAAGTTAGTTTTGTAAATGTAACATGAAATGAATCACGTAGAGTAACATTTAAAATGACAGCATCCTGTCACGGGATAAAAGAAAATTGTGTCCCAAAAAGAACATCTTCACATAGTCACTGTCGACACATTTTCTTCGTCCTTCGTAGTTTTTTTTTTATTTTGGTGCTATAGAGCTATAGAAAAAAACAAACATTTATTTTTTGACCGGAAATGAAATTCTTTTTCGTTAAGAGATAACAACAACGACGAGCGACAGAAAAAAAAACTAGGCAACTAATGTAAAAACAAAAATACACTATAGATGGTAGGTATAGTACAGAATCAGATAACACAACACTCTATGACTGTGTACGTGATTACTTTTTATATTACATTTTTTGCCGTCTTACTTAAGTCACACGAAAATTGACTTTTCTTCGTATTGAATTTTATTATTTTATTATTTGTATTTATTTTTTCTCCCGGAAATTTTGTTACTTTAAGGAGGGACTATTATTTCATTTGAATTACAAGTTTAAAAAATTTATTTTATTATTGTTAAAGAAACTTTTATTTATTTGTCTGATAAAGAACTAGAATTGAACAAAACGAGATCGGAAAATGAATAAATGCGAATGTTGTATTTAATACGCGCGCGTTTCATAAGAAATGTCCTTACTGAACAAACGCGACTATAAGACTGACTGGAAAATTTGCTAAATCCAAAGTTGATATCAAAAACCAAAAGGACTGAAATGACTAAAATCTATAAAATAAATGTGTAGAGATATGTGAGTGTTTGTGTATATTCTCTGTTATCCTTGTGCACAACACTCCCTTGGCTGTCATTTTGAAATTTTCGTTACGTTTGTATTGAGTATAGTATTCCAATATATAATTATATTTATTTTTCCTAAAGGATAACGTTGTTGTATTTCGTTCCTTTCAATTTGCGAGAATCAACTCTCCAGGAACGAAATGGAAATTGAACGAATATCAGCTACTGGAATATCCTGTTTGTGTGTAGTACGAAATTGGATATAAATGATTGTATGGACAGAGAAACGTTTTCAGTATACAAAACCACCTGGACGACTATAGAACTCACTCAAACACTCCCTTTATTTTTTAAAGAAGAGGGAAACTCTGGATAATACGCGGAACATCAACATTCTCCCTTTGCAATTTTCGCACTTAAAAGGACTACTTCGTTAAGGACTTTTATCTTTCTCCCTTCATCATTGCATGTTGCCCTTAACATTCACATAAATCCATTTATTCCTGATAATTAAACTGTATCAGTTGTGGTTCGTTGTGTTATATAAACTGCTTTAAGTGACATACAACACAACCAAAAAATATTATGTCACCCTGACTAATTTATTATCAGTGTCAGTCAAATGCTTTATCCTGCCCTAGAACCATTTCCTTGTTTATACAATAAATCGAAATCGAAATCGAAATTGAAATTGAAATCGTAATCGCAATTGAAATCGAAATGTTAAATAAGGGTTATACCTACCACAAACACGCGAACTACTTAAATTGATGGTTATCCCTACTTCCAGTGTATCCTTTTTAACATTTAAATGGCAATTGTCAATATGATATTCATATATCTCGGAAAATCCTTCTTATGAAATACGATACCATGAATCGTCCTTATTAGGGTACCAATCCGTTTCATACAATTTCAACTGTCATATGTCAAAAATCCTGTCATTCCAGGACTAACCCGTTATGAATGAATGAAGCATTTTCGTTTTAATCGCTACTAAATTATTTAGGAAAAACCATTTGATGATGGAACTTGAAATAAACAATTACATCCTATTAATAATTTCTGTTTAAGGGATTGATGGTATACTCTTTGATATAAGTACTGTTTCATGTTGCTCTTTATTCATATCCAAGGGGATCAAATGATTATCCTTGAAACGGAACTACAGTGTCTCTTATACTTCTATAAGAGTGTTCAATTGATTGTCAAGTGGATGGTTTTGTCAGTAGCATTATCCTCTGCAAAGTGTTATCCTTTTTGTTATCAAACTTTTTAAATATTTTAATTATCATCCATTAGTGTGTATATTAAAGAGTAAAAACAAAATGCTTTCTAATCACCCTGTAAAACTTTGAAGTAACTTTTTCGAAGAGATTTCCTTTTGATTGAAACGTTCCTTATGGACAGAAACACTTTTGCTGGAACGATATTGTATAGAACTGCTTTTTGCGCATGTCACAGGTTCCAGGACCATGCTCTGTGAGAGAGAGAATTGTTAATGAAATTATGACAATTTAAACTCTTATACACAAAAGATGTTCATATAAAGGATGCAATTATCCTTGGAAAACTTGGAGCACATGGCTGATATCATTCCATCAGAGTACTCACGTTTTGGGTTTGGCTATCACACGAAATTAGTGATTTTGTCAGAGGTTGCATTAATTAAAAACAAATTAAATTTCGGACAGAAAGGGTATCGGACTCAGAAACTTCATATATCACCTTTAATACGTGAATGCTTTAATTCAAATCTCATGTTTACCATATTTCCAAATATTTAGAAACCACCAGCCGCAATCAAACTGTCTGGGAAGTTTGTGGTTTTTGTATTTTGCGAAGGTAACATGAAAAACATTAAATTATATCCTTTGAATATAATGTTAGAACTTTGTGACATAAGATGTTTCTGTTTCGTATCTAAAACACTTAACATTTCTATCTAGAATTTTGAGTTATACAAAATTTTTAAATTTTTCATTAAATTTTGTCACAAAATTGTCCTTAAAATTGCAAGATTAGTCTCATGATAACATAAAGAATTGGTCTATTAAAAATTTTTGTAACATTGTGGTTAAGTAATTATATGACAAATAAATTGTATCATGTCCTTGAAGAAGATTCCACTAGAGATATAACAAACAACTCATTCTATGGGCAATATATAACAAGTTAGGAGACTCCATGAAACGGATGCTGTTGGTACTATTTACACTTTAAGTGGTAATTAAAAGTTTTATGTGTTCACCTTTTAAGTGTAGATTAAAAACAGGACAACCTCCAGGAAGTTCTTGTGTTACACTGTATATGAGCACAGACAGGATGTACAAAATGGTACAATGACTATATCCTGTTTGTTTGATAGGTTGCGTAGGTTTATGTTTTTGTCGATATGATGTGAACACAAAGTTTTAATCTTTCGTCTGCGTGTGTAATTTTCATTTATATATTTTGTTCCTTGAAAAGGACGAAAAGTGTTTCAATCACCATTGATACAAAGTTATGTTTACGAAACTATGAAATTACGTTATAAATTATCCTGCTAAATTAGAGAAGTTCCACGAAAATATTACTAACAATCTGAAACCGATTTCATCAAGGATGCTGCGTATCCTTGGCTCGTGTATGAAACAACTGGCTGAAAGGTCACAATAACAAGCTGTAAGTTGTTTCGATAAACTTTTTCATAATTTGAACAAAAGAAGAACTTTTAGCTGAAGTGCTACGTTTTGGCCCTTGGTAATATGATGACTTTATTACATTTGATGATTAATTTTTGTTCGCAATTTTGTCACTTAATGGGTTTTACTGACCGTATTACTACAACGAAAAGGAATATTGTATCCTTTTTATTATTTCTTCCTGGTCATTATTGTGCCTCTACCATTCCTTTTAACATTTCCTATTCTTTTCTACACTATATCCTTGATCGTCTGTTCTCAAGGATAAATTGTCGTTTTATATTCCACCGAAACAAGACTGAAAGGCAAGGCCAATCAGGATTTTAATGAAGTTATTATGAAACTTCATTCCATCTTCAGTCGATATACATTATACATAACACTACACTAATATCTTCCATACGCCAATTAAGTGTTTGTCCAATGTCTTCTAAAAGGAAAAAATTAAGGATATCATTGCACCATTTTAACAAGGATGAAAAAACAATAGCGAAGCAGATTAAATTATTATGAACATCATAAATTTAGTAGGGTTTTATCTTGACTAAGGGCGGTAAAATGGCGAATTTTTGTGCACAAGAAAAGGGTGATAAATTTTCTGTAATTTGAATTTGTACTTTAAATTGGTACATTTTTCTCTAGTTTATGCTGTAATTTGACTATCGTTGCATAATTATAATCGCACACTGTGTTTGGTAAGAAGTGTCTAGACATGTATTAAAACGCCTTAAAATATATGTTTATTCCATAACAACAGACAACAAAATCACCTCAAATAAACTCATGTACAGAATGAAAATTAATACATTATCCTTTTCTTAAAATATAATAAATTTATTTTGTCACGTGCATGTGAAGGTATTTATTGCACGTGGTGTATTTTATTGGTGAAAAGTCCATTTGTCCAAAACTAATTTCACAAAAACCTAAAATGACTAGGTACATATCTACACTAAAAATTTTCAAAAACTTTTTCCTTATTTGCCTTAAAACTTTTCTGTGCAAATTTTTGTCTAGTGGAAAATTTTTAGAAATGATAATAAATTTCGAATAAATTTTTCAAAAATGAAAGAAAACTTTTCGATTTTACAATTACAGTGAAACGTGAAAAGTTATTTTTGAAAAAACTATTCAAAATTCAACTCACATACTTTCATTAATATATTTACGAATTTTCAAAATTTAATTCAAACTTTTAATTGTATGGGTACACACATATTTATATATGATATTATCATGATGAATGTAGCGAAATTGTTTTGTGATAAATATTTTATTTCTACAAATCAAAATAAATTGTTAAAGATGTTATAACACTTCAACGATAAATATATTATATGATTTAAATAATTTTACGCAAATATTATGTAGATATCTGAATGTAATGGGGTTAGGGTTAATTCAAAGTTGAAATTACAAATTATTGATTAAAGACACCATAGATGAGACGACACCACATTGAGTAATGTGTCGATGTGTTGGCATATAATATTTCATTTCAAATAACATAACAACATGAACATTATGTACATGGAAAACTTTGTATATTAATATGCAAATTTATACGAAACTTGACACTTCACGCCTTACGAAGGAATTTTAATTAAGGATACGATATGCGGACCCGAATACGAAATTAGACCAAATATAATTCTTGGGATTGTGTAAAGTCTAAAACAATGTAACATATGTGACTGTTTGTACAGTAATTTCATGTTGTTCCTCAAAGAATAATTTCGACATTTGCAGATGAGATATGACAAACCCACATTCGATAAGGTTTAAGTGGAGTAGGACACTTTGGGAACATACTTCAAGATGTGTAGGTACATCGAAAAGCCATATTTCAAATGATATAAGTAAAAATTTCAAATGGTAAAAGTTTAACCCTTCCAACTTAAAATAGATTTGTTCCACATCTGTTTTCTGCATTAAGATTTAAATATTCTAGTCAAGGATAAATTTGTATAGTGTACTCGTATATCCAAGTAAATCTCAATCTACACTTCACTATCAAAGACAAATAATTAAAATAACTCTTGGAAAATCAAAGTTGTTTAGACGAAATTACAACATTTCACTGTTGTGTTATAAATCAAACAAGAACAAAAATTTATTTTCTCTTGAAAATGTTTTTCATCAAAAGTTTCTTGTATTAAATTAAAACAAGAAATTCGTCAGGTGTAGTGTTGACTAGCTTTTGAACGATTTTAATTTCAAAATAATGAATGTTAGCTAAGAAACAATCAAGATTTCATTGCTATGTTCAAGTGGATATAACAAAACTAACCTTGTTTTCACGGATATCCATCTGGAAGGAAGTGTTTTCTTCAAACTTCAAGGATATAATTCGTTCAAGTTTGTTTCTGAATTTCATTTAAGGATTCAATAACTTATTTAACCATCATTAAAGGTCTTCAGGAAAAATTCAATTTTCTTCATTCAGTTTCATATGGATTCCGGGATGCACAAGTTTTGATGAGTTCAATCCATGAAGACCTTGTGTAAATAACATCTATATACCAACTGGTTATGGAAGTGATTCTGTTAAAATAAATCATTTGCAGGTTTCCGATAACCAAACATTCAGAAAACAATAAATGCGTTTTGATCACGAACCATAAATATTCTAAATACTTCGAAAGCAGTAAATTTTCCATAAAATCATGTCCGTCAGATGAATAAATGGGGAGGCTTTGTTGGGGCAAATCAATTTAAATTTATAAAATGAAATGAAATGAAATGAAATGAAAGTGAAAAGCAGATTTTAAGCCGGGGAAAAAGCCAGTTTTGTTTTTTTTTGCTTTTTGTATATTATTATTATTATTTTAGCCAATTGATTTCGCAATTGCACAATTGAGTATTTACTGTTTTCACAATTTTCCCCGAACATCATCATTTCAACTGGCGACCGATTTCAGTTGGTGGATTTATTTTCAGTTGCTTTATACAAAATGATTAAATTTAATTCCCTTAAATGTTGTTTTGTCACGCGAAAGTTATTGTCCTTTTTATCCTTTTTATTCATACTTGCTTTTATGAAAGCATTATGTCCAGTTGTATTCGGTATCATTTCGAAATCACGAAGAAAAACAAGTGAATTATGGAAATCATATGAAAATGAAGTTGTTTGCAAAAATGCGATTTCAATTGTGGTCGTGTCATTTCAATCCTGATATCCTTTTCATCTCTTGCAGGCGACTAAGAAAGAGTTGAGCAGGTAGTTGAAATATCACTTGAGAGGAATAGTATCTTACTGATATAGTCTATACGAACTTTCACATACCTACCTATAAATGATACCCTCTTAAAGTTAAATTTGTGCCTATAGTTAATTGCTTTGATGTTATTATTCGAAATAATTTCATACTTTGATTAAAGGGCGTATTTATTATCCAATAATGTTTAATTGCAAATGCGACCCCAGTAACAGCTTTTACGCCGCCACGTTAACAGGAGACTCTAAGACAGGAGGAATTCTTTAACAGCAGCATTATGTTGACTTTTCATTTAAAAGTCAACTTTTAACTTTACTTTTATACACACACATGACCTTTGATCTTCGATTAGCTTTGACTGAAGGTAAAGTTAAGTGAAAAAAAGTTCATAGACTGAATTCTAGAGATATATACCTAATGGGTAGGTTCTATACGTAATTTATTTTTTGTAATAACGAGGGTTGCATGCGTTTGTCTCTGTAATTGAAATTCTAAAGGTTTCCAGGAGTTGCCTGTTTGCTGAATGAAACTTTTGCCACATGTCGGTGTTTCTGATCAAATGCAAATTTAATATGGAAGAAATATTATATAAGTATACATTCATTTTGTTAATAATTTTAATTACAACTATCAAATGCATTCATTACTTTCAATAATAATCAATATATATATTATGTTCAATATGGCCGATATTTGATGCTGAAAGTGAATTTACAATTTACAATTTATACTGAACATTAAACGATTATACAACAGTTACATGGTACTGGTGGAAAATGTATTAGTTACTAATCGATATATAGATGTTAAATTGGATTTTCGATTAATAAGTTGAATAATTGGTTCTTGTGCATTTCCAGTTGATGAAAGTTATGATATTGATATGAACGAAAAATGCTTTGTCTTTATACCATTTTAATTTTTGTTCTAATTAATATTTTTAAAAGCAATATACATAAAATGCGGAAAAAAAGCTCATGTCCCTGAACCCGAACCACAGCCAATGACCATTCACAGGATAATATTCTCTTTGTATGCATTCAAAATGCATTTATTATACCCTACAGTCATGTTTCCAATTTCTTTTGCAGTATAACCGGCCTGCATTGCATTTTATCCTTTGAAATTTTCGCACAATATAGAGACGATTTGCGGGGCACAAGGATATTATAAAATTCTAAACTACGTCAGTGTGTCGTTGTCGGGGTTCAATGTTTAAATTTCTAGAAATGTATAGTGGGAATAGAAGTGCAGCCATTTTTAAATTAATCCAATTTACCCTATTTTCACAAGGATGTATACATCCTTTCGTCCTTGGGCTAAGAGGAATACGTTTCTGTCGATAAGGCGTTTGATACATTTTTCCGGTCTATGTATACAGCTTTGTGCAGCAATAGTCTTCAAAAATGAAAGAAAAATTATACATAGCTTATATATTCACTATAAATCCTTGAACTCTTTTATGTGAACAATTTTTTAAAAGGACGATGTTATTAAAATTGATAAGTTTATGGTGGTTGAATTTCAGCTAAATTTCAATCTACCTCACGGCAGGACGAAATTTTTTTCGGTTTTTCCATTCTCTCTTGGAAAAAAAAAGAAATGTTCTGTTTTAACTAGAAACGACCAAAAAATAAAAAAAAAAAGTTTTTTAATTTCATTAATGGCGTTATTTCCATTCTACCAAGCTTCGGATGTGAAACATGGTTTTGATCCTTCTCCAGGATTTACTGTGACACAGACTCTATTCCTTCTGTTCCCAACATCGCACGTAGATAGTTTTTGATATATTGATCAAAGGCTTTTAACTAGTTTTGAAGTTTAATTAATGAACTCCATTTCAATTGAAATTCCAAACTTTTCCAAGCAATTTCCCTACGCAGTGCTGCATGTTTTAAACAAAAATACCATGCCATAATCAATTTTCATGTTACACAAATTATTCATAATTACACCTGACTTTTATTTTTGATTTTGAACTTTTCAAAAACCACAAATTTTCATGTTAAATTAGGATTCAAATTGAAATTAAAATTATAAAGAAAAATTCTATTTTATTGTCTACCTCAAGATGAATCGTTTCCTTCTCGAAAACACCTTATTTTGTCTAGGAAACTCCACTGGGTAATAAAAGAATATTTTCCTTAATTGAAATTGTACAAGTAATGATGTTCGTAAAAAGGACAACACGTAACAAAGAGTTGACATCAATTAACACCGACAGAACTCTCTTTTGTATTTCATTATGAAATGAACAGAAACTCTAATTATAAACTATTTTAAGTGTCACATGCCAAAGACAGATGTTTCAGTGAAAATTTTCATTTTCATTTTCATTTTCATTTTCTAACAGAAAACTTGTACAACTGAAAATATAATAATTTACAGTCGAATTGAATTTAAGATGATTCGTAATTAGCGACAAGTGACAGCAAGATGTGAAATTCTATTACAAGTTTTAAATGAAAATTTTAACTATTTTCCTCATTTCTATCGTATTTCTTAAATTAAATTTGCGTGTCAATTACCGTGTCCATTTCTAGTTTCAATAAATGTAAAATAAATTCTAGTATTACAAGTAATTGTTGAACTATAAAATTCTAATTAAAAATTTTGTTAAATCAAACTAAAGTTCTTGTTTCCGTTTACGTTGCCTTGACCTATAACTTCAACAATTTTCGATTTCTAAAAACCTTGATTATGACACTTAAAGTTTACGTTGAGGCGTTTGAAAGAAAATAAATTTTAAAGTTAATCGTCTTAAAAATTTAAGAGCAACACGTACATTTAGAAGTCTTGTAAGTATTTTCCTAAATAACATCATGATTTTACTTGATTACAATTTGTGCTATTTTCCACAGCCATTCTAACAATCTTATAAAAGAAGAAATTTTTGTTTCATCTTGTACAAAATATATATTTGTGTGTATAGTATGTATTGATAGAAATACATAAATTTATTCCAGCAAAATGAAATTGGCAGAAAAATTTTCAAACGATAATCAGATTTCTTATCAATATGAGCTAAGAAATAGGCCAACACTTTGGAAAATCCCTTTAAGTGTCGAGGATAAGATCATAGAGAAGAAGAAGAGAACACTATTTACTCATATACACATGTAAAGCTTTCAGGATATAATATCGAAAAAATATCGTCACCAATTTAGTATCTACAAGAAGCTAGCGGGTTATTGGGGATCCTTACAGGATTTCAAGCAATTTGTTGTTCCTGTCATGTTCTTCGTCCTTTTTCCATCTCGTTTCCTGTGATTTTGACTCTGTCATCTTATAAACCGAAATATTTTATAAAAAAATTTTTAGAATAGCTTACATATTTCGGGATGAACATTTCCTTAAGATAACTCCGATAGTTTAATAGAAAGTATTTTAGAGATTGTTGGTAGCTTCTAGCAATCGATATTCTAGTAACCATAAACGGATATTGAGTTGCAATTTTACGATGATTTATATAAGAAAACGTGGAAATTTTTGAAAATCCTATCGAATCATATATACGCTATCAAAATATTTTGAATGTTTTGTGTTTTCTCTGATAACAGGAAACCAATAAAAATATACTTTGAAATTTTATGTAACAAAATATATTTTGCAACAAATCCTGGTTAAGTGTTAGATTATCAATAAATTTTGATATTGTTATTATAACGAACTGAATCGATATTTTGACTTCAAAACCAATTTTGCTTGTGTAAATCACGATTGAGTACTACCGAATGACTAGAAACATAAATCAGATTTATATTTTTATCAATTCATCACATGAAATTTAAAAATTGGAAAATACAAAATGTAAGAAACCACTTAACCTCTTCTGTCCTCTAGTCACGTTACATACTATCTCTGTGTGTCTACATATGTACGACTCCATTCATAATATGAATGACCATTTCCTGTATTAATAATAGACTTAATTTCAGTGATATAATTTAGTCCTTTGTAACATGTGTCATCAGCATAACACATGATTGACTTTTGTTTAAGCCCCACAACAACCAGATATCAGATGATACTACAAAAGGATAATACATTAACTATCATGGGAGGTTAGTGTTAAGCCCAAAAGCAATAAATCATGTATGGCTAATCGGAAATAGGTCAGTATTTTGTGAGGGATGATATTGAATCCGGGTCAATTGGTAAATTGGAAATTTAAAATCTATAAAATTTAATCATATCAAGAATACGTGTGAGTAATAGAAATTTTTTCATATAACTCCACAACAAGGTAACATGTACAAAAATTTAAATTTACTTCTTAAAACTTAAATCAAACACAGTCGGGGTGGAAAAATACGAAACAAATTTTTAGATGAAACTTTTCGCCTACCAATTTCGAAGGTGTTGGCTTGTTTACCTGTCAGCTGTCACGTCTTAAAATTTTTTCCCAACACTGCTGATGGCGTTAGAATGGAATGTGAAAAATATTCAAGTATTTCTATAAAGAAAAAATAGAACCAGGTGACGACTAGGTATGAATTACGTTTCACAGGATATTCATTCAACTTGCATTCCTTCCTAGACGAGACTGCACGTGTATGTCGAGCTGTCATGTCCAAACGAAACTTTTAATTTAACTCAGTTGAACGTCAATTGGATTTTTTTGAAGGCAAGATGCAAGAAACTTGAAGAAACCGATTTAATCCATTCCCTAAATATAGAATATATTCATTTGACAACTCATACCCTTAGGTGAATTAAACAAGGACATGTTCTTTTATGGGACAACATGAGGAACATGTATTTAATTTTGTTCTATGGTTTTTCCTTCATGAAAAATTGCTTTATCATGTTGACGTACATCACTTCGTTCTGTTGCAGATATTCAAATGAACAAATTGTGTCAGAGAATACTGCAATTTGTTTTATATTATAATTTTGTACATTGTTTAAAAACATTTAAATCACATCAGTTTTTGGGGAAAACATGAAGCGAAAATCTCTCATCCATCACTATAAATTGTTGCTTGAATTGCAATCATAAGTCACTAAGAGTTGCATTGCACTCTCAAAATGGTGATAGCGACTCCATTTTATGTTTTGTCAGTTGCATGGTATATATTTCTAAATAAAAATTCAATGCATTTCACTCCATAAATGTGATACCTACTATAAGAGGTGATGGTGAAGTCGGTGGTAGCAATATGGTTCAAGGCAACCAAATGCATTTAAATGTGTTCCACTTTTTTTTGTGTTATTGTTATTTTTTACTGAAAATCTAGAACTATGTGAAAGCTCCAAAGTAACAACAACCCTCACTGCAAACGATAAAGTATCACAGCCGATTAATTTCATTACGGAATTGCATTTTTCCACGGTTTTGCAGATGCAGAAAATTTATTACGAAACTCGTTTTGAGTTGACAGATGTCGCACCATAAACTAAACTGCAACTACATCAAAATATTTTTAACTGGGTTCATACAATCCGAACCCAGTTCCCGGTTTGATGTCTTCTCTCCTCATGGTTTTTTCATATTATTATTTTTTACATGAAACTAATTTTCGGAAATTCCAATTTTTCGGAGATTGATGACAATGATGCTTGCAATTCATTGTTCTTATCACTGCCGTTCTCCAGTTTTTGTATATTTCTGGATGCGTTTCGAATTGCATCCGGTCTTTGTATCCTGTTCAGTCGGAAGTCCTGTGTTCGGGTCAATGATGGAGTATTCCTTTTGAACGTTAAACTGCTTTTTATTTATTTAAAATGTGGTTGATGAAGAGCTTCGAAATGATGGGTTAAGAGTTGTGAAAAATGATATTTAAGAAGCAAATGATTTATAAGGTTTCCAAGACAATTCCGGAAGTTCTGTAAATGTTTGGAATCAGCAAAAATGAAAATTATTCAAGAAGTTTTCTGAAAAACAATATCTAGAACAAAAATGAAGCTCATATCTTCATATCTTTGAAAATAATTCTTATATCGGAACAAATCTAACGCACCTGGGTTGGTAAAGGTTTGACCTTTCATTTGATACATGTAGCTCGTATGTAGGGTTATCAGAAAATGTTTAAAAATTTATTAAATTTTCAAACATAGAGATATCAGTAGATGAAATGAATGCTTATATGCTCTGCTAGCTAACATTCTGTAACTATGGTTAATATGGTATCAGAATGAAATTTGTTACAGAAAATTAACAAATTCCATTTCCAGTATAATTGAAGCTTTCGAAAAATGGTATTCCCGTATTACGATTATCATATCGGATTGTTAAATTTATCAAGCACTTTGCACTCTATTTATCTAGGATAAATATTTTCCAAAAATCTGTAGACTAAATCTGGAATCATTGAGACACTAAGAGTCCACAAGGGACAAAATTGAGTATGTCCATAAGGCAAACAATAGCTCTTAGGCAAATAATTAGTGGCACTATTTTGTTATACAGCGAACTGATAACAGAAAGATGTACTTTAAACTAAATTATTGAACATTACGTGGCATCCATTTGTTTTACCTTGAAATGAATTTTGATTTTATTCTAAAACAAAAACAAAATTTAACAACAGAAAGGACGACTAAGTTGAAACGTCGTTGCAAATTGATCCATTTATCTTGTCGATAACATCATTTTATGTTAAATTATAAAATTACTCGTGTTTTATGATAAAATCTAATTAGGATTTAATTTTATGGATAGGACTAATACTCTTGTATGTATTGAGTAAAGAAGACATATACACATTCACACATTGGAAGGATGCAAGGACCAAAATATTGAAGATGTAGATCGTCAGATAAGGTTTATGTTTTCTCTTTATCCTATCGTCCTATTTCTGTTCCTTTCTACAAAATATACCTTGAAACTTTACCATGATTTTCCATGTTGACATGTCGTTAAGGCTTATCGAAATCTCGTTGTCAAACGATGCTAAGATTTTCAACAATTTATCGCCGACGTGAATAATATTTCCGAGGTGTAAGAAGGGCGATGTCAATTTTGTTACGAATAGTAGACAACAAATACATATACATACACACATACAAACATACGAGTATATGATTCAGTATCGTATAAAGATGACATTGTTTCAAGGGGTTGCTATCTAATGTAATTAAACGCTGTTATTACATTAAAACAAGATACATGTTATTTGTTCGATACTTTTACATTTACTTTTATCCTAGCAATCTATAATAAAATGTGGAAGCCCACCAAAGAGGATATAAATTTTACTTATTTTATGTGTTCAACAAAGATATAATCATATACCATATAGTCATACATTAACACAAATGGATTCTGTTTTTTGCGAGGGATATACCGATAAAATTACTTAAGTTTTTTGCTTGTTCTACGGATATTACGAAAGTTTTTTAAGTGGCAACATAACAAGGATAATTGTCAAACCAGTGTATCTTAATGGTTTTAATGGATTACTCATATTGGGGTTATCAAAATTATCAGAAAAGTATGTATATGTGGTAGATAAAAGTTTCTCTCTTAACAATTATAAGATTTAAATTTTTTAAATTTTTAGATGTTAGATATATGTATCCACAAACCTAGCAATATAATTTTCAAAATTCAAATCATGTTCAACTCACATCAGACCACCAAACAAAAAAAAGGACAATATCTTATGATTTATACATTTTTATGACCGATAAGAGGAAATATTGAGTCTTATTTCGTTCACAAACTTTACAAAAACATAACTTCCATGATTGGAATAATAAATTTTGGAAATGTGATAATCAAAGAATATCCTTAGATAGGAAAGTAAAATTTATTCAACTTTTTGAGTCTTGTTGAAATCCCCAAAATGCCCGTTTAATTCTTTGGGGATTACGAGGTTTTGTACGTTATTCTTTTACATTGAATTGATGTTTGAGGGATGACCAATGTTGGACCTTAAATATAATTCAAAAAATTTCCTCATATATTTTGATATGAAAAAATATTTTGGGAATTTGATGATAAATATGTCAAGCAGTATCGAAAGTCAATCATTTGATTTTTCCATTTTTTCGAAAATCTTCGATAATATATTCTATAGGCATATAAGTATGTAATCATTGATAATAATTTTATCCTTATCATGAGTATGATATTGAGATTCCTTGTACTTGATATTTAATTATCCATTAGCTTTTATCAGTTCAAAGTTAACCAGTGCAATGCAACAAAATTCGTTGAGTAAATATTGCAATGAAATTCTGATCCTGCAATCCACTAATCAGTTATTCAAATTCTAATCTAGTTCATAATTAATGAAATTTACCACTTTAGTACCTCAAATTTGCAAGCTCACGTTCTGCATCAAGTCATTTTGTGAAAATAGCAAACTAAAATTACTTGAAACGTAAATCAAAGTGAAAATGTAAATAAATTCCGGTCGTAAGTTTTGTTTATTTGAAACATTAAAGCAAATAAGTGCGTTTAGTTGAACTATGCTAGTTTTAAATATTTGCTAACGTGTATTTCATACATAAAATCTACAAATCTATGCAGAAATCATGAGGGAAAGAAACTTTATTAATTACATGCAATAAAACTTCCACATTCCTTTGTCCAAATGAATTATAACACCTTCTACAATTTACCTGGACTTTCTTGAATTCATTCTTGCTTCATGATTTCCGGTAATGCCTTCTATCCACCAACACAATAGAAGTTAATACATTTTACTAAGTAAACATTAGAAAATCAATTCACTAAACTCTTTGTCTTCCATATGTGATATAATATAATCTAAGAAATTTAATTTAATCAAATTCTAATGAGACGATATCATTTAATTATCATCCAACATATCAGGATAATCTTTGATTTGAAATTTTCGACTGATATTAACTTTAATTTGATAGACCTAATTTTTGCTAATTCGCCTTCAATGAACATTGTCCTTTGTTGTTTTATAAATTAAATTAACAATTTAGTAACTTTACTATTTGTACTATAACCACGGACAGTCAATTGTCTGGAATTTATTTCTAACCAGAAAGACAAAATGAATACCAAAATTCTGGAAAAGGTTCTAATCGATTTAAGAAATGGTCGATAAATTTTCAGGGTCCATTTTTGGATTAATTTCAGAATTGTGTTGTTATAGTAGAAACACATTATTCCAATGATATGCTTTGAGGATTGTTAAATAAATTGGATTCTTACTCAAAGGGTTAAGCCAATAGGTTTCATTTAATTTCTAGTGTAGCATTTTTAAATTGACAAACAATGATGCATGTAACAAATTTAAAATTTTTTCAACTTAAGGTTTTGTAACGATATTTTCAAGTTGATAAGCATAAAATAAAACCCTTTTAGTCTAATTGAAAGTCTTTTTATTTCACTCTTTTCTTATAACTCAATTTTATTCGACACTCGTCGCCTTTTACGACTATTCCACTTTTATAGGCATAAAACCTTTCGCCACTTCTTTAACTTTTTTATATTGTGTTCCATCGAAACATCTTCTCTCAATTGTATTGGAATCAATTATCTAGAATTCTGCCTGTTTTATGACAAAGTGAAAATGCTTTTAGTTGTAAATCAGTGAACACAAATTGGAAAAAAGGATTCAAAAATCAAATTGAGACACGAATTTAATTTACTTAAGGACTCTTAACATGAAATTGCTTAAAGACATTTTTATTGAAGTTAAATGTTGGTAAAATACAATATGTATATGGAGAGAAATGAAGAAATATTACCACACTTGAGACAACTTTAATAACTAAACAAAATAACTAATAACTTTGAGACAAATTAATTTAAATTTTAAATTCAATTAAACATTTGTAAAACGAGCAATTATAAAAGTTCATACATGAAAAGCATTTCATTTGGAAACATTTTCTAGACACAGGAAATAGAAGGTTTAGTTGTAGACAATTTTACATTTTAAAATGATTTATGAAAAGTTGCACCCAAAATGAATATATTCATTCTATTCAAATAACTATTACAAAAAAAATATATAAAATAAATCTAATAACCAAAAAATCACTGCGTAAAACTCAAACAATTTTCATTGGACAAATGTATGAGAGGAAGTCGGAAAAAGTCAAAACTCATTTTGTGGCTTCAAACCAAACATTTCCTGCATTTTATCTCATGAGGACCATTAAACAATTTGCAGATACATGCATAAATTTCATTTTAATGATGTCCATCTAGAGAGCACGAGAGATTTATCCCTTATAGTTGAAGACCCTTTTCCGAAACTCCATATCATACTATAATACTTTGGCGTCTTGTTTGAGATGACAGAATTTTGTAGTGAGGTCTATGAAGAATAGATGAATAATGTCTATATAAGGATCAAATTCGTATATAGTAGATACCTACCTACTGCTGAACTGAAATCAAAGCTTTCAAAAACTTCATAAAGTTAAATCTATTTCTCAAAATGCAAGTGCAAGTCCTTGAAGTAGAATGAATAGGATGGACTGCAGTATACCTAAAACCAAAAGGATTTAAAATAAACTTTTGTATGAATATGTTTATATAATATGAAACACATCGAAATGTTTTAAATTATTTTCAACATTAAGTGTCTATTGTGCTCAAGAGGTGAGCTATTCCCTTCTCAAATCCTATGGGCAAGTGATAAAGCATAGATTATGTCACAGAACGGATATCGGAAGTCGTTCCACTCAAAGTATTTTACTCTGTGAGAATGTATTCTAACCATAACGTCATGGGTGTCACCCGGACTCATTAAATTAATGATGCAATCCTGGGTGCGTGAAATAGTATGGTTTTGCATGTTTACACAACTGGTTGATTACGCTAGGGGATTAATAATAGATTGCATATAACCAATTCATTGCATGTGTATTTGCTAGAACCGATAAGAGATAAAGTATCCTAGTATCCTGTCAATACACACGTGCGTTTAAGGCTATCGTAAATTTTCCTGTTTCTCTTCTATGACGACCATTCTAGTCTGTCTATTAATTCTCGATGTATTCGTTCATTGTAGGAGCTATGGTACATACATTATTTAAATATAATTTTCTATATCCAAACATATCATCCATCGTTCATTCCATAGATTTTGTTATGCTATGAGTTGAAATTCGAAATATGGTATAACAAGGAACAGAATATACGAGTACATGAACGAAATGAACAGAATCAGAATGGATAGGATGGACAGGATGGATAACACACAGATAGTATTCGATACTACACAGATATGATTAGATCAATGGACCGATTTTAATCTATACTGAATTGGTATGTGATTTAGACGCTATGATTCAGTTGGTTTAGTTAAATCAGTGCATCAGATGACTTGTTTACGTATACACACATGTATCAATATCAGTTTACATCTAGTATGAATATTAACAATAGATTACGCTTAGATTGAATGTATCATAAGCAAATACATACGTTCACTTGTTCAACAAATCCATTCATATTCCACAATAAAAGTCTTCTACAAAATTTGTCCTGGAAATTGTGTTGAAAAATCAACGGAAAAAACTCATTAAAATGCGACGATCTGATATTAGACCCTCAACCAAATTGGTTTTCCGGTCTCATTGTAGATTTGACCAACATCCAATTGAGTTCTGATATAATACTGATTATAACACCCTTGTAACGAATGATTTCATGGTCTTATTGAAGAGTTTTTGAAATTTCGATTTAATTCATTTTAAGTGTTGAAGTGTTTATTCATATCTGACTTCGAATTCATGTTTTTAGTGTACAGTGTGTTGACTAAGACCCTCACGTATGGACGTAACAATAAACCGAATGAGTTATTCTAAGGGAGGAAGTAACTGAAGAATCAGGTGAATTTCTGCTTTTATTTGTTTTCATTCTTTTATTAATAAAATTTGTTTAATTTTTAGGTGTCACGGACTTGTGCCACTTCTCAGGAAACTTTACAATTCCAGAAACTCTAACGGATGACAATATCATACAATGATAACGTTATGTGGATTCAAAAACAAACTTCGTTAACATTTCAAAAATAAATTAAAGAAAAATTAAAGCATTAGGAATCATCTCATTTAGCTTATCCTGTTAGTAAATATTAGATAAATTTTATATAAAGACAATGTTTTCAAGACATTTAAATATTGGATTACGCAATGAAATTTCCGTTTCGAGTAGATACTATATGTCGCATTGAAACATAACAAAAGATTTTCAGTTTGCTCAAAAGCGAACATATTAAGGACTTTCATACGTTCATCTTTCTTCGTCTGGTTTTATTAATAAAATATGAATTCAGTGTTTTATTCTTGCAAGTAGAGGAAAAGGATTTATTTTAAAGCAGACACTAAAAACGACAGCATTTCATTGTTATGGACGTCATGTGAATGTCGACATTCTTGTATTTTCATAGCAGTTTTTATGCATCGGAAGATGGATATGCCTAAGGACTAAAGATTGTAAGATGCAAGGAAAGCGACAAGCACATGCTTTTCAATGAAACCTAGACGAAGAGGGATCATACAGATATCTTGATATCACTTGAACAAAATACTTTCCGAGAACAACTAAAATTACTATGAAGAAATGAAAATGTGGAAGAGGAAGTATGAAACCCTTAAAATAAATTTAACTCAAGTTGCCGCAAATGAACATTTAATTCCAATGACAATGTCCTTATAGAACAAAGCGTCCAGTAGTCCCTTAGCGCACTAAATTCAAATACAACCGAATACAACAACGATTATGTTGGGATTTCCTTTGTTTACAATACGAAATTATGTTTAATGCTCTAATGAAATTGCACTCGAAAATTTTATCTCATATAAACAATCGGAACAATTAGAATAGAGGAAAGATTGAGTTTTCCTCAAGGGAGATTCAGCGAAACTATACTGTAGCCCAATCCTAAACCAAATGGTTTAAGTATATAGAGATCGTATAACAATTGAAAAACACCACCATTTGCAATTGTCAACGTTTGCTTTCGTTAGCCATCGCCCTCGTTAAAGGGATATTGTAGATAATAGTATTTTCAACGTTTAACGTTCATGAATCGATTAAAGGCAAGTCTCAAATAAGGATATCACCCTTGAGAGTGATTCAACCCTGTGGTGAGCGAATTTTTGACTTACCACGGTAACAGGGACAATCAATGTCTCTTGACCCCAAAGCGATGGTAACAAGAGATCGTTTAATTATGCCTTATGAATGAAAAAAAAAAAGAATTTTCTTCCGATCTTCTTCTCAATTGTGGATGACATATAACTTCACACCTCATAGAGGCAACCACCGAAGAAGACCAACAACCAACAACGAACAATAACGATAAGTACATGCAAATAATTTACTAAGTAAATTTTCTATGACTCTTTTTCATCCCCAGAGTTTCATGGAGCCCTTCTTTAACACTTCCGTACTTTTTCTTTTATTCATTTCAGCTTCAGGAGATTTTTCGAGGAGACAGAATTTCACTATTGCGGATTTTAATTTTCTGCTCAGTAATTCGGCACACTGACTCAATGTGGGTGGACTCAATGTTACAAAAATTTGGTATGAGAAGAACGAATGACTTTATCCTGTAACTGCTGTGTAAATTTTTGTATCATCCAAACTGGCCCTCGATGAACGTCCCTTGGTTCATGCACAAGCACTTGTTGGAAGGTTGGGTTATGCTAAAAAATGAGGTTTCCTGGGAATTACCTAGAGACCCTTCCCCGGAAAGGAAATGACATAAGTACAGAAATATTTAAATAAGCACTCACTTTGGGGTTGGTATTGACATCAAGATGGTAAAAATCATTATAAAAATAATTTTTGAAAAAAGACCACAGCCTGACCAAACATCATCTCTAGGAATGATTTACCACCCTTACCTTGGGACAGCTTTGCGAATTTAGCGAAAAATCTTTAGTGGTGTTAAAGTGCAAATAACTGAAGAACTCCACAGGTGGATATTTAAATATCTTATTAAATTTGCTTAAATTCTCGTTTTGAAAAGTAGAAATTTTTATTTAAAAAATGTCTACATAAAGGTACTCTGACGGTTATTTAAATTTTTGTTGTTAAACTTGTTCAACTTTGAGTAACCTTTTTACAAAGCGGCTTATTCGTCCCGACGTTCCGGAAGTTGAAATTTTTTTAGATCATCATCCTATTACTCGTTGCACCTTAGCTCTTATCTTCTAGTGGCTTTAAGTCTAAACTTAATAAATTCAAAACGTTACCACAAAAAAAGTATATGGAAAAATTAGTTTTTGTGTGAACTTTAATGTAGAACAGGTGAATCTTCAACAGACAGCAATTTTTTCGTCCCAGTTTTCTTGTATATAATATAAAATGTAACACCTTTCGATGGAACGGAAAGGAAAAAAAATCCAAAAGATTATTTCTATTAGACTCCTGTTCGTTTGAAAAAATCCATGTTACACTAAATGGAACGAATAATTTGAAAAGTTTTAAAATACTTCAGATGACCATTTGAAATCCATTTCAGTTCCACTTGACTTGGACAAATACCACTTTCATGTTCTCCCTCATTTCCGTGTTGTAAACTAAATCAGGGAAACCTTGAGAGTTGCCACGGAACAAAGCTAGTTATGTTGACCAATATGTGTAATTCTAAAGTGGAATTTGACCGTATTGACCACAATAAGTTCTCAAATAAAATACCCGAAAATAACATTTTCAGAGAATTTGCCCTGCGTTGCCAAAAAAGGACAAAACTCTAAACTCTCATGTATTTATCTGTTCAATTTGCCATGGTAATTTTGGTAGGTTTGAAAATACATTTTGGAAATTAAGTCTTTCACGTAGATGTTTTATAGATAACGATAAATAGGGCAAAGGGTCAACGTTTACAGATTCCACTTGGCAATGCATTCAAGTAAATTGTTTAGCGGTCGCAAACGAGTTTACAGAATCCGATGTAGCTTTGTTGTTATTCGAGATAATTCAGTTATTCCTACATTAAATAAACATTTGAAACATTTCAGACTCTTCCTTGAATTGATAGTAGCTGTACTAATTCATTATCTGAATCCAAAATTTTTGAAAGAAGAAAGTACACGTTGAATTAATTATTTTGATCAATTGAAATCGAAACAGAAAAACTGCCTGCGATTAGCTCTTTTGAAAAGATTTAAAAATGAAAATTCTTTAGGGAACGTTGATAAGATAACAAAACAACATTATATGTAAGATTTTATACATTTTTTAAACGAAAGCAATTTCCTGCTATTGATTATCAATACGTTTTTTTTTTTAGTTGAATCATAAACAATTAGCTAGAGTTTATCAGTTAAACTTATTAATCAATTTTTTATCATAAGTAGTTTTCATTTAGGTACTTTTCTATTGTCTTTTATGCCTGCAATATCACAAACGTATTTGTATTAATTTCAGTTTTTCTCAATTTTCAATATCATTTTTGCAATACCAGTAAACGACGTATCACTTGATATATAAAACTTAATAAGTCTTTTTCGCACAATATAACGGAAGTGATAAGATAAGAAGAATTATATCAAATTTTCAGCAGATTGTTGTAGAGCTCATTACGTGGTAATATAGAAATATTGCAGTTCATCAAGGAGAGCAGGTGAATTGACAGTAGTGAATACCTCTTGTTTTACATACGTCGACATCATGAGATACACAAAGTTTTTCAAAACAATATTTGTAGTTTTACTTTTGCTACATGTTAGTCAAGGAGCTGACACAGAGCTAGAAGGTAGGAAGAGTAACGCAGATCCAAAGTGAAGAATTTATTTAAATGAAGACGTCTTGACTCTTACAGAAGAAAAGAAAAATAGCACCGATAGATCTACATACTGCTTCCGATTTACGTGGCTAGGACCGAGCTTTTACGATGAATCAGCTATAAAGAATCTAACATGTAGTGATTTACTTGAGAACACTGACGGAGTACCTTGCAAACATCCGTTGACAATAACAAGTAATAACCTATGCAATGTAAATTCTCTATTGATGTTGATAATTAAAAATGTATTCATAGACAACTTAGCTGAACCGAATACAACCTGGGTTTGGAATGAAATGAAAAAGACTAATTTTAAAACCTTCGGTTGTCGTTTATCACCAAGTGAAGTTTGTGTCAAATATTCTTATATATTCAACGGTGCAGGTAAAATTTTTAATAAATTTTGTGTTGCCTTTACCTACACAAGCTTTTTGTCATTGCAGTTGAAAACATAACGTATATGTGTTCCAAAGTAAAAGTTGGGGATCAGTCACCACAGTCAGGATGTTTCGTTCAAAATCAAAATGGTTCTAAAATTCAAGTCTGTGTATGTAGAGGGAAACCAGAAGAAAAACCATGCAACACTGCACTTTCGTTTCATATTAATTACCATACAATTATTTTAATTTTCGTGTTAAATTTTATATACAGAAAAATTGTTTATAACGCGTGGCACATAAAGAAGAGTTGAATCCGTTGTACGTAAAAGTTAGTTTGTTAAAGGCTGTGCTAGAAATGTTTTATTAAAGTAAAGTTAAAAGGTAAAAATTACTCTAATAATTCCTTATCACAAACAATTATCATGAGTTATTCAAGTAGCCAACAAGTTGATAAAAATTTTCATTGATTCGTGATTTCAATACACAATGAAAAATAAGGTTTTCCGAACATGTTGATCAAAGAAGTCGATTAAATAATAATTAGAAAATAAATCACATTTAATACGAAACATACTATCAAAATTGTGATAAATTACCTGTCTTTCTTGGAAGGAATTACATGGAGATAACAGAACTCCAAAAAAATAATTCTGCCTCATGGTAAAATTTCAGGCAAATTTTTTAGCAGACCAATAAAGGTTTGCTAGTGCCAGTCGGACCCGCACATGAAGGGTTCCGCACCAATACCTATTATGGTTCAAGAGATACAGTCCTGTGACAGACGGACGGACCACGAATTCATATTAATAGGGTTTCATTATCACCAAAAACGACGACATAATAATATTACGCTAAAATTATAAGAATGTTGTGATTTTTCATAACAGAGTAATTGCAATTGAATTAATTTTCTTATAAATTTATGAAAGATCTTTCAATTTATTGTTATAAACACAAACGGCATAATTTGGATGAAGACTGGAATGGATAATCTGAAACCTTAGAAAACCAAATTATGTACTATTACTTTGTAAACAGGAATGATAGCTTTCCTTTGAAGGAAGCAAAGCACGCAAGAGAAAAATTTTCATTTTAGCGTTTTCTTCGAATCCAAATCGCCTTTAAATTAATACAATCTCCATCTGTTGGATTTTCTTCAAAACTAGAAGAATGTCCATAAAAGCTGCTATAAATTATGACTTATATGGGCGATTTGACATTTGACTTCCACCGAAAACATAAACATATCAAAAGTCGTAACGTAAACACGTTATTGTACCTTAAATTTAATTAATCTAATAATTATTATTTTCCAGTTTTTGTTCACGTTTTGCATAGTGCAGCTTTTGATCTTTTGATAATTAGTTGCGTCATATTTAAGGCGATTTTATTTATAAGTAGTGGCAGCTTACATGAAGTAATTAGAGCACGTTACGGTAAAGTATAGGTCTAATTGAATCAAGAATTTCATTGTCTTACTATCATGGAAGATAGTCCCAGAAACCTAAAAAATGGTTTCTACAAGACTTATGTACAGGTAAATTTTTGCAGATTTATTTTCTATATGCAATTTACTTGAAATTGAATAATTTTAGGGTGCTCGGAAAAATCCTAGTTTTTATAACAGTGCTTCTGATATTATTTAACGAATTCATTATTTATCGAGTTAACGATTTATTCTGGTTGAATGTGGAATGTTCTAGTGGTGAGATATATAAGCAAAAATCGCATTATAACTTTGTTGAACAATGACTATTTTCAAGTGAACTGCACTAGAATCCTCTTCGTCGCCGATCCGCAAATACTCGGTGAAGAAGAGGGCCGAGCAATTTATAACAATATAGCAGTAAGTGACTCAGATAGGTAAAAATAGTACTATTTGATTCGATAACATTTTCTAAACATTTGCACATGAATTTAGATACCTCAAGAAAACTTTTAGCAGAGCTTTACAATTTTCGCAACCACATGTTATTTGTTTCCTTGGCGATTTGTTAGACGAAGGGAGTATTGCTACTTCAGATGAATTTAAGACCTATGTTCATAGATTTGAAAATATTTTTTATGTAGATAGCAGCATAAAAGTAAGTAGTGAAGTAATAAAATTAAAATTGATTCATATATTTATTGTACAGGTTGTTCATATTCCCGGTGATAACGATATCGGTGGTGAAAATGGACGTTATATATCCAATGCGAATTTACGTCGCTTTGAAATCGAATTTATGAATGATGATATTCTTGATTTTGAAGACAAAATTCGTTTCTTTAAAGTTAATCGAATGCTGATGGATTTCACAAATCCAGATAAACAAAATAATAAAAACCGTCTGAGAATTGGGTTATCTCATATGCCACTACTGTCAGCGGGTGGTCCATTACTTCGAAATTTCCTTAAAGAAATTGATCCTCATATTGTGTTCTCGGCCCATTGGCATGAATCGAAAATATTTTACTATCCTTCGTTTAGTTATTACGAGTTTTATGATAAAACAATTGAAACATTCGACTTAGATAGACTTAAAAACGAACATCAGTACTTAGAAATCATGGTGCCAACTTCATCATATCGAATGGGAAAGTACAAAATTGGTTACGGAATGGCTGTTATAGGTAGATTTCTCGATTTAGACACATTTCAAATTATACATTGAATTTTCATTTCAGAAAACAATACTATAAGATACACCGTTCTTTGGACCTTAAGCAGATTTTTATTCTTAAAATTGTACTTAGCATGGATTTGTATATCCATTATTCTTGTACTGATATTACATTTTGGCCTCAGGTGCCCCTCAAGACATTTAAAGAGACAATACTATGACAGAATCTCCCATATACCTCATTTTTAGATAAATCTAATATACCTACCTGTTGTGCTATTAACATAGTCAATTTTAGAGACAATTACTATACTCTTGTACCTTGAAATGAACAAAGATTTTAATACATTCCCAAATTAGATATTCAAATATATGCTATTGTGATTCCTTAACTCTTGTTTATTTTTAATTAATGTTATATTTGATTTAATCAGAAAAAATGAATTTTCAGGAGTTGGTATTTTTTGACTATGAGAAAAACCAAATAAATTAATGGTTATTTGGCTTCAATACATGTTATTTATTTGTTATTACATAGGAAAGTTATGAAAACAAGTTGGATTATTTTTGATATTCTGGTAACATCATGCGGTATTTTATATTTCATATTGCATATTTACAGGGAAATGTTTTAAATATATATTCATATCATTATATTAAAACTATTGAAAATGTTCTATAATTTTCAAATTATTTGCATAAATTATTAATTTTTAAAAGAAAAGGTATTATTCATAAAAATATTCGCCAATACTCCATCTGGATGTGATACTTAACGAAAACTACATAGACGCCATCTAAGCCGGAAGCCAAAAAATTCTGAAACAATTGCAAAGGAACGACGCCTCAAAAGATGGCGTATTTAGTGACAAAACAGCACGCCAGCCATTAGAAAAGCGCGAACTGAGCATAGAAATTAGATTTCTAATAAACAAGCCGGTGTTTATTTTTCAGATTTTTATTATAAATAAACTTTAACTGAATAGTTTACAGTATCAGGAAAGTTTAATTTTGTTTAATAAAGTGAAAAGAAACTTGCAGAATTTGATGAATTGTTCGTGACGGTGTATAGAATTCTTTGGTGAAAAAGGTTTGTTTATCTTTCTCCCGTAAATGTCATGTACGTTTGGTTACCAGGTTTTACAATTATCTATGATGCTATAAATGTAATTTAATGTTATGTGAAATTGTTTCTTTAGCTTATAAAAGATTTTTCATTTAAATATTACATTTTTCTACATTGTGTTGTACATAAATTCCGATTCGATTTTTTCCAACATCTGTCATGTTTGAAAATTTATTCCAAATTGCAACACATAAGTTTTCACTGACAACAAATATGTTGCGCTTAAATGGATGCACCTGCCGGTGCATCTAACGTTATGTGGCATTTAAGTTTTCAAGAGCGCCACAATTATGTAAAAGGATCTTACATCTTGTTCTTTTAGGAAAATACCTACATATTCATTTATTATACGCACTTAACAATATGTAGGTATATCATCATTGTTATATTTTTCAGAATAAGATTCGAATATTATAAAGGAAATGAGTGATATTGTGTACCCTCAGGGCTGTAAGCCCTTAACCGAGGATCTTGGTCCAGATGAACTGATTCGTCGTCTAAAAGTATACACTCATTATAAATGCAAAATATCTTACACTCAAAGTTTCATGTTATTACAGACTTTAACACATACACTACAGGCCATGGGTCAAGATGATGGAGTCTATCAACAATATATTCCATTAGCCCTACATCTAGTCGACGAACATTTCTTAACACACCCATCCAAAGATGTACAACTTTTGATTGCATGTTGCATAGCAGATGTTTTAAGAGTTTATGCGCCAGAAGCACCATACAAAGATCAAGATCAGATAAAGGGTATTTTCATGTTCCTCATCAGACAGCTGAATGGCCTAAAAGATCCGAAAGATCCAGCGTTCAAACGCTACTTTTATTTACTTGAAAATCTCGCATATGTGAAATCCTTCAACATGTGTTTTGAAATAGAGGACTCACAAGAGATATTTTGTTCACTTTTCACACTTATGTTCAAAATTGTTAAGTAAGTATTTTACGTAGTCAAAATTCTTCTTTCAAAAGAGCAATTATCATTCATCTAGTGACGAACATAGTGGGAAAGTTAAAAATTTTATGCTTGACGTTTTGAGCCCATTAATAACTGAATCGGATAATGTTTCCAATGAGCTGTTAGATATCATATTAGTTAATGTTGTGGAACCGAATAAATCACAGAAGAAAAATGCTTACTTACTTGCTAAGGATTTAATTATTAAAACAGCCGATACTATGGAAAGCTACATTCAGTTGGTATATGATTGAAGGATTTTTCTAAAGGATAATTTATAAAATATTCTTTATTTTGTACTTATAGTTTTTCAACCAAGTTTTGATAATGGACAAAGTTGATAAGTCATATGCAATATCTTTTAAAGTATATGATCTTATATATGAACTGAACGTGATAAGCCCACAAATATTGTTGTCTGTCTTGCCACAACTCGAATGCAAACTTAAATCATCAACAGAATCAGAAAGATTAAGTAAGAATTGAAAATTCTATAAATTTTTAACGTTTTATCATTGAATTATTTTATCATTTTAGAAGCTGTAGCTCTACTTGCAAGGATGTTTTCTGAAAAAGGATCAAGTTTGTCAAAGAAACACAGTCAATTATGGCGTCAGTTTTTGGGACGTTTCTATGATATTGCTGTGCCAATCAGGATAAAATGTGTACAAAGTACAATGCATTTCCTATTAAATCAACCACATTTAAGGAAAGATATTATTGAAACATTGAAAGTTCGACAACATGATTCAGATGAAACTGTACGCTATGAAGTTGTAATGGCTATTGTTGAAACAGCTAAACGTGATTTTCAAATAGTATCAGAATCAGAGGATTTATTAGAATTTGTCAAAGAACGTACACTAGATAAGAAATTCAAAATACGTAAAGAAGCTATGAATGGGTTAGCAATGATATATAAAAAATACCTCAGTGATTCTGATGTTCCAGAAGCTACAAAAAAGGCTGTGAACTGGATTAAAGATAAGATACTTCATGGCTATTATATGACTGGAATCGAAGATAGATTATTGGTGGAGAGGCTTCTTATTACATGTTTAGTTCCTTATCAACTGCCTGCTGATGAGAGAATGAAAAAGTTATATCAATTGTTGGGAACAATAGATGATAACGCTACAAAAGCATTCATTGAGTTGCAAAAGAATCAATTGAAAGTACGGAAAAGTGTTTCAGACTGGATTAAATTACATCGTGCTAAGGATATTAATGCAAAATTACAAAAAGAATTGAATAGTAAATGTGTGGGAATTTCGAAGTAAGATTTAGCTATAGTACGTCCAACAAGTACGTTCAATTATTATTTTTCTTTACAGACAACTGCCAGATCCTGTTAAAGCACAAGAATTTTTAACAAAATTCAGTAATAATATGCGCAAAGATACAACCCTTCTCAGAGGAATGGAAATCATTTTAAAACGAGATGTGACGTGTAAAGAGTGTGCAGACACAATGGCTGCAGTACTTAAAAAACTTGGACAACCAATAATGACTAATTTATATTACAATACAGTGAAAATGTTGTTAGAAAGAATTGCATCTGTCATGGTTGATAAATATTCAATTGAAATTTTAGTCCAGTAAGTACTATATTCTTTTAAAATTATATGAACTTACATACAATACATATTTCCTAAAATTTAGATTAATTGAAGATTGTATGAGAGGTGAAGAAGTTGTAGAGGAAGTTGGCTTGCCTGCAGAATTAGCTGGAGAGAGAGGTTTGAAGCTTCTAAGCGTAAGATAATTCTAATAGTAACAAAATAAGTTTTCAATACACATATTCTGTTTTCAGGTATTAGCTTACGTCTTTTCAGCACATTTTCAACATGATTCTATTTTACAACATATGATTTCTTTGTTAAGTTTTGACGTTGAATATGCAGCACCTTATATATTAAAAGCCTTCACATATTTGGGACGTTATAAGCCTTTAATTGATTCCCATCCAAATGTATTACTAGAGTTAGGTCCAATTTGTAAAGAGTTTGCCATATCGGGCACTCCAAAACAGGCAAAACATGCAGTTCGTTGCATGTTTGTAAATACACAAACAACAGAAAGTGAATCTGTTTCCGATGTATTTCCAGATATTGTGGAAAGTTTTAAGCAAACATTAACGCCAGAAAATGAACATTATCGTACGGCAATTGTTTGCTTAGGTCATGTTGCATATAACATACCAGACAGATTTCATCCACAAATTAAAAATTTGATCTCTAGAAAGGTCGTAAAAGAGTTATTGGTTAAAGATGTTGCAGAAAATCGACAGAATCTCCCAGAAGGTGAATGGTGCGAAGAAGATCAATTGCCAGAGCAAACAAAATGTAAAGTTGAAGGACTTAAAACAATGGCACGCTGGCTTCTCGGACTAAAAAATGATGTTCTATCAGCGCAGAAAACATTCCGGATGTTGAATGCTTTTATTAAACAAAGAGGTGATCTATTGGAGCAAGGCCATTTATGTCCGGCTGAAATGTCTTGGCTGAGATTAAGCGCTGGCAAAGCTATGCTTAAGATTTGTGAGCAGAAGGGTGTAGGAGATCAATTTACAGCAGAGCAGTTTTATAATCTTTCCCAGCTCATGGTACATAAATATTTATTTGTAGAAAACACTACTAATTTCAATTCAAAATATTTTTATAGGTTGATCCAGTACCTGAAGTAAGGGAAATATTTGCCAAAAAACTTCATAAGGGACTGAACAAAGGAATTCCTCATAAATGTTTACCTCTTGATTTTATGGGATATTATGCTTTAGGTGGAAGAGAAAAAGATAAAAGGTTAGTATTTGTTTAATTCGAAAATAAATTACAATTTTAAATTTAAAACAATTTGCAGATTAGCAGGAATGCTTAAAACATACATAGAGACTGACGTAAATAGACGACGTGAATACGTAAAAACATTTGCAACAGGTAAATATGAAATATTAAATTCAATGAATTCATATCAACAACTAATTGTTTTTATAGTTGAACGCGCTATGGGTCAATTGCCTCATATCCTACCTGATTATATGTTCGTTTTTGCTATTCCTGTATTAACACATGATCCGCAGTTCACAGACCATGCGGATACAGCACAGTTAAGAGCAGTAGAGAAGTGTCTGTCGCTGATACTTGATCCACTGATTAATAATAAGGAATTTTTCTGTTGTGGATTTTATAAAAACATTATTGAACGAATGAAAAATCATAAAGATGCTTTCAAACCGGATGATGAAGCAACAAACATGGTATGAAACAATTTTCTTCTTGATATTTGCTTCTTTCTAACGTGAAACGATGTTTCTTTTGAATTTAGAAAATGTGGACGCTTTGTGATATTGCAACACATTTAATAAGCTTTAAAACCACAACTTATGATACACGTGATTATCCGCCAGATGCTAGAATACCTTCTATGTATTTCCAGTCTCAACCAGATTATTTCCAAAATACGAGAATTTATATTCCAACCGACATGTATGTCGTTCAAAATCCGAAGAAAACCACTCACATTACTCTGGTAAGCGGTTAAATCTTTACCTATTACGAAAAATTAACTCAATTATGATTTTTTTTTTCAGGAGAGGAAACGTTCACAACGAAAAATATCAGAAAGCAGCTTAGATCCCTCGGATGCACAGGTAACATTCAATTTTGAAGATAAAAATGTTAATAATTTGAAATACTCATTTTCATATATTTCCATATAGACGACATCTGTTTCCATGGACAACATTGAAGGCATTGATGTAGAGGAGAATATGGAACCGCCCTCAAAAAGATCACGAAGTCCGTTTCAAGATTAAATCAACATTGTTTTAATTTTGTTTACTATTATTAAAAAGTCAAAGATAAAAATGTAATTATTGTTAAGTTGATAGAATACTCTAATTTTATTATGACTTGTAAAATAAACGTAATTGCTTAATATCAAGAACTTAAAAAGAAGAAAATATGAAAGTTCTTTTGAAATGAGCATAAAATCAGAACAAGAATGAGGGAAATCTATTTCATTTATTATAATTTTATTAATATCAGTCAGTTATAGTATAAAGGTTAACATTACTGTTTTAGTAACAAATTCAACCCATTGCATTAATAATCCGAATATCTATCACAAATTTTTCTTTGTATCTTTTGTAGTGATATTACATTTTATTATTTATATATTGTAGTACAGCGATATAAACTACTTATGTGCTGTTAATGCCTTCCAAATAATTCTACCCTCAGTTTGTAACACAATTGTTTATAAAATGTTATACGAAGAATCTAGAATAAGATTCATTAATTATGAAATTATTTTTTGTCATAAAATTATTTAGTAAACAGAGTTTTTATCCAAATAAATAAATAAATTTTGAAATTAATAACTTATTTCAAAGTGCAAATCCATTTCCTACCCTTCCATAAGTGTAAAATCTCTTGACAATCTTTATATTGCTGGTAAAGACAGCAGTGCGAATTAGAATGCAAGAAAGAGACTGAATCGGTATTTGGTTGTTTCACGTGTTGATAAAAGCACAGTGACCGGGCTTTTGAGGATATATGTCAAAAAGCAAGAAGGATCCGTGCAAAGCTAATGCTTGCAAAATTCAGGCTTGCTTAAAAGGTATTTATAGTTTTAATTGAAATGCTGCAATGAGATTGATTTTGTGGTATTATGTAACATTCGGATATATTTTAGAACACCATTATCAGGAAGGTTCCTGTCTGGATGTTCTTGAAGAAATGAGACTTTGTTGTTTGAAGTGGCATAAAGAATCATTGTGTTGTTCTGGTATAAAATTAGAAAAGAGCTACTTGCCATCAGAAGAAACATCTACTCAGAATAAAGAGTTGGGAAAATCGAAAGAATAGTGGATATAAAATTGTATTTGGAAAATTATGAATCAATCACAAACACCGCAAAGACGTCGAACAGCAGTATTACCAAAAAGAAGTTGGATACAACGAAATCCCAGATTATTTTCAATTACTTTCATAACAGGATCTCTGTTATTATTTTTCTCTAAACCCTTGTACGACGGATTCTTCGCAGATCCATCACCTCCAGGGACGAGCGCAAGTAGAAGATAAGAAATTTCTTGTAAAGTTATTTAAGGAATGGAGTCAGTTAAAAAAGCTAAAGAACGATTGCGTAAATATCCATTAGTATTAGGAAAGTGCGCTAAAAGTGCAGCTGTATATGCTGCTTGTGTAACAAGAGATCTAAATGTGAAACATCAAGTTTGTGAAAAAGAATTTCAAGAATTTAAGACTTGTTTGCAACAAGCTGCAAAAAGTATGAATACAAAATTATAAACAATTTACATAAATTGGTTTTGCTTAATATTATAAAAGCATGGAGTGGCAAACGATTGAGAATATTATAAACAAATTCACATTCAAACAACATATGCTAATATCTTTCGTTATAAGAACAATTTTGATAATATATGGAGAGATCCAAGATGATATGCTAGATGTTCCATACACGGATTTGGATTACAAAATTATAACACATGCGGCTCGGTACGTTTTAAAGGACGAATCACCATTTAATGCCGACACCTATAGGTATAGTCCAATAATTGCTTATTTAATGTTACCCAATCTTTTGGTACACAAATGTTGTGGAAAAGTTTTATTTTGTATCTTTGATCTAATTGTGGCAATTGTTATAAGGAAAATTGTTTTAAATGAATTGTCAATAACTTTTATCCAAACATCTGAAGCATTTCTTCGTAAACATAAGAAATTGTCAGCTGAAAAATTAAAAACTCTTAATTTACCCAAGAAATATGAAAATTGGGCAAATTATGCTGCTTATTTCTGGTTATATAATCCACTTACCGCAGTAATATCAAGTCGTGGTAATGGTGACTCATTTTCTTCATTTTTCGTTCTGATCACAATTTATTTAATTCAACGACCTGGTGAAAAGGATATACAATTCCTATTAGCTGGCATTATTCATGGGTTTTCTATTCATTTGAGAATTTATCCTTTAATATATAGTTTAGCATATTATTTAAATTTATCAGAAAGAAAATTCACAAAATTTACAGATTATGTTCATGCTATAGTTCGACCAAACACCAAACAATTTATGTTAATCACAGGTACAGTCCTCACTCTCTTCTTCATAAACGTATTTTTCTATGATATGTATGGCTATAAATACATTTATGAAGCTTTTATTTATCATATAGTTCGAAAGGATTTTAAACATAATTTCTCTGTATTCTTTTTGATGCAGTACTTAGGCATGTTCAAGGAGATGGGAATCATAGTGCAATTGTTAAAAGTCTTACCTCGAGCCCTTCTTCTGTTCTATTTCAGTGTAACTTACGGAGTTAATCGCAAAACTCTACCTTTTGGTATATTTGTGCTAACTACAATTTTTGTTATCTTCAATTCAGTGATAACTTCGCAATACTTTGTTTGGTTCCTTACTGTTTTACCGTTGTGTTTAAAAAATTTACGAAGCATAACACCAAAACTTGCATTTATGTACTTTGCAGTATGGATGATAGCTCAAGGAATGTGGCTACTACCAGCTTATCTATTAGAATTCCAAGGTTGGAACACATATAATTATATCGGATTAATGTGTGGAGTTTTCTTTTTAGTTAACATATACATTTTGGGAAATCTTATCAAAAAATTCGAAATTGTAAAAGAGCTACAATAGTAAATTGTTTAAGGATTTCAAACTAATATTGTACCACCAAATTAATATTGTAAACAAAATCATGTATTTTTTAATCTATTTTTATGTTAATAATGAATTAATAAAAATCTAAATTAGTAAAAATATATTTTATGTAGAACCAGTTCGTTAATTTCATATGAAACTCCTTCGTCTGTGAGTGAGCTAAAGAAACCAAAGACTCTACAGAAGCGAAGGCATCATCATCTGAGAGTGGGATGAAAGAGTCATGCATAGAATATTTTCGTAGGACGTTCATAATTTATGATTGAATGTGAAAGTATTTTATTCGGTTTTCATAAAATTCACGCATCATATCGCAACAAAGTATTGAAATTACAAATCAATACTCAAATATAAGCACTTAATATTATATGCAAAAACTCATAATTCGATCTAATTTTCGATATTTTTGTATTTTTAATATAATTGCCAATTGTCCATTGCTAATTGTTAATTGTCAATTGTTAATTGTCAATTGGAATGGAATTTTCTATAATACTTTAATAAATCACAATGATTTCGAATTTAAATGACACCAACATGGACCATTTAAGGTATTTATAAAGATATATTTGCAATATGATTCAATATTATTAAGATATTCAAGTGTAAAATGTAAGGACATAATCTATCCGAGGCACAAATTAACCAAACTTCAAATATGAATATTTCCAAAACTATGATACGTAGAAGAAAAATACAAAGTTTCTACTATTTAGGAAGGAATATTCTTTCGAATGAGGCATCTAACATCATTATTTAAAAAAAAAATTTTCGACCCAAAAAATCCATGGACTAACCATGGGCGAAATTTTTATGAAAAAAATTTTTTTTTCGTATCTTAATATTTTGTATCTCGAACGAAAGCCTGAAGCTTAACGAATCTAAAACTGTTGATTTCACGGTGATATGTCGAATATTCCAGGAGATATCGAATATTTTCGAAAATCAATTTGAACTCGGAATTTTCTATAATATTTTAATAAATCACAATGATTTCGAATTTAAAAGACACCAACATAGACTATTTAAGCTATTTATAAAGATATATTTGCAATATGATTCAATATTATTAAGATATTCAAGTGTAAAACGTAAGGACATAATTTATCCGAGACACAAATTAAACTACTTGACCAATTAAAAGTATTTTATGCATATCTTCGACAAAATATATTTTAAATTGTTCATTTTTATTGCATTCGCAAATGAAGTTTGCCCGTAAAAGGGGTTAAAAAATGTATGTTAGCGAATTATTATAATGATGATGATGATTTAATTTTTCATTCGCATTTAACATCCTCATCGCTACATAGTTTATTCATAATCTTTTTCGATTCTTTACAGGCAACAAACACATCACAACCGTGTCTCCTGTTTTGTCCCCCGGAAGCGAGCAGCTACATAAACCAGCAACATAGTCGACAAATAAACATGTAAAAAGTTTGTTAAGACATATTTGTATTATTTGAAACAATAAAATTGCAAAATTTTATTAATTAATTTCTGTTTTTATTTAAACTCCTTGCCGATTCAGTGTAAATATACCCAAATATTTCAAAAACATTTTTGTGCAAATCCTTTCACACAAATTTTCTATTCTCTCCTCCTCAACTTCCAAAGAAATCTCACAGAAGTGTTAAAATTATTTTAAAATCCCATGAGTAAGGATTTATCCAGTGAAACTTGAATTCAATTCAACCACAGGACTCGTCACCTTTGAATTTCAAGTAAACCTCTCAAAAGTGGTTGAAAATATTTAATTGTTAAATATATCTAGTGAACATCCTTACAAAGGCTATTTTCCTGATTGATTTGAAACATTTGGCTTGTTAAGAAATTTGAATTTGTATGGTTGTTGACTAGATCAATTTGGCACACGGCAATTGAATGCAATTTCCTTCAGAGCAACTTATTGCATATATGCAGGAATTACGAAATGCGTAATTGAAGGGATTTGGCAGTCAAATGAATGCAGTTTCCTTTAGACCTTTAGATCAAAGTGGATCGACTAGCTGCATATGCTGGGGATTTGCTGTGGTGCAAAGTTTACGTGACCAACTGCTGATTCTGCGTCCCTGGTGTATGGATGTCGATTTTGAAACAGCGTTCTTTTGGAATTTTGAGAAAATTTCTTCAGAGCAGACAGAGCACATGGTCTTCGTGACGTGTGGCACGGAATTTTAAGGAGTGGATTGATTCTTCACGTTTGTTAGTGAATTTTGAATTTTTAAGGACTTATGAGTCAGAAGGTTTTCCAAATAATTATTTATGATACATTGCCCTTATTTCATTAATTATATTTTTGGAGTGATTTTCTGGAGAACTAACTATTTCAAAACACGCAAAGCAATGTGAAATTTAATGATTCTTTATTATGTAATTTTTTGTTGAGTAGAGTACTTATTTCGCGGCTGGACTTCTAGAGTACTAAAGATATTTTTATTACTGACAGCGTTTTTTAATCTTGTGTACATGCTACGATAGGTGACTGATGAAGTTCAATGTGTGAGGTACAGCATCGAATATTTTTGTAATGAAATCAATTTTTTGCCGCATAGCAAATAACAAGTGAAAGTGAAAACACAAACTGTGAACAGGCTGCATGGAAAAACTGTGTGAGCGGGATGCATGACAAATTTATGTGAACGGGATGCATGACAACACTGTGTGAACTGGATGCATGACAACGCTGTGTGAACAGGATGCATGACAACACTGTGTGAACTGGATGCATGACAACACAATATTAACGGGATGCATGACAACATTGTGTGAACAAAAAATATGACAACACTGTGTGAACGGGATGCATGATAAAGCCGGACGGAATGCACGACAATGTCATGTGAACGGTATTTCTAAGAACGCTGTTTTAACGATTTCTCGAAAACGGTAGGGCCTAAAGAAGAAATAAAAATTCAGTTATTATTGGGCTACACTTATTATTTGAACTCATTATTGTTTTTGTTGACATTTTTAGAACTTGTACTTTATTTAAAATAGCACAGATATTATTATTTTACATAAAATCAAAGAGAAATAGTTTTGATGAAAATAAATTGCACAAGGAATTTAAAATTGCTCTTCTCGTACATATGCTAGCGTCCACTAGATGGACGGCGTAAAAGTACATAATTATGAATTCTCAATTATAGCAAAATATCAGCTGTTGTGTTTGGCACGATAAAGAAACGCTCTCGTTGAAATCCATTTTGATTGAAGTAGTCTTATGTTGTAAATAACTTGTTAATTTTCCAAACAATTTAAATTTGTAGTAAACCAGAGTTTTCTCAAAGTATAATTAATGTTTTGAAGTCGAAATAATAAAAGTATTTGGTTATTTTTTTAATTCTAAGAATGAATTCTGTTTATAATTTTTTGCGAGAAAATCATATTCTAGGTGTTATTGAAATTGCATGTATGAAAAATTCATTTACTCTGAACTTGGCGAACCACAAAATTCAAGATATTCCAGATGTATTAATGACATGCACAAGTTTGCAAAGATTGTGTTTAAATCGTAATGAAATAACAAGAGTGAGTAGTAAGATTTATTTTTATTTTTAAATTCTACACATGTTTATGCTTTTGTGATGTTTTGGTATAAATACATATTCAATGTATTTGCAAAATTGATCATTAATAAGCTAAAAGAAAAAATAAAACAAACGGAAACATACTAAATTGTGAAACCAAAACAAAACAGCTCGTGCCAAGATTGTTTTAAAATGTACACGTACAAGTTCAATGCTAAAAGCTTTTCAAATTTGATTCATTTAATTACTCTTTGTAGGTACCTGAAAGTATTGTTCTACTGAATCGTCTTCGAAGTTTAACGTTAAGCTATAATTGCCTAAGTGAATTCCCAATTGCTGTATGTTCACTAACTGAGCTGCAAAAGTTAAATGTTTCCTGCAATGTGATTCGTAATATCCCCAAAGAAATTGGAAATCTAAAACAATTAACAGACTTTTGGTGTAATTACACGGAATTGGAGACAATACCTGAAGAAATAGGAGAATGTGAAAATTTGGAAACATTCGGAGCTAGAGGAAATCATATTAAGAAATTACCAGATAGTTTTAACAAATTTAAACGATTACAGTATGGATTAACTTGTTCAATAAGATTTTACAAATGAATTATTTTCTTTTTCAATATGTAGATGGTTTACTGTGGAAAACAACTCCATCGATGAATTACCACCAAGTTTTTCATGTTTAAAAAGACTGGTACATTTAACTTTATCTAGTAACTTGTTTACAGTTTTTCCCGAAGTCCTTTTGGAAGTTAAATCAATAAAGTTTTGTTATCTGAACAATAACAATATAAAGAAGTTTGAGAAAAACTGCTTAGAATCGTCCAAGTTTATGAAATTTTTAGCTCTTTATGATAACCCCGGATTTGAAGAGAATAAAACTTACATATCGGTATGAATGGAAAGTGAATATTGAAATTAATTAGTTTTAATTATAATTCTTCTTACAGACTTATAAACATGTTGTTCCTGTTGAAAATACCGATGGTGTTATCGTAGAAGATAATTCTGAGTCCGATTGGGAAAACAGTATAGCAACAAGTGAAATAGATACAACTGACGACAGTGACGATAACCAACAATTTGAAGTAAAACAATGATTGACGCCTTCTTAAATAGATGGTTAATCATTTTCTTGTTTCAGGAAATCGCCAGTTTGGTACCTGATCTTTCACGTTTTGTAACAGCATTTAATTAAGATCAGTATTTCGGTACGATTTTCTCCCAAATTTTTCAATTTAAAAATTACAAATTCCCTTTGTAATGCCAAATTTATACAACAAATCAATTGAAACAAACTCAACTAATAAGAGTTTTATTGAAACATATATAAAGCTCAGCTAAACTTTAAAAATTCTATTGTTAACATAAAAATCGAATAATAACTCCTATTCTAATACAGGCCTAAAAAATTAATTTTATTTCGATTTACTTTCCTGCACCTTCACCACTCATTTTTTTCATTAATTCTTCATCTTGCATGGACATTGCAGTTAATTTTTTCCCAATTCTTTCATGAATATCCAAATATTTAGCTACACATCTGTCTATACACACAGATTCACCCTTTCCTGAAACATATTTCTTATATGATTTCTTCGTTTATGCAATCGACTCAAAAACATGTTCCAGACTATTACGTAACAAAACAAAGTAACTACATAAAATAGCCGGTGTTATGAGATTTTCGTACTTACCAAGATCAGGTTCACCATATTTTGGGGCTATACATTTCTTATGACAAGCATTGGTCATTCTATTATACAAGTCAGACATCATTTCAATTTCCATTTCTTGCATCATTTGCAATTTAGCCTGATCGGCAACATTAACTTGTGCAGCAGCCATTTCAAATTTTTATAATATTTCTACTTTCAATCTTTCTCTATTATATATCAAATCTTCGTGTGCTTGCTTCGTAGTCTCCGTAATTAGATTTCCTCATGCGTTCTCGTATTCTCATGCTCTCAATCCGTTTCTGATCTATTGATCTTTTCGACCATACAAATGATGAAATTCCCAAAACGGTGAAAAATGTCCTTAAATGGAATTTCATCAAATTGAATCAATTACTTTATCAAATATATTTCAAAATCTTTACCACCCAATTGCTATTTTTCCAAATTTACCAAGTTGCATTATCTCTCAGCCGCGCAGCACATTTTTGTTTTAAGAAAACTGGCAAATTCAATATGTCAATGATGGTTTGACGTTTGTAGATTTTGTAGAGTTCTATTATTTTGCTCAATAATTTATTGCGCAAATTCGAAATTCACAATGGAAAATTCAAAATTTCAATGTAAAAAAGCATTAAATTCTTGACGATTTTTAAATTCTTCAAATAAATGAACTTATTTTCCCTTTTTTCACTTACTCATCGTCAACATGAATTGTCAATTTTTTCAATTCATTACAAATTACAATATGCAATTGTGCATAGTAGGTACCTTAGATTATAGAGAACTCTATTCAATTCTATTCAACTCTATTCTCATTCATTAGGACCTTAGATCTAGTTCTCTATGATCTAAGGATCTAATGAAAAATTGAGCAAATTATCTTGAACTCTCCTCATTCTCCACAGATTTTATTTATAAATATAAGAGGCATGCCATGTCATATTTTATGGCATAAAATTTTGACTTCTGTGTGAAGTGAATTGTTATTTTGCAAGTGTTTCGAGGATTATTTTTAAAAACATATAAAAATGCCATCGAAAAAGAAAAAATACAATGCAAGATTTCCAGCGGTTAGTTGAATATAAAGTGTACATAAAAATTAATATAACTTAAAAAGTATTTAGTTATCTTGATCACAATTGTTTATCACTTGTGTCCACCTCAAAATGTTAATATTTTGTTTTATCTTTCACATTGTTACAGGGACGTATCAAGAAAATAATGCAAAGTGATGAGGAAGTTGGAAAAGTTGCTCAAGCTGTTCCAGTTATAATTTATATCCTTTTAAAATGAAATTTTATATGAGTAGTAAGGTTATGTTCATTTTTGAGACTTTTTGGTGTAGATTTTTCAATAATATTTTAAAAGATTCGATTTCCAGGGTATTTAATTGTTCATTTGCATTACTTTTCAGAAACTACATCATCAATAATCAATCATTTTCATTGACTTACACAATTTATAACATGAACAAAATTTTCCTTAACTTTTAACACCTCGAACAGTTGAATTGTTTATCGAGTCACTGTTGCAAAAGACTTTCAGAATAACAAAATCTCGAAATGCGAAAACATTGTCACCATCCCACATGAAACAATGTATTATGTCGGAAAATCGTTTTGATTTTCTACGGGAATTAGTTAAAGAAATCCCAGACATAAGTGTTGCAGAAGAAGCAGAACAAGACTTAGTGACACCAACAAGTGAACATTCACAACAGTCGTATAATTTCAATATGCCATCGACCAGTTGTAGCGTAATTGTTCAACCTACAGTAAATGGAAGTTCATTAAAGAATGGAACAATACTACAAACAAACAGATCAACCAGTTCATTGCCTACTCCACCAGATTCTGTTCCATTATCTTTTTCACCAAAAATACAAAACAGTACTGATTTAAAACGAACAAGAGAAATTGCAACACGATCATCAGAATCAGAATTTTCATCTAGTACGATAATACGAGCAAATTTTTATAAAGAAAACACAGATGATCAAAATATGCCAGATGCAATGGATCCTCCACCAAAATTATGTAGAACAGATTCAGCTCCACCTAGTGTATCCTTTCAGAATGATAACACAATAGGTATATCTCTTTATTTATTTGATTTTTATGAATTTTATGCAAAACATGTTTTGTTTCAGCCACGGTTACAAAAAAGCCACAAAGAAGGCTGCAACATCAATCTAAATCCATTCCGTGTACATCAAAAGAAACATTACAACCTCCAACTGTACCACCACCAATTATTAACATAGACGTCTGTAATACGCCAATAGTAAAAATAGACTACAGCAATTTAACAATTCCTGACACAGATTCAGTAGAACCTTCTTTTAAAAAGAAGAAAGATCCATCAACGAATATGAATACGTCAAATAGTCCCATTATTAATATAGATCTTTCGAAAATAGCAGCCCAATTCAGTACAAATCCCCTCCCTGCTCCACCACAACTTCAAACAAATAACACACTAGATTTGGATGAGGACTATGACAATATTTAAGCAAACAAAACATTATCCCCTAATACTGTACTTTTAGTTTACTTCTTGTTCTTTTTCTTCAATAATAAAAATGTTCATTTGTGAACCATACATAATATCATAATTATCTTTACTTTGCCATCATCGCATTTTATTAAGTGATTTTATTTGAATTTTAATTAGTTTATGATTTAAGAAAATTTCAATCAAACAATGCCAAAGACGAACGACATACGAAGACGAACTAGAGTGCAAATACTGAATTGGAATGGAAATGGAGTTGTGGACAGTTTGAAAATATGATTTACATATATTATATATAATGCCATTAAGTATAATTTTGTAACATGAATCCTCGTATCCGTATGGACCAATTTATTTGGAAACATTTATTCATTCATTTAATTCATTTCTTTTTTAAATCATTAATGATAAATATTTTAGTTCTTTTCTCTTTACATATAAAATACTGTATGTATACCTAAGATATTTTTGTATCAATTAAGATTGAATAAAAAGCAATTTTATTTTCGAAATTCATGCTTCATATAGAGAAACATACGCTTGTAAACGAAATTTTTAGTAATTTTAAGATGAAATTTTGAAACAAACGAATGCTAGTTTCGAGTTTGTTTTTTAAATACGTAAAAGAAATAAAGCAATCATTTTTAGTGAAAGTTTAAATTGTTTTATTTAAAATGGTTTGTATCAGATTTATAGATGATTCTACTGCGATCAACAAGAAGGAAACATCAGCAAGTTTTTTAATTAAAAATTTTATTTCTTATGCGTTAAGGCACATTACAATGGAGAACAGTTCATCTTATCAGAACCCTTACAAATATTCGAAGACTGTATTTAAAGAGTTATTATTAACTAAAAAAAATATATAAAACTGTAAAGCATAGAGCTAAATATAATTTATAAATTATTCTGAAAAAAAAAATGTATAGAAATAATACATGACGCTCATTTACATTTATAAATAAAAACTATTATCTATTTTTCCAGAAACAATATACCTTTCTTATATTGTTAGGCCGACATAATATTAAACATATTTTTTAAATTGATTTGAGTACATTTTGATGAATTATTATTGTTTTAGGTTTTTGCGAAGATATTCAGTCTACAAGATTTTTCTTTAAATATTACGGACAAATTTGTATTTTTATTTTTATTTTTATTTTATGTATATGTGTATGTATATGCAAATATGTACATTGTAAAATAATTACATAACTATTCAATTGTGATATAATTTTTTCTTTAACGGAGTTTGTATTAAGTTTTGCCAACTAAATTGGTGTTACATATTTTATATAAATTGGAAGCGTAATACTGTCAATCAGGTTATTTGTTTTAACTTATCAAAAAATGAATAGCATTTGAATATTTTACGTGAATTAATAAAAAATTATTTATCAGGTTTTATTTCCATCTAAACATCTTTTAAATGGTATGATTTAAAAAATAAAATACTTTGGCATAAAGAGGATTTTCTAATCTTCATAAAATGTCTTATGTATTAAAAATAAATATGAAATTTAATCATAAAAAATTAATGTCTACTAAGAAAATTTAATTTTTTTGCTAAATTTATAAACTGTACTTTTCAAATAAAATATATATTACATATTAAAATGTTTTTGTGATAGTTTAGTGGAAACAAATCCTAAAAAACAAATTAGTTTAACACGTAAAAAATTCAAACACAAAAGTCGTTACATTAAGGCAAGATTATTTGTTTTCTTTATTGCATTGTTGTACAAAAAAACGTTAGTAATAGTAAACATTTCATTATGAAAGTCGATGAATATCGTTTGATTATCGAGTAACATATTTGTATTATTTTTTTTCTTGTTGTTGTTGTTTTCATTTAGATTACGTTAAATTAATTAACTATTAATATGTACTTTAAGTACCTAACTTAGGTCATTTCCCTCATAAAGACTTTCACAACTTTCGAGTAATCGTAGAACGGGTGAAATGTCATATGGATAAAGTGATCTTGATACCAGACGACTGATTTGTAAACGTAAACGTATTAGAACACCCATTGCTTCATCGAGAACATTTGTTCCCATACCGAAATCGTGACAACTTGTTACAAACATTGACCAATTGAGTCGAATGTACTTCAGAAATCTTAATAAATACAATAGAAAACATGTTTCATTACTAACTAATAAATCTAATAGTAAATCTGAACTGTTCGATATCATTTTTAGAAATTCTAGGAACGTATAAACCGGATTCAACATTGCTACTAGTTCTGGGAAAGCATTATTACGAAATGATATGCCCGCAGTTACATCCAGAGTACAAACCATTGCTTCTATCAAATGATCATCTTGATCATCAAATAAATGAATGAGAATTTTACTAAAATGACTTTCCGGATGAAATTCAAGTGTATTCTTAATAAATGATTCTAATTTCTTTAATACGTCACGAATCGATCGTTCAATTAAGACCATATCTTGAAATGCATCATAATCAGTACTATCAATTGATGAATCCGATGAATCACTACGAATTTCTTTAACTGTGACAGCAACTGATTTAAGTACAAGCAATACCATTTTTTGTAAAATTGTTTTATCCATATCAATAACTTCACTACATCCACTACTTTCATCACGTGAATGTTCAAGAGTATTCGGTTCATATATAATACTCGGATCTTTATATCCAATTAAACTCACTGAATTTTCTGGTTGACGTCTTGGTAATGAATCTAATATTCGAAAATCTTTAACATGCCGAACTATTTGATGTGCAAGTTGACAAGTTTCTTCTGGTAACAAATCTTGTAGAGCAAGTGTACTTCCATAACAAAGTGCTTCATTGAATAGACTTAACATTTGTTTGTAAATGGTACAAGATAAATTCTGACTTAAAAGTAATTCAAACTTATCTAGCTGTGCATAGAATGGTAGTGTTTCAACGATTGATAAATTCGCTTTAACACTTATTATATTCTCCCAAAGACATAAAAATGTCAATATACAACTTTCAGCTATTGTTATATCTCGATGTGCTGAAATTAAATTGCTCATGTTCTTCACCAATGCAGGCCACTTATTTTCTAAAATTTTTATTGTGATACATTTAAGATGTGTTGTATCAAAACTCTCTGAATCTGTTAAAGAAATGATTTGACATCCATTTTGTGAGTTCAATACATGATTTGAATTTGTGCTCTCTTCTACTGGTCTATGATGGGTAATCATATTATTTTTTGTGTTTGAAAGACCACTTACATGACCATTCATACTGCTGCTGCTGCTGCTGCTACTACTTCCAACACCACCACCATTACTACCACTACCACCTCCACTACTGCTTCCAGCCGCCATTTCCGGATTATAATGTACAGCAAAATAATTCGTTTCTAATGTTGGCTGTCTCGGTACAGATAGTGCATCTACACTACCATCACCAATATCATCTTCTAATGGATGTGGATCAATGTCTTTCCATTCAACAATTCTTTTTATTATTTCTAAACTGAAATTGATCTTTTGTACTGCTTCATAGTCCAAACGTTCGAATAGAAATAAATTATCAACTAATTTTTTGAGCCAATTATCATCCATATTATTTTTAGCAATAACTAAGAAACTAGCTAATACATGACCTGCTAAAAATTGTACATATTTATTGTTGAAAGTACCAAGTTCAATGATTTCATCAATTAAATTGTGATCATTACGTATTAACGCATCACAAACGTCCATTATTCGGCTACATATATTGCCTTTACTGTTTTGTTTTAAATATACATCAAATAATAGTTGTAAATTTGATAAAAATTGTAGTAATTTACTTATTGGCCATTCACTTAAATTTGCTACACGTTTAACACCATTCACATCGTGGCTATAATGTGTTTGAAATGGTTTTCGTAAGGTCCTTTCACTTACCCCACACAAACATTGTTTAACCAAATAATCCTGAAATTCAGCCATTTCACTACCACTTGTTCCATTATTTGTTCGTAATAAATCTGGAATTTGTTGTATTCGATCGACTTCATCGGTTCCCGATTCAACCAGACTTTCATTTGAATCTGATACTGTTGGTGTTGATGCTGCGGGTGATGAAGAAGAAGTTGATGGTCTGACAAGTATATCCGGTGTTGTTTCTTCATCATCATCTTGTCTTTCTGTTGTATCTCCTGTTTTCCTTTCGATTCGTTGCCGTTTTGTAACTGGTTGTTCATTTGACATTGTCCTTGAGCTTTCCACACCAGAGGGTGGACGTTCTTTGCGTAAAACCATTAAACTGAATTACTGTTTGACGCTATCTTGCTTGTTCCCAAATTATTGTCTTAAGCTTTAAGTTGACAAGAACATATTTCCTGTAATAATGAAAGATATATTAAAATATAACACGTGCTATAAAATTCTAATCTAGCTACTGTATATCTTTATAAATGACTCTAAACATTAAATTAATGCGAATTATATATAAAATTTTTGCTTTTGCACAAAATTCCAATTGTGTGAGACACTCACAAAAGCTAGTTCCTGGTAGTACCCAGTAGCCGCACGTTGCCATATGTAGTCAAACTTGAAACGCGCAATATCACCAAACTGTATGTACCGAATATGATATAATATGTTATATTATAAGGATTTCTACCTGAAATTAAGTAAATTTTCATTATACTCTTAGAATTTGTTAGAAAATATATGTACTTGGTGTGAATTTGCACAAGAACCTTTTTTTGTAAAATAAAGTGAATCCTTCAAAACAAATTATTTATTCGAATTTGAATAGTAATTTATCATCAACCTATTAGTTTTAAAATTTTCGGATTCATCCAGAAGAACGCAACGACTTCCACCTGGTTATTTAAAACACAAAACGTCTTCAGTTTTAATAAAGTAGCTACTGAAATACGCAATCACAAGGTTACGTGGTATTTCCCACGCATTCTTTGTATGAATTAACAAAAATATGAAATTTTTCATAATTAAACATGAAATTTCATTAAAAATTATGATAAAATAACAAAAATTCAATAAACTTTTTACCAAACATTTCACAAATATTTACCTTCTAAACATACAAAATGTCACTTGCAAAACAATTTCATTTTTTCTTGTTTTTTTTTATTAATCACACATGTGAAGTATCGTAAACAATATAATAAATTATATAAATTATAATATTTGTATATTGTTTATTATTAAACTTTTCAAATTACTTTATATTTCTTTAAAAAGATTAAAAGAGAACTGAAATTGACTTCTTAATTACACACACAAGCTAACCCGCCATCTTGAACTAATGTGACGCTTTCGAATGAAAATTACGAAAATATGAAAAAGTTGAAATTTTTTCAAAATATATTAATTAAATTGAAAATTTTCTATTAGTTTATTATTTTTAATCAGTTTAAACGTGAATAAATGTAAAATTATTGAAAATTTTCACTAATTTTTGTAATTCCATTCTTAATATGATATTTGAAAAACAGATGGCTACTTGTATGCAAGCGAATTCCAGTCTTGTATCAATTTTATCAATTTTTATTTCAATAAAATCCATAAGATGGCACAGTGAATGCAATGAACTGCATTACCATAAAGACTTCCAAACCATTGACAAAATTTCTTATGTTTTTCATTTGACATTGACCAATAAAGTTACGGTCAGTAAAGGTGCGGTGTACTGAGTTGGCGGTATTTAAAGTGCAAAAATTGTTGAAAAGAAGAGATTTATCAGTAATATTTAATCGATAAAATGTCGGGATTACCATTGTTTACAACTGAACCAGCTTACCAAAAAGTTAAGCAATATTTTAACGACAATGGAACGAAATTAAATATTAAAAATCTCTTCGAACAAGACCCGGGCCGTTTCGACAAGTTCAGGTATGAAAGTGGCATTGGAAAGGAGAAGGTTCTCTAAGAATTTAGTGAAAATTTAGTGAATCCCTTAACCTCATTGATCATGATTACACAAGAAGGTCAAAGAATTCTTCATTCAGAAATAATCTCAGATCAAGTGGGATTGCTTAGTTCTTATGACCTTGGCAAAAATGCAAGAAACGTTTGTGTTCTAGCGAAAGTGAAAGCATCTCGTGGCTCAGGTTCAAAGGGGGCATTGACACAATGATTATTTTTCGTAATTTAAATGTACCTTTTAAAGGATTAATATTAGTGAATGCAAAATTTCATTCATTCTACAATTTGTTTCATCATCTTTGACGCAATCTCCATAGTAAATGATTCTTGAGTTTATTGTCCCTCGAATTGCATAATCGAGTGAACGTATCGTTTGTGTGATCGATATGTACCTACTTAGTATTTGTGCCTCATTACTCATTACTCGCTCGACACTTTCTGACCTCTGTGGCTTTGGAATATCCTTGGACGTGTGATTTTCTAGAACTAGATCACAAATAGACTTTCACTAATGATTAATAATTTTCACAGTATTCGCCTACCAACTCCAAACGATGGTGAAATTCTCCTCGATTACTCGAAAAACCGCATCACCGAGGAAGGACTGAAGCTGCTTGTGGATCTTTGCAATGCACGAAAACTACCAGATGCACGAAATGCAATGTTCACTGGTCAACACATCAACATCACAGAAGATCGTGCTGTTCTCCATACTGCTTTGCGTAATAGATCAAAGGACGCAGTACTTGTTGATGGAAAAGATGTCATGCCCGATGTACGTGCTGTTCTTGATCACATGAAGGAGTTTACTCATCAAGTACTGTCTGGAAATTGGAAAGGTTATACTGGAAAGAAAATAACAGATGTTGTTAATATTGGTATTGGTGGATCGGATTTGGGACCTCTCATGGTTACTGAAGCACTAAAGCCCTACTCGAAAGGCCTAAACTCGTACTTTGTTTCTAATATCGATGGAACACATATGGCTGAGGTTCTTAAGAAAGTGAACGTGGAAACGACACTTTTCATTATTGCCTCAAAAACGTTCACTACCCAAGAGACTATTACTAATGCTACATCTGCCAAAAACTGGCTGTTGGAACATGCGAAAGATGTAAGTAACATAAATTTGTACCTGATAAGTATTTGAAATTTATTCTATTTAATTTCATCAACAGCCTGCAGCAGTAGCTAAGCATTTCGTTGCTCTATCAACCAACAAAGAAAAGGTTACAGCATTTGGAATCGACTCTAGAAACATGTTTGGATTCTGGGATTGGGTTGGAGGACGTTATTCTTTATGGTCAGCTATTGGTTTATCTATCAGTTTAGCAATTGGATTTGAAAACTTTGAAAAACTTTTGGAAGGAGCCTACTTTATGGATAATCATTTTAAGACAGCTCCCCTCGAGAAAAACGTAATTGTTAATTCGTAAAATTTATTTTATGTGTCACAATAAATTCACTTTTTAGGCTCCTGTCATTCTTGCATTACTGGGAATTTGGTATTCCAACTTCTATGGAGCTGAAACCCATGCTCTGTTGCCGTACGATCAGTATTTGCACAGATTTGCAGCATACTTCCAACAAGGTGATATGGAAAGTAATGGAAAATTCGTTACGAAGTCTTCCCAAACTGTTAATTACAATACCGGACCAATCGTTTGGGGAGAACCTGGAACAAATGGACAACACGCTTTTTATCAATTAATCCATCAAGGAACTCGCCTTATCCCATGTGACTTTATTGCACCTGCTCAAACGCACAATCCAATCGCAGGTGGTGTACATCACAAAATCTTACTTGCCAATTTCTTGGCACAAACTGAAGCTTTAATGGCTGGAAAATCCGAAGCCCAAGCTAGAGCTGAACTAGAGAAATCTGGTGTTACTGGTGAAAAACTGAGCAAACTACTACCTCATAAAATCTTCAGTGGAAATCGTCCAACGAACTCCATTGTTGTGAAAAAGGTTACGCCATTTACTTTAGGAGCACTTATTGGTAAGCCTAATAATTCTGAAATTATCTAGAACAACACACTAATTGTTTGGTTTTCATTCACAGCCATGTACGAACATAAGATCTTCACTCAAGGTATTATGTGGGATATCAACTCATTTGACCAATGGGGTGTTGAGCTTGGTAAGCAACTTGCCAAAGCTATTGAACCCGAACTTGCAAATGCAAATAAAGTAACTTCACATGATGCTTCAACTAATGGCTTAATGAACTTTATCAAAGCGAATTGGTAAAGTGTTAAATGATTTTCTTAATAAACGACTATTGCATAAGCGAATTAATAGTGATTGCAGTGTACACTATACAATACTTAATTGATTTGATCTAAATACGTATAGTGATAAAACTATAGACGGTACATTTCAACTGTTAAAAACCATATTATTATATTTTTATGTTTTGTTTTGTCTTTATCATTTTTAAATGAATGTTAAACGTAGTTTAATGTTGGTCTAAAATATATTTGGCTTATTAGTAAACAAAATCTTTCATTCATTCTCCCTCATATGCAAAATTTTAAGTCTTATCAGTTTATTTAATAAATGTAACAAAGTAAAGGAAGTAAAACCACTTGTTACATAAAACAAAATGAAGTTAAAACAAATAACTAGAAATCTTATCAACGTCGGGTTATCTTGTTTATTATGTTTATAATAGTACTACCTCATGGAATTATTCTTGTTGGTGATCTGCTTGCAAATCTTTAGAAGGGTTTCTTCAACATTTTGCGACATTACTCCTCTAGTTTTTCTCTCATAAAACATTTTTATTTTTAAGAAAGGTACAGTCAAGCATTTTAAACTCAAGTTTCTTTCGATATTGTCTTCAAATTTTATAAATATCCGTAAATAGTGGAATTTTAACTTTTTAATAGTTATTCATATTTATTTTCAAATTTACAACTAGGAATTATAATTTTTTTATAATTTACAATAGCTCATCATTGATCATGAAAACAGCTTTCTAGGCACTGCTTAAACAATATAAAATTTACGGATTCACTATGTTCCCAATAGCAGGTTTTTCATTCTAAATATTTCTGCGATAAATTATTAACCAAATGTCAAATAGCTTGTGACAAATTGGAGAAGTGTGGGTCTTAATTTTTTCTTTTAATATTTTTTACATAAAATATTTTAAAACAATTAACATATGGGAAACATCTTTACTTGTTTCTGCACATTATTCAATAACCTAACTCATATTTATGGCTGTAACATACAAACATGATGCATTTGATAAAATGTTATTTGTTAAATTATTTTTCTGAATAAAAATTCTGTACAAAAGACATGAAAATATTTACACAATATTGTAATCTTATGAAATAAAAAATGATCACAAAAATAGATTCTTATTGTTGCTAACTTACAAACAAGTTCTATTAAATATGACTTTTTCTTAAAACTATAAAAACTATTCATCGTTCAAAACATGTTAGACAAACACAGGAACTAAATCTTCATATAAGCTGGTATTACTCTCATTAACAACAAATAAATGTTTTTACCCTGATATGTTCACATCTCCCAAAATTCAAACAGGATTTTGTTGTTAAATATTCTTGAATCAACGAATAGCAAAGAGACGAGATCCTTTACATTTATATTATACTTTTGATATTCATGTGAGTACTATTCAAAGTACTTTTCCTACGTTCATAAATCTTAGATATATATTTTTATTTGCTTTAATCATGCAGCTCCTGGTTGCCTTCTAGCATCACTCAAGGAGCATTTTGTCAAATATTATACTTTCTATAAAAGAATATAGTTGTTAATTTTGAAGCTCGTGTAAAATCTTGAAATTTGATGAATCTTACCAGTTGGTTTAAAATTAATTTCTACGTCTTTTGTTGCTTGAAATTGGTGGTGGAGTTGTTGATGGACTGCTAGATTCTAAGGACATAGATCCCCTTGTGCGCTTCGCTGCTCTCTTTGGAGTATCATTGGAAAGTAACTTTGCTGATACTTTCTTTTCCAAATCCTTTGCTGAAGCTGTAAGCTTTGGGCCAAGAGGAGTTTTATCTGGAAAATTTATGTTTAGTATGATTAGCTGCCTTAGAAATACGCACATGCTGTGTACATTTTTGTTTGTAAACAATGCATTCAGATTAATTTATTATCTTACCCATGCGCGGATCGAGTGTTTTCTAAGTGCGATATATAATAAATCAAATAAATTTGTTAAACAAACCTTTTGTTTCTATCTTCTTTTCTTCGATTTCTGGTCGCCTTCTTGACATTAGACCGCTGAACTCGGCATCAGGCAAAAAGAATTCTTCCTCTTTGTTGGGAAATGGTAGAGGTTCCATTTCATTGAGAGCATCCAAATTGTACATCGTTTTCAAATGAGACCATATGCACTCTCCCGGTATATCTCTATTTAACGATCTTGACAAGCGGTATACAATACAAACCATGTTGAAGTGTCTGTTCACACCAACTGGTTTTAAGCCTTCCAAAGCAAAGTACAATTGAACTTCCTCTTCTGCTGACCATTCCATTTCATCTGGTTTATCCTTCTGGGTCATCGTCATTGTTATTAATTTATTTTGCGTTTAGTTTGAGTTCACGCAAGTACTAGTTAAAATCTGATCGAAGTGATAATACAGAAAATTCAACTTTTCAAACGTCAAACTTTCCGCTATATCTTGTTCTTTATCATTTCTGAAAATACATCCAAACCTGGCAATTATACCAACAGCTTAAAATAAATCATGGACAAATTGTTTGAAGCAGGAGCTGTTTTGACTAATATTCCAGTCAAAAATTAGTTTCATCTCAATTATATTCAATATTCTTTAGTTTTGTTCCATTAACATGTAATTTAAATAAGTTTAATAAGTTCCAATTTAATTATTTCTGGTAGCTTTTTCAGAACTTCTTATCTGGACACATACTCTTTCAAAAACACGTGAAAATCGACTTTGATAGCTCGTTAGTAAACTAGTGTGTTCAACGCCGAATAAAAGTTATGGGAAACCGGGTATTAGAATTCTCACCAGATGGGAAGCTATTTGCGTACATCAATACTTATGGAATACTTACAATATGGGACACAGAAACAAACGAACTTAAACAGGAATATACCCCTAACTTGCACTTAACATCTCCATGTACTTCATTAACCTGGATAGTCGTGAATACACAGAAGCGCACACCCAAGGTTTGCAATAGTCCTTATAGTTTTATCTAATATTTAAAATATTGTTAATTGTTTTAGGCAAAAAAGGCAAGAAAATCTTTAGATGCCAGCCATGGAAATCAACTATACCTGGCATTTGGAACAAGTAAAGGTGGTGTAGCCTTATATTCGTACTCTTCAGCAAAGGTTTGTCAAATGGGGTACACAATATCATAGAGAGAAATTCATGTGTAAATAATGTATTACAGATAGAACGAAATTTTAATGGCGAAGGCCATTCATCAAAAGTTTTGGATATTATCAATGATAATGGGGACTATATATATACATGCGGAGAAGATGGAAAAATAATTGTGTGGAGTATTTCAGAAGAAAAACAGATAAATAGCTGGGCTGTAGGAAACGAAAAACCTCACTGCTTGTTATATTTACCAGAATCGAAATCACTTCTTGTCGGTTGTCGACAATTGAAACAGTACTCTGTTGAAAGTCAAGAACTTTTAAATACTTTTATTGGACATTCATCAGAAGTGACGCTACTAACATCATTTATGCATGACGAAACAGAATACGTTTTATCTGGATCGAAAATGGATAGTCTGCTTAGTTTGTGGGCTATGAAAAAGTCTTCTAAATACAAAAATGCTGTAGCTAAATTTCTTATGGAAGATGTTGGAAACTACTTGAGCTGTCGAATAGTCGATGAAGATGTTATTCAAGTTGCTTCAACAACACGAACTGGTGTTGTACATTTCTATGTCAAAAATCTGGACAAGTATGAAAATAATTTTCTTGCCAATTCGTGGAACATTAGGTTAAATATTTGTGACATTTTAGACTTGAAGCCGACAAACCTATTAAACCAAAAGTTACTATTGAAGTTGTGTCAGAACATACCTCAACAGTGGAACCGGTGCCAACATTATCAGCATCTCTGAAATACAATAACAACAAAGACGAAATTTTACTTGGCTATGGGGACTCCCATATACTGACATTTGAGCGTTTGGTAAAATTTTAAGTAAATTGTATGTTGAGTGTTTAATTTTTAATTTTTTAAGGAACCAAGTTTTGCAGAAAAACGACAAATTCTAGTACGAAACAGCTCTAAGAAAGTACCGGCGAAGGGTGCGAGCAAAAAGGCTGAGGGAAATTTAAAAGTTCTAGTGCCAATTGTTTCATCTAACGATGTTGAGTATCAGTCCACTGCAACAGTTTCAAGAAAATCTAATAAAACCATCGAAATTCCCATGGAGACACGCCTTGAAAATATTAGTATCAATAAGGGAGAAGCACCACATGCTCAAAGTAAAGTCCAATTACTTGTGCAAGGTCTGAGAAATCAAGATCCAAAGTATGTATGATTCGTGTTTGAGGCCTTATGGCTTTCTTTAATGAAATTTTCATTTTTAGTTTGTTGCGGACAGTTCTATCCCAAACCGATCCAAAGGTTATCGAACTGACGCTACAGAAGTTACCTGTACAATACGTTGGTAGTTTAGTTACCGAATTGACATCCTTAATGCAAAAGAAAACAGCCAAGTAATAAGATTTAGTTTAAAAAATATAAAACCACAAAATTCACTAGTACCGTTCTTACAGTGTACAAATAGGGACTGCATGGTTCAAAGTTTTGGTAAGAACACATTCAAGCCAATTGATGGCATTGGGGAAGGATGAGTTATTTGATAGGTTAGGTCCATGCCTGGGACTTATTGAACAGAAACAAAACTTTTTAAAGGAATTATCAAGGTAGACTGATTCATTGAGTTTCTGTAAATATCTACTCACTGACCTGTTAATTTCAGGATTCAAGGGCGGTTGGAACTTTTAATAAATCAAATAAAAACAAATTCAGAAGAAGAAAATCTCAAAAATGATAATCTTCTTGTATACGTTGATGCAGGTAAATTGTTGCAGGATTATTTCAAATTTCATAAGAATTAATTAATATGTTTTACCATAGATTCGTCTAATTCTGATGCTGAAGATGAAAATGTTTATAATATGGAAAGTTCTTCGGGTGAAGAATGGGCTGGAGAAAATGACACAGATGAGGAAATGGAAGTTTCTGAAAAGGAATGAAAATGTTATTAAGTTATTTACAAATCTATTTTCCTCTGAAATATATTTTTATTTGTAAAAATTGTTTATTTAATTTTTGAAAGTGAAATCAAAACAAGTAAATTTAAATAAAGTATTTCTACTTTAACAAGGCAATCAAAAACTTATTACACTTAATTAAATGCTGTAAAAACATTGTTTATATGCCTCGGTAGCGCAGTAGGCAGCGCGTAAGTCTCATAATCTTAAGGTCGTGAGTTCGATCCTCACCCGGGGCACGACTTTTTGGAAAAACTCAAGTGAAATAAATTTTATTTTCTTAAAATTTGTTAAAGCTTTTACCTTTTTAAATAATTTTGTTAATGTAAAACAAGTTAAGGAGGAATTTTATGCACAACTGATTGAAAATTCGATTGTCTAAATCTTCTGCGAAGTCTTTTGAATTGTGAGATTGAATTTATGAGAATCACTAGTTAAAATTGTTTTTGTGACGATAAATGTATTATTCAGATGTTTTTATATTTTACTTTTGATTATTATAATTGTAATTCAAAATCCCCGCGACATTGGCGATGGAACCCTGCTAACGTTCACAGCACCACCTACAAATTTGACGTTTCCACTGCTGACTACTAAAGCCCGCGTACTAAAATACATGTACTAAAAGCAAGCAAAAATCTACACTTCTCTCTTTTCCACGTATTTGTATTTCGTCCATCGAGGAAATATGGCGATTATTACGTGTTGACCTGCCGACATATGAATTGTTGTTGAAAAAGAGTTGGAAGTTCATGGCTTTGTAAATCGAAAATCGTGCATGTTCCGTGTGTGTTTTAATTTTGAATGAAGTTTTGAAAAATTTTTTAAATAATAAATAATATTGTATTTCGAAAATAATTTCAATTGCATTCTCGGTACAGTTTTCTGTAAGTGTTCTGTGAAGTAAAAAACCAAAAAAAAACAAGAAAAAAAGGAAAAATTTCGAGAACAAATTGTGGAAAAATTTTTGATTTTATTTCATTTTCATTTTGAAAATTTGTTCTTATTGTTATTGTGATAAAATTGTTCGTTTGAAAATAAGGAAAAAATTTTCTCTAAATAAACTCATTTCTCAGAATGGAGGCGATTGCTAAACACGATTTTTCGGCTACAGCAGATGATGAGTTGAGTTTCAGGAAATCACAAGTGCTCAAGGTATATTGTAGTAAAGTAATGATTCATTTTTAAATAATTTCTGGGACATTACAATTATTCCAAAGTGGTTGATCATGTTGGAATCTACCCGGTTTTCAGTTGAACTCTTTTTATTTCTCATCATATATGGTTATGTGCATATTACACTGGTCGTATATTATACAGGCACAAAAGCATTTAAACCATTCATTTTCGTTTTCATCTCCGAACCTGTTCGTACATACCTTGAAATATCCTCCCTTCCCATTTATGTACATATAATCTTATTCCTTTTCTTGACAAAACCTCTTAGGTAGGTATGTGCTACTACTGTATTGAGTTGAGGAGCTTTAGCTTTTGTGGTTCTTGGCAAACTTGAAAATTGTTAGAAACACTCCTTCCCTTCTTCGAGGAATATCTGAAATCTCTCTAAAATCTGAAATTGACATTGGCCGGACTGAAATCAAACGAATGAAATGAATGGTGGTGGTTGTCAATGTAGTCAATGATTATGATATGATGATGATGAAGGTGGTGGTGGTGATAATGATGGTATTTGTGTTCAATTTCATTTACACTCATTCAAATATATTGTATAAATTATAAAACTGATGTGTGCGTTGTGTATATGTGATTTAAGAAGTAAAAATAAATATTTTATTTCCGTCTTTTCATAAAATCATCTTCTCTTGAATTCCTGTTTAAATATTTGCCTCCTTTTGCAAAAGAATAAGATGAAGTTTTTCCTACTAGCAACTAGAATTTACCCTTTAACCTCTTCGTCGCATTTGTGTGTGTTCCTTCATACATTTACGCACATTTATTCAAAATGACATGAATATAAAACAAAAATTTGTAATTTTCAAAATCATAACCTCGATTGTGAAGAGAACTGAGAATTTCTATTTCTCCTGCATTTCAAATCTCGTTTGTTTACTTTGAAAGTGGTCCTTGACTCCGGAACATATTTCGCTTGCTCTAATCTCAGAAGTTGAAATGAAAAGAATTTGCATGATGCTGAAAAACTATGCTGTCTGTTCATGTTGTCCCCATGACATTCGTTCGTTTTAACTATGTGTATGTTATTCACGTAACCCGGCATCATCTGCTGGGACGAGGGGTGAATGAATTGGCAATGTTTACAAAAATTGTCACGAGTTTAATTAAAAAGATATAGTATGTATGTACTGATTCCAAGTTTACTTTTCTCTATTCAAATTGAGAAAACTCGAAAATTTGTTGCTGAATTTGGATTCATTGAATTGATTCATTTTTTTATTTTCAAAATTTCAACAAATTCAAGTTTTTTCCAATTGGTTTTTGTGCTTATTTTCATCAAGTACACGTGAACAATAATTCAGCAATTTATTTCAGCTATTAAATTCAGCTATTGAATTGTGTCATTTCAATTCCAATTGGAAATTACAAATTTGCATCTGTTTGACAGTTTACATTCAGTCTGTAGTTAAGTAAGATCGTATACAGTGTAACTTATATCTATATGTAGTTGGTTTGTATTCACAACCTTCATTTTTCTTAATGGCGCTTAACCCTAGATTCATAAACATTCGTCTATTAGACATAATTATTTTTTTGATGATTTCAGATTTATGCGTTATAAAATACAACAAAATACATTTGAATCTTAAATGTTGTTTCTTTATCAATAATTTAATTAAATAGATATGAGAAAAAAAGCATACACATGAATTTTTTGCATTGAGTACAACAAAACCTGGTCATTCACAGTTTTTGATAATCACAGAAACTACAAATTTTCTTCTGTGATCCTGTAGGTGTTGCTTGAGCTGTGGTTGATGTTTCGCTCAGTACTTCAGCAACCTTCACTTTTATGCAGCGCTTCAAAGTGGGCATTTTTTAAGTAGGTAACCAAGCGTCACACAGTTTTGTGGATACTTCATTATATTATGCACATATCTAATATATAATTTGGCTATAGCCATATTCAGAATTCCAGAAAAGTAACAAAGTGGACATTTGCAATCGTAACACTATTCACAAAGATTCTTTTGCATATGAGACAATAAGTCATCTAGGAAGGTACTAAGGAGTTGAACCTTCTATCTCCTTCACTCTGAAAATTATAACGGTTTACGTGATTTGCGCGGTCTGTGAGACGAATGTTTATGAATCTAGGGTTGAATAAGAATATTTTAATTGCTTTCAACTTTTGTCATAGCAAAACACTATTGTCGGAAAATCCAGTGGTAATTTTTCAGAATTGGAAAACAATAGGGAAGGTTTGGTCCTACATAAAGTACAGGCTTAGAGGAAAATGTGTATTTACTTTGAAGCAGATAGTTGCTCTTCGTAGCATTTGCCGAAAATTTACTGGGCATTATGCCTCGCAGATGGCATGTGATTATAGACGCTAATGGTGATTGGACTTATTACTAATGTAATTGCGTAATGCCTCAAAAATATAAACAAGATTAGCATAGATTTCACTATATACAATTTAACTTAACAGACTGTATCTCCAGAAGGTACTTACTATTAAATGGTCAGGTGTTTCAATTTAACAAAATTTCTCATGTAGCAATTGCAATTTAACTCGCTGCATTTAATGCTACAATGGAATGTAATACAAACTAAGTACTTTGAAAATAAAAATTTAGTTCAATTTCATTCGTTACTTTCTCTTGTGTGTTTTTCAGCTGCTTTTAATTTGCCAACTTTGTCTTCTGTGTGAATTAAAAACAGAAATTCCATTACCTACACCTCTTAAATAACAATAAGCTAAACGTGTTTCCAGCTACTATACTGTTATAAGAGTAAAATTAAGAAGAATACGAATAGTCTGCGGTTGGTTAGGTCAAGATCAAAACACCTCCGTTACACCGTGGTTTGTGTGAAGGTCAAAGTCAATATCATTAACTGATTATCTGATACGAAGCAAAGAATACCAGATAACAGTTTTGTATACCTACTTCTTTTATTTTTCGAAATTCTTTTGTTATCTCTTTGAATATTTGCTTTTGAGAATTTCTGAAAGTCAAAAAATTACTTTCGTTTTATTAAGAAAACATACATTTCAGAAGACAACCTGAATCTTTTGTATGGGAAGTCCCTGGAAAACGCACGGTAGACAAAAGTGATCCATGGAAAAAAGCTAGGAAATGAAATATTAATATAGGTCGGTCATACATATGAACCCATCAGGGTGCTTCGTTTAGCCGCTATGGTCCAAAAACCTATTTAAGAGTAGCAACTCGTTATTTCGAATCGGATTTGAAATAAATTTTTGAAACCAAGGAACTGTATCAGGATTAAAAGTATGATTATCGATTAAATGGTTTACAGGATACTAAAATGATCACCTACAAACAATTAAACATAGTCGATTGATACAACAAGTGCCACTTGTATTTGTTAAACTCGAAAAATATCTACTCATAATTCAAGCGTTTCATCATCATCTCTAGAAACATTATGGGGTGTGCATACACTTGCTTCTCATTCGGCATACTTACAATATTTCACAACAAGGCAACAGAGACAAGTCTGTATTTTGCTCATGCAAACAAAAATAGTACTTATTAGCACAAAGTCTTTCATATAATTATAAATTGCACAACCTTTGACAAATGGTATCCCCCTATCAGCACAGGAGCAAAGACTGCATGCATCCTAGAGTAAAACTCCTAGCAAGACTTCACAATTCATAGCATGAATATGGGAATTATGGAAGGCATACGTTTGTTGTATTACCTTATTTTTCCCTAGAACACTAGGGGAGGAAAATTTTCAGATTTTAAAGGTACGATGAAAAAGGATATTATAAAAAACAGTCAATATTTGCATGGATAGAATGAAGAGAATTCAGACAACGAAATGTAAAGTTATAAATCAATAATTCACGGAAAAAATTTCTTTCTGTCTGTTGGTGTACTCGATTTATTCGAGTTTTTATATTTAGACATAAATTTATAAATTTAGAATTTCCAGTGAAGATTGGGGCTAAAATTATGGGCACAGATTTACTTAGAACAACGTCGTGCTGATGTTATTCACCTAAAAAGTTATCTCCATTTCATTAATATTTAAGGTAGCAAAATTAAATTTTTATCCTTATACAAAATCATATATGTATGTATATTTTTGTGTATATGTAAAACCACCCTTTGTGCTTCAATATACACGTAAATCCCAACACAATGTTCACAAGTGCTTCCCCCCTGAGACAAATAATTTTCCCAAACATTTTTAAAACCAAACCAACAACAGATTTCAGATAGGCCTACCAAGGGAATTAGGTGGATATTAATACAATATATAGTATATCTTATACATATATGCCTAACAAATGGCAGCATATATCAGAGTAAAGCATAGACATAGACAACTGGGAAAAATGTTGGGGTTTTCGGGCTTAAATTTTCCGCCAAACTCATAATAAATAGCCATTTTGTTCTGGCATATTTGAGTGCATGAATTCTTCGCATAATCAGCTAATGTACATACAATGTGTCCGGGTTTATCTATAGCTTCATATGAATGACTAGCTATGCCGCCATTCTGTCGCCTGTCTATTCATTAGAAAAATGAACTTTCTTTCAAAGTTGATACTTTTATTTACCTATTTTCCTTAATGTTCTGTATATTGAAGTTCTTTGTAATTAAATATGCATAGACATTTTACCCCATACCATCATGGTGAAACATTCACGCGAAAAGGATATCTTCATTGACGAGGGTTTCAACTTTAATTTGTTCCGATTTCCTGTGACATTGTGATACTTGATACAACAGTATCAGGACACGGCTTCGTTTCAATGTTAGAACCTATACAACAACAGAGAGACTTCTATTGGTTATTGAGTATTGATTTTCATGCTATTAACCAGCCTTACCATATAATATTAATTCGTTTCTAATTAAATAATTCGTGGGAACGATTCCATATTTTCCCTTCATCTAATTTACTCAAAGACTGCGGAGGCTATAAAAACTTGATATTCAATTTATTTGAGGTCGAAAAGGGTAAAGTATTCAATTTTGTATTCATTACAACAGTCAGAGTTTCCTGGGAAAAATAAATTTTTCAAGAAATTTATGAAATTTTTTAAATTTAAATATATATACAATACTTATTCATGCGATCAAGACTCGTGCCATTTTGGGTCTACAAAAGGTTGCTTTCCTTTATCACATTTTACTTATTCTGGAAATTTTGCTTACGTCAGGCAATTCCTTGCATTCCACAGGGACGTAGGTGACTCATCTTAAATTAAAGTTCATCGTACATTTAACAAATTTTTGTTGACTTTATCCTACTCGTCCTTCAGTAGTACGGTTCATGCTGGGTTTGTTGGATGTCTAAACAAAAAAATTGTGTAAAGGGTGTGAATGAACAGAAATTCTTAGATAGTCATTGACTTGTGGGGTAAATTGTCCTATTAAGTAAACGCTTCCTTTTACTGGTGGTGCACAGTTGGTTGTAATAGCCCTGGATTTTATGGTTAATTGACTTAAATAAATATTGTAACACAAGTTCCATGAACGGAATTCTACATCATTCGTTAGATACAAACCTTTATGAAACATTAAATAAAGGTGCGGACGTGCCTGCTCAATAATGATGTAAGGATCCAAAATAATGTTTTCTATGAATCCATCCATCCATTCATTCTTCATCTTAACGCTACAAGAGTTTCAATTGATTTTTATATCATCATTCTCAATGATCAATTTTATTTTTTATTTAATAACTGCATACCGATAAAACCAAGTTTGATGAACTTGTGTTCCGAGAAATCTGGAATAAATCAAGTTTAAGTTAACTAAGATTTAATTACGTTAAGTAAATTTGATCAAGTGTGAATTAATTAGAAATAAATTTGTGTCCTTAGGCAAAGTCCAAAGTAATACTAAAGTCCATTAATTTTAAATGAGAAGTCCAAATGAAATTAAGTTCAGACCTGTCCCATTTTGGTGTTAAATTATCTAAGTTTTGTGTTAAACATACAATAAAAGTTATGGAAGAAATTTTATATTCTCAGTATTATAATTACAGCAATAAGATTTTGATTTGAATTTGAATAAAATTTTAAAAGGTTTAATTAAACTTTTGCCATTAAAATTCAACAGTTTTTGGCATTTTAAAATTAACTTTCTTAGTTAATTAGTCAAAGGACGACAAAGTGGTGTCAACTAAAATGATTGAAAATGAAAGGAAGATTTTCCATGAAATCGAAGTGTGAAGATCTAAGAACAAACAAAATAACATTAATTGGATATAAATGAACTGAAATTGGCTCTTTAACTGTCTTGCTCTCAATTAAGTTAATAAGATATTAATTGAGTTATAGCTCGTCACTTAAGGAACAAAGAGTTTAATAATAATTTCTGGCTGGTCTTCTCACTTGGTGTAATGGAGCGATTTTAGTAATTAGTTACAGACTAAACGTTGATGTTTTACTCAATATTTTGATTGTTTAATTATAGCTGTTCCTTGTTTCGAAAGTGTTTTCCTTTGAATAAATTATAAGATCCGTCTTCATCATTATCAATCAATGTCATCGACACACCACACTTTTGTGGTTAAACCTAAAATGAGTTGGTTTAACTATGTTAAAAATGTATCTTGAAAATGTTTTATCTTACACCGTGTCACCTTGTTATATAAATATAATTTTGTCATTTATATGGAATTATCATATGTAAACTTCATCATCAGTGTGCATGTTCAATTATCGTTGATTATAACGACATGTAAAATTGTAAATAAATGTTTTCTATCTGAAAAGAAAAACTAGAAAAATTAATATTTTAGAAAACTTCCACAGAATCATCCTCATATCATTCACGTAACATTTTTATTCAAATCTGTGCAAATGGTTGGTTGATGTTAATAAGATGCTGATCCTTGAATATGAGATGTAGATCCATTGTGCTATAGTATCTATAATAATAGAAAACAAAAGATTATCAAATACCAGCTAGACCTCGGTTTTGTGGTTAAAAGATAATATCTCCAAACAATGTTGCGAGGTGATATTTTTTATATTGATAATAATCATTTAAATTGCATTAAACTCGACCATAACAGCAACTCAAGAGACGATGTTATAAAAATTTACTACACGTACAAAACTCCCACTTACTTGAGTTTAACCGTAGTAGATAAATAAAAATCGAATATAATTTTTCATTTTCAGGAAAAAATTTCTTTTCAAACCAAAATAAAACAAATTATAGACTTTATCACGCGTTTGACGCAATTATTATTCAGGTATTTCTGAAATGTGTCGCATGTTTGGCATATCTAATGAGTTGACGGCATTGTTATTTCGTTTAGTTAAACTCAGCAAATATTTTATTTTATATATTCACCATATAAGTTTATCACCTAGAGTAAATTTTTGCAAAGTGCATTATGTACATATTGTTGTAAATAAGATAATAGTATACTGATAAATTACCCATGATTTTGCGTCATTCACTTGCTTTATTATGAACACATTTCTTTAACTACTTCCCTTATTTGTCTTCTCGGTGTTCTCGGTGATTAAAATAATGATACTCCATAGATTGTTGGTTTATAATTTATACAATTAATCTGTGTCAACAGATCTTGACTGTCGAGTTAAAGTAGATAAGAAGTCGACTCATCATATCCCTTGTTTTCTTAGAATTTAACAAATCCTTAAAGTTTTAAGAAGGAAAAATATTCAAAGTTTAGATATCAACTTTTCAAAACCTTTTAAAACATATTTCTTGGATTTTTCTTAATGTCGTCTTAAGAACTTTCTCTTTTATCACCACATTTCCATGGCGGCATCGCTAAGTAAATTTTCATGTTAAAGCAGACAGTATTTGGCCTGAAAGTGTGGATAAAGTGCTTAACCAGAAACATTTAGATGAATGCTTGATATTCGTACTGCATGAAGTACATAATTTTACGAGGCAAGGTGTGACAAATTCGTTGTTCACGTCAATTATTTTGGACTGATTTAAAGCATGATATCAAGTTAAAAAAATTTCATCAAGTTTTGCTAGAGGGGAAAACAGACTGCTTTTCTGAAGTGACCGACTTGCGAAAATATTTGCATAAATAATCTTGTACAATATTTATGAAGTATTTGAAAATACACAACACGAGCGATAGAAAATTTCTTTGACCTCTTCAATTATGCTTGCCATGAAAATATATTTCAAATAGAAATGGAATTGTGAATTTTGTAAATCCTCAATTGTGGAAATTGTTAGTGAGGAATGAAGAGAATTGTTTTCTGTGACTCATTCATTTTAGTTAAATTGAAATTCACAAAATCACTGACTCAAATTCGTCTCTATCGATAGCTAAATGATAATTCCACGGAAATATGCTTCGTATTAGAGTTTCAGTAGTAATAATAAAAACGTGTTAGATAACAAGAAGATGATTTGGCGATTTTTGATTTTTGCAATCAACTTGTTTTCGAAGAAAATTTAAAGAGTTAAATCTTTGGCAAAAGCAAGGACATTGGATCGACGTGTTAATTATAATTAAAAACTCATATGATTTTTATTTCGTTACATCTTCATGGTGTTTTGAAATTTATTAGCGTTGTATGAAAAATAACTTCCTTCTTCGATAAAATGAAACCGACTGATAATATTATAAACAAATTTTCCAATGATGTCACTTGCAAGAATTCAATTTTATTTAAGATTTTCTTATCTGAAGTGATATACTCAACAGCAGATTGTGGTAACTTTCATTTGTGGCAGGAATTCCAAACCATTTTCCAAATTTTTGAATTTAACTAATCAAGTAACTTCATAGATATGCTAATTTATCAAGAATGTACTGTGTAAACTTGTAGATTATGGTATCACTGGCGATTTTTTAATAATAAAATCCATGAGTAAAAATCTTGATAAACGCAAGTAAAGGAAATTGTGGCTTGTTCAATATCCAAGTAACACATTTCAATAGCTAGGAGTAAGGATAGAAAGAAAGTGGCATATAATGTGTCACTGATACATAAGTATATTTCTGCTATCACTCTATCTATATATCATATATGTATATACATATGTACATGAGTATGTGCATCTTGTAGAATTGAGGTTCCTTACACTCTATGTGCTTGGCCACATCTAGTTGCAACTATAAAAGTTTTCAATTCAATTTGAAATTTGAAATTAAAATTAATTATTTTGAGAAAAATAACTTTCGTCAGGGTAACAATTAGAACCTTCGACAAAAGATTCGTCTTTATGAGTTCTAGCAAAAGTGAAACAGGTGTTTTTTTTAAAACAAAAAAATGATTTCCTTAAAAATAGAATTTCAAAACTCCCGATCTAAGTCACAGAGAAACATATAAAGTTTTGAATATCTCCTTCAGTCAAACTGGGATAGTAATAAAGTGACGTCACTTAGAGACTAAAATTAACAAAAATAGAACGAGATGTTAAAAAAAAATATCTTCTGTAAATGTGAAATGATTTTATATTTAGAAAATGTTCATCCATTAAGTTCAGTTCACCAAAAGGCTAAACTCTAGATTTCTTGTGAATGCAAAGCAAATTCTTGAAGTTATTTTCAAAGAAATTTTATTAAATATGTTGTCATGTTCATTTTTGCTTTATATAAATGTTCTAGAAAACATTTATTACACTTATCGCCCGGATATTTACTGATAAACAGATTTTTCGATGAATTCCACAAAGATAAACACAAAATAAATTGCATTTTGAACATTTTTAAAAAATAATAAATATAGTTTTAATAAATTTTCTACTATCTTATTTCCAGATATTAAATATGGAAGATGATATGAATTGGTATCGTGCTGAACTCGAAGGTAAAGAAGGTTTAATTCCCAGCAATTACATTGAAATGAAAAATCATGAGTAAGTAGCTATTTTCTGAATAAATATATATATGAATAACATGATTTAATTTATTTTAGCTGGTACTATGGACGTATTACAAGAGCAGATGCTGAAAAACTATTATCAAATAAACATGAAGGAGCCTTTTTAATACGCATAAGCGAATCCAGTCCAGGAGATTTTTCACTTTCAGTAAAGTAAGTTAGATCCAGGAGGTGGACATTATTTTTATTTATTATGACCGATAACGTCGATTCTATTTACATTTCTCAAAATTGCACAGCCACAAAAATACTGATGGCTTTTGTTAATAAACACATGAGATTATGTTTTGTTCAGGTAAAAAGTATTGAAAATCACATATGTATGAAATACACGATAAAAATAACTTTTCAGTCTGCACTTTTATGATACTCAATCACTTTTATAAATAAAAGCCTCTTGTTGAAAATAATATTGTCAACACTTTACATGTGTTTATTTGAAAACCACATTTTAATGTGATTCTCAGAAAATTGGTCATTGATAACTATAACTAGAAAACATCATTTTAGTTATGTGAAATATATTTATAAATTTTAGATGTCCAGACGGAGTTCAACATTTTAAAGTTCTGCGAGATGCACAGGGTAAATTTTTTCTTTGGGTTGTGAAATTCAATTCCCTTAATGAATTAGTAGATTATCATCGAACGGCTAGTGTTTCACGATCACAAGATGTGAAATTAAGAGACATGGTACCAGAAGAAGTAATTAATTTGATTTCATTTAATTAATTATTATATTAATATATGTGTATATTTTAGGTATTGGTACAAGCCTTGTACGATTTCGTCCCGCAAGAATCTGGTGAACTTGATTTTCGGCGAGGTGATGTTATAACTGTTACCGATCGATCTGATGAACATTGGTGGAATGGTGAAATCGGAAATAGAAAAGGATTATTTCCAGCAACATATGTCACACGATACCATTCATAATAGACATCTGTTAATTTGTTTTATTATATATTTTTTTCTTTTGTGGATAAATCTATGTCTCTCTTGTATCTTTTGCATTAATCAACATATACATCTCATAACATTACACAACATTTAAGGTTTTCTTTTTGCATTGCATATAAAATTTACTCACAATTTTTATATTTGAACAAATAAATACGAAAAAATTTGAAATTATTCTGACAATTTACTACATTGTGTAAAGCAGCCCCCTCATGTTTGTTTAGGTTAATTAAATTTAACACGTTTTCATCAATATATTAAATAATCATTTTTCATTTTGGACAATTTAAAGCAATAACTCAGTAATGAGAAAAACTATCACTTTGAAATATAAAACACTGATATATACACAAACATAATCAATAGACTTTTTTACCAATCATTATTTTTCTATGATAAAACAAAAGTAATAATAATTACGACCACACATATATACTTACTAACAAAAACTTATGATTGTAATAGAAATTACTCGTGAATAATATTTTTTAATTAATTTAATTTTAAGAGTAAACAACAATTCAATAATAATAAAATATGTACAAATTAAGATTTTCATTTCTCGTATGTATGTTTATTGAATACTTACTACTGGTCTAAATATGAAATGCATAAGTCACACACATTCGAAAAAAGCAATATTTACAAGTTAATAATTATAACTTAAAAAAATTAAAACAAAATTCATGTATTCATGTAATTCAGGAAGCTAGTATATCATTACAATATCTACATAATAATGTCAAATATTGTGTGATTTATGCATCTTGAATAACAAACACCACTATATAAGGGACGAAAAAATAAATTTGTATATATTTTATATGTTTCTAAAGTGCTAGCTACATTATAAGATGAATATTAAAAATGAAAATGTTGCAAAGAATAATTACTGGCATTAGCATTAATGAACGTTTTGTGACAAACATTTAAAGTAATTAAAACTCAATTCATAACTAAAAGAATAGTTAGTATTCGATGCAACAATTTTACATAATTTATGTATATATTGTTTATTCCTGGTAGAGTATTCTAAGATATTTTTATATAAATTTCGCACGATATTTTCTTGCTTTCTCAAATTTTTCAATTAAGTACCATTTTCGATAAGCATTTAAGTGGAAAATCAGAAAAATATATTTATTCATTTTAAGTGTTTTGTGGGAAATAATTCAAAATTCAAAATTATATGAATGTAATGCATATATCCATTTATAGATTTATGATAAATAAGAAGCTATAAGAATTAAGCTTCAATTATATTTTGTTACTTTCATGTCAAACTTTAAATGTAACGAATATTTTTCGTTTGTTTTAAAAAGAAAGGAAGTGGATTGAAAATATTTGCTGTATTTGTATTTGAAACATAAAACAAATTGGAACCAAAAATTCGTTTTTATTTTTTAGTTTTTAAGAAAATTACTTCACATACATTTTCGTGGTAAATGCAATTTATGAATTTTATAAAAAAATTTTCAATTTTCTTGGAAAAATATCGCACAAATTTATTTTACATAAAAATATTTTCAATTCATTACCAGTTGCAATCAACTTTAATTTAACATTTTATTCTACAAATTACATCTTAATGAGAAGTAGAATCATTAAAACAGTGAATAATTAATAATTATCATTGTGTAGAATTATTATTGTTTAGAATGTGAAAAAATGCTTTAGAGATTTAGATGGAAATTTGTTCAGATAATTGTTCAATAAAACAATATGGAATGAATATTATAATATGCCAAACACCAGTTTTGAAAAATGTGCTTTTTACATTTATATTTGATATTGTATTTTTAGCAAGGAGACAAAACATAACAAAACAAAACAAAACAAAATAAAAAATAATTGTAAAAATTATTTATAAGATGATATGTTTTTTAAGCGATCCGTATATATGGTAAACACTTAAATATAAAAATATTTGTATTACTACAATCATCTTATTTGCATTATACAAATGATACACATGATGAATCTATCTTCTGAGTTTTTTCTTTTTGATACATATTATATATTAATATTATTATTATAATTATACTATCAATAATTGTTTTGCCATTTACGTATACCTACTATTAGAAATGAACAAGAAGGAAATTAGAATTTATAGAAATAAAAAATACATTATTTGATTTATTATACAAAAACCTTAGACAAACGTAATAAATAAATTTATGGAAAATATTTGTGTTTTCATATTTACTTACCTTTGGTTATGAAATTGTTTATATTTAATTTGAGTTTATAACAAACTTCTGATCAAGTATCACGTGTCACAGTTTTTCGAGCGGAATTTCAATAATAATTTTAAGATTTTTTAATAATTAAAAGTTAATTAATTCAAATTTAATGAAGAAACGCGTAACGATACGACATTTCTGAATAAATTAGCGCGCAACGATTTGACGTTTCCCACTGAAATCGTCGCGCCATTTTCACGTAAATCGTCGAGTGTGAACGATACCTTGAGCCAACGTGGATTTCTGTGGATTGTGGATCTGTCATCGTGCCACATCTGGCAGCACTTGCAGAATATTTTTTGTGCAAATTTGATTTTCTTTTTCCACGGATTTGGTTGAAGCGGAAAGTTGAAAAGCGTAGAAATCTTCAAAAGCACGTTTAAATTTTATTTCATTTAATACTTTTACTATGTTCGAGACTTGTCAATCGGTATAGTGTTGTCAGTGAAGTGAATGAATAATATATTATTCAATAAACAAACGTCAAATATATAACCCAATTGTGATGAATTGTTAGAAATAAAGACGTAGTGTAGAGTCGGTCGCTGTTTTATATAAATAGCAGAAGAAAGTTATTCTTTTCTATATATTTTCTTTTTGATTTTTGTTTTCAAATAAATTATGGGGTGGTTTTATAAAAATAAACTTCTAACATCGGCTCAACTCAAGAGACTCTCGGAACATAAATACTCCTGTACCAATGTCAGCCTGTTGGATCCGTTCCTGCAGCCTTGGTGGTGCTGGTTAGTTTCAAAAGTACCCCTTTGGCTAGCTCCAAATTTAATAACAATTGTTGGTTTAGTAATCAACATTGTAACAACGTTAATTTTAATATCGTAAGTGTTTAAATTTAATAATTATATTCTTTTAGTTTTTAGGTTATGTTGCTTCGAACAAATCCATCTCGCGCCATGAAAATATTGATTTGTCGTTCGTTTTAGAAATCAACATGAGATTTAGTGATACAAAATTTTGTTTTTAATTCATAGAAATGAATGAAAGCACAATAGATCACATAGAAACTGTTAGAAACATAGATCACCCATGTGGCACTTTCACAAACATTAAGGTATTGATGAGATATTTGAAAATCTATAAAATGGACTATACAGAATAGTTAAATATAAAATAAAGTTTTATCTAAGCAACTAGAAGGGAAAATTGTAGAATATTTTCAAAATACATAATCACAGCAAATTGTTATATAAATTGAATTGACCTAGGACCATTGTGGGTTAATATATTCAACTTCCATTGAAAGCCACACGTCACGTATTGTGTGGTGATCTATTTAACGAAAATTTTAGTGAAAATTTGTTCAATACCATTGAATGTTCTCAAATTTGGAGTATCTGATTAATGTTTGCCTTGAATCCGCTAATGTTACGATTTTATCAACCGTAACAGACACGTTAAGTTTATTCAGATATGAAGATTAATCAAAATAATATTGGCGTTTTTCGAAATAAACATGATAACAACTTTTGAACTTTTAAATGGGCAAAACATTTTGTTTTATTGTAGGTAAACGTTTTGTGGTTTTCTCATTTATTTATTTTACATTGTAGGTAAAAAACCTATTAAATAATCAAAAAAAACTTGCAAATCATTTAGCATACGTCATTGTGATAATGAACAATCCAACTGATTAAGAAATCCAAAACATCGCCTGATGTTTGCGCTACAATAAACGTGAAGCCCCAGAATTTCAATGAAATGACTCAGTTGGTATATTCATTTCCAAAGAAACGCTACTGATATAACGTGAAGATGACTCTTTCCTTCCGCTTTCTCTCTACACTTACGATTAGCCAAGCGTAAATTGATGTTATTATGATATAAAATGCTTCACATATTCAACAAAATTCAACATTTTACAGAAGAATTTTTCTGTTTCAACTACATACTGTCCAATTGTTTACGTTTCATGACTTCATGTCGAATTAATCCAAATGTTTATTGAAATTTCCAGGAAAGTGAAACTGAAATATAAATCATATCACTATGGTTTTGACAATGTAACGATTGAACCGATGGGGATTACAAAAAGGTTATCACAAGAGCTCTCCAGTCTGCTCCAGACAATTTTTATGATTTCTCCATTAACATGTGAAAGAAGACTTTTGAAATGAAATTTCTTTTAATACCTTTATCTGATAAAAATAATGTTTCCTTATACCAATTAAATACAATAAACTTTTATCAACAAGTTCATTAATACTTGTTGCAAAATTTTTAGTTTATTGCCTTCCTGTAGTCTAAATGAAATTGCAACTGATATTACTGTCCAAAAAATGTATTTTTTGATAACCTTTTCTTGATATTGATAGCTATATTCTTTTTTATCTGGTTTTGTCTATATCGTTTGAATTGGTAGAAACACAAGGACAGCGAAAATTTCAATGAAAATATAAAGAAACGTGTTATTTTTTATATTATGTTTTAACCTGCAACCGTTGCAAGGTCTTTAAGTCAAGTAAACAAATTAAAACATTTTCAGCACATTTTCTTGAAAAATCATTCAACATATTCCGTTGAGACAAATCAAGAAAATGAAAAGATTGTTTCGAAAGACAATCATAGTGACGATATCCTATTAGAATTGAATGTTTCTTCATCTGTTTCAACATCTCAAAACTTAAAAGATTCCAACTTATCTTTAACACCAGTGCCATAAAGGTAATCAAAACCTTCCATTCCATATGAATTAAATTCAAACGTGAAATGATATACAAAAAGTTACTAACGAGACAAGGTCACAAGGTTGTTGATGTAACAATAACTTTATAATATTATGCGTGATAACTTTTAAGTTATTAGTGTTATATGCATATATGGAATATCTCGTCTCTCAAAGCTGCTTTTTCATTCATAGATTTCTATCACGAATGAGCGAAAAATCACATTCCAATGTGAAGGCTTCATATGAATTTTGTATCAGTAAACTTAAGTAATATTTAAAGCATTCTATCTAGTTATTCCATGATATATTTCCTTCTAAGATTCTAATTCTGATTTTCATAATTTAAGATTAAATGAATGCTAATTATTACGTGAGATACATAAACTAATGATATATTAATATATGATAAATTTCTCTTTGCAGATTTAGTCCAGATGGAAAAACATTTCCTCCCAACTGGACAAGTGCACTATGCGCGCTTGGTTTATTTATATATCAAAGTTTAGATGCTATTGATGGCAAACAAGCCCGCCGTACAAATTCCTCATCACCATTAGGAGAATTATTTGATCATGGATGTGATTCAATATCAACAATATTTGTAGCATTATCAGCTTGTGTATCATGCCAATTAGGAAATTATCCAAATTGGATGTTCTTTCAGGTATTTGATTTAAACTAAATTTATGTTATTAATAACACCATTCTCTTTTAGTGCTTTTGTGCGATAACATTGTTTTATTGTGCACATTGGCAAACATATGTTTCGGGCACATTGCGTTTTGGTAAAATTGATGTTACCGAAGCTCAAGTTACTATTATGGGTATCCACATGATATCAGCTCTGTTTGGGCCAGACATATGGATGAGCAAGGTATTATTTATGCAATAACTCTTTAATAAAATTTTTATATATCTAACTTGTTTTTCCTATCAGATGTAAGCATAAGATTCAAAATGTTATTTATTGTTTAAATTTTATTGTTAATTATTTTAAGAAACTCCGCACAAATTTGTACATTCCGTTAACGTGGTTAGGTTTAAATGAGGAAAATCATGTGTTTCTTGTAACAGAAAGTTTTAGGTTTGATATGTTTGCAGGTATATAGTATTAGATTTCAAAAGAAACTTCTCAATCAAATATTATAGTTAGTTGTTACTGGTGAAGTTGTTGCTCACATAGAAGCTTATCCTTGGCAGCGTAGTCAGTATAGCCAAATGAGAACATTCGGATATATTAGTATTAATTAATATTATTATTTCCTTTAATGCTTTGAATGTTTGAGGTTATTAAGTGTATTAGCTTTTCTTAATGGTTTCTCGTAGTCTTCTCTAAAGAAAAAAGTTAAATTTAATTATTAACACAATCTCAAATATCTTTTTAAAGTGATATAACTGTATGCGCCTATTCTATTATTCACTGCAAGTGTGAGCGAATTTGGCGAATGCTAGTTTTAAATATGTTTTTATTTTTTGGCATGAAGAATATGTATTTTCTCAGCGAACAAAACATTAATCAACTCGATTGATTTCTTCGGTAACTCGTAAGAAGCGTTCGAAATAATATGATTGAAGAAAAATTAAGTTTTATTTAAATTATAAAAAGGAAAACATTTTGCTTAGATATTCGGTAACATTGAATTATGGACAACAATGTCTGTGATGACAGTAATTTGTGGAGTATGGTCCTTAACGTACATAGGTTCTGTAATATTGGCAGGCGGTGTTGGAAAAAACGGTTCCACAGTTGCAGTAAGTCGTTAAAAATTCAAACAAACAAATCTATTAAAAATTGAAATTTTTTTAAATAAAATCTTTTGGCTAAAAATTCCGCAATTTATCCGGAAAGTTTCTCTTCATACATTAAAAATGGAATGCCTACATATTTGTTTCAGCTCTATGAATGTTTGATAATGGAATGCATTGAAAATCTCGTTCCTATTACATGAATAATATTTTAAATGTTAAATGTTATTATACGTTTAGATTATATGTGTTCGAAGAATAGTTTAAAATTAGTCGATAAGTTTTATGTTCTTTTAACTTTATTTGTTTGCGTCAGTTAATTCAACTGGAGTCTTTATGTTTGTTCTGAAAATTTATGGATAATTTATATTGTAGTAAAGCAAAATGAAATATTATTATAATTTTAAATCAATTTCGAACTACTAGCCTTTAAAACTTTACCATTCATCTAATCGACTGTAATTCAAATCTAAGAAGATAATTTTTAAAATGCATGTTCTTTACGATCTCTGCTCGTCTCAAATTACTTTATGCTAATAAAATGAATAGTGTGATCAAATAAGTGATGTTATGCTTAGTTGAATGTATTAGATATCTTTTCTTTCTATCCCTTCAACTTCGATTGAACATTGATACTCATTGCATTCAATCTGAGTTCTGTGGAGTCTTGGTTGTGGGTAGATTAGGACATTTTTGAACGTTTTATTTTTAAATTGTGCAAATAAGGCCCTTTAGATTTAAATCCAATAAGATAATCTGATAACAATGCGAAAGTTTTGTGCAAAACGATTCTAAAAACTCTTAGATATTTTACCTTATTTTAGTGTTTCAATGAGTTTAAAGTTTTTTTTTTAGTTTTGCACATAACTTTAATCCAAACCAAAAACCGAAATGCCTTCAGGCTTTAGATAAAAACTATTAATAATTTAATTGACAGATACCAATCATTGGTATAACATGGAATTTGTGCCCACTTATGGCATTTACAATGGGCTATGTTCAACTATTTTCAAAGTTTTCGAATATATTTGTTGTTGGCGGCGTTGGAAAGAATGGTTCAACAGTTGCTGTAAGATAAATTCAAATAGTTTCATTTAACTAAACTTAATTCATACAAGGTTTGGAGTAAAGCTTCACAATATTTATGCTAAGAAGAAAGGGCTTTAATTTTCGCATCATAAAATATTTTGCATGTTGTAATTTTTGTGACTAATTCAAAGGGCTAGCAATGGACACTGGCTTTTGTACATAGTTTTGAAGATACATCTTGTTATGAATTCGGTGCTTTTACACTTTCCAGTTACTTTACCTAAAATTTCATGATATAAAACGAATTTTTCACTAACGTAGCGTAATTATTTTAGTTATAAGGTGGGTTTCTTATAGATTTAAGTAAAACTGGGTTTGAGAAGTTGTATTTGTCGCAATTCATTTACAAACGGTTGGTACATTTGTCTGGAACAACAGATTTCATGAATCTTTAGTTTAAGTTATAAGTTTAAAAAGATATGTAGCTTAGGACATGAAGGATGTTTGATTTCGAACAAAATGATTCTACAGCCGAAGAAGATCAGCAAAACATTATTAGATTTAATTAATATGAATCAAAAAATTTTCTCTCAACACAGCTACCTTGGGCCGATCTGGATGTAAGAATAGTTCCACTATATTTTGCTTTCTCAGTTCATGGACTGTTGGCATGTCGATATGCCAGAGTTATATTTACCGGTGGATGTGGAAAAAACGGATCAACAGTGGCCGTAAGAAAAACAGAAAAACAATAAAACAAAAAATGATTCAAATTTCAGAATGGCACTTCTTATTTATTACATATATCTGCATTATTTCAATTTGTATATATTATCTAAAATACAGCATATAAACAGTTATTAATACATTTATATGTATATTGTGAATATGCAATAAGCCTAGCTGAATTTGGCAATAAGTATTTTCCCACAGTTGTTAAAAACTTTAGAAGCTATTCAACGCTACTGATAGGACATACATGTTAAATAATCAAATCCTTCCTAAAATGTTAAATAAAAACCTACTAACAACATATAGTATATGTATTCAATTGAAAAATACTAGTGACTTCTTCAAAGCCATAGAACGAGCAACTATTGTATCTATCCAAAAGGAATATTGTGATTAGCATATATGAACAATCAGTGTTAGCTATTGTTAATATTAGAATTTTAGGTTTGCTTTAGATAAATTAATTTTCACTTAAGCCACTAACTATAACAACATTTGTATGCATGTTTAACCTAAATCCACCTAAATACCAACCATTCATTTCATTTTACGCTTGCGGGGGTGTTGTTACTGCATGCTTATGATCTGTTTATTGCATGCACTATACTTTATTTTTGTAGTTCTATTTAAGCCAAAAGAAATTCATTGAAATATACATTACATAGATTGATATCAATCAAATTCTAATATGTTCATTTAACCAATTTCGAATTGAATATGTGAATCAAAAATTTAAATTTTTAGAATTTGATTGTTTTCAAAGAGGATATTTGAATTTAAAATTGATTTTAATAATTGCTGTTTTTATCAATCATTCAGGGTACAAGTGTGCTATCACCAGTTATTCCCTTATCGTTGGTTGTGATACCAGCTTTTATAATAGCTCAAAAATCAATAGATGATATTTTTGGTACACATCCTTCTTTGTACATAATTGCATTTGGAATGGTTGCTGCCAAAATTACAAATAAGCTTGTAGTAAGTATCGATTAAAATTAATGAATCAACACATTTGAAATATATTCATTTTTATTTCAGATTGCTCATATGACACGTAGTGAAATGGGATATCTTGATTGGGGACTATTGGGTCCAGCAGTTCTATTTTTAAATCAATATTTCAATTACTTTTTACCTGAAATTGTAGTTTTATGGTTTGCTCTCATATGGGGTACACAAGATTTGATAAGATATTGTGCTCAGGTATGTTGTTACCTCACAAATATAAGAGAATTTTTTAATCAAAATCAATAATTCTTTTTAGATATGTCTCGAAATATGCGATCATTTACATATAAGATTGTTCAAAATACCTTATCCACCTAAACCATCTATTCATATGCAACAAGGAGCACATATGCAACATATAGCTGGACTAAATGCTACTTCACATGATAAAAACGGATCATTTCCTCAATCTAGGCGACAAACGAAAACAGGAAAAAAGCAACAAAGCATACACTAAAATAGAATAAAGCAGTATTTATTTTAGAAGCAGTAGCTATTTTTTTTCTTATTGTATAATGTTGTGTCGTGGTTTGATACAGTGAAAACTGGATAAAGTTTTACAAGAAGAATAGGAAAGTACCCTTCAGAAAGGAAATCAATAAGACTTTCGTGAAATATATTTATGGTTATATTAACAAAGTGTTATATTCTGTGTTAATGTATTATTTGTTCTTCTCTATTGTAAGTTGGCTAAAGATGAGATTTTTGCATATATAGTCTTCACTATCGAATGATATGATATGTTTAATGAAAAGTAAAGTGAGATTTTAGTGAACTCGTTTATGTAATTATGTAGGAAAGACAGTTTTTGTAAAACATATATGTATATACGTACATATATATATATATATAATACTATTTATGTAAATTGTAAGAACGAACTATTTTATTGTTAAGACACTGCAAAATGAGCCAAAAATACAGTCAAAAAGAAAAACATCAGCAGTAAAGAAAATATTTATGAAATGTTTTTAGAAATTGTGTTTCCTTTACCTTAAATCCCTGTTGAAATAATTGTGAAATTGTGATTAAAAAATTAAAATCTTTTCAATTTGTCCCGCTAAAAATCATTCACAATTCCACATCGAACACAGCCTTCAAAAAATTTCGGAATTGTTCTTTCCGAATGCTTCGGACACCGAACAATTCGAATTCGAATGTATTCGAACAAACATCTTGAGAGCCTACGAATGAAAGAATCTTTTTATTTGACAGCGAGTAGACGCGTTTTGTTTCATACGTGAAATGAATGTCGATAAAAACGGTATTCACTATCGAAACGATAACGACAAATAGTGTTGAGATGAAATTTAGTGTTTGTCTAATTAAATTTACATAAATTAAATGATTAGAATAAAAATTAACGCTGATTTTAACTAAATTAAAACAGATCAAAGTGCCGAAATGTATATTGTTATTATGGTGTGATATACAATAAGTTCGTTTGTCGTATTAGTGTGTTTTTCTTAAAATATTCACAATAGTGTGGAGAAATTTTTTGAATTTTTTTCTTTCGCATTTTTCACATTTGTGTCGTAAACATATCAAGTGTTTATTGTGCTACCGCCTTCATTGTATGCGTGAATTTATTTTTGGTTATGTTTACTCTACGAATCCGAATCCGTCAAGGAAAATAAACCATGGACGTCAGGAAGTTGAGAAATCAAATTTTGCCTCGTTTCGTTTAATCCAAAAATAATAATAATTATTTTTTTCATTTCAAAAATTTCCATTTGTTCCATTAATTTTGTGCCTAATTAAATTCAAAAAGAAATTACAAAAATGTAAGATTTCGTGAGGCTATGCTCAAAAACAAAGTCCTCTTCTGCTTTGAAACGGAGGGAACTCCAACAGACTGAAAATGGCAGAAATGTTTTATTTTCAAAATACACGAAAATCCGCCAGAAATCAATGCCTCCGATCAACATTTCACGTCGTGTTCTTCGTTCTTGTGCTGATAGTCAAAGGTGAGTTAATGTCATTTGTTTTACATCCCTGATCAGGTCATCTCTTACTCAAAGAGTTCTGAAGTCGTTCCTCCGATGAAATTACAAGAAACGAAATTCAGATGAAACGAAAATGTAAAAACAATTTTTTGATATCTCATCTGGTTTTCGAGATATCACTACGAAAAGTTTTAGTATCAAATGGGCTTCAAGATGTTACTAAAAGTTCAAAAATATACTTAAAACTCTTAATAAATTACTTAATGATTAGACTGACTTTTGTTTGGAAAAATTCTAAAATTTGTAACTTTTGCAATAACTCCCTGGTGTAACTACCGATTCTCTACCCTTATCAAGTCACTGCGTTATTTGTAATCAGACAGTAGACAAAAGTCTAACCTTTCCATTGATAAGATAGTGATTGTCGATTTCCGACTGATCGAATTGCTAGTGTTCTTCAAAACAATTCGAGAAAAGGTCCTAAAGGTTGTTAGTGTGTTGAGGAGCATTACAAATCACATACTGGACAATGCAGATTTGTTTCGTCATGTCGAAGGACTAGTCACACTTTGTACAATAGGTTGTTTGCAGGTTTGTTAATCGGATTTGTCCATTTACTGTTGCATTAACTACAAAAGGATTTGTATAAACACAATTAAAGTTAGTAAACATAGTACAACATTGGCTCTATAATACCAAATCAAAGTGTTTCTATTTCTGATTTGGTTTCGAACAGGCCATTCTGTTTGAAACAATCTTTGGTTGACTGGTTGTCCTCAAACAAGTTAATTACATTAACAATTTCACTGAATTCATTCCTCTTTGTAGGTAAATTAAATTCCTAGAATTGTCCAATTCATTCAAAGTCTAGAAAAGATTTCAATCAACTTCCCAAATTCGAGGGAATTTTTCGCACAAGTCTTTCTGTTTCCCTGTTTTAATCAAAAAGCGATAACTTTGCTGCTAGTTGATTTTATTATTCTCTGATAAGCCACATCGTCATTTTGATAAGTAAAAATCGTTAAAAAGATATATTTAGGTGGCAATTAAACCTATATTCCCTTTTTGTGAGGGTTTCTATTGAAATCAAAAGTGCTTATCTAGCCTCGCATTTGGGTAAATACCGACATTTGGATACTCGTATGGAAAATAAGGTATCCACTTCTTTATCCCTTGTAATTTCACACGCAGCTAACATTAGAATTTTGATACAAAACGCTATTTGATGAGACCTAAAAACCTTTTAATGGAGATAAATGAACTTTGTCTGAATGTTGGTTTTACAATGGTTACATTCAAATTTTTTACTGTACAAAAACTATCTTCGCAGAACTAATCATCCCATGAATAATCTTTAAGTTAACAAAATTTCTGAGACATTTAAATAGTGATTTGCTTTCTAAGCCATTCCGACAACATCGTTTTTGACATGGAACTACCTAGGATCGGGCCTAAAAAATGTTCTTTGAGTACTTCTTTCAATTTTGTTCTTAAAAACTATTAATGGTAGAAACATAACTAATATGTTTTTAGAAAAATCGAGTTGATATAACCAAAATGTACAAAACTTAGATACCTTTGGTCAACTTCATTCGACGCTAACTCCTCACAAAATTCTCAGATTTTGATGAAACTAAAACCTGAATAAAACTGAACCTTTCCTCTAAATTTTATTCAAGCACACTAACAGAGCCTATACCATTGATTTGTTTGTCCATGATCACTGTGAGGATCAAAAAATCTGCATTTCCTTTGAACTTGTTCCTGTGTCATGGTCCAAACTTCCGGTGTGGATCATCTGTCACCGATGTGTGGTAGACCACATGCCCTTCTATATCCCTATACCTCCATCTGGCAAAAAACCTTAAATCCAAGCCAACAAACAACCACATAAAAATGGATTTTGGGGTTTCGTTTTTGCATGCAAATTTATTTTTTACACCACCGCATCATCTTCTCTTCATTCATTTGGTTTTTATTTTTTGTTAGCTTCTTTTTATGGCAACGGTGTAAAATGTTAATCGGTTTGTAAATTGATTTTGTCACGTTGATACAAAAATTAACATAAAATTTTCCTACAAAACACTTTGAAACTTGTCAGTAATGGTGAAATGACCGCGTTGATAATAAAAAGAAAAGATCGAAACACGATAAAATGATAAAGAAACGATCAAAAAGAAAAGACATTAAAAAAGACCACAATAAACGACTGCAGTCTTTTTGGCAGGTTCATTAATTCTTTACCTTGTTTTTTGTAAACCTACGAACATCATAAAAAAGGTGGCAAAAACGAATATTGATTCGACATAAAATAAACTCCAAACCAGATTGTGATATAACCATCACATTCGTGAATTCACTCCTTAACAGCTTTGAACCGGCTTTAATAGGTTCATGAATACCCGGCTATCATTCGCCACATAGTCCTGAACTTGAATGTTCAAACTTGGTTTATTAATTTTTCAATTTTTCACGTTTGTACTATTTTCCAGAAATCAAGGGAAGTTTATTAAAAAACTGTTTTTGAGAGTAAATTTTCCAATAAACTAAAGGAAAAAATAATCCAATCTTCAAAGGAATGCCTCCTTGTCATCATTTTCCCTTGAAAAATCAGTCACACAATCGTATTTTTATTTGAAGAAAAAATAAAGAGGGAAACGAAAATATAAAAATTTTCTTTGATACACCCTTCTCTAATCATCGACGACCCACTATGTACTACAAAGCTTACGGAAGTTCCAGGAAAGCTTCCTCAATAGAGGATATAGAGGGATGGAAAATTTATTTCTGATAATTCGTGTACCCACACAAAGGCGTCAAGCTATTGAATTCAACGTCTCTATATCCATTTCGAATAGAGTTGTACGTTTCCTATTGATCTTATCCCAATATTTCACTACGTACGACTATAGATGCCATGTGTCCATACATACATATATACTGTAAGAAGTACTTTGAAGTCTATAACCAATTTCTTTTTGTACCACTTTTTGCACCTTTCAAAATTTATGCACTGCTTAAAAGGCTTTTGAAGAATATAAGGGAATATTTGCTGATCGAACGTGAACGTATACTTTGCGAAAGTGTGAAGGACAACTTCTTCCTGTTCCCTCATGATGGCGTTACTCTATACGCGAGAAATTTTTATGCTAAAGTCTCGATTGCTTTAAGTTTTTCCCTTTGATGTTTTGTTGATATTTCAAATTAAAAACGAAACTTGCTGAAAACTTTAATTGAGAAGATACTTTCGCAGTAAATTTAAGATTCATTTTGAGGATAAATTTCATCCTTTTGTTCAACTCGACTCTTCAGGGACAGTGTCAGCTTTTGTGTGTGATATGCTTTCAATAGGATAAATACAAAACAGTGCTAAAGCTAATGTTTCCATAGTTTTCTGTGTTACGGAAACGTTCATGAATTCAAAGGTGTACTACAAAGTTAGGTTTCAGTTACCAAAGCAAAGCAAACCATAGATAGACAGTTTCGATAGATAGAATTTTTCCTACGTCATTCCGGTCGTACCTTCGTATTCTTTTGTTGATTACGATACGAGTTATCCTCATGGAATGCTCTTTATTAAAACAAGGAAACATTAAAATTATAGTTGCATTTTCATCATACATATTTTCCCTTTCTCTATCCTTTCATCGATTGATTCCTTCACACCTGTGCACCCATCTGAATAGATTCTCCACTATTTTAACCATAATTGTGAGTTACTCTATAACACATCATGTTACCGGGGAAAATGAATTTTCCTTTTCACTTCCGTTTTTGAGATCTATACGTGCTTGACGGAAAATACAATTTTCTATAGTATACTTGATAATAGAAACACAAACTTTTTTTTCCAATAATCGTGTATAGATTCCCTTTTCAAAAGGCAACCTATAGATTTATACACCTGAAACATATTGTATTCACAGGTGAATCTATTTAAAATTGTTGATGTTATTGCTGTTGTACGTATGTAGTTTGAAAGAGCTTCCTATTGTTGTTGTTACTTGAACTGCTGTATCACATCTGGAATGCAGGTTTCTGTTCACAGAGGAATGAAACCACAACGGAGGAAATTTAAAAAGTTTCAATTTCTCCCGTTTTCTTAAAGTTAACTGATTTGGAAGAAAGTAATCGTGAAAGAAATTCTTTCAAACTCCAGGGAAGAGTTGCTTGTGTTACATCGTTTCAAAAGGAGTTTTTGTAGAATCCACGAAATTCATAAAATTTAAAAATATCATTAAATAAGGAAAAGATTTTGTGAAAGACAGACTGCAGGCTCCTGTAGATACCATGTTATTCGATAGCCTCTAGAGTCTAGATTGTTTCTGCGATAATTTCCAACTTTAATTTATAGCCAAGGTCCATTGAATTTTCCCAAACAAAATTGTTTAAATGGTTAAAATAATTTATCATACCCGAGTGTTGTTTTATTGATATTGAAACCTTATCAAGAGATCAAGGAAAATTTATTTGTTCTTTTCTTAAAATGCATATCGATTTCCACGGGTGTAAGTTACATGTCAAATGCAAAAACCAAAGATACATTGACATGAGAACAAAAAATAATAATAGTATGGAGAAGAAAATATAATTTATGTTTAAGAACTGCTGCTGTTATGTTGATGAAAATGGAAGGTTAATCAATTTCCAAGTGATATCGTAATCATCGTGAGATTGCGTGAAAAACTTCTACCTGACCACATGATTGTAATCAATCCGTTCGTCTTGTGTTTGTGTACAGGTATATAGGTATATCCATGGCTTGAAGAGTATAGCAGTTGATATAAACTTGCAACCGTGCATTTGCATTTTTCCCATCGTTAATGTGGTGACGACGATGTCGACGACAACGAGTTGGTTATAGCAGTCATTTTTCATGCCTACCACATGCAGTTCTCCCCAAGCCTGGAAGCCGGGTCGGATGGAGCACTTGTCCCAAGTTCTATTGCACACTTTGCAGAATTCTCGAAGTGATTACGTTTACGAGGCACACGATGATGGAACGTGGTTATCATGCCAGTTGTGGTAATGCTAACTAAACTGACCTCTTCCCTTTTCCCATTTCACCATTCTTGAGGATTCCCATGTGTACACTTTCGCAAAAAGACTGCAAGACGACAACATAACATGATAATTGAAGGAATCTCTCTAGGGGAATTCCTCAAATAGTTTTGTCTGAGACCTAAGACTGGGAAATATAACCAGAACTGGGTGGTTATACTATAGTCTACAAGGAATTGCTAAGTAACTTCTACTGTTCTTTCTATATGACCTACTTTACTAAATCAGTTTGACCTTTGAAGTGCGTACCTTCTCGAAATCCTTCTTTCGTAATATATGTGTTATCACAACCTCTGCGAGAAGGAGGATGGAATAGCACTGGTGCACTATACTATACTTCTGTTGGAAAGTTGTTGTAAAGTTAATTATAATGTACAAGAGAACATACAACACAAAAACTCTTCTCAATTTGACCTAATTAGGTCCTCCAGGGTTATTAGAGTAAAAAATTAATGACATTTTGCAGCTGCTTGTTTAAGGGTAACAATTTCTTTCAATGTCTTTTCTCAAATTAAATATTCTTCACAAGATATTCTGTAATTAATTTTAATAATTAAAATGTCAAACTAAAGTTACAGAATGAAGATAAAATTACTGTGTTGGACTTTTAAGATTTTGTCAAGTATGCTTGGTTAAACAGTTTCTTATAATGAAGTCGAATAGTTAATGTTAGATGAAGGCCCTAATGAAGGTCTTTGACGAAATTATGGTTTCAGGAAGCTATTTGATAACAAAAATTCTACTGTAACGAAGTTTTGTTGATTTTGTCTTTATCAAAATCTCTGAAATTACATGATTATCAGTTTAATTAATTTTTTCGAGGATATTTGCTATGTTATTGCGCAGTGTTTTGTAAATAATATTCAAGATTATTTACATTCTTAATTGGTTTTTAATTAAAACGATTAAATTTGCTTTTGAGATAACTCTTTCTTGACTTAAAGGTTATTGCAAATAAAACCTTAGTAAATAATAAGATATTTTCAAGTTAAAGTCTAGCCACTAAATCATTTCCATAAAGATAACCAAAAGAGTGCATTTGTAATTTTCCAGTAAGTACTCAATAACCGTTTTCTAATTTGTAACAGATGAAGAACCGAGCATCTGGAACTCCTTGAGAAATGAAAACTCTACGACTGTATGTGTGAAAACGAAAATTTTCAAAAGACTGCAGTTCTAAGAAATGTTTTCAATAAGAAACCAAATTGCCCTTCAGTACAGTCACAGTCACAGCCATAGTCACAGTCACAGTAGTAGTCAATAGTTTGTTGGGTACTTTATTGGAATTGAGCGGTTACACTTGAGAGTGAATATTGAAATATGGTTTCACTGGAGAATTTATTTTGTAACCATACCCTCTTGTTTAAACAAAGAAAACTCTTGGCAAAAACATTACCATAAAGGGGCAGACCACGATCTTGTCTTGTACGAAACTGTATGGGATAAGAGGAACGTTTGGTAGGTAGCTGTGTATCCAAAAGAATCACCATCATCATTATCATCATGTCCTCCACTTGTTCTTTGCCCTTCTGTATGCATGCATCGAGGGAAAGTATAAATCAAAGGAACTTTGCAAAAGAATTAAAAAATTCCTTTCCCGAAGACTATAAACGGAATAAGTAAGAATGCGCCCACAGTAGCTAGTCCTCGTAAAGGTTGGAGAATGTCAGGAACGTCGTCTTATATTCTGGAAGACTCTTGCTTTCCTTCGACCGTTTTGTCTTCTTCCTCAAAACGTCTTGATTTTATTTTAATTCCTGCACATGTTAACAACATCAAGACTCTGTCGACAGTCACTCAATAAGTTTTAGTGATTTTTTTATAGATTTAATTTGAATTTCAATTGTTAACAACAACTCAAACCAGGCCAGAATATAAACATCGATAGCTCAATGTTACTCCTCTCACCATTTGCCAATTTCCTTCATTTATTCAATGATTTAATGATTATATTTTTTGTTGTTGTTGTTGTTGTTGTATTGGATCGATCGTTGTATTAATTCAAATTAATTTAAATAAAGTGCTTCTACAGAATTTTTTTATATGTTTCCTTTGATTTTAAACAATTCTAAGAAAATATCTTGAAAATTGTAAAATTTACAATGTCTTTTTCACTTGCATGCGTAATTCTCGTGCCCATTACCCAAGATAGCCTCAAGAGTTTTCCAGTCAAGTAAAGTCAGTTTGCTGGTGAAACGAACGCAAATCAATAAATTTTTGCTATTTTTATTTCATTTAAAGTTAATCCAAGTCGTATGTCAGTCGTCGTTTGTTGCTTAAGAAAGATTTCTTTGTAGCTTAAGTTGCCTGGCAATCATGTCCATGTGTAATAAAACCCCAACCGATACTGGGAGACACAGAGATGTGAAGAGAGACACCTAAACATGCCTCAAGAAATACGTGAATGTGGCTTTCCTTTGTGGGGGCGCAGTTTATTTTGAAGCTACCATTAAGCAAGCAACGAAACACATGTTTACATTAAACATGTCGCCTTCAACTGCCGTTTCGTATAAATCGTTTTTAGTTGCAGAGCAATATGAGCTGAGCGTCTTCTGTTCTGACACATGCCAGGAAAATGCCATGGCTAAAACCAAGAACGATTCTGTCAAGAAGTTCGTTTCTGTTGCTGGAAAAAGATTTATTTAGTGAATAAATAATGAACGCGAATTTATTACAAATATCTTCATGTTAGACATTTTTGTCGATACTCTTTGAACAGGAGCTATTTCTAGGAAATAATTCTTTTAACGCGCATCTTTCAACCAATACTGATTGATTGATTATGTTTTCGCAAAATGTTAACTACACAAACTAAACATATTCTGAATTGTATACTCTTGTTGCTACACACGTAAGACACTTGCTAGAAAATGAAAACTTTATTTCAACAAACATTCATCTTGTCTGTCTTCCTTTGATCGACATTGGTTTACTTAAGAAATTTATCAATGTCTTTCAGGACAAAAGGTGTACATTAATTATAAACTTAAAAATTTATTTATTTCGAAAATTTGTTTACACTTACATTTAACTTTCGGGATGTAACCACATTTTTCATGCCATTTCCTTAATTACCAAATTATATTCTGTTAAAACCAAATTGGATTCTTGGAAGTGATAACAATTTTATTCTTCCTGATTCCTTGCAATTACCGAATTACGCTCTTAAGACCTGATTACTTGTTGTAATTAAAATTTGAAATTTTTCTTCCCAATTTATAAAGCTGTTCTTGTAATATATTGTATATAAAAGAAGGATCTGCATTCAAGACCTCTAGTTTCTTAATGTTCACGAGGTGAAAGATATTATAAATTAGAACTGACTTGCAAAGGAAAATTGAAAGACATAATATATAGAAGTTCTGAGAAAATAACCTCTTCGGGTACATAGGGTTGAAAGAGAGCCATCTATTGCACACTGCGAACAAAGGTTTTAGAATATTTGGTTATCTACTGCTAATTCTTGTAGTGTTAACAAGAAAATTACAAAATTAAGACTTTCATTTTTATAAGAAATTGTGTTAACCAATTATTCGTTATACCTAACCACGCCTAGGTACGATTCCTCATTGTAGTTAATAGTAACAAATAGAAGATATGCACTTAAGAATTTCTTTAGAAATTTTTCAATAATTCTATTGTGAATCATAACGTCGTCTCATTTTCAAAATGATTTCGTCTTTATCAATTTAAAAAAATAAAAAGTAAAAAAAAACCTGCCAGCCACTTGACCTGTGTGACATCATTTTTATCAACAAGTCCAAGTTCTTTTAAAATGCCAACGATAACCAAAGTATATAGCTTTTAAACGCCATTCTTTATAGATTTGAATGAAACTATTCACTTTCGGATAATTTATGATTTTAACGATGCTACGAACATTTCGAACTAAACACAAACACAACAACAAAAACAAAAAGAAGAAACTTCAATTTCTTATATCCACTTAATCCACTTGCTAATCGTAAAACATTCAAAACTTAAGAAAAAACCTAATAAAAGGCCAATGAATGGAGAATCTTGGGAGAAGTGTTTTTCAAGAACGACTTTTGTCACACCTTTGGTTAAAAAGTTTTTTCTCTTTTCTAAGAAACACCTTCAAATTGTTATTTTTGTTTTATTTCTTATTTGTACGTTTTGAAATGGTGAGCAGAGATTAAAACTTTAATTTAAATAGCCGACACCTGTACAAGTTTTAATTTTTTTTCTTATTCACTTTCTTAATGTATTGAATTTAGTTTTTGCAGATCGTTAATATCTTCAAGTCGACAACTATAACCTTTCGAAATGGGTTTCGGGAAATTTACGAGTAACAACCTCTTTTTAATTGGAATTACAGTGGGTTACCAAACTAATTTAGATGAATAGATTTTGAATACGTTATTATATTAGTATGGATGATCTCCTCAAGGTTTTGAAAAGGTCTTTGAATTCTTGTAACTAGTTACAAAACGTATATTTGTAAAGACATTCAAATTTGACGGGATTAGAATTGTTTCATAAGTTTTTAAAAAATTCAATTTCTTAATGTCTTCTAAATGACTTTGAAGAGATGTTTCTTAGAATTTTGAAACGTTCAAGATGGATTTCTGTTTTGCTTGTTATCCGAAATTTTTGAAAAAACAAATGGTATGCATCGATCCAGATTTGATCTTTGTTTGTTTGAGAAATTAAAGAAAAACAATAAAAAATATATATATTCAGGTTAAGATAATCGTGACAACAAGAAATTTTCCACTCTTTTTGGGTAGTGTACCTACATATTTTCTTTCTAAACGAGCTCCTCGTTACGTGCACTTCCGTAACTTCTTATGTTTCCATCGAGGAACGAGGCAACTTGTTACCGTGTCTTGTTCGTTTACCACTCACGTCATAAGTAGATGCGGAAGATAAGAAAATAAAAAAAAAAATTAAAATAAAAAGAAAACACCCGTGACAATAACAACAATAACAGCATGAAGAGCAACAGCACCAGAAATCTAAAGGTAACCCAATCTCATGCCTATGATAAATGGATGCCATAGGGCTGGGCTGGGCTGAACTGAACTGAACTGAACTGAGTTGGTGTGCTGTGGTGTCTGGTTATTTCAAACTTGGGTTCAACATGATCCGATTGCCTGGACCAAGATTACATCGTTTGAGAGATGGTCTCTTGTGTTCTTCTGTTCTTTGAATAGTAGGATGAGGAAAGAAGCGTGATTCTTGTATTCAAGCGATTTACGAAAAATGATGTGGTAAACCGGTTTTGTAATTTGAATTTTTTTGTAAAAAATATATATATATATCTACGTAACGTTAAGAAATCATGTTCGAAGTCGTTTGGAGAAAACAAGGTTGAAACAAGCACAAAAAATTAAGAAGAAGAAAAATAAGAGGCGATCAAGAAATGCATAATGCCTGGCACGATTGTTCACACCATCTGTTTATTCTTGAGTTCTGTTTGCCTTGTTTCCCGTTTTGTAGTTAACAAGGCGAAGACATTGAATTCACAACATGCCACCAACGCATCCAGGCAGAAGAAGGTGAAGGAAAGATACTGGATGAACGACTAAATGGACAGAGAAGTAGAATGAGGAGATAAGTTTGGGGAATGACATGAGCACTTTGGTGGAAGTTGGAGATGCTGGAAGTCTTGATTTTGATGCTATGTATGTCTGCCATGGAGCCCTGCCGTGGATACCCCAGTCAGCTAGCATTCGAGATGATAGAAACGAAAATTGATTAAGTGCGAAGAGGACTGAGGGTAAAATGATGATGATGGTGTAAGCCTGGAATCGAGACTTGTTTAATGTGCTCTTACGTTACTCCATCCAAAGGTGGTATAGAGTTTCTTATTCCACGTTTATACACATTCATCAAATCAGGTCGTTACGGAAAGGAAGAGGAGGTTGCGTTGTCAAATCAAACAACAACAACAACAACAACAACAACACTCAAAAAGACAGGAAATTAAAAATCAAAAAAGAGTTAAGGTCGAGCAAATCAGGTAACTTCATGGTGATAAAGGGAGATGCCAGGAAAGGAAATATTCTGTCAGGAACTTTAGTCCTTGTTTATTTTTCTTCACATTTTCAGTTTACTACGCGTGAAATACCGTCAACACTTGAAAAATGTGAACTGAAAGAAACATGTTTGCAGTCTTACTATGAAAAGGTAAACATGCACTTCAAATTATGCAAACTGGTGGACATAAAAAGATGGACACGTTCTAGAAATGTTACGATTTCACATTTCAAATTCATATAAATATTCGAGGAAAAATTTTCGTTCAATAATTAAGTAGTCTGGCTTAGTGGAAATACATGATAAGCATGTTAATCAAACAAGATAAGCAACATATCCGTATGGTGTAATAAACCCCATAGTGGAGAAAGGTACTAATCTATCAACGGAAGTAATAAAAATTTCAAAAACCTTTTATTTGATCATAATGCTTCTGTCCAGTGTATAAGAAACTTTATAAGGATATTCCCAAGAGTAACCTGTCAATTTTGTATTCTCGTGATGTCGATTTTAATTAATTAACTTGACGTTTTTATATAAATTAATGTACGTGACATGTAAAGAAGTGACATACCAGAGGTACAAGAGTAAATTATTAATAAACTTGCAAAAAGGTTCCCAATCACTGATGAATTTTCAATTAAAAAATTAAACTTTCTGTGTGATTTTTCACAAATTAATGGTTTTGTCACTTTGTCAAAATTTATAAAGTGACTCTTTCGCCGCCACATCAAAATTGAATATGTAGTTAAAAAAAAAACATATTTATACAAATTAATCGGTTTCATTTTTTCATTTCGAATTGATTGACATTCAACACGAAAATTAACAAAATTTCAGCGACAGGAATATATAAATTTTAAATTTAACTAATTTTAATAAAATTTTGTTAAAATAAATTTTGCAGCTTTTCAACGATAAAGTACGTTGAACTTTCGTCATGATGTTGTTGTTTGGTTGCTGATTAAATGTGCTGCTTTGTTTGCTTGCTGGAAATGGTTTTTAAATTATATTTTTCATATTGAGTTTTACAGGAAAAATAAGAGGCATGTTGGGGGCTGCACATAAAGCAACAGTCAACTGAAAAAAAATTATCGTTTTAAACTTTTCCACAGGAAATAAAACCAAGTCTGAGGTGTAAGTGGGTGCGTTATGTCAATAAACTTTTAATTTGTCTAACCAGCCATACAACCAAGTGCACTCTAACTATGTTATGTTAAAAAACTAAAAATTTCATAGTAGGTATGTTACGACACTTTAAACTGCAAACGAAACCAGTTAACATTGAAATAGTTTGTGCAGGTCTGGCTGACAGAGAAGACAAAACTGGGACAGAACCACTAAAACCTGAATCTTAAAACCCATTAAAGCCTCCATAATCACAGACATTCCTCTTTTTTTTTAAAGGATTCAAATTCGCATACGTTTGAATAATTTTAGAATGTGACTTTTGTGGCCCATAAGCTGATAAATTGAACCTATCCACTCAGTTCTCTTTAGCATTTAATGATTTATAAGCTTTAACTTCAACAAACACTGATTAAATGCAATTCTCAAGTGTCCTTAATCAAGATACACCTCTCAATATCATATACCATATAAATATGCATTCCTCACCTTGTAAGACGATGAATAAATTCATTCAATTTAAAAGTACCATAATACCACATACTCCTACCTAATGCATAATTTCAAGCTACAATTAACACTGTAACGCTATGTTTGAAATTATGCCGCACGTTGTTATAAAATTAATATTAAAAAGTGTAAGCAGTTTAAAGTAGTTGAATAAATTAAGATAGTTAATCGTAATTTGTTATTTCCTAAGATACATGAAAGAGTAAACATTTATTATGTTAAGCACGTACTAAAATTTTGTATTATTTAGGAGTGATTATTTTAATTGCTTGGAAGTGGTAAATAGCAAATTGAGTGAAAGAAGTATTTAATTAAACGCGTCTTCTACATTGGTATGATGATTTCCTGAATTTAGAATTTTTGAACTTTATTTCTTTTTCTTTCATAAATTGTTAATATTACTATTGAAATTTATATATCCAAAATATCAAATTGAAATTCGAAGCAGTTTCAATGTAACGAACTCAAATAGGAGACTACTTCAATTTTAAAAGTTACGAATGTTATGAGCTGATCTTAATGGAACAAAAAGCAGATCCTCCGGACATATCTGTGATTGAATTTGAAGAAATCACATCTATATAACTTCTAACTTTTGAATTTAGTAGAATAGCTAGTGATGAACAGCTCCATCCAACCGTATTCTCTTTCATAACTAACGAATAATTGTAAGTCTGAATGCATCCCGAGTTAATTCAATAGTCACTGGGCTGTGGTAGGAAAATATGAATAAAACCAAGACTATTTTTTCTTCTTGTATACACAACATGAAAATCTATCCTTAATATAAGCACAAGTTGGATTTTGCATAGCTGTATAATCCTTGAATTAACTAGAAGTTTCCCCTTCACTTCAAAAACACAATATGTACATGAACGTAAGTTTCTAACACTTGGGAATACTCGGATTCTGCAAGCGAAGTATAATAATAAAAGGCTAATGCTATCGATCAATCTCCAGAGTAAGTGGAGCTACTTCTATTCCTGCTAGCGATGGAGTGTTCCATGAAAATGTGGAAAACTTCATATATTTTTTATTGTTTTTTGTTTCCGTTTCCGTATCAGTACACGTCCTGGGAGGCAGTAGTTATTTAACACGAATAGTGGGTAATAGAGCATCTACCAACGTCAGCACGATGACTTGCTTCCCATTACTATGTTATGTTACACAAGTAGGTACCTACTTGAACATGTTCCACAAAAATCTATACTACATTGTCATTTGTATATATAAGTAGTTACCATCGTTATTGGTTACCCCATAATCATGTCAACCCTATCACCCTGAGTCACCTCGTCACCATCATCATCACGATCATCATAACCTTTAGTAATTGTTGTTATCAGCGTTTTGTTAGCGGCTGCTATAAAATAAGTTCAATTTTATATCCTTTTGTTTACTGTTGCTTCCTTGCTGTTATTGTAAAAAATTTTTTACAATACACACAAATGAATGCAAAATGCATTATAAGCACTTGCATGCAGAGTTTGCAATGGTTTTGTTTCACGGAAAGATGCAATCTTCTTCTACCATCAATGTAGACTGGTACAAAACCTCATGGCTTGTTATTAGTCGTGATGAAGTCTCATTATAATTTCATTCTTTCATTCTTGCGTCTTGGTCTTGTTCCATGGCAGACAAGAAGTGAAGAGTTTGTTCCAAGTAATATCACTTTAATTATTACATTCAACGATGGATAACGATGGAACATTGGCTACTTAATGAACCCTTGCTTAATGCTATCCTTAAAATGAAAATCTTCCTTGTTGAACATTAACATCTTAAAAATAACATGTAATTGCGAGGATAAATTCAAATTTCAATCCAGTTTCTCAATCCAGTAAAATCATTTTCAATCTTCTAATTGGTTGCATAACAATTAGCCTACATACTATAGCCTACGAATCATAGAATATCCTATATTACATGATGATATTTCAAGTGCAGCCAACATTTTCCGGATCACTTCTTCTGCTCGTCTAGGGAAAACCCAGAAAACAACAAGCCAGACATCAACCTAAATGGATAACAAGCATTTCGTAGCATTTGCCAAACCAAAAGTTTTGCATTTACTGAAATGTGTATAAAAAATGTATACAAAAAAGCTTAAATAAATTGAAATTATTTAAGAAAAATTTTATGGTTTGCATTTAAAAAAAGAAAAGCTATGTGGAATGGGTTAAATTCAGAATGAATTTTATGTAATAAAAAACATGTTCTGCAACTGGTTTTTGTGAAAGCATATAATCGGGAAAATGTACTTTAAAATTAAATTTTTATGATTCCTAAATTTAAAACATAAAACAAAATTCGGATTCAATGAATGACTGCGTGAATGAATAGAACCGAAATGAATGGGAATTTTTGAAAAACTGGAAAAATCCAAGTAAATTCATTAATTCACCTCAAGGATTAATAAATAATACAATATACGAATGCATCATGAATTGCATGTGCAATATGGAAAATTGCATTCATGGAAAATTACACTTGGACGTGGTTAGGGTTGGTGAGTTGATTTTTCCGTTCTTGTGTCCACCTCAAGAGGGTGTTGAGAGAAAGAATTGCATGTGCATTCATGCACGACATCTTGCCCTCAGTGCAGGAAGTAAAGTTATAAAGTTTTACTTCCCTGCACGTAATTATAGTAAGCAATAATGAGGATATTTTTATTTTTATTTTTTTGCAATATTTAATGAAAGTAATTTAACGAAGGAAGACGTTGTGAAGGGAACAGACGCTGAGGGAAAAACATAGGCACATAGGAAGGAAAATTGTATTTTGCTGTTAAAATATTTATTAAAGATGCCTTGTTTAAGAAATAAGGAAAAAAATTATTTTGAAATAAAATAAAAATTATGGACAAGGGGAAGATGTGGTTATTTCTTGCAGTGTTGCAATTAAAATGTAAAGTGCTTGCATAGGTTAGTATGTTCCACACAATAGGGTTAACCATGATGAGGATGATGACGAGATGATGATGATGATGATGATGATGTTGTTGGTGTCATGAAGGTGGTGTAGAATGTACAGCAAGTTAAGGCTTAAATATTTTTATATAACTTGTTGGATTTACATATATTCTAATATGTATACATTGTATATGCTCGTATAAAAATAAGTAAACGCGTTTCATACTAAATAAGAATCGTACCAAGAACTAAATTCATTTTCACTCTCTCCCATGCACATTCTCGTTGGGTATGCATTATGCAATGTATTCATTCGGATAAGCAGATGGAAATATTGTAAATCTTGTAAGTGCACTCTTATGGGAATGAAGTTTAAAAAATTTTTTTTTTTTATTTCACAATTCATCGAAAGAGTCTTGAATGACTCTCGTTTAATTATTTCCTGTTATTTGCCACATGCATGTAATTAATTACAGAAGTGGAGTTGCATGGATCTACGGATTACTCTCGTCTAACATTAACAACAGTTCGCTTAGCCAGGAAACCCTTATATCGTGGAGAAATTTGTGTTTTTTACCAAGGTATGAGGAAAGGTTAAGTAATTTAAATCCACCTACATTTCTCTAACCTAAAAGTCCTTAAGTACAAAAATTTTTGCTGTTCGCTTCCAATTCCATCACGGATGGAAGGATCGTTACAGCAATTCATTTGCGGGAAAGGGAAGCTTTCGTAACAACAGGCCAGCTAGTTGTGGAATTAAGGATTGCAGGATATGAAAAAAAAAAATAAAAATAAAAATTCATTTATTCTGCATATTTATGCATATAAATAAATATCTGTGAAACTAAGGGCAAGAATATTTTCCACTGCACCAAGTCGCTTCTCGAATACAAAATAAAAAACGAAAAAAACTATAGTCCTGCCTCAATGCATCCTTAGTGAATCTGCAAACCTAACCCGGCATAAAACTGCCTGCCTATTTATATAATATATACGTAGAGAAACAATCTTCATCAAGAATGGTTTTGGGCTGAATGTGGCTTCGAGTTGCTTCCCTAGTTAGTAGTTGGTGGTTGGCATGGCCCCGATGTTGTAATGACGTCGATTCAATGTTGGTTGTTATATTTTTATGCCTGGGTTGGCCCCAATTTCACGTTGGCTTACAACATATACAAAAAAATATAAATGGATTCATATTCTGTACATTTTATTCTCGCGTATACTTGAGCATGCAGAATAACGTTACCAAATTAAAAAAAAAAAACATATGAAAGCTACCCTATTTCGCGGGGTAAATCGCTACAATCTGGTGCTAGTGGAGCACTGCCGGTGGAGCAAAATTCACTTCATTTTTTCACTTGGTGGAAGTCGAAAATATTTTAAATACGGCTCAGCTGAAATGAATAATAGGTGATAATACGAAAATCAGATATATAGTATATAGCCTATATAGCTGACAGCCCTGATTTCATCAACAATATTTTTATTTTTTTACCTGTTCTTTTTCACTGCTTGCATTTCCCTCAAAAATGCATTAAATGCAATTACTTCGTTCTGTATTTTTGTATTTATTACAAAAATTTTGAAAGTCATTCAAATAGCAGACATTCATCATCATGTTTTTCTGCTCTTATCCTGTGCGTATTCTGCCATTTTGTTGGCTTATCATAAGAACGATGTGATAATTAGCAGATTTATAATTGACTTCATGCTGTTGTGTTTTTGTGGTTCAATTCTTGTTGATGTTTAATTAAATGAAAATATATTAAAAATCATTCAGTATTTTATATTGTAGAAATATTTCCAATTTCATAAAGTATAATTGTAATTACACTCTCCCTTGCATCGCAGGAAATGAAGATATCCGACTTGGTGTTGGAAAACAAGAAAAAATCATCCCCCATTTTCCGTTTCCGTGATCTGAAATCTCCTGATTCTGGTAGGAATCATATCAAGTGAAAATTTTCACACTTTGTCATTTTAACTTTGCATCTACACCTCGTTGGAATGATTTAAAGGGTTCGCGTTTGGTGGTGCCCCCAATACACACAATAATCGGTCATGCATTTGCACGAAAACTAAGCCACCTTCCCTTCTGAATTCATCTTCATCTTTTGTTACTTTCACACTGCACACGAAGTGCATTATAAATGTTGATGACGATGTTGAAAAAGAATTCTAGACTTCTGCTGCCCGGATTTGACTGCAAAGGGTTTCCGGCGACAATTTTAAAGACTGACTCCTTGCTATGGTATCCTTGATCCTTCAACCTCGAATTATTTCTGTTCTTGAAACACGTGACACACAGCTATTCATTGTTGTGTGAAAATTAAAGAATACGAAAACAAGGAAAAAATTAGAAAAAGGTTTAAAACCTTTCACACCTTCCTGGCAGGAATTTTTTTTATTTTGTGTTTGTTATTTTCTTAAATAAAAAAAAATATGCCATAGTGATCTAATGAATCTTGACATTCATTTCCCGCTTCCCATTTTGTGTTATTTTGTACATATGCGGAAACACTGTGCACCATGCAACTGCACATGGATTTATGTTCAAAGGAGTCCTTATGCAAATGACGTGCCTTTGAATTAGTGGTCCCCTCATTTCCTTCGTTTAAAGTAAGTTATGTTTTGATGATTTCTCAGAATTTTAATCGAGGGCTTACCTTTTTGCTTATATACATAACTATATGTATTTAAATGTTTGAAATTGAAAAGTGTGAAAATTGATTTTTTCGGTTTTTATCATTTCAGATGCAATTGCCTTAAATGCACCAGCAACACTATTGTTCACAACGTATCATGACATACAAGTAGCGAATATAACACGACCGACAGGACCACCAGTAGTTAGTGTTATTACTAAAGATTTAGTAGAAGCAATAGCTGTTGATTTCTATGATGAAAAACAATTGGTATGTTGGACTGATTCAGGTCAAGAGACAATTCAATGTATAAATGTGAATTCATCATATATTGGTCCGAAACAAAGTGTTATTACATCTGGACTAGATAAACCAGAAGGATTAGCTATTGATTGGTATACTGATAAAATATACTGGACGGATGGTGAAACAAATCGAATTGAAGTAGCAACACTAGATGGAAAATATCAAAAAGTTTTATTTTGGACAGATTTAGATCAACCTAGAGCTATTGCATTGGTTCCATCTAAACGGATAATGATATGGAGTGATTGGGGTGAAAGTCCTAGAATTGAAAAAGCTGGAATGGATGGTGATCCATTGTCGAGGACAATTTTAGTTAATGACAATATATTTTGGCCAAATGGTCTCACAGTTGACTTAGAAAATGAACTCATCTATTGGGTTGATGGTCATTTGAGATTTTTAGATGTAATGAGTTTAGATGGTAGTAATAGACGAACTGTGATTGAAAGATTGGAGTATCCTTATAGTGTAACATTTTATAAAAATCGATTGTATTGGACAAATTGGTCTGTTGGATCGATATACACATATGATATAGATACAACTGAAATGAAGGAATTAATTGATGCACCAAAATCACCAATAGCTGTAAGGGCATGGGATCGTTCTTTACAACCGAGTGGAGATAATCCATGTAGAAAGGATAATGGAAATTGTTCACATCTGTGCTTATTGTCTACAAATCAACAAGGATACAGTTGTGCATGTCCAACTGGTGTGAAATTGATGACACCAACCAAGTGTGCTGATGGTCCACAGGATATGTTGTTTCTGGTTCAGCGAACACAAATTAGTAAAATATCTTTGGATTCACCAGATTTTACCAGTTTCCCTTTGTCTTTGGTTAAGGCAAAACATGCAATTGCTATCGATTACGATCCAGTTGAGGAATATATCTATTGGTCAGATGAAGATGCTCATGCTATACGTCGTGCACGACAGGATGGTAGTGGACAAGTGGATATTGTAACATCAGAAGTTGAACATCCTGATGGTTTAGCAATTGATTGGCTTGCTCGTAATTTATATTGGACAGACACGGGTACAGATCGTATACAAGTGTGTCGTCTTGATGGTACATCACGGAAAGTTTTAGTTTATGAACATCTTGAAGAACCAAGAGCAATAGCATTAGCACCATCATTAGGTTGGATGTTTTGGAGTGATTGGAATGAGAAGAAACCAAAAGTTGAGAGATCATCTTTAGATGGATCAGAACGTGTAGTTTTGGTATCTAACGATTTAGGATGGCCAAATGGAATTGCTCTAGATATTGAAGCACGTACAATATATTGGTGTGATGCAAAAACGGATAAAATCGAAGTAGCTAATATGGATGGTTCTGATCGTAGAGTTGTACTTAATGAAAATCTTCCTCATGTTTTTGGTTTAAGCCTATTGGGTGATTATTTATACTGGACAGATTGGCAAAGAAGATCAATTGATCGTGCACATAAAATCACAGGAAATGATAGAATCGTTTTATCGGATCAATTTCCAGATTTGATGGGTTTGAAAGTAGCTCGACTGCGTGAAGTTAAGGATACAAATGCATGTGCCATCAAGAATGGAGGATGTACACATTTATGTTTGAACCGTCCAAAGGATTATGTCTGTCGTTGTCCAATTGATTATGAATTAGCTAAAGATCGTAAAACATGTGTTATTCCTGACGCTTTCCTACTATTTTCCAAACAAGATAAAATTGGACGAATATCAATCGATTATAACGAAGAGAACCACAATGATGATATTATTCCGTTCAAAGAAGTCAAGGATGCGTACTCTCTGGATGTGGATATATCAGATCGTCGTATTTATTGGACAGATCAAAAGACACGTTGCATATCTAGAGCGTTTTTAAATGGTTCAGATGTTCAAAAGATTGTAGACTCTGGATTGATGAGACCTGAAGGAATCGCAGTAGATTGGCTAGCACACAATATATACTGGACAGATTCTGAAGCAAGGAGAATTGAAGTTGCACGTTTGGATGGAAGCAGTCGAAGGATTTTATTGTGGAAAGGAATTGAAGAACCCAGAAGTTTAGTTTTGGAGCCGAAAAAAGGTTACATGTATTGGGCTGAATGGTCATCAGATTCAATACGTCGTGCTGGAATGGATGGATCAGAATTACTGACTATAGTGAGAGATGCGAATCATGCAACTGGTCTAACATTGGACTACGAAACAAGAAGACTATATTGGGCATCTCAAATTCATCCAACAGCTATTGAATCCGCTGATTGGGATGGTAAAAAACGCACCAGACTTGTAAGTACAGATGTCGATGAACCATATGCTGTAACCTTATATCAAGATTATGTATACTGGAGCGATTGGAATTCTGGGGATATTGAACGTGTTCATAAATTGACTGGTTTGAATCGAACACTAGTCCATAGTGACTTGCCATATACAAGCTCCTTACTAATATTCTATCCTCTTCGACAATCTGGGTCGAATCAATGCAGAACAAACAATGGTGGATGCTCTCATTTGTGTTTGGCTCTGCCTGGTCGTCGAGGTATGACATGTGCTTGTCCAACACATTTTGTGCTTTCCAAAGACAACGTTTCTTGTATCCCACCACGAAACTATATAATTTACAGTCAACGCAATTCATTTGGTCGTCTTATGCCAAACACATCAGATTCACCAGAATTTCCATTGCCTGTACTTGGAAAAAATATTCGAGCTGTGGAGTACGATCCAATATCACATTATATTTATTGGGTAAGTCAGGAGGTACAAATCTTAATGAACTTTTAAAATTAATCTCTAATGCATTCTAGATTGAAGGAAGAAGTCACAGTATAAGAAGATCACTTGATAATGGAACACATGCATCTATTTTTATTGGAGCAGGATCACAACCATTCGATATAGCAATTGATGTCATTGGCAGACTACTGTTTTGGACATGCTCTCATACGAACACCATCAATGTAACGAGGTAATATACGCTTGGATATCAATTTAAATCGTTTTCAAATTAAATTTATTTCCAGACTTGATGGTGAAATAAATGGTGTGATAGATATTAGCGACTCTGAAAAACCAAGAAATATTGCAGTACATTCAGTAAAACGTTTTCTATTCTGGACTGATGTTGGTAGCCATCAAGCAATTTATAGATCCAGAGTGGATGGAGCCGATAGAATTGTTCTGGCGTATAAATTAGAAGGAGTTAGTGCCATGGCATTAGATCCACAATTAGATTTATTGTTTTATGCCCACGGGAAGCGTATTGACTCAATGGATATTGATGGAAAAAATAAGTAAGATTGCAGTTAATTGCATAATAAATATATTTATTTATTAACATTTAATCAATTTTTAGAAAAGTACTTGTTTCTACACATTTGAGTCAAGTAACATCAATAGCCGCTCTGCAAGGAATGGTTTATTGGTTGGATGACAAAACAGGCGTTGAACGTGTTACAATCAATGGTGATGGAAGAAGACCAGAATTACAAAGATTAGCACAAATAACGGATATCGTGGCTGTTTGGACACCTGATGCTAAAGTGTTGAAAAATCATACATGTTCACAGAGTCGAACTAAATGTTCTCATATTTGCGTTGCTTCGACAGATGGTCGAAGTCGTGAAATATGTTCTTGTCCACAGGGACTTATGTTATTAGAAAATAAGCAAACTTGTGGAGCATTGCCAGCTTGTGGTCCAGATCATTTTACATGTGCTGCCCCAGTGGCTGGAAATGGTTTGAATGGCGATTTGAATAAAGATTGTATACCAGTTTCATGGAGGTGTGATGGACAAAATGATTGTCCAGACAAATCTGATGAAATCGGTTGTCCGTCATGTAGACCTGATCAGTTTAGATGTCAGTCAGGAGAATGTATTGACAAGAACCTTGTTTGTGATGGAACTACTCATTGTGCCAATGGACACGATGAAGCAGCATGTTGTAAGAGACCACAAGACTTCCAGTGTCCTATAAACAAAGTATGTATTTCAACAACGTTCCTATGCGATGGATGGGACAATTGTGCCGATGGAGCTGACGAGAGTCCGGAAATTTGCAATCAAGCAAATCCACGAAGGATAGCACCAGCTTCAGACAAGAAAGCCTTTATTATTGTGATTGTAGCTACAATGATCATACTATTTTCGATAGCTTATTTGTTGCAAATATGTCGCAGTCGATTGGGTAAGAATCGTAACGAACCGAAAGATGATCAAGCAGCAGATCCTCTCTCACCAGCTTTGAATAAAAATGGTCGAGTATCGAAAATAGCATCAGTAGCTGATGCAATGCGAATGTCAACATTAAATAGTCGAACTAGTATGAATAGCTATGATAGAAATCATATAACTGGTGCATCTAGTTCAACTACAAATGGTAGTAGTATGGTTGGATATCCTCTGAATCCACCGCCGAGTCCAGCGACACGTAGCAGGCGACCATATCGTCATTATAAAATAATAAATCAACCACCACCACCAACACCCTGCTCAACAGATGTGTGTGATGAAAGTGATTCAAATTATACAAACAAGAGCAACGGAAATGCTACCAACAAATCAAATCAATATCAATACGATAGTGAGCCATATCCACCACCTCCAACACCACGATCGCACTATCATAGTGATGTGCGAATCGTTTTAGAAAGCTGTCCACCATCTCCTAGCTCAAGAAGTTCAACATACTTTTCACCTCTTCCTCCACCACCATCACCTGTCCAGTCTCCTACAAGAGGATATTCGTAGCAGATGCTAAATCTTTACTTTCTTGTTTATCCATTCATTTTAATCATGTTCGTTAACCCTATATTATAGGATATGTAAGAGATTTAAAACAATAACTGTGATGAGACTTCGTTTCTGATTTTCAAATGATATTCATGGAGATGAATTCCTTACGAGAATCAGTTAAACGAATTCGAAAGAATTTTAAAACGTAAACTTATATTAAAAGCATTGTTCATAAGATTATCCTGTAAATATAATAGCGATACCTTAAGCGACGCTAATTATAAGTAAATAGTTAATATATTATATAAAATATGAATAGTAATTTGTGAATACTGTAAGGAAATAAGATTTTTAGCACACCATTCAACAGAATCATGAAAATTTTAAAACATAACCTAAGGTGCTAATGAGACATGATCAACTCATATGTACTTGATTCGGAAAGGAAGCTACAGGAAGCTAACGAACGTGTCAATTTTAACCTAACAATATGGAATCAAACGAATTTAAACGAATTTAAATTAAGGGAGAATATCATTCTCACATTTTTATGTTTAACGAACTATTAGGATTTTCAATCACGAAGTGCCTATATCTATAAATGGTTTTTATAAATGAATACAGACGAAAAAGAAAAAAAATAAAGTTTTAATTTATTTTCAAAAATTTCGTTGACATTCTTGAAAATTTTTCATATTTTTATCGGCAAATATAATATTCAAAATTCGGAAATTTGAGCTAGAAATATAGCAAGACATTGAATTCTTCTGTTAAAAAATTATAATTAAAAATGTAAATCATTATAAGTTGTTAGCTCAATCACAAAATGTTTCACATTGTTCGCATATTTCCTCTTTAAGCAATAATTAAATTTATTCTTTTAATTTCATTACTGGAAAACAAAAATTGATAAATTTATAAATTGTGCTCAAGAAGACTGATTTGTATATTGTTTATTGCCTCAAATTACAATGTTACACAATAGTTTACATTTTATATTTGTAAATCGAATGTAAATTAATAAAGAAAAATAATAAAAAATTTATTTTAGAACATTAGTAGGAAATTTTTATGGGATAATTGTCCTTCCAAATCACTCCAACTCTCAGTTTGGTTTTACTAAGAATAATTTAAGTGTATTACTTAGGATTTAAAACTTGCATTGAACTCGTTTGATGTGCGTTTTAACTCAAGACACAAAACATTATTTGTCAAATTTAGCTAAAATTGTGTAAGATAACAGTTTGAATCACAGCAGTTTATAGTTATAAGTTAAATCATTATCATCACGGGGTTTCTGTGCCGAAATTTCGACACAAGGGTTAGGGATTGACTGGTACTGATTCGAACCTTGCACTAAATTTCGGAAACTATTTTTTGATTCATTCTCAACACGTGCATAAAGTCATTCACATAAATAATATCGCCAACGAAACTAAATTGTATTTGTGCTACACTTCTTCTTCCAGTATGTATATTACTTTCTGCAGTTACTTGTTTAAGTGTTGTAAACAAGTAATTGATATAAAAATCGTGGCCTTCAGTTCTTGGTTTGTTACCAAATTCACTGAAATTTCCCCAAAATGTAAATGAAGTCATTTGATTCAATGAGAATCAATCAGTTTTTATGTTTTATTACATATAATTTGGTTTATGTTGGGAACGGTTTATGATATACTTGAAATGGAAATTTATTCATGAGTGATGTGCTATATGCCAATATCCTATTTTCATAAATATTTTATTTATTCTAGGCTTCGTAAATAAATGAGGTATTTTGTAACTCTTTACAACATTGTAATCTTAGTACGGGGATAACCTTGAATATTGATCAAATAAAATATATTTCTAACGTTTCCAACGAAGCTATATTTATAAAAGTGAAAGCCGCAAGCGGTTCATCATTGTTGTGGACACAAACAGTAGTTCAGGTTAGTTGGTTGTTAACGCTATGAGTATATCAAGCAGGACAGGTTTAATTCCAACGCAGAACAAATATATCCGACCGTATCGTAAAAAGGTATTAATCAGTTTTTAGTAAGAACAAACGTTCTAATTTGGTTTAATATTTGAAGAGCACAATCAACGTAATAGATGATGTCCTTCCGACAGCAACAGTTACAAGACCAGTTGAATTTTCAATTCGTCCATTTGCTGGCCTGTACAACCCTTATTCGAAAGGATGTTCGGTTTTGTGTAATCATCCGGCTCCTGTTGGTGTACGTAGTATTATCAAAAAGGTTAAGGACAATTTGGTAAGCGAATGAAAGTAATTGTAGAATTCTGAATTTTAAAACGTCTGCTTGTTTAGTCATCTGAAGGAAAAGTGTATTGGCAAGATGTTATAATGTCAAGAGAACAATTAGAAGCAAATGGATGTATCACTCCAGACATCGTTCCAGAGGAATTATATCGCAGATATACAGAAACAGATTCACGGCCTTTAACACCTTCACCAACCTCTGTTAGTGTTAGAACTCGTACTAGCGCAGGATCATTTCTAAATGCAAGAAGATGTGTTACTCCAGAACCAGGGAAAGATACTGTTCACAAAAGGAAGAAAATTATCTTAGATTTGAGGTATATTCTGGTGTTAGATTTACTCTTGCCCATGAATAATATAATCTCTATGGATGATCCAGCTCATTGTATGCATTTAATTAACCCTAGGCGAAGCCATAGTCAAGAAACTTTGTACTGGAAAGCTCCCTCTGATATATCACAAAGTGTGACGGTGGAAATATCGTCAAATATAGCCGCAAATGAGAAAACAAAAGAAGATATAAAAAATGAAGAAACAAAATCAAAGGTTTGTTAATTCGTTAAAGGTTCTAGATTTCCTGAAGGTAAATAAAAATTTCAGCCTATTTTAGTTGTATCTGAAAAAGAGCTTCCCGAACAGCATGTAGCTCCATCGATTTGTATTAACGAACGAGATATGGATGAAAGTGATATGCAACGTCGTGGAAAAAAGAAGAAGAGAACAAAGCCACCAACAAGTTAAACATTTTCTATTCTTAAAAATTTTGAAAATTTCTTACAAATTTATATTATCTTCACAGGCGTTAAAACTTTTCATCTTAACCAAGATCCAGAAACTCAAGTTTCAACGTTAGGACCTGATTCTTTAAGTGCTAGTACCAGACCATCGCTGGTTCCAACATCGGGACAAATGTTACTCAATGCATCCGCTAAACTTTCGGAAATGCCAACACAATTTGAAGATAGCTTCTTGACTCATGACGCATTCCGGGTTTTGAAGACGGAATTGGACATAGATGTTATAGAGAATACTTTTGATAGATATGTAAGTAACCAATAGCATTTGTTATATAAATGAAGATGGTCATATTTTTTCAAGGAGTTGAAGTGGTAGTGTTTTTGATTACACACAGTGATTATAGATAATACTATTGGTTCTGGTTTCTGTCTACTTCATGTTTCACATTTATTTATCATCACCACTCAGGATTCAAATGACTTTTCTTTAGAGAATCTTTACTGAGAGCACTAACATCCGGTAGTTTTTGTAAGGTAAACCGGATGAAAGTGCTTCATTGAATTAACATGAAGGATGCAAAGGAATTCGAAAAGTGGAACAAAAAATTAGTCTGAATATCCGGTTTGTTTTTTAGTTCCGGATATGCAACTTGACACCGTTTATTTAATATATCAAGGATTTTGAAGGTACAAGGTACATGATTATACAAAAAAGTGTTTTACAGAGCTCTTTGTTTTTGTGGAAAATTGATACAATAACGATCAGTAAAGGATGTTTGTATCGTGTTTCATAATTTCATTAAATTTTTCTTGTATCGTCTTCACACAAACACTTGTAGCTACTAACATCCGGTCAATGTGATGCGTAGTAATTCTTACGAAAATTGGATACTGATCTTTATGAGAAAAATAATCTTAATCATTTCGCTTCAATGAAGAACAGCAGCTTCGTTTCTTAAGTGGATAATGAAAAAACTCAACAAAGGCACTTGACCGATTGGTGCTCGTCCATCACGGCATGAGATATTTTGAGTTATTAAGTACTTGAACTGGTTTTTGATCAGAGAAACGAGAATCCAATTATATAATGGTGCTCATGGCAAGTCATAAAGATTTTTATGGTGATTTTGATGTTACAAAGTAGGGACCATGCAAACAATCAAACGACAAAAATTACAGCAGGTTCTTTCCAGATTTAATAAAGGCTTGGGTGTTGCAGGATAACCACAACCAACTCCTGTTTCTTTAGTTCAGTTAAAGAATGAATAATATGATATATTGAATCATTAATAACTCACCAGAACTGGGCTCGAAGTACTTTCTTTGTTCAAATTTTATGTACTCGTATGTACATATATATTTTGAAGTATCCTGGGTTGATGCACCTAAGGACTCAAACCTAAAATTAAGAACGGACCCATGCCTTATAAAGCTATTTGTTAGCGTTAGAAAATTGCTTACCTTTCGAAAGGTCGTGTCATATACAATCAAGATGTTTTGAAATGTTCTTTGACAGACTATTGTTAGATTTTTGTGAAGGATTAGCTGAGGTCCCTTGTGGAATCGATTCAGCTGCTTTTCTTAGATATTAGATTCAAGGTAAATGTTCTAGAACAAAGAAAAAATTTTAGTCATCATCTTAAATAAATGCTCAAAGAGATTTGTTTGTTTTCCAAATAAAATTTCCAATGGAAAAAAGTATTTCAAATTACTGTGCTCAAATTCTTATCACTACGATAATACCAAAGAAAGTTCTTGTTCCAAATATCAAAGTCACATCGGATGTTATTGTTTTTTCTACAGTTAAGTGACCAGGAAAGAAGGTGCAAGGATGATGGAAAAAACAACATCCAACATCCAACAATATTGAAACTCCTTAGCAATCCCTCAAAACACCTTGGCTCATGTAACATGGTAGGAAATGGTTTAAGGCACCCCGAACCTCTCAGTCGACAGATGAAACTACGAAGAGTTACCTGCATGGAACACCTGCTTTCGTTTGTTCAGTAAATCTCTGACCGTGGGAAGTGACCTAAAATATTCGTTCCCACGATATTTTTTAAGTTGTTCCTCTACAAGAGAGTTGGTGCATGTGTTGCGCATCTAATTCTAAACACGTGCATTTGAGGAAAGGAAATTGAAGACTTTTTTACTTTTTCTCACGTTCATTTTGAGCCTAGAATGCAGCATACCACGCCAAGAGTGCACCAGTACAAGCAATATGGCATCGCCCCACTCACGTTCTTGTTTTTTTGTGAAAATATTTTGAGGCGAATGTATTTAAGGAAGGAATTTTGATGGTTCCTCCACATAAAAGAAGTATCGTTTGAAGTGTTCACATCAGAGAGAATTTAGAAAAAATTAAAAAATGCTTGTTAATAAGAAAAACTATAATCAAGTGATCCCGCGAAAGGATAAGAAAGGTTCAGTGAAAAAGATCAGAAAATTTGTGCAACGTTTAATGGATGTACTCAAAACAAAACGGAAAGTTAATACAACCGGACTAGCCAACAATGTTAAGGATGTAGTAGTTCCAGCTCGGGATATCATAGCAGAATCTTATCGGAAAAAGTCGATCGAGGATGGTGAAGAAGAACAGAAAATTATTTTATCAAAATTAAAGGATAACACACAAAATCAAACTGATGACATAGGACCTCTTTATCAAGGGATTAATCCATTCTCCAGGACTGGAGAAAATCCAATAGTTCCAATTCACTTTACATGCACAGAAGCTGGAGTATTATTTTGGCCAACACACCTGAATTTCACAAATTTACGGGATGCTAATTTCCCAGTTGAAAAAGTTGCTGATAAACAAAGAATTTTCTATGGATAATTCAGTTAATTATAAATAATTCAGTTTGACATTTTGTAAGTTATTTATTTAATAAGGAAAACGGATACAGATGCAATCGTTATTGTGATATAATTTTTAAGTTGTTTAAATGTTTAAATATGTATATTGAAATAAATGTAATTTGTGTGATTTTTAAAATGGAATCTTTTGTTTAAATGTTTTGTGATCCAATTATGAATTTTTTGGCAATTATATTTTCCAAACAAACAGGTTGTGGAATGATTTCTGAATTTTGAATTAAGCAGCTGGAGTGGACCTTTTCCAAAAATGTTGATACAGATTTGAAAAAGATTCACCTGCTGTCAATATTCCAACTGTCGTGGTCGTCTGGAGTTGTAAAGTCGTTTCACTTCTTTCCTTTCCAATGCACTTCTGCAAAAATTCCTGCAGGCCATGTGTATTCGTGTGAATTTCACTCAACAGGTCATGAACACAGCTGCTGTGCCCTCAGGACTTGCGAGTACATATGTTTCCCATATGTTTTTATTAAATCTTGTCTTCCATCAGGTTCTTGATATCAACTCAATTTTAATATCGGTTAATTAATTTTATCACTGATGCACAATTTTAATCTTCGATGTATATCTCATAATTTTTCTTGCAGTTGAACCGAGCACTGCGAGAAGCTATAAAATTTGTACAACCGAAAGCGAATCCACCAAGTGAAAAGTTGTTGCCATTAGAAGCAACAGTCGATTTGAGTTTTGATAAGGAATCGAACATGCCAAGAAAATTTTCAAAATCAGCATCACGTTTCGAGTTACCTTTAAACCTGCATATTTTGGAAGGTAAATTAGATAAACCACTCTATTAACTTGTAATAACCATTTTATTTTTAAGGTTTATCTGTTTTTGAATACCTGAGCACACACGTATGGGTGTCGAGGCAAAGAAAACAGCTGTATAAGAAGGTTTTTGTAAAATATTTGGTACCTGACGAGGAGCCTTTAGATGAAATTGAAGTTGTTGAATTTGTTGAAAGGAAATTGAATGTAAATGATTTTTCAGTTGCTCTCAAAGAAGTTCTTGGTTTGTACGGAACGCCGGAAGTTGTTCAGAACATTGCAAATATCACAAATGTAACAAAATATAAAGATATTAATTTCCGTTCATGGTGTGGTATTGTTGCTTTTGCTGAAAGATTTGCTGTAAATGATCCTCAAGATAGTGATTCTTGTGATGAGGTGAGAAAGAGAAAATTTAAACAAATAACACCTATATAAAAATTATGATTATTCCTTTACAGCTGGAGAAAGCAGATTTCGATACAATTGAACAACAGATGAGTCACTTACATTTACCCAAAGATCTTAGGACGGTACTTAATGTAATAAGAAGAGGACATAATATTTGTTATCCTATTTCTGAATCATCAAAATAAAGTCATTCGTATCATGCGCAGAGACACCAAGATTCGTTACCAATCTAGCTTATTATAAAACAGTAATAATTTTTAAATATCATTGGTGCCATTTCCTCTGAGATAAAATTTCTTTCTGGCTTTTGAGAACAAAAAGGATTAAGAGTAGGCGGTAAGAAAATATCCACCTTTCGATCCGTTTCATTTAAATATCGTCGCAAATCTAAAGGCGATTCGTATTCCGTGTATGATGTTACTAGTACTGGACATTTCTGTTTGCTAGTTGCTCTAATAGTTTCGGGCCAAGTGTCTGCAGAATTGAATCCTGTTGATCTATGGAGACCTGGATTGAAATAACAAACTGAAAAGAAATTTGTATTCAAAGAACGTTGAAATCTGTGGTGTTATAATACTAACTCAAATCTGGGTGTTGGTATGTCGGTAGATGTGCGTAATCATGGTAAAGATCATTTTGGAAAACGTACTTGATGCAACGTTTGTCTTTCCGACATGTTGAGCACACCCTTGAACAAAAGTTCAGTTTGAAATTTTATGTTAGTTAAAATGACACTGAAAGTACTTTGTTTTTGTGAGTGCATCCAAAGAGATTCCACTTGTGTTTAATTCAGGACCAACAAAAACGATGGTCAACTTTTTAAGACTTGGCGTAATATGTAAAAAGAACAGCTCCCACTTGTTCAATACATCAGCTTCAAATTGAAGTTCTGCCCCTAGAATATATGAAAAGAAAAATGAATTTTGCCTCAAAATCACAAAATTAGACCTACCGATGAGGTGAATTGTTAATTCTTCCTTCGATAACAGTTGAAATGACTTAGCAGCAAACCATGCTGTCAATGGAGCTGTTGCAACTTGTGTAATACAAATATAATCACAATCACTCAGCGTTTCTGAAAAAATACATCCTCTGTGAATTGTTCTAAGTTATGTTATCACATACTGCCGCACCTGTTGAACTACCATAGATTTTCTTAATAAGTTGCTCCATCCTAGGAGCATTGACTACATCGCGGTGTACTTTTGAAGGTAGTGGTGGGTCTATCTTTCCGTTTTTGTGCTGATGCAGAATGAGTTTCCTCAAGATAGTGAAATGTTTGCACCAACGTTGATGATTTGGGTCTGAGTGTTCAGGATTAATGGCACAGAATGAAATCTGAAATGTAATTTTGTGACAAGTGAATAATATTTACACTCAATTGAAATACATACTTGTCCACATTTTCGACAGTCTGTCAGATTTTCCGGCCTCCATTCACGACATTTTTTATCCCAACAAATTCGTGGGAAAAGAATTATTTCTTTTTCAAACGGCTCGAGTTGACGTTGAAGGAATTCTTCACATCTTGCGATTACACTCACTCGGAATGCCCGAAATTGTTCAAAATCCATTTTGGAGCATTCGTAAAATATATGTCCACCTTGAAAGATAAGAAAATATATAAATAATGTTTTTTCAACACGACTGAATTCCTTAAATTATTGAAAAGACTGTCTGGAATCTTGATTATTCATACCGTGGCACGAGATCATTTCTGGCAAAGTTCCAAATTTTATAAAATTTTGATAAACATAAGGAGAAAAATTAATAAATTATCTATGGAAGTCATGTTCTATCCATCATGATCAAATCATTTCTCTACGCTCATCTACGAGTTATGAACAAACTCTATTCTAATTTTTACTTCAAGCTCCTGGTTCAAATATACAACAGTAATATTTTAGTTTACAGATACATTACAAGAATCTGAAATGACCATATACCGTCTGGTGTAAGGGACATCGTAAGACATTCTGTATACATTATCTAGAATTAGCGACTTTTTGTTCCCAATTAGTTGGACACATGTGACATTCAAATAAGTCGGAACCAAGTTACTTAAAATAAAAACCTCAACCATGAGAGTGTCTCCAACCTCCGAACACGTGACGTCAGATGATAAATTTTTACTTAAGTCTCATTAAGTTTTTGGCTTTTGTCTTTTCTACAAACTATAGTTTTTTGTTGGTTTCATTGTTTTTTTTTCTACAGAATCGTGCTTACGATGGCTTTAAATCATCCGGTAGCTTTTCTCCACGAGATCGAAAATTTTTGGGTGACTTTCAAAAATTCTACATTTTTTCATCTATTTATAGTTTAAGAATGAAAGAAATTTACGTAAGAACTTTTCAGACGATAACTCAACGTCGAGCCTTCCGCGAACGTCATTGTTTGTTTGAAGTGTCCATCAAACATATTTGAAAAACTGGTAAAGTCTTTGTTGATTGCAAAACTCAATGGTCAGTATTTATACGAAGTATTCTACTATTACTTGTTCAGACAAGACTAATGATCGCTTCCGTTTGCGAGAGCTTTTGTTTTATAAAGTAAATGTAGTTGAAACGATTCAATCTTTGATTATCAAAAGGAAGTTATTCGTCATTTGATTCCGAGAAAGAATTAATAAATTATAACATTTCGTAAAAACCGAAAAAGCATAGCATGATATTTCGAATAAATCAAATTATGAATATAACATAAATATTCCTGAGCTAACTACTACTCCAGAAATGAGTATTGCGAATTAGAAGATGAAAATGAATATCTAATATGTCGACAAGTGATTGAATATACATCATTTGTCAACAAGTACGATGCCAAATATGAAGGAAACCAATAAGAAATAAATGTAACACTTTGCGACTTTACAGATTGGCGTGAAAGATTTATTGGCATTTAATTAAAATATTAGTTCGTGCACTAAATTTGATCGTCTGTTGGATATAATTAAATAGAATTGATTCAAGCCAATTTGCAAATGATATATGTGTATTCTGTTTCTGGCATGTAAATGCATTAAATCTGGATTATGATAATCTCCCTAAACTATTTTTGTAAAAATCGAATTACATGTTGTATATGACAAGTTGAGGAAGGGTGAACAGGTGTTATAGTGGTTTTTGAATTGCGTGTGTAAATATGTTTATTGCAATTTTATTTGCAATCTCTGCACTTATGTCGAACATGTTAACTAGCTTACTAGAAATTGCTATTACTCGAGATTGAGAATTTCGGTTAGTGCTTTTTAAGATAAAATAATATTCTAAAAATATTTATCCAAAGAGCCCCGAGATTAAAACTTAAGTAAGACTATTATTTGCCAATAAAAGCTATGTCATTGTAATCAAAACATAAAAATTTTAAGAAAAGTATTTTACCAAATCTCTTGCCAAGAATAGTTAGTGCTCGACAGAATTCCGTATGTTGTGGCATATCTTTTTGCATGTGCTCCACAGAACAATACCTAGTCATTTGACATGATTTACAAGGAACCAGCTCAGCATTTGTATGTGTCTTGCAAAACTAAAAGAAACAGTATATGAACATAAATAACTTTCGTAATTATAGTAAGTACGTACATATTCGTAATTATTTTTAACTTACGTGACATATTGAATAGAGAAAATATTGTCTGGGCTTGAAAATGTATTCGATGTATTCTTCCTCATCATCTGATGTTTGAACGTCTTCGGTTAAGCTCTGATTGACAAGTTTTTGAAAATTTTGAAACATAAGCTGTGGGTCAAATGGTAATGGAGGACTGGAGACTGCTTCATTTTTATTGTGGTCATTTTGTAATTGCAACCCTTTACTCAGATTTGTTAGAGAATTTATAAGAACATTCTGTGCTTCCTGCTGTTTTGCTCGAGAAGTCTTTTGTACAATTTTCCGGCGATTTTTTGAACAGAGCGGTACTTCTGATTGGGGTTCCTTTTGCATCGTTTGTTGCATTTCATTTTGCGTAACACTTAAGCCGTTTTTTAAATTCTTCACAAGATCAACAATATTTTTAATTTTGGTTTGCTCACTTTCACATTTTTCACTAACAATTGAATTATTCTTAAGAGGGTTTAAATTTTCCGAGGTTTTGACTTTGGAACGATTTTTCTTTTTTGAACTCATCACACTACCTCTATTTGCGGACTAACCGAGTTATATGATGCTGTACACCGTACAGTACTATTGTTCAACTGAGTGTAATTTCTGGCTCCAAGCCATAACAAATTTTACTAAACCGACTCAACGGAAAGGCAGAAACTTAAGACAGACAAACTATCGAAGAACAGAAGATTGTCTGTATAGAAAACCCAAGCTACCAGGCCACAAGTTCGTATAAACTTCGAGAATACATAGTATTATAATTTTGTGTGGATGTGATAGTGATTCTTTCCATGAGTGAAAATAATTTTACAATGGAAAGGACTGAGTTTCGAATTTCCAATATTATGAGGAAAATTGAATTGATCGTCAAGAAAGCTACAATATATTTCACTAACCTTATTACTGCAGTTCAAAATTTATTGGTGAGTACTTGTGATCATACTTATTTTGTGATAAAGTGCAACGAGCATCAATTCGCATCCGATGTTTATTTCTGTTTAGATACACATGGCTTCTGCCAATTCTCAAGAATCTGTGGGGAAAACATTTAGAAATAAGAAGCATAGAAAATACAATAAACCAATCACTCACGAAAATTTCTCATATATGTAGCTCGTCATCGTTGCTCCATAAATTCCAAATGATTGGAATCTTGTCACAATGATCACAACGATTTACTTCACTTGTGATTGAAGATACTAGGATATATTGCCTGATATCACAATGGGTTTCTTGAAATTATTGATTATTATATCCATTTTATTTGATTTATTTAACTAGCAATTTTATGACTATTTAGTCTGCGGCCTTCTGCACGTCTAGATGCATTGCGCGCCAAAGCTTGCGTCACTTTAGTGACCACTTCTCCTGAAGACATGCAGAATGTTGCCGAAACTTCGATAAGTTTTTGCCGATTTTCGGTTATTCCATTTCAATAGGAAGAACATGTTGCAATTTGTGTTTTGAATGCTTATTAAAATGTATTACAATTATAAAAGAAAGAAAATTAAGTTTCAGTATTAAATAAATCGTCTTTAAATGTAAAAACTGAAATAAAATATTAACGGTTGTGCATCGTGTTTCCCATTAACCGGATATACCTTATACGTTGGCAATCTACTTTGCTCCGACTAATTCTTAAAAATGTGAAAATCAAGAAGAAGATCACAAACACGAACTGTCATCGTTGAAGGGGAAATTTTTCTTACGATTTGACGAAACGTGGAGTGCAAACTGTGTGCAAAAAACTTCATGTGGAAAATTTGTGAATTTTAGCAAAATGCCAATGTATCAAATAAGTAGAATTGTTCCAAAATTTGATATTGAATTACCAAAATGTATGTACACAGTTAAAAGTCACTCCCTAATCGAATTAGACGATAAGACTGATGTAAGTGATTCTTCACACATAAGCCGGGAAATAAAACGACAAATTGAAAATATTTTGAAGGTTAATTTTCACATAGTTCCTTGAAACGGACAAAAATTTATGTTATAAAATGTACATAGTGAATGCAAATAGTTTTTAACATTGATTTATTTTTATTTGAAGCATATTAATATACATATAAATTAACCCTTAGCACATTGCGACAGAAAGAGAAGGTTGATGATGTCAGACATATGTGTACATAGGAAATTTGGTTAAGGGCGCGCTAACTGCATATTCATTGCATGATACTAAAAAGCGCCAAAAATTGTAAGGCGCCAAAAAGTCTGGCATCACGTTTGTACCGAAACACATTAGCCCAGGTTTGACACGCAACCATTGCACTAATTTGTCCATGAAAATCATAGTTATACACAACTGGTGTTTCCACTTTAACATCACGTTTGGTACATGTTATGCATTAATCTTGTAAATATCTCATACATTACCTAGTTTTAGTTTTAAATCAATCAAACAGGTTAGTGTGTACTACTAAAATATGTTTCTATTTAGAAGTCTCCAGAAATGGCTGCACTCGAAAAACGTCAGGAGAAGGTGTTCCAGCAGTTGGAAGAGCTGAAACAATTGTTATTGGGTATGCGGGCTTCATTGAATCTTTGCCAGAAACCAGGCCAAAAGAGCGATGCAAATGAGAGCGAAAAAATCAAGAAGGAACCAAAATCTTTACCAAAACAGAAAACTGCTGAGGTAGATACAACGGTCTATGTAAGTTTTGATACATTTTTAAATGTTTGATTTAATATAATTTTACTTTTGTAGGATACTCTTCCTGATATTGTCATAAATGCCAATCCAGATTATATTCCTTTCGGACTGTTGGCAATGAAACACATTTTGAAAGATCTATTCACTATAAATGTAACAGTCCATTCGCATTCGACTATACCCAACCTAAATCAGGAAGCATTAGATTTTCAAACTGAAATAGCAAAACCCTCTGAAGCAAACACCAAAGGTGGTATCAATGTTACATTGATTTGGAAAAATTGTATGTTTCAGTTACAGTTCTTTCAAGAAATTAACTTAAGTTTTGATCATTTCCAGGCGAATATACTGAGATGATCAGCTCGCCAACGATGTATATTCCTATTTACGGAGAAGTTAATATTCTTAGATACTTGGCAAGAGTGGGGCCAAAATTTTATCGATACGAAGAAACAAATTTAGCAAACGAAGCCGATATTGTGATGGATATTTGTTATCAGCTTTTACGTTGTAATTCATCAAAGGTATGCTTAAATTTGCTGCGAGAATTGAGTTCGCGGCTGCAAAAAGAAGGGTTCTATGGTGGTGATAAATTGAATGTTGCTGATATTGCTGTTTGCAGTACCCTTAAACGCATGCCTAAATTACAAAAAGATTTACCGAGTAGCATGAAAAAATGGCATGCTCGAGTAAAACCGATTACGCTTATGTAAAACTAGTAAATAAATTTCCAAATTCGCGGTGCATAAGGTTTATTTTAGTTTACCTTATTGCCATGCGAATTAAATATTTAAACAGTCGTTTGTATTATAAATTTTAAACTCGTTTTAAGCGACAATCGCGTACATTTTTTATTATAATTTATTTTTCAAAATATATCAACTTGTTTTTATTTTATTTTCAAAAATCAAAATTTACTGAAACATTCTTCCTGCATGATACATACAAGTTTTACATTTGCTAAATTTTTCGTTATGAACAAGCTGTGGATTCAAGTGATGGAGATATCTTGAATTTCTGTTTTATGTTTGATGTATAATGTTTGTTTTGATTTTTTCAAATTTATTTATTTTTGATTATACCAAATCCCTTACCATCTTCGATAACTTTACTTGAATCTCTTGGAGAATCTACCAGTTTTCTATGAAAAGATTTGAAAAGTTAAGACATAAATTAAAAATTATTTCTCTTCCACGTCGTTAGCCATAAAACTTAATGACAAAATTACACTTTTAATTACATTCGTAGCCATTGACGGATATTTTGTTTTTTAATGTGTTTTAAAATGTAAAGGATACACTGAAGTAACCTTATCATTTGAACATTAAGAGTGTTGAAAGAATGATAGCTGATGAAACATAAAAAAGTTCTTAAACAGTTGGGTGTCAGCGCATCCACTATTGTGCAAGAACTGGAACGTATTGAAAGAATGAAAAAAAAGTATGAAAGAATTGTCCTTGCATAAGCAGTGAAACACTTATTAACGTCTTGAGATACTATCAGAAAAAATATTAGATTAAGATGTGAATGGACTTGGTCGTTACTTGGGTCGGGCGACGAAAGCTATAAAGGACTAAATGCTTTGTTAGTGAATTCCAGAGGAAATATGCTCTGTGGAAACGTATATTCAAATGAAAGGACTTCACCCCTGCATTTGATAAGAATGCTAGCATCCCTTTTTATATTGTTGGTCCAAAAATTCACTAAATGTCGTGATAAGACTCAAGTGCTTCAATTTATTGCTTAAGGCAGAAATTCTTCGTTACTTCGTTTTAATTAAAACGTAAAAGTTACTAATTATATTTCTTACGCTAGTGTACGCTAATCGTGAAGTATTGATTTTTAACATAGAAATTACAATGCTATGCGACACATTTTGTAAATTCTCTGTTTCAATAAGTGATAGGGGAACGATGACCCAGTGCCAAATTGCTACTTTCTTTGAAATGAGTATTTAATTAAGGTGAGGTTTGAACCCTCCAATTGATGTGACGATGACCTTGTTGGATTATGTTTTTACCACAGATGTTTGCTTTGAGAAAGGGGTAAACTTGAGGAACTTCTTAGATAGGTACCAAAATGTGGGGAGCTTAAACGACTGAGAAAATTGTTTTTCCAACATTCAGGATGATTGTTTAAATGTGTTCTTTAATGGGTAATTTGTGTACCTAATATGATTCTAACGAGATATTTATTCAAATCTTAATTCTTCGAAGTTAATACGAAACATTTCTTTAAGGAAGCATACAAAAATCTTTATTTTAAACTTGTAATTGTCTTTTCAATTATATTCAATGCTTCCTCAACTTGTTCCTCTTGAATAACGAGGGGTGGTGCAAAACGAATAATGTCACCTTGAGTGGGTTTTGCTAATAGTCCATTATTTTTGAGTTTCAAACATACATCCCATGCATCATATTCTATAAGAAGAACATTTAATTTTCATGTTATCTTGTGGTGTAATATTGTCACTTACTCTTATTGATAACAATTGCATTCAATAAACCTTTGCCTCTGACCGATGTTATAACATCCGATGGAAGTTTACTTAATCCTTCTCTGAGTTTATTACCCATTTTTTCGGCATTCTCCGCTAAATTTTCTTCTAATAATACTTCCAATGCTGCAATTGCAACTTTCGATCCCAAGGGATTACCGCCATATGTTGAACCATGTTCACCCGGTTTGATGCACAACATTATATCATTGTCAGCTAAAACTGCTGATACTGGATACATTCCACCGGATAAAGCTTTTCCTGTAAACAATAATATTTTATTCAATCTGTTCGTATTATGTTTGATAGTATCAAGTTTTATTACCTAATACCAATATATCTGGACGAACATTTTCGTGATTTACAGCTAAGAGTTTTCCAGTTCTACATAAACCCGTTTGTACTTCGTCTGCTATGAAGAGGACGTTATATTTTGTACAGAGTTCTCTCACTTTTGTTAAATAGCCTGGATCTGGTAGTACGACTCCAGCTTCTCCTTGAATTGGCTCCACCATAAATGCACACACATTTGGATCTTGGAATGATTTCTGGAAATATTCATGAAAATGATAATTTGACGCGTTACTCAAGGATCACTGATTTAGTGTCGCTTTCATTCAACCAAAGAATTTTTATAAACGCGCATTATCAAGCTACTATCTCTTTGTTAATTTTTATTTAAACGCTAATTAAAGAAACAAGTCAATAATCACATGGGGCCTCAGTATCACTATTAATTTGTTAAGTCAATTGACTTATAATATTTAATCAGTCGCTAATAAAATGATTGGCGTATCATGAGAAACAACATAAAGCATTTACCTCTTATGATAAAGAACATAATTAAAAAATTTTACTTAACAACACTAGAGTTTTATAATTTTGATTAGACGAAGTCGATTGATATAAAGTCTGTTTTGTGACGATTTTCTCACGTTTTAATGTTATCATTGGAATTTCTTATGTTTTCTCAAATTGCCATTATACGTTTTGTATTGAGTATGAATTTCTTCTTATCAGAAACATAATTAAATAATTAAACTTTTCAATGGGAAAAGGTGACGCACATTAATTTGCCATATACAGATAGCATGAAAATTTCGGTTGTTGTTGGCAAGAGATAGCTATGTCAACACGGATAATTAAATATGTTATCTCTTATTACTGCAACTCGGATTTCTTGTGATATTCTTCACACTGCGTAACGAGGTTAAGCGCTCGTTTCCATTGCAATACTCGATGATAAGAATAAGTTGTTATCTGTGACATAATATGAATGCATTTTGTCATTCATAATAAGGAGTTGTTTTGAGCAAACAAATATTATATTGTTTTGGACTTCCGCTGATGCACGATTATTCCGTAATCAAGAAACTGAACTTCTTAAATATTGATTCGAGTGAAACGTAAAGTTGAAAGTCTTGTCAAAAGTCAAACATCTAAATATAAATTAGCTGCTTAATTGTTTTTCAAACGTTATCTTGGTTTCAGTGAACGAAAATAGAAATTAGCTGAACTGTTTCACATCATGGCATGATAACATATGACTCCCATAAATTTTCTAAGAATAATTTACCTCTAGTGCTTCGATGTCATTGTATTCGACGACCTCGAACCCAGGCATAAAAGGTCCGAATCCTTCATAACTGGATGGATCAGTTGAGGCTGAAATTGCTGATAGAGTTCTTCCCCAAAAATTACCAGTAGCAAAAATAATCTGTAAAGAAATGAGATATTGTTAAGAATTCAATTAGCCATGCTTGGATCTTATACCTTTGCTTGATCCTTTGGCACTTTCTTAATAGCATAAGCCCACTTCCTGGCTAACTTGCACGCAGTCTCTCCACCTTCAACTCCAGTGTTCATTGGCAGAAGTTTATCATATTTGAATAAGTTTGTTGCGAATTCCTCATATTCGCCAAGAACGTCTGAATAGAATGCTCTAAAAAAATGTATGGTATTAATAAGAAATTAATTTCAATAACTAATGTTAGCACGTTATTTATACCTGGAGGTAAGTGCTAATTTCTGTACTTGTTCAATCATGGCTTTCATGATTTTCGGGTGAGCATGTCCTTGATTCACAGCTGAATACGCACTTAAAAAGTCCAAATACCTTCTCTCTTCAACATCCCACATATAAACACCTTTAGCTCTTGTTATAGCAACAGGTATTGGATGATAGTTATGTGCTCCATACTTATCTTCACGATCGAAAATTTCTTTAGATGTCAAATTTTGTACAGACCGACTAGCCGCAGCTGTTTCAGTTGCTAAAAATCTTGACAATACTTTTATTTGCTTCCCACTGGTTTTTAATGAACTTGACATTGAAGTGAACATATTTCTGACACGTTTAAGTAAAAAACACTTGAATTGACAAATAAATTATGCACAGAAACACGGATATTTTCGTTGTTCAGACGATTAAAATAAAATTCTTCCAATACTTCAAGACGCCACGAGTTGAATGCTACGAATGATCTGAATTTAGAATTGAACTGGTCAAGTAAATCTCATGGAATCATGTCCAAGAGAGTCGGGTTCGAAATCTTATCGTCTCTTATCACAAACGATTATTACTCTTACGAATATAAGTATACGTACCGCGTGTATGGTCTCTAATCTGCGTACTAAATACAAGCGAAAACTTGAGTTTCAAATTTAGCTTGTTTTGCGAATAAATAATGAAAAGCTTTCTTGGAAAGCTTAAACGTGCTTCATATTTCTCTAGCCGCTTTGGAAATGTGAGCTTAGGTGTACTCAATCGCAGTTTTTAAAGGTTATTAGGAGAATGAACTGGAAAATCGGAGATAACTAAATTATAATTTATTAAACGTATGTAATACATGTTAGGATATGTGTCTTTTTACTTAAAGCTATGAATCGTCCTTCTTATTATGTTTGCAGATTCCAAAATTTGGTCTTCGTTAATGATTAACGGAGGTGAGAGTCTTACAGCGTGATCGTGGACAAATTTAGCCAAAATCCCGTTTTCTTTTAACCTCAAGCAAACTTCCCAAGAACTATAACCTGCAGAAGAGTCCTTTATAAATCTTAAATGATTGGAAAACAGTTTTTTTTTTAAATTACCCTCATTCAGAACAATTGCCTTCATAAGGCCTTTGCCTCTCACTTCTTTAACTACTTCTCTTGGAAGCTTTTCCAATTCTTGTACGAATATCTCACCCATTTTCCAGGAGTTTTCTATTAAGTTCTCTTCAAGCAGAACTTCTAAGGATGTCATGGCAACTTTTGAACCTAATGCATTACCACCATACGTAGAACTATGTTCTCCTGGCTTCAAACAAAGCATCACAGGATCATTGGCTAATACCGCAGATACAGGATACAAGCCTCCAGACAAGGATTTGCCTTAATACAGAATTTTAATTGACTCTTTGAGACATTCAGCTGTAGGACAAACCTAATATTAATATGTCTGGTCGAACACAGTCGTGATCAACTGCAAGAAGTTTTCCAGTTCTACCTAGACCTGTTTGGATTTCATCAGCTATAAACAGGACATTGTTTCTTGTACAAAGCTCTCTGACAGCTTTTAGGTAGCCTGGATCTGGGACAACTACTCCTGAATCACCTTGTATTGGTTCTGTCATGAATGCACAAACTCTTGGATCCTGAAGTATTTCCTGAAGAAGAAACGTGAATGAAGTGGAGTTGTTATTTATAAGAAGCTTGTAATTTTGCATACCGCCAGCGCTGAGGTGTTATTGAACTCAACAAAGTCGAAGCCAGGCATATAGGGACCAAATCCTTCGTAGATGATTGGATCTGTTGACGAGGATACCGCGGCCAATGTTCTACCCCAATAGTTTCCGATGGGAAAAATTATCTACAAAATTGCTGTATTCAGGATCATAAGTTGCTTGTTAGCATAATGATAAAAATACTTTAGCTTGATTCTTCGGAATCTTTTTCACATTATATCCCCATTTTCGTGCTAGTTTCAAAGCTGTCTCACCACCCTCAGTACCCGTGTTCATAGGTAAAAGTTTGTCGTAATTGAAAAGTTTTGTTGCGAATTCTGTATATTCCCCCAAAATATCCGAAAAGAAAGCTCTGTTATCATGTTAATAGAAAGAACAAGAAGCCACATCATCAGTACATGCGGGATAAAACTGTAGCTCTGGTGCTACATACCTCGAGCTAATTGAAAGCGTTTGGGCTTGATCTATCAATGCACTGACAATTTTCGGATGACAATGTCCATGATTAGCTGTTGCACATCCACTATAAAAATCAAAATATCTTGTATTCTCAACATCCCACATGAAAACACCTTTAGCTCGTGATATTGCTACTGGTATGGATTGGTAGGTGTGTGCAGTATATTTTAGTTCCCGATCGAAAATAAAACGTGACAACGAAAACTCATTAGAACACTTTATCGCTCGTTCGTCGTCGCGAAAATGTGAAAGGTTTCTGAACCCATTACGATTTGAAGTACAAATTGATCGGGCTAATGATTTAAGCATGACTTTATCACTATTCTAACCGTTTTAAAGCTAATAACCGATCACTAAGAAGCTAAACGCGCAACTGAAAGTGAGGTGCCTGTGAAAGCTATTTAACTATTTAACCAAAAACGTTACACATGTTATAAGCGTTTTAACCAAATACAGTACCATCTGTGTGACAATAGCTTCTATATCCACATTCGGAGTGAAAAACCCCGAAAGTATCTGTCTGTTTAGTTAATGATTTCATCAAATCGTACTAACTTCTGGAGAATAATTTGAAATTTCGGGGATTTATATTTAACGACAATTGTTTGTGCAACTGCATTCGCTGGTAATTTTTAAAGTGAATAACATGGTTTTATTAAAAGTAAATTTCCAGTAGGACAGGGTTTGTTTCAACACTTTTGACTTGTATGAAGCTTTTTGTCACACATGTCTCTAATGACAAAAATATTATAACTTCAACGACTGTGTCTGCATTTATGCAGAATAGGATAACCATTTGCGATGAAAAAATAACCTTAAAAAATTTCAATTCAGTTTAATATTCCAAGCAAATGTGTACCCCTTTGCCATTGTCAGGCTCAAAAACCATCCATTTGCCCATAAAAATCCATAACTTCCTGAATCACGAAACTTACTCGCGTGTGATCTGAATTAATTAATTTAAAGTACTGAATATTTTTAACGTGATTTTGGTAGTTTTAAAATTATATTTGCCACGTGTATGACACTGTATAACATTCAATTAGTGTTTTGTGGTGCTATCGTCAAGTTAAATTACAGAATTGTTTATCAAAGTCTCCACTTTAATCTATCAAAATCTTATAAAATTTTTGAGGTTTTAAGGATACTTAGGTTTTGCGGAACGAAATTGTTGTGATACATTACCTTTGAAAGGAACATTTCGAAATTCGTTCGTTGTGACCTACCAAAGATTAATGAAACCTTTCTGGTTATCGTGGCTGGTTAAGGGAGAAATATTACACTCATGCATAACATCAATGCGTAAAATTTTCCTTTTAACATTTGTTTGTGTACAACAAATTACCCAATAAATTCAATTGAAATGTGTTACGAAATTTTTCCACGTAATATTAAATGAACATTCATAACAACTGCCACAATCATTTTGACATTTTGTTTTTTGGACAAAACATTCATTTGTATAACGTATGTACATACCTACACACGATTCAACATGAAAATTTTATCCTTCTATCAAAAAATTTTCAAATAAAACAAAACGTATAGTGGAAAAAATAAAACTTTTTGAAGTGAATTTTGTGAAAAATCACTTGGAAACCTGGTCCAATAAAATTTACATTTTTCACACGTAACTGCCAGTTCTATACGTGATTTTCACATCTGGCTGGAACATTTTCATTGTGGTGAGCCGCGACGTTTAGCAAAAACCCAATTAACTGTGCAGTTGAAGTTTGACTCTGAATCCTTTCGTCCCTTTAATAATTGAGTTAAATTTTTTTAAAAGTTATATATGTACTTGCATGTGCTGTTACATACAATTACATGACTGCATGTTATTAAAACGGATGTTCGTTTAATTAGTCCAACTTGAAGTTGACAACCCTTTGCAGTTTGCGTCTTTTTTTCGGGTTTTCCTATTTTATGCCTAACCACTGAAATTTGGGGCGTCAGTTATAATTAAACATTATTTTATTATAATTGGATAAATGTTAACTATTCTAAATAAGAAATAATATTCCTATCCTTGAACTTTCACCTCGGGATCAACTTGATGACGATATTCACTTGACCACACATTCGATTCTATAAAACAAGGAAATCAATTGATAAGTTATTGGGTGTTAGTAGCATGTGGCTTAAATGCCAAACTTGTAGAAAAGTGTTATCCCAACTCCTTGACCGATTGACCATTATAAGAGTAACGAAATTCGGTCTGAATATATATCGTCTCATAAGTAGCACTTCGCCCTATCCTGGTGTAGGTAATCACTGTTTCTACCCCCAATTGACACTGTTCCCTGGTAAACCCGATGAACCTGATTTATAGCTGATTTATTTATTTCCCTGATAGGAAGTAAAACTTTTGTACACTTCAGGCTACTATCGGATGCTTGTGATAATCCTCCTGGATTGCTGTCCTTAAAAGTAAATACCAGCATTTGAATGTGGGGTTATTTTTGTCATTCGATAGGGTTGCGTTTAACATTAATTCAAATGTGTAGCTAAAGCATGATATGGGCTAAACATTTATTCGTATGTGTTTACTGATACAGATATGTTAATGGGATTTAGTGTGATGTTGATAGAACGGTTTTTGTGGAAACAACATGATGAGTAGTGTTAAATGCTGAAATTACCATAGATTCTATCGTCATATGGGAATGAGGACTTACCATGTCAAGACAAGCATACCAAATTAGGTAAATCCTGAATTAGAAGTTGACAAAATATAATATGTTTTAAAGTATTCTCACACCAATGAATCTTAATTGAGTGCAAAATTAATTTTATGTTTTATGAAAATCAAATAGAACCATAACACATACATATATCATCACAAAGATTATGAATTATGATATCAGATTATATCAGATTGTTGACATTTTATATTATGTTTTATAGGCGTAAAAAGTTATTTAAAATATTTTCATTTTTCAAATATAAGAAACATAAAATTTATAACCAATTAGAATCGAACTTTTTATTGATGAACCTTTAAACGTTTTCTGTATATCCCATTTGATGAGATTTATCGTTTTTAGTAGCAATTTATTTTAACGTTTTCTGGTTAACTGCATTATAGCTTTTTGCAATACAAATACAAAAACCATAAAAAACCGAATTGAAGCCACCTGATGACCACATGAAATCACTCTTGGGGCAAGTAAGTTTTGAGAAGAAAACCGCAGGGAAACAATGCGTTGATTATCATTTTGATATCCCGGATTATATAGCTTTGATATATTCTCTCGTGTAAATCCTATACCCGTCAACTGAGCATCTGATCCAATTTGGTTCACCCAACCAACTAACACTTACTTATGAGTTATGAAAATCTGAGGTTGAAACAGTAGGTATTGTCAGTTCAGGTTGAAACAAACAAATCGTGATGCGTTTGAAGCATTCAATTCAACCCCGTCCCGTATGTGGAAATTCTTAACTGGGTATAAGGAATCCTGGTAATCCCACAACAAATCATTACTTTAAGCCTGACACAATTTCCTTGGTGACATGAAAAATTTGCAATATTATTACGTTTTCAACAGACGTCTGACCCCTCAAACAGGTTGATCTCCCGGGGGTAAGATGTCTCAGATGTTTGTTTTGTTTATTTTATATTTCCCCCAAAAATGTTCCGGTGTCGTTATATCTTTGCTTGTCTAATCGTGTTTTTGCTAAGGGTAGAAGTTGGTAAAATTTCAACCCTCGTAAATTCAAAGGTAAACCGTTTGTCACAAGTGTTTCATTTTGGCTTTACGTGGTTGAAGGATATTCGCGATGATAGATGTTTTGTTATCACCTCAATTTTCACGGGATAAATATCAATTGAAATCAATTCACAGACAAAATGAAAAGGTTTTTGCTACTCATTTTACATGTGATAGTGTATAAATAAAAATGCTGCAAGAAATATATTTTCTTGAATATTCTATAATTTTGTGATTTTCTTTATAATTTGAAATTTAAATACAATTTAATTTAAATTAATTTAAGTTATAATTTGATTACAATTTATTAATTATGAAATATTCTAAATAGACGAACAGTTAAACGTAGGTCTTATCACTTCGATGGCTACTCATAACATTGGCGCAACTTTGGTGAAAATATAACGTTCTACCACGGAAGAAATTGGAATAATTTTCTAAACCTTTCTTGAACCAATGAAAGAGAAAAGAAAAATTGATTAGTTCATATGATTTATAAATAAATAAGGTGTACTTGATAGTACTTACCTTACATATAAAACATTTATATTCATCATCTTCTTTACCAGTTTTCAAAGATGGACTTTCCAATTCTCTAAGTCTGGCACGAAGTTCTTCAAGGACTGGATAACGATTTGATGATTCTGGTTGTTCTGTACTTGTTACTTGTGGTTCTGATTGTCGATCGTCTTCAGGTGAATTATTTTCTGTTCTTCTTGAATGGAATTATTTATTAGTTTAGATTTATATGCTACTAAATCACAGTTGATATAATACTTTACCTTGACTCATCATCATATTTTCTTTTTCTAGTCGTTTTCACTGTATCATCATCCACTATGACATCTTCGTCACTGTCATTATTACTTAAATTTGTATCAGCATCCTTTTCACTATTCCCTCGGTCTTCACATGAATCTGGATTGTAGAATTGCTGCTGTGTTGTGGATGATAGACCATTTGCATTTTTAGCTGCAAGAAGTTGGTACGTTTTCTGTTGGTACTCGTAAAACTGTCGAGAATATTGACTCATCATACCACTCATATGTGAGTTTGTTTCCCAGCTATTGGACACATCATCTCCACCTTCTTTATTTATACGACAAACGCTTTTGTACAGTACACCATCCATTTTATTCGTACCACTAACATCTGAACCAGAATCAGGGACATCATCTCCACAACTTTCAACATCGACTGTTTCAATTTCATCTTTAACATTATGACGATCATCCTGTTATTCCAAAAAATGGATAAAGAAAAGAAAATCAAATTATTTATTATAATTATCATTTACTAATACTACAATCTAACTACAATCAAAATATATTACATCAAAATTCTTGACATTATCTAAAGGAAACTTTCTCCGACAAATCGGACATGAATTACAAAAAAGATTTTCGAGAAAGTACAAATCGTTGGCACATTTTCTTTTCCGTACTTTGATTCGTAGTCTACCCTGTCGATTAGTCCTTATCCTTTGGAAAGTCTATAAGAAAGAATCCATATTGAAATAAAGAAATTTTCATATTTCATCTCTTTATTATAATAATATTACCTCCCATCTACTGTGACTTGTCCTTATTGTATTCTCTTGACTTGGACACGTATTAAATACACATGTTTGTTGAATATTCGTTCGATCCATGCCAGAACTTAGTTTATATAACCTATCTAGCTCCGTCAGAAAATGTGTATTCCATTCGTCTACTGATAATTGAATTCCACAAACAGGGCATCCTTCTGGTACACTTGTTCGAGAATTTGGTTTGATATGTACATCTGTAAGTAAATAGTAAATGTTCTTAAAAAAAGTTAACTTTGATTGAATGAGATTAGAAATAAATTTTCTATACCTCCTGCAGTGCTGTACATAGGTCTATTACAATTTGATTCTACTTATTAAAAATTTCAAAAATTATTTTTCATATTCATACACCTGCGACACGTGCAAGCGATTTTAGCGTGCAAATATCAAATACAAATGCACACTAGGAATGCACATTAGCAAAATTTATAACTCGCTAATTTCGTTCACATTAAAATGTAATAAGAATTTTTTATATCAAATGAAAGTCATCCCTTATATTTGACTTTTCACCATGTTTCGAAACCAACAAACAACCCTTGAGCTAACTGTCGACCACAATTTTAACCTTATAACTTGTAAAAGGATAAACCCCATGCATTTCTTTGATCTTAACCCAACTGAGATGAAGATATTATTTATTGTACTATATACGTTTTCGTATATTAAATATTTTCGAAACACATTGTATTTTCGTTTCGCCATTTTGATTTATAGTTATGACCGAAATTATGTAAAAGAAAAGTGTTATTTTTCAAAACCCTTAACAGCAAATCGTTTCGTATTCGTTTCGTTCCTTCCGGACTCATGTGTGTTTTTCATACATCAATTTTTATTTTTATTTTTATTTTTTTGTTAAAAATAAAAACACAAACATAAAATTTCGATTATGTTGTCATTCTCCTTAAATGGCGTATGAAGTTCCAAATTGCAATATTTACTCTGTCGGAATGATTATGTGGTTAAACTGGCCGAACAGAACAGGAATCTTCCCCCAAAAGGATACAAGTTTGACACTCATTTTTTTGTCGCTTTCTTTAAGGCGATAATATTGTTATACATAGGTATATAAAAATCTTGTATGTGTATTAGTTAACTTGATTCCTAATGTAAAGGATAAACACTTTTGCGGTTGGGTGATTTGATGGTGGCACTAGTAAATCTCATAAATCTTCGACAACTGCTGCAACGGTCCCCTAATATTTCAGTTTGTTGTTTTGAAATGTTATACAAACGTTTTATCACGGAAAGTTACTAATAGCTTGTTGAATTGTCACACCATACTACTTTTTCACGACTCGTTTCATATAAACGATGGTGATATACATACATATACCTATGTATGTTAACTTAAAAGTTGGTTTCCTTGTAAAAATATTCTGTAGTCGGTTGTGTAAACCTTAACTATCCAACATGATATACGCTGATTTTCACATGTTAAACTCATAGTCTTCACTATATAGACTACAGGAAAATGGGGTGATATACTCCTTGATATGCAAATAAGGACACAATATTGCACGTTACACCGTTGGAGACTTATAACATTTTGGCGAGATTCTGATCACTTAACAAAATCACATAAGGGAATATTTTGTACGTTATAAGTTTGATATGTGTTTTCAAAACTTTTACTCGGACATATCTTTAAAGAATTTCATATATTATTGGAAATTGCCAAATAAGCTTAACTATCACCTAATACATCTCCAAAAAACAAAAAGTTCACCTTCATATCACAATAAAAATGATGATGGTATACACATATGTTTCTGTGTATCGAAGATAATCGTTCTCCCATATCATGTGGGATATGTTATATTGACATGCTTATCCTGGATTTAACGTTTTCCCTTTTTGTAATGAGTTACTTGCCTAAGTATGGATTTAGGAAGTGTTATCAAAGTGTTATGTTTGGGATTTCCGAAGTCATTGTAGAAGATGAGGGTGTAATATAAAAATCGCTTTTTGAATATTGATCCAATGTTGGATTTATTCTTAATTTTTCTGTGTGTTTCACTCATATGTGTTTATTGTACCTATAACTTTTAGTAATAAGAAAATGAAACAAAATATCAACAAGTTTCTAATTTAAATTTAAATCAAGTACATATTTGTGCTAAACGTTGATGAGCTGAAACACTACATACCTAATAGAAAACGTCCAACGTTTGAGTTTAATTACCAAAATCAAATGGTCACAACACAAGTATCACTGAAGTGGTTTTAAATTTAGTTAAAGTGATATCTGCGGTTAAGGTAATTCAACATTTCAAATAAACCCCAAACATTGTCCACATTTCAGTCTTGGATTTACACTACATTTCACTAGACAAATTCAAAATGCCACATACAAAACCTCATTTAAACAAACTTGTTACATACGAGTATGATAGGGGTTTTCCTGAATTTTCCGGGGGTAGCTTTCAAATAGCAATTTAGGATTATTCGGCTAATTTAGTTATCGCCATATGGTTGACGTCAAACTCGTTAGTTTCGGTAGTAACTTTTTAGATGATGTCGATGTTCATCCTTTCCACGAGGGGATATTTCACATAACATGCCAATACGTGCTTGTCCATACATGTGTTTGAATTTTACGTTGTCATTTATTATTTTGTAATTTGTTCAATATTACTCTTGTATGACTAGCAGTATTATATTTTTCTTCAATATGAAAAATTTAAGCTTTGTAATGATAAAAAACAAACAAACATGTTAAGGATTTGCATAAAATTAAAACTTCAATTCCTTGACTGAATTAAGAGAGTACGAGGTAAAGAAATTCTAAACTTTCTTCACAAATCACTGAAGAAAGCCTAACAAAAAAATATATAAAGAATGAAATGATAAACATCCAAGATAAGGGAAAACACTTTTTTGTTCTATGGAAACTCATCTGTCACATCTTGTAACTTTTTCCTGCCCTCTTTCAATGGGGAGGTAATGAAAAGAAGTCACAAAAAAAAATGTTTTTCAAAGGTCCCTTTCTTATCAATAGTACTTATTGTCTTACACTTAACACTTCGGGAATGTGGAGATTTTTAATTAAAATCTTGAAAATGCTGGGCATTGGGAACGTGTCCAGGAGGAGGAATCTTCCGTCCAGAGGAATTAAATTGGGGACACTTTGATTTATGTAAATTTAAGGATAATACCTGAAGCTTTAATTTATTAAACTTTTAATATTTATACAAAAGAATTTCATGATGATCCACAAATTTTTCTAATTGATAGGTCCACCCACATGCTATCACATAAAAATTTTGAACAAAAATTTTTATTAGACCTTGTGATAACAGATAAATAATTTAAAAAATGAACACGAAGTGCTTAAATATTTGATGAAGTGTCAGTGTTTGATTATATGTTTTATAAATCACTTAAATATTTAAATTAGAAACACGCAAAATATAACTGGCGCCACAATATTTAATAGCACTAACTCAATTTGATATGAGTTCCTTAGCCAAAAAATTCCTGCCGCATAAGAAGACATTATAAATAAAAATATGAAGCTACAACATACATACCTATGCTATTATAAGCTTTTAGAGAGTATTTTTGGTTTTCATTAATTTATTAAGTCGTTCATTATGAAATGAGTGGGGTTACCACACATGGGGTGGTTGGTAATAAGTGAAAAGACTCTTAAGTCAACCTGCCAACTAAAGCTTTAGGAATTATTTAATGTCTTGGAATGTGGCAGTTACAGTTTCATATTAAATTGCAAGGATATCTTGCAAAGAAAGTTTCGACCTTTTTCACCCTTAATTTCGTGTGATACATTTCAGACTGTACATGTCCCTTTAAGTTCTTAAGGATATTTTTGGGCAATGTATATTTTATGAATCATATCACAATCAGTTACTATAAAAAATGAAAACTCAATTCAACGAAACGATAAATCTGTTTTAGGATAAAAATTCTAGGTAAAAGGTACATCGACTCATCATCAAAGTGACACCAAGTGAAAATTCAGCAAATATCAACGTTTTGGAAAACCTGCAAATTATGATGCCACTGCCCGATTTAGTCAGATTGATAAATCATTGATCGAGTCAAATCAAATTTTTTTCCAACGTAGAAGATACACGATGACGAACATAAATCAATTTCAACGGAATTACAGTTCAATGCATCGTTTAAGGTGCCTGTATGTCTGTCATAAATCAGTCGTGTTGTGGTTTCACCTTTTAAGGTGTTTGCGAATTTTCAATTTTCCATCAGATACAACATGATGTGGTTGTGGTTGTAAACAAATTTGAAATCGATTACACAAGAAAATCACAATTCATATGGGATAAAATGAAGTGCATTTTTTCTTGCAACATAATCCTTATATCGAATGTCTATAAATTTTAACACACAATAAACATTATCGCGAATCATAACATTTTGAATTTAAACGGTCACAAAATTAGGTACTAAACATTCACAAAGTGCTCTCTATGTAACACACGAGAATAATTTTGTGGATTATTTCGTTACCATAAAATCATGCAAATTTAAATTGTAGGTCATGCCATTTTTACGAAAAAGGGCAATATATATATTTTTTAAATAATTCTGCATTCATGTGAAGTAATCGCGCGAAAATCATCGCATCGTACACTTTTTTAGGGTTTGATGTCGTTCATCCCTTGTTCCATACAGAACAGACACGACATTGACTAGTTCGATTCATTTACATGGTTTTCCAATTTTATTTACGACCTCGATGTAATGTGGTGTAAAACCAGAATCTTTTTTAAAAAAAAAATAAGACATTCAACTTTATCAGATTTGAAAATTCTTTACACCAAAAAAAGACAATTTCCAACAAATTCTCCCGTCATTGGTGTTGTGGGCAAAGATTAGAGGCTGTAAAATTTACATACAATTGGATAGAATGATGCAGCCTAAAAGAGAGGATATCTTTGATGGTGGAAATCCCTAAATTCTATCCGATTGAGGAGTTAAGCCACATATGTGAATGAGTATGTGCTTGGATTCTGATGAAAATGTTGCTTTTCTGAGATAAAATTCTAGTTTGAACGAAACAGGGATGGAACTAATGCTGATTTGCTTTGAATTTATCTAGAAACTGAAAAATGAATGTAAATTCAATGTAACCTTTTAATACGGTGCAGTTTTTCACGACAATTTCAACAGCAAAATGGTCCACCAACTGATAGTGATTTCTATATCACGAACGCGTGTGTGTGATATTTACCGCTTGAGTGGCTTTTAACACTGCTATGGGAAAAATCGTTTTCTTTTTGTCATCACATTTTCATATCAAATAAGGGAAGATTCACACCATTCGAGGGTACAATGTGTTCCTCAAGACGACATCTCATCTCTGATCACTTCTGCGTTTGTACTGAGCCACAATTCACTCATCAATGTTAAATAACATTTGATCAATGTTGAATTACATTTGATCACTGTTAAATTAACATTTAATAGATTACAGGATTTTAAAACAGTAAAACTAATCAAAAAAAAAATTCATCTATTGAACTAGTTCTTTTGGAATCAACAAAACCTTAGAGTTTAGGGCTCAAGAAACAATTACTTTAACATATGTATATATTTGAACTCAGCCACGTTACAGAATTTTCATAATCATTTAACTCCTGGATTTGTAGAACAAAAATAGAGTGAGTAGCGAACTAGTTTCTTGAATTGCTTGAAGGATCCACGAAAGATTCAGGAAGGCGTTACTACTTTTATTCGATTGATAGTATTCCAGCTTGTCTTAAGAAATAATTACCATCTCCTTGCTAAATTCAACCACGTTACAAAATTTTCATGACCTCTGAACCCCAATTGCTGTATCCACATGCCGTGAATGAACGGCAATTTTCCTTGTTTTTATTAATAAAACTTTGTCAGGGACTTATGTCGTCACATTAATCGTGTAATAAGTAAACTTTTCGCCAAGTATATTTTACACAGTTTGTCGCATGGGAAAGTTTTGATACTGACTTTGGAAAAGTAGCATTATATACGAGAAGTGACACTAGATGAATCTGTATTATTAAATGATTACCACACCAGGAACAAGAGAAGGTACATGTCCTGGACTATGTTCTTTCATACAAACATTTCATGGATTTAGAAAATTGAAACATGTCTGGGCATATGGTGGTAAATTGTCTGTCATATTTATTATGAGATTTTCGTGTCCTTCCTTAGAACAGTGTGCTGGAAATATATTATATGGTATATGTTATGTGAAAAAAGGAACTAACCAGTTTTTATGTGAGATATACTTGAGCAACAACTGTTCACATCATAGAAAAGTTTTTCAACATTTTGTGGAACTCAGGAACTTTAACACATGTCATATCGTCAAAGAATAAAGTAAAGTATAAAACTTAATAACACGAATAGGCACGATATTTGGTCAGGGTGAAATCAATTCTCCGCTAAATATCCACGGTAAACAAGATTTTATTATAATATTAAATGTTATTAAAGTTACAACTTAACGAGGATGTCAAACGTTACTTGTCCCAATTAGACAAAAATTTAAAGTCGTTAGAATGACGTCAAATTGAATAGAAAATTTTGTTATAGAATTGTTGGCGATTTGAATGGCAACCCCTAACAGATAATTTTAAAGTGTCATACAAGCACGACGAGTCCTATTTTAACGAGAAGTGTCTAAATTACAAGTCATCGCAATTGTGCCCTGCTAAACAGAATTATTTTGATAGTGTGAAATTAAATCACCCCAATTCAGGAAGTAACCCTCAAAAATCACATAACAGACGTGTGCTTTCAGCCTGGAGGGTTTAACATTGATACTTTCCCCCTTTGGCACATTTAGGACGACTTCGACTAATCACTTTGTTTAATGATTTTCAGTTGTGCTACTTAACGTTTTGATTCCAAGACAGCTCCAACATTTGTTAAAATATGGTTTTTGTACACCCCCCGTCGGATGGGGTATATTTGTTTATCCACTAGAATCCGACAAGTCACAAGGGATGAAATTAAGCGAGTTTCAGCGATTTTACTGTAAAGCTAATGGGATGACAAGCTTGGCCACAAACTGTTGCACAAGGGTTGTTGCTGTTGGAACAACTTTTCACTGTTCGGTTTACACTGGCTGTGTGGTTAAATTGGTCACGGATACTTCTATCAAAAAGTGTATATAGTGTGATTCTGAATTCCTGTATTGTAATATTGATTTCAAAATGTTCACATTAAATTCATATTTAAACAAAGTGCAATGTCCACATGACATTGGCACATGTGCCAACACCTGTCACCTCGATGTCAAATTGAGTAAGTGCAATTCTATTACTTGTTTACGGTGTCGGTGCTTACAGTCTGCAATTGATTATGTCTGGTTCACTTTCACGGTATATTCCCGATTTTATACAAATTTATTTATAGGAAGTACGTATGCTTCCATATGATGGGAGGTGATTAAAAGACAAAAGTATTTCCTAGATCAATTTACAAAGAAAATTTTTTGTTTAATTAAGAAATCTCAAGAATAAATCTTGTACGTAATCAAAACGCCACTTTGAGTTTAACATAAACACTTGAACGGCAATCTTGGTATGGAGATGATCCGTATGTGAATATAAGCAAATTGAGAGTTTAAATGGAAACTGGAAAACAATAAACTATTAGGGATCATGGCACACAGCCACCTCTACGCATAACCACGAAACAATAAAATCCTCTTGTTAACCTAATAGCCTTCATGACTTCTGGATCAAAGAATATCCCACAGATGTTACCACATGGTGTTTATTGCTGTGCGTCGATACTAATCCGACGAAAATAAACAAAATGTCAAATAATTCTTAATCTTGTGGCCCATACCTCCAACAAGACGTTTATCTTAAGGAATTCATCTTATCCATTTTTGGCTCGCGATGATAAGTATTTGATGCATTCCTTGCGATTGGGGTTAAATATCCCTTAATTGATGTCATCGAGAAACGTTTCTTGTAATTGATATTATGAGATCGTTTTAGATTTATGTCGTTTGTTTAATCTGATCTATTTATTTTATTGGTAATGTCTTCGAAGTGAACTGGAATTCACCTTAAATTTATTGCAATTCTAAACCATCTCTTGTGACTTTCTCCAAGATTTATTACTTTTGAAATGAAATGAAATAAAAATGTTTAATTAATTATTATTGGATCGAGTTAAACACTATAAAACATATTACACCATTGAATGAGACACTAATCCCGAAGTATCCTTCCAACATACTTCTGAAGGCAGAAATACCAGCTCAGCGCTTGTAATCTCGCGAAAGGATTTTTAATCCTTGGCAGGACGTGTATTTTGTCCATCAGAATTTATGGGTTTGTACACATTTTGAAATCCATTTTTTGGGACAGTTTGTACAAGTCTGTATCATGTACATGTACTCGACATTTTTCAACTTCGGGCTATATGACTTTTAACTCACGTTAAGCAACATTAATTAAACAGAATTTGTCGATTGTTCAAATTTATCGTATTTACGTGCAATCAACGACATTAAGCAGAATTAATTGGCTTCTAGTGAAGCTATATAGGTACCTAGTAATAACAAATTTTTAACGAACATAAACTATAAATCTGTTGGCAATTCCTCGTTATTGTACAAATTATTTTAAAAGTTACTAGACTTAAAACTTACGACGGAATTCTCTCGAATCAGAATTACTCCTCGGACTCTCCCCTTTGTCACCTTCATATTCACCTATTTGTCCCTCAAGTGAATCAGTTTTAGTTAAAGGCGATATTGATGTACATGTTGGACTTGTTGAATCTGTCCGATATGATTCACTACTACCACTAAATAGACCCTAAATTTAAAATTTTTCATATATTCACATTTTGGTAAATAATATTCATTAAAAATTACCTGATCAAGTGATACTCCAATGTATTTTGGGGGTGAAAATGCCGATGGAAGTTGAAAACTTGATAATACTGGTTTAACAACTGATCTGTCTCCACTAAAGAAGTTACCATGATTACCACCAGCTAATATACTTGGATTTAGTGATTGCAGCAAATGCGGATGAAAACTATGAAGTAAATGTGTTCCGTAATTTCCTACTAGTGACATGTTGTGTAAATCTTTTGCGTCTGGAAGCTGAAAATAATAGAAAGTAAAAGTAGGTATAATTTTCACAGTGGACTTAGGTAAAAAATTGCTAATTTATTTTTATATCTCATAAAATTGCCAAATATTTCAGCTTCGGTTGTAATAAGGTCACCCTCTTTTGGTTAAAATAAAAAATAAAGAAATGCACAAAGGTAAATACCCTTCTTGAATTGAACGATTTTCTATTGTACGACAAGTATTATATTATATCCTTAAGCTCATTCATAACTGTGTTTATTGTGAATGGGATCAGGGGTTGCAAGTTAAGGGTAGTAAAATCTAAAAATAAACGTTTCTGTCCTTTCGTCATTTACACAGTGATGGAAGTATCAAATATTCTTGGACATACTTTATCACAATTTAAAGTTTATGTTTTTATTCATGAAGTTGAGATGTCTTTCTTCTGTGACCAGACTTAGGTCACTTGAATAACTCAAATATTTTTGCATAAAATATCAACTTGTTTCTTATACAACACTTTCCCATAGTATAAGTACTCATTCTTATAGACAACGAGACAAGCCAATTTGGTCACATTAGACAATGTAATTCTTGAGAAATTTATCACCAAACATTCTTTGAATTCAACCCTAAATCCTTAAAATAAATGATTGTCTTTCTGTACCACAGTCTTAAGGTTAGCATTATTGCAGTTCCTGCTAATATAGAAGTGTTTAACCTAAAGTATTCTCCTTTCGTTGAAGACTCAATTGTCCTCGACAGGATGTTAAAGTCAAGAATGCACCTTTTCAAAAAGGTTTGGAAAAGTATTTGAAAGTTCATTTTAACTTTATTGGAGATACATTAATTTAAGTTTATATTATTTATTGCCTGGTAATTATTGAATTTACATAATTGGAAGAATGAGTGTCATGATAATCCGACGGTTCTATAATGTAACAGAAGACAAAGAAATCGATTAGTCTCGTCGGCAGAGTACCCACATGGATTGGGATCCACCTCTTCTTGAAATCCTGAGAAAATAAATTTCCATACCATTCACTTTAACACAATGACAAATGAAGTATCTAGTGAATAGAGTATGGTAAGAAGTTTAGATTCACTCTTTGTTCACTGAGTTTTCATTCATTCTTGCACGAATACTGAAACGTTGGAAACATTGGAAACATTGGAAAATGCATTTAAAGTTGCATCCCCATTTGCATTTTATGTATGCGCACAATTTACAAAAAGTCCATAAACATAAAAACTGAACTTTGTTGATTGCAGTCAACAAGAAGTATAGAATGTTAAACACTTTGCAGACATTGATTCGAGAAAATAAAGGAGAAAACAGATAAAATAGGGATTTCTTAAAGAGATACCTACTACTGGAAGTTCCAACCCATTGACTTAACTATGGTTGTAGCGGGTTATCCAAAAGGGTTTCACATGCGCGATTACCACGGTACATAAAACTTTTAGTTTAAGTGCACATAATTGGAGTCTTCCCATGTTAGTGGGTACATGCCCAGACCGTCCCTCTCAGTAAGGCAGTGCCCCAGAATGGGCTTGGCTGTTTTTCCATTAGAACTCATTCTGGTTTTTAACGTTCCTTTTATAGTTTAAACGTCTACATACTCGTACTGAAACCATGTAACAAGTTACAGTGTAATGCTGTCGTTTACACGCTTGACTAGCGTTTGACTCTTTAAAAATGGAAAAATCATGTAATTTTGCATAGAACAGTCTCACCCGAATGAATTGCAATTCTGATTGAATCTGCATAAAATCTATTGAAATATTCTTTCTTTGATGAGAAACAAGAAATCTTTAAAGTTCTTTGGACCAAGTCATGCATAAATAAATTACTTCTCTTCATACGCCAATGTGTTTTTATTAGATTTTACTTGAACAAACATTCAAGGAATTTTTCTTTTCATGTATGTCATTTCCTTCAATTTCTACTATCCTATATCACATCACTGCACTAGAAATATAGTTTACTATCGTTAAAGGACAAATAGTTAACCCCACCAGTTAAGCTTAATTTTTGACATTTCGCATATCCTTCAGAAAATTGGAAAACTTCAAATGTTCACAAACGCAAATCCCTTCTTAAATCCTTTTTCCTTTTTTTTTTGAATATTTCGAATTATATGTAAAATAGATCCGTATGAATATCCTTTTGCTGGTTTTTACTTGTCAAGCTGTGCTCGAAATGGTATTTGATAAGCAGAAAAAGGATTTACAAATGTCAATCGGAATGAGATGGGATCGGAAGGATTGCAATGCAATACGTGGGTGAAATTTTTAGTCAAGAGTTAATTCATATTTTCATGAAATTTATCAAAGAACTAGTTACATTTTTAACTGTAGGATGTTTAAGTAACATGTATTCGATGGAAACAACATAGATACCCAAGCCTGCATCGAAATATTTGAAGAGAGATATGCAAGAGCATAACCATGAACTAAGATAAATAGCACACGAGTTGAATTAGCTACAATTTGAAACTATTGGATATTATTCAGGTGATTTTAAACTATCTGGTTACGTGTATACCTTGAGATCACATAGGTATCTAGGTAATCTTCATCCAAATATGTAAAGATAATTGTCCAACAGTTGAATTCCTCTTTAAATTTTATGAAATTTATTCAAGAACTTGTTAGAATAACCTAAAACGATTTTAAGTATAACCTATAACTTGAGTTCATACTTTATGAAATTTCTTAAAGAATTAATTACAATTAGGTACATGCAGAATGAGGTCATATAAATTGTAATATTAATCCGATGTGAAGATCAAAATGTCTGCCATTTGTATTTTGTAAACTTTCTTCAAGAACTAGCTACAATATCTGCTATGGCATGTTTCTCAGCTCATGTTGAATCAATTTTTAACATGTATTCTTAGACATTAGACTTATACAAGAGTTAAATTTGTGATTATATATTCTGTGAAATATCTTGAAGAAATTCTGACAATTTTACCTATTGGATATTCTTCAAGTTTGTAGAACTAACTGTTAACATGTATTCTATGACAATAACATAAGTCTCCATCGAAATGTCATTCAAGTGACAAAAGTAAAAAACAGCGAAAGGGCGAAAAGATAAAGCAATTTCTGCATAAATAACATCAAAAGATGTGCAACTAACCTCTTCATGTATACCTACTAAAGAAATGATCACTTCAAACTTGAAGATAAACCCACAAAATTTGTCTTGATTTACGAAAACTGTTAACGGCAAAATGACCAAATCCAAACAGAATCAGAAGATCAAGTGTGTAAAACAAAATACAGAAACATACAAAAAAGTATACATTAACCAACAAATCAAAAATTTTAATTGTAAAGCATTTCTCAAAATTCAACAATTTGCGACAATAAATCGCATCTGAACGAATCGATTTTTGCGTTCCGACCATTCTACAGAATCAACTTTGGAATAATTTTTTTGATCTTGGGATAACTCCATTTCTGGTGGTGGTCACAATATTCAAGGCGCTGCATTCTACACGAACTGTGCGAAAGAAAAATCTCACTGTATAACCGTGATAAAACCACTAGTCGTATCACCACATGGGTGTCAACAATCCAGTGAGCCATGCAGCCAGCCACATGACCAAATCTGTACAATAAAACTGTCTTGATCTCTGAGAAGGTATCTTTTATGGGCTAATCTTGTATAGTTACCGCCAAACCCATAGAATGCAGACAAACGGTGTGGAAGTACCACTAAGTTGTTGAAGGAGTCTCAACTGACTACAGATTGAACAGTAGCTGGACCAGTAGCTGTAGAAGTAGAAGACTTATCCACTTTGAACAATAGTCATTGTTGAATCGATGATGTTTTATTGAATGGTTCAGTTCGATTAGGTTTTTGCCGATTGTTTTAAGCTTGTGATTTTGGTTCATTCGTGATCATTGTATATATTTTGTTTAGATTTGTTACTGCGGTTTATCGTGTTTAAGAGATTTTTGAAATTTTTTGCCCTGTGCCAGACGCAACCGATTTTGGATCATTTTTCTCCATAAGTTTTTCTTCTTATTTTTCAATCAACAATTTTTCGCAAAACTACAAAGCGATCAAACATAGAAACTTAAGAAACTGAAATGGTTCATCGAAAGATGTCTGTTTTAGTAATTTTTGACAGGTGATCTGGTCGTATAACGAATGCAGTTAAAACGATTGAAAATAATACACTCGATTGCAATTCCAAAAGTAGACATCAATTTTTCAGAGTCACAACTATAACCAATCTGTGGTTGACTCTGGCTGGATTCTGTGATCTCAAAGACTTTGAAAGTCTACCAAAGTTGGGGCCACTACTTGAAATGCCATTGCAATTCATCGATGATGTGTCTTCATTAAAAGTTAACATGAACACGCTTCGTTCCTTGTTAGTGGATCTTAAAGTCTTGTCGTTGTTCAAGTTTGGTTTCATATAATATTGTGTGTTGTTGTTTGTCACATACATGTTTGTAATTTTGTATTTTTTATTATTAAATGAATAAAAACTCGTCAGATTCCAAACGTTTTGATGTTTGAAGAAGAAAAACGACAAATACCTGAAGTGTTTCGATTTCATTTCGTTTTTCTTTAGGTTTTATTTGTTTCGTTATAAAGCGATCACATTTTGATATGATGTCGTTAAAACACTCATTGGTATGCGATTATATTCTATTTACTGTAGACTTCTTCACACTCACCACTTATCTTTGAAATGAACAAAAACATGAAAAATAAAACTGAGTGTTTGGCAATATCCTTTTGATTTACAACGAATCAATTACGTGAGTTGTGCACGTCTGATACGATTTCAGCCATTTTGAGAATTCGATTGTGATTTGTAAACGTTGATCGGAAAAAATTTATTTATAATTTGTATTCTATGATCACCATTTTTGGTAATCTTTGAATGTCCGCTTCATTATCGACCATACTTAAAACTCAAACTCGTGTCTTGCATCCACCTGCCTGTAACTTAATTTTGTATTAAATTTTTCACAAGCATTTTCATTAACCACAAGGGATGATCGAATTCACAAGGTTTAGTCTAATAAAACATCAGTTCTTTGTTCACAGTTTAGTTCAACGGTTCCCACAATCAATTGAAATTTACAATAGTTGATTGGAATCAATTGCACACAACGAGCAATTCAATTATTAATTTATGAGTTCCACTTCTATAAGTTAAATGTATTTTTCCTAATTTGTCGGCGTTAATAAAACGAGGTTTTCAAACTTGTTCAAATAATCAAGTCGCTCAAAGTTGACCTGGAAATAAAATTTAAGACTCACGTAAATCTTAAAGCTTACCTTGAGAATGTAAAACTTTCCACAAAACATATCGCTTCTTGCAATTATAAATCAAGTGTAACTAATTCGTTAGCTTCCATTAAAATGTAATTGAATTTTCTTGTAAAGATTCGAATTCATTTCAGTGCTTTATTGGACTCAAAATAAGAATTATTACCTAATAAAACAGAGTGAATCCTTGTTAGGATATGGTATGTAAGATACAAGGGAATGGGTCGCGATTAGCAATCGTTTGAACGCATAGGTACAACCACTAGTTATTTTGCAAGAACCTTTTGCCAAAGGTATAGTATTAGGGTGGTTCTCTTCCTGTCAATAAAAAATCCGATATTCAAATAGCTTAGCACATGTTTTATCTATGAAAATTCGGTACAGCGAACGTCCATATCCTCTTGTGAAACGTTAGTCCCCTCGCATTTTTCACCACAGTACCAAAAGGAAACATTGAAAAATTCAACTGGACCCTTTCAAACTAAACGATCTGGAAGAGAGTATTTCGTTTGGGATACAGACGACAATAATTCTCAAAGAAATCAGGAATGTATACACGATAAATAAAAAGGACAAAAATGTGAAAAGGACTACATAAAGATAGAATTCTTCCTTTAGGTAGTCTTCTGTTTTCAGTGAGTTTACACTTGTAAATTGCATTTAAGGACGATTTAGTTTGAGGGAAGCTTCACAAATGAAATTGTCCAAAAATAATCTCTTACAAACGATAGCCTATCGCACTTATGATGGATGAATGGATACTAGGTATCTGGGGTTCACATGTGTCTAAAAAGAATGTGGCAAAATACCTAGATGCTCGGAACTATGGATTTCAGTTGAAGTTCTGAGCTATTTGAAGTTGACAAGAAGAGCAGCAGTTACTTAAAAATCATTATCTTAAAATCAGAAATATTCTAGAATGAAGCTCGGAGTAGACAGATACAAAGTATCTGTGGTGCATTAGAATAGACGAACTCCACTAGAGGATTTTTGGGAGCACAGAACCTCGTCAGGTATGAATCGTAAGCACACTTTACATAATCAAAGATAATCAAACATTCGATTTATTATTAGGGGAAGATAGCATAACAGCTTCGAGTTTTCAGTACAAATAATTGAAATCCAAAAATATTCCAGAATGAGAAAGTAAGCTGGAAGTAGGCACAAAGGATTTGTGTAACATTTAGACCAGTATAGACTCCACTAGAAGATTCTATGTTCTTCGGGCACAACTGGAACAGAAGTACATCAGGTATAACTCCTTAATATATTTTACTTAATAAAAGATAATCAAACGTTCGATGCATTTTTAGGTTAAACAATTTCCCAGAATCACTGAATTTTGGTGGATATAAGGCTTCTGTGAGGACAACTGGTTACACAACAGAATCATGACAGGTGTAAGTTTCAAACATATTTCAAAAATATCGAAAATTATTAAAGCTTGGACTCATTTTTAGGCTGGAAAATTTTCCAGAACATGGAAAACCTTTGGTTCATTTGGACCAATAGATTGCACTAAAAGATTCAGAGTTTTTGTGAGCACATATTTAACGCATGTTTCAATTGATCATTGTGTCACTAAAAGTTCCATCTATTTTTAGATAATCAAACTATCCGGAAACAGAAATGAAACAAACAGTTGAAAATGAGGAACAGTCACAAAACTCTCCCCAACGAACAAAAGGATTTACGACAATATCTACGGATATAGGTACAGGAATTATTTAAGATGCACTTGTTGTTAAGTGAGCGCAAGGGTCAATAAGAATGGGGAAGTGGGAAGTGCTAAATCCTGGAAAATACCCTTTTACAGATAATTTGTCAATTGACATACAAATAACGAAGTGAAATGTAGTTAAACTTTACCGATTGTCTTATATACCCATGACATGTTCATATATCATGTTGTCAGTTGACAAATTGTTGTGCTAATTGGCTTGTTTATGCAAAGTTCAGTTGGTCGTAGTCAGGATTAAGAGATTTTTCTTAGAATCTTTAAGTAGTTTTATACAGTGGAACATATTTAGCAGGGTAATCATAGAGCACCTGCAATATGTCGCCCTACGTTCAAGTTATAAATTTGTTTTAGTGTCAATTATCACCACTTGAGTTACCATATCAAGGATTTTGACCCCGTGACAAATCTCATAGATGTACACACGCATTTGCAAGCACACTTACAATCACAGAATTTCAATTCACAATGAATGAACAACATCATAAATTCTCACTCAAAATTCATTCCAAAGGACAATCATCAGGACAATTGATTAACATTCCGTATATGTAATCGCAATAATAAGTACGTTCCAAACCGGCATTAAACTCGGTTGTTGGCATTCAGAATTTGCAAGAGAGAGAAAAATTACAAATAATTTCGGATAATTTATCATCTTTTGAAGAGGGTAAAATCCCGGTGAATTTTTCCAACATTCAAACATGGAAAATCTGTAATAAAAGTCAAATGTTCCTTTTGTGGTCGAAGCTGTTGGCAGATGAATGACTAGCGATTATGATTTTGTGATTAATTCGATGCTTTATTGAATTTCCACTTGTACTGCTCAATAACACAATGTTTGTGTTAAGGGTTGGTTGTATCCGGATACAACATTCAATGTAAATTGAAGGGTTGGAGACAAATTAGCCAAAAGTATTTGTGTGCATCTTGTCTGACGGTTACATTTTGTACATTGAATATAGTGCTACACTACCTGGTTGTGGGTAATGAATAAAAAATTTAAAAGGATGTCCTCGCATGGTGAAGTCTGGGAGTTGATTAATTTCAAACCCTGGCACGAGATCCTTTCACTGATGATCGATTTAGGCAAATGAACTTCTACCTCAATGAATCCTATTTAGGGTGTCGCAATTATGATTCAAATCGAAATTTCTATCTAGTCAAAATTTGACATATCCAATTCATAAAATTTTTTAGGTGTACGTAAAGTGTAAGAAAATTAGTCCAAATACTAAATCAATGTTTTTATTTAAACAATGCAACGATTAATCCAAATAAAAATGTGATATAAATGTTATGAACTTCAACAATTCCTTGTATTTGTGACACACGTTTTGAATTGAGGTAATTTTCATATCTAAACGAAAACAATGGTTAACTGGAGGCAACTGAATGGGGAGACCAACCGAACAGTGATCGGCAAAACAACCGTCGACGAACAGATTTAACGCATTCAAACACCTGAATGTAAAAGGTTCACCATCAGAAGGTGCTCGTGGTATCTACTAGTCTGTTCCACAGAAGACAAGAATCGTGACTTCTTTGCCTCTATTTGTTTGGAATTTGCATATAGTCCAGCACACCTTAAGTCTCTGACCGTTCTTATGTACAAAACACCTTTGGACATTGGGTCTTTGATGTTTGGGTCACAGACACGGCAAAATTCAAACGATCGCGATCGCGTTTCTTTATTTCTTTCACCTAGTTCGGCATGTGTTTTTGCACTAAGGGAACTAGAAGACGAGTTTTATCACAATTTTGTTCGTTGCGGACACATACTTTCTTTGATGCTTTCGACATCATCTCACTGATATTTATAGTGTTGATAAAAATGTTTATTAAATGTTTACTTGATTTCTCATAATCAATTATATTATATATTGGGGTCATTATATTATATACAGCAAATGGGTTCATTTAGCATAAGATATTCAAGGAGAACCGAATGCGACGGACAGCTGGTGGATCAGTGGACACTCAATGTAGACCCATTGCACATTGTTGAAATGAAATTTTGACTAAAGTTAGTTTTTACAGTTGATTTTAAGCTCATGTGATTAGAAATTATGATTTTCTTGTTACAATATATTGCACAAAATTCCTGGCACAGTTTTAGTGTAGGTAAGTTCGAATTGTATTCCATAAAATCTTGCAGGTGTTGGCCGTTTTTGTAAGCGGTTTTCCTATCGTTGCAGGGATAATTCACCTTTGCTTTCAACTGTTTTGAACGCAATACTTTTAGTTAATAGGCCATAAGCTCAATAGCTTAATTATGCCCATATTATTTTAAAATTATCATTAAAAAACCAAATTTAATGTCTTAAAATTAAATGTATACTTTTCTCAAATATTGTTTGAGATACATAACTGAAATTTACACTATAGGTCCATGAAGATTAGTGTGTTTTCAAAGATGTGTCACCAAAATCTAGACTATAAATTTCCTACAATATCCAGAAGCTGATTTTTGTTTTTTCAGACTATGCTAATAAAGTTTCCTAAATATTTTGGTTTCATTGTATATAAAAATATAAAATTGTTATTCGGCATAAAGTACAAACTGATGGCACTTATAACTTCCGAAATAAATGTACCTCAAGTTTATGAAATTAACTATAATTAGTATAGTGGCTATCACAACAAGAAGGGGCATGATTATTCACAGATGTATAGTTGTTAATTGGTATAAATTTCAAGTTAATAGCTCTTATAGTTTTCGAAGTAAATGTACCTAAAGTTTATGAAATTAACATTGCGTGGTATAGATAGTGATTATCACAACAAGAAGGGGCATGATTATTCACAGATGTATAGTTGCTAATTGGTATAAATTTCAAGTTAATAGCTCTTATAGTTTTCGAAGTAAATGTACCTAAAGAATATGAAATTAGCATTGCACGATATTTAAGAATATGTTAGAACTTTCAAGTTTAATCAAAGCTTAATGAAGTTAGTGATGTTTCCGTCGGTGATGAACTAAGCAAAACTACTCACTATTCTCCACATTTTGTATTTAGTTACAGTTGTGATTCATTTGTGATTCCAATTGGAATGTAACTAACTTATTCTCCAAAGAAAACTTAATATAACAAAGTCTTGTCTGCTGAGAGATTGTCCACATATTTTCGAGTCAATTTTGTAGCTTTAATACGTGAAAGTTCTACATCAGAAAATAACTCACTAATAGTATGAATTTGCGAGACAGGAGTGGGTGTGAATGGAAAAAATTACTTATAAAAAATAGTCTCCATTGAATGTGACTAGTTCCCGCCCACTTTTTTATTATAAACAAATGATATTTTGATTATGTACACAAAACCATACACACACACACACATCAAATTAACCACATCCACTAAATCCGTCATGCATTGGGGAGCCAGTGAATCGGATTTCGTTTAAAAGTGCTTTTGCCCATCCCACATGGAGCACAATATTGAATTGAGAATGGGTGGGTTTTTGGAAATTTACTTGTAATTGTGTTTGTATCTCTTTTCACTTTTTCTCAAAAATCAAAAATTTTCACAAAGAAAAATTTGAAAGAATTTTCTTCATTTCATTTCTTACTCTGGTTTGAAACGATCTTTGATTACGCAGTGCTTCGTGAAGTCCAGATGCTGCCTCCGATAGTACGACTAATGCCTGTGAGGGTAAATGATTCGTTCCAAATCCACTGTTTTCCATAATATGTCCGTTGAATACGAACGTGAAAATTTTTCAATAATTTTCTTTCAATCCACTTAACACTTAAACTTAAATGAAAATTAAAAATTATTATTAGTCAATTGCACAAAGTTCAATGTTGAATATATATCCATCTTATTGGTGTATTCAGTTAAACATACTATATTCACATACTAATAGCACATTCTTAAATATTAACAGTACAACTGTAGTAAATCTGTTAATTTCCATCAATTCACTTCATTCACAAACTCACAAAACTCAACGCTACTCTACCGCTCCGAAGTCAAACAACTACTGACACCGCAAACAGAATCCCTCGACGTACAATTGGAATTTTGATTTTCTCTAACCAGATTCCAATGGGGGAGCACATACCTAACAACAACAAATTCATTGAAAAATCCAATCGGAATAAATGTTTCCCCCCGAAATTGTTGCGAGCGAGTGTATTATGTATGTGAAAAAATGTTATTTCTGGGTGTGGTTTATGTTCAACTTCCAATCGAATCATGTTGAAGGCGGTGCTTGACTTTTGAATTGAATTGAGTTGAATTGAAAAGTCATTGTTGAAATGGAAAATTTATTGAACCAATCGGAAAATTTTCTTTTAATTTAAAAAATTCAATTTCATTAAATAATTAAGAGTTTATTATGACAAAGAAATAATAAATTAGTTTAATTAAAAATTTCAGAAGCCATTTTGATTAAGTTATGCTATAGTAGGTATAACCCAATAGTGTAACTAACAAAAAATAAAATCAACAAAATGAAAGTCTATTTGACTGTTGGCTGGTGTACACTCGATTTTCCTCAAAATTGATTTTCTATCAACTTTTACGAGCTACTCCCGGAAATTGTTATATAAAGCAGTGACTGGTGTTAGTGCATTTATGACTTCCAAGTAGGTACATACGAACGAAGACTTACTAATTTAGTCACACTGGAAGCTAACGTCCTTAAAGCGCATGTCGAAATTCCAGTTCCAGGTGTATTATGTATAATGGATGAGTTTGAGTTGATTTTTATTCGGTTTTTTCTTATATCATGAAACTCGCTATAACTAGTCACTGTGATAAGTTATTACTTCACTCTATACTAACATAATGTTGCACATTTACATAGAAATATTCTGACAGTAAATAAATTTTAACTTTTCTTGCTATTATTATTTTTTATCCGTTTCTGGTAAACCACTGCAGTTGCTATGAAGAAATTTTGTATGGTTGAGTGCTTGATATTTTTCATAAATTTTTTAAAATTCTTACATATATTTGTTTAAACAATACATTCCCTTTAATAAAATTAACTACAATTAAACCATATTTTTACAGTAGATATTTGGGAAACATTTAAAATTTCTTTCAAGTTCACACAAACTATTAACTTTTCATTGCAAATTCGAAAGCTTAACTACAATACTTTCAACATAGTAACATTTTCTTAAAATTTTTAGGTACTATATTTTTCATTTATTTTCGTTTGAACTGTTGAAAAGGTCCAAAACCTAGTCCCAGGTTCAGTCTGTTCCTAGAGAGATTTGCAAGCTCAACTAATTACAAGTTTCTTAAGTATCTTTTAAACTTTCATAATATAAGGAGAAGTTTAATTTATCACATTATATAGGTTAATAAGTAAAAGTAAGTCATAGGTGATTATGAAAATTTATTATTTAAGATTTATCCGTATTCACGTTTATCAGGTTTATATATAAATGTTTCTTTTAGAGTACATAAAGTTTGTATATAAATTTTTAGATTTACATAGATATTTGAAAATGGCGACGCATGCAATTTTCGCGAAGAAACTTCGCTTATTCCTTTTGCTAAACCGCTGCAGATCATAATTTTGCACGTAGAACACAAAATCAATAATTGTCAGAATCTAATAGATATTTTGAGATGTTTTTTGATTTGTGAGTTAAAAGCCAAATGGTGTCAATTGGATTAAAATAAATAAACCATTTCCAAATTGGCCAATTTTAATTTATTGAATCAATCTTACTGTACCTACTCATTAAAGAATCTTGTTTTGAAGCTTCTGTTGAAACCTGCAGAAAATCGGTTAAACTTAACATTAACTCGCAAAACATGGTTTTGCTGAAGCTGGAGCACTTAATATCATGCAAAAATTTACTCTTAGGACCATCTAACACTACATCACTTCTTATATCTTTCTTAAATATTTTAAGGAGTGCTTAGGCTGATAATAAACACGTAGGTAGTCATATGATGTTAGCCATTATTCATTTAGTGAATTTGAAAAACGAAAAGACGCTTCATGATCGACAGAAGTTTTTAGGATAGATTCTTATTTAGACTGTGCTGAACACATGAACGTGTATTTAAAGTAAATAGATACCGAAAAAGATTCAACAATTGCCCTAAGTAAAATAAAAATAAAAATATTTGAGCCAAAGATATTTATCTATAATTAAAAATTAACAAATTGTTAAGATTAAGGTTTAGGTCTATACAAAATGTTGGTATTACAAATGAGATACTCTCTTTCATTTTATAAACTTACTTTATGGAAATTCATCACCTTCGATGCAGAACCACGAAACTATGACGACACAAAATTCTCTTGAAAATTTCGTAAACATTCCATCCTATGCTGATTTCAATCATGTATTGCAATAAAACGACACATTAACAACTTGTGAAGCGTTTCAAGACAATATGCTGTCAATCGTCTTATCACATCTAAAAAATTTGTTATTCTAAAATCGAATGCAACTGCTATGCTCGAACTGCAGTAAGTCATTTGTTTGCCACACAAAAAAATCTGCATACAATGGCCCTAAACTTCCCTCCTTGTCAAAGTATCTGATACTCCATCAACATGGTTTCCTGGAGCAGATTCTAATCGATGTATCTCTTCCCGTATTCAAAGGTTATTCCATAACGCATGCGGTAGCAATAGCCGATTCCCAGTTTTGATAGAAATCGATCACTCTTTTTCCCAACAGTCAGAGTCGTGTTGTTTCGGACAAAGTCTGGTACCTACTTGCAAACATATGTTTTGTATGTTGCATAAAATTTTATGGTTTTCGGTGAATTTTTGCATCAGTCAAAGTCGTTTTTTTTGATATTTTGAAAATATTGATTTTATTCGTTTTAACAAAATTTCGAGAACATTTGCAAATATTTAGCATATTTAAGGGTGAATTGTTGTTTCGCTGTTTTGAATAATTCACATTTTATGTTAAACTCAAAACAAATACATCAAATACATTTTGTTGGGACACTTGTCAATAAACACAAGGTGTCCCAAAATCGGCACTGCGTGATCAGTAGACTTTAGTTCTTGAGTGAATTAAGATGTGTGCCATGATACTTCTGATCTGTAAACTGAACAAATAGTATAAAATTCTCAATTATCTCTCTTATCACGTTTGTAGCACTTAAACTTCTTTATACAAGTGCCGTTAACAAAGGATTATGTTACTTAGTCCTTCAACAAACTTTCTTAGGTTAACCTGAAAGATCCCGCATGTGTGGTTAGCATTAAGATAAATGACTTCCAAAAAACTCTTCGTTTTGTGATTGCGTGGGATTAAGGGTTGACATCTGCCTCTAATTACGTGTATAAATCAGGACTTAGTGATTTACTCTTCAAAAAGTCAACTTTTCTCGAAATGCTTAGGGGATGATAACCACCTTATTGTATCCATGAATTCTTGTAAGAAAGTGTTATGCAACATCATGGTTTATAATTTGTTCCAAAAAAGGTTTTCGTGTTACGCATAATGCGATTATAAATTTTAAATGAAACATGTTTGTTTCTTGAATGATTGCATATTGATTTGAATTCAAATGTATGTCACCCGAGGATTAGGTAGATGTGATGGAGTAAAGGATATTGCGCTGAAATTTCATAAACCTGGTTCAAAGGATAATGTAATTCTGAAATTTATAAGAAAAAATATTCTGCATTCCATATTATCACGCCTCGGTTGCTTTATATCTATATCTAAATCTGCCTCAGGTCCTTAAGGATAAAAATTGAGTTCAGTATTCAACCAAGAAAGATTTGGTGAATTTTTATTTTCCTCTTTTAGCTCATTTTCTCCTTGTACCACTTTCACGTCTTTCCGTTCAACAGTTTCTTTGAAATATTTTTCTCATCATTTTATTCTGGTTTTTCATATCCTGTTAATATGGTCCTTTTTATCCTTCGTTGCACAATCTAGTTATTTTTCACCAGCTTAAGGTGCCACAATTTTGAACCCTTTTTTTTATTTCCCTTTTATTTTCATATTTTTTTTCAATTTTACTCCCTCGTTTAAGGTTTCTTGTAGCTTTGAGTGTAATTATCATGATTTTGAGTAGCTTAACAGGGTTTTATTTAAGAAATTATCAACGATGATGATTAGGTATATGCCTATTCCTTTGGTCACTTCCAAATAGGTACATGAATATCACATACATTCGAGCTACTTAACAAACAAAAACCACCACATGCATTGTAGATATTCCACGAGCCATGTAATCCCGTTTGTAAAATATGCTCTTCACCACCTTGTTTCCATAATCCCTTCTTGGCTCCACAGACCTAAGTACAGGTAAAAAGTGATTTAGACACTTTGCTTCGTTAATTCTATAATCGCCTTATCCCCAACTTGAAATTCATGTACAAGACCAGACGAATCCAGGGCACAAAGAGAATGGGAACAAGTTACCCCAGTTGGTTAGGGTTTTCTTTCTCCCTATTGAGAATTTTCAACTGAAATGAAATGGAATGTGTTCGAATCAATAACAATGTTAAGCTAGACACAATTTTGCCTCACATCTTCTCCCAGTTACCTTTGTCAAAGTTCATTAATTAGCTGGTCAAGTCCGAATTGCCTTAATATGAATCGGTCAATTGACTTTAGTTAACAATTTACATTCGGAACAAACGTGATTAACTCTTCATTCAAACAACATACATACAGGTTATCGTTCCTCATGTAGATAGAAATTATTTTAATTATTCGAAATCCTTGCGTTTCGGTTATAAATCTTATGAGGTTTCCTTTGTTATAGACTTATTGTATCGAACACATGCGCATTGTAAGTTGTTAGTAAAGTTCATTTACACACAGGAACAGCTTTGTAAGTTTTGTTAAAAGGAAAAAAAGTCTTCTGTTGATAGTCAAATAAGAAGCAAACCCAAAGATTGAGTCTCAACCACCAATGGGAACCAAGGATATCCACATCATTTTCTTAGTTCTGACTTTAAGGCGTTAACTAGTTTTCTTTCGTTTGGATTTGGATTTGGCTTGTAGTTGAGTTTATTAAGATGGAAGTGAACCACTCCCAAAATGCAGCAAATCTTTGCCATCAAGTTGGAGCTTCAAATCTTATATAAATCTGATTTGATGATGTGTAGGTTTTAGGTAATTGCAATCAAGTGAAATGACGAAAAATCAAAAGAATTGCAATCAAAAAAATTCAAATCTTAATTAACGTACCAACTCCTGGATTACTTGAAACGCTAAGTTGATAAAGATTTAATTAAGACGAAGAATATTTAATTTTCCGAACATGAACTGACCTTTCGAGACGACATCAAAAGGTATCCAACCTGCAACTTCCTGGTTTTGTGAAGGAATTAAAAAATTACCTCTACTATAGTCCCGCAATTGAACTGACTTCAACCCCAATCAACGCCCTTGTCATTTTGAGCAAGTGATGATTACCTCGTAAAGTCAAACGATTTTTCGGTCAAAACACTTTCCGTAGAGATGATGGAAAATCTGTAGATGGAAAAAAGAATTTTAGTCAGAGACAAGGGGAACCACTAAACAAGTGATGACACCTCGCACTTTGATATCTCGCAGCATGATGCATTCCAGGGAGAGACGGAAAAAAATTGTGTAGAAAAATCCTAGGGGGATCAATGTCAGATTCAGTGGACCTGAAAAACTCTTCGTTTTTTTCTTTGAGGGATGTTTATTCGGTTAGAAAAAAAAGTGGAAAAAAGTGAAATAAACGAAGAAAAAATGCAAAAGATTAAATTTAACGCTGGAAATCGCTCACTCCAAGTGTATCCTATGAGTCCTTTTTGGTTTAAATCTGTGAACTTCCCAATCTGTCCTTTGAGTGAAATAGAATTTTTTTTATCCGGACAGGATCTTTGTATAATCATCTTAACATCCTTCTGTGTCCTTCATCTCTTTAGCTGCCACGAGTCACAAGTAATTGCGGGAGTAATGAAAAAATGTTTTCCACTTTATTTTGACTTCAGGCAATATTGGACTTGTCCAGGACATTTTTTTTAACTGTTTTTCAAATTGTCAAATATTGTCTCATCGTCGTAGACGAAATTGCGAATTACCTACTCCAATGAAAATCACAGGATAACTTATTGGATAAAGTACAAATTGCTTGTGTCAATAACCAAGAGGATACTTAAATTTGGTGGAGGAAAACTCTTCGAAATGATATCCTTTAAAATGAAAATTATATTCAAAAAATGTACAAAGTAAGTGTAAAAGAACAGACGAGAAGGAAAACACTTAATTACTAACGAAGTGAACATTTGAATTAAGAAAAATAATTTCTTTTAACCACCAAAACCTTCAACTTTCTTTCCACAAATTAATGAAATACAAAAATGACAATTAGTGGCGAAAAAAGGAAGTCAAATGAATCAATTTCATTACCCTTGCCGTCTCCGTTTAACCATTTTACCCTCAAGAATTATCCAAGATAAAATAATTTTCCACATCAAGAATAGAGAGATGGGGATCATCTTTAAAGTGCTTCTGCATCAAAACCCTGATCTGGGGTGCTTCCGTTTGACATTTTGCAAAAACACAGAGTCGAGGGCATCCTTCTTAAACCACTCATAAATTCATTTTGTGTCATAATATCTAAAACAGGTACTTATGCTAATCATAAAAAGAACAGGAGATTCGTTAAAATTGTAAATACGCTTAAAACAGAAGACTTTGAAGTAGAATTTTTCTTTTTTTTTCGCAAAGGATATAAATTAAATATCTCAAAGGTGTGAGTTGCGGGATCATACCGAATAAGGACGCTTTAATCACCAACCGAGCGAAGTTAAAAGGAACGACGTTTGTGTCTATAAAAATTTCATCTTTAGGTTATCTGCATTGTATGGTTTAAGGATACAGATACAGATAGACGTCTTTTTCATGAATTATTCCGTGTTGGTTTTATTTAAAATTTTATTTTATTTTTTCCTATACACACATTACGGAAATTCTTCAAAAAATTTATTTAAGTCTTTAATATGAAGAACATAGAAATTGATTTAATCAAACTAAAAGTGTTAATGTCCGAGACAGGAAGAAAAATTTCAAAATTGCATCCCTAATTCCTTCACCATCGTATTTCCATATTAAATTGAATCAGTGAGAAAGAATTACTTTTAGTGTTTACTTAGAAGACAGCAGCTTTGCAGACAATTTACTGTATCCCAGTACAGATTATACCGTTGTGAACCAGCAGACAACAGAAGGTTCTACCATAATTTTTGGTGTCTCTCTTTTATCGGACAAAATATCGCGAATGATAATAATTGAATGAATCAACAAGATTGTACCAGAATTAGGGGGAGCGCAGAATTAATCTCTTTAAATTGATGACACCACAGTCTGAACACCAAATGCAAATCGGACAACTTGGATATCGGTGTTGGTTATCGTTTGGTTTTGGTAAATTGCACCAGAATGAATCAGTATCAGAATCAGCTATTGTATCGTTATATCCCAACTGCATGCATTTCAATTAAACCAAACTAAAGTGGCCAAATTAAATTTCACGCTTTCGTTAGACTACGTTTTTATTTCTGGCGACAAAGTATACAAATAATTAATTTTACAGTTCGTTACCTTTTTTGTGAAACCAACTAACCATACAATAAAAGCCACAAGTTTGATTTCATTTTAATAATTGGTGGCAAATATTTTCGGCAAACAAACGAAAGAATTCAAACAGAAAAAAAAGCATGGAAAAAATCCTAAAAGCTAGACAGACTTGAAAAATACAAAATAACTTTTCCCAGCTACAAATAAAAGTGAAAATTTTTCCCTGCATTTCAGCGCAGTCATTGATTTGAATTTTTATGCATCAATTGTCTGTTAGAAGTTTTGAGGGTTGGAATGGTACACCAGATTCCATGACAATAACAACAAAATATATATATGTAAACAAATAACAAGTATCTATACCTCATTACCCTGTATTCATTATTAATATCAATTAAACTCACTTCGAGGTAAGAGAGAAAGCGTGTCAACTTGCTTAGAATAATTTATTTTGGAATGACTTCTCTTTTACATTGATGAAATTTAACGCGAATCCAAAAATAAGAGAATTATACGTAAAGTATTTTTGTATATTTTCTTAAAAATAAACATACACAAGGTAAATTAGCGTATTTTGGCCCTATATTGTAATTGAATAAAATAATTTACCCTACAAACACAATTTTCATGACAAAATAAAACGCAATTTCTAAACTAAGTTTAATTAAATATTTTTTTTTTTTTTTTTTAATTTTGCATGATTTTTCATTTCTTTTCTTATTTCTTCAAAAACTGATTTAATAATATCAAAAATCTCAAATTACTTAACCATGGTTTTCAATTAAAATTGTTTTTTTGTTTAATTAAATATTACTTATTAATTAATTGGTGCTATTAAAACTTGTTGATGGTTGACCGGGAACTGAGAATTGTGGCCTAAAATTAGCAAAGTTTGCAGCATTTGTCCCTGTGAATCCCTGTAGTGCAGTGCCTTGGAAACCAACAGGAAATTGTGGCATTAATTGAGCTAAAAGAGAAAATCAATAAATTGTTAAAGGCAAAATGTTCATGATATAAAACTTACCTGAATTCGGTAAATTTCCAGCAGTTGCAGCCAATCTTGAAAGAATTGATCTTTCAGACATTTGTAGTCTTTGTGCTACAGGAGGAATACGGGCTAATGTTGCTGGCAGTCGCGATACATCACTCTTCATGTCAGAGAGTAATTCTTCCAATTGATTTAGCACTTTGTGCAATACTGCATTAGCGGGTTTATTACCAGCTAAGGATTCTTTACTTAAATGCTGATGTGATTCAGCAAGACATTCTACTTCTGCAAAGCGTGCATTAAGAGACATGGCTGGATGATTTGGATCTTGTGTTAGATTTAAGTATGCAGCCCGTCGCAGTTGCTCCTCAATAACTAAAGCTTGCTCTAGCAATTTAAATCTTCTAGCCAAAAATTTATTTTTAATCTCAAGGAAATTTCCTTTACCAACATCCATTTTGAATGGTTCATTAATTATAGCAAATCGAATATCATTTTGAATATCCTGCCATCGACCATACCCATGTGTAACAATTCCAGCTAATAGCCAATAATCATGACGACGATGCCATATTTCATATTCACGACCGGGAACTGCTGCTTTTTCTTCATTTAGCCATAGCGTGTGCAATTCAGTGAAACCTCCATCAGCAATATTGAACATGAAGTTACGTTTATGTACTTCTAATGTTTCTTCTGCACGTCCATCTTTCTTTTCTTTTGGTTTTTCAATTTCATCGTCATCTTTCACAATTACAACATCATCATCTTCCTCTTGTTTAACCGCTTCTTCTTCAACCTTCTTCACAGCACTCTTATCATCCTCAGTCGATGTTGGAGCAGAAGTTGTTTCCTTTACTTCAGGTTTAACCTCTGTAGATGTGGCTTCAGTATTTTCTTCACTCTTTTCAGTTTTTTCTTGAGTTATACTTGGTTTCTCTTCAGTTGGCTCTTCTGTCTTTTCTTCCTTCGGCGGTTTCTCCTCATCTACAGCAGGTTTCTCATCATCCTTCTCTGAAGGTGGAACTGGACTTGCTGCAGCACTAGTAGCTGGTGTTGCACTTGTACTCGTTGTTGCACTCTTATCACCTTCATTTGGTGGTTGAACTGCCCCTGCCATTTTGACTGGCTCACAAGGTTTCCTTATCAATTCTGGCATACTATAGTATCCATTAATGTGTTCAAATTCTTGCACTTTTTTACGTATTAATGACATTACACCTATTCGAGTTAAAACATGTTGGCGACTGAGCCCTTCACGCGGAACACCATCTGCAAAAGTTTCGGAATTATCAGCACCAGGTTCACATAAATGCCTCATGAAAAGCGACACGTAAGCTTTGAAATTTCTCTCGGATTTTCCTCTCAAATCCCGTACAAGCCATTGTGAGTTGAAAGCATCTTGTGGCGGCATACCATATCTCATTATTGCATTTAAGAAACTCTTCCTCTGTCTAGCATTGAAACCTAATACTTCTATATTACCTCCTACACGTGCCAGCAATGGTGGCAAAGGTCTATCTCGGTCTTCTCTACGTTCCATACGACGCTTATTCCTCCTGCTTATATCACCACTATCATTCCTCTCATCGAAATCATCATCTTCTCTATCTTCATCAGAACCACCAGAATAGTCTGAATTGTAGTCCGAAACATTTTCTTGCCAATTGGAATCATCTCGTGTCTCTGTAGCTACTACTCCTCCATCAGTGTAATTGACTTGTTTCCGTACACGTTTACCCTTACCAAGTGTTCGTCCAACATCCTCTTGATGCTGTTCGTAGTGATGACGAAGTAACTTTACCCAGTATGCAGGATCAGAATTCTCAGCATCTTGTTTAATAATCTCAGTGTCATCATCCTCATTTTCTTCTTTAGTAGCATATGATGCAACTTTGAATGATGACAAATACTCGTTGGACCAACTTTCCTTTTCCTCAATACCACGATTACTCCTATCAAGCAATTCTGCTACAGCTTTGTCATCATAATGAATAGCCTCTTCTTCTTTACCTTCGTCTTCCTTGAACAATTCCTCGGTACCAAATCGAAGAATGTCATCTAATTCTTGTTTCGTGAAATTTGTTCCTTTGCCACCCATACCCGGACGTACAACTAAATGAGTCAACATCATTTTTCTCTTGGCTACTTGTGTAACTCTCTCCTCTACAGAATTACGAGTTACAAAACGATAAATCATAACCTTATTAGCTTGACCAATACGATGTGCACGTGAAAATGCTTGAATATCATTGTGAGGATTCCAATCTGAATCGTAAATGATAACAGTATCAGCTGTAGCCAAATTAATACCTAAACCACCAGCCCTTGTACTTAACAAGAAAGCAAATTGTGGTGCTCCAGGCGCATTGAAACGATCGATTGCTTCCTGTCGTACAGAACCAGTAATAGCACCATCAATACGTTCATATTTGTAACCTTCACCTTCCAAGAAATCTTCTAATATATCCAACATTTTTGTCATCTGAGAGAATATCAGCACACGATGTCCTTGTTCCTTTAGTAGTTTGAGCATTTTTGAAAGAAGCACCAACTTTCCAGCTGCTTTAGTCAATGAAGTCAATTCATAACCTCCACCTGCAGCAACAGGTGCTTCTTCAGCAGCAGCAGGGAACAAATATGGATGATTACAACATTTCTTGAGATCCATCATTACGTTAAGCAAAGAACAAACATTTCCTCCACTCTTTGGATTCAAAGCTTCATAATTACGTGTCAGAATATATTTGTAGTACTTCTTTTGCAATGGAGACAACTCCACTCGAACAATGAATTCAGATTTTGATGGCATGTTCTTTAGTACGTCTACTTTAAGACGACGCAACATGTGAGGACCCAACATTTCATGCAAACGTTTCACTTGTTCCTCCTTTGAAACGTCTGCAAATTCACTTTGGAATGCTGCTAAATCATTGAACTTGTCTTTGTCTAAGAAATTCAACAAATGGAAAAGTTCTTCCAAATTATTTTGCAATGGTGTTCCGGTCAGTAGAAGTTTATAACTAATATTGTAACCAGCTAAAATTCGGAAGAATTTACTTTGATTACTTTTCAGTCTGTGAGCTTCATCAACAACTAATACAGCCCAATCAATTGATCCTAAACACGCTGCATCTAGGGATATCAATTCATAACTTGTGAGCAAAACATTGAATTTAATTGAGCTAGCACGCACGCGGGAAGCTTTTCCAGAACGAACTGCACCTTCTTCAAAAGACAATTCATTTTCTCTTATAACTGCACGTGAATCTTTATCTCCAACATATGTGATACAATAAAAATCTGGTGCCCACACTTCGAATTCTCTTTCCCAATTGATAACTGTTGAAAGTGGAACAGCTACTAAGAATGGACCTTTGCAGTGTCCTTCTTTGTATAGAGAATACAAGAAGGTAACAGTTTGAATGGTTTTACCCAAACCCATTTCGTCTGCTAAAATTGTATCGATACCTTGACCCCAAGAATATCGAAGCCAGTTAATTCCTTCTAACTGATAAGGATGGAGTTGCATTCCAGTTTCTGTTAAGAATTGGGGTTGTTGATCGTATTTCTTCTTAAGATCTGTAGTAGGTTTTTCTGGTGGTGGAGTAAAACGACGTGCTGAGATTCTATCATCTTCTAAATCTTTTGTTTTGTTCTTTCTCTTTCTACCCTTCTTCCTCATACTGTTGTCGGCAAAATGAGCTGAACGGAGATCAGAATAGTATTCTACTGCTAATCGTAATCCAGGAATATCATCTGCTTCTTCTTCCCATGTTGCTTTATCATAAGGAAGATCCCTCCATTTGACCAAATACAGTGTACGACCATCTCTCATTTGTCTATGATTTATAACACGATGTACAATCAACCATTCAGGCTTTACACCGTTCTTGTAGTATTTCTCTTCCAAATCTAAATCATTGTCTTCATGTGCTCCATGTGCCTGTTTGTGGCGTTGGATACGTTTGAAACGACTGTCTGCTTCATCTAGTGTTTCTTCAAATTTAGGTGGTTCTTCCATATCATACTTTCTGGTGAAATTTCTAATCATGAGTGGATGATAAACGTCCAGTTGCATTTCTGTCACCCAATCACAATGCCAATAAGAACGGTCGTGCCATTTCACGAAATATTCCCTTTGTCTAGGCATAGCTGCTTTCTTAGACGTAGAAGGTTCATTTGCCTTTGGTTCCATCCATCTCCATGTTAAAATTTTATCTACTCTCCCAGCCATTGAAGGGCAACTACATCTTGGACATTTCCAATCTCCATCTGGTATGGTTTCCAATGGAGGATTTAAGCAGAACGTGTGATAAGCAGATGGACATGAATCACAGCATAAAAGCTCACCACCATCTTTACAAATTCTACAAAATTCTTGATGTTCATCATCTTCCTGTTCTGCTGGTCCATCTGCTTCACAATGCGGACATGACCATTTACCTTCTGGGGCTTCTTCCAACTCTGGCTCCAAACAAACTAAATGATACGCTCGTGGACAAGTGTCACAGAGAATAATTTCTCCACCTTGTTGACATACTTCACAATAATCTTGATGCTCATGTTCACCATCATCTCCATCTGGAAAACGATTTGTTGTCTTAACCTTCTTTTTCCTTTTGAATTTCATTCCAATTTTTGTCTTTGCTTTCTTTTTCACTACTGGAGCTGTTTCTTCTGTTTCTTCATTTTTATCAGTTTCTTTACTTTCCTCAGATTTCTGCAACATTTTCTCAAATTCTACATCTGAATCTCTTTCTGAACCTCCAGTTGCATCTTGATCTTCATCTGAACTTCCTTGTTTCCTTTTACCAAATTTAATCTTCAATGGGGGCACTTTGGCCGATGATTTACGAGTCTTTTTACTCGCTCCTCTTCCACGTTTCTTCTTAACAATACGTTCCTCTTCATCATCATCGTCATCTTCATCGTAGATTTCATCAACCTAAATCGAACGAAACTTATATTTAAAAGGGACGAATTATCAATTTCAAAAAGCAATTACTTTCTCACTGCGAGACGAACGTGACCTGCTTGGCTTTTGGTAGTCCGAGTATTTTTGGGAAAATTCCTCTTCTTCCTCTTTATTCTGCTCCGTTTGCAGGCTTGGATTTGCTTCACAGAATTCTCTCCATTTGGCAGCAACAAGCATCATCAGTTTAGACATTGGTACCTACAAGCATTACTCTTAGAGACAAACGCAAATATTTACAAAATGTTTAATTTACCTTTGGATTCTCTTTCTGCAGAATGGGTCTAACATGTTGCTGGAACATTTTGTACGAAGTCAATGTCTGGTAATCACTTTCTGTGTACTCAATGTTCACATCTGTGAGATCAAAAGTACTACAAACTTCTTCGATTGTGGGCATACTTGAATCAGCTGGAACAGATTCCTTAGACTTTTCAGCTTCTTTTTTGTTTCGTTTTGTTTTCCTCTGATTTGCATAATCAGAATGACCAGCATCATCATCGTGTAAGAAGTCACTGTCCTCTTCACTTTCATTCTTCTTTCGTTTCTTTTTCTTACGAGTTTTTTCTTTCTCATTTTTGGTTTTTCTCTTTTTTCCCTTCTTTTTCTTCCTGGAGTCTTCCGGATCATAGTCATCATCTTCCTCTTGCTGTATTAATGAAAAATATTTAAATTATTTTCAATTTCCCAATCAAATGAATAATTCTCACATTCTGCTTTAATGGAGCTTCATCGGAATCAGCAGACATTTCAGCAGTATTCGCGACTGGCTCTTCTTGGGCCTCCTCTTCTTCTCCTGTTAAATGTAAAACAAAAAGTTAAAAGCGTAATGAACCTCAAAAACTGTACATTGACAAGCTGCAAAAGTTTTGACAACAAAAATATGCCACCTGGCGAAATTCGCTTTTCTTCAACTTGCATTTTCACGATTACGTATTCAGAGTTGTCCTCAAATGCAATTTAGAATAAATGCAAACAGGATAAAGAACAATAACCATTTAAAATTTTAACAAATTTTTTCAAAATTCTTCACAACATCCGCTTCCAGATGAACATGATGGTGGCTTGATGGAGTTCATTCTTTCGCAAAATTGTGAAAGCGCATCAAGAAAGAGAATAAAAAAGCGACACAAAAAGAATTGCACTTGAAAATTCGGTTAATTACATTGTTAGTGTTGTTTTAGCAAATTCATTAATTACATTCATAGTAACACTTTTGTGACAAATTTCAAAGACGTTCTTGTGGAACATGTAATGCACACGCTTCGAATTGAAAATTTTCCGTGAAAAACTTAAAATTTTTGTCAATCTTTCGCTTCTGATCGATCAAGCCAACCGAACTTACCAAGATAAGTTTCATCGTTTTCTTCTTCGGAACCCATACTGGTTGGAATTATTTTACTCAAATGTTACACTGACTATTATTACTCTTTGAATTTATATTAATTGTTAATCAGAAACTGTTTTCTAGTGAAATATTTTATGTTAAAATGCGGCACAAAAGGCGGCATACAACCTTTCGTCCGTCAAAAACATGGCCGACGCCGATTGGTACCACTTTTCAGGGTCGACCAAACCGCTAGTCGTTTTGGTCTAAGAAATTGCCCAAGTACTGCGGCATCTGGCGAATCTTGGCAGAGTTGATTTATTCAATTTGGATAACAAATTTGTTCCAGAAAATCTTTAATCACAATAAAATACCTTCACAAGTAATTAACTTATAAATATTTCAAACAAATTTGAAAATAATCAATTGTAACTTTAGTTAGATATGATTTATAAATCTGGTCGAATCTTTTCTTCAACCCAGCGAACTCTGTAAACCTAGCGAAAGATTTCTTATACAAGAAGAAGAATGTTTTGAACTTTGGGTACAAAAACGTGAATAAAAGATTTATATGGACAAGAAGTAAAATGCCGCCAAATCAGAGAAAATTGTATTACCCAGATGCAACATATCCATACAGTTTCTTTGAAGAAAAAGGAAAAGTCGCAGACCTGAATCCGAATGAAAGGAAAGATGGAAGGCCTTGTGCGAATCATAGACCATTATGTTAGTGCTTGTTTTTGCCTTGTGTAAGCTGTTGCTTTCAAAGTAGTTTCTCTTTTAGATCTAAAGATGGGAGTTGTACCCCATGCCAAAGGATCAGCGTACATTGAAGTTGGTGAAACAAAACTTATAGTGAGTGTTTTGGATCCAAAGGAATTATCAAAACAATCTAAGAGAAAGTAGGTATTCCCCCTTTATATGTTTTGATTTTTTGTTTTAGAATTAGTTTTCTAGTCCAGCAGGAGAGCTAGTTTGCGAAATAAAGTATGCTCCATTCGCTGTGTTACCTGATAAACGTTCTCAAATTAGTAAACTAGAAAGATCTAATAGTATTTCATTGAAAAAGGCTTTGATGGCAGCAGTTTGTCGACAAGAGTTCTCTAATTTTCAAGTAAGGTCTAAGTTTTCTCAAATTTTCCTTATACGCATTGGATTCGGTTTCAGGTAGACGTTCTTGTCTTTGTAATTCAGGATGGGGGAAGTGTTTTGAGCACAGCAATAATGTGTGCAGGCCTTGCACTGATAGATGGTGGTATACCAATGTATGATGTTATTACATCTGCAACAGTTGCTGTAATGAACAACGTTATCCTAGCTGATCCGACAAGTAAAGAATGTAAAATATAATGATTACTTGCTAACATAATCAATCTTTAAAACAGGTGAAGAAGAGGATGCTTGCAGAAACTCATTGTCTGAAATGGATACAGGAATTGCGACAATATCACGTTTAGAATCTATGGAACAGACTACTGAATTAAACGTTATCGGTTCTATGTCTCGTGAAACACTGCTAAAGGCCACCGAAATGTTGATTGATCGTAGCCAGCATTTAGTAAAAATTGTGAAACAGGTTGTGGTTCAAAACGTTAAAGAACGTGTTAATGAAAATAAAAACAAAATCTAACACATAATATTGAATTGCGTAAAATTGGTAAGTGTACTTTTCTGTAACTAACTATTTTTAACAAATTTGAAACTTCAAAAATGTTAACCGTGCAAAAAAGTCCCAATTCCTTATAATGTTATTCTAATCCACATCAAAAGCTTCTTCTCTGTGCTCTCGTATAGGATAATGCATCTGAAATTTGTGTTAACCTTTATCACACTAGTATTGAGCAGATCAACGGTTTATTTTGAGTCGAAAAGGAACTGTTTTGTTCAAACATTCAGTTACCATTTGTTTCACAAAGAACATAGTTTTGGAACCTGAAGGCTCGTGATAATTTTTAAATTATATTTTGAGTTATTACTTATTCATGTTAAAAATATTAAATTAAAATGAGTATAAGTGAAGAAAGTTTCCCAGATGATGATCTCATAAGTGATGACAATCATGAATGTGATCTGTTGTTCAAAAAAAGTGATCTAACACCTAAAGAAAATTGCCTATCACTTACTGGGCCATCTTCATCAGGCGGCAGCGGTGATCATGCTTCATATCCTAATCGGTTACATGTTAATTCTGACTTAGCAAATATTTTCAAGAAAAGCAGAATGAAATCGAAGCAGAAGTATAGTTCTTGGCAGGATATGCATTCACAGTACTCACAGAAACGTTACGATCATGTTAAAAGTAAAGTTAAACAATATATAGCTGAGATAACAGCACAAGATCAAACACATCATATTGCTAGGCATCGTTCTTTACCAGAAACGTTGAGCTTTAGAAGTGTAGGAAGTAATTTGGAAGACGACAATAGCAACGATGAAGGAAACGGTGCAACTAGTAAAGAAATATTTGAATTGAAAACAGTAAATCAATCTTTAAAACGCAATATTGATTCCATGAGATATGAGTTACTAGCAGAACGTGAAAAGAATAGATCAAGAGTTGGAATCTTACGAAGCATTCGAACACCTCGGCGCTCTTCTGCACCATTCAATCATGTAGCGAGTGTGAAAATCTCAACAGGAACACAAACAACAGATTTTTCGGGAACAAATCAAATTCGTTCTTGCCAAGTCCCTCTATTGAATTTTGACTCAGACGAGGTAGCTGATAAAATTTCATCAGACTCCGAAGACAGAGAAGACTTTGATTCTGCAATTGAATCAAATAGTCCGGAAAACGACAATGAACTAAACACAAAACCCCAGAGGAAAAAGCACTCATCCAAAATCAAAGAAAAGAAATCAAGATTTTTCCAAAAACGTTTCCGTAAATATTTTCTAGGTGCTTGTTGCATTGGGACGAAAGAGAATTTGCAGGCCGAATATACTTATGAAAGTATTCCACTTTCTGATACATCGAATTTAAGCATATGAAAATAGTTTGTAGCTACACCATTCATTTGCATTTATAAATACTTTCCATTTTGTTTTATCTTAAAATAAAAAATACAAAATCCATTTCCTTGTTTATTAAACGGTTTCAAACCCCAAAGAAGTATCAGTGTATACATATGGATGAGAATTAAGTGAAAACTATGTTTCCTTTTCTAATTATCTCGGTTTTTATATGGAATTCCATCAGCTAGCTTATTTGCAAATACCAATAACACCGCAACCCAAACGAGCTCCTGCATTTCCGGTGGTTTTGCTAAGTTCGTGTCCTCCTACACCTAAATCATCTGGATCGGCATGAACGACCAATGTACGACCGATTACGTTATGATCCCCGAATAGAGAGATCATTTTATCTGTGATGTTTACCTGGAATAATAAACAATGAATGATGGTTTCATTATATTGAAATCAATGAAATATCCACCTTTGCAACTCCATCACTACCTGCAACTACATTTCCCAAATCTCCAACGTGTCTCATCTCTGCAGTTGGTCCACCATGATCTTTTCCATGTGGATTAAAGTGAGCTCCGGCTGATGTGCAACCGTTTGTGTTGTCTCCGAACTCATGAACGTGGAAGCCATGGTTTCCTGCCTTCAAACCGGAAATTTCTCCTGAAACTTTTACAGGTGAACCGTCACTCTGAAAGAAAAATTAATTGGCTATTAGAGATCAATAAAATATTTCAATTTTAAACTTGTGAAATAAAAGAAATCTTCCGAGTTGTCATCTACCTCGAATTCGAGAAGAAGCGCTAACAGGTTTTCACCCGGTACCAATAAACTCTCCACATACTTCCCTAGACTGAGTCATATTAGATATAAGACTAGATAATTGATATTCTACACAGTGACGTCTAGTTGTTAGAGAAAATCCCCACTTTAATGATTAAATTGTTTATTGAAAGCAACAAATGTGCAAATCACGGTTAGAAAGTACTCGAACGCATTGCCATTGAATGCCATTAAGTACAAAAGTGTATGGTTCTTATTGCATAATTTATGTCTTCTGCTTCAGGGAAAAATGAGCAATTGTTACTTGATCTTTGACACTGAATTAATTTTAATTTGATTATGATTAGCTCAAACTATAAATACCTCTTGTTCGAAGAAGACTGTCCCCTTGACATCTCCATTGATAACACAAACAGCTTTCTTACCCATCTTTAATTATGTATATCTGTAAATATATTATATATGTTATTATTCAGTTAACAGAATTTTCATTTTAAACTATTTACAATGCAAGAAACAAAAACGGAAGAAAAATTGTTACCAAAATCACCGGCAATTGCGACGAAAGTGAGTTGATTAGCGAAATTATCAGTGGGAGCGACAAGCTGGGCAACCTTCGAAGCGTTCATATATGGAACGCATAGAAACGGAACGACTTACACCCTACAAATGTTTTTAAACTCTACAAATGTATCTTGAATTTTAATGCTTTTATTTATTATGCAAAATAATTTACTTGCACAAATCAAATTCTCATTGTAAAGGAATGTAATTTAATTATAATTGATGTTTTTTTAATTTTAACGTTAAAATTGAATTACAAACTTCTAATGTGCATATCACAATCGCCTTCTCCGGATGCACCTCGTAATAATCAAATAAGAACAAGATTCATAAAGGAATAGTGACTTTGAGTGTCAAAAATTCCCACGAAGACCTGGGATTGAAAAGTCTGATCAAAATCATCCGAAGTGCTGGTTTTTTGACGTCATTAAAAATGACTGCATATACAGAAATATTAAAACGTGAATTTCCTTCGATTGACGACGATGTAACCGGCTATGTAGAAGGTAAGTAAATGGAAATAAAACTAGGATGGAGTGAACAAAATCACGAGGGTTACCTATTCAATATCTTTGTCTAATACTCAATCTTTTGTTGGGAAAAGTGCATACGTAGCAGGAAGCAAATGGGATGAATTTCATTATAGTAAAATTAGATACATAAAAATTTGTTACTAATTCTGTAAAACATTTTGTTGCAATCGTGTCATAACCTCTTTCCAGATTTTCAAGTATGTTCACTTCGAACATTCATTCCCTCCAAAAAGGCTAGATTTCCCAACTTCAGCTTCATTCTAATTAGCGGGAAAAGTTGGGAAAAATTCCGCCAAAAGTACATACTGTCTCCATGTTTAAGCGGCACAAGCTTAGAGAATCGATTGAAAATGGTGCTCCCATAGGTTTAGTTCATTTGGTCTTTAGTAGTGGAAAATTTTTGTTATTTGCACATAGTGAATGATATAATTTAAAAATCTTCAATATTTATTTCTAAAGGAGTTCTTTGCGGCGACACGGATGATTTTGAAAATGTAGACGACATATTCGATGCAGTTGGAGACATTCTATTAAGTGTCGCCAACGAAAAGACGGAAACAAATATCAGGTAAAAAACATGATTAAAAAGTATAAATTCATTTGTAAAACATTAAAAATTTAAATCATTTCTTAGGGAAATATGTGAACAATTCTTTAAGATAATGAAACCCAAAGCGAAGAGTACACAGAGAATGTTGAATGCTCCAGTGAATATTGCAGAAATGGTTGCCAGCATGGAGGACGATGTGAATGCAATGAAAAGTATTTGGGTTGTTAACAGGGATTTATCAAATGTAAGGTAGTATTATTTACACTTCGACTTCCTTTAAATATTCTCTTGTTATATTAGAAAATAGATTCCAAAAAATTGGAAAAAGCTGAAGCTAAATTACAGCAAAAACAAGAAAAACGACAAGATGTTGTTAAACCTCAAAGTATACCTGTAAAGCTACAAACTGCCACTGCTTCGCAAGTATTCAATAAAAAAGAGAATAAAATGGAAAGTAAGGGTATTAATCGCAGCATGGATATAAGAATTGAAAATTTTGATCTATCATTTGGTGAAAAGTAATATAATTTCATAATTGCTGCTATATTTTCCTCCAAAAATTTGTTTTTGTTTTAGAGTTTTATTGCAAAACGCTGAACTAGTTTTAGCATATGGGCGTCGTTATGGATTAGTAGGGAGAAATGGTTTAGGGAAGACTACCCTCTTGCGAATGATATTTGAGAAGCAATTGAAAATTCCAAGTCACATAACAATTTTGCATGTTGAACAAGAAGTTGTGGGTGATGATACGACTGCTATTGATAGTGTTCTTGAATGTGATGTTAAACGGACAGAACTTTTACAAAAAGAAAAGGATCTGAATGCTCTTCTCAGTTCTGGAACATCGAACATATCCATTAATGATGAATTGAATAAGGTTTATGCACAACTACAGAACATTGAAGCTGATAAAGCGATATCAAAAGCATCAATTATCCTGCGTGGTTTAGGATTTTCAGCTGATATGCAGACGAGACCCACAAAATCATTCTCAGGTGGATGGCGTATGCGTTTAGCATTGGCCAGAGCACTTTTCTCGAAGCCTGATCTTTTGTTACTTGATGAACCGACCAACATGTTGGATATAAAAGCGATCATATGGCTTGAAAACTATTTACAGAGTTGGCCAACAACACTACTTGTTGTTTCCCACGACCGGAACTTCCTTGATGTTGTTCCTACTGATATTATTTATTTACATTCCCAGAGATTAGATACATATAAGTAAGAAGATCATATAATTTATTAGTTTTTATTTAAGTAACATTTTTTATAAATATATTCTTCCAGGGGAAATTACGAACAATTTTATAAAACAAAAACCGAAAAGTTAAAATCTCAACGACGAGAATATGAAGCTCAAATGGCACATAGAGCTCATGTGCAAGAATTTATTGATCGTTTTCGATACAATGCAAATAGAGCATCCAGTGTGCAATCTAAAATTAAAATGTTAGAAAAACTGTAAGTAGTAAATGAAATAATTAAGGTTTTTAATGATGCTAATTTTCTCACAAAACTTTATTTTATAGTCCAGAATTAAAACCAGTTGAAAAGGATACTGAAGTTAAGTTGAAGTTTCCAGATGTTGAACCCCTTAATCCACCTGTCTTGTCGTTGAATGAAATAGCTTTCCAATATAATGATAACCATAAAATATTCACCTGCGTCAACTTGTGCGCTAATTCTGATTCCCGTATTTGTATTGTAAGTTAATGTTTTTAAATTTAACACATTTGTAAATATATATTTATTTATAAACAAAGGTTGGTGAAAATGGGGCAGGTAAATCGACATTGATGAAAATAATGATTGGTCAGTTGTCTCCGACGTCGGGTATGATTCACTCTCACAGAGGTCTTCGGGTGGGTTATTTTGCGCAACACCACGTAGACAACCTAGAAATGAATGTATCTTGTGTTGATCTTCTACAAAAAGAATTTCCTGGTAAACCAGTTGAAGAATACAGAAGACAACTTGGTAGTTTTGGTATATCTGGTGATCTTGCACTTCAAGTTGTTGCTAGTTTATCAGGAGGGCAAAAATCAAGATTAGCATTTTCCAAAATGTGTATGGGTTAGTATTTTCAAAATTCAATTCTATGCAATGGAAATAATATATTTCATATTGCAGCTACACCAAATTTTATAATACTTGATGAACCTACAAATCATTTAGATATTGAAACAATAGATGCACTTGGAAAAGCCATTAACAACTTTAAAGTAGATCATATAAGTGAATTATTTGTGAACATCATTTATAAGTCTTTATTTTAGGGTGGCATAATATTAGTATCTCACGATGAACGACTTATAAAAGTAATCTGCAAAGAATTATGGGTTTGTGGAAATGGAACTGTGAAAGCTATTGAAGGTGGTATTGATGAGTATAAGAAGGAAGTGCTCAGAGAAATAGAAGCGCAAAGCAAATGAGAGTTAGCAGAAAAAAATTAGTTGAAAACAAATATATAACTAACTTATTCTCGTTTAGTAAAGTTATACAATATCAAGATTCCATAAATGTGTTTGAATGCAAATCCACTGATGAATATTTTCAGCATCATCATTTACATTATTTTAATTGTTTCACAGGTTCAAGTGAGAATTGATATTTTGTTGAATGTACACTATTATTTACCAATTATTTTTTCAATTTTATTAGGATTTGAACATCTGAATATTTTGAAACTTATATAACTGCATACAAATTCAATAAGAAAACACACATGGTATATCATCATAGCCTAACGATGAAGAATTATGTCTATTTCGTTTTAATGGTCTCCATGATTTCAAGATTACGGAAGCATCAATTACTTCATTGGCTATACGTAAGTGATATTCATTATGTTCTTTATACAAGTATAAGCATTTCTTGAACATGAATGTCGTTTTGATTCAAAATCATAAAGCATGTTGATTTTAATCAATTTCTTGGACTCCCAGCAGAGGGAAACGTCCCTTAAAATTAATATATTACTATAGGAAACCATAACAAATGCTTCCGTGTGTCACATTTCCTACCGAGTAGCAGTTTCCTTATGTCAAAGAGCTGAAAATTTATAAATTATTTTAATGGATATGTAGATATCCAATTAATGAAATAAATTTGTCATATCAGAAAACATAAACTTGAAAGCATGTAATCAGCGGTACAGAAATCTAACGGGCAAACGCATCAAGGAGTCAATGCTACCGATCTCTTTAGGCCTTCTAACAAGTATTGATATCTATACCAGGTTTGCAATATAAATACAGTTGGTAAACCAGTTTTGACCGATTTCAGCTGTTCGGTTCATCAACGAATCAATGAAATTAGCTTATTTAGCGCACCCGTACTGAGAGCCTTGAACATGAACTTATCTTCCGTACAAATCAATGTAACTTAAGCCAGTTTTGGTTAGGTAGTTGGTTGCAAACTGGAAATGTTTTGGTAATTTTTGTAATCAAATAGTAATTGACACGTTCTCACCTTGTTTGGCATTCCTATTGACCTAAATAGTCAAAATTTAATAGGAAAAACAAAAATAGAAACAATTTAGTAAAACATTCAAACACAATTCTTCACTCAGAAGTGTTTTTTAAATAATTCAAACTTGTTATTAACCAGGTTTTATCACAACAACTGCCTAGACTTTATTGCAATTGATTATTTTACAATTATTAGCTATTAATGCTATTGCTACTGCTCGTGCCTGATTCCTGATTGAAGTGAAAGTGAATGGAGTGTGGTTGGGTATGAGGAAGTGATTTTGAATTATTCACATGTTAATGCATATGTGACAACGATAGAAATATGCGGATATTAATTACTGCCAGTGGCACTAGCCGTTTTTCGTCTAATTTATTTTAATTAGGTACCAAACTGAAGTCATTTGCATATTAAAAGTGATAGCAAATATAGGTTTTAATTCCTTCCTGAAATGCTTTAACTGAAGATAATTGAGGATTTGAAGGATATTTATATATTATATAAAGGACAATTAACGACTGGAGTTCAGATAAATATGTTTCCTCAAAACAAATGAATTTTGAATTTATATCTTGTTGAATGTTAATATGTTTATTACTTTTGGCGAATTCCAATCGTTAATTAACTTTATTAAAACTTTATTTAAAAGCAGATATGTACTAGCTGTTTTTCGTCTAATTTATTTTAATTAGCCCAAACTGAAGTCATTTGCATATTAAAAGTGATAGCAAATATAGGTTTTACTTCCTTCCTGAAATGCTTTAACTGAAGATAATTAAGGATTTGAAGGATATTTATATATTATGCAAAGGACAACTAACGACTGGAGTTCAGATAAATATGTTTCCTCAAAACAAATGAATTTTCTTTACGTATATCTTGTTGAATGTTAATATGTTTATTACTTTCGACGAACTCCTATCCTTAATTAATTTTATTAAAACTTTATTTAAAAGCAGATACTAGCTGTTTTTCGTCTAATTTATTTTAATTAGCCGAAACTGAAGTCATTTGCATATTAAAAGTGATAGCAAATATAGGTTTTAATTCCTTCCTGAAATGCTTTAACTGAAGATAATTAAGGATTTGAAGGATATTTATATATTATGCAAAGGACAACTAACGACTGGAGTGCAGATAAATATGTTTCCTCAAAACAAATGAATTTTCTTTACGTATATCTTGTTGTATGTTAATACGTTTATTACTTTCAACGAATTCCTACCCTTAATTAATTTTATTAAAATTTTATTTAAAAGCAGATACTAGAATAAATTTTATTGAAAATTCTCATTAAGGTATTAGACTTATCTTATCTTAAAGCCTACATACGGATTTTAGTAGTAAATCCTTGAAAAATAATATGTAATTTGTGCTTCCATATCTCTAGATCCCAAAGTTTATGTTTTAATAAAACCCACCGCGAAGAGAACCGCGTAAAGACCAATAAATTTCAATTACTGGATTTATTAGAGCACATTAGACAGGTGTGGGTAGGTATTTGGCCTTATTAAAAGGCCGATATCAAGTTTTTCGTTACATGCAATTTATGTAGCAATGCTAATTGCAATCACTGGAATCTGGAAGCCAGTTTAGATAAATATTTGTCATTGCATTATAAACTGACATTGGTCAAGGGTAACAAGTCTAACATTTCTACCATGTATATCTCAATATATCATAGAATCAGATATAATTCAAGCTATATGAAATTTGTGTGATTGAAGTGGTTTTTAGTCACGTAGTTTGGATTAAATGGATACCGTTTTATATTAAATTACCGTTATTTGAAGCTGTTACTAGAATACATTCTTTTGTTTTTGGTTCACCTTGACTCCAAAGTTATGCTTCATTACATGGTTTATTGCCATGCACGTTTTGTAAATGCGGTTTTGTTGTAAAGCTGCAAAATATCCAATCAAGTGGGTGTCAGTTGCTCAATTTAATTCTTTATAAGCTTTTAATCATAACGTATGGATTCTATTTTTATAAAATTTGATAAATTTTCCCAAAATTACCTACCTTTTAAGTGTTGTACTTCCATATTTGTCTTTGTGGTATTAAAATAATATATGTAGTTATAATGAATAATAATTCGAGGAATTTCATTTATTCAAATTTTGTACAAAAATTACTTGAATAGCATAATACAAATTTGATGTTTTTATTTATTTACAATGTTATAATTATTATTTATTGTTTTATACTTATCAAATTGATGTATATGGTTTTCCCATAAATTTATTACAGATATATTGTTTGAATATATAAAAACTTAATTGCGTCTATGTTAAGTTTAAAACAGAAATTAAAGAAATTTTGTAAATATTTAGTTTAAAAATTTATTTTATAAGTCAAAAAATAAGACGCAAATGAATTTTGTTTTTAATTTAAAAATTCATGGGACGAGTATTTAATTGTTTTAAATTATACATATATGTATTTTACAATTATAAAATGTATTGGTGCATCGTGATGAAGGACGGATATAAGGATGTTATATGAATATCGATAGTTAAATTAACTTCATTAACTCCAACTAACGTATGTCATGTCCTGTACGTGGTTGCATGCGTTTTGTGGGGATGATTTAATTTAATTGAATTAACTTTTTTTATAAATTTTTTATAAAATGTATCATTTAAATTTAATTCGTTTACTCGTTCGCATTTTAAATAATGAAACAATCTTAAAATTACTTACGGCCTAGGGCAGCTTAAAATCAAATAATACGCACCAATGAAGTTTCGCTTTGTGAGGCTTACAATGTAAAGTTCTAGTCTGTTGTAATCAACTTTTTGTGGGTTTTTTGTTTGTAATGTAATTAATTTAATTAATTTAGATTTAATTTAATTTACCCAACAAATGGGAATGGTGCATAGGGTTGTGGGTAGAAACCTGGGAATGCTGCTGTTTGTTGAACTGGAACGGATGTCGTAACGTATGTTGTGAGTAGTGTAGGGACGACATTTGTTGAGAAGAGGGTTGTGTAGGCCGTCTTAGCTCCGAATGTTAGTTTAAGAACTTTACTTTGTGTTTGCGTCACAACCGTTTGCGTTACAATTGGAGCAGTTGTAATTTGGAATTGTTGTTGAGGTTGTTGGAAAAGTGGATTTACAGGAACTTGCGGGATTTGAAGTCCAGATAACATGGATGTCCCGATTTCAAACTCGGTTTTGCTGACAGTTCCTACAGGACGAGATATGGTGCTGTACGATGTCGAGACTCCATTTATGATCGGGATCACATGCGACTCGTAAACTGTTTCCAGTGTAATGACAGGTTTTGATGTTGTTATAACTTGTGGAAGCTGTGCAGCAGCTGCTGGATTGATGAGTCTCAAGAATGCTAATTGTTGTAGATGTTCCGGCGAGAAACTTTGAGCAGGTGGTGGTGGTAATTCCGTCACAATTTTTTGTACCTTCTTCTTGGAACGTGCTTGTCCTTCAAGTTTCGTCCTGTCCACATCGAAGAGATCGAAATCAGTGCCGATGTTAGCTAAGTCTAAGTCAGCAGGAAGTTTCCGACTTGGCTGATCTTCATCATCATCATTGTCATCGTCTCCAAATTCCAATTCCAAGTGAAGCTCTGAGCCCGCTTCGTCCAATTTAGTATTGAATTCCTTCAGCCGTTTCGATGGTACGAATTGATAAGCATCCATCGGTGGTAATGTTTTTGTAGCCGTTACAAGTCTTGTAACATGATACGTCTGGATTAAGGTGTAGCTACTAGCATTAGCTCCGTCTCTGATTATCGGCAGAATGTGTGTCTTTAGCATTTGCTGTGTTGTACTGAATGTCTCTGTCAAAGTTTCTAGTGGTGGCGTTTCACCATCTGATGGCAGGTACAAAGGTGGCAAGGTTGCGATGCTTGAATCAAGTAGATTGTGCTCTTTGTCTATATGACTCGATGGAGCAAGAATGTTCTCTGTCAATGGTTCGTTTAGACTTGGAGCAACAGTTGGCTCAGGGTCTAGATTCTTTTCAAATGTAGAAGTTACTGTAATGTATCGTGTATTCTTTACTGTTCCAACCTGCAAAAGGGAATATCAATTAGTAAATGAAATTTTATTTTTAAAATTGACCCAAGTCCTTATATATAAAATGTATCATGCTGTTGAAAATGCCTTGTCGTGTGTCTTGTGTCTTGAATGATTTGTGTATCTTGTTTGTATTTTTGTGTGTGTTTATTATGTCTTTTGATGAATGTCTGTTTCGTGTAGTGTATAAAACAGGTTAAGGATAGTGTGCAAACAGTTTAGTTTAATACATGCAGTTTTGTCATACAATGTCTGTTAAGTACAACAAGTGCTTACTTCATATCAGTTCTACGTTAGTAATAAAATTCTAGAATTTCATGCAATAAATTTTAAATTAATTTTAAATTAAATTTCTTCTTCACTTTGCAGTGTATTTCATTGAAGATTAGCCACAGTTGCAAGTGTGGTATAGTTTCATTATTTATATGTCTGAAATTCGTGATCAAAGAATAGAATACAGATAAAAATTCTTTAATAAAGAGCTTCATAAATCACGCATAGAATTCAAGAAAAACGTATTTTGTAGAAGTGAAACAAAAATCCAGAAGGAGAAAGGCTAAATTTGCTTGTTTGAATCTCATTCACTTAGGTACTTAAGAAAGAAGAAATTAGCTTGAAGATAATAAAATCCGTTCTCATATAATACTAGAAGTTTAACCAGAATTGTAAATAATATTGCATAAAGCCTATCTAAATAATGGAAAAATATTGTTTAACATTTCAACATTTCCACTAATTAACTAATTTTGAAAAACCTTTTCCTACTACGAACCTAAGATTTGTTGCATCTACTCAGTTTTGCAAACGGCGAATTCATGTTCATAAGATATTTATTACCTTATAAAGATCAAAGTATGGATATGTTAATTAAGTTAACATGATAACATGTAATTAATTTCTGTAATGAACTAATGTTGGCTAATTATGCTACTTGACTTGCCCATTAGCTACCAACTAAAAATATAAAATGAATTTTCTTGAAATTATTGAAAATATTTTGCTCGAATTAGGTTAAAACGAAAATGTACATTAGATAGGGTCATAAAGATGCCTAATATGGCATTAAATAGTTTGACATCAATCAGTGGGCAATTTGTCAGCAAATATACAAGCGTGTGATATTATACGTTGTCGCATTCCTCCGTTCAATTGCAACAATATTGTATTAAATTCAGCATTCTTATAAAATACCACAACTTCTTGAATAATTCAGACCTTCATTTCGATACTACATGTGTTCTAAATAATTGCAATAAAAGGCAACAAAGAAACCCGACCAGTAACAAAGAGGTGCTTAATCCATGTCTACATACGAGTAGAGCTGCACATTTTTCGACCTGATACAAGAACTATATGTAAAGTGCATTCAAACAAATGGAAACATGAATAAAATATTATCTTAACCTAGAGCCTAGTTTAGCATATCACGAAATCATGTTTAGTGCTACTTTGGTTTGGACTTCAGACTGAGACATGTACTTGTCTGCAACATGAGAGCACGTCTATTTATCGTACGTATAACAGTGCGATGTGATTAATAACAGTACTAGCTGAATTCCTAATAAAATTGTATGACCTACATTGGCTTGATATTGTTGTTCTTAAGCATGACCACATTGAATTTGAATAAACCTTAAAAGGGTATGATCAACCAGGTTGCTGATAGAGTTCTTGTTCAAGCAGGGGCTGTCTCTTTGAAAAATATTCAAATTCATCTAAACCAAAGTTTAACATCCGATGTTAACTTTAAACTTTAGCATATATTAAATGGTTCCGCCAAATGATTTTCATAAAAATTTAACAAGAAACTTCATCACAATTTTGCAAGTAACAGTTCAATAACATTTTGCAATTTAAAACTTTTGAGTAAACAAAAATCAATATTCACAAATTCACAAAGTATCAAGTTACAACAATAAAACGTAAAATAACCTTTTCATTAACGCTTAAATATTGCTCAACATTTGGTTTTTGAGTTTTTATGAAGACGAATAATGAGACGTGTTTCATCAGGATACATTTTCGCACTCAAAATACAATACATTTGGTCAACAGAACAGTTAAATCAAATGGATAAAGAACGAAATTTTTCTATCATCGTGATGAGTGTTTACGAATTTTATTCTCTTTATATCAAACAATTTGACAGGATATTCTGGTTTCGTTGAGATCGTCACATTCATATTATATCGAGTACTTTCAGTTGTCTTTATTCGGAGAGTGAGAATAGATTTAGTTTCAATTAATGAGTCCAGGAAATAGTTGAAAGAATTGTGAGAAGTTGAAAGTAAGAAATAATATATTTTGGTAATTGTTTAATTTGAGTGATTTTTGTAGGAAGTGCATTTGTAGATAGCAGCTAGTTTTATAAGAAAGCAATTTGCCTTGGAAGAGGTATGTAAATTCATAGAGGGAAAACAGTGTTGTGAAATTGATCAAGAAGCCGTTTCATATTGATCTAATGATCGCCTTGTGTTTAGCGCAAAAACAATAACACTTGTGTATAGATTTAGCAAGAATGCAATTAAAGTGCAGAAGGAGATACACAGTTCAGGTCAGTGGTATGTTTTTGTTTTGAATGAAATGAATGATAAACTTGATACATGAGGTATGAGTTTATCATGATGAAAATTTTTGAACAATATTACCTCGTTTATGTATAACTTCGATTTTCGTTTTATAATAAAATGGGTAAATTCATTCCAATCACTTACATGGATGAATTCGATATTGATATTAATTGTATATTATATGTTTTATATTCTCTGTGAACGTCGATGGATGGCTATCATTCTTGCCAAAAATAATTTTCTGGTATTTGTGTATTATACCATATCATGATGTTAATTAAATTTTGCAACTGTTTTCATTCATTGTATAGAGTAGTTTTATACAATAATAATGTATAATTAGTAGAACATTCTTTTTCTTTTCATTCTTGGCTATATATGTTTATGTAGATATATACTGTTTGTTATAAATATTTATGTATATATAAATTTCGTTACCAACGAACTACCGTAACCAATTAACATTGTCCATGCTTTGTATACGTATATCCAATATGATTTATATATATCCCCCAATTACATAGTTACTTGTATCGGCTCATATCGGTTGTATGGTTCTTACCTGGAACGTGTATGGTGATTTTATAGTGGCCAGTTCATAATAGACATTTTTAAAATCAGCGGGTGTAGATATTTCAACATTAATAGTTTCTACAGGATATTTCTTTTCAAGATTATTATCAGCCGTATCGGCTTCATTAACAATGTTTCCATTGATAGATCCAGATGATTCTAAATCATTATCATCTTGTCTAGACGATGACGATGGTATATCATTTGTTATAACTTCAAGATTTGGTGTTGGCGGTGTTGGTTGGCCATTTTCTTCTCCAACAGATTTTCGTATAGTAACTCTTGGTTTTGGTGTTGTTTTATATTGCCATCTACCAGGTGTACGATTCAATTTGAATTTATATAAACTGGATGAATGTTCAGATTCAGGTGATATTACAACTGGTGATGCTTGAACTTTTGGTTTAAAACTTCTTCTACTATGAGATTCAGTAGTAGGAGGTGATGTTGTTGTTGTGGTCTTAAAACTATTACTTCTTGTTGTAGCTTTATTATTTCGTCGACTAGAATAAGAGGCAGTTGTTGGTTTATATTTAGCCGATACAGTTGCAAGTTCTACTTTATTTCTATTGTTATTATTAGTACTACTATTTTTATTACTTCTATTTTTATTTTTCTTATTTTTTTTTGTAGAATTTTTGCGTCTGTTTCGGCGACTATAAGAAATTCATAAAAAAAAGATGTTTATGTTTATAAAAATATTGTTAAAGCTTATGTACAGCGGTTGAGGTCACTTACTTCTTTGATTTACTACGTGTACGTGAAGTCGACTTTTTGGTTGTTGGTGTTTGTGGTGTTACTACATTACTTGGATGAGTTGCAGGAGATTCGTGGTTATCATTTTCGTTACGGTTGCGTAAGCGATTTTTAAAACTGCCCGAAAGTGTTGATGGGCGTCTTGAAGCACGTACTAGATTTGGGCCAGAATTACCACTGTGTTCACCAGGGATAGGTGCATTCTCTGCACTGTGCAGAGGTGTTGGATCAATATGATGTCTTGAAGCGGGTACTGTTGGTGCAGCTGTTTTCAAGATTCGCAATGTTGATGAAGGAGATATTCTTCCCTTATGACTTTTGCCATTATTAACAACATGCGAAGAACTTTGCAATACTTGAGCGTATTTGCCAGAGATGTATGTTCCAATCACACTTGTTTCATGCACTGTTGTTACACCATCCTTCACAACAGAACCACTTAGCTTTGTAACAAGTCCAGTGGGATGTGCATCTTTCTGGGATGTACTGTGTGCGCGACGAGCGTCTTGAGATGCCCGTCTATTTCCTAACTTGGCAGTAGGTTTCAAATTGATAACTCGATATGTTTCTTCTGCAAATTCAGAAGGCTGCCGGGATAGGAAATCGTACTCTGGCTCCCCGATATTATTTCCAACTTGGTATACTGGCTCAGGCTCATTGTTCGAACGTACTTCAACTACGCTCGAATATACAGGATTAGGTTCGCTTACCGCTTGAACAAGAATTGGTGATTCTTGTTTAACTTCAACTTTTGAGTAGATTTGCTTCTTCTCCGGCAACACAGTCATAGATGACTTTTGTACACTAGTTACAACTTCAACTTTTGATGCCACAACATGTACTTTTGGGCTGCTGGCTATTTCTGGTGCTGCAACAACTTGCACAACACTCGATAGCTTCGGTTTTGAAGAACTTTTCGATGCCGTTTTTGATGGTTGAATCTCTTGCTTCTTAACATCCGGTGCATTCGGTTTTGTTTCAATAACATTAACGACGACCTTCTGTTCTGGTTGTGACTTCGCTGGTTCTTTGAATATCGCGCAAATATAATGTATGTAGTAAGCAATTTTCGTTAGTGACAAAAGGATTAAATTAGCTAAAACTTACCAGGTGGTGGTGCACTCTGTGGTGAGAATATCATCACAGTGTTACCTATCGTTGTTGTGAAGTCAAGAAATCCATAAACTGTTTGTGTCACAAATACTGGATTAGAGTCTGCTGTGCAGGCTGCAAAGAAAATATATTAATACTTTCGAACAAAATTTGTTAAAATTACTTCAATGGAATATAAATTGAAGTTTTGTAACAAAAACCAGGTCTGCTACAAGTCCCAATAATGCACAAATAAATTTTATTTAAAATGCAAACTGCACTTCAATTGTTTCCAATGAGACTAAATTTTAATTCATGTTGTAGTGCGTGTATCTATTACAGTTTTATAATTATAGATTCATCATTTGTTTTATAAAATTCATGAAACCTTCAAACTTGTTATTCGTGATTAAGTAACTCTTTTGTTTAGAGGTTCACCTTTCGGGTTTATTGATCAATATACAACAAGAAATCTAAATTACAATACTTAGAGTTTAATAACTGAAACCGTTTCAATACTAGTAACATTTTTGCAATTATTCAACTGTATAGTATAAAATCGATTAAAATACCAACGATTTCGGAAGATATAGAAACTTGCCAAGGTTATTCTTGTATAGTTGAAAAGCTAATTAAGCATGACTAAATAAGGTCATAAATAGAGTTTTTGAAATTATTTTGAAAGGAGTTCACCTCAAAATTTTTAATGGATCTAGCACGTTCGTTCTACTGGGTGTGATTTTTAACTGATTATGAAAATAATTATTAAATCAAATTAAATTAGAAACCCAACCCTCTACTGTCAGTTAAATTTATATATAACTAGATATAGAAGAGAAATATCTATTAAAGTATAATTTACTAGGTAATAATCAATTTGGTAATAACACTAACAGAACTCATCTCACATAAATGTTGTCCGCAATAAGATCCGAAAAACTTGTGGTTACTCCCTGTCCATTATATTAGTAAATTTTCTTCAAAAAAAGTTCAGCATTAAGTAACTTTTATTGATATTACATTCCGAAAGCTTATCCGCGGGAAAGTATCCAATAATAATTGAAGAAATTATGTGAAGAAATAACAATAACTCACGCTGTGGGTTGATTATATTGCTTTTTATTACACTTAAAGAATGTAATTGTGGAAAAATGGAAAAAAAATTATCACGAAAAAATCCTCATTATCACGAAGATGAGTAAATACTTGTCGTAAAATTTTACATTTTGGTCAAGGTTACTATTTTGCGAAGGTGTTCAGTTGATATGCAAATAAACAAAATTTTTAGTTGCAATTCATTAAATAGCCGTGCTTTACATACTTTTTGGAATTTTTAAATTCAAGAATACTTTAAAGATAATAAAACCTCAAACATGAAGCGGCAGCAATTCAAGGTAAAGGTTTGTCTTATGTGCATGATGTGGATTTAATGGAGTTGTTTTCTGTATGCTAACAAATATTTAAACAGAAATTAGCACATTTATCATTTGAATAATAAATAAATATTCGAAACGTTTAAAACTCTTCTTGACACTTTTTAGCGAATTTTAAGAAATCTAAACCAGATGATGTAAAACTTTATGTGAGTTTTTGTTTAAGAATATATGTATATCTCTTAAGAATGTAAAACTATAAAGGAGTAGGTACACAAACTCGTTCCATGTGAAAAAAATTTCCTTTGTAAATTGTCCATTAAAATTAAGATGTTCTTTTTGTAAACAGGGTTCGACAGGTTCAGAAGAGTTTATTGACTCTGACACTTTCGTCATCTAAAGACTTCGCATGAATGTATCATGATTCAATGAGTTATTTGTGAATAGGTATTTATTTGAAGAATGTGACAAATGAACTTGTACTTCGAATTGAACTTCAAATCGGAAGGTGAAAGTGTTAACAAATCAACTATTTATCAATAGCACTTAAAACAAATGACAGTTTAACGAGAATAATTCACTCGTACTGCCGGAACATGGTACAATAAATTTAATTTTTATAAAGAAACGATTCATATATTGAGTTGTTTATAATACAAAATAAAAACAGAAAGCAAAACTTAATTAACATGTTGGTATGTAGTTTAAGGTTAAACTATTCATTAATTTGAATTTCATCTTTTAGTGGAAATATGCGGAATAAATTATGCACTCATGATGTCTTTTCAAGTTAACTATAAATTTAATTTTAAAATTTTCATAAACCTTGGAAATGCGTTGGTGTTTTGGGAGAACGCCCAAATTTGATGGTCACAAATTTGATTATTGGTGATCACTGTTTATGGTTAAAAGAGATCAATCATTTCGAAACGTTGAACTTTATTAATTTATTATTTTTAAAAAATATTTCAGAATTACACACAGATTTCACTAGAAGACACGAATTCATAATCTTACGAAAACTTTGTGAGTGTCGATGGTTTAAAGTTTGTAATTTTTTTGTTCCGCATAAACAAAAGCTTCATATGTGATTTCCTTGACAGATTTTTGACTAATTGAGACGTCTTTTAAGATTTCCGAATTTTTAACTATGTCATGGAACCAAAACACTAAAAGTCATCATATTCACATAGTTTACAGTCTAATATTTCTCTTGAAATATTTTTTAAAAAAATAATGCCTGTGCCTTTGGGTTAAATTGAATAGATCATCATCAAAAACGCGTTAACAAAAAACCCTTCAACTTTTGTTGTTTATAAAACACTATTTTTCGTGAGATAAGAATGAAAGTCTTAAATTAATGGCATGAATTCTCTACAATCCTGAAGAAGGTAACTAAAGTACGAATTGTGTTATTCAAAATCTGTTCAAGTTGGTATAAACATTCAAAGTCTGCACATCCAATTGGCACGTACTATTCGTTAATAGTTTAACCATTCCTCTCAACAGATGTTACAGTCGACTTGGTCAGTAGCGTCAAATGCAATATGTGTACAGTATGTTTCTTGTATAACATAACATTTATATATTGCAGAACTCGTAATTTGTGTTACACATTCGTTACACGTGAAAGGAATTTGAAACAAACATTTAAATTACAAACTTTCGTTTCTATATACACACTTTAATGGTTCATTTCACGAAAGCTAATATTATTTTTGTAGTGCTTTTAGTAACATACATTTGTAATGTTTGTTACGCAAAATTTCAGGTATGTGGAGTTATGCAAATGAAGCATATTACACCCTTTGCATTTCATCTTTAAACTCTTTTATTCATTTTATGTATTTAGGCTTCGTTGACTTCTGCACGAAAATGAGGATTAGCTGAATCTACTGACGCAATGATGGAAATGATTTCTGCGTAACTGCGTACATGACATTGCATATAAATACCACATCTGATTATTTCCTGATGATAATTTACACTGATTGTGAGAAAATCAGTGGTTTCAGTTAGTCTTCAAGAAGATCCTGATTTTCGTATATGATATGGGAAGATAGGTTAGCTTTGTTGATAAAATTTATTTTTGAAATAAAGGCGCTCAAACGTGCAAAAAAGTTTAATTTCTAAACGTTTTACTTAATGCTGGGAAATCGAATTTCGTAACTTTTATGCTTGTTTTAATGATATTTTTGCTACGCGTTCAGGAAAATGAATTTGAAGGTGAAATTATTTACATTGTTTTCAAACGCACTTAATGAATTCCAACGTTTGGTATTTAAAGAAAATTAAACATAAAACTTACCGCTAAAAGCAAGCGCTGCTAATAAAATTCCTCTTAAAAGTAACATTCCGAATGAATTCCACAATCGGGTAGTTTAAATGAATTTTTTTTGTTATCCGTTAAATCCTTTTAGCTGCATGAACTGGTGCTGGTTCGTAGTTCGTTTCAAAAGCCATTCATTTCACGTGGACGCCATAAAAAGATTGACTGAAATTAAAATCAAATACAAAGAGTTATTAGTAATACTAATGAATAGATATACAACGAACAATTTTTATTTTGCATAATTTTTAAGTACTAATTCTTCAGCAGTTCGTGTTGTAAGATTTACACGCCGTCAATTGGTTACATTTTGAATTCACTTGATTCACATTAGCCAATCATGTTTTCTTATTTTGAGTAATGACACCGAATTGTGAATGAAATTACACGGATGATTTAGACAGAGTGATTCGTATCTATTGCACTGAGAAAATTACAATGTAATCCGACAAGATACAACGAAACAACTATAACGTAATGAAATTGTTACAAAATTTTACATGCAAATCTGTTGACTTTCTTACATTGAAATGATTTTTTCCATCTGATTACAATGGATAATTCTGTGAAAGTGACAAGATAGTTTCATTGATTAATTAAAATAATTTATGTTGAGTCAGGAAACGTCATATTTTCGTGATAAAATCTAAGAGATTTTGGTTAAATCATTTTTGATTTATGTCATAGTGATTTGAATTGTTTTATTTCATTTGAATTCGGTTCAACAACTGGAGTTTCAATTCGTGCTTATATTTGGAGATAGATTTTGTGATCAAGGGCTGTAATTAGCGAGATATCTCTATATTCTCTAAATTCGCACCATCAAAGTGAATAAGTTGTTACAAACAAGTAGATCCAGTAGCTGCATGTACTTTGATTTTATGAAACATAAAACCATTTGCCGCTAGAATTCCAGACACATGCCACTGAACTAATAATAAAAATCAGTGTGTCGACAAATATTCATTCACATTTCAAATATAATATCTCCATAAAAATGACTAGCAGTGGGTTAATAAAATTTTCAATTTTGTTGTAATTAATTTCAGCATGACATTGACTTGTACATGAAAATTTTAAAATATTTGTGTAAAATTCAATATGAGGATTGAAATTTTTGCAAGAATTATGTTTTAAACTTATATGAGTTTGGTCATGTTAGCAAAGATTGATTAATTGACTCAATAATAAATTTATTAAATTTTGTTTGGTATTCGCAAACGAAACAGATTTAAGAGTGCGTAAATATTTGATTTTTCCATAGCACTTGGTATATGGAACAATATTATATAAATAGTAATCACGCGTTTATAATTGAAATACCTTTTCTATGGTACGCGCTATTTGTCTAGGTACAAGGTAAAACTGCACCACATATTTGAAGGTAATTTAATCGGTATGACTGCTGTCAACTGTCCGAGGACTTGAAACGCAATTAGGCTTCTATGACTAAACAAATCCAATCTGGGGTTATTCAAAAACTAATTTATTCTTGTTTTTCAATCGTAATCAGTTGATTTGTTCGAACTGATTATGATTAGCTCTTGGTTAATTTCTTTCATTTTGAAGTTGCAAAAACAAATTTCACTTCATGTGCTGCATGTAAATTGGAATTACACTTAGGATATGGGTGTGAAATATCATGATACATGCTAAAATTAACTCAAAAACTCGCAGTTTCCTTTTTTGTAGCCTTTTAATGGACATTACCCTTTCGGAAAATTGATATGGCTAATGGAATTTTTTACTGAAGCTTCTAAACTTCAAACGATACTGTTTCCTCTAATGGTTAATCCTATTACAAAACCTCGATTTGAAATCGCCACCATCTTCGAAGACAGCTCACAAAATAAATCAAATGATGAATTGTGAAACGAACATTTTCAATGAACTTTAAAGATAAGATAGCAAAAGTTTAGTGTACGTTCAGTTAACAGCACAATGTGATATATATCACCTGCCAAGTAATTGACAATTAACCTGAACGCTATCCGAGTACAGTCGTTAAACGCTCGTTCAATAACAATTCACCCACACAAACTTATGAACAATCCGATTGTCTTCTTACTTATGACCAGGTAATTGCCAATTACTTGAGTTTTCTCATACAGCGGAACTAACTTGTGGTTATAGTTCTTGAGAAGCAAGTTCTTGTAACGAAGTTTATTTAAATTTTTAACAAGAATTTCATTTGTCCTAATTGCATAGCCAATTGATTTGGAAAATACTTACATATAATAAGACAAATTCCTACAAATGTCAAGAGCATGCGGAAAATTTCGATTCATTCAATTGCATTCGATGAGGTTCAAGAATTTTTATGAAACAAGAAGTTGTTGAAAATTTTCCGCAATTAAGGTAAATGAAAAGTTTAAATTAAACAAGTCATTTTGAATTCAATTTGTTTTAATTTTATAACTGATTGATTTGGAAAATCCTACAAAAATTTTAATTCTTACAATTGCAATTGGACTTACAAATTTTCGCGGAACATGGAGTTGTTAAGTAATTGTGATAATTATAGCCAACGTATTATTAAAAATTAACAATTTAACAAGCAAAAATGTTCTTGTCATGAATTTTATTGAAAACTCTTAAGAAGAATTTTATTTATTCTGTATGTAATTTGTAAATACTTCAAGAGATAAATTCTTCATTAATTCAATGTTAATTGATTGTTTTTAAGGAATTTTTATAGAACACATGGAGTTATTTAATAATTTTGATAATCAGGGTCAAAAAATTAAAACTTAAAATTACAAAATTTTAGCAACAAAAATGTTTTAAGTGCTTTTCATACATAATCCCATCGTTTTTGGTGGTTGGTATAAAACTGGCCACACCTAGAATCTCTCGAATGGATTCAAGATAATTAATAGCATCTGAACAGCCTCTCCTTATTGTTTTGGCGGTAACATCTCGATGTAGTTTTGAACAAAAATAGGTGAATCGCGACCGCGGATGCTGTGGTACATGACTTTGTGTGGAGGTGTAGCATTCACATTACCTATTTTATTCAATACGAAATATGTATTCGTCATGACTTTAACTTGTTGCATAATATTTACATTTTGATTGCAACAAAAAAGGTCATGAAGTTTTTGCAGTAGTTCGTCTGATGTGGCCTTATGAAGCTCATGAGAATTAACCTTTGCCAAAATCCATTTTGATTTCAATTTGAAATTTATTAGCTAGTCCAATTCCTTCACACAAACCCGAGTTTGATTGGGTTTGTGATTTCCGTTTTTGGAAAATTTTGAAAAATTGTCTTAGGTGCTCAGGTTCATGGCGACGACGCCTTCAACTCGTTCAAATTGAACAAAATTTGATTTATTGAAACCCGTCAAGGTTTTGTTGGGTGGTCAAATTGTAAAAAAGGAAACTAAAGTTTTTGGAAGCGAATGGAGTTCGGAAAAATACCTTGCTGTGATTTTATTTGATCGGTTTTTGATATTCAACACTTTTCAATTGCTATCATGATTTGTTATACTTCAAGGCTTTAATTTTTCTTGGTATTTCTTGGAATAATGAATAATTCATGATTGGAAATTTTAGATAAAATTGTTTCTTATACTCAGTCATCGTCTATCAATCAATGTCGGAATTTGATATTCATAAAAATTATGCAATAACTATCAGATACTGTTGGTGGTATGTTAGTTAGTAATGCAAACATTTGAAGTTGGTTGTACTTTTGAAAAATTGCAGTTAAGCTTCTTGCTTAATATATCACATAAATTTCAATGGTTAAAACCGACAAAGCGGTTCTAAAATTGGGTTTGGGCGTGTCTGTTGGTTTTATAGAAATAACTCTTACGTTCTAGATCAAAACAAACCATAAAAACATTAATTAATTGAAAAATATTTTTGTTCAACGCAATTTAATTAAGAGTAGCAAACATTTTTAAGATTTTTCCACTTACCAAAATGTCATGCGTCAGGAAAGTTCCTTAATTGATACGAGAATAGCCTATGAAGTGTAGGTATTCCTGAAATAGATTAGAAAATTATAAATTTCTTATTATTGGTCGGTGTTTGCGATGAGGAAATGTTGAATAACCTTATGATTTTGAAAAGGAAATAAACTTAAGATAAAACCATGTTATAGTCGTCAAAAACCTACTTCCATATTATTAGCATAAAGGCAATGTAAACCAATGGTTAGTCGCCTGTTGAGTGGTCTTGCAGTCATGGCGAACAAGACAATTCAAGATATGAAATGTCTTTATTTGCAAGTTAAACTTCAACAGTTTCTTTTATTCTAAATATATGTTAAGATAAATGCATGAAATATATGTGATTTTCATCAACAATCACTGAGTAAATCATTTTTACTTGAAATTAAATGGTTCATTGCACACCTTGCGCTTGTGATTTTATACTTAGTCACCTTAAAGGCATGCTTTGTAAGTTTACCTCTGGTGCGCCACACCTGTTATATGTTTCACTAAATGCATTCTAGTTGTTACTTTTATTTTTGTTAAAAAATATTATAAAAAAACAACAAAGTGTTATTTAAAAACTCGCATAATATTAGAAAAGACGTTTAGATATCTTTACAGTGTCAGTTATAACATTTAACAGGCACGGCATCAACAGACTTGACTTGACGTTTCAAGAACCTTGGTTTGTTCGGAATCGGTGCGAGAAGGAATTGTTTGACCTGTAATTGAGGTAACCAAGTATGGTTATAAATTATTGTGCAACTACATGTACATAGATTTTACGGTATTCATGTTTAGAATGGTAGTAATGATATGGTTCACATAATAATGGCGATAATAATATGGAAAAATGGACTTTAGGCGATTTTTTGTTGAGATAAAGATATCTCGAGAAGTACATTTGACCGGATTGCGATTTGGGCTAGCCCACACTGGGAAATTTGTAGTTTGTCTCAAAAAAGGTTATCCAGATTTGACTTGTTTGATATTTGAAACAATGTGGTACTTATCTTAGTCACTAACAATAGCAAACTTGATCTATTCCTTAATGGGTTTTGCTACTGAATGCAATAAGATTTATGCAAATTTCAAATCAATCTTCGATGGAGGCTATACTGCTGTAACGTTCTGGAAATAATTTGAATTCATGCGATGATATTTATGTTTGTGCTTTTGAACTACAAGGACTGCACAATTATAAGGAATGAGTGTGACAAAACTAGCTTGTTAAAATCAAATTCAAGTTTTTCAAGACAACCTTGCGTTTTTAACCGAATCAGCTCGTGTTTTAAAATTTTTATTTTTAGAAACTTTCTGTCTCATCGTTTTAGTTTACATTTTATTGAAATTAATTATCGTGTGAAGCAAAGTTAGATGAACAAAACACAAAACGCGTCGTACTCCATTAATGGAGTTGTTTTATGTTTCATATAAAAACAAATTTGCTGAGATGTTTATCCACATCTCGGAATATAATAAATTTCTTTAATAATCAGCTTGTGTTATGCGGCTCTTAAAAACCCGCTAAGTAAAAGCTAAAATTTCTAAAAGTTTTACTAAACTTTTACTTTCGAGGTGGGTCGTTTGAAATTTTCCAAAAAATATTCTCTTAATCGCTGTGATCTTATATAAACAGAAAATGTTGAAAATTTAAAAACTAGTTTCATCTTGGATTAAGAATTATTCAAAAAGAAACACATCAATTTTAATAATTAATGAGGTATTTAGTGTGGATATTAAATTATCTTGACGTTAATTAGTCCCACCATAGAAACTTGACTTCCTGTCGACAATGATGTTTGAGAAAATAATAACTCGTAAGGATTAAAAAGTGAACCGTTTATTTAATAACCTTGAATCGAAAAAAGGGTTACTCGAATTAGTTAGGTTATTTCTTTGGTATTCAATTTGATGGTTATACTACAGTACATGATATTATGCACAAATTGAAATTCATCAAAACAAATTCATTCGGGTTGTGACGTGATTAGAAATTTAACAATCCAGACTGGGTTGTTTTCTTCACTGTTTTGTGACGATCATAAATTTTGCATTTATTACATCACTTTGTTGAAAACATTTCGACTTTTGGTTCTTTCATAAACATTCAATTTCCTATAAGACACTTGTACATGTATGGAAGTAATTTTCAAAATTAGGAGAGCAAGTAATATAGTAATTTCTTCATTTCTAGAAGTCTCACAAATTGTACAGTCTTTCACTTTTCAAAACCGATCAACTTTGCACTTTAGATATAAGTTTGTTCACATATAATCTGAAAAGGGTATTAGGGGTTATCGTACCGGATCACTGCAATTTGTTACGAGTTATATGACAAAAAATCTGCACTAGTTTGCGCATTAGCCAATATAAAATTTCCATCATGATATTTTGCATCGTCTCATTTAACATGATTTAAATTAAGTAATAATGGAAATGAGATGATTTCGTAGATGATTTGAAAAATTACAAAGTGTTAAAGTTTAATTTAATAAAAATGATTTCATCAGGAAGCAGAGTAGTAAAAAATATACATATAAATCTTGTTTTGTCATCATCACTGGATAGTGCAAACAATTTTGTTAACAATAGAATTTCATGTTTCAACAACAGATTTTGATGAAACAGTATTATTATGAAAATTCATTAACTTAAAGCTTAGTGCAAGCTTTACAAAACGCGCTCATGCCTTTTGTACATTAATTTCACTTCACTTCTTGTTGAATTTAAATTGAAATTAATTTAATCAGCTTATATAATTGCTTAATCTAATCGTTAAATTTGTTTGTTAAATTTCAAAAACGTGATTTAAATTCTAGAACTTATCACCTGCTCGGCTCGTTATTCAGTCAAAACTAGTTGATTTAGCAAGGAATTTTTCATAGAAGACAAAAGACTGAGAATAATTTTTTTGCATTATATAAGGAAATAGTTTTTGTATAACATCAACTAAAACATTCATTTGATATGATTTTAAGTACATTTTCAATTTCAATTTTGATTGAGTGCTACTCACAGTTGAAACACTCTCTTGGACTACTCAAGGACTCAGTTTGCGATCAAATTCAAATTGTGTACATTGGCGCAATTCCTGAAGCTATTAAAGCTTTTGTACCTAATTTACAACAATTTTCAGAATTATTTCCATAAAAAATAAGAAAGTGTTTTGAAGAGTCTTAACAAAAGCCTGGACCAGACAGCCTTGGAGTCAACTTTGTTCTCTGATTCTTTGATTCTCTCTCAAGTGTTAGGATACTATTGAAGATATTGTTATAAGATCAGTGTGTTTTGATGTATTCAAGTGAACTTCATTTAAGATATTTAAATTTTTTTTCTCAACTTTTGAATACAGGAAATTTCTTAACTCTCTGAATCGGACAAAGCCCCCATACAAAACGTTAGCATTTGCTTGAAAAATAAATCGCCTCTAGCTGTCTATGAAGGACATGACGTCTGACATTATCAAATAACTTGATTATTTTTGGTGATATTGAATTTAGAAAGATATCGAAATGTTTTGTGAGATCATTTAAGATTGCTGCTAGTTTGCATTGTCATTGTGTGATGTTTTGAAATGCTTTGAAAATATTTTAATTTAACACTTACAGCAAGTGTTATCTTTTTCAAATCAAAACGTTTTGACACTTTAATCTTCCCGAAATTCTTACGATGTAAGAAAATGATTAAGAAAAGGTCAGATCCATAAATCTTAGATTATTGTTTTGCTCGGGACATACATACAGGTGTTTGGAACAAGTGGGGATAAAGCTAATTAAATCCATAAATACACTTTGATACTTCTGGTTCCATTAAGTTCTTGAATTATTTATCAACATTTTATTAAAGCTCAAATCTTTAAAAATATAACCTTGAGAAATTTAAAATTACATAACACATATCGTGTTAACCGAGGAAATAAATGAAAAATTCAGAAAAGGGTGTGCTCCATTGCATTGCTAACTTAAAATTTAAATAAGAAAATATTGTTAAAGTAATGTTCAAATATTTAAAAAAAATTGTCATAAGAAACAGATAATATTCAAATATTTACTCAAATTACAATCAATTTGCAAAAATAAACAATTAACTGGTATTGGATATTGAAACTTCAATTGTAAATTTATGTATTGTAGTAAATTGTAGTTACATATTGAATTGTTCATAAATAAGTTCACATATGTATTTCCCCCAGTTTCCCCCATATATAAATATAACTCCACAAAATCAATAACAAAATGTTCCGATCAAATTTTCCCACGAATTTGTTGTAATCAGTACTGCCAATCTGAGTAAAATCAAATTTTAAATCATCAAATGCCATTAACCTAAAGAGCTTGATGCCGATGATTGAGCCTTTCAATGTCGTAGATCAATGTGCAAAATTGTGGAAGTATCCAAACGCCACTTCTTTGTTTCCTCAAGATCAGAAGATCACGAGATGAACTAAGACACGTCGTTCAGATGTCTGTACTTACAATAAAGATTTCGATGGTAAAATCTGAATAATTAAATAATTGCTTGAATAATTTGCAATAGAAGTAGTCACTCTAAATCCTTAAGATGTCATATTTTGTGCACTAGACATAATGGGGGCACATCAAGTGCTCATAACTTATTACATTTAAAATGCAATGAATTTCAGAATTCATAAAAACTCTTTGAAAATTTTAAACGTTTTCCTTCTTCTGCTTTGGATTATGTAAGATGCTGTGTTGTGTAATATTTCAAATACTTCTTCTTCTTATAGATGCTTCAGAGATAATTGATCATCTTCAATAATTTCTGAATATGCGGTTATTAAAATAAATTTAGCATTGTTGTCTGTTATATCCACATAGTTATGGGTATTTTGAAATTCTTTGGTTTCTAGGTAAATTTCCATAAAAGCCTTTGGCGACAGTACTTTATGAAAGTCATAACAATATCTTATGATTTTGACATGATAACATGAGGTTTTCGGATATAATGAATTTAAGTTATTTTCAATTGTGGTTTCAGGTATATTACAATAACTCCTCTGTGGTGTTAGGGAAACATCTTTTTTGCGTGTCTTGTACAGGAAGGGAAACAACTTCAAACGGAACACATTCCAATGTGACGATTGGCTACCAGAATTTCTGGTTCGTACGCATGTGAATTTTCTACAACATAACGTGGCTCAGGTGAAAGAGAAAGTAATTTCACTCAATCTCAGACATGTTTTTTGTTTTTGTTGTTGTTGTTGTTGTGACGGCAAGACAAACTCCAGGAAATATTAACTTATCGGAATATTTTGGATTTTAAAATTTCTGTTTGTAGTGCAAAGAATCAACGATGTTGCCGGATTACCTGGTTAAGATTTGTGAGACGATGAAGCGACGTTCATAAATTACTTAATGGAGTTTAACTTTCTTCTTTGGTTAAAGTTTGACTGATGACCCACTTCGTCTTTTCTTCCGCGCCTTTACAAGATGACGGTTCTGTGCAATGATCCGTGATTATTGACAGAGATCAATGAACATTCACAAGACGAAGGTATAATAAGCTTCAAACGTTTGTCACTCTTATCCAAGTGTCTTGAGCCGCGATAGATATGTATCTAAACGTAAGTTATAAGTTACCGTTCCGGTACTACTTTCTGACTTGAAATTTAATTTGATTTGAACTTTCACACTATGTACGGATGATTGATGCAGATTTGTTAATGATTGGACAATAGCTTTCTTAACTCGTGAATTGAATAGAAATTAACCTAATAATGCATTGATACTTACAACAATTCACCAGACGCTTTTGTTGTGATTATAATTAATCCACAAAATAGCCAGTACGAGCTGTAATTAAAAATGAAATTTTGTTTTAATTATGTACATCAACTCAAACACAATCATGGAATGTAGATCAAATCGGAAGTAAATTGCGGAAAACCTTGCTTCGATTATCCTTCGATTCAAATTCAAACCGTGAAAGTTATGCCATTCCTTGAAGGCATACCAAAGTCATCGATAAGAAAGTAACTAATGCCAAATTTTATTAGTGTAATTTAGATTCATTTGCTCAACCTAAATGTTAAACCCGTAATTTGTTTCAATTTTGCTTCATATTGCGAAAGCTCAAAAGCCTTGACCAAAAACTAATGATTTTTCCATTGAGATAAAGACAATTTTTTCAAACACAGGATCTTATCTAATATGACTTGAGTTAATTTTTAATTGGATTGTGTTACCTCTGAGTTAGTAACATACATTTATAAGATGAAAACAAGTGTAGAATTCTATAAACATGCTTAACCTGTGCACCTCAAATGCGGTGAAATACGAAATTCAAATTAATAAATTTCTTATCTTACACTGATATCTTATTCGAATTTAATCTTTTCAAAAACGAAATAATATACATACTAGATTTCATGTTTCTTAATTGGTTAGCTCGGATTAAGTTTTTTTCGAATTTGAAAATGTCCTGCAAAATATGGACATTTGGACGATGTTCACATAATATAGTTTTTGATTTATGGAGCAGATAATCCGATTAGCACATGCTCGATTTGAAAATTTTCTGGACAATTCTTTGTTTTATCTATGAAACTTCGGGATAGCTACTGATTTCTGGCGTCTTCCAATATTGAAAAGACACAAAAGCATATCAGTTAAAGCATATGAAATTGCAATTCATAACATGCTACTTTAGGTTTATGACATTTTTCTCATTATGCGGTCGTTTGTTTCTGTTGAAAGTTGTTAATTAGTCATGCTTACTTAATCAGCTACAGTTCAATAGACAATTAGACAATTAGATGCGGATATGGTTGTTTGTGTGTACCATAAAAAAGTCAATTATTTTAAAGATCCTGTTACACTAAATCAAAGCGTAGCTGGAAAAAAATTTAAAGTTGAAAGCAACTAATCAAATTAATTGATAATCAAGGTAAAACATGTCACTCACAATGATACAAAAAATAAAATATAAAAAATTATATTCTGTCAGTACTTTCAATTTTGTCATACTTGTCAAGTGGTAGGAAGCGTCTTGTGACTGCTGACAAAGTGAATTCAACAAAGTTATGACGCCGTTGACGTGGATAATTTTTCATCAGATACTAGGTTTGATTGGGATAGGTTTTGTCCAATTAAATTTTGGAAAGTATCATAATATTTTTTAAATTTGGGGTTTGAATATCTCTAACGCTTTCTCACCGATAAATGCAATTTTAAAATAACCACAATAATTCGCAGAATTTTAAATTGCAGTAACACTTTATCCCCAAACAAAATAACAGCTCCAACGTTATCATTTTAAAATCTAATTCTTATTAAATTGATACTGTATTTTATTTTTATATATAACTTCAGTTCCACTTGATATCCCATAATTTTTCCAAGCTGTAAATTACCAAGAAAATAATGGGGTTTTCATGAAAATTGTGTAACCACTTTCTTTATTAACCGTGAAACATAAAAACATATTTATTAAAATTTTGCACTTTTTGCATTTCCTCATTGCAAAATGTTTGATTTATTGAGCGTTTTTTATTTTGAGGAGAAAATCAATTTACGGAGTTCCATTGATGATTTATAGAGAAATTTAATTGGTATGATTATAGAGGATTTTGTGTTTAAAAAATGTTGGCATTCATCTACTTTCCTTCGTGAGGTTATTACGTGTCACATTCTTCATCGGTTTTAGGTGTTATTTAATCTTTAATTGAAGTGAAAACTTTTGGAAACACTACTTTATTGGAAACGCCTCCTCATCGCTGGAATTCGGTGAAGGATTCGAAGAAGAGCAATAATTCAGAAGATTGCCAGATGTTGAGCAAAATTTATAAAATTGTACCATCGAGCTTGACAACATGACAGTACGCAAAAGATTGCCAGATGTTGAGCAAAATTTATAAAATTGTACCGCCGAGCTTGACAACATGACAGTACGCGGTATGGAAAGAGCGCGAAAAAGAAGAAGAGACAGTTGAATATCTACTATCAAAAAATATCGCAAATAGAATATCGCATTCTACCCTAACTAACCTAACCTAACAATTACCAAAAACACATTAATGTCTAAGTAATGGTAATGAAACAAACTAGTAATAGGTTAAATGCAAATCTGTTCTTTGAGCCACACCTGCTATTGTAATGTTAACTTCTGAAATAAAGTCTTCCGGCAATAGAAAAGCAAAACTTAAACAATTTCAAAAGCTCCGTTAAATTAATAAGGAACACTTTAAATAATTACGTAATTAGCATAAAGCTCAACAATTCCCGGAACTTTGAATTCATTCACTGATTTTCTTTAACCCAACTTCTGCTTCATGGTTGGGGCATATTGCAATGCGGAATGAATTTTATTGGCGGGTAATTATTGTTTAGTAACGTAACTCTAAATGCTTATACTTCTATTCATTATTATTTATCTGGTGTTATTACATAAATATATTCTAATAGCTTTCATTTTCATTGGGTGTTAATAGTACCGCACTTGAAAGAATGTTGAGATTTCCGTGTTCAAATTTTAAATAGGTTAACCCACACTGGATTTTTTGGCACGATTGACCTCGTTAATGTGACTTATTATCTTTAAGAAATATGACGCGGTTCTGATTGAAAACGCTTGCTCATATTTAAGAAATTTTTTAAAATTTCCTTAAGAAATCAGATGCATTTACATTAACACACATGTTGATTAACAAATCGTGTTTGCAACTCAATTTGAAATTGAAGATCTGCTCAAACACTTTGAGGTGATGAAGAATCCTGTATTAAACAACTTTTGTCACGCTTTGATGATATTCTGGTTTATAAGATGAAGTTGTTTAACACCGGATGTTACTCAAGTTTCAAGTGTATGATTTAACGCGTTCGTACAGGAAGTCTGGTAATAAGTGTAGGGAATGATTTGTTTTTCCTGATTACGAAAAATTAAAATCTAAGAAGTCTGAATGATGTTACGTGTTGGAATTATATTTTATTTCATTTGAATATCTTTAACTTTTTAAAGAAAGTTTCATTCTCACGACATTTGAAATGAAAACGTGAAAGAATCTCAAGTCATTCAAAGGTGCATATTATGTTGAAGTTGAATTGCAGATATTTGCATATAACCAAAAGAATTTCAATTAGCATGTAAAAGTAGAATTTGAATATCTCGAAGAGAAAACATTTTCCCACATTATCATAATTAAAATTTGAATTGGTTACATTCGTGTGGTCTCTAAGGTGTCATAAACCTGAGCATCGGTAATTAAATGTGACAAATCATTAAATGCAATTTGCGATTTACGATTACAAGCAACAAAAAAATACATTTTATTTTAATTTCATTGCAATGGACAGCTTGTATCTGCACTAGCCTCGACCCACTGATCATGGTTTGTCATCGGAAACTTGTTTAAATGAAACATTGCTTCCAAGACATTGACACGGATTTGATGTGTCTTTAAGGAAATCCGCGACATGTTATAAATACGATGTTACAAGATAACTCTTATCAGTGAAATGTGTTTTATGGGTGATAGAAAATTGTAACACCTCGAACGGATGGTGGTAATGAAGCATGTCGACCAGTTGAAACATGATTTAGTGACTACCTGAGGGATTGATAAGATTCTGTTTTCATTAAATTGGATTGAGTAACATCGTCACGCTTCAATAAAATATGAACTAGCAGTTTACATCGATTGAACTAGTTCGTTTCCTTTCTGGTACACTTTATTCAAGTTGAAATGCCTCACAGTGTTACACTGGATTTTGCCATGATCTCAAATGGCTCTTAACAGTTTTGCGCAACACTCAATCGAAATGAATCTTTGCACGATCACGACAAGATCACAGAATCGTGAAGCAAACAACAAACAAATGTTTCTATGTTTCTCTACCGTGAAATCTTCAATGTTTTCAGTCTATTTACACTAGACTCGAATTGAGCTAATCATGGATAGATACCTTCCTTGCCTCCAATACAAGTCGACCAGCTACTTTCACCTGTTAACTGTTAGACTCTTCAAACTTCATTGAGTTTTGTTTGTTTTATGTTGGACTATGTAAAACCACTTGCATATAACCACTTGCCAACATGCTTGACAGCATCACAGAAGCATAAAATTCGAAAGTTAATTATATTTCATATGCTGGACAGCACAGTGGGACTTCCTTATTTTATTTATCTAGTTCCAATAAATTCATGATAACATCTTCCTCACATGTCGAATAAATCTTAGTGTTTGCTATTATAATATTAGCAACAAGAAGAGATTGTTCACATCAGGTGTGGTTTTGAAAACGACAACTTTGTAAGACTTGTCTTTAATTAAATTTTCTGTTAATCTCAAAGAAATAGATTTATTAGAAAGGTGCAGATAATGAATAAAATCTCATTTTGTTAATTGATGATATCATTAAGCTATTTATTCAATGGCGCTTAAATTGACAATTTGTTCTCTACAATTATGTCGATGCAATCATGTTCAATTCTTCACAAACGCCTACACTAGAAGATGATTTATTAAAGTTGTGGATGAGTTGTGACAAAGCTACTCGTTCGTCTTAACTTATAAATTATTTCAGAACTATCCGAGACAGTTTGGTCTACAGAATGTATTAATTAAAAATTTTTAATTTAAGTTACGTCTCATACCTCAAATTCAGGAAATTTATGAAATTTCGCTGATGGCGACAAAACTAATTACCACGGAAACTAGCAGGGGACACACGAACATGTTCCGCTAAAGGAACCGGAAAATATGAAATTTCACCTTTGATCAATATCTCAGGTGTTTATGTCAAACCATAAGGTGTAAATAATTTCCTTATTAAATGCATGAGGTTAGGGATTTAATTAAGAGGCTCGTTACCCTCGTCAAAACGATGTTATGGAATCTAATGGAATGTTACTTATATTGTAGCATGACCATGGAATTTCGTGGTTTTGGACGATTGCCATGGTAAGGTTTAAGTTTGTTATTTCCTTGGTTTGTCCCTCAAGTACATGTTTTTGCGTTTTTACACTTTAAGTCAAAATAAAAACTTAATTTTGATGTTTTCTTTTCAAGATGTTATTAATCAGATTATCTTAAATTGCTGGTGGGTGTCACGAAAGTTTACAAAAAAATAGTGTCACATATCTCACAGATATTTCCGTATAAGGGAATTGATTTAAATTATCTAATCTACAAAGATAAATCGATCAAATTAATTTTTTCAACACGACTATAGCAAGTGATATTGGCGGCTTTTCATGCTATTAAAATTGCGTGTTACCAAGTATCTTGTTCACCATAACTTGTAATCTGTCCAAATCAAAGTTACATGAGTCAAAACTAATTACATGATTTTGTATGTGAGATTTAAGACTGTACGATCAAGGATTGCAAATTTTTAATTTGTCATGAATTTGTTAAAGTTTTGAATAACCTCCAAGCGAGTTTATAGTCGGATTTTTGACCTGTCTATGGTCTCCTTGACATTATCCAGAAATTGAAGTTTTTGGATTGCAAATATTGTAAAGGAAACATGATTCAACATCGATATACTATATTAACATAACGTGATATTGAACTTCTGCTTATATCATCCACAGGAAATTTTATGATTTATGTATCACTTTATCAGGATTTCCTTCATTACTATGAACTGATGACCATCACCCAGAAAGTTCATTAACAAAAATTTGAATTTTTATATAACAAACAAATTAAAATTAGTAACATGTGCAAGAATGATTTGAACTCAATAACATGCACACTTTGGATAAGATATTGACGAGTAGCGGAAAGATATATTAGTGTGTCAAATCAACGGACACATAAATTTATAATGCAAAAGGAAATGTTAGTCATTTTGTAATAAATTTTGTCAGTCATATAAAGATTGAGTTATAACATGAGTTAATACTCTATTTTTCTGTAAGATTTATTTATTAACAACAATCTTATTTCTCTCAATCATTTTCGCGAAGGTTACAAATTCCAAAATGTAACACTTCGAAAGGTGATGTGAATGTAGCTACATGATGATGGATAATCCAATAACCTCAAAACCGAATGGATTAGAAGAACTGTTAATACAATATGAGTTCCTTCTGTGAAAAACAATTTTCTCAACATAATATTAGTAATCAATCATTCTTATGTTGGTACCTTTTAAAGGTGAAGGAGACATTTGAAGGACACAGAAATGTTTAAAATAAAATTAGAATATTTTTAAATTTATCCATGTTGTGGGTGTAGTTTATGTCCGAAACAATTCGAAACTTCATTTTGATCTAGTCAAAGACAACAAGATCAAGGTGCTTTGGATCAATTAGAGAAAGTCATTTCAAACTGCATGAGGTCAACAATTTACACTAAGTGGCTAAAATTTGTGTTTCATGAAAAAGTGAAGTAATGTTTTCTTACACCTTTCGTCAATCGTTTTATCTCATGCACGTACTCAGGTGAATTAGAATGCAAAAAGCCTATTGAGTTGAAGGTAAAACTTGAAACCGAAAAGAAAGTGAAAACGCCCGCCCCGATAATGGATATTGAGAAATACGTAATAGGGATCAGTTGAGAATTGATAAAATATTTTTTCAAATTGCAAAATGTTAATCCATTCAAAAAGTCAGTAAGACTAATGCAAATCTAACTTGAATCGAAAATAACGAATTTTTTGAAAATCAAACAGGTTTACATAAATAAAATTGCCGGAAAAACAATTTTAAATTACGGAAGTTTGAAATTTTTGAAAATTTCTTTGAAATTCTTACATTTGATATTTAAAAATGTGACGTCATTTTGATGATGTTTTAATAAAATTTTTCAACATTTTTATCTCGTGGGAGATATATTTTGAAATTTCGTTTAGCAAGATACGAATTTTCTTAATACAAATTTGCAATATTGCAGTGAAGCGTTTTAGATTTTTGTGGATTAACAAACCAGAACTGAGGTGGTTTTAACAAACTTGTCTGCATTGCACACCCACTGATAACTTGATTCATCTTGAAATTTGAATTTTAGAAGACACCATTAAGAAACAATCCTTGCGCAAGCTGTAGTTATCACTTGAACCAAATTTTACAAGGCTACTTGCTTGAAGAGGTTACTGCGCGAAAAATACGTATCAACAAACAAAATCTTTTAGTTTATCCATATCCATAGATATGTGATTATATTATCTGGGAAACAAGGATATTTGTTACAAACCTTTAAATAAATTAAGATAATATGTGTCTACTGAACGTGGTGTTGCTGCAATTGATAAAAGCACTTTTCAACAAAGTAGCTTTTTAATTACCATCATCAATAACTTCAACAGTAGCAATTAATTAGGTATTAGCTTGAACTAGATCAGCGTGTTGACAGCTAGATAAAAGATATTTCAACTCAAGACAAGCCATTAGTATTTAAATTCCAAGAAATACATTTTTAAGATTTGTGGTTATTTGCTACGAACCTTTATCTGATAAAGATAATAATACACAGAGAGAATTGGTTTTTTGGACGAAAACCTTTCACTGACAACTTCAAAATTTGGTGTTTTCGTTGCAAAATCGTTGAAATCGAAGAGAGTTTTTGCTGATTAGTTGTGACGGTTGATCAATTACGAGCTATTGACGGATTGATTGATGGTGAAAGATATAAATGGAACAGTTCTTGAGCAACACAGAGGAATTTGCGTTAAGGTGACTGTGGTTGTTGTTAAGCGAAATTATGTCAATACTTGAATAGAAATAGAGAAATAATATTTTTGCAAGGCTAAATCATATGAAGGTATAGTGTACTTATTCACCAACCAATCAATGCAAATCAAGCTACGATTCAAATGCAATTTGTTCTATTAAAATACCACGGTATCCAACTAACTATCTTCAGTGTAACAGATAATGACGTTTTTGAACTAGCCACACAATTATCGCAAATCACCCGCAGCAGGCTTCAACGAATTGAAATGTAACAACTAAATCAATCCGTTTGCGATTTCTTTAAATCAGATACAAAATCCGCCACAAATTTGCATAGACCAATAAGCCGGTGACAGCTGAAGGTCTTAAATGCCATTCCTCTACTTTATCATGCCCAGAAAATAAACTGTAGCTACCAAGCTAAGCTTCTGTAGAAACGCCTAGAGAATCTTAATGAGGTAAATACTGTAACAATGTCAGTTAAAAATAATACTTTTGATAATTGTCTGTGGCCAACCAATGATTCTTAACTTTCATTCTCAAAATCAAGTCTTCGAAGCAACTTGAAAGGTTATCGGTCTCATTTTACTGTTATATAAAACTGAAATAAACGAAAACTGAAATTTATTAGAATGGTTACAGTTAAAAGAGATTCTTACGACGTACTTATATACCCACACGCAGTCGTACATAGTTATGCAAATTACGTTTCTTTCTGCAATTTCTTGGAAGATACTCGTATATTGAATCATGTCCGATAACTAATTTTAGTATAAATGTTTTAAGTGATAAATGTCAAGATAAAAATACTACACTGTATGCTAATAGTTAGCTAATACAAATGATGTTGATTTCAGGTATCGTTTAACTGTTATCCATTATTCTGTAATTGAATACAAGACCCGGAAATTCTGTTGACAGTCTAACAGGTATTTTAATTATTGCATTTACCTTCAGGTATTTAAATTTTAAATTAATAGCACAATTCAATTATTAGATAATTATTAGAAGCTGTAGTTGACGTAATGAATGAAATACAGTTTATATCAGAATAAAATCTTAAGCGTTGGCAACTGAACATGCTTCCTCTATAACTTGTAGCTGTATACCTGTAATTGTTCTTTATGGATATGAAAAGTTTTTCCTGTCTGACGCATTAACTGGATTTTAGATTTGTAAATTATAAATAAAGATTTGATGATTAATTCAATTACTAATGACAATTCAATGACATCTTCAAGTTGATGAGGGGAAATTTGAAATTATTTTATGTCAGAATCACATGTGACTCATGTGAATTTTGTGGTTAAATTTTTGATGATACACTGAAAATTTAGTAATATATTTTTGTAGAAACCTTGTAGCAATAATTGTGTAGGATACTGTGTAGCAACATAAAATTGATAGCCTAAAAGTGTTGCATGTTTATCTACAATTTAACACTATAAATTAAGTGTGTTCAATTCAAGAAAAATTATAATTAAATAGTAAAGGTCTCGAGTTACCTTAAACGTCAAATAACCAGCCAAAGTCGTGTCGATCGTGACTGGAAATGTTCTAATAATTTTTGTCAAGTCACTTTAGCCTTTAATTTTGTAAAAGTATCTACTGCTAGTAGAACCAAACGTGAGAGGTATTTTTGAATTGAAGTGTTGGGAAAAACATGTTCATTAAAACAAGGTAGAAACTGCATTCATTGCACTTGAACGTGAGAACGATTGTGGTACCTATTTATGTAGTTCGCAACATAAAGATCATTTGCATATAATCTTATTATAATTTGAGACAACGCCTGTAACATATATAATATAATAGCTGCAATATGCATAATGCACTTTCATATTGTGTAAGAATAGTTCACGATTGTATAGCTTCCCGACAAGGTCATCTGGTAAAAAGTGACTGTGCCAAAGCTTGGGAAACTTTACTCAAAGTTCATCAAGTGTTAATCAATGGATATTACTAAATCTATGCCTTTCAGGTGTCATAATCAATGATGGCAATCTGCTTTCTTGAAACATCGAATTCGATTCGAGTACAAATCGACATGGATTTGACAAAATAATTGTCTTTCGTGAGATGTTTGGCGTGATGGGGATTATATGTAGTTGGTGCTGGGGATCTCATTGGAGCTTAGCTTAGGTGATGAAGACACTTTTTCGGTTTAGCAATATTGTTGATTGAACTTTAGAGTTCACATGGCATTCTGGTCATGCAAGGGAGTTTATTTTACAGCCACGACATTTTGCTGTTAGACCCAAATATGTCGTTTAATTAATTCTAATGAAATAACTGAATTACAAAATATGTATTTACAAAAGGTTGCCCTTTAGCTATAGGTTAATGAATGATTTAGTTTTCTATTTTTATAACCGCAAACAGTTTCTCCCAACAAGCAAATCTTTCTTAACAAACAATTATATAATCATGAGAAAATAGAAGATTAACTAATCGAAAGAATAACTTCCGCCATAATGTTATTCACAAAAGTCTCTTCAAAGTTTCAAATGCACTTTACATCTGTTTCTGGGTAATTTATTTGACTTATAACACAATAAAAATATTTTCAAAAATTAACATTTACCAAAATAATTTTCCTGACTGTGATGATTCGATGATAATTTAAATAATCGAAGTACTGGAATTTTTAATGCAATTAATGCAGAAAAAGAAAATTTCATTTCCGGAAGCTTATCTGATTTGAATGTTGAATAAATTCGAGTTAATTAGATCAAGACAAAAATGACTTACTAAAATTCATATTAGACTGACGAGGTAAAATTTATCCAAGGATTTGCCAAATTTGAAAAGTGAAATTTCAAAATCAAAAGCTTAAGCTCTAAATTAAATTAGTTATAAATAAATATTATAATTAATCATTTTCATCACTCATGCCAATAACGGTTTCGCCACTTCTATAAAATCAATTTTAATTTGTTCAAAAATTTGTGGATTTAACGGAAATACCTCAAAACATTTCCCATTAACTGTTTCTAAAACAGTACCAGTAGCAAAATCTACATTATGCATCCTACGTGTGTCAGATTGCAGTTATAGCTCATCATTAAATCATGAAATAACCGTTTACTGGATACATTCTAAAGAAGACAAATGAGTTTATTTTAATATCAATGATCTTTAACTCATAAATGTCCGAAATGTGCTTTTCAAAACTCATACTACACAAATGTGAAAGCTTGTTTGATCATAAATGTATTGGTCAATCCTAATTTTATCATCTCTATCCAGTGTTGATATGATATTCATATAAACCACCTTCGATACCAGAAAAAAACATGTTCAACTCGGACGGCATTCATCCTTGATGACATTCAAATCATATTATGCATGCAGCATGTTTTGAAACAGCGTGTCTTGTCTTTTGTTTTATAGCATGAAACAAGTTATTTTGTTGAAAGTTTTCATTCAAACAAGACGAAATGACATTTTCAAAAAATATTTTCTTCCAAAAATTCTGCAAAAATTTGAACTTTTTAAAGAAAATCCAATATCCTTTTCGTTTACAAGAGCAAACTTGTGTTTCATTAATTTTTATTAGTTGTGTTAATTTCATTAACGATTCTATTATATTAGCATCTGCTAATCACATAAAATTTACAAATATCATCCAACAGAAGCCTTCAAAAATGAAGTCAATGCAACTTAATCAATTAATTATGAGACCACATGTCATTAGCTACTTTTAATTTCAAGTAAATCAGTTAATTATGAGTGAAACTAATAAACAAGTAATTATGAGAAAAACATCAAAGTTAGCGACATCATTTCTTAATACTTGATTCTTACTGAATCATTAACTTATATGATGTGAACGAGGCTTTGAGTTTTGAAATTCTAATAACTATGGGAAAATCATCTCAGTTTACTAATGAGGCGATTTATTTACTTTTCATATTATTTACATGTGAGATGCATGCATAAATATGAAAATAAATTTAGTAACTTTTAAGCTACAATCTGAGAAACACTGAGCAAATTTTCTAATTTTCTAATGATCAACGAAACATCGCTGAATGAAATTTCGTAGGGTAAGTCGTAAAATATTAGGTCATATTATAACAAGGTACTAGAACCTGGAACTACTCTTGTCTGAAGAAAACTGTAAAAGACATAAGACAAGCTATCAGGTTTGAATATGATATGAATTGTTAGTTCGTGATATTAACAAACCTATGAAGTCTTCCAAAAAAGATTAATGGACTTATGTTAGGTTACCAGTAACCACATATTGGTCATCAGAGATATTATTAAAGGGTTACCGAAGGATTATCAAAGATTCCATGAATAGCGTTTCATGGAATCATGAATAGATGGACGTTTAATACATGGTCTCCAGTAATGTTAGTAAAAGATAACTGAGAGTATTCCAAAAGATCCTTGCATAACATACCGACGGACCAAAGGCGATTCCAAAATGTTCGTGCAGCTATTAAGGCACCAGAAATGTAACTAAAAGGTATCTGAGAGAATTCAAAAAGATCCTTGACAAAGGTTTTAGACATGAAAAATGGCCATGCTCAGTGATCAAGTTCAAGAAATATCAACGTCCATATATTTTTCCATGTAAGTTAACGACCTGCAATGGATTTTGTAAAATTGCATTTCCATTCACTGGAATTTTGTTTAATTGTGCATCGAGTCAACTGCACCAAAACTTATCAATGAACTTGGGGAACCTGTTTCAATGTTTCGACCTGGTTAATGTAGGTTTCAGGTGAAAATTTGTTCTTTCACTTAACGATTGGACACTTGTATGCACAGAGCGACGATTGGTGTTTCTATGAATTTTTTAACTAGAATGCACTTTCAATCATTGTTCATGTTTTCTAGTCACGTAGCACCCATTCACAATTCAACAGGTCTTCTAGTCATCTTCACATTCTATTGAGAATCAATGTGAATGCACTCGTCTTCTAAGTTCAGAATGCAAAATTCGAATGCATTTTCATGACTTCGTAATTCCGTGATGAAATTTATAGAAAAATTAAGACTCCCACGTTTATTAAACGGCGTCATTTGGTTATCCACGTGTTGTCCTCCTAGACAAATAAGAAATTCTTTTTCAAAAATGTAACGCAGAATGTTGTTCTATTCCAACATAATGTGTTACATCCATAATTTCGATAAATTTGATATTCGAAAAGATATTAATTTTTTCATAAAGTCCTACGCAGAATTTTGGATATTCTGACTCATAGAATCATGTTTCTTATCCAATTTGGATCGACTTTATATAAGAACTCAATGTCATGGCTCATGTTATTGGGATAACGTTGAGAATAACATAAAAATCCCATGTTTGGATGCTACAAAATATAAATTTTTATAAAATAATTTTTATCACTTTATTGTTTTGGAAAACATCTCCCGCAAATTAAGGTGAGAAATTTCTTGATGAATTGTTGCGTCATTTCGTTTTTAACTTTTTTAAAAACCCAGACTAATTACTACCAACAAATAATGCGTGTCAACTGTATTATAAGTTGATGGGAAAAACTTGAAGACGATAGAGAAACACCTTTAAAACAAAACAACTTTGTAACATCAACGTAACAATAAAAACTCCAACAAAACTGTTCATTTAGAAATGAAATTTCTTCGGAAGAAAGTTCCGCAACAGTTAGAAAGTGAAATTTTGAATTGGTTTTTTGCTGAACAAAACTTAAGTGAATTTGTGCGCAAAAAATAATAATAATATAAAATGAAGATGAAGTTCTACTATTTTTAGAGTTGATGTTTCGATGACATTGCCATGTAAAATCTGGTATAAATTAACAACGACAAGTTTTTTGAAGAACCCGTTTAGCCCTCAAGAAAATTCTCTTCTTGATATGAAAATCATCTTCAGTAGAACATATTATGTCTGGTTGGATTTTGGTTTTTGTATGAATTGTGTTGCAAATTTCAAATGAAACAAACAAAAAACTTTGGCGGGTTTTCGAATTTTGGAAGAAGCTATAAATTATATTTGAAGAAACGTGTTAATTTACGACGTTTGTTCAGCGTTCCCCGAGGGAACAAGTTAAGACGGTTTTTAATTGTAATTTAAAAAAATTAAATAAATTTGTGATGACTCAATTGTGAATTTAAAATAAATTTAAATTTTGTTTTAATCATTCAACACTACAATCCGTGTATATCCATTTTATATTAGCATATTGATTTCCAATATAATCCACATTTCATTTTCAAATGAAGATCACCTTCTGATCTTACCTTCTACACGATCGTATTAACTATGCAAGTAGAAATTAATGACACGTAGTTCGATTAAACGATTCAAAAATATAAATAAATAAAATTGTTCAAATAAACTACAAAACCAATATATAACAAACACTAAATGAACTTTAATGAAATCACTTACACTTACACTTTTTACAAACCACTTTTACACTAGCGATCACGATTTCTTCTTCTTACTTTAAGAATCTAATGTGATAGTATTCTTAACTAAAAACTCAATAACTTCTTTTATTTCTTACTGCAATTTTCTCTCAAGTACATTCACAATTACTGCAATGGAAAGTCGATTGTTATTCACTATAAAATATCATTAGATATGGGTACGGCTTAAAATGCCACTCGCGGTGAGGATTGACTGTAGACTTTAGGATGATGACTAAAGTGAGTCAAACCACATCTACGTATGAGAAACGTTTATTCCTTTTTCTTAAAATTCACCTCCCGAACGATACCTTTAGTTTAACCTTACAAAGATCTGTCTCGGTTACTTGAATTGTTCTAAGATATTGCGAAGAGCATAGAAATATAGCTTTTTGTACTGAAGCGAGATACACTGAACCGTTTTGTGACTTATTCGTTGAACCTCGTGGATCGTATTAAAGACTTTGATTTGATCAAAGGTGTGTGGTGTCTTGCAGTGCCTTCAAACAAAATGAAATGCTCGTGTTCGAAGAGAAGGAGAAACCCACTAGCCCCACTCTTTCACTAACAACGGACGGACGGGCAACGATCATACTGAGATTTGGCAGAAAATTCATTCACTACATTCAAACGGTTGTGACTCTTTCTTAAAACTTCAAAACTTCAACTTCACCTCATCTGATTCTGCACTTTAACTCATCCATAGAAACTTCATTGATCACATCACATTGTTTTCTATCGAATGATCTTCACTCTATGGAATCGATCAGTGCAACAACTCCAACCAACAGTACAACAACGGCTTTGCAGTGCAACAAGTGGATACCATTGGTCAGTTGAAGCAACATGTTGAAGTCATGTTAATTAACATAACAGAGTGACCAGCAACACAAGACTGCTTGAATCGCTTTCGATTTTTGAATTTTAAAAATTTTTCGAATTTTTGTTTTTACTTTTTCACACTTTTTCGAATATTTTCGTTTTCCATTTCATTGAAAATTTCGTTTTCATTCATTTTTGATTTAAAGTTTTTAACAGATTAGCTTGAATTTTTCATTTTTAATTGTTTGATGAAAGTGAAATTTTTTTCGCGGTATATATTTTTAAAATCTTCTTAAAAAATTAAATTCACTTGTTAAATTAAAATCAAAATTTCGTTTTATTCACACTGTTTTTATAATTTTTAATACTTAAAAAAGATTTTTGATTTTGAATTTATTATGAAAGTGAAAATTTCTTTCAAAGATTTTTAACAATTTTTTAAAAATAAAATTTTCTTGTTCATTAACAATTTTATTATTCAGATCTCTTTAATTTTTTGATTTTAATTTTTCACACTTTTCCCAATTTTCGTCATAATCCATTCCATTGAAAATTTTGATTTAAGGTTTTTAACAAATTATCTTAATTATTAAAAACATTTGTTAAAAGTGAAATTTTGAAAAACAAAAATTTTGGAATATACTATTTTTAAATTTTGATTAGTTTTAGTTACAAATGTGAAATTATTATTTACCAACATCGATCAATGCCACCAAGCATTGTATTAAAAACGAGTGAATTATATTTATTGACGCGAATAAATCAAATCATTGCAAAAAATATAAATAATATTTTTCAAAGAAACAACCATAAAAGCTTCAAAATCATAGTAATAACTCTTTTTTTAAAACCATTATTGTAGGTTAATATTTTCGATAGTTATCGCGGTTTTAAATAGCTCATCTGTGAGTTGCAACAGATTCGAAGGGTGATCATGAAATATGTTATAGAGCTTTACAAGATTAAGGAATATAATTAATGGTTTGAAAATTTTTGAAAATTGTGTTAGTTAACGATGTTGCCATTCTGGAATTTTTGTGATTATTCCAATCAAACTCGAAGAATCATTGAAGTGTTAATTCCATGAGCTCATCATCATTGAAATCACTAAAATTAGATTTAAAATTTATTTCGAAAAATATAATTTTATATAGTATGAATTGTTGTTATGTAAAGTAAAAATGAATAAGTTGATTTAAGATATGCTAACCTAAAATGTTTAACAATCAGACCGCAACTGCAATCATCTCATTTTCACAGGTGAATTTCAAGTGAAAATTCAGAAACCATTAAATCTTTTTTGCGGCTCAAAATAACTCAGCTCAACATCTTACGATGCTACCAATCGATCAATATCTGCATCGATCGTTATGAGTTAAACGTTCCAATTTAAGGTTGAATAACTCTTACCTTCATACCTTTCCCTCCTCGTTGTGATGGATGATTGATCAATTGCGATCGACGCTACAAAGTGTACAACGAAAAAATAGTAATCGTTGGAAAATATTTTTTATTTCTCTCAAGATGTTGTACGATCTAGGTTATTCCCCTTAATCATTTGTGTCTTCAATCTGAATCTCTATAATTGTAAATTTTATTGAGCAATTACATAGCATGTCTTACATTCAATTTCAACTTGTCATACAGAATAAGTTCATGACACTCATGTTTGTACGTGGTAAATTTGGTAAACCATATTTAGAGTAAGTTTAGCTTGTAAAACATAAGAAACATTAAATTTATCTTGATGTGTATATTATTAAAAAAAAAACATTTTTAAATTTTCTTTTATTTGTAACGTTTCAATAAATCATTTGACCAACATTTCTTGACTGCATAAGGCCAAACCCTGTTGTGATTGAACGATATATATTTTTTGTGACAATGAATTCAAAATTATTGATTACTTCAAGTTTACTTTTGAACTGAAGTAAGTTTTTCTAATAGAAAATTTTTTGTTTTGTAGTTTGAAAGCATTGAAAGTTCGTAATTTTCTTAAAACAAAAATTAAACAAAAACGGAAGCAGGAAACTTACATTTGCAGAAGGTCTTATAAAAGTTGAAAATATAAACCACAAATTGCAAGAAAACAAACGAATAAAAGGCACATGAATCGGTTAACACAAACCTTGACATACGATTCATCTGCTACACCTGATTTACTTATTGAGTCAAGCTATTTACCGTTCATTACAAGGTTATTGCAATTTTTACATAATGGATAATGAAAGAATGTGACCGTAACCTAAATATATTGTAAAAGTGAAGAAATTTTATTGTCAAATAAGAAACAGTTGAGAAGAATTCAAAATAAAATGGTAATATCTTTAAAATAATTGCAACAAAAGTTATTACACCTTCGTGTCATGTAACATGCTTAAGTTGAGAATTCGATTTCAAGGCTATTAACGGAATTTAATCGTAAATTTTACAAATGTGTCACTTGCGGTGATTGACTATGAACCACAAGCCCAAGCCCCAAGTTAATGCTAAAGCTCAAGTTAGAAAATGCAACTATACATATAAGATTGGAAGTGGATTTGACGCCTTGTCAATGAATAGACAGATTCGGTGGTACTCGTAGCTCAAGGTAAAACAGCTTGGTAAAAAGATTAGAGCACCTAAACAAAGCTCACCTTACATTCACAGGATTTGTGGTTTGTAATATTTGGATTTGATTGGTTCTCAGGTTATACGATAAACCGCGCCTGCATGCAGTCACCTTTTATGTACATACATTTGATAATCATTAGTTATCTATCTGAACTAGTTTTGGAAATATTTTGTTTTTATTTTTGCATTTTGTCACAAGGGTCAAGTCTGGTTAGAATTTTTTTGCTTTGATCTACCTCAGGTGACATGTGTCCCACTCAGGTATGTCAGAGTGTTGTTAACAAGCTCTTAATTGGACAAATAAGAATAAGAGGTTTTTGGGTTTGGTTTGTTTTATTTTGTAATTTCGAATGTATGAACGCTAATTATTATATTAATCCCACTATTGATTTGAAAAGATTTTGCGAAATTGAAAGTAACACTATCTCAAGGTCTATATTAATTTTGTGTTTTTGCCAATTCATTAGAATAATTTTTAATTTTTTAAACAAATCAAAATTTGCATATTACAAAACATGTAGCTAATTTTCAAAAAAGTTTTTGTTTAATTTTTACAGATTTATTTTGAAAGAGGTTTAAGAAAATTCCATTCGAAATAATTATCTTGATTAGTTGCTGTTACTATTTACAGAAAACTCCAATTAATTACGAAATAAAAATACGTTCTGATAAAGATACCTACTGCTCCCAGTTTTGTTTCTTAACTCATGAAACAATTTCTTTTCAGATATTCAAGTGATAAAGAAATACTTGCAAATAGTTTTTAAGGAAAATGAACAAAATTTTCCAATTAAATTTTATCTGTTAATCGGTGCTGGAATTAAAAAAAAAATTTAAGACTGTATTATAATGAGAAAGTTAAACATGAAAATACTTTAACACTATTATATTATAATCTTGATTAGGTTTTAGGGTTTAAATTTAAATTGAGTAACTTTCAAAAGAACCACAACTATCTACTTGATTCGATACGTTTCAGTTACTTTAAACACACTTACGAGTATTTCTACAATTCAAAGTTATCCTTAAAAGTATAAAATACAAACTGTCAATGATTTGAATTGCACTCAAATCTACAAATTATCATATCAGAAATATGTACATTCCTTGTACCAACTTGTCCTAATATCAATTGAGTTTCACACCTAAAACCTGATTTATTGAGTAACCGGGCTATCGACAACCACGAATTTGTATTGGAGGTCTTGAGTGTTGCATATACCTTTGCCTGCAATGAGGAGGTGAACAACCTTTCAATTTCAATCAAATTACAGACGTTATCAATGAAATGCATTTTAATATTTACCATTAATATATTCATATGATGTTAATTTACACTGACATTGACTAAATTAGGAAGCAGAACCCGTCAATTACATGGATCTATGATCCGGAACGTTTCGTTTGTGGGTAGAGTGACTGATTTGTGTTTGAACTTGTTCTAGTCTAGTTAACTTGAAAGTTGAAACAAATGCAATTCATGTGTTTGAAATTTTAGGATTTCTTAAGTTTTACCTTCAACAATGGCAATGATTCCTGTCCAGTATAATTTAATAAATTTATTATTTTATTTTATAAATATGCACAGATGGCTTATTCCTTTTGATAAAAAATTTAATTTAATAGAACCACATGATTTTAAAAATTTTCGATTTTTTACAAATTAAAATCCGTCACTTAAACGTGAGTTATACGTGTGTGAGTTAGTTATATAATCAAGTTTTTTCAAGTTGAGTCATTTTGTTTTGACGAAAATCATTAGTTGGATGACGTACAAATTGTAATTTTAAAATTTAAATTTTTTTTATTAAATTGAAATAGATAGTACAAAAACTTAACTTTTAGGGTTTTTGTCGATTCATTATAAGTTGGAATAAACTTACTCTTACATGGTTTTCACGAATTCTTCTTTATTCAATACTACAACATATCGAGAATGTTTTCCCAAATTTTTAAGTTAATCGTAGTAAAACTGTATGAAAGAGAGCTTTGGGAAACCTAAAATAACCATGAAGAGCAGAGTGTACTTAAAACTTTAAACGCGTTTTTCTCAGCACTCTGTTTTGGAAGTCGTTCGTTACGATTTCTCAAAAACAAATTCACGGATTTGATTGCAATTTTACACACTGATCTTTGGTGTAGAATCATGAAGAAGGTTTTCTCTTGACTATAGTTCATTTTACAAAGCAATAAAGGGTCTAAATTTGGCAGAAAATCGTATTTTTCTGCATATCTATTGCTCCACCAGAAATTCAAATTTGATTTTTCTTCAAAATTTTTCCCTTACGAACAATACTAATTTACTAAGTGGAAAACAATTTTGAACAAATGAAATATAAAAATTGAAGTGACAAATATGACATAACCCTTTTAGGAAAATTGTGTAGGCAATTAATTTTTTGCACTAATTAAGTGTATTTAAATGATATCTGAACTAAGTGGCTCTATTCATGTGGAAATTTTGTTAATGGATCATATAATTGAAGTTTAATTGATTTCATTGTTTCCATCGTTTGACCTATTGGGTAATCTGCTATATAAAAGATGGGTTTCGAAGAGGAAAGTCAGTCAGGATCAGTTTCTATCAGTTAGAATATCCAGTGCAATGAAGTTATTTTCACTTTACACAGCATTATTTTTGCTTGTCGTTGGATTAGCAATGGTAAAACATATTTAAATTTTTCTATATTTTTCACTCTTGCGAATTGCATTTTACATGCAGGCATTGGCGGATCATCATTCGCATGGAGGAGGTCATAGACATGAAAACGTTACCACAAATGGTACAAATTCCCCAAACTGCACCAGCTCGAGGGCAGACCACCCGCATCGAAGACCATCTCCACGTGGTCGACATCCTAGACACTAATGGAATTTGCTGTCAATTAATTTAATTATCGATCTAACAAAATAAAATAAATTTTGTTAAAGACTTGCAAATGCAGATTCTTAATCGAATCGATCCCTAGAAACTTTAAATCCAAAACGCAAATTTCTTCAGCTGTCAAAATGATTAACTCGTCGAGCTAACAAAATCTGTTAAACTTTTTGTTTCTTCTTTTCGAATTACCGAATGCATCAACGCCGACAGAGCGAAGTAGGAAAAGTATACGAAAAGAAGACCCCGAGGCTATGTTTTTTACCTCATTGACAGTTTTGATATTCCATAAAAAGTTTCACTTCTAGCGCTGTTAGCTTTTGGTTAGCGTGGTTCCACTTAAATCTTTCTAGTTAGATGTACGGTTGTCTTGCGGCGGATATGCATCTGCATGGATTAGAGAGCTATTGAGCTACATTTAGTATTTCATTGACAGTGTCATGGCCATTGGTTTACTAACTAAGGACGGAGAACCTTTCGATTACATGGATCTAGTCGTATTATCCGGAACTTTTTGCTTGTTAGTAGCGAGTGACTGATTTGTAACTCGAATGTTGAAGTAAATGCAATTCATGTGTTTGAAATTGTTGAATTTCTCAACTTTTAATTTCAGTGTAATTCAACAAATTTAACATTTATTTGAAAAAATATTAACAGATGGCTAAGTTATGTAATAATTAATCGTTGGTAACAATGTTTTTTATAAAACGAATTCTTGAACTGATTCTTTGATAAAAAATGTGAATGAACTGAACGCGTGGAAATATTTTTTTTTAATTGATCATGATAACCTCAACATGCTTTAAAGTTTTCTTATGATATTAGATTAATCATAAACACAAACTTGTTTTAGTTACATAAAAGTTAGAATTTTGAAATTCATAGAAGAAAGAACAAGTTTCAAGGAAATTATACAAATAAGTATCATTCACCTCGTTAATTTATTGCTGCAAAGATTCATCGTTATTTCATTGTTATATTATTAAAATTGAAATTTAAAATATTTTTGACATATAACTGCGTAGTTAAACTTGATATTATTTTGTCAAAAATCCATTTGATTTCCATAATAATGAAATTGAAAATTTCATTCCAAAAATTTTGTTGATTTGGAATTCAATTAATAACGAATCAAACTATTCCCAGATTTTAAATTGTTCTTCTTATCAATAAAAAAAAATAATTAGTTTTGCAACTAACAGCCTGAAAAACATAGAAAAAGGTATTCAGATCACTTAGTCTCACCTTGACAATGACACAGGACTCGTTTCTAGATGAATCCATAATTAAACATGATACTGTGAGACAGTGAATCATGGTGATAATCTTCAATCCCCAATAAACACAGTTTTTTCATTGGGAATAGCTTAATAATATGTAAATCAGTTTTATGAATCACAGAACACGTGGTAATGGTCATTCAGTCTCCCAACCGGTCAGCTGTAATCCTTCCCCCTCTAAAACCCCATATAGACATTAAAGTTATATAACTCTGGAATTTTAAGCCAATGTCGCAGTTTTACTTGAAATGTCGTAGTGTATAAAAGCTATAAAACAGGATCTGGTAACTGTCACTGCAAGCGGTTAATCAGGACAATCTGGAATATTACCCCCACACGAAATGGTACTTTAGTACTCTTGGGTGAGAGTTCAATGTCGTTGCAATATCAAATCGATTAGAAGATTGAAAACAAGTTGAAATACATGAGGTTTATATGATAATGGATAATCTTCTATTAATAGGCTAACAAATGAGTAAACTATGTTTTTCCCAAATCAAATAACGAATCTCTTGTTTGCGGTTTACGTATATAAGTTCACTAGTTATGTCACAGCTTTGTTAATTATTGAATCATTCTTAAAATATGACTGCAACTTGTTCTAGAGTGTTTTTCTGAACAGGTTATCTAATATAACATAATGCTATTGTAACGAAATTCTTTAATTCTTTTGAAATGACAATCAAAATTATAGGATTAAAATATCATACGCATCTATTTTATCACCTTGTTAGTTCCATTGATTTATACTACAGATTTTAATCAGGAAACGCGTTTCTTTGGCGTTGGTAATATTTAAACATTTCGCGCTTGATGTTAACCTAATGTCAATCTATACACTATATACAATATCTGCATCTGTTTCAATGTGTTTTGATTTTGAACAGTAACAGGTCCAAGATGAATGTAGCTCAAAATATGACAAGGTAAACACTTTGACCAGATATCAATTTCAAGTGCGTGTCTCATTCATTTCCGTTTTATTTGTTTCTTAATCCGAATCTAATAGCTCCTAAAATCTTGGATATGCAAACAAAATCGTAAATAAATGTATTGAGATTAAAAGGGTATTTTGTTGTTATTAACGATTGTATCTTCAACAAAGTGACAAATTTTTCATCGCCTTTCAATGTCTCGTCTTAATTACTTACCTTAATTACATAAAAATTTGCAATGCAAATACTTAAAATTAAACAAATCATGGAATATGATCCTCGAGTTATTACTAAAACCTACTTGGCTTACATTCAATTGATGATTTTGGAGATGTTCCTGATCCCAAATCAATGAAAACGGGCGTCCCCCAACGACCTCCGTATATCGTGTGATTGCATTAAATTATTACTAATAATTCAGCGATTATTGTGGTTTTAAATTCAGTAATATCACATGATTTTAAAAATTTGCGATTTTTTAACAATGAAAATCTGTGACTTGAACTTGAGTTAGTTGCATGGTATAATCAAAATTTAAATCGAAACATCAAAGTGAAAATTAACTTAATTCGAAATAATTAAAACCTAAAAAAATATTTTAAATCAAAACAATTTGTACTACAATAAAATTTGAATGTGTGATATGGTATTACGCAGTTGTTGTTACCTTATTAATTCATAAATTATATTTTCTGAGTTAAGTCATTATGGTTTGACAAAAATCATTTATTGGATGTCGTACAAATTTTAATTTTTTAATTTAACTGAAACAAACTTTTAGTTAACTTTTAGTTGATTTCATTAAAATCACAATGAAGTTTGGAGTGAAAGCTAAAGGTAGGCACACACCTTCACTTTTGAATTTCATGCCACTTACGTGGTTTTCAAAATTTCAAAAAATTGATAGTTGCCTTTGGTAACCAATAGTAACCATGTAGAGCCGAATGTACTTAAAACTTTAAACGCGTTTTGTTCAAAACTCTGTTTTGGAAGATATTACGATTTCTCAAAAACAAATGCACTGATTTAAAAGGAATTTTATCCACTTATTCCAGGTGGGTGAGCTTAATCAAAGAATGAAGAAGTTTTTCTCTTGACAATAACCTAAACAAATTTTTGCTTAAACCTTAAGATTTAACAACTTTAATTAGTAGTCAACTCAATTCAATGCAATGAAGTCAATTACAATGGCCATGATTCATTTCGTATTGAATTTTTAAAAACAGATTGTACAAAATATCTACAATATAAATTCTTCGGAATTAACGATCCTTTACAAGCAAATTGGATGAATTATTCAAGCTTGAACGAACGGAAACGGAAGTTTCCAGTAAAAGTGTACTTAACATTACGACGGTTTAACATTTTGTAACTGACGAAAGTTGTGTGATTTATAAGGGATTTATTTTCCAGGAATACACATATGATTTAATTGTTTCGTATTTTTATCCATTCATTAAACAGGAAACAGTAATTGGGAGCGTTAGACTAATAAAAAACAAGCAAATAAAATAGACAACTTTCTCTATTCAGATCTCATACATTTCAAGATCGAAAAAGTTTAATGATCCCTAAATAAAAACTTTAATTAGTATTTAAAAATTAGAAAATTTAAAACTAGTTTTTCCAATATTGGTTAACTTTTTATGTTGACTGAAATCAAACCAGACCTTGGCCGTGAATTTTCGTGGACTAAATTTTAAAGTTGAAGTAGTTTCAGGGCCTTTGCTAGTCAAAATTTTATAGTAAGCTTTATATGGAAAGCTAGTTTAAAAATTTAATTAACATAATGTGAACCAACTTTCAAATCCATTTAAAAACTTTCAGGTCTTTTGTTAGATCAACTTGATGAAACCTTTTCAGGGAAATTTTGTGGGCCATTAATTTTTTTGCGCAAATTAAGGATATTCCAATGATATCTAAGTTAAGTGGTTCAATACATTGTCATGTAATTGACGTTAAATTATGCATATCGTATGTAATGAATTCAATATTCTAATTTATGGCTCATTTACTATATAAAGGAGAGTTCCCAGGGGGAAAGTCAGTCAGAATCAGATCTTGTCAGTTGGAATATCTAGTGCAATGAAGCTATTTTCACCTTACATTTTACTATTTTTGCTTGTGATTGGATTAGCAATGGTAACCCATATATAGTTTTTTACATATTTTTCACTCTTTCGAATGCGATTTTGTGTTATCTCCAGGCAGCTGCAAAATCTACAACTAAGAAAACTCCGAGAAGACCCACTATTGCCAGCACTGGACGCACTACTACCACTAAAAGCACTACTACCACCAAAAGCACTACTGCCACCAAAAGCACTAAACGCACTACTACCAATCCCACCACCACCACCACAGAAGAATCAAGTTATGATGTATACGACGAATGATATTCAAACCAAATTTAATTGGCAATGTAAAAAAATAAAAGTACTTTATTTAAGTGTTTGCAGGACAGAAAATGCCACTGTTTAATAATCATAATCCGAAAATTTTAATTAGATGCTCCGTTACAAGTTCTTAAATTTAGAGTTATCGTTTCAAGCTAACAAAATCTGTTGAACTGTTTGGTTTTCGGTCTTTTACAAACTTTGATAAAGAAAAACAGAAAAAGTACACGAAGATGCGCACAAAGAGAAGTAACCGATAATAGTCCCCGCACAGTTTGGTTTCTCGTTGACAGGTTTCCTGTTCGATGATATGTTTTACCTTTAAATAACGTATACATTCTTTCACTTATTATCTCGAGTTTCTAACAATTCAAAATAAATGCACTTTTCCACATGTAATGATGCTATTGACATCTTCCTCCGGAGGTTATCATCATAGGTATATTTTTGTTAAAATAAATCACAACAAGAGGCCATGTTGAGAGGTATGTAAAGCACTTATCCTCAGCGAAACAGAATGTTTATCTTATAGCCTATTGGAAAATACCTCAATTCAGCTCCGTGTGAGTACTTCCGGTTCAAACAATTAATATTATGAAACTTGTGGCGGATATGCATCTGCATAGATTAGTGAGTTATTGAACTAGATTTGATATTTCATTGACAGTGTCATGGCCATTGGTGGATCATTTTGTTTTCATTTTTCAATATTCAATATTTTCTCAAATCAAAAGCGATAACCAATTTTTCATGAAACTTTAGGTGAGAGTTAACGAACATATTACCAACGATGTCTTTGTTCTGTCTTTGTTTCGGTGGTATTTGCTTCAACAAATGAAACATTGTATAAAAGATACTCAAATGAGGTAGATAAACCAGTGAAAGTGAAATGCTAATGGTCATTTATCCCATTATGATATGTGAATCTTTTCAAATCGCTCATAATCAGGCCATTTCCACGATGATCTTTAATGAATAATTTAATTTTTCATCAATTTTGGTTTCGTCTTAATCGGAAAATCCGTATTTTTATAGTTTTGTCGGAACTTTGACATTGACTTCAAATGTATTTTGATAAATGGAAAAATTTCACACGTTCATGTGTGACTGTTTTTGGTGAGAGATTGGATTCATACCAATATCACCCATTTTGAAACGTAAATTATATCAAAATAGATTTTATAAAATTCTGAAAATGAAAACTTTCGCTTAATTTAACTAATAAAATTATTTTTATGTTCATATCATAAGAAGTACGAGTGAGTAAATATTTTCTAATCTGATCAAATTTGAATAGAGAAAAGCACTGGATTTATACAAAATTTAATGCTGAATTGTAGCTATCGATTTTGTGAAGCAACAGTACCATAGTGTCATGCAATCCAAGAGAACCTTACGTAAGATTAGTGGGAGATGCTTCTTTGAATAATGTGAATATTTTCTCCAGACAAGGCAACTTAATTGATTTACGTTCTAAGCAGATTAATATAATCTCAAATTAACAAAGACACCAGCTAATATACAGTGACCCACTTTGAGTCACAAACAACTCAATGTTTATTACTAACATATCACAAGCCTTGAACATCAAACAAACCTTAACACGAGAATTTGCGGACTGCGATTTATTTCAAAATGTAAATGATGTTTCGCATCTACAGATCGATTTGACCTAACGTTCACGTTCAAGGTAATCCAGGTGAGGATCCAGCAGATTTTTTTCATTCAAACTACAACCATTAGATTCATCTGGCTGTATGGTAGGTTTTTTGAATTATTGAAGGTGATGAGTCAAGATGATGTTGATTTCGAGAGAATTATTTCTTTTGATCGTCGACAACGTGACTTGTGGATCTTCTGGATAAAAATTTTTACATTCATCTGGAACCAAAAATCAATCTATCCTCCTTCGCTTGAGTTTGTTGTGCAAACAAATAGAAACAAGTTGACATGCAACCAATTCAAAACTTGTTTGGGTATTTCTAGAACTGTTGCCCGAAATTAATGTACAACTAACCCAACAGTTGATTCACATTTATCTTTTTTATAGTGACTATTTTTGTATAATTAAATTTCTTTATCTATTGAAATTTTGTAAAACTGACTGAGTATATCAAGTCTCAAGATTTAATTACTCCGTTCCATTGCTAAACAAATTTAATTTTGTCGGTATTTCGTCCAGAAAACGAAACAGTTATGTTACATATTTACAAGAAATTTAGTAGATTTTAAGACTTTTTAATCCAAATACAAAGAATCATCCACACTATCAGAAAAATATAATTGAGGTTCAGGATTTGCGCCTACCTGGAAACGATTATAATTATTTATGTTCCTTAGTAAGTTTTGGAAAATTTCACATATCTTTTACTCACTAATGCAAAGCTAAACAAACTTCCCAGGAAAATCAGAATATTTATAGCTGACATCTATAAAAGCAAATGAAGCTGATTCTCTACAGAAGATAATATAACTTTTAAATCGTTTTGCATGGAAAGAAAAAATTGTTTTGATTTCCGAAAATTTATCATTTATATCTCATTAAGGAGTTTATGTCATTTGGTATATATGGAAAAATTGTTTTCATTTGAAACTCGAGAATATCTATCATTTAGTTAATTAATTTTTAACCTTCCCTCACAATTAGAATTATATTTTTCACTATTTTCACTATTTTTCACTATATAAAACTGAGTTATTACCTACAAAAAGCATTCAACAACAATTTTATTTAAGACCAAGGTTATTGTCGCTTAATCATAGGTCTCATTGAGCTTTATTATTATTAATTCACACTGCTTAGCATCTCGTTTTTACCAAAAAATAACAACATTTGAAACAATTAGATAGAAATTTCTCGGTAGGAAAAACGTCCTGCATAAAAGCATATATTTATTGAAAAGTTATTTTTCTGTACAAAGGCACAATGAGCTACTTATCGATTCAATCAAAAAAGAAATAATCGTAATAATAATAATAATAATAGTAGTATGGATCTGGTTTTGGTGCCGCCTGAATGAAACAAAATAAAATTATTAAAAATGTTAGCGTTCTTCAATCAAATATGTTACCATAACTGCAGAAGCTGCGAACATAAGGAAAGTCAATAGAATCTTCATGATTAATTTTCCCAATTAGTACGTGATCTCACTTTGATGCCTGTTCTAGCCCACAGAATTGCTCTTTTATACTGCGGGATTATTTAGCTAAGCGCTTACATTTATTAGGGTAAGGTCATCGAAAATATTAAAAGTTATTTAAATATAGGTACATTAAAAAACGTATATTATCTCAGTCTAGTATATCTCAATCAAAACAATAACAGCAAATTATCTCTTAATTGTTTTTAGTCTGTTACATTAAATGTTTATCCTTTAGTTGATATTGATGATTCTATTTTTCATTTTCATTATAACCATAAGTTAAAGTACAAAAACATTTTAATATAGACGTAATTAAATTGTTTGTGCTTTTAAGCATCAATAACAACAAAAGCTTAAGGGTAAACAACTTGGTTCTGTTGTTATGCTCTGATTTGAAAATTTGTTAACCATCTTAACAAGTAGATTAACTTGAGTGTCGAATCCACCAAGGACGTGGTATGAAAATTAAATACTTCATAGTGACTCAAATTTGCACTCAACATCTCAACAGTACATACAGCTCTATGTCCGCATTGTTCGTTAAAAAATCTAAAATTTTGTTAATTACTTTTTCAAAGGTACAAACTAAAAATATCTTACTCTCACAAAAGAATTGAAAGGAAAACGTGACTCTAATCACTTCCAGGCTTTTGAATTCCATTTCGTAGAGCTTCTTGTTGAATGAATGATGTTCATTTGCAGATGCCACGTATTCATGACATTTTAACATTTCCAACCGCTCACCCTGCTTATGGTCACGATTTTTGGGGATCTTGTAGCAAACTCGTTTCAATTCTCAAGCATCATTTGCAGACGTTTGCAGAAAATTTCCTCATGAACAAGCTGCAAACAATTATTTGTCCATCAAAATAATAACTCCCCCGCCATTTTACATGTTGTACCGACTCCACATAGAAATCAGCTCCAAAGTTTTGTCGCGGCTGCGATTTGTTTGGTTCCGAATTTTGCACGAGAAAAACTTGTAGTTTAGAAATAAACCGTTTAATATCATAGCCAAAGCCTTTGCTGTTCCCCAAATGGGGCTTCTTGGTGTGAATATGAAATGTATCTGAGTGGAGAAATTTGATAGTCTACAAAACTCACTTCATTACTTCACAATACCAGCTTCAATTAGTGCAAACGTGCTCTTCCGCGCATTGTTCTCACATCATTGAGGACAGGAGTGACCACTCATAGTAACAAAAATTCTATAGAAAGCAGGACGAAGAAGAGAGAAATTAATATTCTTAAAGACAAGAAGTACTACCTGCTGAAAACCTCGATTTATTTTATACCAACCACCATATTGCTTCTGGAAACCAGAACACTTAAAAACGATATTCATAGCGTATGAAAACTAACATTTTCAAATCCAAATCTTTATCTTTTTGGTTTAAGGTATATAACTTTAATTTTCTTTCGTTACAATTTTGGTAACATACAAAACTTTTTAATAATATAGCTATAGATAGTATACTAAGTCAATTAAACAAAGATTGTAGACAAGACAAGAAAAAATTTATCAAATATTTTTTTAATTTTCTTTTATCCTTTTATGCTTTATTTAGGCATTAGAAGAAAATGAACAATATAAAAGGCAAAGTATAATAAAATAAATTATGAGCTTATAAAATATTCATAAATACAATATAACTTTAAACTTTCTTATTAACAAGAAATAGTGTATTTACTGGTCAATACGTTTGTAAAGAAACGTTTTATTTGTGATTAGTAAGAAATTGGGATTTTCAAAGTTTTCAAGTTGAAAAGCTGGAAAATGGTTGATTCGTATTTTGAAACTGTTTTATATTAAAATTGGCAGTGGATAACCATAGGTTTTAAATAAAATTGTTACATTTCCAAAAGTCATCTGAGAAGCAGCAGCAACAAATTATATTTGCGCAGAAATTTGGAATGTTTCTGATAACTACAAAAAATTAAAACTTGATTGTATTTTGATAATTGGTCCAAATTTGACTGTAGAAAAGACGTTAGAAAATATTAAATCTTATAAGCTTACCAGGTAAATAGTTGATATGTTGATAAAAAGTTTTTGTTTTATAAAATTACATAAAGTTTTCCGGTATATCATATGAACAATTTCGTACTAATCACTGAAAATATACGTGCAATAGAACAATGAATTCTCCAGTGTCAGATAGTTAGATAATTTCATACTGATAGTTTTACTTACTATACTAAATTCCAGAGTCCTTGTACACAATTTTTAAATAATTTTATTTAACGGTTAATTTGACTCTACCCCGTCATCCTTAAATAACAATAAAACTTTTTTATTGTCTTTGGTTAATTATGGTTACAATTATCGTCATTTAATATATATAATTATTATTTTTTATTTTGTTGCTTGTAGTTAAATTTAATTTTCAATGAAATGAACGATTAAAAAATTGTTCTTGGTTTTCCTTATATCCTTATATTAAAATCCTAATTTAAAAATAAACTTTTAACAATAATTTTCGTTTAGTTTCAATATTCTTTTAACAATAAATTTCGGCACTAAGGTGGTCCTATTATGGAAAACTTTTGGGTATTTATATTATGAAATATTAAATTCGATATTAATTATTATTAACAAAATTTTTTTATTAATATTTCAACTCGTAATGTTTATTGTTGCTTAATTTTGTAATATATTTTGTTATATAATATTATACGCTGACTTTAAACGTAATAGTCAACACATTTATTATCAGAATTTTTAACGATTGACAAACAATTAATGGATTGATCGATATGATGAGTGTTCGTCGGTGTTGTAGCTGCAGATGTTGATGGTGAACCATTAGTTAAAGTACATGTTGAATTTAATGATGTTAATGAATTGTTATTTGCCTTGCCATGAAGTCCACCACTGAGTAGTTTCTTGTCCAAAGAGGAACGAGCATTTGTTATTTTCGCTTTAAGTGAACAGCTTCCAAATGATTGAGAGCTTTTCACTTTGGATTGTACTGTGATCTTTATAGGTACAGTACATGTTTCGTTAAATGATGCTGAACGTTGTATTGAAGTTGAACTACTTTTTGTATTATTTGTTTCTTCTGATGATGTTGTGTTACTTTGTATTGATGATTTCATTGGCGAAGAAGATGTTGAATTTATTCTCTGCTAGGACACCGAATTTGAACTCCGTGATGATGTTGGTGATCCCGCACTATTGGGCAGAGAGGCACCCTCGACTCCTGCTGCGACCTGTTGAACTGTTGGATTCATCATCTACAATTTTGACAAAAGAATAAATTATCAAACGCTATAATTTTATAGTAATTAAAACCTAAACACACAAACAACCAGAAAAACAAACAGAAAAATTTCTGTACAGGATTTCCATTTATATTATCTGTGACACATTTTACCTGCATTTGATTAAAATAACTTAATAGTTTTAAAAATACACACGGAAATACAAAAGATCCAACACCTTTTGCAAATTTCAAAAATCTGCTTGTTAAATTTAGTTAGTTACATTGAGTCTAGTTAGTTCGTCACTTTACACAAAAATTGACTTTTGAATTAATAAAAATATTTAAACAGAACTTAAAATTATAAACATTCAACATTTAAATAATATAATTTTAAATAAATGATAACTTCTCCAATATGATATGAGCAGGATAGCGGCTACTACAAAAATAAGTCACATTGTACGTACATTGAAATTGAATAGTTAGTGATCGTTAGACATGTTAGACTTACTGAGATGCCAGTAGCAGTAGTAGAAGCATTTTGGTTAGAGGAAGTTTTTGGTGTGAGCAAGTGATCACCTGACGGTCCCATTGGACATACGAAATCACTCCATTCGTCACCACCTTTGGAACTCTTTTTACGTTTCAAAGAGAATTGTGACTTTTTCGGTGTCTACAAATGAAAATTGATAAGATAACTTTTTATATCCTTATACACTAATAGTGTTTACTTTTATTTTAGCTGTTATTGTTAAAGGTTGGTAACCAAATGTGGTTTCAGCATCTCGTTTCGCATGTATAATATCACGTCCTAGTAATTCCTTGAAATGTGTTGCTAAATGTCGTCGTAATAAAGTTTTACTAGGTGGAATACTGAGTAAATCAGCTAATAGTTCTGCAGTAAATCGAGGTTCATACATCATGAGAGCACCATGCACTCCTAAAATGAAAAGAAATAGTTATTATGTACTTCATAGTATAATTATTACAAAATCAATTACCGGCTCCACGTAAATTTGGTGCATATTCAGCTAAATCAACCAGTCTTAACCATTCCATAACACGATGTGCTGTCCACAAAGTAATTTTTTCACTCATATCACTGTCGTTACTGGATCTTCTAACTAAACAATCAGAATTCCAATTATTTTCTCTCATGACTTGGATTCCTCGGCGTAAACTTGCAACATGTAAACATGAAGTTACATGTAAGGTAGCTAAGTCATCCATTGTTAATTTATGTAACATTCTGCCATCGACTCGAGCTATTGAAAATGCATCTTTATATTGAGGCAAACCAATATCATCAAGCCACCGCATTATCTAGAATAAAAATTATTGAACATATTTTCTATGTACATAACAAGATGAGTCATATACCCAGGATGTATCAAGTTTTCCAGCATTCAACATCAGTTCATCCATTTCATTTCCACTTAGCTCTGCAATAGCTAAGACAATTTTCTTTCTATGCACTGAAGATTTTAAGTTCAATTCTTTTTCAATATCAATTGGTGATGCCTCCACTAATTCTTCTGCTCCTTTCTTCAACCATTTCTTTAATTCATCTTCATAAACTCCTAATCCCATATCTTCAAACCACGCACAAACATCATCGACATTCCATTCTTTAAATGGTGTATTAGGTTTCGATGCTTGACTCCATCCTAATCTTGCTCCAGCTGTCGCACGTACTCCACCACGTTTAAATTCCCCTTCACCTGGCAAGTCTTCTAAATTTCCACTATTGCTTCGTTTTATTTTCCCAAAAATGCTTCGGAGTCCTTTCGTCTTTTGACCAAGCGATGGAGAAGTTGTTGGTTGTGGTGTATAACTTCGTGGTAACTCAATTGTGTCCTCTATCACTTTTTCAGTTTCAGCTGTGATAGATAAAATTCATCATTAACATAATATTTTATCATATAATTTTCGATATTTTTTAGTATAAATAACATTTTATGTACATAAAATGGAACAAGCTAAGTTAAACATTCAAATCAGAATTTTTAGTTATTTCAATACGGGGATGTTGAATTTTGTGATCAAATTGAGTTTTCTAGCATTCAAGCTTAGCGGACAACAACAAAATGGTTATATAAGATATTAATCATTAGTAGAGAATCAATGGATTAAAATAATATAGTGAATTTAAAATCTTAGAAATTCCTAATCGGGGTAGATGTACTCATGAGCTATAATATATTTTTCATATTCAAATTCGATTTAGTTCTTGTCATCATTGAATAAATTTCAAATTGCATTACAATAATAAAAAGAATGATATACGCATGAGGAATGAGTGCACATTGAGGAAGTATTTGAAGTTATAAGATTTCCATGGATGAAAATGTATGAAAATGTATGGAAATATAAATTTACGTATTATTGAATCGAACATCTGCTTGGGAGAATTGAAAACCATTTATAGTTCTACATTTATCTTCTCTGATATTATCTATCAAAGGATTGTATCCATGACATCTATATATAAGTTTTGAAATAGAGGCAACAACAGAATCATATTAAGCTTGAGTTAGAGCAGAACATCGTTTTCAGACGATTTTGAGAAATGTATGAATATTGTTATTTTTCATGAAATGTATTTACAAAAGCAAAGCTTTTCATATATCATATGCTATTCGAGTAGAATTTGAAATATGTAGAAAAGAGTAAAATAATACATTTATATATGATGTAAATGCGATAAGAAACTTAAGCAAAATAAATAAAAAAAGGAGCTTAGATAGCAAAAAAAAAACATAAGCATATTATAATGATAACAGAAACCTAAATTAGGCACCGAGAACCCTCTTTGTTTTTCAAAACCCTTCAACATATTCGGTGGATATTGAACAAGTACGTGATGTTGTTGTCGTTGATGTTGTAGCTGATCTTGATCATTTTGATTTTTTGAATTCATTTGTGTTTTTATAGATGGTAAAGAATTCATAAAATGCATTTCAATAAGATTTTTACCAAATGCCACATTTCGTTGCTTTGGATTAGCGTTATTATCAACAGATGATGGTGTACTGCCTGATGTTGATATATTTGGAATACTCTTTTGTGCTGGTGAACCATTAGCTAATGTTGATGTGAATGATGTTCGTGGAAGACTACTGAAATGTGGATTGACTTGATGTCGGAAGGATGCTGGAGGTGTCTATAAAGTAATCATGATTAAATATGATTCAACTATTTAACTATTGAGTATACAATACCTTTGGTGCAATTGGACTTGCTTGTGTTGATTGCTGCAGACTTCCAACACTTCCGTGCATAGTTACAGAGTTCAGAGACGCATGTGGTGTTGATGATAACATTCGTCCTGGTGGAGGTGGTGGTCTTCTTGTTGGCAGTGAATTATTATTATTCGCTTGACTTGCACGTAATTCTAAATTTTCACGCTCCAAAGCTGCTTGTTGTAATTTGAGTTCACTCATTGCTGACATAAGTTCAAGTTTCTGTGTTTCCAATGATGATCTTGATAACATTTCCTATTAATAAAACAAATATAACATATGGGGTTTGTGTAAACGATATAGAATCATTGTGGTTTTGGAAATTAATTTGTTAAATCTAACGCTTAGTCAACGAACAAAACAAAAACATAATGCATTAATGTGAATGAAAAATTGGGGATTCCATATGACATCAATGTAGCTTTAAAAGAGCAATATGATTTTATGTGAATTATAAAAACCCATCTTATTAAATTAGGAGTAAAAGATTTACTGAAAAAATGTTCCATTAACACATAAATGGTCAAGTTACCTTACTTGAAAATTTAATTTTCATAAATCTACAAAAATACGGAAATAAATTAGATGGAATTACACTACACAGAGTGTAGTAGACTATAAATGCAAGAACAAGGGAAACAAAATACCTCAGTGGCATTTATTTATGAAAAATTCCTTTGAATACCATAAAATCTTACAAACTGTGACAAAATGGGAAATGAGGACAAATCGTTTTTAATTTTCAGTATTTAAGAAACGGAAGAAAATACTACAAAATGGCACACTTTAACACACAATTAGAGAGCCCTACAAATTGCTTAGAAATATCCTTGTAAATACGAAACAACCTAAATTAAACAGAGCAAAATGGTAACATATCATGGTCCCCTTTTCAGTATGTGCAATGGAAGAAGTAACATTTAAATAGTAGGTTACATTCCATTCAAGTCATGTGATTTTGTTTGCCCTCTTTTATTCTCATAGAACTGAATCCTTCTTTTGTCGAGTAGAAATATGAGTGTAGAGTAAGTTACTTTATATAAGAAATTGACTACTTGAATAATTGTCTACAAATAAAGTTTAGTGGAAAACTTTAATATTGTCTGTCTGAAAGTTTCTTTTGTAAAAAATCCTTCGTTTGATTAAGAGGTGGTACAAAAACTGACCTGCGTTATAAGAAACGTTACAATAAATCCTGTAATCCTATTAAAAGTTGTGGAAATTAAATTTGTGTCTATCTTCTTCGTTTTCTTGTTGAAACTTATGAGTTCCAATCACCTGAGATAGGATGATACCGTCGTTGGTAGTAAACTCATGAAAAATTCAACATTAAATTAAACTTAAGCTTGCTGGGAGTTCAAGGGATCTGTTCAAGTAGTGTGGCGTACCTTTGTATTTGACTTATATGCTGTATTATGAGTTGATGTATGGGAAACAAATCCTGCCATGGGGTTTGTTTGTTTTAAGTTTAAAGTACCCTTAGGCATTTGAAAGTTTTAAGTTCTATAGTAGCTGGCTGGTTGGGAAAACTTACGGAAGTTTGACATTTATTCGATGAAATTATTTAAATTTTAACAACGGGATTGTCTCCAGGTGTATTCTAGAGAAATAGTTTTAACAAACTTTTTTTGGAGGAATTCTTCTTTGGAATCTGTATAAAGTTTTCATTCCTCACGAGAATTTTATATAAACATGTTTGCCCATTTTAAAGATTTTTAAAAATAACTAATTGCATTAAAATTCCATTTGGATACTTGCTTGACTTTATTAAATGGATTACAAGAAAATGGATAGTGACTTTTTAAAAGACGATAAAAGCAATTCACAGAGGGTAAGGTCACGTCGTGAATGGACAATTTGTTTTTGAAAACTATTATTAAATTTTAGATGAACCTAATTTGAATTGACATCACGTTTATTTACTGGATTTTTTCAATCCTTGGATTTATCCTTATCCCTTGAGTGTTTGTCTATAGCTTATTGCAAAAACTTGTTCACTATTCTGAGGAACATCTACTCTCTACATATACCTAAAAACGAAATAGTGTTGTTGAAAAGAATTTTATGCAAATATCTTTAAATCAATGAATTGAAATGAATTTTTCTGAAAATATTATTGAATCGAATTTGCATTCAATTTATTTTCATATCAGATCAATTTTGTAAAGCATAAACATATGGATGAGCAGGTGTTTGTTTGGGGAAGTCAATTTGTTCTTTCAACTTGACATAAATAGGTTTTCTGTTCAAGGCTAAAATTTTTGGTATCCATTCAAATCCTAGACATATATTTGAGTTACATAATTCATCTTTGAGTTTTGACCCTCTAAACAAGACAAACAAGGTAGCATTTGTATGAAAATCGTGCTACAAATCCTTAGGAGGATGCACGAGTTATGAGGAAGACAAGCACATGATATAATATTAGCTTTCCTTTAGCGTTTGAAAATTAAATGAATAAATATAAAACACACACAATAAAGCAGAAATAAATAAATAAATAAAATAGTCTTGTTAATAATAGGAGGCGCAAAAAAATAACGAAAGTACTTTTTGTTGATCAAGCCGTAAGCCCACAGATTTGGCAAAAGCGCTTACTCGCTGTAACATGTCTTCCGTGTTATTAAGAAGTTGTGTCTTGTCGGTAAGACTCCTTTCCAATTCCACGATTTTATCATTTTGTGATGATAGTTGTTCAGTAAGGACTTGAACTTGCAATGCAAGTGCTTCCTTATCACTTTGTAGACGACGTAAACGTTCATCTGTGTCCTGGCGCTAGAAATAGAAATGTTAAAATTTCAATGAGAAAGTGTTACAAACATTTTGACAAAAAAAAATATAGTACTATTTATATGTACATATATAAACCTTTAAGTTTATTAAATATCCTTAATACAGAGATTATGCTCGTATTACGAAAAAAAATATCCTTGCTCCTTTTGGTGGAACTATATGTCTAGACAAGCAAACCCTTTTCTTACTAAAGCTGAAGTTTCCTTGAAATTTCTATGTTGCTGGTATTCACTACACTAAATCCTTTTATATCCTTCTCCATAATGTCTACTTCTTGACTACGTGAATTCAGTTAAAATCAAGACAGTGTCCTATTATCGTTATTATGTATACATTTTCAGTGGTTTTCTAACCTGAACAAAAGAATGCTAAGGATACCTAGAAAGTCGTTATTTCTAAACTTGCTCGAAAGGATCAAGGAAAAGCCTACTTTTTTCCTAAAGGTATAAAAAGTATAAACAATTGTTAAATATGTATGAGTTACATCTACTCAGTTGAAACAATATGGAAAGGACTGCATCGTGTTATTGAAGTTGAGTAGCCTATAGAAACTGGTTCTATCGTATAGATGTACGGATACTACCTTGTCATTGCATTCAATTTAGTGTTAGTTACTGTACGAATGAACTTTTGGTTTTCCTGTTATTGTTGATTTTTAAGAGTAGCGCAATAAAGACTTGTTTCATTGTTACTTCGGGTCATGAAAACATGCTGTTAAACAAAAATATAAACAAAATGTATATGAGAACAAATCAATATTTGATGTAGTTTTATATTGTAGCAATAAAAGATAGGTTATGGTTGTTTTTTGTTAAAGTACATAGTATGTATAAGCAAACGTCGCTTCGGGATCATATTAGACACACAGCTAAAACCAACGGATATTAAACGGACCTGACTTCCACTATTCCATGTGAGGCCTCTGTGATCACAGGAACAGCACATTGGTGGATAGCGATTGCAACAGCCACCATTGGCATACAGTTCCTGGGATGCACTTAGTGGTATTGTACCATTGCTACTGTAACGATAGTATTCCTGCCGTCGAAGGTAATCATACATTCGTAGTTCATCGCGACTGTTATGACATCCCCAATAGTGATGCATATCATAGGTTGGATATGGCATAGTTGGTGGTGGTGGTGGTGGTTCCCAAAAACCAGGAGATCTACGTCGATAGTGGTTGATGTATGTTTCACTTTGATAGCCTCCATCACGACGGTTATTGTCTTTGGACGAGGAGCTACCACCATCCCTCAAATCACCCGACAACGATTTCTCCCTTAATGAATGTGTACTTTTACTCTTGTGGTCACGTTCATGTCTCTTGACGTGTGTGTGTCGTCGCCTTTCTAAACTTCCGGACGGACGTGGTGGTTTGACTAGAGATGGTGTTGATGACGCTGGTGGCAATGGTTTCAATGGTGGTGGAGGTGACAATGTGTCTATTGTCGGCTCAGATCGTACCCATGTAAAGTCTTCATCGCAACATGTCGAGTCATCTAATTGAAAAATTTAATAACAAAAATTCACATTTTTGCTGTTCTACATCATTTTACACAAACAAAGCACGGAAAATTGTTAGAATTTTTGAAGCTCACAAAAACAACGATTCAAATGAAAAATTCGGTTCTTCTTCCTTGTATAAATTTTGATATACAAATCGACAATCCTTAGGCTCAAAAATCAAAAGTCAACTTTCAGTCAAATCAATTAGTTAAATTTAAAATTGACTGAAACAACCAATTTCACTCTTAATTATTTATCCTCATCGAAATTTATCCTTAGGAACTATGACACATTTTTCCATCGTAATTGTCTCAATTAGTCTTAAATTTATCCTACCAGACACCTTGAGTAAAGTTAATTAAAAAACGGATTATCTCAGCAAATTTATTTAATATTTTAATAGGATTAATGATGATATAGTTTATCATACTTTTAATATTGATTTTGTATGACATCTTTTCGAATATTGCAAGGATAAAGTGTTAATGATTAATAAAAGTTTCCCCTCGTGACCAGAAATTTAGCAAAATAATTAACTAAAGTTTTGAATCTTATTTTTCATTTGAAAGTATAATTTAAAACCCGGAACTCATTTGAGACACCAAAAACGTTTTAAAGTACTTGACATCATGAAACTTTTTCGGGACGTAGACTTGGTTTATTATGAACTTTCAAAACATCTTAAAAAGATCCCGAATAAAAGTTTTGCCACAGAAGAATTCGTGAAAATCTTAAAAGACTCCTTCGGAGGATGAAGAAAAAAATTTAAACTTTTCCAATGAAAAATTATTTTCCCAACGATTCTGGAGGGAAGTAGGTATGGTACGATACGAGTATGTAAGGTGAACATTTCGTTCAAACGTAAAATTACTTTTCATTTAAGATTTGATTTACTCTCTCAATAACAGAAACAAATACATTATAAACCAGACTCTGATTGGTATATATACTTTCTTGGGGTGTTATATAAAAGTATGTTTGCTTTAAAACTCGTAAAATATCAATAACGACAAATTGAATGTTACCCCGTTGAACATTAGCTCGTAAAATTGTACCGGAAGCTGAAATCGATAGAATTTCTTGACAGGTTCATAACTCTTTAATTGCTACTTTCCCGTACCATTAAAATCTCCCAAACACAAGCACAATTTAAATACAGACCACACATCCACATAGAATAAAAACATGGAATTCATGAAAAGCCAAATTTTCGTGAAAGTATTATGCAAATGTAACCCGTAACCCCGTTGTTCCGGAAATAATTTAATATTCTTATCTCATATTCATAAGTTCCGACACTAATGAAGTCAAGTTGATTAGGGTTGATGAAAGGGTAATGCATACCCGCGTCTGAACAAAAAAGGTTTCAAAGGAATTTCAAAGTGACAAAAAGCTGAGAAGAAAATTTCCTTAAATATTTTTCCCCCACAAATCCAGATGTAGAAATATTGAAAAAATCTATTTAATACGATTTGATTTAGTATTAGTGTTTTGAATTGTAAGTGATATTGCTTTTTAACCATAAATTACCACCCCAAGAAAATCCACAAAACGAAATCTTGCTTATTTATAACTCATACATATGTGTGGTCTTAACAATAACCCTTAAACACTTTTCTTTGCACTCTTACACAATACCATCCCTGGGGGGGATGATAAGCAGTACGTGATGGAAATTTATATTCAAGTACTTGAATTTGTTGAAAGCTTTCATGTACCATCCATGTTGGGGAGCAATTCGTTTTTAAGTTGAAATATTTCAAAAGGAACACATCTTGAATTTCAAATTGAAAACTTTAAATTTATTAAAAATTATTATATTTTTGTTCGTTTATCACGTGTCCACGTGAGACGATTTTATTTTTGGAAATTTAATAGAAGGCGTATTAAGTCATGTTGTTAGATTAATGAACTGTTAGTAAAGTTGAAAAAAGTTTTCTTAAGTTTATTTTTTTTACTAAATGCATTTTCAATTAAGACTTTTAAAAGTAAAATTCATTTCCTACTCAACTTTGCCAACAATTTATTTACAGAAACTGGATTGGATCATTGCCCACTAGAAATTCGTTGTAATGTTTACATTAGCTAGTTCGATGTAATCAATTTTGTTGATTGAGAATAAAGAAAGTAACGTTTTTGTTAAAAATAGATTCGTCTAGTGAAAGTCAATGTGACTATAGTGGATGTTTTTGAGTTCATTTCAATTTGATTTTTAAATGTTTCATTCCATTTAAGTAAAATGGAAGGGTTACTACAACCTGGGATTTTTAAAATACCTGTTTTTTTGTAAACTTTAACCAAGTCATGTAATTTATATGTGTACTTTAACGCACAAGACATCTCGAAAACTACTTAATCGATATTGATCAAATTTATAAAATATATTCACAACAATATTATCTGCTATGTGGTAAAGGATTTTTTAAATTGGATAATCCGTTCAAAAGTTATGAACTTTTTGAACTCAAAAATTCGAAAACAATATGAGGTTTCTTCGAACAGCTGTCATTTCCACAAAAACAAATTTAAAAAATATTCCCATACGCTTAGTTTCAACTATTACTATCCTTGATAAGAAAATATTTTTATTTTATTTTTTCGGACCATGTCTGGTATAGTCACAATGTACACCTTCAGCAAGGATTTTCAAAATATGGTTTCACTTGAAGTTTGATATCACCGCCATTTTTTAATATTTACTATTCACTAGTATTTCAAATTATTCACAAAACTTCCCTATATACACATAAATTCAAAATTATTTTGAATAATCATAAGTTGCGTCACATAAAAATTATTTTTATACCTATTTTTCGAACCCCTTAAACCTATTAGAAAGTTCACAAAGTTTATGAGAAATAAATCTCATAATCGCTCCACATCACATCGTGTTTTATGAAAATTATCACTTTCTTTCTTAATTGCAACCCTTCGAATTAATAAGCATGAAGGGTCTTTTGAGGGTGTGAAACAAAATTTATTTATTTGGTCATGTTAAAATGAACTTTAATTTACGTGAATTTATGGGTTTTTAAGGGCTTATCAACCCGAGTATTTAATAAATAAATTCTCTTGACTTTAATCTTATTAATTTAGACTTTTAAAATAGTGAACTTTATTGACTTTAATTACATCGACAGATCGTAAAATATTTTTACGATTATTAAGGGATGATTCCTTAGGGAATAACGATTATTGAAATAATGATCAATAAAGGAAGTGATTGATTGAGGAATTTCGAAATAAATTATATTTGTGTAAAAATCTTGAGATATTCTTAAAAAAAAATTTTTTGTTGATAAATTTCCTAAAAGCATCCAAGGAATTCTTGGAACTCGTCCATGTTGTTGTGTATTTTTTAATTTCAGTAGAACGCGCTTGTTAGATTATAAAATTAGAAAAATGAAAATCATTTTTTAACTGAAACTATGCCAAGCATTTGAAATTATTAGAATAATCACAAATCGTGCTACGATTCATAAACATAATCGAAGAGGCATGTATTGAAAAACATTCATTGGAAAATTGAAGAAAATTCATTTTGAAAATTTTCAATGAGCTCTAAAGAAATTGTCGATTTTACTTGTGTCCAAAGCCAAAAAACAGGAAATTAGGGATTTTGGTGAATTTTGGTGATTTAGTTATGAGTGATTGATCAGTGAACTGATTTCGTTTTAAGTGTACTAACATCTATAGAGGGATGCACGGTCTCTGTAGAAAGACGTATCTTCCTCTGATGATGACCATTTACTTGTATTACGTAGAGTATTTGTTCCTTCTTCTTCATCGTCTCCCTCAGCATAACCCTGTTCTGTTTTGGTACTGGACGAATCACAACTATGAACCGATTCACCTGAATTTTACACATTCACGATTGAGTAATGGGAAAAATTTATTTTAATCTTGGCGTTTTGGTCACCCTTTCATGGCAGCAAGAAAATATAACTTGATACCAAAACGTCAAGACTACAGACCATAAACTAAACAACAAACCATCATCCTCAACCCGATCGTATAATAGAGCAGCTACAGTTGGGTGAACGTCTAATCTGTCGATTTCAACAGGCTTAGATGGAACTGGAGGTAATGGCAGTTCAAGAAACTCGGTGTCATCACTGGACAAACTCCGTTCTTGATGATTCTCACGACGATCAATTACTTCCGACATTTTGATTATGGTTCAATTAACAAAAGGAAAATAAATTTTTTCGTCACAAATCAATTTTATCCATAATTGGTGTTATTCTATTGAAGATCAATCACTTCACCAAATAAGCACAACACATTCTTTTCTTTCTAGTTTTACATAACAATTTATTTTTAACTTATCACAAAATTCAAAAATTTCTTAAATTATATTCTATTATTTAAAAATTTTCCAATCCTCTTCCGTAAAGTTTGACGAACTGTCCGCGTTAAGTGTATATTTTCAAGAGAAAAACCAGATACAGATGAGCTGTATTTGTTGTGGCGATGCTTTCATTTTCACTCGGAAAAACAAAAACGGGAAGGGAAAATGTCTGATGTGGATCCGTTCGTTTTCTCATTGTATAATGTATACTTGTCTTATTTTTAACATAATTTTCATATGAGAATGGCGTCGTCATATTTAACGTCGCCAACAAACAGACATTATGCTGTCGGCGTGTGTCGTGTATGAGCCCCAATATACATTAGGGGAGTCTGTGATCTTCTCAGTATTGTTTGAGATGTTTAGCTTAGTTAGACGGGATATTGTATGCGTTAAAAAAATGAATTGATGAAAATAAGTGATTTTGTCAAATGATCTTTGTGTGTAAATTGTGCAAACAAAAAAATCTTCCTGATCTTATTGAAATTTTCTTTTACCAAGCATTGCCAGGTTGGGATAATTCAATTTGATCATGTGAATTTTATTTTCTATTGAGATTCAATGTGATTCACATCAGAAACAGTCACTGAATAATTTATTGTGCACTCAGAGTTGATTTAAATTTAGAAATTTCGCAATACCATAGACTCAACTTCACTTGTCTGAGAAGTTTTAAAGGATTTTGTGACTCAGATACTGATTAAAACTTCATACCACTTACTTGCCAATTTACTCAGTTGGAGATGGAGTTATTGAGTTGAGTTCAGTTTGTAATTAGTAAATTTTGCAAACAATTGAAAATAATTTGTCCGTTCGGCTAGTAATTTTCAATTCTGCATTCGTTAACTTTTGAAAACTTTTAAGCAAACATTTTGTAATGAATTTTCACCAGAACTTGTCACACCAAACTTACCCTTCGAAAATCAATAACTCTTACTTTTATATATATTTGAAAACTTTCAGTTCAATAAGCCACGTTTCAATAAAGTTTGGTGCTATCAAATATAAAATTATTTACACCATTGGCAAATTATGATTAATTACCAAAAATGTCCTTTGAGAGTTACAGAATAATTTAGAATATTTTTCAGAAGGACATTCTCTGGAGAAATTTCTCGAAAAAGCTTTGGTATCTATCTATATTTAAAAATGAGTTTTATAAATAAAAAATATATGAAGGAAGTTTTATAAATGACCGTGTAGCTTCTGACGTTCAAATCTTTTCCATGAATGAAAGAAGACATTTTGACTGCTTGTTGAAATGATTAAGGATTGATCTGTTACTTGAAATGTCACAACTTGTAGCTTAATAAACTCGTCATTCTCAGGTTGTGTCCAATAGAACATGATAAAACCCGTAAATCGATACTGGTTTTTGTATTTACATTAAAACTTCACTTTTCTGTAACGACAATCGTTGACATAAAAATTTGCATAATGCAGTAGTTTTGCAATATCAAGGATACAATACAAAAGATGGAATATCTAAATAAACAACAAATGAAAAACGCAGACAACAATAGCAACACATGATACTGTAGATAATGTGATATGAAATGGATATAGTACAACAAAATGTGCTTTGTACTGAAATATCCTGGTATAGTGTCATTAGAGATGCTTCTATAGTTGATAGCGTTTTAATTTTGTTCTCTTATACAGAAAACACTAGAAATGATTGATCCATGACAGTAAAATTCTGTGGGTTTTAATTTGCAGACCATCCTTTCACAACGACTGCACACACAAGAACAGGGTTATTTTATAGAATTTAAGGTTTCTAGGGAACGGGATTAAGTGAGAAATAACTTTGAATAGTCGAATATCTGGAGTGTAATGAAAGTTCTAATATAAATAGCTTTTCATCGTTAGCTTGCCAAAGACTGTGTCAATGGGTTGGTTGGTACAAACGATAGTGCCTCATATTCAGTGGCTTTAACTTGACGTCTCCATTCCATTCATCTAGGTTTTGTTGAAGGAATAATTTTATTTTCGTTACAATTCTAACTCACTGAACGAGACCAATACCATGAAAATGTGTTGCACTTCTTGGCTTTTATCCAATTCATATCTAAGCTTTTAACGACACTGTTGTCTTGGTTTGTTTAGTTAGTCTTTTTCGTCACGTTCCAGATTTGAATAAATTTTGATAATGGAAAAAAGGTTTTTTGAATTATTTTAATGGATTTTTCATTCGTTATGGATACATTTAAGTTTTTGATTTAATTCCGGTGAGAGGGCTTTTAAAATAAAATTAAATTAAAATTTTAAACTGGAAAACGTTTTAAACTCATGCATTAATTACTAGATAATTCAAGTTGCACAAATTATAAAATATTTTCCATCACATAAAATGAGTTAATGAAATTCCATGTAAAGTCAACCCTTTGTACAGATTACATGACTTACTTGGCTTATTACCATATCATCCCTTTGTGGAAGATTATAAAGTCAAATTAGGAATTTGTTTACCAACAAGACATTGTTGGTTACCAAGAAGGCTTATTAATTAAATCAAAGATTATAAATAACAATCTTCCTGTACTGTACACGACATGAATTTATTATGGATTCTAATTAACAATAACACGAACGTTAGCATCTTAATTGATCATTGAACTCAGAAACGAAGGAAATTTGTTGTGTGCAACAATTCCTGTAAAATTGGTTCGAAACCTACTGTGCTATTTAACAATTATCCAAAGCTTCAATTGTTAAGTTTACAAAGTCAAATTTAAGAAACTAAAAAATCCGTAAAAATTTCATTGAAAATATCATTTTTAAGTAAACAAAAACGTAATTACTAGAACATGCCCGTGAAATGATTATTATCAACAAATGCCTCGATCCGTGCAAAATGTGAAAAACATATCCTCCAGAGTTTGTTTAGATGTTTTGAGAATCAGTTAATCAATTTCACAGGAATTCTTCAAATTGGGGGAAAAATGAGTTTTTCTAAATGTTTTCTTTAACCTATTAACCCTGAATTGAATTTTTATTTTTGTTTTTAAACTTTTTGAATTCATTTACTTGTTATTCGAAAAAGTTATATTAAGGGTGGCATTTGAATTTGACTTGAACATGAATAAATGAGTTGCTCTAAAAGCGGAGAGACTTTTCTGAAAATGTGTGAAAACTCTTGGGATTAATGACATCATTTGTGTTATTGTTTATTCCTCATATTTTTAACACAAGGCCCTAAACAGAAAAGGACGAAAAATATTAATCAAAATAAGTTTTTCCTTTTATCAGAAAGTTCAATTTATGGGAATGAAAAATCACTTGAATTGATTAATTTCTTTAAAAATTTGGAAATCAGCCAATGCGACGAGACGATAAAACCACATCAAAACGCAAACATTTACGACGATGGTGTAGTAAAAATTTAACAATTCCGAAAAAAATTAGTAATTGAAATTGTAATTACTTTCACTTGAGCAACAAATAAGACATGAATCGTTTAATTTGTGTGAACTTGATAATTTAATTTAACAAAAATAAGGAAAAAACTTCAAACCATTTTCATCGTCACTCCGTTTCCTGATCGATGTTTCTTCAGAGATAGGCTCCAAGCCTGTTCTATCGTTTCTGTCATTCTCACCATCATCACAATCTTCATCGTCATCGTCATCGTCATCTGAAGTATCTACTGTGGCAGAGGAGTCACTGGTTATTATAACACCATTGTCGTTATCTTCATCTGTTGATCCATTACCCTCGGATGCTGTACTATTGGGACGGGATGAACTGACTTCACTCGACAACGAGTCTCGCTTTTTTAATTGCCTTTGGGGTGATGTTGTCGATATTGGTGGCTTACACTTATTCCCATCAGCCACAAGTTCTGCCGATGCCACTAAACTGTTTGAGGAGACTTTTTCACGCATTTTCTTTTTTCTGTATTCACATCAAAATTAATAGAATCCCATTCAATGAACCTTTTAAAAAGTCTTCCAACCCTCAGGGTCTCAACCTTGTCACTTGAATATCGCTGAAATGGCGTATTTCTGCCACAACAAAAATCACTTCAAATCTCTCTGTTTCAAGTTTCCCATTTTTCCGGGAAAATCATTTTTCGCTTTTAACTTGAAATCAATTTCTTACACTGATTCCATTCTCAGATACGCTGATGTGAATCGGAATTGAATTTAAAAATCAATATTATTTTTTCCCTAAACTCACCCCCATCCGAGACAAAACAATGTTTTACACAGAAATGGCAATACACAAGCGAATCAATGTTGAGGTGGTTTACCACCGTATTTTAATATTTCTTTTTCTTTTGTGTACTTAAGACCTTTCCCAATCTGGATCTAGATATACCTCTATACCTTTCATACATAATTTTTTAAAGATAATTCTCACGTTCATCATGATTAACAGAAATTTATTAAGCAAAAATTTTCTTAACCAAAGAGATACACTTACGCGCGAGAAATGTAAATTACCTCATTTATCTGTTTTTAAGTTAGCAATATAAAAACCAAAGCAAAACCTTTATCTGTTCATGAAGGTTCGAGGTAGAATTCGAATACCATCAAAAATAATTATTTCAATTAATTTTCAATACGTTTAAGCAAAGTTAACATATTCTATTTAACGTTAATGTGTATCTAAATAAAATGTTCAATGATTTCAACTTGAAGTTGAAGTTGAAGGTGATTCATGATAATGAACTTTTCATAAAATCTAAATGTGAATGACATCTGGTGTGTCCCAGATTAAGAAGTCTCGAATAAAGCAAAAATAAAATGAAAATTCCTTTTGTATGATCAAATTTTCCTCCAATTATCCTGGCACACTCTTGAATAATCCGAAAGGAATTTATCTCGGATTCAAAAACGACACGGGGAAGATGTGAAATATTGTTCCAAAGAAAAACGGAAAGACTGGCATCGTGCTTGATGGATATATCCTCATGTATACGAGACGTCGCAGTACTGTAGAACTGTCAGGTCTATTCATTATCATTTTATCCTTGTTTGATGAGCATTACTACGCACTTCTTATGCTACTGAGGGAAACAGCACCGAAATCAGGAAAATCCAGGAAAAATCATTTTCCATGAAACGACAACGAATAGAGTGTCAAAAGTATATGTAGGCTTGTCATGAATACCCTGTGTTCTACTTAAATCCAGGGAGTATTGATTGTGTTGTATTTATGTGAGGAGATGGATTTATGCACATTTGTTTGGGGAATGTTGTGGAGCCAGAATGTGAAAAAAAATAAATGATGAAAATAAACGACCACAAGTATGAGAGCAACCAGTGTTCCATCAAAAGGACTCACTCACTTTAATGCATTTCTACTTAAGATGGCTTTCTACGCCTTCTTGGGAAACAAGAGACTTTTGAAAGATATTGACTTCGGATAGAAGAAGTCTGGCAGAAGTTGGATGAACATTTAATTCCTTCCTGTTTTTAGTTTTTTCTACTTCAACTTTTTCCATTCACAGAAAGTATTTTGTCTGGCTGCAATAGAACTGCATTCCTGCAGGGTGATATTAAAAAAATTTTCTTTTACCCAACAACACTACACGCGTTTCATGCAGACTCAATTTACATTTCAAGGAATCATTTACTTTAAATGCTATTTTCGGGATGTTGCACTATACGACGCTGTATAAGGTTATAGGTTAAAACCATTCCCTATAAAATCCATAAATTCCTTAATACTTTCAAACTGTTTCTCCAATAAACTAACTAAAAACTTTTCACCAGTCTACAAGTTTTACCCGGTTAATCCATGAAAATATCGAGAAATATTTTTCGTAATTGTATTTTCAAGTATTTCACGTTTCAGTTTTTCATGCCTCACGTGCACAAAATTTTTCAACTTAAAAATCCACCCCCAACCTTGTGGCACGTGAAATGATTTTAACTTAAAATCGATTTTTAATTTAATCGAAAAGTCGTGTTTTTAATTAAAATTACTCTTTAATTGATTTTGGTAATAAAACTTTAACGCCTTTGGGTTTGGATTTTCGATAACGTAAACTTATTCCTTTTATTAAAATCAATTGCTGCCTACAACTTTTGAGAAAATATGTATCTTTTAAATTTTTAGCATTCGAAAATTTTCAATTGAACATTTTTCTTATTGAAACAAAATTGAAAATTCATTAGATTCTTTTGCGGTTTCCGTATTTTTTCAATATTTTAATTGCTTCCGGGCTTGTACTTCAAAAGCTTTTTTTTCATTTGCAAATGTTTCAATGATTAAATCTGTATCTGTATCTAATCGAAGCAAATCTATATTGTTTGAATTACATCGCTTTGAGAAAATATCGTATTTTGTATTTGAATACCTGAAATCAATATCAATTCAATAAGAGATTTGTAAATTACATTCCCATAAATAAATCTTTGGAGTATCACAAATACTATGGAAATTATGAAGGATTGTGAATGTAAGACGATGGATATTGTGCTGTTGTATCAATAACAGAAGGTTAATAATGTAATCAGTTCAATTGGACTGGAAATGAGTGATTTTCAGAAACTTTTCAATCCTCAAGTGATTTCGAATAAAGTTTTCACAAAAATTTTTTCTCAGCGTGAGAGCTATAGTAGTTATTTGTGATCCTCCAAATAGAAGGTTCCTAATGGCAATGCCCTATAACAAGCATAATTTGGCATGAAATTCAAAATATTTTGGCAGAAATCTTTGAGAAGGGTATGTTTCCAGTCCTTAGAAATTTTTCATTTTACCGAGTTTGATGCCAATTTCATTTCGTGTTCCTTTGAATTTAGCCAACAACATGTTTCGCGTTTAAACTTTAATGCAAATAAAATGGAGGATAAAATGCAAATGCCGCGTTATATCATGCTATACAAAACATCATTTTGAAGTTGAGAAATTTAAATTTTTACACAACAAAATTTATTCAAACTTGTTTTGCCATTTATGTGTATAACAAATATCCTTTGATCAGGATATATTACCGCGTGTAACACTGTAACACATTTTTAATAAATTTTTTTAGATTTCATTATATTTATTAACTCACATTTCAAGTAAACAAACAAAACTAAATCATTTTCACCAGCACAAAACCGGATAACTTCACTTTCCGCGCACGAAATTTGGAAACAAATCTCACAAAATGATTTTTATCCCAAAAGACCCGGTCGCGGTACAAACATCAACTGAGGAAAATGTGAATCTATATTTATCCCCGGCTCTTCTGTAAACAAACAAAGAGTGACTACGAGAAACACCACGATGTTACCGTACTTAGTCACGGACTAAAACATCCGTCTAGTAATCCGCCTAGAGGAGGAATAGCAGTACGGTTCACAACGCGTCTGAGGAGATAATCTCGTTACTCAACGATTATCAATTGATCTGGTCGAAACTCTTTGAACGACCGCTTTCAATCTTCTTCTTCTTAAACTTGATTGCAATTATATCACTCGATGCGGTATCAATTAATTATTCGAAACGTTTCTCTCAAATAGTAGAATTTGGCTAAACTGTAGCCACTGCTATCCATCCAGAATTTAATTTTAGACTTTCACCAGTGAAATAAATGCACATGTGACACACAAACAACAATCCTTCTTCGCTTCAACTGTTTTAACTGATTAAATGTTTATTTTCACTGGAACTACATGTAGAATTGACCAGTAAATGGAAACAGATGGCGTTAAGAAAAACATTTCCTTGAGGAAATCCATTCAAATTGAAGTGAAGTTGAAAGGCATTTTTCCTGAAAAACATCATGATTGAAAACTTCAACAGTTTTAAAGATTTCATTCTCTTCAAATTTCCCACTAAAAGTTAAAAATTTGTCACATTTGGAGCATTGAATTTCCAAAAATTAGTGACTCCCCATTAACTTGAACTGATTCGTTTCCTGGTCATAATTCCTTCTTTTATGGATTACTTGATGTTTGAATGGTTTCGAAAAAGAGAAAATGAAAACTTTTTACAAAATTAGATTGTCTTAAAATTAATTACCTCAACGTCTCGAAGGTGTGTGCTCGTGACAATAGACAAATTGGAGGCAACTGATCTTTCAAAAATTTCAAACAATCGGATTCAGTGACAATTTTTCGTTCCCAATTAAAATAGAATCTGTGGCAAATGGATCTACGCCCGGAAATAGCTTCAAAGACAAATAATGGGGAATAAATCGAAGTTTCAGTGACAAGCTGATTCGAATGATTTGAAATGGAAAATTCTTAATGTCTTATTCAACGTTCTTCCGGAAACACTAGAAACTTTCTTTAATGTGTGACATATCGATGTGTCATTTTCTCATCACTAGCACTTCATATTGATTTGAGTAAAAATTTTTTGAGTGATTTATCTTATAGTGTATGCCAGTGCATTTGTAGCTTGTGCATTTTAGCGTGCTTAAGTACTGAATTGTATCATCTTACAAGTGCATTGTGCTAAGTGATTTGATAAGTGGCATTGCATGTTTGTGCTTCTTTAAAATGGAACATCGTACTGAGATTGCACCTCTTCTATATGCTTAAATTGAATTTTTCCTTCAGTATTCAAAGGAAGTTTTCTTAAGTGGTTAAAGTGATATGCATTTTCTTTTGAAAATTTTTGAACTCGACAAGTAATTTGAGACCAGGATCAAATTTTGTTCAAATCGATTTCGACTTGTCAAGATTATTTCCATAAAAAAGAACATCTTCTCGAAGAAAAGCTTCTCTTCTGGAAAAGTGACAGCATTGGACAATTATTTAGATGAATAGTTTTTTCTTATGTATTATATCTCAACAAGGGTTTTCCACATAAATATGAAACTTATTTGTGTCAAATCATCCGGCAACAAATGTCCAAAGAAGTGTATGTCATTGAAATTTCGGGACACTCATTCAATAGTCCAGCATAACAAATAGGGTTAAAGTTCCTAAATCAACAAGCTTTCACACTGAATGATTTTCCCATTTTTTCCTTCGTAATCGGTAACGAAAACATGTGATAACATCACACTATCTCAGTTTGTGTACATCCATTTCAAGAAAATTGATATTTTTGTCATGGAATCGATCATAAAAAAGAAGTGATTTGAAAGGACATGTACCAGAATAGGTGTGTTTGAGTATATGTCCTTATAGCAAAATGTTTTCATAAATATTTATCCTCTAACCATTAGGGAATTGTTGGAGCTAATGTTTTTCTACTGGAAAGGATTCGATGGGATTTCGTAATAGACACGACGATAGTTTTGAAGGAATAATCCATTGAACACTGCATTCTCCTTGAATAATCTATAAATAGTTTTCTCTTGTCTTCATAGTGTTCTTCACACTTTCTTGATTATTTTATTACCCTCGGGGGGAAAAATGTTTCCGGCACTCGATGGGCATCCATCTTTTCATAGCAAGTATCACGTGTTAGTTGGGTATATGCTCACTGGTTTCTTATTGTTATTCAATTTTATTGCTTATAAAATCTGAAATATACAGAACTTCATGAACTAACTAACCGGAAGACAACATGAAACTAACATAAACACAAATGCAACAGATTTTGTTGCAAGAATTCGAACTTGATAATATGGCAACAGTTGATTCCATCTCAATCCTCAACTATCCGGAAAATTATGCAACTAATTATGGAATTGTTGCGGCTACAAATGGTCCATGGCTACATGCAATAGCGGATAGATGTATTATATTAACACAGTCTAGTTCCAATGGCAATGACCGCATAGAACGATATTTTGCACTTAATTAGCATTTTGCAGTGATTTCAAAATAGCACCACAATCGATTTCTGTGTTTTTACATTAATTCTTTATTATATACGAAAACTACTGTGTGTCCCTAGTATTGAATAACGAATTTCTGTAATATCTACAACTTTACGCACTTACCATTATTGTAGTAATGATTATATGAACAAGTTGCTTACCTGTAAAACAAAAGAAAAATATTTTTATACCTTTTTATGATAAATTAAGTGATATTATAGTAGTTTTACTTTTATGTGATGTCTATGTGGAATCATTGATTATATGGACTCAAAGCTAAAATCCATTTCAAAGAACACTATTCACATGCTATGCCAATACAGCCTAAATCAATACGTTTGAGCTAAACCAGATGTAGTATTTTAGTATGCAATTCAATTTTGTAAACAGCTTTATGATTCGAACGAAAAAAAGAAAATTTCAAGCTTTATCAAAAATAAATGGAATTGTTGCTTTATGCCGTGATCTGGTTTTTTCGCAATATCTGGTGTGCGAAAGAGTTATCAGAAATTCTATTCAAACCTTAAATTTATTTTAAATTGTTTGAAATATTCTCATGAATCAGCAGATAAACAAATTTATATCGTTTTCGGATAACATTTGACGTGAAATTCTTAAATAAATTTAAGAGTTTATTTATGGTTTCAGATGTTGTTCACAAGAATACGGGAAGAGATATACGCAACAATAAAGTTTAAATTCAAAATCTATTTCCAAGTAGATATTCAATGCAGATAAAAAAGTATCTATTTCTGTGTCAGTTTAGTTATCAGTTTTTTGTCATAAAGCAATGTCAATGATTCCAGAGAACTTTGATGTCGTTATCTTTATCTGGTCGAAGGTTTTTGTTTCCCTTCTGTAGAAATTTCTGCTTCAAATAATCGTTTGTTCAAATTTAAGTACTTTGTGTGATGAGTTGGAAACAAAAGAACAAACGACAAATTCTTTAGTATCATTTTCATTAGAACCAACTGTTTAATTCCAGGACACAGGACAGGACATATGAAAAATCACACAATGCCAAAACTTTTGGCCACAGTTTAGATTAGACAAGATGCAAAAGCTAAAGTTGACCACATAAAACCAAACATACTTGTTGATTTTAAAATAATGTTTACATAACAAACAAATGTTCATTTTGCAAGCTTTTGCGACTTTAAGGATTTGAAAAGTTTTGTTTGTACAACACACAGAAAACCAATTTCGTATTAGAGTTCTTTGTGGAAAGGATATGAGTTTCGTTTATTAAAGGACTTGAATCCAGTTACATTTCTCCTTCATTTAAAGCTAAGGATAAATAGGAAAAATTCCTTTGATCGATAGTATTACCAAAACTCTAACATTGTCTGAAGGATTTTCTTCCAGGATATGTCATTAATCTTAATGAAAGTGTTTCTCCTTGTCTCATATTGTGGTGTGTCATGGAAAAAATTTCCCACACAAGAGACAGTTGAGACAATTTTACTTCCTACACAAAACTATCTTCCCTATTAGGTTGATATGATTTATTGGACAAAATTTCCATCAGACGATTCCCTTAATCCAGGACACGGCATGTGGAATTCAAGTTGTGGAATTGGAAGTTTGTTGAGCGAAAAAACCCAATAACTGTAGTTATCCTGTTTAGGAGTTGTCGTTAGTTAAATTGTTGAAAATGTTTACGACACTTTTATGACTTTCTTGTATTTGTTTATTGCGTGTTTATTGACGACATCAAATTAATCGCTTAAATCCATATTGACAATTAAGGGAATTTTTTAAAGATTTCAAATTTAATAATTTACAGAGTCAATTACAGAAATCATTCTATCCTACTTGATTAATTAATTTTCACATTGAGAAATATTTTCTTTTTTTGTAAATCCATTTTCTTAATTAATTTTTACGAAAAGTGTCTGGAACACTTCATTCTCATATCTTGGATTTATCCAGGATTCAAGATAAATATCAATAAAAAATGTACCCCAAGTCATTTTCATTTTCCGGGAACAAAATAAATTATCTTTCCCAGTTTAACATAGATACCTATACTCCTTGATCTATTTCTTGATTATTATGAATTTCTTCGAATAGCAAATAAAAATAAGAAATATGAGATATTGTTGCCGCCAACATCTAGGTGTTATAAATCTTGTGTCCTACTAACCGTCGACGCAATATCACTAAGCAACGAAGAATCAGTGGGATATTGAAAATCAACACTTGCAGTTCACGCACAAGATTTACGCATATGTACCAACATCATTTTGTTACTTTTATTCATATAGATATATATATTACATAACCTAGAAATCCTTAGAGAAAACATCAGGTTTTGTTCCATCAGCTCATCCCAACTTATGCAAATTTAAATCTGCTTTTTTATGTAAATTGCAAACTTAACGAAATAAATTCCTTTTAATTTGTTCATTCCTCCGGGATAGTATACGTGTATTGTTTATCCCATACAGAATTAGCACATGTACATGTGCATGTAAGTAGTCCTTTTCAAAGAATAATTTTCCCTAATGAATCAAAGTGAAATAATTTCATGTAGAAACCCTCTGGCATTTGCACAATGTCGAGGTGCTAACTCAGATGTAAGGGGTGCTCACAGCTTGAGTTGATTAAAATAAAAAGTTTAACACTACTAGAAAGTTTCTCTATGTAGTTGTATAGTTGTAATTCGCTGTACTTCTATTTTAGGATGAAAATGTCCCTCATTTGATTTACAACCGACATGTGTGAAGGCTCTTCTCGTGTCATACAAGTGCAAACATAACCATGAGCTGTTAGGGAAATCTAAATTTAGTCCTCAAAAGGGAACTAAAAAATTCAACGTAGTGTCGCGACATTTAGATGAAAAATTCCATGACTTCACATTTAAAAATTTTATTTTTTCATTTTGTATCAAAATTTCCTTCAACATGGCTTGAGTAATTTGTCGGTTTCCATGAAATATTTCCTTAAAGAAAATTAAAATGTTCGAATTCCATTCTCTGGGGAATTTTTAAATTTCAACAATGGACAAAATATTTAAGGCGATATCATCAAATAAATTTAAGTAATTATAAGGCTTTAAATGAATGAATACAATTGTTGTTGGAAAAACTTTTCCTAAATAACACGTTTGAAACAAACCACAAAGTGTCATTTTTCATGTCAGAAAGTTTAGTATCAGTACAAAAATTAGTTTTAATTATTGTTGAAAACCAACGAGACTTGAATTAATGAGGATAATTTGCAGAAAATCGTGTTTAATTTGTGTTCAAAATCGACCACAGTAATAATTTATGAATGACAATTTCATCGATTGAAACAAATTTCCAATATTGGCAAAAAGTTTAACAGACACTAAAACGTTATTTAACTATTAGACACGGGGATTTACCCGTAATCCTCGGTAAGGAAGGCAACATACAAAATTATATCAGTTGAATGGTGTGAAAATCAAAAAAACAAAATTGTCTCTCAGTATCTAATACATACCCATGTCGTGTTAGGATCTGACAAACTGTCACACGTTCTATTCGAGTTGACATAAATGACACCCTCGAACTCACTCCTATCCCAGGGATAAATGTCCTGGGACGACCTGTGAAAGAATGGCTCGGCATATTCAATAAAGTCACCCCCTGATGATGTTGACGATGTTACAATTTGTGGAGCTGGTGGAGCTGGTGGAGGTTCCAATGGTGGCGGAATGTATTTCCTAATCGGTCGTCGTATTGACGATCCTCCAACATCCTTGTGGAGTCCATCACGAATCGATAGTGAAATATAGTACGGAAAGCAACTTTGAAATAATGGTGAGAACATTTTTACATTTACACTCCTTTATATGCACATTGTCAATTTTGCAAGCTGTCAGCAGGGGATGATATACTAAAAGTTCAATGGAGTAGTCACTAAATAACGTTGTGTCTTGTTTAACCCTTCACCGAACTTTTGCTTCTCTACACTTTATTGTGTTCACTTAATAGACTACTATAAAATAAAAGCTACAGGAGTTTCACATTGAAACAGGCCAAGGATATTTTACATTCTATCACTTTGTCTTGATGACTAAATTGAATTCACCACTTTGCGTCTGTCATCGATTTTTGTCCTTAACAAATTAAATTAGAACACGATCTAAAACAACGAACTGGATAAGACCTCATTCTGTCCATTACGGAGCAGTGACAGCAGCACAAAAGATTGTAGATGCCCTAATTGTCTCATTATAGAAATTTCGTATATTCTACACCTACACAATATACATATATTTTGACTCCAAGGACTACATGTTATAAATGTTAATCAAAATTAACTACGATTCTTCAAGAAAATTTATGCGAAACAGCTATTTGCTTTATTTTCCGCCCAAACTTTTTGATACATGACTTCATTTCAGATTGGATTTGGATTTATATCCTTCATTCTGGCAATTAAAACCCATTCATATCAATCTGATTAATGTAGACGTATGACCAAAAATACACCTGGATTTCCATATAAATTACAGAAAATAAGGATGAATTCCTGTGAGGATGAAAGTTTCGACCACAAGAAGAGTTATAAATCAAAATCCTTATCGGAATTAAAGATGTTCATCTATCATTCAATTTCGAAAGGTATGATACAATGATATGCTGCTGGTGGTCCAAATTTGAAATATAGTCAAAAGTTTCAAAATCTTCTTAAAACTTAAAAGAAAAATAAATTTCTAATAATCGTAAGAAACAAAAAAAGAATTTTATTAGTCATTTTCATGTAAAACTTTTTGTAAGAGTTTTTCTTAAGAAACTTTTGTTTATTAAACTTGGTAAGAAACTTTCTAACTAAATCTACAGACAACATCTGAATCCATTTCTAAGTAGATATTTTCCTTAAAAACAGAATTCTCTTTTAAGTGTAATTTGCAATTTAAAAATATTCCTTTTCACAATACAATACAAGAAACAGGAGACGTCCTAATTGGATACAGTGCGGAAAGCTTTTGCTTCAAAGTGGACCAAGAACGCACAATCGCCCTGAGGAATGTTATGAAATTAACCTCAATTTCTAACCCCATTCTACACCAAAACAAGGTCAGTGGTCACAATATTTCTAAACATAACAAAAGAACATCAACCTGAGAGTAGGATCAGGAGATGAAAAGCATTGCGGCTATACTAAATAAAAGCTTAGAATTGAGTGGTTTAAATACAAGGGAACAGACACCCTGAATCCTTTAATCCTTCAAACTTTGTAGTCCAACGAACTTTTTTTTTCTCACAGTGTGGTGCATTTGTTCCGGATGGAAAACGAACAGCTATTGTCATTTACCCAGAAGGGAGGACGGTTGAAAGACTCCATCTTTTATTCTTAAGACATTTTTGTTTTATATTTTAGTTTATTTTCAATGTAAAATGACACGCAAACAAGAACAGAAAGTCGAAGAAAGCATATTCCCAACAGTTTTCCACAATTTCAACGTAACAATGACGAGAAATGTCCTTCCATATCCTTGTGATATGGAGAAACAAAGAAACAAAAACACACATACAAATTTTATAAAACTTCCTTCGTCAACTCTTTTCCCTTTTTTTTATTATTTGTTCTAAAACTTTTCACTTTAAAATTCACATTTTCCGCTTCCGATCTCCGGAAAGGTAATTTATCAAATCGAACACGTTTTGAATAAATTTTAATAAAATAATCCCGCCTGATGTCCGATCATATAATATCCGCACTGATAAAGGATTTACCCTGACACAACCAGCCTGACACAAAGTACGTGAATAAAAAATTCTGAAAAAATTGAATTTTCCTACCCTAATGTCATTAAAGAAACCGAAAAACTGATTTTCCAAAAATAAATAAAAGTCAATTTTTCGTTTTGTGCTTTGTCTTTTTCATACCATCGATGGGAAATTTCAAAGGGAAAATATTTTTGGAAAATTTATTTGTGTCGTCTAATAGCCATTTGCAGAGGCAAAAGATAACACTCAACTTTCTTAATATGAGAACATGATTTTCCATTTCCTTGGAAATATATTTCCTATTCTAGAGAGGAAAATTCATGTCTTTTACCATGTGTCACTTGTACAAAGTGACAGAATTTTCTCAACGTTTTTCCAATTCCCATTCGTTCCAAATAGATAAATCAAAATATTTTATGGTGAAAATCGACGTTTTGGAAAATCCCAAAGAAAATCTCTTTTGATGAAATTATGACCAAGATGCTTCCTTTTGAATCTCTGAAACTGTTTAACACTTTAAAGAAAAGTTTAATTTTATCCTGTTAGTAACTGCATCAACACATTTCAATTCACAAGAATAATATCCTTTTTTAAGCTCCATTGAAAACTCTTTGCTATCGTAGCAAAAAACATAAAGCTCCCTTTAATTCAGCATATAAGCTCATAAAGGTATGACATCGCATTTGTCCAAAATATATGGAAAAGTGAAAATGTCCTTACGATTAACAGGGGGTCAGGATGAAAACAGATAAATCCTCAAATTGGATTCATTTTGTGGAATCCACGTTGGTGAGGGATACTCGTAAACAACAATTTTGATGATATCCAACCCTTATAATAGGTTATTGATTTGTTCAATTTCATACCAACGTAATATGTATAATGCAAGGATAAGAACTGGATTTTGTTCAGCATTTTTCTTGTGATAAGGGTTTACAACAAAACCAAAACATCTTAGAAACAATCAATCTACTCTAAGTGAAAAAGTCATTTTTACCAAATCCTTGAATGTCTGCATCAGCAGCAAGGTGGTTGACACACTTTCCGGATGTTATTCCTTTTAAGGACAACATAGCAATTTTTTCTTATTCTTAAAGATTGTAAATGAAATCGAGTCCATAGAAAATGTATTTTTCCACAAAAACAATTCCATGAGTTGAACATGAAATTTGTTCCTGAAAATTGTCGTTGTGTGAAGGATATAGCTTTAACTGATTGCATTCGAAACATTTTGCCTGGAAGTCAGTAATACTCTATTAAAAATTTATGTCATTTGCATTCCAGCTAGTCACACGACATTCTGTGACTGCCAATCCAAGTTTTGTGATTTGATTCATTTAAAATGCGAATTATCCACGTGTCACATGCAATTTTGGTTTTCACTGAAACTGACAGATCCTCTGAGAAGCAGACACTCATGGAAATTAATTATGAAAAATGTTAAAACGGTTTAAAATAGAACATATCTCTACATTTGATTGTTTGCAGTCACTTTAATTAGATTACATCGCTTGACCCGATGTGGAACAAAAAGGATATTAACCCATTAAACTCTTCAAACAAATTTATGTAGGTACAATCAAGTTCAAGAAAAACAGGATAATTGAATTCTCCATTTAAAGTCTTTAATACCATAGAGTTAAGGCCACTTTTTCATACAAACATTTAAATGTGGTTAAAACTCGGATTCAAGATAAACTTACCGGTAAATGAGTATCCAGCCAAGTGTTTATGATTCCTGCAGTTATAGGATCTGGTGACGGGGCAAGTGTTCCAGCTTGTTGCAATGACATTGCAAGAGATTGTGCTGATGCAAGGACACTAGCAGACTGGACCACTGATGCACCATCTTGATTTGTGTTAAGTCGGTTAGTTGCACCTGAAAACAAAGAAAGAGAAACAATTTTATTCAAAACATTCATTTTCAATATTATTCAAAAGGGTTCCATCAAACCCACCATTCTTCTTCCCATCGTAACCATTCAAATGGATTGTCGATGCCAAATCACTGTTTTCCCTCGAGCTAGGATTATTACATGAACGAAATAACCACCACCGGGTCATACAGGATAATTTACTTTTTGCCACAAGAGCCAATTACTTGGCTCACAGTGGCGTTCAGTGTAAACTTAATAAATCAACAATTGTGTTAAATTTAATAAAGCCAAACTGGCTATCACGAATTTATTTTATTATATTTACAACAAAATACTTTCACAAAGTTTTCCAATTTCTAATAACTTTGTTAAGTGAAATTAATGAAAATTAATTGAAAAACCAAAACAAAATGCACTTATTAACTTGTAACAAATTTCATTTACGCATCACCAACAGAAAACCACTGTAAAATGGAATTTTATTTACAAATAGAATTTAATTTTATTTAACTTTTTCGCATATTAATTCAACAAAAAATTTAATTATATTACATAACTCAAGTAGCACTTCGCTCCGATTGCACAAATCACAAAAATTCAACTAAAAAATGTCTCCGACACAAAGTGACTTCATGTCCTACTATTTTTATTTTTTATTTTTTATTTCAATTCAACTGAATAAGCTAATTCGTCATGTTTTAAGTAATCGAACAAAACACGATTTATTGAAGCTATTGATATTCAAGGTAAGTACAAGCAGTGAATGTTGTTTATTATCATTTCATTTCTTTTCGAGAATAATTTTATCAAGTGCCGTCTTGATAAGGAGAACGATAAATAAGAATTTGAAATATGTGACGCAAAATCATATCTATAGAATTTTGTTAAGTATATATTATCGAATAGAAAATGCTCACGGGTTTGTTGCCTCACCCACATCTACATCTCTTCATTTATCCCGACATATTGTAGTGTTATACAAGCGCAGTGTTCAATTTTTATTCATTTTTTGTGTGAACTAGCTCAGTTTGTATAAAAATATGTTATCTAAATTGACAGTTTCAAAATATCACGTCATCTTGATTGAGTGGTAAATCTGATCTAACTAAAACTGAACTAACTAACGAACTGATTTCTTAATTAAATGTAAACTAAATAGTTCACCAACTACTCAACTGTAGTTCTTTCTCTACTACAATATATTTTCAAAAATGACGGTTGGTTGAATGTATGTTAAATGTTTAAGGACTTAGGACGCCACACACGGAGCTACCGGAAAGCGACTGATTAGTGACTCGAATTAGTAACCAGTTTTCTTTGAATGACTTCTCATATAAACAAATGGGACGCCACACACGGCGCTGCATTTTGCAAACTGGTTCATGATTCCTGGAAACCGGTTTGTAATAGTCACCAGCGGACTGGCAACGTTTTTTGGTCGCTAACAAGTCAGGAACTGGTTTGTAACGCAAGTTACCAAACAGTTTAGTTTAGTTTTAGTAGCTCCGTGTGCTTATTGGATTATTGGATCTGTTACCGAACTAAACGAGGGAACTAATTTCTTGATCAACAGCAAACAAGTGAAAGATATACAAATCACAAGATATACAATGTAGTTCTTCAAACTAAGGAACTAAGTTCTAATAAGAACGTCATGTAGAGTTTCGTGACATAAAGAACGGAAAATTTCTGGGAATTTTCAATTTTATTATGATTGAATTAAATGCAGTTAATTATAAAAGTTGCTGAAAACAATGTACGACGATCTACTTTCATTTTTAATAAGGTTAACAACGTAATAATCCATAAAAATGTGTTCCAGACTTATTGTTTTCGTAGTAAATTTATTTTCCATAAAATTACTCAAAGTGAAATGTTACAAGATGTCACATGTTTTCGTGAAAAACATTATCTAGTTTTGAAATGGCCTGACGTAAAACAAAAATTTTTATTCTTTCCCTATCTATGCAGATAACCTCATAAACGTGATTGCCTTTGGAAAACTTTCAATTTTAAAGGATTTATATCAGTATCCTTTAAAAAGGATTTTGATTTCTTCAAACTGCATTGATTTAAATTTTGATGGTTTTCTTGTGCGTGTTGTGGCTGGAAAATAAATCACGTTCATTGAACGTAATTTATCCTTAAAGAATATATAAAATTTTCATTTTCTTTACATGTGCTTAAGGATACGATAGAGGGAAGACTTTTCTTTGTGGGTATAGCATGTCGTGAACATCTTCCCGTTTGAATAGCATTTAAAAACGTTTGTATAACATAAATCGTACGTCATAACAACTGTACAATACGGAAAACACGAGGCATATCCATTTGAATTTGTTGCGTAATGAACTCATAACGTGCCAGTTACTGGTGTAGCTAAAGGACTTGAACAGGTCCTCTCATAATAATAGCAAGGGAAATGTCTTGATAGTGTTAAGGTGATTCTCTAAAGAAATGTAACCGGAAGCTATTCATTTTTATGGAATGAACTTTTTATTGACTTCTAACGTTTATGAAGTATTTTATGTTGTTTACAAGTATTATGGTTAAAGTTAAGTAGACAGACTTAGTTGGATTCTTGTATAATACCCTTACTACTGCTTCCGTGAAGTCCTTCATAAACATCTTCAGTCATTATACCTTTTATAATGTGCGCAATATAACCTGGTTGTCTTATTGTCCTTACTTCGAATTCAATTCTAAGAAATTTCATTTAAAACTCAGCATTCGTTTGCATATTCCGCTGGAAGTGAACAAGAAAATTCAATTCCTTTTCCAGCAGAGCATTCAAGATATTTGCATTGAATCCTTAGGTTAATTTAAGTTTTTTAATTAGTACCTCGTCACTTTTTGTTAATAAAGAATGCTTCTCGTTGTATAAGTATTTTAAATAATAACTGAACGAAACAGACGCTTTGAAAACAATATCTGAGTACCTGCATGGAGGGATCTCAAAGGACTTTCATATTGAAAGAAATTGCTATAATTGAAAATTTGTCATGAAATTGTTACGAATTCATATGGAGTCCTGAAAGAATTCTAAACATTTTTGAAGCTGCACAGTTAATTTCAAACAAGCAAACGTAATTGGTTTGCTGTCTGTACATAAAATTTAACTTAATTTCTTGGAATAGCCAAAAGGATATGAGGCAATTTGTTTTGACGACAGAAAAGTGAACATTTTGTAAAACAAAAACTAATTCACCAGGAAACAGGAATGCAAACATGAGAAAATAATTTCGTTCTTCCGGTTACCAACGATTTTTTCTTCTACAGAAAGCTTTAATTTTCCAACTTCAAGTGGAAACTACCAAAACTTGGTATAACTCGGCACATATTAATACAAGGATTGAACATTATACACACATGCTACTCAAGTGGGAACATAGCACTCCTCTACAATGTTTCCTTAATAATATCTCCTTTCAAAACTCTGTTTGTTTAAAGCGCAATTTCGTGCTTGAAATCTTTAAACTTTTCGACAACCACATAAGGAATTTTCACGCTACATCACACGAGATATTAAATAAGGATGGCCGTTATCAAAATTGTCCAACATGTTGGTGTTAATTCGGATTTTCGGGACGAGAACACGCAAGAAACAGGAACGTGGGGACGTGTTTAAATTTGTTCTTTGGCATTTAAGAATGTGGGTATCTCCAAGGACGAAGAGACTCTACCTGAAACTTCAAGACACGGTAAGTATTTTGTCTTTGGAATAAGACAATTGCTACTTAAACACGATTAACCCTAATGGGACGACATTTAAACCCAGAAGTGGGATTAGATGAATTTTATATTTCGTTTATTGTCATTCTTAAGGTTTCTCTTCCAAGAAATGTTTGTTGTTTGGTGAGAAATGTCGCGGAAATTTTGGTTGGAAAATTTTATTATCCCACTTTCCACTGAACATTGAAGTATTTGTCTTCTAACGGAACAATACGGAATTAATAAGAACAAGACGTGGAAATGATTTGTTATTCTTATCAATTCACTTCAAATGCAAAGTTTGAAATATAAGTTGTAACTATCTAGAAACTTTGCAAATTTTGTATAGAAGACAAGATATTTCTTGCAATTTCAAAATCCACTCATGCAATTTAAATGAACAAATAGTTTAACCTATTTTAAATTCTGTAAAGAACAAAAAGTATATTGTTCAAATGGACAAATGTTTCGTCGTGTCTAATGCAATTAAACAGGAAAAGCAAAGATTGTGAGTCCATTTCCAGTATACAGTCTGCTGTCTAGTGGCAGATGTCCATTGCCTGCAGGTTTGTACCTGTCACTAAGTAAAGCTACATGCAGCTATTGTAAAGTATCAGATGTCGTCAGTACAAATAAAGTAAAAAAATTTATGAGGACATAGTTGTAAGATGGTATCATCTCGAAAGAATCCTTTCAGTATAGTTACGAGTATTTGCGTAAGAATCAGATGACGAAATCCTAGATAATCCCGACAGAGAACAGGATGATGGACGGAGGGATTTCCGGTTTTACTGATGCGGGTGGAGATTCAGACAGCTCCACTTCCCTTTATTATTTCAAACTTGTATTAAACACATCCCATTGGTTGAAGTAAGCAAATTATTAAAGCCTGACTAAAGTAGATACTCATTCGAGCTCATATATTTCATTGGAACGCAACGAGTTGGTTTTGGTAGTGTTTTTAATATTCACCAGAATTTATCAGCCCACTTTATGTGCCACATATTTCGTTCAGTTATGAATATCGATCCGAGTTGTAAATAACACCATCATACAAAGGAGTTATCCTTTTCAAGGATATGTGAAAGCTGTCCCAACGTTTAATTTTACCAGTTGTTTAATGATGCGGAATCAAGCTCAATGTTGCGGCAATTCAAGAATGTTCCAAGGGTGAATATTCTATTCCCAACCATATTAAGTTATTTTCGTTCATTTCAATTTTATTGGTTACAATATTAAAAAAATATTACCATATAATGAAATATTTTCTAGTAAAATTATTATCATATGATTTTAATATGTTTTATGTACATTATATTCATGACGTTTTTGAATTTTTGCTTCTAGTTAAATCAAAATTTAACCCCGTCAAAAGTTTAAACTTCTGCATATGAAATGTCTTCGCAACATTATGAATACACTGAGTACGTCCTTAATTTTGCCTAAATGAATGCACATATGTCATAAAGAGGCAAAAGCACAGAGATCCAGACAAACTTAACATATAGAAATGAAAGCAAACGTTAATTGAAACTAAGAAATCCTTAGAAGTTTCTGTCAAATTATACGTCTTTGAAAATGCGACTTGACAAGGAAGCAAGTTGATTCAACTCAGTCTTTTGATCGTTTTCCAACGCTAGACGCATTAAACCTTACGAATCTAATTACAAGAACGAACAACGACCTTAGTTTTATGGATAAATTCAATAGATTTTTGAGAATATCTTAAACAAATAAAACAATAATTGGTTTCACTTGCATTATCCCTTGAACAAACGGATATAATACCTGAAGTCTATATGCTCAGGAGTTATCCAGTTATTATCGGATATTGTGACTGACATCTATAGAGGATGCTAGTTTCAAATTAACCAAAGCAAAATGTCATGAACTTGCCTAGAGCTATCGTTTAAGTACAATCATTCTGAGGGATTTCATAATTGTCAATGTCTGGGTTTATTGATTTTCATTTCAACTTTACATGATTCTTGTATCGATTCAATAAAAGCGCAACATTGCATTTTCAGACATCTTCCCTTAAGGGATATAATAATTTAGCGCCCCTTCTATGTCCCTTTTTTATTCGATTTTCATCTAAGAAATGGAAAAGCCTTATAAATATTTAAAAACCTAGATTTGATAAGAAGTCTGCAACTTTCAAACGTAAAAAGTCACTTAAGCGAAAGTATGGAAGTCAAAGACCGGCTGTAGTTCTAGAGAACTTTATCCCGCCTAGGTTCTTGTGGTAAAAGAAATGTATATTTTTTTTCCAGAGCCCAAATGCACCTCAACAACTACATGAAACAGCCGTTTACTCAACATTTAATATACCGGGTTGGTAGCTCATTTGCACGTCTGCGGCGTAGAAATTTGTTGCTTCACCCAAGGGTGGATTCAGTACATGCTACCCTCAAAGGCTGATTGTACCCACGAGTACATGTACTTATATATATATCCACTCATTCCCGGTATCTTCCATTTCTCAAAGAAAGTGACTTCCACCATTACCGTGGTTTGAATGTTTCGTTCAACAAGTGGGCTTTTTCCTTATAAACCTTCCGAGGGTGGCTTTAGTCTTGAAACTACTTTTCGACTAGACAAGAAATTATTTGAATTGAGAAAAAAAAGACATTCCCCAGAGAAAGTTCCGAATATAATATAGTGAAAAATGATGCTGTTACACGACACTTGAATATCCTCTGCAGGATGGTTCGCGAAAACGTTATGAATAATTTTTATAACTTTTTTAACTGCATTTTTTCAAAACTTTTTTAAAATTAAAAATAAATAAATTATGATAAAAATTCTAGTTCTAGTTATTTCATACTTTATATTTTCACTGGTGAACCAAAAACAGAATCACAATTTTAAATTTTTAAAGCGAAAAATAAAAATTTAATTTAACTACAACCGACACTTTTTTGCACCACCGAAGGATTTAGCAGGTGATAACCCGGCAGATGTTATTGTCCGGATGCAAAAATATATTGAATACAACACGTTACGTCCTGTAAGTGCACTCCCACTCTCGTGATAAGGATTTGTTTTCTGAAATTTACGTTTCACTCACTCGTTTCAAATCCGATGCACTTTTTAAATAAAAAGACACACGACACGCAGTCTTGCTTCCAATGAACTATTCTACCGAAATGTAACAGCGCTGGAGAAGATCAAGTTCAGTACTGAATCATCAGCATGAATGCCAGTCTGAAAACAGCTAAAGAGAATACATTGCCGCTAAAATATATTTTCTCCCTCACAAACATGGGGGATGATATTCTCGCCCCACAATTCAGTATACCAACAGAATCCATACAAACTCAACAAAATACTCAGGAATACCAACAGTTGGTAGCAGTGTCTTCTACTACATGAGACAGAGCTGATAACAGATTTTCATGGTATTTGTCAAGCTACTACACAATATCATCCCCAACAAACACTATACCCCTGTCATTTGATGATTGTGGTAGTATTATTTACGGAAGTCATACCAAAGCATAAAGGATTTTATGCGAGTAAAACCATGAATCCAATGGATTTTAAAGAAACCCCAACAAACAAATTCGTTTTGGGGGATGATAGAAGCTTTGATATGTGTTAGTTATATTATACACCGGCTAAACTTGAGGGATGATGCCGATGTTGCCGACAATATGACGTTGTAAAAGTCAGTGTAAGGGTCTGTGTTTTTTTATTTTATGTTTTGTTTTGTTTTATACTTTATGTCATTTATTTTTTGTCTGTTTTACTTTTATTTTATTTTATTCTATTCCAGCATTGTGAAAAAGCCAAGAAAGCTTATTGTGCATTACACAACATAAAGAGAATGAATTTATAAGATAAAGCAAAGCTCCAACAATCCCGACCCGGGCTACTATGGATTTCATTTAATATTTGCGTTTGGTTTGCCTTTTTTCTTGTCTCAAAAGGGTTAGCTTCCACCCCTTGTGTTATGTCATATTTACAAAGAGGACTACCACTTGACAGAGTACTAAATGTTGTTAAATTACAACGTGGATTTGTGTGTAATACTCGTAAATTGTAACTGCGTTCGGGCTGTTGCATATTTTAATGGGGATATTGAATTTAATTTACATTGCATTAAGATACTTTAATTTGACATTTATGGAATTATTAACAATTCCTTTTAATTGACAGAAAATTCATTGAAAATTATTAAAGAAGTTTATCCGATACCACCAATCGCTTGTCATACAAAGTACCAATATCAATGAACCCTTTTCTTGAATTTCCAAGCGAATTTGATAATCATCTTGTCTTGTCACCATCTAAATTCTGTGAGCTAGAGGTGAGAACCTAGTGCAAGCCAGTGCTAAGGTCTGGAAAATACATCCATGTCACATTATTAATTCATTGAACAAGCTTGGTAATGGAATTGTCAATAAAACTGATTTTCTGAGACATTTTAATAACATACTTTCGAAAACGTCTCAACGGATTGAATTTAGAATCCCATTGCTACCAGAAGGATTCTTTTGGGGGGCAATGAACAGTAAACGAACAATTTTCTCAAACACTAAAACGCCTCGATTCAGATGATATCAACAAAATGACACTCCAAGGAAGTAACAACAATCCTGGACCTAGTGTACATTTGAATTTTTCATGAGGCTGTTTTCAAGCATGTTGATGATGTTGGTTAGTAGGAATATGACACAGACTAGGTCGACCAAAACACGTTGGCCATATCAAACCCAAACATCGATGCTTAAATGTTATATGGAGTGTTAACAGAGTTGTTTATTACTTTTTATGTTTACTCAGTTACCCAGTCTGTGTAGAACTTTTCAAAGCCAAATTGCATTTGAAAATCAATGTTTACTATTGAATAAGTAAAGAGATGTTAGATTGGAGCTGCTCGGGTTACTGTCCACCGTAACCCGGTGATTTTATTTACACTTTTATATTCGTATGAATATCCTTGCGAACATTTTGATGTTGATTTAATGTTTAAATTCTTAAAGAAACTCTGTTAGAAAGAAATTTTTATAGCAAATCCATCAACATACTCTTTAAATTTTCTTTTACTATTCAAACACATGAAGAAATATACTCAAGGTTGTTGACTTTTTGTATCCTTTCAAGCTTCATAGTGATCCAAGATGTACTGTGTTGTCCTTGTTTCAGGTCTCTTTTATACATATTTCTGTGAGTAAAGTTAGTTCATGTAGTACTTTACAGTAGACGATATTATTTTCTCCGCTGTTCATTTTTCTTTGATACATAGTTCTGTAACGTATGTCTGAAAAACCTCTAAAATTAAATACATAAATGTTTATAAATCTCATAATGAATGATTGGTACTAACTATAAAATCAGTTTTGGTTATCATTCTTTTGTAACCAAATCATTTCCAAAATTCAATTTCTTCAAGAGAAAATAACATCTAAATCAAATTTGCAAGCCTATCTCGAAATAATGTCAAGATTTCCAATAAATTTAATCAATTCCAATCATTGGGGAAACTTCTCATGATGCAGCACAAAGTTGTGTACATAAAGAAACCCTTCAACCAAGTGGGTGACTCCACTCTATTAGGAGAGACGAGGCTTTGTGTTTGGTATCTCTTGTCAGGTTGTCTGAACTTGGAAGTGCATTGTTGTTAAGGATGAATACGATAATGCTATAGTATGGAAATCATAAAACACATTATACCATACTGTATGACACTTTCCCATAGGCACATACGATTTCATGGTATAGTTTGACGTTTGGTAGAAGTTTGATATAATTCTCGACCAATTTTATCAGATAGTTAGTATGGTATCATCATGAGGACTTAATGTTAGTCTAAGATGGAATAAAAAACTCCAAACCTCATCGTGCATCTTGGAATAATTGATCCATTTAACCCTAATTGCAACTTTCAGTGACCTGAAATTTGAAAAATATTTAAACATTGAAAACCCACTCCAAGTTTACACAACAACTCCAGGATGTGAGGTTGATTGGTTACGCATGAAGAACACCGTCAATTGGGAATCCCTTTTAAAAACATCCGTTTCAATGTTTTTCACTTCCGATTCGATAGCGCCACATCGTACTTGTCGCATTGAACGTTAATTGACGACTGGATGAGTTTGTTGACTCAATTTGTTATTTAATGAAATATTTTTCATTTTATCAATTATGTGGTTTTTGTGTAATTTAATTCCGGCTCCACTTTCAACCAAAATTGAATTGTTTCTGCTCCGAAACGCAAAATGTTACGTGGGAGTCAACATATTCAATCGGACTGACCACCTTTTTAGGTCGAATAACTCGAAGCCATGCTAAAACTCGCTCGGATTATGTAAAGTTTAGCACAACAATCAACTCACCTGATATGATACCGTCCATTTGCTGTAGTGCTGCCTCTAGCATTTTGCTTGCATCCGTTTTTGGTTGTAGGGGAGCGGAATTTCTTGATGTATTTGTAGTCGCTTGAATTTGTGTGTCAAAATTTCCCATGAGAACCGAATTCACACCATTTAAGGATTGTTACCGAAATTATTAACATTCGCATAAGCGATACACTCAATTTGACCGGGAAATTATCAACGTAATTTTGTTTATTAATTTTTTTTACTCTGCGCACTGACACCTGTAGATTGTTTTGCTTTTATCACGTGTTGATGTTTCATTCATGAGCTCATTAAATTGTGAATTTCTCCCGTTCAAACCTGCTTTATTATCATGTAATTATATTATAATTAACAGAAATACTTAAATCAATTAAAAATATATTTATTTTCTCGTTTTATCTCGAAAAACACTCGGAAAATCGGAGAATTCCTTCTAATCGAAATGAAAACACAAACTAAGTAAATACACCGATGCAAATGTCATTCACGGAAACAGACTGGCAACATGACAAATCACAAATGAGTAAAGTGAAAGTTGAGCAAGCACTGGCGTAGGAACATATGTTTTGAGAGGTGCATGTACACACTAACGAGTTTGTACTGTTCTAGTGGAAAGTTTTTAGTACGACTTTCGTTAAAGTTAAAATTAAAAATTCATGTTAATCATGAAAATCAATATAATTAAAAAGAAAATAATTTGAATTTTAATAAACCATGTTTATTCGTAAATGTTTGTTGATCCATCACCAAAATATATAATTCATTTTTTACATCACAAAGATGGAACATATAATTTTGTTTCTTTCGAATTGAATGCGTTACATCGCTTCATTTTGCACTTTTACTTGTCGGACTTGATTTCTAAGTTTTTAATTTAATTAATATAATATATAATATATTTCTTTTTTTTTTTAAATTTTCGTTAATATTTAAAAGGCCTATATAATTTTTTTTATCTTTGATTTAATGTTAAAATGTTTTGATGCAAATTTTTGGTTGTTAAATTTTATTTTTGAATAATAATAGTATATTTCTCTACTTAGCCTTAAATAATTCTGTAGTTTTTTTGTGTGTTTTTTAACTCTAGACTAAAATTTATTTTAGTGACATACTAATATCAAATTGTTTCTCTTGTTATTTGTTGTTTTTGTAGTGTCCTAGACTGTACAAAGGCACCGGTTTTTGTAATATCCCTCATCTGTTAAACATTGCACTATTCATTTTGTTGTCAAATGTTTACAATAAATTATAAGTATATAAATGCACCGTGAACCATATCCATGGGAATTTCCAAAACGTGTATAGTAGAAAGATAATAATTATCATTCATTCAAAAGGTTCTTCGAAATAAAATAGAAAATAATATCTGTTTATGGCATTGAACTTGCTGTTGATATTCCGCATAAGTGTTTCAACAATTTTATGAAATATATCAGTTATTTAAAGTTGAATCCTTAAAGCCTTTCAGCTCGAATTACAATAAATGCAATGTTCAGACAAAGATGTCTATTGAGTTCAAGTAACTTTAAATGTTTCTTCTTCTGATATTTAACAAAATAAATAAAATATTTTAATATAATACATATGCACTCACAAATAAATAATTATAATATACAAATAAATATTAATTAACAAATACTGTACAATCCCTTGACCAAAACATTACTTTTCAATGTACAAGTTTACAACAATTTTACAAAAAATGTGTGGAAGTTATTGCAAATATAAATGGTAAGATAATAAAAACCAAAAGCAATCCACTGTCTCATGTGTTTAAATCTAGTTAAAGCAGTTAAAGCACAACTCAACACCAATAGCTTGCCCAAAAATGTTTTACAAAGCTATTAATAAGCAACAAGATTTTATGTGAAAACGAAAATTCTCGTTATGAAACACCATAACCATATCCAAACAAAATCATGTCCAGCTTCATAGCTCTTTCATATCAACCACAAAGGATCAATGTAGATTAACACTGAATTTTTTAAAAACTTCATTTTTATATTTATGTAAATATTCAACAAAAGGATACAATCACTTCCACACCTTGTTTCTTGTAAAAATAAGCATCATATTTTAACAACAATAATTTTCTATCTTACATACTAAAAAGTGTATGAAATTATCGAAAATTTTTAACGTTTCTTAGAAGCTTTTCAATTGATTTGACCTAAATTTCGACGAAACCATTGCAATTTGTATGTATAGTTTTTATTTAATGTTTTTTGTTTTAAAAATTTTCATTTATTTCATTGTTTCATTTATTTCATATTTATCCCTCAAATTGCTTTCAACACGATCAGATTCGATAACTTTAATATCGACAAGACATTTTTAATGAACACTCGGGGCCATAAATTCAACATTTCCTTACAATCATTTTTTAGAATTTAAAATAACAATAAATTTGCATATTGCATTTTGGTAAGAATATTGGCTTTTTAATTGTGAGATTGCCGTTTGTTTTGAAATTGCACACAATATAGATAGATAGATAGAAGAAAACTAAAGCAATAGGTTAATCAATCTTAAATTTTAAAGTTTAAAACACTTTTTTTGAGGTAAATAGATTCAACTTTATAACAATAAACACAGAATCAATATATTCTTATATAATATAATATAAATAAACCAATAAAAGTTTGTTTTCATTTTTCGTAATCTCACTAGCCACTACAACGGAATGCAGAATTATTTATGTTTTTAACAAATTAGCTATGCTTATTTTTCATTCTTTTAATTTTGGAAATGTTATATATTATGTATAAACAGTGATTAAAGATAAAATAAAAATAAAATACAATAAAATTACTTGTTGGACGGATTTAACACTAAAAACATTTTTTTTACACTAGATTTTATTTCTTTTGCGTTGATGATTTTGAGGTTTTCTTAAAAATCAATAATTAATAATTATGAAGTAAAAATTCTTTTACGGAGTCTATAACTCAACTATATTTGTGTACTTTATTATAATAATATGTTTCCGTTGCTCTACATTTTCTAGTTTTGTTACTTTGCATTTGTAAAATAGCTTCAGAAAAAAAGGTATGTACATTATTTTATTGATCATTTTTTAGAGTCCTAAAATTTTTATCAAAGGACTTTTTGTATTTTGTAACCATTTGTTTAGTTTTAAATTCTTGGCTTAAAGTAAATTTGTTTTATTTTTAAATTCTAAATGCCTATTTCATTTTCCTATTACCTAAAAATTTGTTTGTTTGGTCATTCAATAAAAGTGTTTTAATAAATGTATTTTTTTTTTATGTTTTCTATTTTCTATGCAATAATGCATACTATATCCCATTTTACAATAGTTTTTTGTATATTTTTAACAGTTTTTCTTCCATCAAATTTTGTCTTTTTATCTACTTTCAGGCAAGAGAACTTTTTAAAGTTCTTAAAAATACAAAAATACTGTGTTTTAAGCATTTTTCTTCACAAATTTTCTAAAAATCATTAAATCTAGATATTTTTTATTTCATTAAGTACTTTTAATGGTTCCTCATTTTTGAATATTTTGTGTGTATAAAACTAATTTTCTCTATTAAAAAATATATTTTCATTTCTATGTATATATATAGTAATATTTTATCTTCATATATATATATAGTAATATATTTTGTTTCATTATCTTTATTAGTTACATATGACAGTATATAATTTGAGGAGGAGGAATGTGAGTTGGTTGTTTCGTTATTTGTTATAATATCTTCTAGTTAAAATTAAACTAAAATAATTTCATTTTTTCAACTTCCTACGAAACTATTTATAAATTCTTGTATTCTTTCTCATTGGTGACTTTTACTTAACAAGTGCGAATTAAATTCATAAACATTGTTACATTGTTCACCACATATATTGCATTTCCAAGGATTACTCTCACTATGACAGCCCTTGTGTAGAAAGTATAGAGTTTGATCCGGGAACTCAATGCCACAGAAAAGGCATTGTAGTTGTTTTCGACGACCTAATGGGGATAACTCGGATTCTTGGCCGGTTGATGTTATGATTCCATTTGATGTTGTTGCAGCATTGCATGTCGCTGATTCTACACTTGTTGCTTGAATACTATTTGAACCAGTTCCATTTCTTGATGCTCGACTATTTGCTCGTGCACAGATTCGTCTTTTGAGATCTTCTCGTAGCAGTGATTTGAGTGGTGAAACCTACAATAGAAAATTATCAGATCATTCCAATTTAAATAAATTAGTTCTATGAATTGGGAAGTGTAATTGATTTGTCTCATGTCGTTACACTATCATCTAAATGTTTATCATCTCTTCTTGTATTTCCTCGAAACGAGTTTGACTTGGAGAAAGTTTGATGATGATAATAACTATCAAATTGAGCAATACAGAAGATGAGTTGAGTAGGTTTATGAGGTTCATTGGACTCACAGTTAAGAAAGTATGAAACGAATATACTGTATAGTACCATTTTCATGGATTGACAAATAGAGAGATATATGTACAATCAAATAGCTGAAATCTTAACAACAAGATATTTAACACATTACTATAAAACGAACAAAAGCATCGTAAAAGTTTACGATTAACCTGTGCCTTTGCTGTGTTCTCTTACCTTAATCAAATTCGTTAAACTACTGCTAGGTGCGGCTGATTCCACCGAATTATTTACAGCTGAGCTCGCTAATTGTTCTGTAGAATTTGAGATACCATTTTTATTCTCCACATAATCTTCACTGGTGGGTTCCTGTGAATTATACTTAGCATAAGAATTTCTCTTTGACAATTTATATGATGGAATAATTTTCTCATACTTGTTTAATTGGAATTAAGCTAATTGAGGGTGTAATATGACCCTCGGAATGATTGGTTCTTTGGGTTTGTACTAATGATGCCAGTGTATGAGAACTTGATGGTGCATTTGAATTCGAATCAGCTGATTGCGGTGATGAAGGTGATCCACCATTTGGTCCATTTGTAAGTTGCACTTCTAATGTAGAATTGGGAATTCGTGTTGTTCCAGCTTCATTCTACAGAATTATGTTGACGAATAAATATTTTTATTTGTACTATATTAAATGAAATTTTCTTACATTAAAAGAATCAGCATTTTCTGCCATTGAAATTTCTACATGAGGTGTTAGGAAATGCATTGGGGGTGTTGCATTATCAGCGGAACGTAGAGAATCACCACTATCACTATAGTTTGGAGCAGCTGTTGTCACTGAAGATGTCAGCGTTGGCATAAATTGCGCCGAGTTTTGTGGATCTAAAGCTAAAAGAAGAGATGATGGTGCTCCAGGTCCTGGATTATCTAAATCTATACCGTGTCTATTGAATGAAATGAAATAATCAAATTTTCTTTTGAGTTATCTCATATAGTTTTACCTGTTAAAGAAATGCACTCGTAACGATTTCATCGTCCCGGCTCTATAACTACATAATGGACAAGTCTTAACTAAATCGTGTTGGCCTACGTGTTCATTTTGAAAATGTGCTCTCATAGCAATTTGCCTTTGGAATCCTCTATTGCATATTGGGCAGTGATACGGTAGTGTTTTTGTGTGAGTTGTGAAATGTTCTGCTAAATGATCTTTACGGAAAAACCTGTAAGAAAGAGTAAAATTTTTAGATTTATTCATTAAAACATAAATATGTACTATTATTACCTTTTTTGGCAAACACGACATTCATATGGCTTTACACCAGTATGTCGCATTTTATGCCGCCTCATATTGGCTCCATTTGAAAATTTCATATTACATACATCACATTCAAATAATTTTCTAGACGATTGTTGTTTATCACTTTCTGATACAGCCGACGAACCCAAGGAATTATCCAATTCAGCCTCTTCACCATCTTGTTTTTTGATACCAGCCGTACATTGTACCGAGTGTACCAATAATAAAGGATGAGAATGGGTTTCAAATTTATCACAGCGTTCGCAACGGAATATTGGTGAACTACCATCATTGGAATCATAATTTGAATTTGATCCTGATACTCTTTCACTTTCATTATCATCATCATTATTTGTTGTTGTTGTTGTTGTGGTTGTTGTCGTTGTAGTATATACTACAGCTCCATTTCCTGTACCAGAATCGGCTTCGTCGGCCATTTGACTGTAAGATGAAAATATTATTACTTTCTCTTAGTCTAATAAATGAAATATCAACAATTTTGGATAAAATTTTGTTGAATCTTTTTGGTTACACTGACCTATTTATTTAACTATTTCCAAAACATGAAACCTAAAGTTAAATTTCAACAGTTTCCGTGGGTGTTTATTATAGTGACAATTCATTTGGAAAAATAAAAAAATATTTCCGTTAAAAAATGTTTTTGAAACAAGATTTTTGGGTAAAAACAAAATAAAAAAAGAACGCATAAAACGAATGTTAACCGATTTTCAAGTCAAACTTTTTCTAGATGTTTAATGTCCATCCAACATAATGACATATTAACCTATTTCTGATGTTACCTACTGAAATTCTCTGCCCATACCTAAATCTAGTTTCGAGGTTGAACTCTTCTAGGCAGGCAAGCAGGCTGGCACTCTCATTTCCATCAAGAAAGTTTCGTTTTGTGTATTGATTTCACTTAAAGTCGGTCATAACTTCGTTTTTTTTTTTCATTATATCTGAAGTGAATGAGCACTAGCAATGAAGAAGAGGAAAAGCTGCTATAAAATCCATAACCCGTAGCCCGTTGCCCGCAGCTGTTAGAGTAAAACTACTACTGGTATTGGAGTATGGTAGTAGCGATTCCCCGCGAAATAACCTAATTCTCATTTTGAAAATAGCATAACTATAAGACTTTGAATTTATGCTTGTAATCACAAAATTGACGTGATATAGAAATGAATATAAGTGCGTTAACTATCCATGCATATGAGATCTTTTATAGCTCAAACAAGTGAAATCGAATTGGGAAACGATTGCAAGAAGATCTACTTCAGCTGGAATCTGGATGTTAAACAGCCTCGGGAAACTGGATATTCAGGTCACGCAAAGAGAAACAACCAGGTTGGTCTGATTTTGCCGGTCTTTTTAGATTTATGAATGGGAACATCAAACTTCTTCTTTTAACCGGAAAATTTCTTGAGGAAGTTTACTTTTAACGGAAGTGGAATGTGTTACACTATTTGATTTGACAGAAGATGAACCTAATTTTGGTTTTTATGTTTGTTTGCAAAATGAGGTTTTCATACCACAATTCTTGCAACACATTTTCGCTTCATTGAGAGATTCAAGGCAGGGTCGAAGGCAGAATTGACTCTGATGGTTTTCTTAATTATTTTTACTCTAATTAGCTCATTGTTTTCATGTTCTGACAAAGTATTTCATTTTTTTAAATGCTCCATGATTTATTTACGCCAAACAATTTAACGAGACACAAACATAACGTAGGTACATGGTTGGTTAGTTAATGGTATAATGGGCATGTTTGCTTAAAACGCAATCCAAACTTGAGGCTGGAAATTGTGAAAAGTTCATTTTCACACTGCTTGGGAATCAGACTGTAATCGGTGCTTGAAAATCACCTCAAGGAAAAAAAAATTATTAACAAAGTCTTGGGAAATTAGGTAGCCCCGCTCAGGTTGGATGGATTTAGGTCTACATGTCATTTGCAAAACACTAAGAAGGTAATACGAAAGAAGAAAAAGAAACAAAATGGTGAAAAATTATAAAGAAATCACAACAGATATTGCAAAATCTACTGTTGCCAAAAACTTTGTAAATTCACCAAGTTTATTTTTTTTTCTTCAAGTCTTTTTTAAACAAAAAAATAAAAAGTGAATGTTTAAAGCTTCTTGCAAAATAGGCCAATGGCCACTTCTGATGGCGTTGGTGTTTTGAAATTTGATGATGGCTTTTCATAGCTCAATAGAGTAACTAATCGCAAGATAGAAAAAACAAATTGTATCATTTTGGAAATTTTAATATTATTTATTCATAAATTTCTTTTTTGAATTTTATCACAAAAAATGCCAAATGACATTAAGTCGTTTGTGACACAATAACATCAAAAGGAATAGCTTTTATCAGGGATTCAGATTCGCAGTGTTGCATATTCTCGGTTACTAACAATGAGATCTAACAATGAGAACAGAATGTGATTTAGAATGTTGAAAATAGTCCGTGTAACACTTCCCCGAAGAACACCTTGACAGATGATGTTTGAACAGGAAATCCCATGATTATAAATCAGTTGTTAACTATCAAAAATCTTGATTATCTCTTGTCCTCGAACTGTTTTGTAAAAGGAAAAATGATGCATTTGTCCCTGAATTTGATTTGCTCTTTAATTTTATGATGAAATCCATGATCCAAAAGATACTTAAATCAAAAAGCTTACAAAATGTAAATTGAATGTGGTCGAGAAAAAATTAAAAATGCTTTTTTTTTTATAAGATTTATGCAAAAATTTGCAATTTTCAATTAGGTCACAATCATTCATTTGTTTCCATTTGAATTGCATTTTATGATTATCTCAAATCTCATAAATCTTAAGAGATTTGTAACACCAACTTGCATTGAAATGATATTTTAGGGATAAAACTTTTTAAAAGCTGATCAAACTACTCACAAAAAGAAGTTTCAACTCTAGTTAGGTTTCATTATTTTCACCCAAATTGTTCGATTGTCTAAATTTGTTTACCTTTACGTCAACTAAAAACAAAAGTTTGATTAGAAAACTTCTGTTAACAGCAGAATAAAGTTTTCAAGGAGCACTATAGAAACAGTTGGCCTCGAGATGTTAATTATGCGAAATTAATTTTTTAAATAAACTTAACTCAGATGTTGTTTGGATCCTCTTGGAATAAAACAAAGGGAAAAGGGGATTGTTTGATAAGCGTGTAGTGCTTCTATGTTTTTATTTCCCTATCACTTGTAACGGAAAGATTTGTAAAATCGAGAATCATGACAAATGAATTTTTCATAAACCAAGTAGAGCAAATCGTATTGAAAAGTTCCCCGTCCCAATTAACTATAAAACAAATGACCAAAACTTGAGGTATTTCTTAAAAACTTTCTTCCAGGAATGTTGAGTCATTTTAAAATCATTTTAAAAAATGCAAAATTTTATAAAAAGATATCACCGCAGGTGAAAAATGATGGAGTGGTATAATTTCACGGTGTACAACAACTAGGTTACTGATACAATCCATTCACACAATTCTTTCTATGGGACTAGTCCGTCTAATTCTTCTCTGTATTGAAAACTAGTCTTAGTTATATTTCTTTAAATTCAAAAGCAAAGAAGAAAGTTGAAATCGTTCTGGCGAAGACGTTCTCTTTCAATTCTCAATCCAGTGATTTGTCATATGCCATGAAATGTTGTTCAGCAAAAAGGCATTGTGGTCAATAAGCCGCACGTGGGATTTATATATATATATACATTTTCTTAAATTATGCAAAACTTTGATTCATCTGAAGCAAATCGGATGTGATCACGAAACAAAACTATTCAATATTCATTGATGTATCCAGATCTGGAGTTAAGCCAACAAAGTCGAAAGTGTGGAGTTGTCAAGTTGGAAATTGGAGTATTTCCGTACACATCTTCAACTGAGGTCAGAACTGAGCACGTTGTTTCTTTGTTTACATCGCTTCGGATGTCAACGAAGAGACACTAATCAGACCCGATGACTTGTCGTGATTATACATATGATAGGTAGGTACCCTCAGGTGAAATGAAGAAATTCATGAAAGAAGAAACCGCAGAAAATTCTTTCGGAGATGCCACTGTATGCCATGGAAAGTGCTATGAAGCACAAACAAGTACATACTGGCAAGTCTCGATCAGCATGGTGTGCCAAATGAAAGGTAAGCTGGATGAAAGTGGGGCACTGTGCAAATGATATGTGTGTCAGAAAACGTCTCCCAACGTTCTAGTCGAGGGAGCACACTTTTCATGTTAATGTAGGTAAATATTCAAACTTGTGTTGTTCATTTTACTCTCTCCGTCCGTTGAAGTTGTTTCTTCTTCAATGTTTCTTCATTGATACGAATGTAAAGGTGCGCGCTTTCAAAAGTGTTCCACTAAAAAAGGTAAAAAATTTTTACTCTACATTTTTAAATCGAGAATAATCACTCCAGATGTAGAAGGAAAATGAAAAAAAAAAAAAAAATAAAAATGAAAAACTTGTTCGCATTCCCGCAAATATATGTCAATGTCCGTTCAAAGCTCGCCATGACTCTATCTGTATAATGCTCCAGTGCTCCCTTTTCGGTGTGTCTAATAAATAAACGTATTTTGAAATGATAGTAATTATGCAGGTTGTGTAGGAGCTAGTATGTATTTTTCGCTCTGTTTATCCACTAGCCATTATGTCTAACACAAATCTTTAGTAACAAACTCGTAACTCAACAATTGACTTCGATATGCTGGTAATGATTGAAAGAATGCAACACATCGACAATTGACATAATCGTTACCTCAGCTTCAATAGCTATTGCGTTTACTGGAGATATCGTGTGACACAATTTCTGACAATTTTCTGATCTCACTTGCAATGTACAAGTGGAACTGCTAACTCGTATGAGTGAACTATTGCACTCGTTTGTTTGGTTTCAATAGCATTTGGAACTAGACCTTCTCACACTATTCCACTATTCCAAATTTATTGTTTGATCTTTAAGAAAATGGAGTTGGTTGTGTTGCAATCATTGCAGCTTCTGGAATTGACATTTTTTAAGGTTTGTTTTCAATCTAATCCATGTTAAAATATTATAAATTATTGTATATGGAACATGTCTTAGGACTGTTTTTAACGAGTTATACACATCTTCTCCTTCGTATATCATTTTTAATGGAAATTTCATAAGACTGTTTTCAAAGTTCTTTATTTAGTATAAACCATAACCAAATCTTCCCTTTTTGCATGGAACTTGGAAGTGTTTCATTGACAATTTGTCTAAAAATGATGTTTTGGTTGAAGTAACCAACTGAATTCGATCTCTTCAATTCGCGTCCTTCTCAACGCTCAGAGGGACATCTAAGATTAAATCGTTAAACTTCCCAGAGACAAGAGACAGATGTCCGTCCGTCTACAATTCTAATGTACATAACTTATGACTTCTATTCCTTTTTTAGTATGAAACTTAAAACAATTTTATAGAAAGTATATTCAAAGGTAAAGTTTCCGATCTCTCGTATATGTATCCTTTTATAGGATTTTAGGGAGAGAGTGAAGTTGGGAAGTTTTCCTCACATTGAATTCAACTTGAAACGGTTTTGTGTTAAATTTGAATTTGCGTCCTTCCCGACGCAACGACTGACCTCCGTCTAATATTCCCATTAACCGAACTGAGGTCAGAATTCGGGACACACATACAAAGCACCTTATCACGATCAACATACTAAATTAACTATAATTTGAGTAACTTTGTAATATCCAATTCAAAGCTTCGACATAAACGTTAGTTAGCAACCTGTTGTGAAACTGAAAGTTTATTTTTTATGATTCTTACGCCTTCAGTTTTGCCCTCAATTTCTCACGATAAATCCACAAAAAGCTTGCGATTTTTTTTTCTTCGTTGTATTTCGTTTATTTCGAAACCTTCAGTTTCAAAATTTTTGCCAACTAAATTATTACGTTCCCAAAAAACCGAAGACAATATCTCGTCCGAAATTGAACTAGCTGTATGGTATAGAAAATTCAAAAAAAATAAATAATAAATGCTTAATAATATAATTCAAATGATATAATATAAAATTTAGTAGATTTGCAATGGGGCCGCCGTATGTGTCAGTGGCATAGTACGTACGAATTATGCAAATTCCACTTAACCAATCAGTGGGTCTATGTTAGTAATAGGAGCGGCGGCCTATTGAACAGACTCGTATTTTCTAATTTTATTTTGCGAACCCATTCCATTGGACCCTGAAAGTTCAAAACGCTTAAAAAGGTGAAAAAAAAGAAACCGATGACGTTTGAAATTTTCAACTTCTTCAACTTCATCGTCTTCTTTTTCAACTTCTTGTACTTCTTCACCTACATACGTCTTATATATCATCATCATCTGATCGGTGCAGTGAAGTGATCGGGTCGACTATCATGGGGTTTTGCAAAGTGAGACCTCGCTAAATTCAAAATAAGGTCAAACTATTCGTTACAGCAAAATCAGAGAAATCAAATAGCACTGTGATCGTCAACATACGATCATGTTTTACTATGCGAAGTGGCTTTAGCTTTGTTACCTTAGCTATGTAGCTATTGCCCGCAGGTTTTCATTTGATTTGATACCATTGAAACAATTGTTGTACCAGCCAACACATGTTTATTATTCAACTTTAACACTTTTCAAAGTTGTATTGTATACATATTATGAACAAACATTATTCACATGGCTTTTGCAGAGGTATCTTGTTATATGAGTGAAAGCTGCAGGTTTGTTAAATCTTAGAAAAACATTTAATTGATATGGCATGTGATGCATGCGTCCATATTTTGACATACAGGTGTCTGAAACGACTAATTATCTTTCAACTTTGCGAAATAATTAAAGCTAATATACTCGTTGTGTCTGATATGTGAAAGATGGTTTTACAGTTCTTTCACATTTTCAAACAACATCATCTTGTAGAATATTAAAGACCAATAAAGCATCGAGGACATATCTGACAATTATTGACCAGGTTAAAAACCTTAAATTGTAAATAACATATTAATAGCCAAGTTAACCTATTTATAGGATCATGACAGTTGGCAAAAACTTTTGCACAAATTCAGAAATCTGAGTGTGTCATAGAATCATTTTTTGGGCTTGTTCCTTCTAACCTCATATCAGTTAAACGAAAAATCGTCCCTTAACACGAAGGTTTATCCAGGTTGATCCATTATATATAATTAAAATAAAACTTTCGTTTATTTATACAGAAATTCACCAGAAATATAACATTTAAATAAAAATTTAATTCAAATTATAAGGGTTTAGTTGGACTAGTGACGACTATCTGATTTTGTTAATGAATTTCATTTAAGATTTTTCACTAACTCACTTCTTTACTCGTCTTAAAATCAGCTTCAGCAAATAGTCATAAAGCACGGTGTTGTTGAAGAGGTTATCCTTGGGAGAGGCAGGCGAACGGAGGTCCTGAAAGTGAAAATAATAAAATACGTGAGCATTGATTGACTGAATTCTTATTGAATGAATTGAAATACGAGTAAACGAATCCTGAAGGAGACTTTCAATATTGGGAAGCAGACTGAAACGGGAAGCAGATTATGAACACGCGCAATATCAATAAAATCATAGAAAGCGAATACGCAGTATGATTTTGAATATAAACAAATTTTCACAAAAAATTATAACATAATCATTGAAGACCTTCACATTTGGATTTAATTTGGCAGAAATTTGTCAGAAATTTAAAAGCTTGTGGATATTTCAGTAATGCGTAATTGTAAAACCAGTTCCTTATGGTGTAGGAAGTAAAAATTAACTTTACTGATAGCTGCAAGACTATCAGCATCAGTATCAAGAGACAATTTATTGAATCATTTATAATTCATTTCTTAAATTTGTAGGGAATACCTACTACACATTCTTCTGATGCGCACTTTCTTATATCACAAGTGCGACTTAATTTTCAAGGAAACCAACATTATGAAAATTTGAATTTAGAATTTCAAAATTAATCTTTTGCATGGATATCAGCCAATGTGCATTTAATTATAACATCCATTCATTGATCGATAACTAAGACATCATATAATCAAATTCATCCAATTTGACGTAATGAAAAAGCGAAAGCTCATGTTACAAAACCAATGATCCCGATCTGATGCAAAAAATATGTCGAAATACGCGGTTTTACCATAATAACGTGTGATTTCTAATTAACGCCCCCATCGTGTACTAATTTTTTTGAGCAATAACAAAAATTATCTTGAATATGTGTTTTGTAAGTGTAATTAATTTTATTAAATCAAGTTGAATCAAAAATTGTTGGTGTTTTAGACAACATACGGATCAATCAATGTCGTCAGTAACGTGTCAATAATACGACGAAACAAACCAGGGCAACGGTCAAAGATGCGTGCAACTAAGTATAGGAAGTTGGTAACCTTATGAAAATTGAATAAATTGTATTGATTCCTCCCTCTGTGAACGTGGTCACCATCGAAATTCCATTCACGGCTAAATCATATGATAAACGTCAAAATTCCATCACGTGGTTGAGTTACACATGCGTAGCATTAACTAAAGAATCATCTTGTCATAGAACAAAAAGCTCTAATATCATTTTAACTTTAACCCCAACACACGATTGAGATTCGCGCTTTTTCTCATTAAACATTGACCTGCGCACATCACATCCTGTTGTGAGTCTCCAAAGATTCCAGTTATTTAACCTTCCCCAAGCGTATCCTGTACGAAACCGTGTTTCTTTGGTTCTTTGACAAGGTCATTTAGTATGAAAGTGTTACCATGTGCTTCACTTAACTCCTTTTGTCCGGGAAAGCTCTTTGTTTCAATAAACTTCCGGTTGCCCAACGGAAGTCGAATTTGTTGTTGTCCCTAGCATGAAGCTTTCGAGTGGAACGGGAACGAGGGAATGCCTTAATTTGTCATCTCCAAAAAAAGGATTCATTTTATTTTAGATCAAAAGTAGGATATTGGCGCAAGCAATTTTACCAGAATATAAGGAACACCAACACAAACATGAAAATTGTTTTTTTTTTTTTTGAATTTATTTATAGAATTTCCTAAAATTCCTAATTTCATAAAACCGAGAAAAAGGACACGGCCACTTCTTAGACATGGGCACTTTTCCCCAGTTTAATTTTTAATCAGCTACATTTATACCCTTCTTTTCATTTATTTATACGATTCCACCCTGATATCCTGACATAATTACAGACAAGGACTCGGCTATTACACTTGGTCCTCGAAAAACAAAATTTTCGGATAAAACGTCCCTAACCTAGTTCGTACAAATAAATATCCAACAAACCATAACCCTTAGGGGTTAAAGGTCTTACGGCTAACTTCATTTTAGTAGAGTTAGCAGGATATAAGGTTTCATCTCATCCTACATAATTCCTTCATAAGAACACGCACACACAACTAAAGATATCCTTATTTAGGACTTGTAATTAAAGCACAAAAGTAGGCTCTCTTCACACAAACTAAAACACATCAACTAAAAGGGATAAGACTGGATGTGGTATTAAATCAATATGCCAAGTAGAAAATATTCTAATAGGAGAGGTTCTATTATTAACATGAATATTATAGTAGTTTTGAGTTACCAATCGATAAAGCTGATGAAACGAAATTTTGCTTGGTATGACAAATTTTTAGGGACAAGGCTTGTATCCTTTTTTGAAGGATTATCGTATTATATTTAATATATAATAGAATAAATCAATTTTGATTTATTTAATAACGCAACGTTTAATATTATTAAGTTAAAAATTCAGAATGTGACAAATCAATTATTGACTTCACACTTTTATTGCATAAATTTTGATTGCAAAACTTTTGCAAAATGTTTTAAAAGAAAATCAAAACCACAAACCAAAATTTATTAGATTGCATTCAACTAATAATTATTTGTAAAAGTTAATTGTACTGTGAACATGTCAACCTTGGTTAAAGTAAGAAATTCCATCATAAAGTTATGCTAGAGACTTGACAGTTGATCAATGCAGTTCAATGACATCGAATGAAAAGTGTGATTGATCATACAAAAATGAAAATATCATTTTAATTAAGATGTAATTTCCATAAGATTAGTGTCTGGAAGCGGGTTTATCTGCTAAACACATCATTATTTAGGTGTTTAATGATATTACCATGAATATTTCAATTTATTTGCATCCTTCAAGCCCAGCCTTTTAGTTTTGTTTGATGGAATTCTTATTAAATTTGATTGATTCAAATTCCAATTACAACAGGCACAACTTGCTATACCTAAATAACATTTTAGGGCTTCTATTTAATAGGATTATCCATCTATACACCTTAGAGAATCCGAGGTAAATTTGGTTACATGAACTTTGGTATTTTCAAATGTTTCATTACAAAATTTTATGCAAAAACAAAAGATATAGAGATAGATTTCTGTAGAGGACTTATGAAATGATTTCAAGAAAATCTTTCATAGTTTTACTTTGCTTTGCTATACTTTACTGAGCTTTACTTTGCTTTGCTTTGCTTTGCTTATTGCTTTTCTTTGCTTCACCGCATCAATATGTAGGTTGAAAGAACACAGACAAAATTTGTTAATTTTGTAAATCTTTTTCTTCTTTTTTCAAAATTATGATAAATTGTTGCAGAAATCTGAGATGATACGTAACTTTGGCACAGCATGCCACCTTTGGATTGGGGTATTGAAAAATTATGAAAAATTGTGAAAAATTTATATCATTAATATTCCATCCAGTATATTGTTGCAGACAAAGTGGGCAATTTGATTCCATATGACACGATACTCACTTGAGTATATAATTAAAATGTGGATTTTTAACCGAATAAACTGATGAATGAATGATTGTGATTTAATGCAAGTACAATACAGATTAACCTTTGAACTGTAGGTGTAGGGCAGTAACCTGATGTTTTCATTAGATATTGGTCATAAATTTTACACGCAAATCTGGATAAAAGTATGTTAGTTACTTACCAGCTTTAAAAGTAGTAGTAAGACTATGTCAATAATAATCAATGAAGAAAATCAAGAAATTTTTGAAGTATGGTGTATTACAGCCAATATATGTTGTAAATTTTGTTGTTGTACTTATTGGAAAAACCATTCACAATGGATAAGTGGTTTTTCTTAAAACTGTGTTAGAGCACTGGCAGGACGGATGGATGGTTAAGATGATGACTGCCTTCTTCTATCCAATTCCCATTGACCTGAATCTCCCAAGACTTGGTAATGAGTCGACAAGTATTATTATTGCACAGAGAACGTTGTAAATCAGTGTTTAGTTTATTTGTATTTAGTAAAAAAGTTAAAAACAATACTTGTCCCACGAGATCAGTTTACAAAGAAACAAAAGATGAAAAACACCAAGCTATAATATAACAAAAATCACTAAAAATGGAAAACTTGGAGACACAAATTTGGCCCAATTTTCAGAATTATTTCAATGCAAAAATGGAAGAAAAATAAGATTCAGAGCACGTCAAGAATGTGGAGTAGCCGGAGATCTTTGGAGAGGAGAAACGAATTTTATGTTTTACTTTATTAGGAATCCCCAGAAATGGGGACTGTGTGGTGTTGTGCTACTTTCGATTCGATCTTCGATTTTCTTCTGTTGATCTTTACTTGTTCGTATAAAAATTATTAACAATTTTCCTAATTAATGTTTCTTTGAAATCTATGCAATTCAGTAACTAATACAATTTGAATTCCTAATGGATGCCAATCAATGGAGCTGAAAATGGGGCCAAACCAACAACAACATGATTTTCACTCATTTTATATATGTAGTGTTAGTTTTTATTTTATTAACGATTATTTAATTAACGAAACACTTTTGTTTACATATCAAATCATAATTTGTTTCACATTTAAATTTTTAATAAAATTCATTAAAAAAATTTCAAAATCAAACTGTCACATGTGACACTTGCTGGCAACAACAAATGTGATTGTACGAATTTATTGTTATGATAAAATTGCACCATTTGACACATCGATGTGATCTCATACGTCAGAATTTATCAAGCTTTCAACACTACTGTGAAACTACACATCCATATAGTATATCACTTATGCATGGCGCGCGCACAATATCCCAACCCACACAACAGAAAATTCCCTTTCTGTAGCCCCGTAAGCTTAAAAATGCTGCCCCAAAATCATGTGTCCGTTCCCGTCCGGCTTATGTTGAATGCGACTTATCCAGTGCACACACCACAGCTACTAGCTACATCAACCACCTCCACTACTATTACCATTACAACAACTACTACTACTACTACTATCACACAAATCGCCGTACTCACTGTGAACTTTTTTCGTTTTTCAAATGCATGTAATTAGGTCAACAGGTTTTGAAACTTTTTTCTCTTATATAGATACCATATATACATATATTATATGTTCAACTTATGTTGAGAAAAAGTTCGCGAATCTGTTGTACTACGATTTGACGTATGTTTATTTTTCTTCGTTGCTCCCTTTCACAGCAATTGATGGAATTTTCAATTTCAATTATTACCTTCTTAGGTAATACTATATTGTACATACATACATATGTACTTTTGTGGATAGTATTATTTAAGTTAATTTTTCTGGTTTTATCTAATTTCAATTCTTATCTCTCATGATTTTGCCCCCATTCCGTTGATCCATTCACAATTTTTATCACAGATTGAATCGAGTGAGATGGAAAATTTGACATAGAAAAAAACAACAAAAATAAATAATACTATAATTCACTCACACTTGCGTTTTTATGGTTGCACTCCATCCATGTACGGCAAATGAAAAACGCTTCAGCCGATTAATGAAAAATTAAATAAAAGAAAACTCATCGAAAATTTAGAACGCACAATTGAATAAATTCTATTTATTTCACTTATTTATATTTAATTATAATTATTTTTTATATTTTCTTTTCGCACACGATTTTCCCCACTTCGAATTGAGGACAAACCTTCGAGTTTGCTCCACTTTTTTGCTGTTCTTATTTCGAGTTTCACTGTGGGAACGTGAACTTAATTTGTACTCGTATTTGTATATGATGAGCCAATTTTGACTTTAGTTGAATAACCGAAAAGTTTTATTTCAATTAAATATTTAAATAAATTCACTGACATTTAACTAAGTTAAACCGAAAATGTGAGGTTAAATGAAAACTTTTCCAATTTTACTATATGTTACAGTCACGAAAATCGTTTACTTAAGGACGGCCGCCCAGTAGCACAACGATAAACGTCAAACGTTCCCCCCAAATTTTGAATGGGCGACGAAACATGCGCGTCTTTAAGTGTTGACAGTCCGACCGACCGAACTAAATAAAAACATCGTCCGGAATTCTTACGTGCGTTTTACCTTCATTTTTCGCGATTCTCCACTTGTTCTCTCCTTCGTCAACATGATTCTCTCAATAACTCCATTACTCTCTGGTTTCTCCATGTTTTCGAGTGCCCCAATGTCCGACTTCTAACGGGTTACAAGTGAAAGAAGCTTACAAACTTGAATCAGCTGATGGAGTGTCATGTGTCTGCTAGCAGGTGGGAAAGCACACAACTGAGTCTGTGTGTCGTCATTGTTCACAAGTATTGGTTCAATCTATGGAGCTTTTCAATTGAAGTTTTTGAAAGCTCGAAATATCATTTTCATCAAAAACTTTTGTGACAATGTCTCTTATTTGTAATTGTTTATATAACTTTATTTTATTTTAAAATGAATATTTATTAAATTTACATATACAAAACCACACAAAGCTTCTCAAAATGTTTCCAATCCCTGCAGAAAGCTATCAAACTTTGCTATGGTTTGTGCTGTTGAATGAATAATTTCTCAAAATTTTTGTATGGATTACGACTCGAATATGTTCCATCACACACCGACATTCTGTATCATATCAGATATCTATTGGATTAAACCTACAAAGGAGGATTCAACAAATAACATTTGAAAGAAAGCCATTATGTTATCAAATCCTTCTTTAAAGCCCTTTAATCTTGTGTACCACTCTGTGCACTGTACAAACCACAAATGCTGATCCCAAATGAACCAAATCTTTGGTAATATGATCACAGAAAATTACTCCTGTATCCTCCTTGTAGTGTGAACTTTAAAGATCCTAAATTTTTGTTTTTCATTCAATTATCTGCTATTTTATATAATATTATATTTGTTTTTGTGTATTTCTAGGATATGTACCGGGAGGATGGATGAATATCATACAAATACATTCCTTAATCTGAGCGGTTTACTTGAGCAAAGTTGGAATTCCACAGGCTGGGTGAACCATGTTGTACGTGACACATGTTTGGTATGCTAAGAATTTCAAAAGATGTACAATAATTTCAATGCAAACGTATTTTTTATAGATCCTGATGAAGATGCACACATCCTGATGGAGATGCTTGGAGTCAAACGTTTGAATAGATGAGAGAACTGTTTCGCTGTCCACGTATTGGGTTAAAGCATATCTGAATGATCATCAATAATCAAGCTTGAACCATTTCAGCTTTAGATGACTTGAGATGATGAGTTGTAAAAAGAACAACAGAAGCAAGGATAAAAACCAGCCAGGATTCGTATTCGTTTTTAGACATCAGCAACATCAAATGAATGTGAATACAAACAAAATGTGTACAATTCAATCCTTGTTTCCTCATATATGCAATCTTGTTTTGAATTTATTAACAACACGATACACCAGGATGATGTCAAATCGTTAAAATCATTAAAATTAATCAAAAATTAAAATTAAATCCCGTAAAGTAAACTAAGTAGATATCTATATGCATGTAAAGTAAAATTAAAGTAAAATCAATGTAGCTTTGTAAATTATAAAACCAATAGAATATTTAATAAGTAATAGGACTAAATGGTTTTATTGTTGAAAGTGGAATTAAAATTAATAGTAATTATTGATAGAAAATAACATTTGTTATTTAGAAAACATTGTACATAATAAACGAATATAACTTTTAACTTTTCAAGAAAGCTATAAAAACTAGTAGAATAATTACAATATTATATACATAATTGTGTAAAACAAATTTTCTTTAGCAAATTGTCAAATTGTAAATTTATTCTTAGTGTTATGAAAAACTAGTAGAATCCGAATGTTAGATATATGTATAACTTAAAATCTGAAAATGTTTTTAAAAACTTTGTATGCATAGCATATTGTATATGTGTAAAACAAATTTTCTTTAGGAAATTGTAAATTTATCTTTGTGTCATTGAAAACTAGTAGAATTTGAATTGTCAATTATAAAAAATTAGTTATATGATTGAAAATCTGAAAGTTTCCTTAAAAATTTTGTATACGCATAGCATATTTCTTGAGCAAATTGTGTGATTTATGTGAGAATAATTTAAATAATCAAATAAATTAATAATAGTATTTAAAATTACTGACTGTTTTAATAGTTCTCGCTAACCTTGTCGCAGAAGATGAAGATTTGTCGTATTTGTCATATATGGTAAGTATTTCTATGAGCAAAACAATCCACACTTTCGAAAAATCCACTAAAAAACTGCTTAAAATCATCCAAACAATTTATGAAATAAATCAAAAATCATAAATACATATGTGAAAAGCCGTAGGAAAGTGAAAAAAATATAGGAAAGTTTCAAATTACTCCCCAAAATCAATAAAAAATCAAAATTTCCTTAAGAAGACGTTTCCTTCCAACCCACGTGGTCGAATTACGACAAAATTTCAAAAGAACGCTTATTCAAAATCGACTCCGTGATACTAGGCGCACAGAATCAGCAGTTGGTTGAAGCAATTCTCATGGCAAAAGTATTTTGCGCAGATGTTACGCAATGTAAAGCAAAATGGTAAATTGTGATTGGCTGTCGCACGAGAGTTTATTCTCAGCCGAAGGTGGAGCTAAATTTATAAGCAAACCCTACAAATGTTTCGAATCGATTGACGTTTAAACATTTGTCAGGTTTGATGGCATTTAATAAATGAATTGTTGGAATTTCCCATGAGGAAATTTGAAAATAATTAAAGTTATTACGCAGGGGATAAGGAAATTGGTTTATGCAAATGAAACAGAAATTAAGTCAATAAAAATTGTATGAAATTTTATTTGGTTCAAACATATCCCTACAAATGTTTTAATCGAGAACAAATCGAAACATTTGTACGGTTTGCGGATAATCTCGACTCCACCTCCGGGTGAGAATAAACTCTCGTGCGACAGCCAATCACGATGTTCCATTTTGGTTTCAATTGCGTAACATCTGCGCAAACAACTTTTACCACGAGAACTACTTCGACCAGCTGCTGATTCTGTGCGCCTAGTATCACGGAGTCGATTTTGAATAAGCGTTCTTTTGAAATTTTGATAAAATTTCTTCAGTGCATGGCCACATGGTCCTCGTAATGAGTTAAGGAGCAGATTTTCCATGTTTTTTGGTGGAGTTTTAAGGATTTATGAATTCAAAGGACTTTTAAATGTCTGTTAATGATTTATTTTCTTTTTTCAACTTTCATTTTTAACATAATTGTGTATTTTTAACAATTTTTGGAGTGACTTTCTTGAAATTGCAGAAGTACTTTGGTACTTTGAAGTCGGAAGGAAGAAAATGGAAAATTTGTGCGGAAGAATTTTTACAAGAATGTTTTTTATTTTTCTCATGGAATGAAATAAAAACACTTCATTGGTTAAATCTAAAAAATTTTAAACTTTTATTGTTTAAACGATACAAATACATTTCTAGTTCTCCAAGATCTAAGATATTTTAAACTTAGTTCTCTATGATTTTAACAAAGGCATTTTCATGTTTAAACTATTGTCGCTGCTTCATGTAGTTTCTTCCTTGGAGATACGCAATCCAAAAGACACGTTTGTAAAGATGTGTAGCCTGTAGAGAATAGAAATATATTTAAATAAAATAAAATAAAATAACTTAAAAAAGTGATTTACCATATTTGTGAAAGCATGAAGCAACCGTAAGATACCCCGAGTAAAATCTGAAGGCGCGGGTCGAAGTGCTCTACAATGGGGACACCAGTAAGTTGGCACAAGGAAAAGACGGTCACGTCCTCTTCAGCGTTCCTCTTACGATCAACCAGTGTTAAGTTGAAATTTTCTTTCTATAAATTTCCTCGTAACCAACTATTGTTTCAGTTTTCATTAAATCTTCAAGATATGAGAGTAAATTTCAAATATTCCCGAGAATTTTCCTCTGAATGGTCATGAACACGTCCGCTCCTGTGTAACGAACCGTAAGCCCATTCCTATAACGTTAAAATATTCTATACAAACAATTTTAAATGTATAAATCCTCAATGTTTGTTACGTTTTACGTGTCCTATGTCTGTGCATTGCATCGCTCCTGGGTTTTGTGCTTGACAGTTGCTTGCAACCTACTATAATTAACCAAATGGAGGACCTCGTTTTTTAGCAGGACTTCGATAGGTGTTGTGTGTCGAATAATTGCATTTAAAATACCTATGAATGAATACAAAATATTTTTTTACCAATTACGAAATGCGTGTAAGACAACCGAAGCTAGGTAATAAATTTCGCAAATTTTTAAAATGTTTACATTAATACGTTAAATATATCTTGATATCATCATTTGCTTTATAAAATTATAAAAATTCATTGAAACTTGCCTTTATTGGAATCTACGAACAAGTAAAGTGGAAATTCGTTTTAAGATTTCAAAAAATTTTAAGTTTTTAATTTAATTTAGTTTGACAAGTGACGTTTCGTTTTTAACAATTCACTCAATGCTTCAAAGTTATATGTTAGTGAGAAGAGATCTTAAGTTAGCAGCATTCAGTAACAACAGGAATAGAAAGTAAAGGAGGAAAATTTATCGCCATTCCTGTTGTTATTAGATTGTACAGTGTCACTGTCAAACGCCGTCATTCGGAGAATCTTTGCGCTACAAACATTTTTGATTTTAACCAAAATTTTGATCTAATCACCAAAGATTTGGTGCGATTTGGCAATAGGGTTTTCCACCTATTATGAGCATTATTAATTTCGAAGTTCAAGAAGTATCAAAAATTTGCGAAAATGTTGTTCAACACTCAAAAATAATTGTGTGCACGCCAGCACTGGTATGTGCGAGACTTGTCATTGCTTCACGTGGGGTAACAAATGTTTCATATTTTTTTCAAACTTGCAGATTCGAATTGACATCAAACAAACTGCTAGCAGACAATTGACTGTTTGTTTAAGATATCCAGAAGATTATCCAAGGTACCACATTTTGGTTGAACTCAAAAGCCGAACTTTGTCACAAAAATTTCTTGATGGTTTAACAAACATCGCCGAACAAAAAGCTAAAGATGTACTAGGGAAACCACAGGTAATGTTCAGTGAAACAACTTGGAGTATCAATGATCAAAAATCTACATTCTAGGTTCTACACGTGCTGAAATTCATTACTCAGTACCTAATCGAAAATCCACTGAGTATTGTGTATGACGAGATTTTGTCTATCAAGAAAACTCTCGGGGAAAACTCATCTGATCTAAAGTTAAAACAAAAGAACTCATCCTTATCACTAACAGCTAGAAGCGGAAAGTATTATTTTAAAATAAAACCGGACATATCCGAAGAGTATCCAGAAAAATGCGTTTCATGGAAGGATTACGAAAGCAATCTTCCAATTGTAATAATTCGATATTTGAACGGTCAAGCAAGGGAGATTGCCAGACAATGCGTTGAGCCACCATTGAGATCAATAAAGGATAAAAAAGGTGAACCCTTTAGAGTAAAGCCCAGCCTGCTCAAAACGATGAAATTTATAATCGAAGCTACACGTGACTATTGTAATGAGAAATGCCCAATATGTGAAGAAATTCCAATTCCAAAAGATCCGGAGGTAAATATATCTATTCCTAGATTTTTGAATTTATCTAATCCATATCACTTTCATGACAGAATGTTGTGCAAACTGAAAGTGATCCACAATACGTTGAAAGAGTATACTGCGGGCATATCTATCATCAAGTGAGTGTATAAGCAAGAATCACCTTGTAATATTGTTTCAATTTGTACAATATACTCTTCTGATTTAGGGTTGTATAAGAAAGTACATGTCAGAACCGCCATTTCCACCTGGAGGAAAATGTTGTCCTGCTGCACAACGGCATCAACGATCTGATGATACATATCGTAAAGACATACGAAAATCTAATACGGCGAAGAACAAAATTAACGAAAAAGCTGGGAAAACATGTGGAATTAGATTATCACACGATAGATGGGTTGTTAATGTGAAAGTCGCTGAAGCTAGATGGGCACAGAAACAGGCTAGAGAAAGGGAACTTGAAGAAGTCGTAGATTTTCTAAAGTAATACTCACACTATTAGTTATTTTCTTCAATGTTTTTCCTAAGAAAACCATGATATCATTTGTGTGTAATCAAATCAATTTTTTAATGTAAAACAATTTTCCTTTGGTGTCTCTGGGCAACTAAAATTATATTATAAATTTTTTTCTTTATACTGTAATGAAAGTAAATACAAAATATGTATATAAAATATGGAAAAAATTTAATGTAAACAAATTATCATTTCCCACCGCTTTCATGTTTATATTAATTTAAAATCACTCCGACGAGGCAAATGACATTATTTTCATGATATTCTGCATCTTTACAAATATTGTGAAGGTCATAGTTGTAATTCTTAGTTGAGCTAGGTCGAAAATTATGAGCAATCAGTTAGTCTTTACGACAAATCTATGGGTTGTCCCATAAATGACGAAGATTATCGTAGAATCAGACAATTACAGAGTAAGTTTGTAATTTTCATATCGACAAATAATTGATCATGCAGAGAAACTCTGTCTATTGTATTTTCGAATGAAAATTATTGAAAATTACTCAAATATTGATCCATTTCGAGGAATTCTAGACAACTTGTTTCTAGCCAATTTAGAATTTAGAGTGCAGAGAGTGATTCGTTTTGATTAGGAAGGTTTTACCAAATAAAATTGTTGTGAGGCAATTTAAAAGTAATTGAATTTTTCACGAATATATTACCCTCATTTTGGCCAACTGTTGAAAGTCTGATTATTGTATATTAATTTGAAGGACTACAGTAAATTTAATTTTATTAAAAGTGATTTGAGAACTGATTTGGAAGTCTGTTTTTTAAGTTTTAAGTTTTAAGTTTTTTATTGGCCTTAACAAGAGATTCCTTAAAACTAACAAGTTCATCTGAGGTAAGCTTCATGCTTCTGCTTATTTTTAGTATAACAGTTATCATTAAGATTACTTTTCCTATACTACTCTTAACATTTACATAGAGAATACTTACAAAATAACTACTGCTGACAAAGTGCATTTATCATGGGAAAAAGCCAGAAAACCCATATACGCTTACAAAAATGGAAAAAGTTCTTACATCTAGACATTAAATTCACTTACAATTAGTTTTAGCTTATTGTGTACTACAAGAATTAATGATTATAACTAATAGTTTCACTTAGTCTACAGTATATAATACAAAAGATTACAATAGGTAATATTTACAAAATGCAACCAGGCAATGAACAGATAATTTAATCAGGTTCCAGTAAATCATATACGTACTGGTCCAGATTGTTGGTATTGAACCGGCGGTTATAGAATAATAATTTGGTGAGACCATTCAGTACCCCTGTTTTGTCCAAATAGAGGATCATAGAAGGCGGAAAGCATTTATACTTAAACCTCTCCCCCTGGGAGGTATACCTACTAATAAGATATTCAAGGTCTGTTATCTCCTTCAAAAGTGGAATGTCACAGGACTCCAGTTTATTGAGGAATCTGAGGATGATGTTCACTGCCACTGTGTCAAACCGTCTGAATTTAGGGATCAGTGCATATAAGCGATCTTTACTGATACGCTTAAAGTAACCGTCAACTTGGAAAAAGGCCTGAGATGGAGGTAGGCACCTGTATAGAATTTTACGCTCTAACGACCTTATCCTGGACATTTGGTGTGAAGAGATCCAGCACCACCCAGGGAAACCATACATTAGGATTGGTCGAAGGAGTTGTTTGTAGCAAGTAGTTTTCACAGCAGTGCTAAGCCCGGAGTTAGAGAAGAGATTCTTCAACATTCCAAAAGCGTGATTGGTCTTCAGAAGGATACTATTGACATGAGGAATTGGACTCAAGTGTTTGTCTAACAAAACACCTAGGTATTTAATTACTCCCTTTGCAACTATGGATGTGCCATCAACGTTAAGACCCACATTAGTATCATTTTTAAAACTACGGTGCTTCCGAGGTATGAATGATTCATATCTGCGAAACAATATTGTTTCACATTTTGCTGGATTGACTCGGAGCTTCCATGCCTTAAGATAGGATACAATGGAGTTTATATATAATTGCATATCAGTTAGAAGTGATGGAATGTTTTTATTTGCTTTGAATAGCAGAATATCATCAGCATAAAGGATGGATTGGACATTACCTTCGATGTCATTTGGGAAATCTGATAGATAAAGGGAGAAGAGAAGAGGTCCAAGGGCCGAGCCCTGTGGAGTTCCAGCAAGGATGGGATGAGGAGTTGAAAAGGAGGAATTAAATTTCACCCTGAATTTTCGCTGTGTGAGATAGTTAAAAATGAGGGTATATAGGTTTTTGGGGAAGCGTAGTTGGTATAATTTAAACACCAGTCCACCAATCCAGACAGAATCAAAAGCCTTACTTAAGTCCAAAGTTACAGCCAGAGAAGGCTGCTTCAGACTAAAGTCCTTGTGCATCTGCTCAATCAGAAATGTGATTGCATGATTGGTGGATCTGTCTTTGCGGAATGCAAATTGCATGGGATGGTATATGTTGAATTCACGACAATGATCATCAAGCAATACCCTAATAAAGCATTCATAAAGCTTACTCATTGTATTAAGCATAGAAATAGGACGATATTCATTAACGTTTGAAGAGGGAGAAAAACCCTTTGGAATCGGAACCACGGTAGCTAATTTCCATCTAGCAGGGAAATAGCTGAGATTAAACGAATTATTGAATATTATAGCTAGAAAAGTAGAAGCGCTGGAAGGAAGTTTTTTTAAAATGAAGTTAGAAATGGACTTATAGTCCGAAGACTTTGTGTTTCTTCTTGATTTAATAAGAGTCCGAATGGACTCTCGGCAGGAAAAGCGGTTGTAGGTCACATCAACTCGTGTTACTGATCTATCAGATGGTGTTTGTGGTGAGAAACTAAATAATGGAGGAGGAACATTTCCAAGTTGGTTTCTTACGAAATTTAACACTGTATTCTCCAGATCAAGTTGGCCCGATCTGGATGCATCAGATTGGACAGAAGAGATGTGCATTGCAAGTGCCTCAGCACTTGCTGTGTCATCATCACAACCATCCATATTTGGCAATTTATTTTTGCTGAAAGTGTTGGTGAATCCCCTAATACTACGAAAAAGATTAGGCCCAGGTCTAATCTTTTCGAGTTTTCTCTGCAGATTATTGCCATATTGCAAATTGATAAGGTTCCTGATGATGGTAGTTAACCTATCAATGAGTGACTTCAGAAGAGCGTTGGTACAGTTGGATCTATACCATCGTCTTCTAAGCGTTTTCTTAAGATTGATGCATTTCAGAGTCTCCTCTTTCAAGATCAGCAACGTTGTAGGGTTAACCCTGGTCTTAGGGATGTGCATTTCCACCGCTTTAGATATTATGTCATCAAGAGAAACAATGGCGCTATCTATTTCGTCCCTGTTCAGATTCCTATCAGTGGGCAAAAAATTCTCATTTATTGCTGAGTCAATAGCCAGGGAGAATTCTCTCCAATTAGTTTTGCTATAGTCAAGCAGGAATATGGGTTCCCGCTTTTCCATAGCCGGAATCGTGGCAATGAGCTCTATAGCTAGATGATCAGAGTCGTAATCCATAGTAGAGAGGAATGGGTTTGAGGGAACATTGCTGGATAGAAGGAAGAAGTCTATGAAGGAAGAGGAGTTGCCTGCCCTCCGGGTCGGGTTACGGGAGTGGGCCAATTTGGTCCCAAAGCTGTCGCTGTGGCTGTTGAGCCAATTGTGTAGCCTATTACCGTTAAGGTTGTTTGTGGTATTTAGCCACGCTGAGTGCTTAGCATTGAAGTCACCACCACAGATGACAAAGTCATCTGGACTGGCCAACTTAAACATACTGTTCAGGTCTTCGCAGTTAATGGCACGAGAGCAAGACTGATAAATTGAGAATAGGAATAGCTTCGAGGAGCCACAATTTATAGTTATTGCTGTATGTTCCATAACTGGAGTGGGGACAACTACTGTTTTCTTATAGCCGATGTTAGACTTAAGTAGAATCGCCGTACCCCGACGACCGTTCTCCTTATCATTCCGAATCATAATATAATTACGAAACGATAGTTTGTTTCTCGGAGAGAGGCAGGTTTCGGAAAGGAAAACAATGTCAGGGCGAAATTTGTTGACATGGGACTCAAGAGCATGACGCTTGGATCTACTAATCAGGGAATTAACGTTGATGGCATGGATTTTCAGGTTTCTTGAATGAGAATTAACCATTCACATCAAATTCTAGCATAAACGCCAAAAAGGCTCTGCGCTTTTCATGTATATTCTCTAACGACCGATAATTACTGAGAAAAGATTTACATTTGCTCAAGGTTGCAAAGAAGTCACCACCGAAACATTCTTTAGCTGCTTCATCGATCTCAGCAAGTAGATTAGCACGCAATCCTAGTTGAGAAGCATCTGTGGACCTTGGTGGAACTGGTTTTGGTGTTACCAACGAGGAATAAGAAACACCCGGAATAACTGGCTTGGGAATAGATACCGATGTTGGAACATGGGGAAGTCTGGGAGCTACCTTTGTCTCTCGAATTTTGAGAATAACAGGGCAGCTCCTGTAGGCCGCAGTATGACCGTAAGCTTTACAGCGAACACAGAAGAGTTGATCCGTGGGGGTATCTTTTGGCACTGGACATTCACCACGGGGATGGTCCAGCGGACACTTTACACACCTCGTCTGCATTCGGCAGTTGGCCGAGACATGACCAGGACGTTGGCAATTGAAGCAAGTGACAACATCCTCACGACGGTAGCGAGAAACAATTATTTTTGAATGCAGGAATAACGTTCCAGAGAAACCCAGCAAATCTGAAGCCGGAATACCTGGCTTTAATTTAGCCAGAAAGAGGTTTCTTGGGTTAGGTTCCCTTAATTTGGTGATGGTAGATATTTTTTCAGCAATTTCAAATTTGCTGAATTCCTCCGTCACGTCGTTTGCCTCATAGGAGACTGGAATATTCGAGAGGATGAGGTTAACACCTTTCTCCTCCCTGGGGGTGAAAGTGAAATAATTAATGCCCTCCGCGTTAAGGAGCTTGCGAGAATTTTCAGCGGTAGCACTATCGCTGGGGCAAATAATGGCCCTCTTTTTTGTTGCGCCTGGCTTAACTATATAATCCAGAGTCTTAAGCTCTGACATGGCCTCACCAAATTTTTTGTGGTTCAGATTATAAACAATTATGGGGGGTTGTTTATTGGCTTTTTTTTGTGGTTCATTAGAATTTGTAACATTTACCTGGTTGTTATTGTCGTTGTTTGTTATTCTATTTTTCATGACTGGTTGCTCTAAAGATAACCCCAGTGGCTGCCTGTCTGAAGCACCAAGATTCTGAGTACTTGGAGGGGTGGGTATGTCCGAGATGTCTTCACCCAATACAGCAAACCGATTGGATTCCCTAGCTTTGACATTTTTAGTTTTGGGATCGGCCATCTTAGATTTCATTTTCCTTTGTTTTTTTGGTTCAGGACCAGGAGGAGATAGTTCCCTCAGGACAGATGAAGAAGCTACCGGGAGAGGCAACTGAGCTAGTAACATTTGTCGCAGCATCTCCACATTACTATTAGTGCTCTGAAGAGCTTCCTGGAGTTTGTTGATGCTCTGGCTTTGAGCATATATCAGACCTTCAAGGCGATCTGTACGATCGCTCGACCCTGGGGCAGGACTCAAAGGGTCCATGACATCGATTACCTGAATAGTTGATAAATCACTTTCAGCAGAAAGTGTACTCCCAATCGGAGCAGAAGCGAATGTGTCAATTTCCATTTTCCAAATTTCTGCTAAACCAATAGATGACGCCTCACAACCAGCCACATGTCAAATTCCTAGCGGTACTTTTGGTGTGAGTAAGAATGAGCGTATGAAAATTACTTTTTATGCAGAATTTAATTTTTACGTATCACACAAGGGTGAATCAGTTCACGCTTGGATAAAAATAGAGACCAGTCCTTAATCGAATAATAAGTCGATAATATTCAGTAAAATCCTTTGAAAGCAGCAAAATCGCAGAAATTTCCAGACAGAAAGAATTCCAAACAGTACTGCATCCAGCGAGATGATGGACCGAACTGATTTGGAAGTCTGGAAATTCTTCTTCGTTTAAAATAAATAATTTTTGATGTTACAGTGGGACATTTGAACGGTTTAACAATGAAACAGCTCAACTGATGTTGGATTCTAGTACCACCACGAAATAAAGCATACATTGTGGCGTAATAAAATCAATTTTTGCGGGAAGTTTAAAAATGTGTTAAATTCAGTGCAGAATTCATTTATTAATTAATAATTGCTGGAAAATGAAAGTTTAATGACTCGTTTCGTTATTTTAGGAGTGGGAACTGCTTAAATTCCTTAAAGACAATTAACAAAGAAATATTCGCTCCATATTTGTAACTAATAGTTTCTTCGACCCAATCCAAAATCTCGTAATTAGAGGTAAGAATGAGAACATCACCGTCAAGTCCAGATCCAGAGTCTCTGGGAACAAATTCCATGACATGCACACGTCAATGGTTCCGCAACACTTGTCTCAGATTTCAGCGAAATATTGTTTCATATGTCAATCAATGAAGATCATTCAATCAATCATATAAATTCCAATGAAAAAATCAATTTAAGTGGACACACACAGCGTTTTAGTGGAGTCTCTCTCCTCACCTCTGTTGGAGGTGAAAGCGGCATTGACTGAGTTGTCACAATATCAATTGATTGATCTTACATAGAATTTTTGTCAACGATAAATTTTGTTAATAAAACATTGATTGGCCTTGACATAGGAATTTTTCTGCATAAAATGGCATGGAATTGATAAAACATAAAATCTTTAGGAGTCAAACATTAATTTCTTCACCTCAATAAAAGTGGAAATGTTGGAAGATATCCGACGACCACCAACTTCAAGCCATGTTTATGAGAATCACTACAATTAATAACCTGTGATTGCTGCAACATTGTTTACTAGAATCATCAAGGTTAAATGTTACATGACTTCTATATTTGTGGAGTAGAAACCAAGGAGACGACATCGGATATTTACACATTCTGGAACCCTTCAATTTGAGGATAAGCTTTTCCTTACAAACATGCCCCAAGGTTCTCAATTTTCATTCAGATAAGAAGGTGATTTGTTATAAAAACAAAGGAAGACGTACCTTTTACCTCGAGGCTTTAATGAATCTTTGATGTGAAAATCGGCAAAATACAGAAAGTCATATAATATTAAAGACGACATTCCCCTAGACAATGTCTAGCACATAATCCGGGGATAATAGCTGAAAGGAGAAAATTTGGCAAGTGTCAGGATAACAAATTAGCGAGTGAGAAAGGGATTCGTTTCATAGAATAAATTTTTGGTATCCATGTCCCTCAGCAATGATTGTTTCCTAAATAAAAGAAATGAAATGCTCAAAGGGAATTATTTATCTCTGAAATGTGTACCTTTAGCAATAAACAATGAAAGCAATCTTAGACCATATAAAGTCTCATCGATGTCTTTTATTACACCATTTATAAAAATTATTTACCCTTAACGAAACAATTGCCAAAACTCCCCCAATTTTTATTCTGCAAGTCTCTACCGAATATTGCCTTTTATGTTCAGTAAAATAGATATTGAGTGTCTGGTTGCTTTAGCCTGGAAGTTGTAAACCATGCTTCCGGTATATACCCTTTATGAAAATTTTGGAATGAAAATTGTTATTGATATTTGCTAGCCCCTGGTGGTATGAGAATTATTAGTTTGTCTCATCATGGAAAAAATTGTTCCGAGAATTCGATCCTCATTCCCTTGTTTCACGAATGAATGGTTTGTGAATATGAATTCTTGGTTTTTGGTAAATTGATCACATGATTTCAGGTAGACCAAAGTCACCCTCAAAGAAATGCGGACAATTTTAAGGGATTTTAAGAGACTTGAAGAAGAACATTCGTCTTTAATGAATGTGATTTATGTTTCTACTTAACCTCAAAGATTAAACACACAAGTTATCTATAAATTCTACTCATAAATCGAATATCAATACCCACTTCTTCATTCCACAAGCTACCAAAGTAAGGTTATCCTGAAAATTACTAAAAATCACGCTATTTCCATTTTTCATTATCTCCCGGAATAGATTGGTAAAATATTCATAATTTTCATTTCAGTCTCCATGTTGATGTTAGTTTTTCGTTTTTTTTTTAACTACATTTACTCAAACAAATTAACACGCAATCGATACGTAAGGCAAAATAGAACCTGTGACCTTTAATTTACTACCGAAAACATGACAAAAATGTGGCAAAAGGTCATCAGAACTTACTCTATATTTGAAATATTTACACTATTATTAAAACGGATAAAATAGTTCCCTATAAATTCTACAATTGTTAACTTTAAATGAGACAAACATATCAATGTGAAATGGAGTCTTCCCCAAATTCTTGTCCAATAAATTTCACAAATTTATTTGTCCCACAAAACACAATCGAAGTGGTTCAATGAATTCTCATTTCCAACTGCATGCTGTGAATGTAGATCGATATTTTCTCAATTGATTTTTGTGTAACGATGTGATTTAGTGTATCTATCGAATGGAAAACTCCATAGAGTCAATTATCCAAAAGTTTATTAATTAATTTACCAAATTTTCTCTATTCGAAATGATTTTAAATTTGATGCAGTCATTTGAATTGTGAAATTGATTTTTGAAGAAAAGTTTTGTGGAAATGACTTTTCAAGAGAAAACATTTAATAGTTTTCACCATTTGTAAATGTGTTTTTGGGCCCAAATTTCCTGCATGTTGCGGGCAAATTCCCAAAAATTAATAGTCTATCTGTTATGACATCACAGACGCCATCTTCCGAAGTGTTTGTACGAAAAGCAGGACAAACTTGGACGAAGGGTCACATGAAAATCAAATGAACCAAACTCTGTCGAAGGACATTCACCTGAGAAGCAGAGGTTCATGCAAGTACTGGTCAAAAACGAACAGGTTTTCATCCTACTTAACGTGGTTTTCGTAAAACCTAAAGTGTAAAAATAAATTGTGAAGATACCAACGTGTTTGTGATTACTTGTACCTGATTGTATCATAGGATATATACTACATTCACAAAAGTGTAATCAATACTACCTCTGATTGCTAGGATTCGTGTACTTCAAAGGTTCAAGCAATGTCCTGAAAACTGTGCGTGACACAAGTCGCTATATCGTGTAAAGGGTAAAACAAGAATCCATTTGCTCCACATACACGAGGGTGTTTACATTAAGGGTTAAAATTCAAAATCGTTTGCTGATGAATCATGTTTGACATTTTCAAAACAAATGCCTCTGCATTATCTCGTACTCAGAAAAGAATATCTCTTTGCAAAACTCAAGGAAGTTTAATTTATTTCCGTTCTAGTGTGATTCACGAAAGTCTTCTTCAAACGAAGCACGCAGGACGACGAATGTTTTAGTGGAAATTGCCAAATTCCATTAGGCATTCTTTGCTGCATAAGGACTACAATATATCACTGTATTTTGTTAAAGAGATAAACTCGTTTGAATTTTTTGTCCTCTTACACAAAATCGTACAAAATTTCGTGCTATATATTATTATATAAGACAAAGTTCAAAATTTTAGGTCAATGTTGGATTGGTTTGTGGGGGAAAGAAAACTTTTTGGCACAATTAATTTAAAGTTTTAGGTAACATTTTAGGTACCTACACTTTTATCGTGTTTAAAAGACATTTGTCACGTTATATCTTGAGCATGGATGGCCACTTTTTGTTTGAAAATCGATTGAACTTTATGTGTCACCTATTCGTAGCCTTGATTCAACGTCGTGTTGTGTGACATTTTAGTTGAAATTAAATTAAATAAATAAATTACCTAAATTGAGTTGAATAGGGACGATGTCAACCTGATTTCGAATTAAATTCTTTTCATTCCTTCTACCTATATTTGAGGATCAATTTCACAACGGAAGACAATTGAGACAGGTCACAATAATGTTATCTACTTAATATAGACACACGTGTCTCTCGTGCCAATCACTCGAGTTATAATACATTTCATGTCACGACCTCAAGTGCCAGGTGTCGGAGTTCATCAACGAAATGTTAAAATTTGCGTTGGAACAAGGGGAAAATTGGTGTCCAATTTACCTATCAGAAAATGCCATACTCCATCTCGTGAAAAGTCAATCATACGAACCTTGATTTTCCCGGAAAAGTTTTCTTGTCATATTTGATTTCCATTCAAAATGTCAAATCAGTGACTTCAGTTCACAACGATCTGGACACATTTTGATTTTCAGGGCAGAAGAAACGGAACTGTTGCGAACTGGGAAATCGATACTTCACGCTGTACTTGACACTTTAACGGCACACAAGGAACTACCTGGAGGTATCTTCAAAGAAGTTGTGCTAATTATAATCAAGGTCAAATATGTAGATCACCAGTAATGTGAAAAGTATACATAAGTATCACTAACACATGTGAATTCCACATAAAAGGGTTTGTTTCCCCGTGAAGTTCCCCATAAGCCGAAACAAGTCCAGCGAATTGCGATAGGACCCAAAATTCCTGGCAAATTCCTCGAATTCAAACTTGTGGTGCAATGCCGGTTGGGATTATGTCATCGCGGGCGGCATGACTTTGGGGTCGAAACAAATTCAGAAATTAATTTTTCCGTTGATGATTTTGTGATTAAAGGTATTCAGGATTATCCATCTACAGATTATATTGATTCTGCGGCACATTTTTGCAATAATTTCTATGGAATGAACATTTCATTGGTCCCTTTCTGAATTTATGCTTTTTCGGCAATTCTTTATGCTCCAATTAACAAATCGATTTTTTGTTCAATCTTATTGATTTTCGATTTGTATCAGATTCGTTTGTAGATAAACTATTTCGTTTTGTTATTTCATAAAATTTGTTCCATCGCATCTCTAAATTGATCGTTTTAAAGTCCAGGTTCGAATTCTTCAAATCAACTGCATTCCTTTAGGTTCAGACGACTTTCTGTCGTCATGCAAATTAGTCTAAATTGTATAGAAATTCTGATTGATGCATGGTAATATCTAATGGCTTTAAGGATATCAAATAACCATTTCGTAGAACAAAAAATTCATGGAAAAATTCATTTGATTCAGTTAGCATTTAACGAGATATTAGAAACTGAATTAACCCTAGATTACTAAACTATCCTTTGAGTGACGTTGTTCCTAAACATTCGTAGAAAACACAACATAGAAGTAATAGTTACATTCTTTGGGCTTAAGAGATCACGTTAAAATGAAGATAGTATATATTTTCTTATTCTACACAGTCGCTCTACATTTGACAAGTATTAGTGTCCTTTCTCTTGACTTAGCTGAACGAAAGGGAACAAATTCTACTTGAATTTGGCTGTGTAAGTCAATGCAAAAATGACGCACGATCACAATGACTGCACGTGCAACACTGATGGAAGTAATTAGGAATCGTCATTTTTCCATCATAATTTTTACGATAGTTTAGTAATGTAAGGTTAACGGAGCATTGGTTTAATGTTAAGCTTGTAAGTAGCTTTAAAGTGAAGCCTTGTGACACTTTTTTCAAAAACTTCAAACAATGATTGTTCAAAATTATATAAATGATTTTTCTTACAAATTTTAATTTAATAACTAAATGTAAAAATTTGTATGGCAGCCAGTGCTCCCCTTAATGAAAATCAAAAAATTTCAAACGCAACTGTCATCGAAATGAACACATTCGAATTGGGGAAATGAACACAAATGAACAATTCACTAAGAAACTCAAACTGTATCGTCGGGGAGTGTAAAACGTCCCTTACTCAATTCGCCGCATTCTCTCACGAATTGGGGCTGATTTGAAACCCAGCAAAACGTTGCAGTCCAAAATGAACTTTATCGAATGCAGTAAATTTAACGCACAACATACACGACTGCGCATCACATCAGGACGTACCGCAACGACTTCATTCAACTTGAGTTGATGCTGTTAAAGTTGCAGTCATCATGTGTCGCGTGGTGTGTGAACCGCGATTTGAAGTCGCCGCGTGAACTTTTGTCGGATCGGAATCGAATGATATCAAAATCGGAATTTCGTTCAGTCCTCCAGCGGATACGAAGATGTAAAAGCGTGCGGAAGTGTCTAACGTTCCTCGTTCTGAATCGTTCTATTTCAAGTGAGATACCAAAGTGTGTTTTAAGTGTATGAAAAATTGAGAAAAATCTATTAGAAATTTTCTGACAATTTCGTGAATAACCAAAATATAAATTTCGTAACGCACAAAATTCAAAAGTATTAAAAAATCTAATTAGAACATCACGCGATAGTGTCACAGCCAATTGAAAAGGATTGAAAAGTCTCCTTCTTCTATTGAATTCAATTCAATTCAATTCAACTTTTCAACTTTACCGAATCAATTCAATTCAATAATCGCATTAGAGACAAATTGAAAATTTTTGAAAAAATGTAAAAAATTAAAAAAATTTCCTTCACGTAATGCGGTATTTTCTACTTTTCCACTTTCATGTAGAGAAAATCGTTTTTCACCTGAACTAGATAGAACGGCGATTTCGATTTTTCCCACTAAGAAATCAAGGCTACCAGCAGAACTACCTAAAGTCGAACACCGATAGTCGGTCTCCAGTTTGACTGAGTTCACAAGGGATTTCGCGCACCGTGTGTTGAATTTGTCAAAATTATAATTTTCTAATTAAAAAATTAATTATTTTATAATTTTGTGAAAATAATAATATAAATTGTGTTGGAGTGAAAAAATGATAATTGTACCACGATCGAATTGATTTGACAAATTCACATGTGACTATTGGGTTAAAGTGTTAGTTTTGCCGCGATTTCTATCGTATGATTTAATGATCTAATTGGAGTGCGAAAAGAAACATAAGAAAAATATATAATAGTTTTACTACATCCACAATACCGCCTGTACTGTACTGTTGGAGTATCACACGTTCATGGGGAGAAGTTCATTTCTGTTTTACACCATTGGAATTCATCAAACTCCAAAATCAACACCAACATGCGACATGCCTTCTAACGCACACAATCATATATTTACAAGAACAACATGAAGTAGATAAAAAGGCGAAGAAAATCAATGTTTTAAGTGTTCAAGCATTTTATTACATAATAATATTGACATGTGTACCATAGGTTCAGTTCGCGCAAGTGTTAGTGTGAGTGAGTGTAATAATTTGTAATTTGTAAAACGTGATTCGCTTTTAAAGCTTAAGGATATTTTCAAAGAAATACAAGATTGTCTGTCCACACAACATAAATCGATGTTATTCCAAGGAGTCCCGTCATAGAACGAGTCGAGAGTTTAAATCTATGGAAAATTGAAATGTCAAAAACGTATTACATAGTGGCGTAGAGGGTTGAAGCATATTTTTTTGAAATTTTTTCTCTAATGTGAGTGAAGGTTTTCAAATAAACCATATTATATAGATACAAAGGGGGAGCGAATCGTGTTTTCGCACACACTCACACTTTCACACATTCTTCGCACACATATACGTTATTCAACACGCATACGTGATTTCTGCAGCATGAGCAATCGACTGTGTATGAGTGTATGTTGAGCGAAAGGAAGAAGATTTTGACAGAATTTCGGCGAATGAACACATTTTTAAGTCAAACGAAATTTTGAGTTTTATTTTTTTTTTTCGTTTGCGGGCATTTTTTGAGACGGCGAAAATACCGAAAATACCGGCAGAGAATATCCACAGGCAAACTTTGGCAGGCAATCGGGAAGGCTGATTGGTTAAGCTCAAAAATTCAAAATTGCTCAATTTCAATTAAGAAAATTTATGAAAATTACAAAAATTTAAGAAATTACCGAAAGTCTGAAGTATTTCTTTTTCTTTTTGGAATTTTGAAAGGACTACACGAAGTGGTTGTTGTTGAGGGGTTGAAAATTAGTGAAAATTTTTGTTAATTAATCCAATTTGAAATGTGATGACATCCAATTGATTCAAACAAGAACACATAAAAATCTAATAAGAAATTAGTGAATTTAATTTTTTTTAATTTTCTCGTGTGGAAAAAGGAATTAATTTTTTTCTTATATAAATTCATTAATAAAATTATATAATTTTGAATGGAAATACAAACGAAATCAAATCGATTTAGTGTAGTTAATAAAAACGAGAAATTAAAATCATTTTTCGGCGAACTGTGATATGCAGCACCAACAGGACAAGGATTTTATATATAAGGAGCCCGACCGGCTGTTGTTACGGCGGCCGAGAATCGTGTAGCTCTGCAATGTACCACAAACAAACCACCAAGTGGTTTTGGCCATCCTGGGGCTTCGTCCAGGCTCTTATCATGACTTTGGCCATTTTGTTATCAACACCGTATCCAGGTATGTTTCAAATCAAAATTTTCAAAATTTTAAGCGATTTTCAAATTTCATCGATTCGTCTTTTGTTTGAGCGTCACACAAGTCTCGATTATCGATTATAGACTTACTGCTTCCACACTATTGACTTGTCGCGCGGAATCAACACATAGCTATGTTTTATTTTGTGTTATGTATTTATTTCTCATCCACGGAGTGCCTGTTTGTTATTACATTTTTATAACCAAAATTGAAATTAGACGTTTTCTAGCCTGATAGCTCTCTGAGTATGAGTCACGATGAGGTGGAAGCTTACAAAGGGGCCAATTTTTCGGTCACTTGCATAAATTTAAAACATTTAATCCATTCGAACGATTAATCATCATCGTAGGAATAATTGAAAATACGCAAAACGTAGCAATTAATTGAATACTCTAATTTCAACACGAATTAGGGAAATTACAAATAAATTAGCAATCACTAATAAATTATTAATGAGCACATTGTAACATTGAACTTTTTCAAAACTGCGCCATGCATTCAACTGCGTGGCAGTCAGTAATGAATCGTCACTTCTTAAAGTTTTGCCGCCAAAAAGAAGTTTTTGAAAAATAAAATAAGAGAAAAAATAAATTTTTAACAAGATTTCTTCCATGATGGAAGAAAGTCCGGTTCCACTTTGCCGGTTATCCTACACCAACAAATTTTACCTTCATCCAATAATCTCCAAAAATTTATGCGGTCTGACAATTCGCGCGGTAAATATGTCCATTCATACGTGAAGGATTTTATCAATTGAGGCATTTTGGAAGAAGAGGCGCGAATAGCATGTGACCAGTGAATAATGGATGCATTCCACGATGGGATAAAGAAGACACAGTCAGATTCGGTCCTTGGTGATTCCTTCTCACCGTTCCTGGTGGACTTCATTAGTGGCTTAATGAATGCAAATGTCAAATTGATTTGACAGATTAAAGGGACAAAGTCGAATTTGGATAAAAACGTAAGAAAATGTGAGAAAGGTTTTCTTTAGAGCTGTGCCGGCACGAGACGTTTACTGATCTTTGGAATAACGAAGATTTCATAGAATTTTGTCTGCACATAGCAACACCATTGCGTGCTCATTGGGTTGTGCTTTATTTCTTACAAAAAACCCTAATAACATGTACATCCTGTTCAAATAAATAAAAAACAGATACAAATCTGGTCACCAACTTACGATTAAAATAACCCCGAAAGGTTACTACATCCAAGCAAAGGGGAAACTTTTAAGGTGAAGGGTATGAATCAAAGGGCATGTCTAGGTACGCGTATGTAGGTCAAAGTGTTGGCGGTTTGGGTTTTGGGCAGAATGCAATGGAAAACCTATAGCGAGGGTGAATATAAACCAAACGAATTTGGCCAACTGTAGGGATTCCAAAAGTTATCAAATGAATCAAATGGAGTTTTAACACGAGGCAAAATTTATTACTGTAGTACTATTCTTATCAGTACAGGTTAAAAAACAGACTAGTAACACATTCTTCTAGATGGTGTTTCACGCAATTGATTTCAAAGAAAATTTATACCAATATTGTCAAGTCTTTTATTAATGAAATTATTATCCTTAAATTTTCACCTTTCCCTGAACCCTTGTGAAATACCTGCACGTGTCAGACAAAATCAAAACTCTTGAATCACCCGAAAAATAGCATATGATCCACTCAAAACGACTGTACAGGACAAGCATCAATCATAGGGATGCTCCGTCATATTGCCAAGTTCCTTTTTTGGCCTACATAACAATAGATAGAGCACGTGCTTAACGCGTTATCGTTAAGTGCACTTGAGTGTGCTGTTTTCATCCCTTTTGTGAAGGCGTTACACTCTAGATTTGGCACATTCAATGAACAAATAAGCAGCTTACAAGAAGGGAAGTCCGGTTTGTAGATGTCTTTGAATTTTCAAGGAAAGTCGTGAAAAGGCGTCACGTCTAGATGCTCCCCTTTTCAAAAGCGTTTATTCTCCAAATTTCAAAATTTAATTAAAGCGAAAGCCTTTTGGGATTTTCCTGTCTCGCCTGTTTCTTTTTTTGTTTTAACATCAACCCCAACGGGAAAATGTCCTGAACGAAATATGAAATTTTCATTTTAAGGAGCTTTATTTGAAAAGTTGAAATTAAATTTTTCTATTATTAACCACGAAAATATAATCCGCAAAAGAAATTCATTTGAAAATTGTTTTCCCCGAAATTTGTGAATAATGTGGAAAATTATGTTTTACTTTCCGTGGAAATGCTATCACCCTTGAAAATTGCATTTTTCACATAGTTTAGCTGGGATCAAAAGAGCGATGCCTCATAAAATTCTGATTTCCACAGAAAGAAGGAAAATGAAGTTTCTTAAAGAGATTAGTTTCCTCGGTTTGGTTCCATTGAAGACGTTCATTTCCCGACCATAACGAGATTTGCATAATCAGGCATCAAGTTCCCAACGTTTTGGGGGAAGAACGAATAATCCTATTGAATCTGCTTCCTGTCATGGTATTTCAAGTTTTAAAATCTCAAGATTTTCTCACTTCCTTCCGTTGAATAACCTTCAATAAACAGGTTCGACCTTTTGCGTGTCGAGCAAACAAAGAAATTTCATAAGTTCCGCGTTTTTAGGTCTTCGAATAAATAACGTAAAACAATAAAATCCCGTCTCTGGTGTCCCGATTCAGAATTTCATGCACTCCGGTGTCCTGTCAAGGGAGACTGGCAATCCTGTGGTTCCTTCGTCAATATGATTGGGCGATATTGTTCACGAAACACTTCACGAGATTCCAGCTATTGTGACTCAAATTGAGACGGAGGTATTTAACCTTAGACCTTGAAATGAATAATTTCGTATTTATATGAAACCTAGACACTCAGGTTACGGAACCATTAAAATGTGTTTCAATCTCTTGCAGAAGTTGATCAATTTCTCAGTGTCTTTAGTAAATTGAAACGGAGGTATTCAAAATAAAGAATTTGGTGCCAATGGAACCTTTACTCTCAGATTATAAGACAGGAGGTATTTAACCTGAGACCTTCATAAAACGAATTTGGTACCCATTAAACTAGACTCTCAGGTCATTGATCAGGATCATGAAAAGTTCTTCACTCTCTTTCAGAAGTTGATCAATTTCTCATATATGATTTCTCTGCTGAATTGAAGGGATTCTCGTCTGTGAAAAGTGAAAGGTTATGTCAACAGGAGGTCAACACATACAGTTTGAGTGAAATTTCGTGTGTGAAAAGGAAAAATTTGTCACGGCCATCTAACCTTCTTTATATGAGTAAGAAGTCACAAACCCGATTGTCCCCGTTGTTCAAAATGAACAAGAACCTCAAATTGGGGTGAGAATTTTTATGCAATTTCACACTCAGTTTACATCATTGAAATGAAATTTGCACTGGTGGCACGTATTTGTGACGAAATTCCTGGAAAATAAGGGTTGTGAGAGAATGTGGTACTTGAAACAAATTGGTCGTTGGAAGTTGTTACAATGGTAAATGAACGCTGTGATTGATGGAATTCAAAAGGTTCTTTCACACTCTCCCCATGGGAACAATATAACGAAACTCTTTGCTGTAACGATCATTCTGAACTAAAAGAACTCTCGAATCACTTGGTCTAGTGTTCTGCCAAATGGGGACGACAAGTCTTGAGACTCACAATCAGTATCGATTGTTTCCTTGAGCTTTCAACATTTAATTTTACCAAAAGATCATTGAGTCATTGTCATTTTCAGTCCTTAAAAAGTAAAAATTCAAATTGAAATAATTAACACTTTTGCATGAAATGTCTTGAAAGCATCCGGACTTCTCTATGGATTTTGGAACGCTTCAGTAATTTCATAAATAATACTACGGTTAATGTGTTATTGTAGAAATGACCTTGATGCAAAAATTTAAAAATTTTGTTTTAAGGTAAAACTTTTTCACGAAAGTTCTTAAAAGTTTTGAAATTTTCTAAGGTCAATTCCATGTTATGGAACATTGGAAATTCCACACATTTCAATGCCTCACCGCCACTCAGTAGAACATTTTGTAGAAATATTTAGTAAATATTTGTTTACTGTATGTTTCCATTGAAATTAATGGAATTTTCGATTAAGTGTGAGATTTTATTTAACTGAAGCAAATAGAGAAAAGCTCCACATGTTAGAAACAAACTATTTTTGGTTAAGAATTTTGCTAAAAGAAGATACGAAAAACTGTGCAAGATGTATTTCGTGTGGATAGAAGATATAGAAACATAAAAGTAAATAAAAGTACAAGTGATGATGACATAAGCTAAGAGGTGTTACATGTGCATGGAATAATAAATGAAACAATCATCTTCACATCACAACATCATTTTCCATAATTAGAGTATTTGCATGCAGAGTGTGGGAACAAATTCAAGTGATAAATGACAGGTCTTTGTACATTAATTGACAATTCAATACGAAGATTGTATTTAAATTCGATAATTTAAACAAATTTTTATAGTAACAATTTTGTTTCACCAACATTTTTTAACACTTCTCTTAATCAGGTTGGATACGGCACGAGCGATTTTTGATTTTTGTGTCTGGCACGTTTCCCGCTTCCGACCAGACAGTCTGCACGTAGAGTTAGATGTTGGTAATTAACGATAATTGAACTAATAATTACAGCAATCAATATCGTTTGAAATGTGCGAAAGAAAATGTGCGAACATTGCAATTAGCACTTTAACGCTACACAAATCCTAAAACGCCTGCCCCGCTTTTGGGGTTTTCTTTTACCCGCTAATATTCCGCTATTTTGTGGGATTTGTATATATCCACATAAGTGAGATGGCTTAAATGGAAATTGCGGTTTTGGGTGCGTTTCATACCATTCACACTTGCATTCATTCTTGTATCCAAGTGAATTCCTAACCAGAGGCAAGAAAGTAAACGCCATTCATAGACTCTTCTAGCCGAATCAATCAACAGAAGGTAATCAATTTTAACCAAGACACTCAATTACCAAGTTTATAGAAAATAAAATTTTCATTTTTATGAACCTCTCAATTGGGGTTATGTTGACAAATGTTAATCTGGTATAGAATGGTAGTTAGTAGTTTGACCACACATTGACCTAACATTTAAATTGTATCTTGTTTCTAAATGTTTATTTAACATTATATAATAATTAAATTATTAAAATTGGATTCATCATTGTACTATACAATTACAATTTATTCAAAATACAACAAATTCAAGTCGATTTCAATTCAAAATTTATTGAACCAATTGAATGTTATAAGAAATTCAGCACGAATTGCCACAACCTGTATCGATGAAGTAATTTTTGTTTACAATTAAACAAATTTCAATTTCTAGGAAACGTTTTACTTCACAGTAAAGTAAAGTTCAGGTTCAAGATCAGCGCATGGAAGCATTTCCCTTGAATTTCGATACCTTGAACATATCTAATTAGCAAACATGACATATTGGTTAATTAATGAGATTGAACATAAATTCAAATTATTGAATTGAAAATTTTAGTTCACGAGGACAACTTGCCTTTGCGTGAGTGCAAATATTTCGTGTCAAATAGTGATTTATTCTGTGATTCTTAAATAAATTGTGATAAGAGAAATCAAGCACTACTAGAAGAAGAAGAAGAATAAGAAAAGAACTAGGTACATCTAGGTAAGATATTAACACAGAAAATGAAGTTCACATGCTGTTAATTTCTTTTTACCTTCATTTAAGAACTTCATATTTTTACCTCGCTTTGATTCAGCATTTCATGCAACAAATTTTTTCCCATCATAAATTCAAATTCCAATACCTGAGTTTGCTCTGGACATTTGTTTACCTGTGAATATTATGTTCATGTGGATACATAGATATTATATACGTATGTCTCGCTGCAGTGTACACATTTAACACGCGGTGCATTCCTCATTAGTAGTGCAACTTTCGCGCATCGTGTCTTATTAATACCTCAAGGTAAAATGATTAATGACTGCAGAAAAGGTAAAAATGTTTTTGCAATTTGAAACGAGGGCGGGGGGAGTCCAACGTTGGTGACCTTAAAGAGAAATTTTTGTTTCTGTTTTTTTTTTTTTTTGTGAATCTTAAAGTTCGTCAAATGTCAGTTGATGGTGATATTGATGTGTAACACTTCCTGTTAAAGCTTAACGTATAACGAACCAGACATTCGAGAATTCCAACCCTAGTTATAGTCTGAAGTATATCGAGTATGAAATTTGAGCACTTAGACCAGTTCTCTGCACCCTTTCCCGATTAAGAAGTGTTCGCCCTTTAGAGGATAGTTTCCACGTTACGTGGATATGATGTGGCAGTGTGGCATGTTTGGGCAGTGTATATCATTATTGCCTACAAAACAAAAAAAGCAACAGAGGATTCAATTCATCGAGTTGTTGCAAGGCAGGTGTGTAAGTATTTTTGCTGTTGCACCTAATCGCATTGAAAGGCAAGTAAAGTGATTAGAATGAGACATGAGACTTCACCACCATCGACCAAGTCTATGCACGCGACAAATGTGCAGTTTCACATAAATGTAAAAGGGTAGTTTGCTTTGGTGGTGTAATGAAAATGAATGAATCTGAAACCGATGTGGTTTTTACAATTCAACAAACCCATTCGGAAGGGTTCCAGGACACTGTTAATGTATTCTTACCTAAAACTGGTGGTATAACAAGGACAGACAACAACCCTTCCTTACGCCACGACACTCGATGCTTTATGAAAACGATTTCTAATTGATATCGAAACGAACTTCACTCGGTTGCTCCTTTTTTCATAATTTGAATGATTCAATTTGAGGTTATGAACCTCGGCAAATGTTTATTGAGTGGAGAAATATCATTTGCCGGAAATTTATGTCCATTTCTTTAGTTCCTTCCAGTCTAGACAGACATGGGAGTGGTAGTTGAATCAGGAAGAAATCTGAATTTAAAAATATCATGGAAAATTGTTAAGGAACTTATGACTCATTCCCAGCTTCAGAGGACATGTTCTTATTCCCACAATTTCTTAAGTGTTGATTTATGCTGTCAATAAAAGACATCGTACAATACGAGAAAATATTTGTCATAGAACTGTAACTAATTTATCATAAAAACTTTTTGCGAACTACCCCCCACCATCTCTCACATATCCTTCATCACATACTATAAAACATTTGTGAATTCGATCAATCGATCGAAAGCTAATTTGAACGTGAATAAGAAAATTTGTTTATTTAGTACATGTTGTACAAGGATATCAAAAAGGATATTCTCATTTTTAGGCTTAGTACATTCGCCATTCAGTCTGGTTTTTCGGAGACATTTTTGTGTGCTTAAATGGAAATTTATTTGCATAAGTCTAGATGTCGTGAAGGAAAACACTAAATTTGAGGAATAAATTGAGATTTCTGAAATTCGAAGTACAATATATCCCATAAGACACGCATTTTATGGAACTAGAAAGCTTTAAATCTCTCGTGTCGAGGAGTGAGACACGATTCAAAATGGAATTTTATCATAACCACTTGCGGAAAACTAACATTTTTAACATTAGACTGTGCAGTTTGTTTGGGGATGAAAAAAGTGACAAATGACTGTAGACGATATCAGCATTGCGTATACCTTTTAATAAAATGAAACTCATGCCATGCAACTTCATATTTCTACTTTCGAAAGGAACATATTCTCAGGGAAAAAATACTTTCACATATTTTGTCCATTACGTGATTAAATGCGGGAGAATATTACATTATCGGGTATTGAATTGAATAAGAATCCATTAGAATACCCACACGTCCCTCAAGTGAATCGAGTGAATCCCATTTGAAAGTAAAAATTTCCATGAAAAATAGGAAAGAGTCCTTCGACAACGACTTGCTATTATATAAGCTAGTCCAATCCGTGTGTCCTGTATTTGAATGGAGAACATTCCTTCAGGTTTTTCGTTCATTAAACATAAATAACGACCAAACCTAGGAGCTGGTTTCATAAAATATACATGCGGAAAACAAACAAAAGGATGTCCATTAGAGGCGATAATGTTGCTGGGGTTGCAATATCCTTACACTGGACTGTAAATAAACGAACTGTTTACAGGACATGCAAGTTGTAAGTGAAGTGCACTTGGAATAATATAAACGCACGTACTATGAATGTTGAATGTTGGAGATGATACTAGTTGTATCATGAATTCCTCTTTCGAGATATTAAAACGTCGTGAACATGAAAGAAATGTTTCTACACATAAAGACGGTAAATGAGTCTGAATGTACGTGAGGCAAATTTGGTAACACATTTTGATTCTGAACTACATTATTAGTTGCGTACAAAACTAGTCCGGCTTTCCAGCTATATGCCTCAAACTTTTTGACCTTAATTAGGGAAACATACACATGAAATTAATGTGTCCAATGCGGCAATATGGATTTTAGTTTCAGTTCACTTGGGGACAATGTACTGATTAAGTACTTAGACAATTGATTCTACAGAGTAATTTATTTTAAGATGAAAACTATTTTAAGTAAACACTTCAAAACACTAGGGTAACCCGATTTTGACTATTTGGCAAATAATAGAAAACCCAAAATCGCAACATAACATTTTCATAGTTTACAATATATAAATACGTACACAACTATATCCTCAATGATGCTCAGAACACGGAAAATCAATAGATACTGCTTTTTGCAGGCTCTGACTTATTCATGAGAATGAAAAGGAATTTTAGAATCAGGTTTTTCTATCCCAAGGAATATCCAATATTTTCTATTTGGCATTTAGCCATCTTTAGATTGTTTGCTTTTACACTTCAATGAGAAAAAGAGTTTCTTTGATAGTGGATAACATGAAACCACTTCGCATTTTTAGACAGTGTTCACTTTGGAGCTAAAAATTTACAAGATGACACACTTTCTGGTATGGAGATATTCACATGGTTGTCGTGTAGTTTGACATAAAAACGTGTAACTCCTCTTGGGATTAAATAAAATATTCATTGGGTAAATTTAATTTCCATTTAATCTAAAACATGTTGTCCTTAGTAGACATTTTAATATTTATCCCCTTAAAATGACAAGCACATATTGAAGATATGTACACATTGAAGGTTCTACAAAGAGGCCCATTCAAAAATGTAAATTGAGAGGTGTTAGATGGAAATTGCCAGTTTGCAAATTTACATTGAGGTCAAAAAGGATGCGAGTCCTTTCCCTTCTCCCTTGGCATATACCAAGTACTTGAAAATTCTGTAACAGATTACTGACCCAGACTTGGATCACATGCAAATATGAAGTGGATAAATGACTTGATATAAAATCGATGTTTGCTACTACATTCATATAACACAACTGGGACTCCTTTTATGAACGCATTTAATGAGGATTGTACTCATGACTTTCTCGGGTGACACGATGTTGAAATCAAGGTCAACTAGGATTGCCCTAAATAAATGATTATTCACTCATGTGATAGCACGTGGTATATTTGTTACTCATATTAATGACACATTAACTGATTTCAAAATAATATTAAATTGTCATTTTCAAATAAATCAATCAAAAAGAAAAACGATTTTCGTGGTCGAAAGTGTGTCAAAAATGTTCACAAATTAATGGAGTTCTCCATCAGATGTCATTTCGCAATAATATTTTAAATTGAATTTTCGATTCGAATAGAATATATAATTCATTAATCAAAATTAAGGAAATCACTTCATCTTAGATATTCAAACCAATCACATTCTGTACACCGAATAACTTTATTCCGATTTATCGAAGAATTTTGTCATAAAATCAATAAAAGTTACAATTTTCCGCAGTCGAGCGTGAATATCTTAAGATTTTTATTCAAAATTATTCTTTTGATAATTTATCAATTCAACAATGTTTGGCTTATTTTGATTTGTATCATGATTAAGTTATAAAATTTTCCATGATATGCAGATATTCGGTCTCTGTTACTGTGCAGTTCCTAAAAGCCTGGGGCATGCCTACCACAATGTAGAAATGATCGATAAACATGAGGATCGAGAAAGTATCTAATGGTGGTGTTGGTCAATTTGCCATAAACACATCACTGTGTTAGCAGGGGGTTTGTTGGATCTCTAAAACAAAATCAACAACGACCTGCAAAATGTAAACAAAATTTCCTAGACAAATTATAGATCATGTAAGGCAAGGTGAGATTGTTGTACAAATATCTGAAAATGAGTGGCTACTAAACAACATATCCACACGACTGGAATCACTAGGCCAGTCTGGATTTTGTGCTATTTCTGAACATGGCGATCGTGATTTTCTCCAGTTTTCAAATGTGTCTGATCATCCACGTGTTCCGCACAGCAACCTGCTTCGATTTTTGGCTCGTGGCAACCAACCGAGAGAAATGTTTATTTTTCTTGTTGCACTTTAACATATTGTCTTGGAATTCTCAGACTTTGTCCTACATGGATTCCTTGAAAACAGCTCATTTTCAGTATTAGAGTGTGATTATTTTATGTTGAAAGGTTCGCCAACAACAGAAATAAATAGTCGCCAAAAAAAAATTAAATAGCGTACAACAAGAAATTCCTTAGAAAGACACATGAATATCGATTTTTTCTTGTTTATGCTTCCAAGAGGTTTCCATGTAGCTGAAAGGAGTTATGGCTTCTCAAGTAGTAGTCCTCCACCACTCTAGGCAATGTCATCTCAAATTCTCATATTTCAAAATGTTGTTGTGGCTTTAAAGACAACACTCATATCTCTGGAATGAAGCATAAATCCAAGCAAATAGCCTGGAAGACAAATCAAGCTTTGTATAAGGTTATGTTTTGTCCTCAGTTTTGTTGGTAAAAATCCAAAAACTTTATCCTAACTCTTCATAGACATTTTGTTTTTCCATGCTACAAATGAAGATATCAAGGAAAAATGTCGAAATCTTTGCCAAATTGCATATCCAAAATTCTAATGACAGACTTATTTTTATTTGTGATATTGTCCGGCTACTCTAACTTTCACATTGAACGGCGTCAAGGCTTCTTCTGAAGAAAAAATACTTTCCAAAGTGAATGAAACGATAACTGAATGTTAATCAAGAAGAAATTCTTAAGACAAAACAACAAAATGGTTATGAGAAAAATACTTGCTTAAGAAATTAATTGTTACGTAATTGGTTTATTCTTATTGAATTCCTGAATTTTAATCTTTCATTTAAAACATAATAATGAAAATAAGAATTCTCCCCCTTCAAAATGCATTCTTCGCCTCAAGTTCATGCAATCTTAAGAATGTCTTGAAGAACAGATGAATACCTTCTTGCACTTAAAGTTAAATAATTTCACATTCATACATATAAACCAAGTGAAATTACGAGATTTCATTTGCATTTCAATGCTAACTAACTAACACAAAATATTATCGTAATTATTTAATTACAGTAGTGTGTACTAAAGGTTAAGGTGAAAGTGATTCTAGTATAGACAACAAATTGTATGTTTCGTAAGTGATATTAGACACTCAGCTCGGATTACAATTTCAATGAAAATTTCTTGTAACAGTCGAAAAATTCGCGTGCTAGCTATGAAGAAATCAGGTGATAAAAAGTGTTAAGTTTACAGAAACTTGAATATAGGCGCTATAATGTAAAGATTCGCATCAAGGAATGCGAAAGGAATGAACCTGGTTACAGGTGATTCCAGTTAGACACTGGCAACTGCAAATTCAGCAACAATGGAGGAAGTTCTTAAGTTTCATTTATAAATCCAGAAACATGAAAAACAAAAAATTGGATTTCCCAAGAACACATCAAATTTCACATTCGAAACATAAAGTGTCATGACACTTCCACTACAAATAAATTTATTATGTTGCTTCGTGAAGGACACTCGTAGGTGCCATTGCCCGGAAATACATAATAAGAAAAACATGATACCCCATCATCGTTGGTGGTGAACAAGATAACATTTTATCTAATTAACATAATTTTAAAATATCTGCTTTAGTTGCAATTTTCACTAATGAATAGGGAAAAATTTTATCTGAAATACATTCGATGATAAGAAGCGCCGCACTAATTCAGGTTGCATTTAATTACTTACAAAATAGGCTGATGAGATACACGATGAGCACTTTAGGATTGAGGGATAGAACAGGCAAACAGGTTTATATGTGGATAAGAATATTGGATTAGATAGTGGACGGATTTTATAGAATTCTTCTAATTTGATTAGAGGATTCAGTGTAAAGATTTGCACCTTCATGATTTGTTTGTTAATCATAAACCAGGTGAATAAACTTCTTGATTTTTTAAGTGTAATAAATCTTTACACCACACTATATATAATTGAGTAATCAAATCAGTTTTGAATTTGACTCATTAGTTGGACAGTAAATCAATTTCTGATTACGGCTTAATGATTTGCACGTTAACTAACTTGATTGAGTTAGTAGCTATAATAGATGGTTGGAATATATCAAAATTTATGATAGCCTGAAGCATGTGGACGTGTTCAGGTAATCAATTCGATGAAAATGGAAGTAGTGACTGTACAGTTTCGCGATGAGTTTTACAGAGTAGAAGGATTAGTGATCTGACAAATTTATATCTTCCCTCAGGGTTACAGTACCCCATTAAATTGGTTCGCGTGCGAATAACAACAGATGGCGTTTGTGCATCATGTCGCCGGAACGCATTTGTTACCGCTTCAGGGATTTTTGATCATGCGCTGCTTGTGTTGGCAAATCGATCTAAAACGTTTCAAAATGAGTTACAAATCTCAATTTTTATTATACATATATGTGGTTGTTATTACAAAATATATTTATTAGTTTCAATTTGCCAGACCTACCACTGTGCTACCCGAAATCGCGTGGTCGTTGATTTTAATCACGGAATTTACCTAGTTTATTCATATCAGGTTTAACATTTCTACGGAATGTTATAGAATGTCATTTAGTTTTTCTTATTGCACATTCACATAATCTAATTTTTGTCGATTTGTTAATTTGAACGTGTGTAAATGAATTTATCGCATCATATTTCATTTGATATCGTTGAATTACTTGAGTCGTTTACACTTTGATAACACGTCAGGTAATTAAGTAAATCGCATTTGAAAATCTTTCATCTAAATATGTTTCTGTAATTCAATCTCTTATCCTTTAATATATTTACTTTATTCATAATTCAAACAGGATTTCATTTACTAAATGCTATTAGGAATGAAAAGATTGACCCATCCTTATACTTTCTCCCTATCAAAATAAATCCCTTAACGACACATGCAGATATTTTCGTGAAAAAATGGACAACATGCATGTGTTTTCTGTGTAGGTACATTTCAATTATTCATTAATCATGAATAGTACAAAAACAAAATAAGAAATACATAGTTATTATTATTAGAATTTCGTAGCAGTTGAAACATGAAATTTATTCAAACAACAGTCAAATTTACTGCAGGAAACCTTTTTCTACTAGCAGGTATGTTAATAATATCAAATTGCTATTACGAATTTAGGGAGATTTTTTTAATATGTAAATCACATTGAAGTAATATTTACACGAACGTAAACATTCATTTTGCAGTAATGGATGAGTTATGAGACTTTCCATTACTTGCAAGAGTCTTATAAGAAATTTGAAAAACGAATCCACAGGATACAAAGCAGGATTTGCAGGTTAGGAAAGGAAGTGGTTTTAGCCATTTTTCTTTATAGCCACAAATTCATCCTCGCAATACTTGGTCAATATCAATCCATCACATTATTTTCTTTCCACTTTAACAAATTTTGACTAATGATTCCAAAACCCCTTCGTGAAGAAAAGGGTTTAATTCAACGAACCCTTTTTCATTAAAGGCAATATTTTTGCGCATACAAAAATATTTACAGTGTCATCATGTACAATGCCATAGCTCGTATTGTCGGTTGGTTCAGTGCTGTTCAGTCCCAGGAAACGAAACAAGCTGAGGAGAGTGAGGATAAGCAAATGTTTTTATAAGAAAACAGCAAAAAAGTCAACCAAATAATACACAAGAAAATTAAAGCGTAAGCTTTTGTGTATCCATTTTTTAGCTTAAGGGTAAAAAGCACTTTTTGTTTTAAGAACAAACAAGGATTTTGTGGGGAACACAAATATTTGAGGGAGAATAACCTCTAAAAGAGTTGTTGGGAAAATCCTTTATTTGCTACTATTCTTTAGGGACTTAAGCAATTTTCATGATAATGCTTTCATAACACACAGAACACACGTTAATGAGATCGACCGTTAAAAGTTGTTTTGGTTGTTTTAAAATATTTAACAAAAATATAGTGGTTTCTCCTACAAAACCGCATGGCTTTGAAGTTCTGTCATTAATAATAGTTAATAAGGAATTCGACATGGCACGTGTTTCGAATATCAGACAATCTAATATAAACCGCTTGTCTAAATGTAACTCGTTTAATTGCAGAAACTTAGTGAAATTCACAACAACTGGCTGTTGTAAAAGTAGTTTTAGTTGAAACGATAGTGTGCAAATAACTTAAATTTTTCTGATAATACCAGTTTCAAATTTAAACTCCTGATATATTATATTTAGATCAGATTGTTTTTAAATTTTAATTTTTTCCTCTCCGTTTGAATGACATGACAAAGTGTTAAATTCAATTACAAATTTGTTTAACGCAAATAAATCGAATTTACATTTAAAAATCAATCACAGTTCATTTATGGTGTTAATTTGCACTGACAACACAATTGAATTTCGTTTCAACTATTTATACTATACAAGTAACAGACGTTTCACACTCGTTCGATGTTCAATTCAATTGATTCAACATGGTGTGAGGAATTTGAAAATTTTTATCAAAAGTATGTAGTACTGCTAATTGAAGGTAAAGGTCACTGAGTTAACCACTGTGAGAATCATCTGGAAGTGATACTAAGAGTTGAATCAATAGATTTGGAGTTATCTTAATAAGATCTATGACTGAGCATACCTTAGAAACTAGTATTAACCGTCGAAAATCTCAAGGAATCTTAATTGAAAACTCGTTCCACACATTCCGAGAATCAGCGGGAATGGGAGAAGTAGCAGAAGGTAAAAGTTTTACCAAAAAACAATGTCGAACGATTTTGTGGGCCAACAGTAAATCAGAGAATGTTCGAACCTTAAGGAATTTCGTATCGTATGATACATTCCTGCAAATACAATGAAGCATCATTCCACCTTAAGATGCTACTGGATTAATTTTTGTCAATTCTTGTGCTATTCCCTTAAGTGAATTCCATAATGTGGTTTCGTGTAGGTTTCATTTTATCAATTCAATCTGATGCAATAAATATAAGATGTTATGTAATACGGTAGCAGCACAGCATGATTTTTCGTTATACTGAAATGAAGATAATGATACATTGATATGGTTCCCTTACAATATATTATCAATTACACCAGATACGTCTGTTTCTGGCAGTTTAAGGGTAACATTACGCCCCAAATATTTCGGGGTGATTAACCATAAATCACTTCAATAATTCCCTTGGCCGTTGTCACTAGCAAAAGCCAAAGTATCGACAATATGGTAAAATAATTGGAGATTCTTCTCAACATCTACAATACAACCCTTAGTATTTGCACAGCACAACCTCAATTTGTGACAATTTGACTGGGAATTCACTCTCCCCCCAATCACAAATTTATTGATTTCCTGGGTGGATTTAGAATTCAAAACTCCCTAGTAAATGTCGACAATTTGTCTGGTGTGGATTAGAGGCCTACGTGCCTTTCTTTTAAATTAGCATTTTTCTGGGGAGATTGTTGAATCTAGCACAAAACCCCAAAAGACTCCATTTATCCGGGGGTTTATAAAACGAATGGCATTAAATTGAATTTGAGCCTTTGAAAACAGTTTCATTCGATTCTTAAAGACACCCCAAGTTAAGTGACTTGATATCATTTAATTGCATTAAGAAATCTGTTCAAGGAAATTCAATTAAGCAATTAAATTTGGTTCATGTAATTTAATGAAGAACTTCACAAATGGTTTGATCTTGAAATAAGGAAGGTTAAATGTTACGAGTGCAAGTTACATATTATTTTTTAACATTTTCATGAACTGAATAACACATAAATTTGAATTACTGGTATCCCAAGAGTTGTGACAGTTTTCTAGATTAGCCAAGACAATGCAAGTTCTTTAACAATGTTGTACAATAAATTGATGTAATTCTTTTCGTGTGACATCAGAAAATATTTAAGAACTTTTGATGATTTACAACATCTTTAACTTCATCACATTCCATCACAAAAAGTGATTTTAATCATAAAATCCGAGCATTCTTTTATGGAATTATTTTGGTCTGAATGTCACGTAGTTTTGTGATTTGTTAACTTAAGATTGTCATAGTTAATGTGGTAATGACAAGTTGGACACAAAACTATTTGGTGTCTGTTTCTTTAAAACATTCTAACATTTTATTAAAATAAACCTTTTCTTTGAATTACAGGTACGCATTGCAAGGTGTTATTGATAATAACCCACGTAAGTAGCAGTTTCGCACAGATTGCGGGAAACAATAATCCCAGGGACAGACTATGACTTTGCCACAAATGAGACCATAAGCTTGTCATACAGACAATTAATCAAGTAAAGTTTGGTCACTAATGTATTTGACATGGTTTCAATATCCAAATCATTAAGCCTTGTGGTGTTGTTGGGGGATGGTTTTGATGCTGTGTCATGTTCATTTACTTTGTGTAGTGTTTGTGATCGTTTCACAGTGAGGTTAAAATCACTTCATTCAATAATTTCATGTGGAATGGAGAATTGTGGAATGTTATTACTAGCAAAAACTGGTTAGAAAGATCAAAACGATTTGAACCATTTACACTGCATTCATTCAAATAAACAAATCAAAAATTTATCTAAAATATTTCTGACTTGTAGACACTAGTACGATAGCCAATGATTTTTCTGTTATCTAAATAGCCTTTCGTAGTTACACCTTTCGATTATGTTCACTTGCAAGTGAATTCATTACATGAATTTGTGTTGAATTTTTATCTGGAATAAAATCAACTTCTCTTGCTTTCATAAATATAGTGGCTATCGACTCGGGGACCACCTTTCTCAAAATCAACTGCTGCATTTTACAATATCATTTCAGAGTAATCAATAAATTACGTTTTATCTGGTAGTATTATCACTTCACATTTCCAGAATTACAAGTTTCTTAGTTTCTCACTAGTGACATTGTTGAAGGATGTCGAAAGATTTGATGTTTCCCTACTTTAATCCTAAGAAATATTTTCCAATGCAACAATGTTGCTACTTTCGTCATAAAGTCAACTTAACATGCAACAACTTATCATTATCCTTTAGTTCCTTCGTGATCCAAACGTGACTAGACATTTGGAATTGACACAGCAAAAAGAAAACGTTTGAATTTTTTTCCAATTAATCAAAAAATAAATTCTCTAACACAATTTGTCGGAAATGCAAAATTTCCTGAAACTCCTGCTTACCTGTACAATTTCATATTCCCCATATTAACATGTAAAAACGCACTGGAAAATCCGGTAATATTGCTCCCGTTGTAGAAAAGACAACAATTATGAAAATTCTCTCAAACATTTGCTGGTGGAAATGATTTTCCAAGTGGATGTTGATGTTTATGAAAGACAATTTGCAATATTTGTCAGCACATTTGCAGTGGCATTTGCGCCCGCCAGATAGTTGCAGAATTCTTGTAATTTTTGGTAAACTGCCAAAATGTCTAACAACGTAGACATTACATTTGGGGGGAAAGCAAATAACATGACTTGACATCATGAACATACGTACATATATTCACCTTGATTGTCGCGGCTAATTACTCGAAAATAAAATTTTTCAATTAGAATTTGAAGCGCCTGCTGTGTTTGCTGGCAAGATGCTAATTGGAAGATCATGTCATTTTCACTGTGAGAATAAGACGTTTGGGTTGGCAAGAGATTACGATGCTGTGTGCATTTCACAAGTACTTGAAATTCCCTCAAGTGGCAACAAACATGTCAAGGAGGAATCTTTGATTTCTCAGACACCTTCTTACGGTTGCATGATATTTGGTTGTTTTGTGGATTAACCATGCTACCCAGTAAATGGTTAAACACAACTTCCGTTTATGACATTGACTTGACAATTTCAGTCCTCGAATTAATTTTATTCGGACAACTTTGATCGCGTGTATTTTATATAAAACTTATTCGCCATTAATTTTTCGGTTATCATGCTATAATAACAATTCACTGTGCATTTAATGCAATTCACAAGTATTTGAAATCCCTTCAAGTGCTAACGAACATGTCAAGAGATCATTACTCGTTGAAATGTTATTGACTAGAATAGTTGCATGATATTTGGTTGTTTCTCGAGTGTTTGATGTGAACGATTTGTTAAGCTGTCATGCCTGAAAATGTATTTTTCACAAAACAAACGTTCAGTCTTTAATTGCACTGATTAATTGTGATTTCTACTTAAAATTCGTGCCACTAATAACTGATTTCGTTTTTAAAAGAATCTTTTATTATGCAATCCGACCAATGAATGAAACCATATTTAATGAGTTTCTTATTTCGTTTCCATTTAAAATTGATATTTAACCAATCTGGATTCATTTTCATGCATAGACAAAATTTGAAGATCGCAAATGGTTGCAGGATATATTAAACAATTTTTTGGCACACTTCCAATTATAGCAGCAGACTGTTCGCGCTCTAATGAACATCTAACATTAAGCAAAAACCTGACTTAACCTGTATACTTTAGTTTACCACATAAATCAGTTGCTAATGATTAGTTTACATACTAATTACACGAGTGATCGCACTAAAACCGGGGTTTCCCTCCCATGTTAGCGGGTGCAATTAGTCTGAGTTGAAAAGTTTGTTTGTCTAGTCCGATGATCTTGTGTTTTGTGGTTCATTAAAATACATAAATTATTACTTTCGGAATTAGAAATTATGAACTTTTCTTAATACAAGAAAACATACAGACTGTCCACTTCAAAGTTAAGCAAACTTTTCACAAATTTTAATGATGACAGACTTACTACAGAAAATTATTTTCTTGACTCCCACACATAATATATGTTTATAGTATGAGATGGATTTAGTTTTATAGTTTAGCTTGTCAACATTTGTTAATGAAATTAAATGTTTAAATTAATCAATGAATGAATGAAAATTCTCATCTTTTACGATCAAAATTGTGATGACAACTTTGACAAATTTGTCTGTCAAACACGAATTTTTGAAAATTTATATATTTCGTCACAGGAAGTGATATCGGACATCTTCATGCATGTATTAAGTTTTCTTTAAAAAAAACCTACTAATACTCATTTGAAAATAGAAATTAGATCAAAGTTCAGCTGTTGGAAATAAATAAACTACAATTGGGCATTTGACTTTCTTCCGATTTCTCCTAAGTGAAAATTATATGTTTCCAATAATGTATTTTTAGCTGTTAATTTGGGTTATTTTAAGACATAAATCCACTAAACTTTGATTGAAAACATTTAATAGGAATCACTTTACGTTAATTGCTCTTTGAATTTATAAACTTTACCACCAAATGACAGACGCATTTCTTCACGTTATTTTTAATTTAAGAAGTGATAAAAATTTTTTGTATCTTAACAACAAGATAAATGTTTTACTGAAATTGAAAATAAGTCAAATTATCACAAATATGTTTTTGTAAAAACAGACTAGACTACATAAAACTGCACAAGTTTTGCTCTTAACAAAGGGTATCAAATTGCAGTCAACAAAACTCTCAAAGAACAATTGTCTGAATTTGTCTAGTGTACAGATTCGAGTGTATTCCTTATAGAAATCAGGAATCTTGAGGTTACAAACTGAATCACTGCTATTAGTCAATACGAGTTTCTATTGTTTTTGATTTCAAATAACTCCAGGCATTGATGGGTTCTTCAAAAGTTTGAAAGGGAAATGATATCATGAAGTGAACCCTTTAAACTGTCTAGTCAAAGATATGTAAGTGTTTACAAGTTACAAAGGAAACGTTTAAGATGTCTGTAACGTTATCATATTTGTGACTTATCTTATCCAAATGGATGTAAACAAGTTATTGGATGAAGTTTACATGTGAAAAGACGCTTTCATTCCTGTTCATTTCAACTTTCATAGAATGTTAACCTAAAGTAGGTAATTTGTTTTATAAATTTGCAATAAAATTTAATTTAATTAGTTCGGGAAAAAATACACTCATGTGTCCTCATTTACTGGCCGCAATGTCATCACTTTGCACGGATGTCGTCTAGTCAGTTGTTTACAGACTAAGTTAAGAAAACTCAGCATCTAGCAAGACATTAAAGTAAAGTATAGCCTCGGTTGGTAGTCTTATACAACATTATTCCTTTGCCTCTGGTTCTTCAATCAAATTAACTTGTTAATTTAATCAGATAAGACCAGGTGAGACTGTCAATGTATTGACATTCGACAGCTTCAAAGTGAAGTCTTTTTATCCACCGGTGGTATGGTGGTGTAAAAACAAGTTCAATTCACGTGGAGAATCTGAAATTACCAGACATGATAGGCAATGCCTTTCTGGAGCTCACTTATTGGCTATAACTTAGAAAAGTTATTATTGGCTGGTGATAAAGTAATGGAAGTGGTTACGGTAATTTGAGGTGCATACAATGTTGTGTTTGTCGACTATACATTACTCATTGTTTGTTAGCTTCTGTATCCACTATACCTACTGACAATTTGAAATCAACTGACATCATGATGATGATGTTGAATATGGTGATGATTGTGATAGCTTCGTTTACAGGTGGTAATGTCTTCATTAAACGATGTGTCTGCACAGGACCAAATGGAATATATGGTTAACTCTTTTATTTATTTTTTATTATTCTGATGATGTTTGCAAATCGGTATGTTTCATCTTGTTCATTTGATATTCATTTCATAAAATGTTTGAATTTGCATACAAGTGCACAGGATATGTTCAAGTTGCAAGTGAAAGTTGTTGACTTTGCATTATGAGAGTGGTAAACCCACGCAACCAGTTAGTAACATACATGTATATAGTGAATACCACTTTCATTATAGAGTTTATCACCAAATAGGGAGCTATTTTAATCCTTCAAAATTACCATATTTAATTTGAGGGATGATCTTCTAATAACAAGGGACGAAAGATTGTCACAATATTACAGGACGAAGTGTATTAATACCAGTTTTATTTTAGTCACGTGGATCATTAAGCGCTCAATAACAGTTTTGAAACCATATAAGGAAGTGATGGTTATTCAATATCTTCCACTGGTTTAGGGTTTACTCAATGATGATACCTATTGTTTTACCGAAAAGGAGTGATATTTGAGAAGAGAACATATCCGGAAGATCACTTGCAACATGTGTGAGGTTTACTAAACGGATGATCTAAGATTTCATGTTACCAGGAGCACCACGGGATTGAATAATTAGACGCAGTATGAGTCTCTTCCGCGTCGTTGGAAGAAATCATCACCACCTGGGGACTAGATGTTTGGTACACATTAGTCCTTCTTATGGCTGTCACCCTCACACGTTGTGATATAATAGTTTTAGAAATTTACAATGTAACTAAATTCATCGGCTGACCAAAGAAAAACTTGTGCTTGCATGTGACTAGTTTGCATGGAATATTAAAATAAATTTATGTTAACAAGTTAAAACAAGTCGAACGTACACAGATATTTGTGTCGAAACTTCAGACTTGATTAATCTTTTATCCGGAATTATTGATTTTGGTTTTAGCCAAGGTAATTATCTTGTCATACGGAAATGTCATACAAATTTATCTTGTAAGAGATTTCAGATATCCAACTTATCAAATACACATGACTGATGTATGTGATGTTAAATTTATAAGACTCATCGTTACAAGGAAATGTAAAGGATTGTGTTACATAAGATTTTCTGACCTCAAAATCAATGAAACCAACATTTATGCTTTAAGCAGTGATTGATTACATTACATGATATTTATAATATAAATATTTTGCCATGTATTGTATTCTCCGAAAAAGTTTTGCTCACATTCAAGAGTTTCTAAAGCGTGAAGGAATCTCTTTAAAATATTTGGCATATCTTCCAACTTGAAGGTATTCAATAAATCGATTAAATGTTCTCGTAACAATTAATTGTGTAATATAAATTCTCATCCTCACAGAAGGTTGGTCAATTGAAAATGATTAAGAACTGCTATTGAATGGTGCAATTCCGAGTACACCTTAGACATGGAATTTAAATGATTCACAACGCAATAAATGACTACAGAAATTGTCATAAAAATCAAATGCAAACTTACTTTCCAAGTACGGCACAGATGATACTTCTACTTCACGATCATATGAATGTCCAAACAAACACCAAAGGCAGTCATTAATTCCAGGCATATACTGCTTTGAAACTCTACAGGGATTAAACGGTTCACACTCAATTGACTTCCACATAGCGCAATGCGAAGACGACACTCGTAAACACGTTTCCTGTTAAACTCTTGTTTTGCGAAAAACTATCTATAGTGGAATGTCCATCTATGTGTAATACAAGAGTGAGGTTGATGGCTTTCAATACTACTTTCGCGCGTTGGTATTAACAATTAACTGTTACTAAATTTTCGTTTTGCATATACATATAGTATGTAGGAGCTCTGCGGATTTAATTGACGTGGAAAATGTTCTTTTACCGAAGAAGAGTTTGTCTAGACGCCAGCATCTCTTGCGAATTATCATTCCAAACGCAAATCTCGTGAAAATCAATTCCAAATCCAATAAATTAAAAAATCCAAAACATGGCAGCACTTTATCAACCCAACGCCATAATTTGAATAATCAATTTCGGTTTCGGAGGACCTAAGCCGGATGGTTGTGCATGTTATTCCTACACGATCAGTTCAACCTACGATACGTGGTTTTACGTAGGCGCCATTTTGTGTCGTCTGCTTCGGTAGCTGCTTGTGATTACTGGACGCAATGATGCGTCAATCGCGTCCGCCCATTCAATCGCCAATTCACTAAATAGCTCCCCCTTAATTGAGCAGAACCCCACTTAATTGAGCAAAGATAAGAACTGGCAATAAACTTCTCGCCATGACAACTCAATCACTCACTCACCAATCACTTGATTTCATCACTTCATTCGTGAGATGTATACGTGAAAAGCTAATAATTACAGATTTCAACGTGCTAAAACTTGTTTATGTATAAGTTTGCGGTTGATTTAATGGATATGTAATTAATCAATTACAGTTTATTCACTCGAAACGAGATTGATTGAATATGATTGCGTTCGTTTTGATGAAGTGTTACGCACTAGTTGCCTTATTCCGTTGACAATCTGCACAATTTAATTACACGCACTTAATTGGATCATGAAGCTACTGTCAATAGGGTTTTTTGTTCAATTTACGAAAACAATTTTCAAACTTAAAAATATTAAAAACTCAATCAATCAATGATGATTCATTAAACACAACCACGAAATGGTTAAAGAACTTGATTATCATAAAACCTAAACCTTGTTATATGGTATTATTATCATCATGAATTAAATATAAAACTTAACATGATGTTCGTCTCGTTCATGTCAATTCTGGTATAAAAGTTGACATTCCAACTGTGGCGATTTGTCAAATTGTCACTTGCGGCCACCCGCAATTGTAATTTAAAATAATTTTTTCTTATTCTGTCTGCATGTGAACCGCGAATTGAGTCAGTTCTACAATTTTTAAGATTAAGATTAAGTCCAGTCCGAACATGTTTTTATGGGCGTGATTTGCAAACAATAAAAAATCACTCAATAAATTTCATTCGGCTTGTCTTTAGCGTCTAGAGTTAAACATAACATCAAAAAGAAACTTGCGAAGATAATATCTCGTCTTAAAAATAAATAAAATTCAAAATAAAAATGTATAATAAAAAAATGGTGATTTGCAAAATTTTTTGCCGCGCTTTTTCACAAGGTAGACAGTGTTTTTCGTAGTAAGATGGCGTGAATGAAGTCGCTGCCAATAATTTATTGCGAATATTAAAATTGTTGATTGATCATTAACAAGACCAGAGATCGTTTGAACTTTTTATTTATTAATTCCAACATACGAATATAAACGATCAATTTTATTGCCAATTTAATTGCACTTAACATTTTATAGTGTTTACCTATTTCCTGAGAAAGTGCAGCAAACTTAGCAAATGATATACACCAGCTTGCGATCGTGGTTTCACTATATTAGAATGTTTTATATTGAGACGTCCTTTTTTAGTACGTGAAAATCTAGTTAGCAACATTAATTTAGCTTTCCACGGAAATTTCCACCGCATGTTGTAAATATTTATGCGCAAGCAAAACATTATTTAAACAAACACTTAATTTCGGTTAAAGTTATTTTTGGGTATTTTTGCACTTTAAATCCTTCGATACCAGGAACGATATTCACATAAATCATACGATCAACAAAAGGTTTTCATAAGATCTCTATAGAATATATTATAGAGATAGATATAATTATCACAAGGAAGAATAGGTAAAACATTAAAGAAATGTAGCCCCGTGGATACGTTGGATGAGAATCAGTTATATTGTTTTGCATAAAATGATCCTTCTTCAAATAATTAGCATTTGTTTTAACGTAATCACGACTTAAAATTCCGTTAAAACAATTCAATATGTTTTTCATAAAAAGTGAAAATTAATTCAAATTTATGTGAAAAAGTACTCTGATTTGATTTCAATGAGAATGTCACGGTCACTGCAATTTCTCTGTAAAACAGAAATTTTTGCAATTGAAATTGTCAGTAGATATCCATAGAAATTGCTAAAATCATGTTTTTTTTATGAAACCAAATGAAGTCATTCTAATCTTGATCTTGTTAACAACAACATCTTGTGACGTTAAACAAGATCATATTCGTAATAACATGCAAATGTCATGAATTAATTTGCTTCATTTAAAATTTTATTCATTCAACGGGTTCGTACGACAAATTCAGTTCATTAAAGATCTTCTACGGATTTTCTTCTACCTATTTATCACATATTATTGAAGTTGATTTTGCATTTGCACCGCTTCATTATCAAAATGAAATCGAAACAAATTGAAATTCTTGCAATTTGTAATACAAAATGAACAATTGGCGCCATTTAATCAAACGTAGGTGGAATATTTTTAAGGATTTTGATGAATTTTTCAAATATTATAATAATAAATAAAAGATTTTTAAGAAAACAATTATCATTCTTGGCGCCACCAAATTGATTTTCATATTATTCTGTTCAATACATTTTTGTTCTGCTTTTTAAGGTGTCTTGAGTATAAGATTTTCTCAAGGTTTTCTATAAATTGATATGATGATATCAAATTCATTATTTTACTGTTTCGCATAAAACCATAATATTCCCCTGATGGTCATAAATATATAAGTAAATTTTTATGATGATTTTTATGATTTGAATTTGTGAGCAGCCGCGGCTCCATAGCATTCTAAAATTTTCACTCCATATCCATATCAAGGGAATGACCACCAGCAGGAATATATAAAACAAATAAATCACAAAATCCCCTTGTTAAAATAATTCTTCAGATAATCGGTTCCATCATGTGGTTATCCCCTAATAATCCCAAAGAATGCATTCCAGTACAGTAGCAAACTGCGTCCTAATTTGATATTCAGTATCCATTCCACACACCCTCATAACTCAAAGTATATTTTCATGGAAATATTGTGAACTAAAAGTTGGAAAATTGATTAAGTTCACCGTTTTATTGGGCAATTTTCCATTTTTAAAAAAATTCCTTCCCCCAAACCCCACATATTGATTCCACAGTGCATATGAAATTGTAAAGTCTTCATTTTTATGGTTTCTTTGTCTGTGAGTAAATCATGTTTCTTAAGATTTTTCAGTGTCTTTCGTAGTTCCCAGTTAAAGGGAACATTCACATTCACCCCTTTTTTGGAATTTACATAAATGCAGTCTGGGGGATGTAAAAGTATTTTTCCGGGGGTAAGTTATGAAAACTTCCATTCACCTGATCTAATAAAAAGGAAAACTTGTAAAAAATGTCTACGATTTACGAAAGTCGAGTGTAAACTCTTCTGTTTTATACTCTATGTAAGGATTATAGATTTTGTTATACTACTTTGTGTTTGTATTAGTTAAGACGGTCACAGAAAAAATCAAAATATTCATTTCGTGTATTTAAATATTCAATTAGGGTAATAACTGAAAAAAGACTGACGGTATTATGCAGATAATAATTTATACACAAGGTTCTGTTATTCGTTGGAAGCAATAAAAATTTGAATAATTAACAAGGATCAATGCTTTAATTTTCAGCATAAGAAAACTAATTTCCTGTTCTTCGTGATGGCTATTTCCTTTTATAGCTCATTACCTTCCTTTGGATTTGGAGGTTGTTTCCTTGAAACGTTTTACTGCTAATGAAATATGCTTTAATTGACCTCGATTTTAGGCTTGTTTTCATGTCATAATATGAACAGTGGTAATTGGGACCTTGGAGTAACCCTTATTTTCTACAAATTTGATTATCTTATTGTAACACTTAAAATTTCTTTGTGACATTCAATTATCAATTGAAAATTCTCTTCTTTGACCTTTAAGGAACCAGTGTACAGTGTCCATGACACATGGCCATAACTATTCCTACAAATACGAAAATATTTCCACAACATCATGTTAATGTGAATAAAATTCAAAAAATCTCTTACTCAAACTCAAAATCTGTGTTGCTTATATCGTCAAAGAATGCTTGTAACGATTAACTTGATGTTCCGACATAAAACTCATGTTCCTTAATGTCTAAAGGAAGTCGATATTGTCTTCATGATATAAGAAACATTTCCACATAAAACGTTTATCATAAAAACGGGCAAAGATATAATAGTATGCTCTTATAACAAGAAGTTGTAAAATATGCAAACTTAGTCCTATTGTCGCCAGTGAACTTCAAAAGAAATGGTGACATGTCTACTATATGTAGATACAACTGACAATTTTATATCGATCCGTATGCGTATTTAAAAGGACAACATTCAACGACACTGTTAAAAAAAAATTGTTTAATAAAAAACAACTTAATAGTGTAAGAACATAAACTTTATGACTTGCAATGAGATTATTAGGAATAAAACTTGCAACTGCACCGGAGTCGGTACATCGAATTGGATTTAATTCAAAAATTTATGTCTTTTCCATCGATGACTTGCATTGGTCAAACGTTTTAAACGTAAACAAAACTTGCCAAACCGGCAAAATACTAGATTCCAAATGCTGGTTAAATTAAACGTAAATAATGTTAAGGTGCAAAAAGTAGAACAAAATTATTGTCATTGCATTTGTTATTACTTTATCTACTGGATTTTTGAATGCTTTGAATTCTTGTTAATAACAGAAATGCTTCTTGCTGATTTTCGACAATTCTCCCACTTTATTGTATTCAAAGATTATTCGTGCTGTGCCTTTAAGATGCTTTTGAATGACACAAGGACTCTCCATTTTATGAAATGTCTTGTAAATTTCTTTTGAATATAAAATCTACACGTCGTGATCCTTTGCCTTACACTTTATTTGCGTAGGTCAAAGCTATTGGATACTGCAAATGGATAATTTTCTTACGTTTCTTGGTACATAACTGCCCTAATTTCTTCAGACATTCATAAACATAAAATGCTTTATAACGTTCCAGTCTGTGAGCAATAAATTTTTGTAGAATCAATATTAAAAGTACCAACGATTTAAAGGGCTTTCGCCCATAACAATAACGTCTAGCGAAGTACTTTCCCAGCAGGGTTTCTTCGGGAAAAAGGCAGTAATACACTGGGTGCTCCTATAAAAACCAAAAAAATGTGTTTAAGTGTCCCACTTGGATTAACTGAGGTAACTGGAGGTAGTTCAAAGAAGGTGCACTGGGGTTAGTTGTATATCGATCCAGTGGGCTAATTATATTCCCAGAAACTTATTACTCCAAGGATAATTTAATTTTCTATTCAAATGAAGTGTTGAATAAAAACAAACCAATAAAAATGTCTCCTTGTCCTAAATTTCGTCCTATCAATTTGTTAATTATTCGAAATGACCACAACCATTTATTATGGAAATGTACTTTAATAGTGTTATAATAAAACATTTATGAATATCATTTAATAATTGAAATTGTCACTAATGGTTTTATTGTATTTTTGTTACGGTCACTAATGTTTTTCAAAGCAGACACTAAGTTTGAGGATTATTCCAGGAACACTTGAATCTCGTCAGCATCAGATTTCTCTGAGGAACTAATGTGAGTTCCATCACGTTCCCCCAAAAACTCAAAAATTTCCGTCGTAAAAAGTATGAGAGGAGTGGTTGGTTTTAGACCTCACCATGTTTCGTAAGTCAGTTAAATGACCCCAAATATTTCATAAAGCACATTTCTTTAATCTACGTCCAAATCACAGCATGACAGCAACGTTCCTTCTCAATGAATTACATCACGTACATACAAGTACGAGTACATACCCAGTACAGCTTTAATGGTGCAGCAATGATTTGATGAATGTACTTTTCACATTTAAATCATTTACATAGCCAAAAAATCCATGTTAATTTCGTTCTTCTAGGCTCTGGACAAAATCACCAGCTTAAATAAAAATTTGCATGATGGATGGCGCCAAGCACTCTAAATTCCATTTCCCAGATATCAATTTCGAAAATTAAATCATTTATCACCTAGAAACTTGAATCCTCTAGACTACAGCCTGTGTGACTCAAATGATATAGCAACAAAGTTTATGGTTATCGATTGGTATATCAATTAGAAAATCCTTTTATCCGTATTTGCAGGAAAAACTAAAAATGTCTAGAATTTCTTCCTACGCCGGTGAATGGCCTTCGATTTATCTCATGTGCTCTAGAACGTCACGAATATCCTTACATGACATCATCCTCCTTGTCAATTCCAGTCTTATTACGTTGTAATTTACTTATGAACAACAACAATCAAATAAAACTATAACTTGTAACGAACATGGGACATCATAACACGTTGATTGCCTGTGTGTATCCCAACGTAATTTACCTGTTATTGGCTTATTTACGTGTTTGTACAACCTCAACAGGGATCACTAGACGAAGACTAGACAGAATACACGAGGCTTGCTTTGCTAACCTTCAAAAGAGAGTCCTGGAGTAAATTGTCCATCCAATTTCAATTCATTGCACTCCACTCAACACACAAGAACATGTCCTGGACTACATGGTTGAACGTTTCCCAGAATTCATTTCCCTCTTGTCCTTGGGGATCCTTCCGGATCCTGTCATTGTAAAAGGAAGTAAAAGATTTCCCTCTCGATTCGTTCATTCGTGGTGGAGCAACATTACGTTGGCGTCTAAGTGTCGCAGCCAAACAGATTTATTATGTCTCTCGTTCGTCTCATGGGAAACTGTTTGAACTAGTCGTATGAGCCTCAGTTTCCTGGAAAACTGTAGTGTATCCTTAAGGGAGAGGAGAAGTATAATGTTTTTTTTTCATAACCTCAAAAAAGAATTCGTTGTCCTTTTCATATTTTCTTATAATTTACAATAAGAGACAGGGCAAGATTCTTCTCTTGTGCCTTAAGAATTGATTAGAGAAATATCCTTTCGAAATAAGGACTCTCTGCGAAGTGAATCATCAAATAAGCCGTGAAACTTTACAAATCAAGTCAACAAATTGATGAGAAAAGAAATTTAAGTTGGGATTTAATATCGTTTCTCATAAAATAATAAGGATAAGGACTCTATTGGACTTTTGAAATACTTCAGAAATTCCGAGTGGATTCTTCTCAAGCTAATTTAGAATGAAGTTGATAATCATGGAAAATATTACGAGGTTGGTTTTAATTGGAATTTTAGTATCGATGAGGGACAGAAATTTATTGAATTTTTTTAGTATAATATGAGCACGAAACGCCACCAAATGAGATTACCCTGAATCATGACGTGAACCTTTGGTCATAATGACAAGTTGTAGTTGTAGAATTCATCAAAATGAATTTCTTCGTTGTAACTATTACAAATGTTCCCTAAAACCAATTGCCCTGATTCATTTGGAAGTCTAGAAACGCAGATAAGAACTATTTAGACTCATTTTGCAGACATGATGTCGTCTACAGCCTCATTTCCTCAGCATGTATTCTGAGAATTGAAACATTCTACGTGGTACCAACAAAAGGTTCATAACAGTAATCGATATCTCGTTGACTTTTGGATGTTGTAAAGGGTATATTCAGTGTTCATTAGTCATAAACTAGAAACAGTTACTACTACATACTTAATTCCGGAGGCAATCAAGAACACCTCAAATAAATCCATCAAGATGACATTCTACGATTTCCTTCGTTGATGCTCCAACTGGTGGCGCCATGCCCATGTAATTATTTTGCTCATTACCCGCAATGAGTGCCATCCAAAGAAATGGTAACATAATCAGTTGAAGATTTTTTCCATTGATCCCAAGTTCGATACTTGGCATGGTGTTAAAATGTAGTCTATGCACTTTAAGCATGCAAATATTGCATAATTGATGCATAAGACTAACTCCGAACAGTCAGAATGATGAATGTTTCTATCGCACTAGAAAATTCAAAATGGTTAAACACGAAAAAAGGCATAAACAGGAGCGGCCAACATGACACAAGTGGACGTACTATTTTCCCTAGTTAATTTTGTACTTGTGTTGATAGTAAACAAAGTTTGCTTGCACTAACGCCTCAGTCTCGGACTTGGACACATCGTCAAAGTGTCATTAGATAAAATGTTAATAAATTGCTGCCATCCACGTTATATCCATATGTATAAGTATAATATAAGAAATGCATTTAAATGAAAATCTGCTTGCACTTAATAAATTTTCTTTTAGACGATTAATTACGTGATACGATCTCATGCTAGACGAGACTATCTTTGATTGTAGGGAAGTGGAACAGTTCAGGTTTCATTTGATCCCTCTTCCGGTTTTTCTGTTGCATTTTTCATTAAGTCTAACTTGCCAAAATTCATTAAGAAAATGCTTCACAGCAATATGTAATAAAGCCAGACATATCCTTTGAAGGTATAATAGCATTAATAAATAATTCATAGTAATTTACTAATATCCAAATTAATGATGACACATTCCAACGTTGAGGACAATCATCTTCTACCCCCGTAAAATGTCTGTTTATGGTCTAATGGTTGTCATTAATAAACATGATTTTGGCAATGTGCCAGCTTGTATTTCGATATCATGAAACTTTCCTCTTCTATCATAATTGCCAAAAATTTCCTTAAGACATTAAGGACATATACTGCAATACAAAATTGTTTTATTAACAATCAACAATGGAGTAAAGCTTACAATTTTACTGATGATCATAAATTTTTAGCTTAATTAGTGAATTAATTATGATCGAAGATATGTATATCTCCAACACACAAAAACCTTGCAAATAAACACTTTATCGTTTTTTAATTGCTCTAAAGCATTAATCACGTGCAATACTTACCCTCATTATTTTAAAGCCGATACAGTTGATTCAGAGAAGAACCTACCCTCTTAAGGGTGGTAGGGATTGCACAAATGGTTTTACGTGAACGGTCACGTAAAGTGTAGACGTTCGTTTGAAGAAAAATTCCAACACGTCAATGGTCTAGACTGATACAACAGCAATTGCAATACACATAGTTAAGGGAAAAATTTTTAATTTGAATTCATTAAAGTATGTTTGAACTGCATTTAAAAGCTCTTTGCTGTGAATGTAAAAGTGTGGGGGTGTTTTAAGGCTAGTCAAGTTTTATATAACACGCAAAGCATGAGCTAATAAACTATAATCACGAGATTGATATTTGCTTTTGTAGATGTGAGTTGATTTTACACAAATACCACAATATTGGAGTTATCCTCAAAACCAAAATTAACATTCCCTTACTTATCAGAAATTATATGAAATAAATTGTTTAAAGATAAAAAATAAATATAACCGAGTACATAACCTCATTCACTTACGCACATAATGTGATATTATTGATTTAATATTTCCACTTCCTTTTATCATTATATTTGATCGATGAAAGTCAAATCAAGGGTGAAAAGAAAATTTCTTATTTTTGATGCAAGTTTGTCGTTTCCTTGTTTATGTTAAACATTACAACATATTAATTGCAAAAAGCTTTATTTATAATTCGAAACAGTTCTCATATGTCAATGATAGTAGTTTCTTTGAATCATTTTACTTTAGGTTGGCATGTGGTTAACAACAATGTTGTCACGAATGATATCAATTGTCCAACATACTCCTATGGACATGATATTAATCAACATTAATCCGATATAATACTTTCAAGTGAAGAAAGTCACTTAAAGAGCTGGTTGCAACCAGTGAAGTATGAAAATTGAATCTGAACATGACTGTCAGAAAAGTCACCATCTGTCAAAAATATTACAACAAACAAACAGACAGATTAAGACTTGTATTAGGATATATTTATAATATCTCTTCGTTTCACTGGTAACTGCCAAAATAGATTTTATCGAATGAGGTTCATAAGTCCTAATCCTAAAGCGACAATGTAGTGCTGACAATTTGAATGGTTTTCCGGCAAGTATAAGTAGATGGCATTTCATCCACATGTCATAATTCCAATCGGATTAAGGAATGTCCTGCAAATAACTTTCAACGCAATTATGTGACTTACGAGTTGCCAATTAAGATTATAAAGAAAATAATTTTGGAAAGAGGGAAATTTCGTTATGAAAGTGTCACAAACTTATAAGTTATTTAAGATTTATCTGACAAAACTGGCTCTAGGTAATGTGGTGTCCCTTAACTCTAAAACCGGAAAGTGATTAGTGAGAATTGACGAGGAAATATTTAGCACAAGTCGTTATATATAAATTCCTTAAATACACACGACATAATGTATTGTTTAACATCTAATATCGGCTTAATTATTATTCTACTTGATTTATATCGAGATGCATAGGATTTACGATACAACATTTCTGGTACTGATAGAATACGCACAGCCATTAAGTGCAATGGTTTAGCACAATGTAATCAAGTCATATGTAACATAGTGTTCTCTAATTACAAGAGATTTATTCCGTCATAATTTACATGTTTATGTCAATGTTGGAAAACATTATCCACAGCCGTATGGGGTTTATAATAATGGCTTTGTTAAATGAAAATTATGTTCGTGTTGACAAGGTGCTGTTCTAAATTCGGTCTTGGATTTTGTGTTCCGGGTTTTGGCATAAGCGCCAGGATACAGTTTTTTGATTTATTCGGTGGAATGTATCATTGATTAATGTGACTTTATTTACTTCTACGGTTGTCGACTTTAGTAACTGAGTTTTATATAATATACATTCTTGTTTCGAAATGGTTTAATGCGTGTAACATGAGATGTGATGTCTCCAAGTGGGTTTTATTTATGGACAGACATTTATCAAAATGTCCAAAATTTGTAAAAGTAAAGTTACAGCTCACTAAGTAACGTATCATTCTTTTGGAAGAGCTAAGTAAACGAAGTGCACTGTTTGCTCACCCATCAAATAGTGCATCATCGTGTTAACTTATCTCTTAATCGCTGCCAATCAATCTTTGATTCTCCCTCGTATCCCTTATATCTAAAATGGCATTTATTTTCCAAGAAAAAGGATACAACAGGAGAGTTTTTTGTTGTCAATTTCCTGTCGTGATTGAAGACGACACAATGAAAATGGTCCTACTCCACGTGTTGGTGTCTACAAGGAGAAGCCACGTGATTCTTTAGTTTTAAAGAAACCTAGTTTTGATATCAGCTTACGACAACAGGATACCAAACTAAAACGATCTTATAACATTAAAGTAAACTATTATAGCTCATGCTCATTTTAATTGGATTAAATTCACTTTATCGTGAATCTCCTTTTAAGGTCATGAATTCAATTTGCCTTTAATTTGAATTTAATTGTAGGTTTTAATGCACCTACAACTTTAAGGTGTACCATTTACAGTGCTACGTGACACTAATTTTATTACCCAATCGCAATAACGAATATTGAAAACTCATAGCAATAAAGCTGATGTATTAAAAATTTTATGATACAATCAATAGGTGGTATTATGTAAATATATCGTGATATAATCATATCAACAGAACGGATGTCATGAAATTTAAGTTGTTCGTATTATATCCGATGTGTTGTTGGAATTTTTTATTCGATTTTTTACAAGCAAACAAAATTAATGCATGTCAAATATTTCATTTCAGGACATGCACTGGATTCCGGTATAGATCTCCTATCAGAGCTAAATCTCTACAAAAATTATTCGAGCTATCACGGTGTCTCCTTAACAACACAAGGCTACCACAACGGCAGCATGGCTTTTCGATTACACAGTAAGTGAAAAATAAAATCAAAAGAAAACATATTAATTAATTTCATTTTAAACTAACTATTAGGATAATTTCAAATATAATTAAACCTTTTAAAAATTTCACCCCAAATTAAATAGGGTAAAAGCTTTTCATTAAAGCACTATGAAATTCATTAATTCATTTTAATTAGATTCATTTGTGGAGAGTATCACTTTCGAAAAGAGGTAATGATGGTCTCTTTAGAACAATTCAAATTAATTTATGGTAATCGTATTTCCTCATTTCCTTCTTATTAATATAGATAATAATACATTTGTTATTCAGTTACAAAATCGGTTGTATTTAATTTATTTAGTTATAAGAAATAAATAAAAAACTTTCAAACGAAACTGTATCAATAATATCGCCGAAATATATGCAACGCTTTGAAAGTAAAACTGTGTTGAACGCGGAAATTCAATTTTGTAAGAAAGTTTTCCATGGAAAAACAAATTTCCAAGAAAATTTCGTAGAATAAGAATTTGGAAAAAATAATAAATAAAAACTTTTGGATATAAAAAACGAGAAAAGTTTTGTAAAAGTTTCAAGAAGATTGGAATTTAATTTCGTTTGGAAATCAATATCGTGTGATGTTGGGGAAAACCTTTTCTCATGAAATCGGTTACTATTATGATTTGTGAAAGCTAAACACAACTCGCAAATGTGTTGATACGACTAGAAAATGTCATAATTTCGTCACATACAGAATGTTTTATCGCTTAATATTAAAGAAAGGAAAACAGATTTTATATAATATGTTACCTGATGAGGTGTGTACGATAGTGTGAAAATAAAGGACAGGGTTGAAACAGTGTCGACTTAACGTAATAAATGAATCGTTAACAGTCAACTCAAGATGACACGCAACAATCCACTTTCCTTTGGAAAATTCTGTTCACCCTTCGTTGATTATTTTCCACTTTGGTCAGAATTATTTCAACCTTCAAATATCCACGGACTAATTAGCCGATTTACTATTAATTACTCCTGTCGAAAGTGTGAAGGAAAGCTGGAAAACCACGATCCACTCTAGAGTATTTTGAACTGTGTCTGACATTACAACAGTGCCATTGACGTGATTTTAATTTATTAATACCTCCACTTGGTAGTTAGACTGGAACTTGTGTCCAGACATAATCCCCAGCGTAGCATGAAGCGACTTTCCTTACTTCTCGATTTTCGTTTTAACAGAACGTACATGACATGACCTATGAAAGTTCATAGTAAATACAGGACGATTTACACTTAATTATTCATAAAGTTGATTTTGGTTAGGGTTCTCCCTGAATTGACTTGTCCTTTTAGATGTACAAGTCGTTGAATTGAAATAGCTTTAACTGAATGGAAATTAATGATCCTAACGAATTTGGAGATGAAGCCATACCGAATTCAGACAAAAATCCATTTGAGATGAACTTTTTGATTGAAATGGTCATTTTCCGCAACAACACGACAATCAATATCTTCATGTTATATGTAGCCTTTTATTGATTCAGTTGTCAATTTGACCCGAATAACATCGAGACATGTATGTAGATACTCTCAGAATATTTTGAGCATAAATTCCGCATTTCCGTTGAATCTGTTAGTGAAGTTTTTGCAAAAACACGGATTTAACAAGATTTCATGTTTTTCACATGTTCAAGTCAACTTTTTTGGCCTACTTCCATCAACATGCAAACGTTGGTATAGGCCAATGTGACACGCTGAAACGACCTTAAACCATGACTATTCAGAACTAATGACAAAATTTCCATGTCTATTCAGTCATCCGAAAAGCGGAAGAGAAAAGGAACAAAATCACAATTTTCCGTGCAGACTGTCCTTCAATGAACAGAAAAATCGATTCAAAAGGCTCTGATGCAATTCCTTGAAGCTATTGCAGGACAACCGCATCAACACTGAATTTTCCGCATGCATTGCACCTGTCCCAACAACAATTAGAATTTTATTTTTTTATAATTTTCCGCAAGAAAATTTATAGCAAGGATTAAAGGAAATAAAGTAGAAAAGCCAAGAAGTTGGCACTTTTTTTGTTGCTCGACTTTGAAAAGGAATTTCATTTTTATGTTTCTTCCTACAAACATTTTCCTTGGTTCGTTAAGTTATCGTGTCTGTGGTGGTTGGTCGCAGTAGGAGTCTCCTGCTTTATATCATATAGCTCGAAAACTAATTGACGCTAGTGGCTATTAAAAAATTTTAATACATTCTTGTTGACGGGCTGACAGTGACCAGAAAACGACGTAGTGCAGGCTTATCTGTGTCTTGTGGGAGCCATTCCTTTTCCTTATACCGCTAGATTATAAACCTCCAACGGATAACCATAAGGAAGATTGTATAAATTTTCATTACAATATCGCAAAAGTTTGATTTTAGTCTAGATAAAAATTATATGGCCCTCAGTGGGAGGGATAAGCCACTATTCGTTTTTGTGTCAAAGCCCTGTAAACTGAAAAACAACCCCTAACGTTTTCATTGTTGTTTGGCACAAGTAAAAAGTAACAGACCATTTTTATTTAACTTTGAAAAGAATTTTTACAACTTTGTTGATATGCAAAATTGGTAGCGATAACAAAAAACTTTGGAAAAAGGTTTTTATCCAAATATATGACTTGATGATAAATCTATGTAGATTGTCTGAAGGTAGACTTTATGAATTTACTTACACATAATGATACATAATGTAACTTATTGAAGCATTAATAGTATTTTGCATAATTGTCAAATTATTCGTATTTTAATGAAATGTAACTTAATTTTTTTTCACTTTTTCCAAACTGTTATCACGAGGAAAGTATTTTCATAATTAAAAATTGTGCTAACGACTCACGCAGAAAGTGTTGAAAGTCATTAAGAAGTTTTACCCTGTTTACCGGATGGAACTATAAACTTGTATGAGCTCCAATTCAATGTTATATAAAATATTATAGTTACTAGTTGAAATGTTACGCTTACAGTTCATGTCAAAGGAACCTTAACCTTAAATGAACTTAGAATGACCTTCAAAGTTCTCAGAAGTGTAACTTTTTCATTGCTTAACAGGCAAACTTTCTCGTGCCCATGTATCGTAATGTTTCACAGTTTCATTTACATGTGTAAGAAATAAAAAGTCCTTTGACATGAAATTATCGAACAGAAAATATAAATACATTAAGGAATTCCGAAGCAATACGAAAGAAACCAAATTTATTTACTGAATTTGGGCCTCATTTTTAAGGACAACAAAACTATTTTTCGACTTCGGATCATAAATTTTTTCGTGATAACATTTTGCAGCAATAAAACTAGAAAATATCCAGTGCGAAATTCTTTAAGATTATTTTGTTGAAATAATTAATTATCGATTACCGTTTAAGGACTGACGAAATTCGGGTCGAGGACGAAAATGAGTCACCCATTTGAATTTAAATAGATTTACGAATTGATTCCAAAAGTTCATGGTAACCTGAATTGTCTACAATTAAAATAATTCTAAACCAACTTCTTTCAATTTAACCTAATTACGAAAAGTACGTCACTGTCACAGGTGTGCATTTATATTTGTTTTAATTTCCTAACCCAAGTTTTAAGAAAAACTAGGCAAATAAGTCAGAAGAGCAATGCAAATTATTACATTCAACTATTATAGGTCTTTGACAAATTTTTGCAAACCTCAAATGTTAGTTCAGCTGGAAAACCAAACGCATGTTGACGCAAGCAAAAGTTTTTAAAGAACAATTCTTAGTTTTCATCAAATAGACATAACTAGAATGACGCAAATTGAATAGTTTGTTCAATGGTGTCAAAATTCTTAATACAGAACAAATTAATCCACATTCAATTAAAATTTCATGGTCATACAAAAATTTTGATAATTTGACCTGATTTCGGTAGAAAAATCATTGTTGAATTAGACGGGATACAAGGATTATAATTAATTAAATTATTTTCTAATTTCAGCAAACGAGCGACAATTAGTCTTACCACAATCAAGTTACCGTCGTACAGCAGATTCAATAAATCATTCGCCAGAATTCACACTTACGGCTGTAATAAAACAGGACAGAGATAATAGTGGCTCTATAATTGCATTTTCATATGGCCAAAATAGGTAAATTGAATTACAATTGCTAACAACAATCAAATCAATAAGATCAGAAAATTTATCTAAGCATTATCAGCAAGTAGTAAGTAAATAGTAAATATTATCAGGTATTTAGAACTCGAATCAAGCGGAATGCGAGATGAGGTGCGATTTCATTATTCATATAAATTACAAAATGGGCATCTTCAAGTGCACACAGAAACATTTTCCTATCAATTGGCGGACGAGAATTGGCATAAAGTAGCACTATCAGTAAGTGGACCGGAAATTCAACTTCTAATTGACTGCCATCCCTTATATAAAAGAGTGAATCATTTTCTACCAGATAGAAATTTCAGTGCTTCCAATATGCAGTTGTTTGTTGGACAAAGAAATTTAGTAAATCATGGTATATTTAAGGTAAATTATTAAAATAATAATATTTATATTCAATTATATTTAACTAATAATTTTCTGTATTTTTCATGTACAATCGTTATAACACACAGGGCTTTATACAGAGTGCTCATGTGATAGCTAGACCCCATGGGTATCTTTCACAATGTCCGCACATGCACGAGCAGTGTCCTACGTGTGCACAATTTAGTCTTCTACAACGTACTATAGATGAATTACAAAGAAATTTGATTAATTTAACACAAAGGGTAATAACTTTATCAAACTATATAAGTGTAACGTCAAAGTAACAAATGGTTATTTCTTAAAGTTTCATTCTAATTATGATAGTGTTTTAAATATGCATATGAACATTTAAAAAAAAAATATAAAACTGATTAATGATTCAAGAATTTGTGAATTTCAAAACAATTAAGTTTTGAGTAATAAACATGTTCTAATATTGATATAAAATATGTTTATTTATAATTAGCTAGTGGCTGCAGAAAGTCGGGTGTCACGGCTTGAAGAATGTGAATGTAATATATCATGTAAAATAAATGGTACAACTAAGAATGACGGTGAAGATTGGAATGATGGATGTAATGTATGTAAATGTCGTGAAGGCAGTATTACTTGTGAACCTCAAAAATGCGCTCCAACTCCATGTAAAAATCCAGTTTTAGATGAAGGAGCATGTTGTCCAAAATGCTTAAGTATGCTTTAATCAAATGATAAATTCTCATTTATAAAATTGCTTCTATAATATATTTCTTTTGATTTTTAGATAAATGTTACATGAGAAAGAAAACCTATGAACATGGTGTAGTTCATACTGAAGGATGTCGTAGGTGTAGATGCACTGATGGAAATATGAATTGTGAAAAAATTATTTGTCCAAAATTAAATTGTTCTTCTGGTGAGATAATAACAGCTACAGATGAGTGCTGCAACGTTTGTAAAGGTTAATACATTTTATAGTACTCAAAACTTTTAAATACCTCATAAATTCAGTCATAAAAAGTATTATTCTCAAAGCAATAAAGATATATTCTTGCAGAAATTAACTTATTTATTTTATATCAAATATACTACTGACTTTTTTCCAATTCATTTTTTTGTACAAAGAAATAAAAATTTTTCTCAATTATTTTCTAAACGTTTAAAATTAAAAGAAACAAAATTAAATTTTTAATTTAAAATTTTGAAATCTATTCATACATTCTTTCATGAAACTACTCGCTTGTTCATAAATGTAAGCTAAATTAATATAAGAGAAACTTCATATTTTTAAGAATAAATAACACCTTCATACCGATATAATACTAAACTAATACTAATATTTTATTTAAATATTTCATGCTTTATCTACTGTGGACTATATGCAAATACGCTTCATCGATTTAATTGCTAACAAAATAATGCTTCATCTTTTTAACCTCATTGCAAATTATCAAATATTATTAACAATGAATTACGATACGAACTGTTAATGCAAATTAACTCCGCAATGCTATGTGGTAAAATGCTTTAAACATAAATAACATAAAAAGGCGATGACTTTTGCTCAAAGGGACATGCATGTCATATTAACGCTACGTGTCTTAATCTCTACACAAAATACACGTGTACATGCCGCCAAGGCTTCCAAGGAGATGGGTTTTCATGTTCGGGTAAGAGATTTAAGAACAGTCAGTTTCTGATAGATTGGATTTTGTAAAATTTCAAGATTTCATAACGAAGAGCCTTATGATTTCACATCGTTATAAGTATAAAATTTTATTTTAAATAACCATATTCGTAGGCTAAAATATTATGTTTAAGAAAATTTGTAAAATAAACTATTTCTTTTGTTTACTCATCAATTGTATATGCAAGATAAACGTTTAAACTAAACCGCACTAATATAATGTAAAACTTTTAGATGTTGACGAATGTGCTCAAGAAGGTGGCCTCTACGGTAACCACTGCCATTATAATACCCATTGTGTTAATACACAAGGATCTTATAAGTGTGAATGCTTGCCGGGATATCGGCGACTAGATAAATTTAATTGCGTGGAAATTGATGAATGTTCTAGTGGTGAACATGAGTGTCACGAAAATGCAAATTGCATAAATACCCAGGGCTCATATCATTGTGATTGTAAGGCTGGATATTCAGGCGATGGTTATGATTGCAGGCGTATGTGAAATGTTTTTTAATTTAATTTAATTTGTTAAAAAATATAAAATTTTTAACAGCAATTTGTAATCAAACCTGTTTACATGGCGGTCAATGTTCCGCTCCAAATATATGTACATGTCGAATGGGCTTCGTAGGAGCTGTATGCGAATTAGATTTGGATGAATGTGCAACTGGTTTACATAGTTGCAAAGAATCATCTGAATGTATCAATATGCCGGGATGGTATTATTGCAAATGCAAACCAGGATATCATACATTAGGTCCGGAATGTATAGATATTGACGAATGTTTACATCGGACACATAGTTGTCATCCAACAGCAAATTGTGTAAACACGGAAGGCCACTTTGAATGTCATTGTCCATCAGATAGTTCTACCGAAGAATGTCGATTAAGTAAGTATTAAAATAATATGCACCCAGTTTCATATAAAATTTATATATATTTTAGGTTGTATGTTTGAAGACTTGGAAATACCCGATGGCACAGAAGTCTCACCAAGAAATCAACCATGTAAAAAATGCACATGTAGAAAAGGTGTTATCACATGTGAAGAACCAAAGTGCAATTGTTCCAACTGGAAACCAGGCTCAGGTCGGGACTTATGTTGTCCGCAATGCGATATTAATGAATCTTGTCAGCATCAAGAATTAGATCATGTAGTATTTAAAAGTGGTGAACAGTGGATTTATCAGTGTCAAACATGTGAATGTTTGGTAAGTTGAAATGATGATTATGACAAGAAAAGGATATAGACAACAACAATTTTATAATTTCAGTATGGTGAATTCGATTGCTGGAAACTCGAATGCCCACCATTAACATGTGATAATCCACTGGCACTAGAACCAGGGGATTGTTGTCAACGTTGCCCTGACGACCCATGTAACTATTATGGAAATACAACCGAAATACCTGGTCAACCATGTACCTACAAAGGACATCAGTACGCATCTGGACAGGCTTTTAGTGATCCGTCCAGTCATTGCACAACGTGCAACTGTAAAGTAAGTTCGTTACATATGTCCCCACTAAAACCAAAAATATAATCATTCCAAAAGAGACAATATTTTTTTCTAAATCTAAACATTAAACTCTGGCAAAAATGTTAACGCTTAGGTTTTAACAAGTTTCTTATTTTTAACCAATAACATATTAGATGAAAACAAATTTTTTCATCATCTTTATCTGTTTTCCTTTTTAATTGCCTACTTGTTTTTGGTGATAATATTTCCAATTATCTGTATCTTTAACAAATCAGAAGATTATCGCTACAACGAAAAGCTCTTGTTTTTAATATGTTTACGTATTTGTTCATTCGTACTTTAATTTAATCCATTAACCATTTAAAAAATTTGGGGCAATCAATGTGAGAAGGCATGAATGCATTACAGTAATTCCGCATTTAACATTTTTAGTTAATTAATATACGTCATATTATATTTTATTTAATGTAAGGAACAGTAAGCATATTTTTTTTATAGTTTATTATTTTAAGTTTGTTTCACAATATTAATTTTAATTAGGATTTAATCAAAATTTTGCTAGGAGCCGTTGCGCTGCTTGAAAACTAATATGAGTATTTATGTACGTTTATCTGTATTCAAAATTTTTAAGAAAATATAATACGAATTGTGAAAATTGTTTCCTGACCAATTTGATTGCGTTATTTCTGAATGACACATTGGTAGTAGCAGGCTAATTATGTATGTTGCTAAAAACTAACTTTCATATCAAGAAGATAAGTATGCTAAAACAACATTAGATTATATAAATTGTTCAGAAATTACACACAAAACTGTGAGCTTTTATAAATTTAAGTTGGTAACATTAAAAACGAATATTGAAAACAAAATTTTTGTAAAATTCACTTGTAAATCATGAAGCTACAGTAACTTTAAAATATTATGTTTTCATTAGAGTGCTACAGAAAACACAATTGTAACACAATTTTACTTTCTTTTGAGTTTATTTGTTAAGATAAAATTTGTTTAATGTAAGAAAGTTATGTTCATTTATTATTTATAAAATAAGTATCCCATTTGAATTCTGTCTGTAATGATTGAAGGATGTAATTGATTTATCAGGCCATTTATATGTATAAATCCAAAAGTTTACGTAAGGAGCTAAAATTTCTACACCATAACGGACAGCATTCTTTATTCACGACTATAAAATAATGAAAGCGGGAAACGAAAAGAGTTTTAGGAATAATTTATAGTACAAACAACACTTTACTCATAAGTATAATTGAAATTAAAATGATAAAGCATAAAATTATATGATTTCTTCATATGAAGATATAGCTAAAAAAACATTACGTGCGACTTTTCCAGGTGCCCTACTGTGCCCAACTGGTGAGCAATTCCGCGTGTTGTGTGCATCGGTAAAAACAATCACTCTATAACTACACTAACCTTTGCCTTTTTGATAAATTCTTTTGAGTTATTCTGATCTACATCTTTCCATGATTTTTATAGTTTTATTTTCTTCCCAAAATTCTCAAGTATATTTTGAAAAATCACAATTGGAATTTTGGTATAAGTTGAATTTTGTGTTTTTAGGTAAAATGACCTTATGTTTTTTGGTTTACTTTTATAAAATTCGTCTTATTTTATGGTTTCGGTTAGATCGTATTATATTTCATAAAATTTCAAAAATGTTTGATTTTGTTGTATTGATTTGGTTTTATATTGAAATTGTATTCTTTTCATTCGGTTAGTTATTCAATCAAATTTGATTTGCACATTTGTAAAAGCTTTATTGATCGATATACATATATTTGTTGAGAACAATAATGATATGATAATCATTATTGATTGTTATTATAGAATGAAATAATGAATGCATCTATGCAAGCACAAAATGAATAATTGCAGAAAAGCTATGCATAAAAGTTTTCTACATATATTTTTTGATCTATTGAAAATACAAATAAATATTTATGTTTAAGCTTTTACAAAATTCATACGAAGCTCAAAAATGCGAGGATACGTTTTAAATAAGATGCATGCAAGTGAAAATAATTTGTTAATGCATAGAGAATAAATAATGTACAGAGATATCGATGTCGTGAGTAAAATGGCTTATAGCTTACGTTTTCGAAGAAACTTTCGTTTCACCAAAGTGCACAACTCTTAAATTGTGATATTGTCATAAAAGCTTCATATCTAGTCCTGTAAAACATCAGAGAAGAGATAATGATCAACTTCAATTATCACAAACTACAATAGTACCTTTGTTCGTTTTCGAAGTTGATCATATTAATCACGAAGAAATGCCTATTATAATCGAAAATATATTCAATACTAATTTCTAGAAATCTTTTGTCATTCCAAATCATGTTTTCAAAAATTCACATATATATATTGGAACAACGATAAGATGAAATATTTTTTGATAAAAATTTAGTAATATACTTCAATGTTGATTCATGTAGATTCAAACAAAATACATTTCTCTAAAGTGTTATCTGAGTTTCACGGGTTTTAATCCCTTTCGAAGACAGCTACTGGGAAGAAAGTGAAATTGAATATTCTAGAGCCAATGTTTCCATAGGCGCACTTTAGTAGGTTTTGATTATTTAATGATCTGTTTCTCATACTCTTTTGTTCCTTCATCGTTTTCAAATTTTTCTCCCAATTATTTAATTCAATTATGAAACAGTAATTTACTTTTCTATCTCATTAATTATTATTATTAAAAAAATGCCTTCTGTTTCACGTTTTCATTTATGTTGCAAATATACCCTCAGCACACGGGCACATTCTCAAGAAAAAGACAATGCATGTATAGTGTTTTAGTTAAAAATAATTTTAAGACAAATGAATATAAATTTAGATACACGCACTTATTAAACAAATATTACACATAACTAAACTAAACACACAATACAAAAATAAATTAGTTTAATATGATTAAACATCAGAAACTTTATAATGTATTACAAAATGTTGAATAACAAATCAAAAAAATTTTTAATTAATATTAGAGTTCAAATTTTAAGAACATTTGTGGTATTCTTGAATCTAGAATATTTTCCTTTTCCTATTTAGTTATTATCTTCATTAAAGTTAATTACAGTACGTTACACAAATTTTTAAATTGTTTTTTCTCTAAACATCTTGTTGGGATAGAATTTTTCTGTAGGTTCAGTTTTAACCAATGTTTTTATAATATAATATGTACGATATCTTATACAATTTTTAAGGAAATATAAGAATTTCTTTGTCTAATATTTATTTATCGAATTAAAGTTTCTTGTCATGAGCAGGTTAAATTTAATAAATTATTTTATTTAAATTGAATAAGCAACCATGTTAAAACATTCTAAATAAGCAGTAAAGTTTCTGATAGAAAAAATATTTAAGTCATTTGAATAACAATCTTGTTTATTATATGTAAAACTTTATATTAAGTTGCACTTTATGATTTATGTGTAGCTTGTTTGCTTGCAATGCCTCGAAGTATGTAGATAAATTTTTGTATAGATTATGTTTCAAAGCATAACCAGCTTTTTTATGTTGCATGCCATTTGATAAGTTTACATGAATAGGTATTGTAACACGTTTATTAATGTGGGATAATTTTATTTATATCTAAAATATAAACTCATTACTTCGTCTATCTTCAAATTAATCAAATACAATTTTAATATGTTTAAAATTAACTTTAAGAAGAAGTATATGAACTTCATTTTCATATGAAAACAGACTAAACTTACTAACAAATTTCCTCAAGTATTTTGTAATAAATATAATATATAAGTAATATTGAAATAAAAATTCCCAAACCTTTTGCTTCGGAAGAGCAAAGATTGTTTTGTGGTGTTATAAACATTAGTAACAATTGGTCTGCAAATGCAAATGTCTCTGCACATGTATGGAGTAATAAGTTTAATAGTAGATATTTAGAAGATTTTGTCTTATTTCGTTTTAATTTGGTATTTGTTTTCAATAGAAGCACATTTTATTTACATACATTTATTTATTTGAATGTAAATTTTAATTAAGAAAATTTGAAAAAATTTAAATATTTTCTTTTTTATTTTTTTTATTTGTTATTCTAACAAATCTAGGACGGCAAATTGTTCTGCAGTGTCGATAATACTTGTACTGATAGTAATAATGAATCAATTGAAGTGCCCATTGAAGCGACTACTACAGCAGCATTTAGTTTTTCAAAGGATACTCTTACTTATGCTAGTTCAACATCGAAAACACCGCCACGAACATCGAAACGACGACAAATTCAACAGACAATTCTTGATAGTAAAAACAACAGGGACAACTATAAGTCACCACATCAGCGAAGGTTTGGTGGTTATTAAAAATTTAAGAAAAATTGAAGATCATCTGTAGGCAATAATTAAATACTTAAAATATGTAAGAAATTCAGACGAAGGTAACATTGGTACTAATCGAAAAATTGAAAAGAAACTAAATTAATATCTAAAATAATAAACGATCGCTAAAATAAAATGTACAATAATTGTACAAAAGATCGTATTTTGAAAAGTGCTTTTTAAAAAAGATCACTATTGCAAAAGAACGCAAAAAAATATCAAATATAAAATATAATAAAAATGAAAAATAAATAAAATTGTATAAAAGTAAATATCCATTATAATTTGACTCGTTTTAGTAGTTAACATTTAAAGCGAATAATTTAAATTTAATTTTTAACAGTTTATAAGTTCACTTTCTTCGTTACTTAATTAATCATTAATTAGTTATTTAGTTTTACTAATAATTATGTAAGTCATTTTAGAATTTGAATTATAAATTTTGTATTTTAGTTAATAATTAAAGAATTTCATTCTACATAGTTGTTTTCTCTTTTATGTTTTTAATTAAAGTCATAATGAAAATGCTCTCTTTTAGAAAATTAAAATAATAATTAAAAATTAAAATAGACTCATACTCATTTAAATATATAATATTAAACATAGAAAACATTCCTTGTTGAAAGAAAGCAAATCTATTTGAAATTAAAGTAGAAAAAGGAAAGGAAAATCATTGTATTTCATTTATGTGAAAAAGAATTAGTCGATTAGACATATATTTTGAGTTTTAGTATAATATGTATTACAAAATTGATAAATCGCGATACTGTAAGCATTAAAATCTATCTTAATTAAAAAATAAAAATAAATCAAATTCATTAAAAAACAAAATTATTCGAAAATTCGAAAGCAAATGTAAACATGAGTTGCTGTTATATTGTATATTAACTCTATGTCGCTTAACTGAGACAATTCTAACAAAGTGCGAAGTTGAAGCTTAATGTTAAAACAAGGCCAGAATACTCTATTATATGAAAATCTAGAGATTCAATAAGACACTTGTTAAAAAATGATTAACTAGTATATTTAATGTTTACAATTCTAAGCTCATACGTAACTAATAGAAAGTGCCTCCGATTAAATTATTAAACGCCCAATGTTCAAGAGTGACCCACAAGTATAATATAATAAGAAATATGTTTTGAATTATCCTATCAATTTATTTTCATTTTAACCGAAAATAATTATAAATAAAAAAGACGGCGAGCTCAAAATTCTGCTTTGATCAAATTATGACTTCTTCAATTCTAAACAAACTTATGTCTCGCTTCGAAAGATAAAATTTAATAAAATTAAATTATAACAAAAAATCTAAATTTGTCACTGCCTTTACTTCGGCATTAAAAAATTTAAAATTAATTGAGCAACGCAAAAATTATATAAAAAAATTAAAATAATTGTATAAAAAAGGTTAAATGTAAAATTGTAAGAAAAATCAACTAAAGGTCTATTAAATTCAGCATAATTAGTAAATCAAGCTATATCTATTTAAAAACTCTCATGTTTGTATTTGCATCGAAAAATTTTTACAAACAAATTAACAAGTTTATATACATTTGGACAAAACAATAACTTTAAATCAATGAAACTACAAATCATAAGTAATTCTCGTTGAAATATTTAATCGATGATAATTGCGAAAAGCAAAAATTGTAAAAACCCTTAAAAACAGAAATACGAAAAAGGAAATATGCGCAGGCATATGTACACATTCCCTTTGAAAAACTATTTAAAAACACTGAAAATTGTTCAATTACAGGAATTTAGAAAATATAAAGAACGAAAAATCAAAATACAGATTTATCAAAATCAATAAGATAAAGTCAATGATAACACATTGATAACAATAATAACTAAATTTATAGAAATGTTTTCGATATAATAATAATAATAATAATAAGTTATTGTGAAAACATGATGAATTTGAAATTATAAAACCAAAACAGATAATGAAATAAACTAAATGAAAAAGCACAATAATTTTTTCAATAAAATGAAAATAGTATTAGGAATTAAAAGCAGCAAAAATATATTTAAAGTAAAACAATACATATATTCACAAAATGAGAATATAAGCCAATATGATAAATGAAAAAAAAAACAAGTATAAATTTAAACGTTACAACTTTCAAAAGCTAATATTGTTTGAACTGATAATATTAATTAGAAAATTTTTAAAATACGAGCAAAGATTAAAGTCTTATTATCAGGGTTAATGGACAATTTTGCTATTGTCTTACATTAATTATTTCGCCTTCAGTTTATTAAATTTTTATGTATAATTTCACAGCGAAATGGAAAATAATTAACCAATAAGCCAAAAAATATACAGAAGAAAAGTACTAAATATATAGTATAAAAAATATAAAAAAATAAATAAAATAAAAACAATTAACATAAAACAATATACAAAATTGTTGCGCCTAGTTCCTTTTGTAAGATAAAATTAAGGCAAGACCAGATTTTTTTGCTAAGAGAACATGTTTTTAAAATAAATAAAAATTCAAAATTTATTCCGGAAATATCAAAATAAAGTTGCAATTAGTCAAATGGAAATAACAACAATACAAGCTACATTACATTATAAAGTAAAGAAGATGAACAACGAAAATTATTTGTCAATGAAATAAAATAGGCAGAATATGTTTTTGAAGCCAGTAAAGTATATAGTAACACTCAATATTTATACAAACATCTTATAAATACATTGCAATCAAATATATATACGTGTACATGACATTGTTATTTATTATATCTTACGAGTATAACTTAAACACACCATATATCTGCAAGAAGCCTTGATGTTTAAGCCTTGTATACGGAATTAAAAATTCTATAATCCAATTTTTTGAGCAGAATAAAATTATTGTGAATTATTGAAAAATTGGAATCATCTCTTAAACGTGTGAAATTCGCTTTTATTAAAAACAAAAAATCCAGTGTTCAAAAAGTTCAATTATATTTTTTATTGTAGTTTATTTTTTATATATCTCACTTTTTTTTTTAGTTTAACCCATATTTTAGATTGGTTTTGTTAAATATTTTTTAAAACTATATTTTAATTATTTTAAAATAACAAATAAGAAAAACAAATATGTACACGGGTCTAGTCAAAATTTATTCTATTGTAATGTTATATTTTATTCCTAATTTTTATTTAATGTAATGAAATATGAGCGTTATTTTATCCTGAAAACGCTGTGTAAAACATGTGTAATGTATTTCGTGTTTAACTAATCTTGACGACATTTATCGCTTGATTAGAATAACTACATAGTTTTAAAGTTTTCTATTAAATGTAATACAAATAATTTTGTTTTAAACTCATCCATGATGTACAATTATTATATAATTCTCTAACACAGTTTATAAAACATTTCGAATTTGGCGAAAGTTTGAACAAACGTGCCATATATTTGCAACATAATAAAATTTTAATTAAAGAAACAGATATTAAATGCATTGTACATTACACAAGTCAATAGTTGACCGAAGGCCAAATTGATTGATTGCAAATCTAAAAATAATTCTAAAAACACAAACAGTTTGTAAGGCATTATCTAAGTAACTAAACTAGGCATAGAATAACAGAAAACGATAAGCGAATAAAAGAGTTAAGAAAATTTAAAGGCTTCTCAATAGTTACAAAAATTATAACATGAGCTTGAAAAAGTTGTAAAATCTTAATATTACAAACATAATGAAATTGTTATAGAGAAGTGTTGTATTGTATTAACTATTTACTATTTACTTTATAACATATATTTCATTTTCATTACTTACGTCAATTTATTTTGTGTTTTTCCGTATTTCAAAGAATTTTTGGCAGAACCAATCTAAGGATCTATTTAGTTGTCGTGTTTTTCTGTAAGAAATTAAAAATAAAAGTAAAAACATTCTAAACCAAAATAATGAAAATTATTGAAGAAAAACAGTAACAAAAAATAAAGTTAATAATAAATAATTAAAAAGTCTTAATCATTGTCCTTGCCTTGTTTTAAATTTTTAAGGTGTAAGATTGATAAAGTTAACTAGACAAGTCAATAATATGTACATTTGCATGTATGCTGTAATATATCATGTTAATATATTTAATCAAACAAATTTTTAGAATAAAAAAATTCAAAAATAGAAAGTTTTTATGTGCATTTTCTTCAATAATAATATTATCCACTTACCTGCTGATATCAAAGAACGTGTCGCAAATATAGTAAATGAAGAATTTTTATATTAACATTGTTATTTCAATTTATAAATCACTAATAAATGCGCACAACTATTTCATGGTCCTCAAATGGCGTCAGTCTTCGTTCTTTGGCGGGTAAACGTATTCTGAAGTTTGCGTTTCTTACGAACTGTTATATAACTTTTGTTAGTATGACTGTTAAAATGAAACTCCCGCAGAAGGATTCAGAGCTGTATATCACATTATTTTCTGGAACGTCAAAGAGGAAAATCGATGAAATGCAGCACTAATATGTCGGAGTATTATCTATTATTCACATTCTTGTAATTAGATTTTTGTTAAAAACTATCTACTTAACAGGATTTTTAAACTTAACAATTTACGGAAAAGCTTTCTAACTGTTCGAAATAAGCAAAACCAAACATGAAACGAACGTAACCAAATTGTGCTGAAAGAAAGTTTGACAGCCGTGAGAAAAAGAAGAAGAGATTAGTCAAAAAATTGACAATTAGTTGGGGATAAGCACCAGAAATCTTCTATAAATCTAAAGACATTTAAAATTATGGCTACAGGGCTTGAATCTTATGTTAATAATACTGTATCAATAATAACATCAGATGGAAGAAATTTTGTTGGAACACTCAAAGGATTCGATCAGACCATCAATGTTATTCTAGATGAGTCTCATGAGCGCGTCTTCTCAACAACAACCGGTATTGAGCAGATAGTTTTAGGACTTCACATAATTCGAGGAGATAACATAGCAGTTATAGGACAAATAGATGAAACAATAGATTCTAGACTTGATTTCTCGACAATACGAGGTGAACCACTTGGACCAGTTGTACATTGACAAACCAATGGCGTAAATAAAGTCAAGTTTAGTTTTACAAAAACTGTTCTTTTTTTTTGCTTAAACACTTACAAAACCTGGTAAAAAACACTTACATTATAGAACTAGACATTAGGCACATACAATATCTAAATTAAGTACATGGTTGCTGGTAAACGTAGTATGACGTTCATTGATACAATCACTACGACTTGACTACTGGGGAAGCTACTACATACTTCTATTGCTGGAATGTTCAGAGACATAGATTTATACTATATTCATTTGTATTTTAATAAGAAGGCGATCGTTAACTATGTATCCCTTTCTCAATATATTGGAAATGGTGGCATATTCAATGAAACCAAAACCTCGAGGGCTGATTTCTTCCGTTGGTTTATGGAATGCTCTTACATCTGGGTTAGACATTATGGTGTCATGCTGAGAGAGAGATTGTTCCCTAAAAAAATATTATTGCAGAATGTGTTGAAAATTAGAATTTTAAAATATTACTTCGGATGAATCATGCTTATTTTGATTCTTCCTTTGAATGGCCAATCAAGATGAAAATCATTCTCAGACTGCATCAAATGGACATGAAGGCTCAAAAAGTCTCTCGTTTTAGGTGAAATATTCACTCGAGCACAAAATTTGTAACCGTGAGGAGAGGTATATGCATTTAAACTGTAGAAAAGTATATTCGGGTTATTTGTCATTTGCTTGACTTTGGCACTAAAGTCTGCTATCTCCCAAATAATAACACCATCACTGTATTTCGATTGCATGTCTCGTAATTTTGATGATGATGCATGAACTTCCTTTTCCAATTTCTCTATTTTACATTCTTGCTCTCGTGATTGCTGTTCCAGCACCACAATGCGTTCATACAAAGTTTTAATTAAATTCTGGTCCACATGATTATCACTTGATTTGTTGGAATGTTCTTTATTTGGCGGCTCCCATGATTGTGTATTCACGTCAGTCAACAAATTCTTCTTATTAATCTGTTCCATGAGCAACTGAAACAATAAACATTAATTACGATTCCTGAAACTTGTAGATTACACTTACATTCAGATGAGCCATAATATCATTTTCAACATGAGCTCCGATCTCAGTTTCAGATTTACCAACGAATTGGCAATTGGCCGTTTTAAAGGGACACATATAGTGTTTCTCTTCAAACTCACATTCTAGCAAATGTGCATCCATCTCGAAAGGTGAAATGTTCAATTTACATCCTCGTTCAGCATTTGGACATGGATTTTTGATCTGTGCAATCTCTCGTCGAGTGAAATTATCCGGAAAAATATCGGTTGCTTCTGACAATGGTTTACAGTCTAATGGACAATACTGGCTTTGTGTCCTAAAAGAGGAAATACATTTTACCCCGGTATATTCCAAAAATTTTTCATGATTCATACCTTAACCAGGATGAAATACATTTCTTACAAAATCTGTGTCCACATGATGTTAATATGGGTTCATTTAACCAGTTTATGCATATCGCACACTCGTATCGGGGATCTATGACCTTGTCAATCTTCATGGAATAGAACAATAATTGTTATTTTTTCTCAATGTATCATTACAAACTGGAAAATTTACATCATCTGGTGAATTTGAATTCAGTTTTATCAAATTTCTTTTTGTGGGCGTCTTGGCCATAACAAAAATCGAAATTTCCGTCTGTCAATTTTGTAAATAAAAATGACGGCTATCACTTATGTAGTTGTGTAACACAAGATTTTCTCTTCTGACTAATTAGTGGACCAGGATAACCAACTGTTAAGTTTCAAATATAAATTTTTTCAAATCCTGGACCATGTACAGCCATGTTAATTACATTCGAGTATAGCGCGATCTTTTCAAAGTGTAAAGTTAGTATTTTTAATCACTTCTTTGAGAACTTCATCCTTCATTAATCCTTCATCTAATCCTTCATTCAACAGGCTGAAATCATTAGAAATAAAATACTGACAAGCTTTCTTGCACAACGAGTGTATGAAAAAGATGTCACTGGGGAAGAAGAAGAATGTAAACAGCATTTGTTGATTTTGTTTGACAACTTAGTGCTATCGAGATGTACAGACACAAAGTTCCGAAGAAAAAGGGTAAATATATTAAAGTAAATTGTCTAAGCGACGTTTACTCTTAAGTGATTCGAAAGTAAAAAACTTTTTTGCTAGGAAGTGACGTGCTCCTCGCTAGGGGCCGTCTTAAGGGTGTTCTACAAGACCTCGTTGGAGGAACAGACGATGAATTATGTGAGGAACCAGAGCGCACATATCATATTCCTGCAAGAGGCCGACCACCAAAACGAATAAAAAAAGACCCAGGAAATAGCTCCAATGTTCATGTTCATCAAAGTTATGTTATGAAACTGTTCGACAGAAGTCTGGATTTAGCTAAATATGAAGAAACGACACCACTGTATCCAATTTGCCGTGCGTGGATGATTAATCAGCCCAGATCTTCATCCATTAAAAAGTAGTATTCCAAGCTCAATAAAATAATATATTGTTCTCTTGTTTTCACTTTTATGATATTAGTTTGAGGGACCAGAGGACACCATCACCGGAAAAGAGAGAAATTTGTGCCGACCTTCTTGAAAAATTCAATGCTGGAGCAATCGATAAAATCATGAGTCTTCCTGCTCGTAAAGAAGCAATTTGTTGGAGAGTACCTTCTCCTACACCAGAACAGAAAGCAGCGAGTAAAGACAAAATTAACTTGAATTACGTGAGGAAATTTATTGTTGTTAAATCATCATTTTAAAAATCATATCTTTCAGGATTTAGATGCACCTTCAATTTCTAGAGATAAACTTATGGCAGAATCGAAACAAAGGTGGAGCAAAATCAGATCCAAGTGGATGTCAAACACAAAACGATATAACGAAAGATATTCTGCAAGCTTTGAACTTCTTGATGCAATGCAGAGAGAATAAAATATCCGCAGTCGTGTTCAACCTAATTAGATAAATATTTAACACAAGATTACGTGTCTGTCCTTTATGTTTTTTAATATGCGTTTTAAAAATATATGTTCATTCGTCTACCAAAATAAACTTTTGTAAGAAATGGGCGCTTAGCTATTTGTTTGATCTTATATCTTATTTTATTTGTTGAACATCTGTTGTGGCCATTCTGACTTTATCTCCTCATTGAATTATAACGCCTTTTTTCCTTTCCTAAATTCTAAGAAGTTGATAGCGGTTACGGCGATTTCTTAAGGAATAAACGTTTTCGTGAATGTTGGCATTTGTGATTCCACAAAGGTTAAAGTTCAGATTTTAGTGATTTATTTATAAAAATCGCCTTTAAAGCTTACCATGATATATCTATACGAATTATAATATCCATTTAGGCTAATTTCAATTTAAACTTTCATATAGAATTGATACAGTAGACGTTTATTTCCAAAATATATTTATATATATTTATACATATACATATACATATACGTTGCACGTAGAATAATACTTAATTATACATAACAAATATCTTATAATATCCGAAATACACAATTTGAATTGGCAAAAGTTTTATACATTCATACTTTATGTAATGAGTGAGTACATATTTCATATATACTGGTGTTTTAATTTTATTTATTTATTCTGTTTAGGAAATTATTTAAACATTGCGCTTGAATCCATGGAAGCCAACCCTGTCAATTTCATCGAAATTTTTTTTCTTCAAGTGATTGAAACCTACACGATCAATTTCATCAAAATTGCGCTTAAAACCGTGAAATCCCGCCCTGTCGATTTCATCAAAGTTACGCTTCTTGTCTGGATTGCTGTCGTCCTTGTGGGTATTAAGAAGATAGTTTCCAAATGGAAGACGTTTATTGAATCCATTGAATGCAGATCGATCAATTTCATCGAAATTCCTTTTGCCGTAAGTAAAAGATTCATCACGTCGTGCTGCCTCGTCAATTAAACTTCCAACATTGTCGTAGGCTTTTTTCAGGAGCCATCTGTCGAACATTCCTCTATCAATCTCGTCAAAATTTCTTTTGTCATATCCATTGCTTAGAGCGCCTGAATAGTAATCATATAGAAGTGGGACACGTTCTGGATCAGCAGGTGCACGTTTACTGAAAAAGATAGAATATATTAAGTGAAATGGATACACAAGTATTATAAGTTTTGGTAATTTAATGCAATATAATAACTGCCAATTTTTTCGACAGGTGAAAAAATGGTCAAAAGCTCTATTAGCTTCCATGATACTAAATTACCATCTGTTTTATATTTCAAATATTTTCTCAACTTACCCTCTATGGACCGCTCCAGGTGTAGACTTTCCTGAGTCTGAGAGGTAGCGTAAAAGAAATATAAAACTTTTATAAGATGAGGTAAGTGAAAATGACAAATTTCATTTCAATTCAACGGGAAGACACTGGCATGTTATTATTAAGATATTAGATTGGAGAAACCAATTTGTTATTGGGCACAATTTTGAAGTAACATTTCCCAATACAAGATTGAGTATTACACTGAGCAGTTGGGACATGTTCTCATGTAACAAATCATTAGCCGTGTTCTTTTGGTCATCGCTATCGAGTACAAAACTAGAGTAGCAAAAGAACGCACCGGACTTGTTCTTCTTCGCCCATTCTGGATATGCTGTTCAGAACTAGCGATCTAGTTCCAGTAATTGTTCAGAACTGGACTTGTTCTGAAGAATGTATGGGATTTGACAGTTCAGTTCTATTAGAGTGACTAAAAGAACACAGCTATTGTAAATTCAACAAGAGTTAATACTTGAACGATTAAATGAAGTTTTGACTATGAAAGGTAATAACTGCCTCAAATTTATTTGAATGTTCTTACCGAATACTTGCTGGACCGTACTTGAAACCGTTGTTATCACTAACAGCAATACGACGGTCGAATATTTAGATAAATTTCTATAATATTTCATAATTATACTACCTAGAGCACAAACTATACTACAAATGCTAATGCTATAGTTATCTTTTCATGGTACGTCAAAGTTGAATAAACGATTGTTGCTGACACAAGTGTTTTCTAAACAATTGAGCCTTGTTAGTCGGAACACGATTTCCGGCAAAGTGATACAAGGTAGCTTAGTGTAAATTTTAGTTATATCTCTTGTGAGTTTCTTTAAAATTTTGGTGTATGGTTTCGCATTATTACGGTTGTAGTATTCCAAATAATTTCATTCTGTTTCTTCCAGGGCGTGTTGTCAATTAGACTAATTGTAAATCGATTACATTTCTATTACAGAATTAGGAGTACACTCAGAGAATTGTGCTGACCGTAATAGTTACTGCATGCTGTAAATTTGAGAATTACGGGACATACCTTCGCAATTAAATAGAAACATAACAATGTCCGTATGACGTTTCTATCACACATGTTTCAATTATAGACTCGAATATCATTCCTTGATTTTATCTGGTCATGGATTGCAAAATGCGATAATATAATTGTCTGTTCTAATAAATTTCAGCAATTCCTTTTCTGGCGAGAACAACTTTTAAGATATCTCGAATAGTTAATAGAATCTTAATATAATAATAAAAACTCGATCTAACAACGTAGCTCGTAGTACTAATCTGTGAACACATAAATTAGCGATAGGAGTCCATAAATTTCGCTATGTTGAGTATTTTTATTACACGAGAGCTGTCGGCAAAAGAGCTACAGTGAAATCAAGAGGCTCTGGATTAAATGTAGAAAGTCCATCGAATTTTTAAGGAATTGTTTTCTTGAATTTATTATGTCTTTACAAATTGGCATCATTTATAATTTAAAAACAGTTTTTACTGTCTGTTAACAAATCTGTTTATTTTCCTTACCATACGTTATAAACTATCATTTACGTAATATCACAAGAAATTTCATTTGAAGGAATGTTAAAAGAAGAAGGATTTTTGTATTCATTTTATTGGACTTGAAGTTGAATCCTGGGAAAAATTAAATCAATTGAATAATATTTACACACGGTGGCTCTCGAGTTAATTGATTTTTCATGTAGGAAAGATGGAGTGATCCTAGGTTCGAAAGGCCATGTGTTATTTGTTTGTGCGCCAGATATATTGTCCAGTCAATGTCGCAAACTACATACTTAAAGATTAGGAAATCGATTTTTATTAAATCTATTGATTTAGACAGACAAGTCTTTATTTGTGTATCGCCGTACAGATTTATTCAAGGGGTTATATATGCGACAAAAAATCTATCTCGACTAACAAATGTTGAATAGTTTTTCTGGCGAATATCTTGGATCCGTTAAACCGTTCTAACAAACGAGAGAATCTGTTAAATCAAATTGTAAGCTACAGGCTATCACCACTTGTAGCAACAGTATAAAACGATTTAAATCTGATAAATAGCAAATAATAAGAAAACCGACACAAAAATTCAATAGCATAATGTACTACTATCTTTAGTTCTCTCATTCTGAGCACGTCCATTACTGGATATTACATTGAAACAAACTAAAATTACACTTTTTGGTGTTTGTCTTTCAGATATATATTCCTGAATTGATATATTTATTTCTTTACCCCGATGAACAGCATTACGCCCAAGTAACTACGTATGGAAACACGTTATTTTACGTAAGGATATTGTACTCATATCGTCTTCGGAATCGCTTCTATAAGACAAATGCAGAATACGTGAATGCATCCCTCGGGTAATTATCGTACTGTAGAAAGTGTCTTCTGCTCAAATATTCGGAAGATACTATTATAAGAATGAATACAACATAATGTTGTTAGATTAAGGTCACTAATAGGGTAAATTCTGGGTTATTTCAAGTAACGAAATCCCAATCGATGAAGTATAATAAAAGCTTTATTGTGGAGATTATCGCACCTCCTCAAGATCATTACATTTATTTAACATTTCTTGAGTACGTGCATTGGGCTAGTAATGAGGTAGAATTCATTAATTAGTATCATTAGGATTCGGATATATGATTCTACTTTTTTGTTGACAAATAAATATTTGCGACCAATACGCATCCAAAGAAATGGTTAACATGAACACGTATGATAAGATACATTGAATCTAGATTCAACAAATTAAGAATGAAATTAGCTATAGATGAAAACTTGAGAATATGACTTGAAGAATTACTTCGAAAAACAAGTGTTACTTGGTATGTGATCATTTCAAATAGATTATTGACATTTTTGTGACCATCAAAATGTATTTTTTCGTGTATGTTAATGTTCCTAATGCAAAGTTCATAATCCTGGCGATATCTTGCAAAGAATTCAAAACTAAAATTAGAGAAAAACTTTATATTGAAATTATTAATTTAAATAATTCAATAAATTTTTTTTTGTTATGGCTTTATTTTGATTTAAACATTTACATCCATATTAAGTGATTACAATATTTTAAAGTGTTTATTTTTATCCAGAACCAAACAATTATATATAAATAATAAATTGAAATATGTAGTATTAAAAATACAGTTTTTGTTTAATTTCATAATATACTTTCCAAGATCTTTATATGTATGTCTCTGCAAACATTGATACTTTTTAGACATTGAAACGTGAATAGTGGTTTCAAAATTTGTGTTTTCTTGTAAACTGTATGAAATATTTTGTGTAAAATTGCGTGATTCTGAGGTGTAATTTTGTATAGTTCTTATTTAATATACAGTTGTCTGTTTGTGCAAATATTTCTATTTCCTGTGTGTTTCAGTTCAACTGCATATATTCACAACCGTTGTTGGTATGAACGATTATTTTTAAAGTGTGTTTTCGAAAGAATATGTATTTTGATGTGTATGTACTTAAATATAATCACGCATTTTATGAAACATGATTTATTTCTTTAATAAATTTGCTCCACCAATAGAATCAAGGGTCCTTTTGATTAAGTGACCACCACCAATTGAATCCAACGCTCTTCGTTGTGTTGGAAGATTCTCACCTTGTCGTAGCATACGTGGAGCATCAAAATATTCAACAGAATCAAATTTTCTGTTATACATATCTCCAGCACTTTTACCAATTATCATGTCAGCTACATTACCAAGTTTAGCTAAGATTTCTGCTTTTCGTCTGAACATTTCTGGTGCATCTAGTAACAACATTCCACCTCCAAGTGGATCAATATGTCTTTTCGTTATTGTATGGCTTCCATCTACAATTTATATTCAAATATATTATCAATTAAAAGAAATCAAGATCAACTAATACTTCAACAACTTTACGGACAAACTACAAAAAAACCGCCACTACTATTACTTTACACTTCTATTAGTATAATATCTTTACTTTTACTATAAATTACAAAATTTTCAACGTTCACATATTATACAAGTATTAATAATCAAAACGACTTACCACACAAATAATGTTTGTGATTTATACGCCAAACTGATAACGGATTCAATGCACAAATACGCATACAATATACTTCGATTACTCTCCATAATACGTTTTAATATCAACTTGACACACAAGGAAGGGTATATAAGTCAGGTAGGATATTAATGGGTTAATACGATTAATGAACTTTCTAGTATACTTTTTATATAAATTTAAATATTTACCAATAAATATGATAAACAATTACCAAAATATTTATAAGATACGAGCACATTTCGATGAAACACTTATTACTTTACTTATTACGAAATTATAAAACACATTTTGGATATTAAATGAATACTCAAAAAATACTTGTTATTGACGCGGACATAATGCACAACTTAACTAATAATGACAATAACTACTTCGTTAGTTGATATATATTTTATAATCTGGGATGGAATGGATTTACTGATGCGATATACGGGAACGAATATGATTGTACCATTACCAAATTAACGATATTTAATCAACCTTAAATAGAAATAAATAACATAAATATTTATATATATGAATATACGAGGTATATATGTATTAGATCAAAGCCAATTATAATAAACAATTTAATTACTGGTTTCTTATTTCTCATAAATAAAATACCAAATTAAATTATTCAAGCAAACAGGACATTTTAATTATGGTTAATAAAACTTTTCTCAAATTACTTTAGGCTTAAAGCTTTTAAATTTTATCAATTAGTTTATATTTACAATGGATTATGTTACTTTTTTTCATAACTTCTCTTGTATGTAACAGCGTAAACTTTATTCACCTGAGTTTGGCCGCCTTAGTTCGTTTACATGCAGCGCTAGTTCATCAGCGTCGTTGTCCTGGAAAGAGTTTTGAGTTGGATAATATTAAAACTGCAAAAATTCATTCCAAATCCAAATAATAATTTAGTTTAATTTTTGTCATTGTTGCATACAGACTTATTGCAATTTATTCAGATAGCTCTAAGTTTTAAAGGCTGAAGATACATTGTACCGAATGCCTTCAACCATAACTAAGGAAAAATATTTCTTTGTTGGTTTGCCTCGCGTTTCCTTTTGTATGAGTACAAGAATCAAAGAGAATTTGCCGGAAATTCGGAAACCAGCTTTGAATTTTCAAGTAACGAATCGCAGATGATAAATGTTTAACTATTGTTTGGCAAAAGCCGCATTGCCATTAGGATTTTTGATTTCAACAACCTACCAGGTTTATCATCTCAAGTACTGGAACGCGAAGCTAAGTAATTTAAAGTATTGCTTGCAATAAAAAGAAGATTTTCAAGTGAAATTTATTTCATTTTCATTTAGAGCATTCTTATACAGCCACTTGAAAACCACCATAACATAGAATTTATGATTCCAAGTGTGACCAGGAATAAGTAAAAAGGATATGGACTTGTTTTGCATCATAAATTTTCATTGTAGGTGTAGAAAAGTATAAGATTTTTATGTATTATACCTGTGCGCTTCTTAGTATACCTTTCGTTTAGGTTTATTGAGTTTTTAAGAAACTTGAATACGAATACCACGTTCTCAAGGTATAGAAATTTACATACACGTTGGGTTTAAAAGGCATGTTCATGGGGAATGTTTCGAATGCGGTGAAAAGGGAGTAAAGATTTCTTTTGTTTTTATGTAGTCACAAGGAAAGTAGCTCGTTTCAAAAGGACAAGAAAAATTAAACGGCATACTTCTATGGATTCCAATGTAGACATTTACGACTACTTCAAAGTTGCGTTTTCAGCAGGTAAATTTGGCTACAAAAAGCAGCAGGATAAAAACAGATTTCAAGTTCAATTTTTTAAGTTACGTTCTAAGCTACCATTTCGAAAGCCTGAAATGAAAAAAGCAAATTCATGCCAATAGAATTCTATTTCCGATGAAACTCATAAAATATAGTCTTATTGTTTGCAGTCAAAAGAACCTTTTTACCTATTTTGGAATTCGTCAAATTGTTTCCTGAATTTGTTGCGCCTTAGAAGCAGTTAAAGATTAAGAGTTTTCCGTTACTAAATTCCCCAAAAGCTTAACGCATGAAGGATTCTAAGAATTTAAGATAAAGATTCAAATATGGCAATTTGAAAATCCTTATCCTGGCATAAATGTATGAATTTAAATGTCGATAATGATAATGGCAATAAGGAACTTTGCTAATTGCGTACGGAAAACTTAACCTAATTATATCGATTCTTCCGGAATCCGTAAGGTGTACTATAATCAGTTTACTCTACTTTACACGTTTGAACATTCCTAACACGTGGAAACTTATAAACCCTGCTGAAATACAAAACTTCTATAAAGAAATGAGCAGCATTAGTGATGTGAGTGATAGTAATGAACAGCAATATGAACTTTGGTGTAATTTTGTGTATATCAACAAGTCCCTTCTGGCAAGTTAGACGAATCCTTCATTCAAGTCTTTATCTTAGATAAAGTGAACACAATGTTGACATTAGATAGTTCGTCGTAGAACTTTGTTCAAAACAAAAGAAAAATTTCATTCCAACAAGGAGTTAATTTGATCTTAGGAATATGTTGTTAGTTTGTCATGAATTGTACACATTCTGTAGAGAATAATGAGGTTTCGGGTAATGAGTTGGGTTTGTGTCGAAATTCGAAAGAGACTAGACTTGTAATTGATTTCGTTATACGCAATCAAGTGTAATAGATGTGAGACAAACACTTTTATATAAAACACTTTTAATCAAATACCACATCTGTGCATCAAAAAGATATGATTTATATGAAAACTGAAGTTAATTCAGTTTTTTGCCTAGTAATTTCATACAACAGTCTGTAGCTGGATTCAAGTTATTGCATATTTTCAAATACATAAGTTGAACTTGTCAGTTTGTTCTTTTAAACATTCTCTTGAAACTCGTGCCAAGAATTTCATTAGAGACACTAGAGTTACAGCTTGGCACCAATTTCGTTAAGGCAAGAAATTCATTCCAAGAAAAGAGAAATATTTAAATTTTCTAATATCAGAGAATTGTTAAGAATCAAAGGATTATAGATTGCAAGAAAGAAGGGATTTTTAATTGGGAAAACTTCAAGATAAACTTTTAATGAGAATTTTTATCGCCTATACCCAAGATTTAGCTAATACATCAACTCGCTCCTTAAAAAGGTCTTTATAACTGATGATGGTAAAAACGACATTTGTGACGATACTATTTTAATCGATTCCTTAATTTGACGTACATGGGCTATTCAAAGTTTGAACTTGACTTTCAATTGCCCTCCCAAAGGGACATTTGACTTTTAAGTAGAGAAAAGTTTTTACCCTTCAATAGAAATCCCTTCTTTCATGAAATAAAGGGATACAGTAATATAAGGGACAATTTTGAGGGAATTTTCTTGAAACCATCGCCCACACATATCTTATCGAATCCTGTAATTAAAATGTAATGATAATTTGAAATTAACGGGTTAAACTTCTTCTATAATGGTAATTATAGATTTGACTTTGAAAACTTGAATAAGCTTCCAGAATAAACTTCATCTCAATGAAGGTCTCACCCTTATAAATAATTCATAAATCATTGTGCGTTAATCAGATAATATCGTAATGAGTTAAAGTACTCCGAAGGGTACATGTTTGTTTTATTTTGTTCAGGTAGCGGAGATAAGTGATATAAGATAAATTTAATTAAAATTTTTTAAATAATTTTCCTTTGCACTGATTAATTTATGTGATGTACGCACATTTACGATGTGTTTGACCATAATCCATTAAGTGTGGCTGTCCCGAATTTTGAAAAACACTCACTACTATAAATTATATAACAAAATTTGTGTATACCTATAGTTTGCATTTGTAATTCAAGAACTTAATCATTCTAAGACATAACCCATCAATCAATGAGCAATTATACGTCTAACTCATTTCAAAGTATTTAATTAAATTAAAATGCCACTAAAAAACTTCAGCAACAGGTGAATAAAACGCAAAATTCCAAAGCAAATTGAAGACTGATTAACTTCATGTTTCACTTTCAATTGTTAAGAATACAAATAAAATTATTTACAAATAATTATCTCAAATTAGTTCAAATAGATGAGTGAACAGAAAGTTCAATTATACTTTTACTATGTACTTTCAAACCATCTGTTTTTCAAAAATTATTTCTTACTACATTCTGTACAATAGTAGTAAAAAAAAGCATAGTTAAAAGTCTAGTGAAATTTACTCAGTAGTTCGTCGAACATTTAAACTTTCCTGTCGAAAATTATTATATGAATATGCATAAGAATTAGTGTAAATGATAACAGTGCCGCAAGAGATTAAATAGTTTTTGATAGCAACCAAAAATGAGGTAAATATAAATTATTCATTCATTTATGAAGTTTGTTCAAGAGTTTCATACTGAAAAGGGTATAATAATTGAAATTCAATCAGTTGTTGTATGTATTCCATTAACATTCAAAGGACTCCATAATATCAAGAGGGAACTGAGATAGTTATACATATTTAACATATTTTAAATATATAAAAGGCATGCAAATTATTTTCCAAAATCATTCCTTTATTTGAATGCGACATACCAAAGATACCAATGTGATACAGATTTCGTAGAACAATCGGCTCAATTTCGAAGTTGGTAATTAATTCATTGAATTGGTTTCAAAATTCCGTTTGAGGTTAGAAATTCAAGATAACACGCAATTATATTTGCGTTAAATATGCAAATTATTGTGGACATTCGCATACAAACTTATTTGTTAAGGGAATCGATTTAACCAGCTTCCTTCCCTATCAAGTTCTTAAGAAAATAAGTACAGACCATTTTACTTTCTTCGTTTTAAAGTTGTTGCAAAGTCGAAGGTCAAGGAGTGAAAGACCCCAATAAATGAGTGTATGAAAACATTTGTCATATATGGTGTTATATGTTCAAACCTTATTTCTGATTTTGGTATAAAGGGAAACAATAAGAAAAGTACTAAAAACGTTAAAAGTTATTGGTAAAAGTTCAAACGTTCAATCTGCTCTCGTAGAACCTCTCGGTGGGACATAAATTCATGTTCAATGATGATTGTTCAATGTATGAGGGATTTTCATCATGTTCCTTCTTCATCATGTCTGCTACTGCTTCTATTGAGGTGATTTTTCCAATCGAATTTTCTATCTAAAGATTGTTACAGGCAATTTCCTGTAATTTGATTTGCGTTTAAAGGCATGTATCTCTGTAGTATATTTAGTATACATGAAAATTGGTAATTGTATTGCAGAAGGATTTTGAAGTTAATTTAAGGGGAAGAATTGATTTTCAAAAAAGGTAAATGAACATGTACGTTTTAAAGTAGCTATATGACATGTTTCTATCACTAACAAAATTTTTACATTATTAAAGGTTTCGGGTTCAGTAGGTCAATTCGATCATTTTTGACAATAGATTTGATTCGTTAATTTTCATCATCGAAATCGTGAAAATGTTTACAACAACCCAGGAGTGGAAACATCCTTTAATGTTATTTGGAATGAATGTCAAGAAACAAATGAAATATTTACGTCAATTTACAATGTGTATTGTCATCCTGATTTCAATTTCATGTCAGAAGAGGCTCCTTCAACTCACACGTTTTTGTGTGTATTTTTTTGAAAAAAATGTCTGCTCCTCCAGTTAAGGACATCCATTCATTTATTTAGTTATACCCTCTGACAAGTATAACTAGTTATGTGGAATTCAATGAAATTCAATTAATGTTACTTGAAGGAAATATTTCATTTCTCTCAAATACAAATTAAATATTTCCATTCAACTTATCGAAGAGTTAAGCAACAGTTGGTGTTAAATCACGTCATGACGTCTACAGAAATCTTATGATTTGACATGATTAAGGCTTAACATCAAGTGAGATTGGATATATGATAACTCATATAAAATTCTCTATACAAACATACACTCAACTGAGATAATCCTAATGTTGTTCCTAAAAAAATGTCAATATCCATTTTTAAGCATAGCCTTTGGCCGGTTATCCTGAACAAACAATTTGTTATTTGTTGTTTATCTCCATGAAACATCTACTGAATGAAACATTTTCAAATTGAAAAACTCGATATTTAATATGCTTCAGCTTATTTTATGTTTTCAATTTTGTGAATATTAGGCTTGTGTCGTTAAAATGTTATCAAAAATTTTTAAGTGACTTGAAATGTCGCAATGATTTTGTTTAAGACATCTTGCTTAAAATAATCAAAATTCTTGTTACACATTTTATATCAGTAACACTTGAGAGATTCTAGTAATTTTCAAAAGCAAGGAAATCCTTAAAAACAGACAAAGAAAACATGAAGCACTCAAGTGAGTGCCAGGACACGAATGAAATATTTACGTCAATTTACGATGTACCTTGGAATTCTTATTTCAAATTCGCCTCATTCACGTTTTCAAATTCTGTTTTCTGAGCCGACTCAAACTTCACTTTTTATTATATAAGCCCAGAAAACCTCATAATTTTAACACCTAAAGGTACTTCCTTGCTTTGATTTCATGTAAGGGGTTTTCCAGTATTACTCCATATACCGATATTAAAATTTGATTCTACATGATTTAACAATTAAGAATATTTTAGAATATAAATGAAATCTGTGGTAGGAAACAGCGCTATTTAGTACTATAAAAGTTAATTATAATAAAGAATTTATATGGTATATGCACAAATATTATCCAGAATTTTAGTCCAGTGCACTAAACGTGCATACCGTAAGCAACATATTTGCATCATGCAATTTTATGCATTAAACAAAATTATAAACAACTCTGGTATGTGAGTCAATATCAACTCATAGGTTATGTGTTACACGTAAAATATGTTTATCATTCAATTTAAGGTTCGTTCGTGATTGCAGTATCTCCATAAAGTCGATGTACATCTAGTAAACCTATCAATATCATGTATAATATCACTGATACATTTTTGCGTTAACGTTTGTTGTCAATTAATTTACTTGATGGGATTAATTTTCATTTAACACGCGTGAACTGGATGCAAACTGCTTTTTAGTGTCTATACCGACTACCTTGCTAAGAGATTATTACTTATTAAGAAATTTTGAAATCTTGTAAGCCTTTTGTTTGTCGCGTTATTTTGAACAAAAACCTCATATTCGTCTGAAGAAGAAAGAAAAAATTCAAGACACATCTGGGATTAGCCCTTGAAAACGCACATGAATAGTTAATTATTTGAAATGGCTTTTCCTTGTTCCGTGTATAATGTGAGTATAAGGAACAAATGAATTGGAATGCATTGAACATGAAGGTAAAATGATTCCAGGGATTTCCTGATGAAAATAAGATACCAATCTTATGTGAACCAGACTCATCTTGAAGGTCAAGTTCGTTTACTAGCTGTTTCATGTAATTCTGTAATATGTGGAATGAATGTGAAGCCTATAAAACAGTTTTATTGTATCTAACTGTGAGCCTTTGTATAGGCGAGCTGAAAAGGACTCTAATTTTATGCTGAAGTTATGTCCCAGAAGGAGCGTTGCAATAAAATCAACTTTTCTTTCGACAAAGTCGTTTCACTACAGTCATCTGGTGCTAACACAAAATTCTTCTTTAATTGATATTTAAAGGATTTCCTAAGGGATATGATAATCATTTAGCAATTAAATCTTTAACATGTGTTCAACTAAAACAGTCAAATTTATAACAATCGAAACAAATTAAATTTTTAAAACAGGGACTCCACACAGTTAAATGTCAAGTTTAATATGTTACAGTTATCCTCAAATCTTTAAATCGTATACAGAAGCTATCAATGAATTTTGCAACAAAGGAAGGTTCGAAAGGTTCCGATTTACAGCTTGAATTTTGTTAGTTTGAATGCACTTGCTACATGAACAAATATCTTTCAGTAATATTTACGATTATGGTTATTGGTTTCAAGATAACTGAATAAAATTTACTACTCATAAAGTATTTTCATGGCATGTACTCTACAGACTCATCGACACGAGATGAGTCCTCTGATGAAATGCACATTCAGCACAAATGTATCATATCACAAATGTATACTAGTAGGAGATATGATCAAACAAATGACTTGTTTGAATTGGTGCATTTACTTTACAGCGTAAATTACGATCATCTCTTAAAACTTGATATGGCGGCAAAGTGTTACCAAATTAACTAAAAAAAAACGTGTTTTATTAAGTGCCTGGCCCTAAATTTTAAGCTGTGTACCTTCCGTCCTTAATACATTACGTGACTTTATATGTTTTTACCTACAGCATGGTAACAAAGACTTTTGATTTTATCTTTGTAAACTGAAAAAGGTTTTGATATCCAACTATGGTATAACAAAGTTGACAAACAAGGTTTTTCGTTCGTAGAATAATTTATCGTTACTTGATGATGTATTGGATAACTTCCCAAGAATTTTCACGTCCTTCTATCTACTTTAGTATAAACATGTCAAACATGAATTGACACAATTTGTGATTCTTATACTGACGTTATTTCATAACAAATAAACTGTAGTACCAAGAACCATCAAGTTTCAATGAATTACAGGATAAGAAGGACTATCAGAAGTATGTATGAGCAGTTATAAATGTTAGACCTCTTACAGACGGTAAAACATTTACATTGTGAAATTTCCTAAATTATCCCTTATTCCTCCAACTAATAGCATACATACTCATTAAATGTTTACACCTAGATGAAATTCTAGCTCAAAGGACCCACAACATGTATTAGACATTTTATTCCGGAATAGGATTTTCTTACATGCGTCGTCTGAGAAAGTATTCCTATCGAATATTTCAACTTCTTAACCGCATAAACCTGGAGGAACATAAAGGGAATGGAAATAAAAGACTTTATTGTTCAAATTTGGATTTTTCACATTTGAGAATTTTATGAAAATGCCATAAAGTTAAAAGAAATTTATTTTACTTTAAACTTAGTCGCAAGACGGCATGGAAATTCATTCAACAAGATATTTCACTTCTTTTGGTTAAACTTATTCTTATGTTATATATCGAAAAATTCATTTTCGGATTTGACGTAGGGCTACAAGTCGTAATCTTAAAGAAATGAAATCGTTTATGTTTATGTGTTATAATTATTTTCTGCCAGTGCGTAACGAAGTTCTCTCAAGAGATAAGATAAGAAAGTTATAACAAGTTTGTTAAGAAATTATTTTTTATTTTCAAAACTTTAACTAAACACATCTACACCCTTCAGTTGGAAAGTTTGAAAAGCCTCAAAAACACCTCAATTTTTAATTCACTTCATTTTTATCCAACAGTTGGTGCCAGAAGTTTTGAGTTTGTTGAACATTTCCTCAGTGTCAAGAATGAATTTCGTAGTCTTTTTGGTAACTTTACCTTGCAGCAAGGTTCATACATACAACAAAGACAACGTAAAAGTTTTGTTTCTTTATCGTCACATCCAATGTATTATAACTTGGATTCCGTCTTTAATACTTTAAGCCGATAATTCACATTTTATCATTTTTATAAAATTCTCTGACAAACAGGAGACAACATTTTGTTGTCACCTGTAAAAGACTCAGGTGATGTGTTCATTAATACAAGGAAATGTTGAAAATTTGTTTATGATTCTTTCTGCACCTAGTCAACGTCAATCAAGAGATCACTTAGGTACCGGGCTCCTAAATTACGAACACTCTTTTTATGTTTTTGTTTTGACGTAAGTCGAATACGTCAATTTTTCAGGTAGCAAATCTTGAGTAAACTTATATAATAGTTCTTCTAATTTGCCATTCAATTCAACCCAAAGAACTGAAATTAATTTAACTACGAGAAAAATAAATTACCAAAAAAAATTCAGAAATACAACCCTTTGCAAAAAGGGAAAACACAATCTAAGACGATGGAAAGCTTTTCAAAATTATGTTCCTTTAGCTTGAATATTTTATTTGTTCTTCAAATAACAAAAGTCAAAAGGACATTTCAAATAATGTGACGTAAGTGTTTTCGATTGTACAATTGTATAAGTGTGTTTGAGGAATGATACACAAAAGATTTCAATTTAAATAATTTGCCTAAATACGACATGTCATTTTGTTTTATAAATGTCACCATTTCTCTTATGTTTAGTATCTTAAAACTTTAAATATCTACAACTACAATAGAAAATAGTCCTATCTGGAAATGCTGATACACTAACGTTCTCCCTTCTCAGTTAGATATCCTTAAACCCAAATCAAAACCAAATATTGAACCCTTAATTATTTGGCAATTTTCTCCTTTAGAATCCTTTTCTCTTACAACAGGACGACTCAAGATGAAATTTGGAGTCTTATACATTTCAACCAAATAACATTATAAAGCGGTTTTCCAACACCATCCCTGTTGATTAAGTAACTAATTTAATGATAACACTTTTATGGTCTACTTGTTATGTTGATTTTGGTTATGATACCGAAATGACGTCAGAAGAGAAAATTAGTTGGTTTCAATTAAGAGGATAATTTTTCGTATCTAATTCTTCTGTTCTGTACAATTACGATTTCCTTCAATATACTTAACCTTTGCAGGAAATTAGGTTTTTCTTTTATATATTTTTCAAACCATGTCACATTTTTAACATTTTACAATACTTCACTGTATCTTCAGTACATTATTGTTCCTAGTGTTTTATACTCGATTATCCTTAATTGTAATATGATACATTAACATCATTGGATTAGCATTCAATCTATTTTTATATATTCTCCACTTATAAAACACAATTGTCCTTCATTTTATAACATCTATTATGTTTCAATCACTTGAACTTGATGCCCTTAAGTAACTTTTGCAAAAAAAAAACATCTTCTGAAACGTGAAACAAGCTTTGATCTCATCTTTAAGGATTTTTGAAATTGTGGATAGGAATTTTAAGGACTTATCCACTTGAAACTGTCTTAAGTCATCAGGTAAAACTTTTCTTAAAAGCTTCTGTAACTTATATTTTTAGAAATATTAACTTTGAAACAAATAAATGTTAAATAAATTTTTAATCAATTCATTGTAAAGTTTCAAGGAACTTTTTAAAACGAACAAAAATATCTTTAAATGAAGTTATGTCCTGTGAGACACTCAATGCCAAAAATAATTTTGAATACCAGATGCCGGGAAAAGTTATAGTTGTTTGGGAAAATGTTTCATTGTTTTGCTTTTGAAAAACATCTTGGACATCTTTTGGAGATACACAAATTTCAAGTCTGATACGAATTATCTAGGAAGGAAAGCTAGGAAGAAAACTCTCTGCTTCTATTACTGTTAAGCTTAGTAATAAAATTAAAGAAACAACTCGTCACACTTGCAATGAAGAATAAGGTTTAATTCGAGGCCTTAGAATGTTTTAAGGCTAACGTTTTATACAGAAACCTAATAACCTTGAAATGAAAGAAAAAGGATTATATAGATGTTAAAATAAAAGGCGTATCATTTCTATTGCCCTCTCAGAGAAGGTCCTTAATCGGCTTCGTTGTAAATGTTAAGTGAATGTTAGCTGTGCCTAGAACTTGTTTATATCTTCTCCTAGTTATCCCCGAACCACAACAATTCAATTTTTTCCTTTGCTACTATTTTAGCTTCTATCAATGGTAGACACACGTTCAAGTTTATGTTTAAGACAAACTGGGTAAATAAGTTTAAAAGGGCTCGAAAGCATATAATCGTCTTCATAAATGAAAAGTCAATATTTGAAGGTATTGGAGCATCCTTTTCAGCTTTGTCAATGCAAATAAAATTAAATTTGGTTGGTAGTCCTAAACGGAGCCAATTTTTTGTGTGAATTGTATTTTCGAAAATTTTTTATAGCTCGTTTAACTTCCTTCACTTGAGATCAAATTGAGAAGTTTGTTGTAGTGAATAAAAAGAATTTATTTAACTGCTTCTTCAATGTACCTAGGACCAGATTGAATGATCTTAGAAAAAGGTCTTTCTACCGAAATTTTCTGTATACCTAACCAATCTTTATCCTTGTTCATGTAGCTAACCCCTCTTGGCTCTTGCACTGTAAAATTCAATTGGATATTCTGTAAATTTTGTACAGAAATATTTGATTCGGAACAGTGCTTTATAGAGAAAAGGACTTGCCTTGAAAAACCTCTGCCTACACTGTTTCCTCATTCGTGAGTTACGTTTCGGTTCATCTCATTTGAGTATAGAAACCTTCATTCTTGTTTCTCTTCAAACTACCTACATACATCTGAGTTATAACTAAAATTGTCTTCGAAAATTATCAAAATCCAATTTATGTATCATTATCCTTACGAAATACAATATAGGCAGCTTGAATGAAAACCTTTCAAGGATACGTCTTCCGAAAACAAACTTGAAAGATTTGTCAAAATGAAATTATACAAATTTCGATCATTATGCATATTTTATCTGGAAATTATCATGATAAAATTTTGTAGTTAACAAAAAGGTGAAAATTTTATGTAAATTGGTTGTTTTCATTTCACAATTCACATCAGAATCCCACGTGTAGGCATGAACAGATTTTCAAGTACCAATATTCGTCAATAAAGTAGAATTCATGGTAAAAAGAATAATTTGTAATTGAATAATACGATTTAGTAAATTTGCATAGTAAGAGAGTACCTTTGCAATCATTAAGGATACTTGTACGTACCTGATTTGCAAAATGACGTAGGAAGCGATACAAGCTTTTCTTAAATTAATAACTAATATCTCGTCTTCTTGAAAGGCTTGTCCACAATAACCAAATAAAACTTTTTGACTAAAACAGAATATTACGAATGAACAGGCTTTTGGAGACAATCAAATATACAAATAAATTCATTGAAAAGGATTTTTTCAAAAAACATTCTTTGGAAATTCTTGAAGCATGTTAAAAAGTAGAGCGATTTTTCGTTGAATGTTGATAAATGCTTGTGATTTTTGCCTGCCTATCATTGTGAAAAAAGGAAACCTGATTAATAATTAAGAATATTTATATCAAACTTCCCTCAAGTTCAAATTATTTTCCTCCAATGTTGACATTAATCGCAAGAAAGTGTATTTACCTGAAGCACTCCCCTAAATTTTGAATTAAAGGGTTGTATTTTATGCGGTCTGTTTGTTCTGTGTCCACTTTATTTTTGGAAATTTTTTTCTTTTAGTAGACTGTTCTTCAATTAATTTATTATCATTTTGTGACCCGAAATATTTACAAGCCTCACAAAACTCTTCTTTCATCGTTTAAGGGAGTCATGAAAAACATGAAATTGCGTTTCAAGGAGACTCATATAATACATATTGTAGATGACATACCCCTATTTTATTGCCATTGACCCTTGTCACACATTGCGTGTGAATTGAGTCACATAGAGACTAATATTGTTAACCAAATAAAAAATATTTGAAATTCTGTTTTTCACTTTAGTAGCTTTCCTGGAAAACACCTACATAATGTGATAATCATATGGTAATATCCCTGTGGTCACTCGATGGATGGAAAAAAAAGTTTTAATCGAATTTTATTGTCATGTGAATTTTTATATCCCAATAAAAGTTTGAAGATGTTATGACAGTTTCGTCCTGTTTCAACGTTTTTTGACTAAGATACTTCAAATTGCTAGAAAATATGCGGACAAACTTTTGTAAAACGTTTCAAAGTATCTCTTGGACATTCATTTTGTTCCACAATCTTTAACACTATGAATCACTGGTCAACATTTGTGAATCAAGAAGAGGTGGTGTCCTCGGGCAAAGAATTTCCTTTCACTGGTTAACTTGAATGGCATTACACGTCCTTGAAACTCTTGACCCTGGGGAATGTCTTTTGAAAACTTGGCCACTCGTGCAGAATGTATGTATGAACATGGTTTCAGTCATATGACAAACAAAATCCAAACATTCCAACTCAAACACCAGTGTGATCTTTTTCGACATATGGTACAATATAGTGCTGACATAGCATATAATTGGACTGCACTTACGTTCACAATAGCAACGATGAATTTATTGCTTTGCTCGTAAAACTTAATAAATGTAACCAAAATTTATTTGATGTTAGACACATTCTAGATATTCTTGAAACAAACCTAATGTGTTTCTAAGGGATACTCCCATCGGGTATGACTGAAAAAATGTCTGTACAGAGCATAAAAAATTTACTAGAAAATCATGTTTGTTGACTCCCTCAATATATCCACCTGTATGGAAAACACGTCACTCTTGAGCTGGTTCAATGCTTTATAGAAAAATCACAAGGATACCATTGAATATGTTAATGCTAGGTTTCTCTTAAAAATTCAATCCTTCAAGCTAGATACAAAATCCTTCTATATTCCTCATATATGTAACAATATCATAAATAGGTACTCCTGAGATTCTGTTTCCCTGCGATGTATGATGCGACGTTTTCAGTAGATTAAATATAAACCCTTGAGCGAACTTGCGAGGATATTTATTGCGAACAAATGTCGTTCTATATCAGCTAGATTATTTAATTTGATTGGGAAACTGTTGAATGTAAGTGGATAAAATTTTTTTATGTAAATATAAAACTTGATGCTTCTAAAAAAATGAAATTTTCCGGAATTCTCTCTGTTCGTACACAAGATATGTTTTGTGTGACAACGAAAAATTTGTCCCGGAGAACAATTTAGAAGTTCAAAGTTGAAGGATGAGATGTGATATCAGTAAATATATTAATAAGTGGTCTGGTATCATTAAACGATTGAACAGCTTACACACTTGAAGATGTGGAAAAACCATTTAAACTTTAGCAACATTATAATTTATAAATGTAAACACGAAAAACTCGACTGAGAATTTTGAAATTATTTACGTGTAACACCCCTAAACTTGAACCCCTTTGCTGACATATCTTCCATTCAATTGCATCGTCGTCACACGATTTTCAAGTGTAAGTCAACAAAATTTCCATCATAAAAAATGTAAACGGCAATTTTCATGTAAATAAACTTCTGTAAATGTGAAAAAGTCACTTGTATAGTAAATAAAATCCATTCGTTCAGCACTTTACTTCAATTTATCTACATAATTTACACATGTCCCTCAATGTGATGAGAAAAACCCCACGTTAACTGCCAATTAGCTAGATATAATCCGGCGAAAAGTATTTCAAAGGGTATCTCCTAAAATGTTAAGCTCGTCGACGTTTAATATTAAATCTGGGAGGCAAATAAGATAAATAAAATAAAAAGGATATGAATGACAGTGTGAATTACTTGTGAGACCTTACACCTACGCTCTTGTGGAATGCAAAGATTAAATTTTGTTCGTACACAAGCCTTAAATATCATCAAGGGAAAAGGGTTATTTCATAAGAAAATTTTTGATGAATCGGAAGTATAATTTTATTTGCAATAACACAAGAGAGTATATTCATTCTTCTTCTGTTGATCTATGCAAAATGGGTATGTATCCGTGACGTTGATGGGTTTTCTACCAACTTTTGATTTCTTGTGTAATCTTAGGAATTTTATGATTTTCATTTCGACAACCGTAAATTTTCCTTTAATTAGAATTTTATATTATGATTAATACGAAAAACAAACAAAAGGTTATTACTGCTCTAGATTTTAATCGTCTTAAACTTATACAATTGAATTTGATGAAAGATTCATAAACCTTTGAAATCTGTTATTTAAGTGATACAAAATGAAGTAGTATTATATTATGTTTTACTCAATTTCCCTGTAGTATGTCCTTTTTTGGATAAAAATTTTCAAATGAAAATAAAATTCGTTTACGGAAAGTTTGAGAACTACTAGAATAATATTGATCACTTGAAACACTTTCACTGCCAAATGCGTTGAAGGGGAAATAATGACGTCATTACTTGAACATTTTCCTTCAAATTTGCACCACATGCCCTAAAACTTTCGAAAACTTCTGATTTGATTTTGAATAGTATATGATATATAAGCTAAAATTTAGTTTGAATATCTAAATACTTGAATACACTAGAATAACCAATTGAAAGAAGGCTTCTTTACATATGATAAACTTGATATTATCATGCGATTTGTGTTGTGTAAACCAATTGCAAAGAAAATGGATCAAACTATTTTTGGTCATATACTTGGTCCGTATATAAGGAGAAAATTAGAGTCTTGATATCCTGTAGCATGTTATCTACCATTAAAAGGTGACATATTGATTACATAAAACACGCAACAAGTTCCCTAAATATTTTCGTAACAATTTCAATATCTGACACACGTTGTCTTCCATGTTTTTGTTATTCTACAGAAATTAGAGTTAATTAAAGGTAATTCCGTGTTAATAGGACATTAAAGCACTGCTGACATGGTCATACACATGTGAAGGGAGAACTTTAATTCTCAAAGGATCGTTCCGAAAAAGTAAAATTGTAAGGAAAACGTTAATTTTTGTAATTCGAATTATTCAAATAATTTATTATGAAATGAAATTTTCATTTGAAATTCTTTCAATAAATATCCAGGTCTTTCACATGAATATAAATTGTGGTAATTACCGATTTAATCTGTCTGGAAATTTCAATACGAAAATACCAATTCTTGACTTTATTTATGCAAAAAGTATTCCCACGTTATTTTTGTAGGATATACTCAAGGATTGTTAAATGACATGTTAAACAAATGTATTATGTTTGTAATCATTGTCTACCTGCATATTTTTCGATTGATATTTCCAATTCAGTTAACTGAAAAATTAGGTAAAATGTATCTAGCCGCAAGCAAATTTTCAACCTATAGTAGACAAATAAAACCTAGTAGAAAATTTTCATGTTATCAATCATAAAAGATTACCTTCATACCATTGAAAAATAGGAGTTTTTTATGAAATCATATAGAAATCATTCCGATTACACAATGTAAACAGGAATGAAATATGTTTCCTTATATGACAAATATTGTCTATGATTACAGAAGACAAGACATTTTTCCAAATAAGGATTTGAGAGTTTATATCTTATTTGTTGGTCACGTTCAAGTGATTTTATAAACAAAAAATATATTTTCAAGAACATGATAACAGTCTTTATGATGTTTTAGTTAATTCAAGCGTTAAATCTGTTATATTACTTTTTGTTAACCACTCTTATAACATTTACTACACGTTGAAGGCTTTAGATTGTTGTAAAATTCTTACACAATGTATCACCCACTGTTATATTTTTCCTTTAAGATTTCATATTTCAGTGATAAGGTTTTTAATTAGGTAATACATAGTAACATTGTTGCATAGATGAACCATACCATAAGTAAAATCCTCGAGTGGATAATACATGTTATGAAGGAGATAATCCGTCATAACTTGTCTACCATAAGAATACTAGGTGTACCTGTTGTCCTATCGTTAAATAATGCGATGTGAAAAACTTTTGATGTATGATAAACGTGAAAAGTATGAGTCTTCATGTTCAGTGAAATCATTAACTTAAAGTTATGAAACAAAAGAATCTCGATATTTGACTTATACTTATTAAAACTTTTAAATTAGATTAATCCGTATTTTCTGTGTTTTATGTATGCGAATTAATTAAAATCTCTCAAGTTTTCCACCGTCACAATTTCTATCTTCATTGAATATTTTAATTTGTGTGAATAAGATGTTGTAGCTGTAAGGAAGATTTACTCGTTCAGATTGGAGTTATATGAATTAACAAGAAATTAATTAATGAAACTGTGGTCTTCTTGAAGGCAAAATTGCATTGTGTTATTTTGAAAATTCAAGATTTTCTGTTAAGAATTCATTTGAGTACAACATTTTGAAACATAAAACCATCTTAGATTCGCAAAACTCCTCAACACAATAACAGATTGTAATGAAAACATGTTGCACAAGCCGACTGGTAACATGTTATTGAAATAAACATTTCAAAAATGTTAGATGCATCAACAATGAGTTTCAACTATTCTCATTGTTAGCAGTGAGTTACATTTCGGTGTAATGTAAGAATGTAACTGAATTTTCCTTTCAAATTCTTATAAAGACAACGCTCACGATAATGTAGTAAACCATTTTCGGAAATGTTCACCTTCATAGCAATGTCAAAAATTGTGTTGCTGATTCATGTATGAAATTTCCTATCAATTATCACAAAGGAAGCCATATATCATAGTTCTGCGGGTTACATCATCTGAAAAACGACTAGCAACACGGAACTGATTTATGTGTTATTTCAAGTAATTTGGTTAGAAACAAGGAAACCAAAAAACTTCCAAAAAATATAACATTCATTACCCAAACCCTTACAAATTTGATGAAATTAGATTTTTGGACTAAACCCCCAGGATCAAGTCAATCAAAAATGGAATCAATCGCGTCTCCTACAATATGTAAAGGCGTCAAAACTGTTACTGTTCAAAAGGTATGAAAGTATTTTTAATTCAAAATCACTCAAATCGAGAAAAAATTAAATTTTTCTCACCTGATTACACATCTAACGTGTTATTGGCAGGTCCAATTTTTGTTTTAAAGGTAATATGTTAATTTTTGTTTAATTCATTATAATCATCATACTTGTCTTTTTCGAGGTCAAAGTTGGATTCGTTTAATATGAAAATTTTTTTAACGATTTTTCCAAATTCATTCAATTTTCCGAGATAATTGCTTTTTTAGAAACACGCATTTAGTGGGAGTTAAAAATTGAGATTTGAAGAAAGGTTAAATGTCAGTTGTCTCTAGTTCTTTTTGATTTAGTTTTCCAAGTTTTCGTACAAAATATGTTCGCAATTTTAAACTTTCCACCTAGTACTTTGTGTAGTTTTACATACTAATGTTCGTATGAGCAACATTTACCGCCAAGAATAATCAGTCAATTGTTCAAGAATGCTCTTTACAGAGCATCAAAGTTTCAAGAAAAGAAACTGTCTTGCATGGATAGAAAACTTGATAATCATTAGCTACTGATACGGCTATCACTATCATACTGCTATTAGTCCATTGGGTAATTTCTAGGACAAGCTACTGTTAATAACACACATTAAAAACAGTTATAAAATAAAGTTGGGTCAAAAAATACAACTTTAGTGCAGTTTCTTCCATTCTTTTAGGAGACACATTTCTTCGAAAACTGCACACCGGAGAATGGATTTTAATGAATTTATGATAATATTTATAACATCAAATCAGTGTCATTGGTTAAGTTTCGAAAAGAAAAATCATTTGAATCTCATCAGAGATTTTGTTTTCAGTTTTACTTTGCAACAAAGCAAGAACTTTTTCACCATGATTTCATGATTCTACAGAATTTGGAATTCTTATATCACGAAAGTTAAGAAACTTAAACAATTCATCATTTCACTAATAGGATGAAGACGATATCAGAGTTTTAACAAGTGCTACTAATTCAATTTTTCCTACAAGATAGTACCTAGTACTGGCGTTCCTCGTGTTAAGTGTCACAAACATTCAGATTTGTCATTTGTGATCAATTGCCATGAACATATGTAATAGGATAAATTTGCATTCATATACAATGAATTGTCGTTGAAAAATTGCTACCTTCTCCGAGGAAAGATCAATAAAAATCATGTTTCATTCTACGGAATTTTATGAAACACGATGTGATTTGCTTATTGATAAAGGAAAGGTTTGATAAATTTTATAAATTATACTTCATAGCACGAATAATACTTTTTGGAACTAAAATCAAATTTGAACTGTAACGTATATTCTGGGATCAATTCTAGATTCACTTATCAAACTTCGCAGCCTTAAATATCACATCGAACATAAAACAATTTTTAAAATATAGATACAGTAAAGATGAAGATTAGCTTAATTAACATATTGACTTACCCTAACAGGCAATGCAATTGCAATGCCAATAAATAATGTTACAATTGCAACAAAACTGGATCTCATTTTGAAGATTTCAATATTTCTTCAGCTTCTCGATATGTTTTGAAAAAATTAAAACGTTGAACTAAAATAAAAAATAAATTTTATAAATTTCAAAAATATTTTATTTAAACACTATTTTGAATTATTATTATTATTTTACACAACACCAAAATATTTTCCGTTAAGTGCTAAATAATTCACGAAATGATTAAAATAAATTTGATAAATGAAAGCACTGAAATTAATTGTTAATTTTTTATATTTAATATTATATATTTGTAGACAAAAAATATACTTTTAGTTATTCTTAAGTGTGTTATTAAAAGTTACTCGTACAGGAACAAGAAGTTTCGCCAAGTGACTGACTAAAAGTGACAACCAGAGCTGATGGTTGCTCCTTATATGTGAACCAAACAACAGCTTTCAGGCCGGATAGAAACGCATGTTGTATGAACCAACATTTTGTTCATTGGAAAACCGAGGAAGCGTGGAAATTGTGGAAATGTTGACTAGGTCTGGACGAGAGAGGGGCTAAAAGCTTGCGCGCCGTTACAATTGTGTTTGTTGTATTGTAAAAAGGGGAGTTTAAGCTGAAGTTATTCTACTCCATTCTGCGTTGGCTTTTATCAAATCAAGCAACGTTGTACAGAAGTGAATTAAAAAAAAAGAGGATTTCAAACTTTTCTTCTAATACATACACAAATACGGTATAGTTTCATTCAAAAGATTTCATTCAGACTGTGTATAGACACAAAACACATTCAAACTCATAGTCAAATGTCGAAGAACAGTGAAGGCGCCGCAATTCTCATTTTGTTTCGCACCATTCAAACGTTTTCCCAACCGCAAAACGTCTTCGTAACTGCATTCGTCCTTTATTGTTTATTGTTACTACCACACAAAGCAAATAAGGACATACTAGATAGACACATCATTTAATAAATTTAACTTTCTCACTATACTCTCAAGACACATTTCTTGTCATTGTCATTTCTATGCAAACTGCCGTTGAGATTCTGCTTAACACGGTTTACTTGTCGAAAAAAAATTGACCATATTCAGTTAACAAGATTAACTTTTCCATAGTTTAATTATGAGTTAAATTGAATTTGACATGGAAAACAATTCAAAAACGGAAAACATTTTAAATATATTTTCGAATTTATTGTTTGTTCTGTTAACAAACTGCAATCATCGGTTTTGGATTACTATAGCAACTTGAAAACCGAAAACTACCAAAACTACCAAAAAACTTTCGTTAGAAGAAATCAAATTAAAATTTTCAAAGTTTCATGCACTCGAGGGTATTAGTCCAGTTGCATAGTCCATTAAAATCACTCACAGGATTCAAAATAAACAGACACATGTTATCCGGTTAAGACGTATGTTTAACCAACAAGGGAACTCGGTTGCTGTCCACAAGCAACTGAAACTAAACTTTTTACCATTTGCGTGTCTTAACATCAACAAGATTTTAAAAGTTTCCAGAAATTCATAAACTGTAGTTGATGTAACTTTATTAGATAAATAGTTTATTTCCCAAAACTCGCAGACAAGAGATATTTCTGAATATATATTTATATTTAATATTTACCAATGTGGGCTGTCCAATACGTGATGCCTCTACTTGATAGATTCTTCACCTACTCAAAATAAAATTGTTTACCATGAACCAAAAGGTTTTTCGTGGAGCAATTGAAAAGAGCACTCTAAAAGATAAATAAATAAAATTTTTGGTAATCCATTGAAATATTAATCAATTTCTTGTGATTTTGAAATTTCTAGAATAAATCTAATTGAATTGAAAACTTTAATTTGGGATTCAATGATTACTCACAGTTAGACCTTTAGTTTACAGCAATTAGAGTTATTTTTCTTAATTGATAAATCATAGGTTTTGATGCAAATCTAATACCGGGCTCCTATCGTTAAAATTCATTTAAATAAGCACATTTAATTCCAACTTAAGGTAGAATGGCTGGAACTTAAATTTCTTAGAATTTTCTTTGTTAACAATCAAATTGTGGTAGTCTCTTTAGGTCACATAACGCTTATTTAATAGCTCTGCCCAATGTTCCAGTAAGCACTAGGCATAACAAGCTGTAAAATGGCTCCACTTCACTCAAATAGTTTACTATTATCTGGTAAATGTTGGGTAGAGGATTTATGACCAGTCTATTCAATATGAACTTTTATTTTAATATCTTGTCCTTTTATGTGAATTTAATGGGTTTGCCTGCTAGGAACGGATAAATGACCATCAAGTGCGTCTTACAGTCAAGAACAAATAATGTTGTTACGGTTCGACAAACATAAGACGTTATTGATATAGTCCTAACCGACTGACTATTCCATGAACGTGAAGGAATTTTTAAGGATACTATCTGTATTCCATTCATGACTTTTTCCTTATTTAAATGTTTAAAATTTATATATGTATATTTAAAGACTCAATCTTATGAAACGTAAGTTCAAGTTGAAATGAATTTAAAATTATTTTCGTGTTCTATTGAAAATTCAAGAGATTTGTTGAAATAACATCTTTCATAAAACTCAATCTACAACTCCTTCATCTTAGCATGTGCCAATTGGCTAAACTATCAACAAACCTTAGTCCTTGTTTTACCACATTCCCTACCTGGTGAAAGCTAGTCCACTTTTGTTGTTAACATTTTATTAAAACTAGTTTCCGCTCATGAAGAACTTGTTCTAGATCATGAGGAGTTTCTAATAGTAGTGTGACTTCAACCTCATCTTAGTACATACATCATGCCAGTGCAATATTCACCTCAACGTAATTAAAAATGTTCAAGGACTAATTGACAACATTACATTACAAGATCCAATATCTAGAGCATTATAAAAGATTATCCAGATTTTGAAAGGGCTAATGTGTGTTTAACCGTAATTCTTAAGATTTAAATCCTACATACTTTCAAGTGATAATAAAGCTTTGAGATACTTTACAAACGTAAAACAAAATCACTTACTAATATCGTTATCTTATCAGTACATCCTGTATGAATTTTATGATGTTCTTCATTTTAATACAAAGCCTTTTATGTTTCAATGCGTTTAATGTTATTAATTGAATGCTCCTCAACATGAGTTACAACTTCAAGTGCTTCCATTAACTTTCAAGTGGTTTTATCAATAAAATACTAACAACAGGTTGAAAATACCTATCATTCATAAAATATTTGCACGTCAATGTGTATGCATTGTTATGCCTTCAATCAAGTTATAGTTATCACACACCCAAATTTTTATCAAAATTTATTCTATTTCAACTTTTTGCACAAGGTTACAGGTATATAGTGTTTAAACGTAAAAAGTTCCGTAATATTGTGATAAGAATCTCCGAAAAATTAAAAGGGACTGACAGTATTTTCAAGAAAATCTTCTTCAAGCTTAAATCATTTTGTTTGCTAAGATACCTCATGCTTAATAGATACTATACGTATTTTCCAGTTGGAATTTATATTTGCATTCGTCCATGTCTCAAGGAAGATTAGCACGTGTCTGTTTCCTACGCTATTCCCAACTGTAGGTAGCCACTCAAGTCCGACAGTGACGCAAATCACTTAGACCTTTATTTAAACATTAATCAATTTGACTGATTTTCCATACAATATCCTCAATGCTTATTTTAGATGCAGATCAGGATAATAGGGAAAAACAAAACCACAATGTATGAGTGTAAATATTATGTGAGGAAAAATATGTTATGAGTCAAAAAAGCAAAGGTGAAGTGAAGTCTGTAAACAATTGATAAAGTATGGTTCCAGCATCTTAAAGGGAAAATGTTGAAAATCTTACACTTACCGAATGTCGAGAAAACTCCACCACAAAAGCACTTCTCTAGCGTTTAAAACTTCATCGCAAGAAATCAAAATCTAAACACAATTTCAGACAAGGTAAATATTTGTATTAAATCAGGATTTTTCTTCTTTTCATCACCTGTTAATGGATCCTGTGTACCATTCGAAATTATTTTCGGGATGACTTTCTCATACAATGGACACATATACAATGAAAAATTCTCATCAGTAATTTTTGTGTATTTGAAAAAGTTTTTATTCTCTAAATTATTTATTTTATTTCAAATAACAAGAGAAAATGTCTGTTGTTTGTCATCTTTGGATGTAAACAGGACGATGATTCTAAATAAATGAAATAACGTTTCAAAACGAATTCCTTCTACGAATACCTAAGACTTTATGGAATTTTAATTTCATCAGGTTACAATGACTGTTAATCATGAAGTTTTGAGGAATTTCCAAATTCTGGACGTTATCCACTGTTTCGGATGAGTTCATTTTCAAAATTAATAGAAAACACATTCCCTCTTGACTTTGATATGCAATAAAAACTAATCATTTAAATTTCTTGTCATTTACGAAAATGATCCCCGAAATGACCAGTAAATTTCGTTAAGTTAATGAATCCTACTTCAGGAAAATTAAAATTGTTCTTTTTAATCAGTCTAGATGTAGGAGTTAAACAAACCATTATCCATTTCCAATCGCACAGCACCTGAGTCAGGTCAACCATCAAAACTCGTTCTGAGGTTGATTGCTTCACATCTTCCTTAGAGTAAAACCACCGTTCGAAGCTTTATATATTATGTGTACAAAAGTTCATATTAAATATACTAAAATTCATATTTGTTTGAAAAATTCCGCAAAAAAATATACTTTAAATTAAACAACATAACAAACATAGCATAAAAAAGAAGACAGTTAAATTTTTTTATAATTTTAATTACAAATAATTTATTCAAAATTTGATCAATAATATATAAATATGTTTTATATTTATATTTCATGATACCTCAACCAAATAATTTAATTCTTCATTATACTATGCGTTACCACATCTTCAATGATCAGTTTTCCTCATTATTTATCAACTATTAATATTATTATTATTATTTAAATATAACTAGTAATATTTAAGAAATCTTATCTTAACATTTTATTTGTACTTAAATTTTCAGAAAATCGTTTCAAAAGTATTTCAAAATGTTTCTCCAAATCTATATCTTTATAACCCAAACTTCCATAAAGGTTATGAAACCTTGAATATCTTGTCATGTATTTACCATCTATCTAGTTTTACATTCACAATGTTAAAACGTTTATAATATACAAATATAAATAGATAGTAATAAATTGATGATAGCTCTATTAATACATAACTATTCCTGAAAATGTTATCGAACACGATAAATTCCTACTGTCATCTGTTAAAACGTATTCTTACTTAAATAAAAAGAGTTTCAAATGATCTTATGTTGAATTGTACTAATTTCTTTTTGAAAATTGCAAAATACTATGTAATAACTTAAAAAACGATTGTTTATAAATTAATAATAGTTTTGTTCTTTATTAAGTTTCACTTATAAATTCAGCAGCCAAGTATAATGAACCAATTTACTTCCCTTCAAACTTCAATCGATATAATCATTTACAATCTTATTAATTCGTTGATTATTTACGATATATTATATTAAGTATCGATGGTAGATGAAGATGTTAAGAATAAAATACCGACGAAGATTAATAAAGACTTAACTGAACATTAACGTATATTTGCTTTTATATTTTGTGAATTATTTATGTACATTTTAACATTACAACGCTTAATATCTTGTGACCATGTGTAAACAAAACCACGTATTTTTGTCAAAATGTGTTGATATACAATGATTCTCATTAGACCTATTGGGTACAAACCCCATTGTGGAGTCCCTTAAACCATTATTATCCCGCATGATCCCTTATACCGCAACTACATACTTCTGTTCAAAAAGAAAAGTTTATGATGATAATATATAAGCAACAATTTTGAGCATCTTTTATTTATAAGCCCCGAATGGAATGAAGAAATGTGATTTTGAAAATCTTTCAATACCAAACCCGTGTGATATGATAATATGTTGAAAGTGTCATTTTATAGAAAAGAATTGATGAAACACGAAGAATGTTTGTACTGAATCAAAAGCTAAAGCTAACAAGGAGTCGATCTTAGAGAGTCCATAATGAATTATATATTTGCGAGGAGCTCCTGTAGCAATGATAAATAAAAGATTAAAAACTAGTCGATAGATACAACATTAGCAAGCATTAAAGTACTGATCACCTTTTAAGGACTTACACTCTACGAACATTGTGTAATATATAGATAAATACTTTAGAAAACTTACTGCTGTTCATCTCTAAAAATGAATAGTGGACGCAAAATCGAACGTATATAATCAATAATATAGAATTTTAGAAAGAATGATGCATACAAAAATGTTGCTGAGATTCTTACATGCTACAATTATGGAAATGTAAATTTGATAAAGATAGTTAGGTCTTAATGGTTGAACTTTTAGAAAATTACAAGGGCCTGACGTCATTTACCTCCAATTCCGACTAAAGCTTCGTCCATGAGTTCATCATCCGTAATACACGGTGAATTGGAATGAGGTGATTGCATGACCATTAGTGGTGATGGAACTGGCGACTTAACGATATGAACAGAAACAGATGGTGAAGATGGAAAAGATATTTTGGATGTAGCAATAGTTGTTGGAGGTTTCTTGTTAAGTGATGCATTGGGTGAAATAGTTCTAGGTTCAGAAGCTTTGTTGTCATGCTTGACTGATAGATCTAGTTCAGTTGTTTTGATCATTTCTACTGTACAAGGAGCCGATGGTGGTCGCATTGTCATTTCATCAGCCTGATTAACAGCTGGCGAGGTCACTGGAGATGGACGGTAAGCTGGAGATGTACTATTGAGAAGCAATGGTCCAACAGGAGATGCAAATGGTGGAGATGTTACATGAATTGGAGTAGAAGGTGTTGAAGATGAGGAAGATTTATTAGGAAAATCCCGTTGGAAAGCAATTGAAATTGCTTCAGAACTAGATGATTTCGGAATCTGAGTGATTTCTTTCGGTAGTTGAATATTTGGATTTTCAATATATTTTGGCGAAGCTGAAGGTAGTAAGTAATTAGGTACTTTACTTAAAACACTACTGCCAGGTGCCACCACTGGATTTGTTGTAATTTCAGAAGTTGTTCGTGTTTGAAAGAAATGTTGCTTTGTACTTTGATCTTTCGTAATAAAATCAACAAAGTTTGATGTTTTCGTAGAAGTATCGTTACTAGAACTATTGCTGCTACCACTGCTGTTACTACTACTCACTGCTGGTGGAGATGGAGTTGATGTTGAAACGGGAGTAGTCGGTGCAGAGGAGCTATTGATTCGATTGGGATCTTTCTTTGACTCATCATTTGTACGGGCAGATAACTTAGGTATCTGGAAATTTGAATTGAAAGATTTCATGAAACCCAATGCATCAATAGAATGTGGAGATGAAACACACCGTAAAAGTTTCATAACATCAGTAGGATCACCTCTTGAGCCAATTGGCTTATCACTAGTGCCAACTTTTGTTTTGTTACCTTTTTCTTTTTTGAAAAAATCAGATGAACTAAACGAACTAGAACTAACACTTTTTGTCAAATTGGACGTAAAAGAATTTTTAGTTGATAGGTTACCAGACGAATTAGATTTTTGAAAATTACTTCGGTTTTGGGTATTTGTAGATTGCATTGGAAACGGTGAACCCTTAGCGGAAGATTGAGATAATTGAGCTTTTCTTGAAGCAGGACCACTATTAACACCTGGTTTAAGTCCTGTATGTCTTTTCGGAGAGCTACCACTAGCAGAAGGTGAAAATTTTGATGTAGCAGTTAAATAACCTGGTGTACTTCTATTATTTGTAGTGGCAGTTTCTTTAGTACGTGTTTTGTTTATTGTTATTTTCATACCATCGAGACTTGGTTTTACCATATACTCGGAACTTTGATTTGTTGGTCCACTAGTCGATGACGTTGTCTTAAATGTAATATTACTTATGCTAGATAATGTCTTGTTATGGCTACTGACGTTTCCAATTTTATCTCGAATGATACCTCCTGATGCCGTGTTACCTTCCATATCGGCACTTCTTTGCAAAGGCGCTTGGTTCCCTGATAAGTGTTCATCTCCTGTATTTTGAGCTGATTTAAGTTTATCTATTACGGCACTTAAACAACCCTTACGTACTTTGCTTGGATTACTACAATTTGGATTTGGTGGCGATGTAGATGATGATTTATGTGTGTCAGCAGTGGCCGAGTTCACGATTGCCCCAGCCATTTCGTCACATTGGGTTTGTTCTGATGTAGGTAGAAAAGCCGCACTTAAATCTATTTGTTTTAACTTAACAGTCGAAGATTTAATCTTAGGACTATGTGCACCTTTACCTGAACGTTCCCTTTCCTTGTCTTTATCCTTTTCTCTGTCGCGATAAGCCAGTTTTGAATTTGACTTATCACTCTTTGGACTAGGTGAATTAGCTGCGCTCTTTAATGCTGACATACTTGGTTTACCCGAACTACCAGATGATCCATGCTTTGGGGATGACAAACTGTAACTTGTGCCTTTTGGACTATGTGTTCCAATTGAAAAATGTTTCGGACTACTATGAATTGGAGAATGCTTTGGACTTGGTCTATTAACACTTAACGATGGTAGTTTGGAAGCTGGTGAAGATGAATACTTTTTACTACTTCCAGACGATCCGTCAGAAGATTGCGAGCCATCACTACTTTTTGAACTAGAATTGTACGATCGATTTGAATACTCTTGTTTGGACATTATTTTATCAGGTGGTCCCATTGGTGAATCTTCTTTCCTACGTTTTCTTTTTCTTTCACTCTTATTCTTATCATCAGATTTTCTACTTGAATTAGACTTTTTATCTAACCGAGAGGACGAACTGATTGGTGTTATTGTAATGGATGTTGTCGGAACTGTTTGAGACGTAGCAGTTGTGATAGGAATTATTTCGATCCCCGGTCTTCTTTCCAGACCCATGCCAGATAAAACATTAGAAAATTCTACACCACTTGATCTAGCTGAAGTTTGATTAATATTTTCATTTTTCTGACCAGTCTGAATGCATTTTGACTGATCACCAACATTTTCAGCATTATCCCTTCCTTCTGGTAAACTTCTTTCATTTAGTGTTATATTTTTCTCGATGTTTGCAATAAGTGAAATATTTTCTGAACTATGCTTTGTAATTGAATCAATTTTATGTGTAGCGACTCCTGAATCCGATATCGTTGATGTTCCCAAAGAGTTGGAGCCACTAATTTTTGTGAAATTTCCACTTGGAAAATCTATCTTACTCTTTGGGCTCTTATAAAAATCCTCCCCAACAGAACATTCTTTTACCATGTGCTGTTCATTAAAGCCAATTTCATGATTTGCTTTCATGGAGAATTGATTAATCATCACATTTTCTGAAGAACCCTCAAATAAATTTATATTGCTATCACCAAAATTATCACCTGCATTCATCATAACTCCTGATGTATGGAAAAATTGACGCCCATTAGTTCCGAATGGCAAATTTCCACTACGATCACTTTTACCTTTCATGTCACGCATATCATTTGTTCTACCTCCCGGATCATTGGGACCAAGAGGTAAGTTAAAATTTCCATTTTCTATGCTTCTGTTGAAACCTTTCATTCTTTCTTGCTCCCAAAACTTCAAGAGTGCTCGTATTGTAATAGGAATTGATAAACATTTTTGGGCAATTTGAGATAACCTCACTGCCATTCCATCATAATTGTTTGTTATCGAATAAATTCTGCATACAACATTTGCTACATCGGACAAATCGAATTCTACTGTTGCCATTGATTCTTCATATGGATGTTCTAGTGCAACAGATATCTGTTGGATGGAGGTCGCATTTACTTCTAACATCGTCGTAGTATCTACATCTATAAAATAAAGTACATATTTATTGATTTATTTGCTGCAACGAAAAAGTAATTTAAATCACTTTTACCTGAAAATTTACTTTGCGGTCTTACACAGCTTGCCAATAATGTGTAGAACAAAGCTTGTTGACGTAACGCAGACAGAATTTTTGGAACTTGAGATGGTTCAGTAAAAGGAACATTTGTAATAACCGAGCCCTATATTTAAAACACAGGATGTTTTATTTCACTTTTGAGCGTATTCAATAATTAATGATTTACATACCTCCATTTGCTTGTTCTCAGATAAAAAGTAACAATGAGTTTGATCAGGAAGATTCACGAATAATCCTTTCGTACTGCTCTGGAGTAAACCATTCGAAGATGTTTTTACTATTAAGTCCATAATAGAAGATGATTTAGATTCGCCAAAGTGTATGTCAGTTGATTGGATAATTGCTTGTTTTAAAGTCTGACACAATGGTAAAGGATTATTAAGTCTCAAAACAAATGTTGCTGGCAGCATTGTTGAATTGGATGGTGTCATTTGAGAATAAAGAGGCACCTGTGAATCTTTATTGAAAGTTACTGTTGGTGAGGTTTGCAATTTGTTTGCAGATGAAGCTTCCAAATTAACAGTAACGCTACTGCCAACGTTCTTAGTTGAAAGAACTTCAAGTGTTAAAGGCGACATTGTTTTTGTTTCTAAATCCAACAATTCAAATGGTGGTACGAAGAAAGTCAATTTCATTGGATGTCCACCACGTCGTTTTTGCACTATCCCAACAGACGATTCCATTAGTAGCATTTGAGCGTCTTTACTAAAATTCTGTATCATAAACAAATTGTACAAATCGGTTTCCATAGCCTGTAAAGCAACGAATGCTTTACTTTTTATTTTTGGCTCTGCATTAAGCTGATATATGGAAGATAGTCCTTCCAATTGCATCGTGAAATCAGCAAAATCTCCTTTCAGTAAGCATGTCACTAACTCACTGCAAGATTGCTGTTCTATCTATAAGAAATTTAACAATTTAATAGAATCTGAAACATTTCTACGATTTCACGACAAACATACTTTACATTCGTGATGAACTTTCACATCGTTTACATTTCCATTATTATCTAAAATTATTTCTAAATAAAACATATCTGAAGAAATAAACAATCCAGATGTGTCCTCCATAAATTTAAGACCCAATTGCCTTGAGAGACTCTCTAGTCTTTCTATCAAACCTTGACGTGTTGTCACCTTTATACAATGCTGCATGCTATCCAGACATTTTTGCAAATTTGACTTTTCTACAGCGTCGAGAGCGTATCGTTTCTCAAGCATCGACATACGCATAGCTTTGGAAAGTTCTTGAAACGTTTTATGTTGGGAGGAATTTCTCCTCAATCGTTCCATTAAAAGTTCCCTCTGCCATTGCTTGTTTTTATCAGCGGATCCTAGAGGTCCAGCTGTTTCTGTGAATAAATAATTAGGTTGCCCTTCTACTCTAACTCAAATAATTGCATGTATACCGCTAGGTTTAGCACCAAGTACATTCATTTCATCAAATTACTTTGCAACACTTATCAGCACGATATTTTCAACATTTTTACGAATAAAATACTAAACATGCTGAATTATTTCTTATTTTCAATGAAAGTTTTTAATTCTCACCAACGCAATGACATTTCTACCCGTCTACTAGTTCAGAAGGTAATTGTTTCGTTGTCGCTTAAGTTGGTGTCGATTGGTCAGTGCTGCCAATCTCAGTGAACCACAATTATAGTTGCAAACATTTAATTTGGTACATTCACAGTTCGTGCTTACAGTCATTAGGATATTGGACAAATTAAACATTAATTTTGCCAATCATACCAATTTTGAGGTGTTTTTTAAGGTTCCCATTACATTGTGGACTTCTGGTTTAAGGTTACTTTTACATTATTGACATTCCAACAAATTTTAGTCCCTTAATTCCTTTATTTTCAGTTTCTACCGTTCTCTGACCAATTGGCTAGTGTTCCTGCTGATCTTTCTACTGATGGTAGCAAATAGGCCATGTTTGATTTTTGATAAAAATTTTAGTCTACCGAAGGTGTGCCATGTTCTGCACAGGTGAATCAACTTGACTACCACTTTTCCTATGTATAAACTCGAATCAGTAAGCTATATTAATTTGAGATTTTTCATATAAATATTCAACATATTGACCTCAAGAATCCGACTAAGGAACCTACCGTTTTGAACCTAAAATGTTTAATATGAAATATCTTCAACCTTTGAAATGGATTCATTCAATATTCCCTGTTAGGTATCTTTAAATTATACTGAATTGATCTACCGTCAAAGTTATGTATCAATAAATTTAAAATTAAATATCTTCAAATATAGGTACCATATTCCATAAATTGCTAATTCGTTCATAATAGTATTTGTTCTTTATTAAATCTATTCAAAGAAAATTCATTAATTTAATTCGGTTTGCATTTTAAAATCTACTTAACATTCTGAAGACTTTTTCATTTTTGTTTGCGCCACTTGCCCAAAATCAACTTACTAACTTGTTTTGCCCGAACGTGTACTTACATCAATTTGTCTGAGAATTTAGTAGCCGAGAGCGAAAAATTTTGTTTTGATTTTATGCGGTGATAGGAATGAATCTTGAGTTGATCGCAGACGCTCAGTAGTTACGAGCCAGAAGTAGAAATGTCAAACGTGGAACAACGGACTGATAAAGAAGGGAGTGTTGGCAAAACCCAAAATGAAAATATTGGGAAAACCTCTTCAAACTATAAACAATGGAGTGAAATAGGCTTATCAGTTGTATTTGACTTCCTAATTGTGATTTTTTCTGTGGTATTTTTATATTGGAGTTTTGGAGCTGGAGGATTTGTATTGTTTGCATGGCATCCAGCGCTGTTCTCATTAGCGGTAAATGTTATTTTCAAATTGATGTGCACTTTTGCATTTTAATTATTATTTTCAGTTTATATGTTTTATGACTCAAGCCATACTTTTGTTTAGTGGAGCATCGCTACTAAGTCGTTTCGTCAGATCTTATAAGAGTAGAGTTCAAATTCACTGGATCTTACAAACATGCGGAAACGTTTGTGCTCTACTGGGTTTTCTATGCATTGTATACAACAAGATTGTGCATGAAAAGTCTCACTTCGAATCTGTTCATTCAATTTTTGGATTAACAACAGTGACATGCTGTGTATTATCAATTGTTGGCGGAGTGGTTACTAAGTTTAGTGTGAAGTACAGGAAAAAGATAGCTCCTGTAAAATTAAAGATAGGTCATGCACTGTTCGGAGTAACAACATACATACTTGGTGGATTAACTATTGTATTAGGTATACTCTCGCATTGGTTCACAAACCACTACTCTTCGTACAGATACTTTGCAGTTGCAGCTATTGTACTAATTTGGATTTATTCTATTTTTAATCCAATTAAAATAGCTTATCAACGTATGTATCGCTTATATGTTTCAATATGAAGTTAAATATTTTCTGATATAAATTTTCTCTTTGTACAACCGGCTAATCTCCTTAAAGAACAAATTTATTTATGTTTAACACTATATAATTTTTATGTGTTTTTATATAAAACCAATTATATAATATATTAAACTTGTACTTGAATAAATGCAGTTTGTCTCAAATGCCAACATTGCTTGTTGTATGATAAATGTTGAACACCTCTGAATCCTATGCTGAACGTCATCACTTGTTGGTTTATTGCAAGCAATAACATAATAAATTATAGTCAAAATAGAGGATATAACATCGATATACTGATCACACAGGAGCTATTATCGAAAAAATTTTCCTTAAACTCCACATTAGTCCCTTGCAGCTTTTTTGTAATCAAGACTCGCAAAATAATTGCAAATCGAAAATGTCCTAAAAGTTTTGACGAAGAAATTTCGTAATTCGTTGTACTTGGCAGTGCTGACAGTGTAACTTAAATGCTGCCAACTTAACGACAAGACTACGCTTCACGAACTGAACTACGGAAGTAACATTCGCATTCACACACAAGTTACAATGTGAACTCGTTGCATGGCGGGCTAACGCCGCCATTAAGTAAAATATTTCCAAAGCTGTGGACTTAAATGTTTGCAACTCATTTAAAATGTCCACGAGTCATTAAGATGTGCATTTTAAAAGTGATATTACGTGGAGGCGTATAACATATAAAAGTGCATCCTGCACGGCTTATAAATGTTGCAGGTTATGGTTGCTGAACATGTGAGTATTACTTTTCTTATTATTACTTCATTCCTTCCAAACATGATGATTGTTCATCCTATGAAAACGTGATTTTATCCTATAGAACATGCACTACCATCTGATCTACATATTGAAATGTGTTAAAGAAAATATATTAAACAGTTGCTAATATACATTTAATAATTTTACAGAATTATTCCTCCAACTGCAAACCACCGCATTGACAACAAAGGTTAGCCATGGTGAGACGATGGTGCAAATAATCTGGTAAGTTGTTAAGCCGGGCTATATTCAGAAAACAAAGTTAAAATGATGAGAAATTGTCAAAATGAGACACATGATTATTACAACCGACACCATGCACTACCATCTGAGTGTGTTGAAATACTTGCAGCAGTTAAAAGTTACATCCGATTTTGACCAAAAATCTCTATTTACAGGAATTTTCCCCGGAGGAATACGGATCAAAATTAGCCATATTGTTTTCTATCATGGGCATGAAAATTTCGTTGATATCGATTTATCCATAAATCGTAAAATGGACGAAGATCGTGAGGACGTAGGGCTATGCTTATCTCCAGTCAAGGAAAAGACGGACATAATAAACTGCAGAATTTCCAGTAGCAAGTAGACCTGTAAAAGTCGAGATACAGGAAATAATACGGAAAGTGATTATGGGGAAAAGCGTGATTTTCAAATCATAGCCAGAGACGTCATTGTGACGCGAGAATCGCCGTGATTTTGGAACAATGTGATTAGAGATAACCTCATGAAGCATTCGTTATTCAGTAACAAAAACATGCGGTTTCTCACAGCAATTGAATCTGTGCTGTGTCAGAGAAGGGAGACGAAATGAAGGTATCACTAAAAAACCTGATTGTTCAGTCATAAGTTGTGTTTTCTTGCTGCATCGAGTGGTGTAAGAACTGTCAAATCCCATACATTTATCGTTGCACCATTGCACTCGATAGCGTGTCGCAAGAAAACACGGCTATGGTTTGTCACAGTGAAGAGTGATGTGAACAAAAGGAAATACGTGACTCAAAGTGATTTGATCACTCACATGAAATCACCCTAATGGAAAGAAGGTAGTACTTGCTCATTTAGTAACGAGTATATACGAGTATTCATTTTCTTGTTGCTTTTACAGCTTTAGGACGAAACAAACTAAACATACGTAAGTAACGAGTAATCAAACAAACGGAACGTGCGTATGACTCGTTACTTTCGTATGTTTAGTATGTTCCGTTGTCATACGAAACGTATTTACTTAGTAATTATTTACTCAGTAATTGAGCTGTAAAAGTATCCATAAAATGACTACTCGAATGTACTCGTTACACGATTAGCAAGTATGAAAACAATTTTCCTAATTTTCTCCGTGCGGAAAATACTCAAATTCAGTAAGAAGCAGTAAGATTTTCGAGTTAAGAGAACAGACTTAATATGTATTAGAGTAGAATCTGGATATAGTACACTTAAGTTTACTTCTTATTTATCAATTTTTACTGAAAACAATAACATATTTAGTTAGTTCACATATGATTATTATCTTTAATTTAAGGTACGGAAAAGGACAAAAAAAAAGTTCACCCTAAAGTGCACAGAATAGCCTAATATATCTATAATATGAATATGTGATGTTATCAGAAAAAATTAATAAACAAGAAGTGAACTAAGGTGTACCATCCCCTAGAATCCTATGTGGTTTTCGATTGGGAATTAGAGATCGGTTTAAAACTTTTATTTTTTGATATTTTCATGAACGTCAAACTTCACTCGCGTATTTGTATGAGAGAATCGTCACTTTTATATTATCCTTTCGCAGGTGGAAATTATTTTAATCAAATTCAAATGACTTAGACTGTGTGCTAATCGACGGTACTATTTAAATTTATTTTTTAAATAACACAGATAATGTACAGTACAGTACAACCTTGATAAACGCAACTAAAGGAAACTGGCTGTTGCAGTAACTGAGGTTGTTGCAATAACCAAGTACACATTTCAATGGGTAGGAAGGAAGACAGAAAGTGACGTAATTATATTTACAGTGTCATTTTATACATATATTTCTGTTATCACTCTGTATATCATGCATATACATGAATATATGTATCTTATTCCTTGCATAAAAATCTGAAATTTTCAACTGGGTTTCCTCACTTTACGTGCACCTAGTTGCTTTTATCGAGGTTACAAGACCACGAGTATTTTGCAATTATCACTGAAATTAAATGGATTAGCACACCTAGGCATTTCAAATGTCAAAAAATATTAGAAATGAAGTGCCGTCGATTAGCACACAGTCTTAATTATTTTTACCAATTTAGATCACAAAATCATATTCGGTTGGGCAGAAAATAAATTGATTTTTGTACCCAATTGAGAACCACATAAATGCCCGGTTTCACGAACGATGGATAGATGAATTTAACCCAGAATCTCTGGATAACTCATTTTTGCGAAAGTCAAGATAGATAAACTGTGAGATAAAGAATAATATTAAATCTTTGAAATAGTGTTTATTTTTGTATATAAGTATGCATTTATATAAAGTAAACTAATTTCATTATTTACAATGAATAAAAACCATTTAATTTGATAATATGTCATCTGTCAAGCGTTTAACCAGTAGATAACTCAAAATTATTCGTGAATCCGGACATTAGTAATAGAAATTTGGTTGAGAGTGCACTGTAACGCATTTTTTGTTCGTAAGTTTTTGAAAAAAATGTCACATATTTAGTTAGATTTGATTATTATCTCTATTTTAAGATAATTGGTGGTTCAGTTCTAAAGAAAGATTTGTCACTTTTCGTCAATTTTCAAAAATAAGGAAGTATTATGCACATTTTGTAGGATTCTGACACCATTCCTTACCTTAAAATGCACAGAATAATCTAATGTACCCAAATACGAGATTTAAAAAAAAAAATTACTAATAACAATTGCGTTAAAGTGTACTCACTCCCAGTTCCGGATCATATGTCAATAAGAAACATGTACTATAAGTTGATCCGCATTTGTTCTTAGCAGTTAGTGAAACTACTTCGCTTTGTCAATTGTCAAACCAAATAAATTGTAATTTTTAGTAGTACACTTAAGATTTACAACCAAAAATGTAACACTAAAGCCGTGTTTTATTATGCACTGTAGTTGGAATACATGCAAAAACGTATCGGGCTCTAGCTCAACTTCTTTCCGGTTCTCGCTGAAGTGCATAATAAAACGGCTTAAGACTGTGTGCGATTCCGCATCATTTCCATTTCGATTTTTTTGACATCTGATATCCTCGCTTGTTACTAAAACAGAAGAAAATTAATAAACTTATATTATTTCAAAAATATGATAAAATACTGACGTCTTTTGCTGTATTCACGTGACGTTTCCATTTTGTTTTGAAACTGTCACTGAAATGAAAGCTTCAGAGTATACATTTTCTGAGACGCAAACCTTTCGAGAATTTTAAATTTGAAATGATACGGATTCGCGCAGAGTCTCAGTCATTACAAGCGAAAATGGAAAGAATATTTGATGATCCATATAGTCATATAGTGATCGAACTTTATATTCGGATCATCATTGTTGTTGTAATTGCATGTAGAAGATTTGATCTGGTCCGGATCATATGTAAAAGAAAACGCGGCTATTGTTGCTGTGACTACATAGCCGTGTTTTATTATACACTTGATCTAAAACCGAATAGATTTTTTAACGAATGATAGCTATCGAGATCACGCGTTGTTGTTGGAATACACCCAAAAACCTATCGGGCTCTACCTCAACTGCTATCCGGCTCTAGATCAAGTGCATAATAAGACACGACTCACGTTGAACACATAATACCGCGTTTAAAGTAGATTTAGTGAGATGATTTTCTCGGAAAAGTCGCAAGAGTAGTAAATTGTGCGAAAAGACGAAAAATTACACAAATGATCACGATCAAAAATTACACATGAGGCGATTTAGAATAAATCTACTCACGAGAAGATTTAGAAAATGTATGGTAAACCTTGTTAGGACTAAATATTCTCAAGTCGCTAAATCTAGTAGATTAAGTTCGGTGTAAAGGCCGTATAAGCCGTCTTCTTTTGGTCACTCCAGTAGAGCAGAACTGTCAAATCCCATACATATATCCAGTGCAGATTAGCACTCGATAATAGCCGTGTTTTATTATGCACTTGAACTTGACGGTTAATAGCCGTGTTTTATCATGCATTGTTCTAGAGCCCAACAGGTTTTTGTGTGTATTCCAACAACAATGTTGCAAGCGTTGTTGTTGGGATATGTTCAAAAATCTCTCCGGCTCTAGATCAAGTGCATAATAAAACACGGCTATTAACTGGGTTTAAATTACTCCACTGGATAAATAGTTGCGCTAGAAATATCCAGATGGCGACATGATTCCACAAAATTACAATTTCTTCAAAACATTCAGTTAATTTCATTTGAAATCAAGTAAAATATGAGAAATTTCTGCAACCAAGGGTATTTAAAAAATATGCAAAAATCGAAGGAAATTCATATAAATGTGAACTGAAGTTGGTAAAAGTTTGTAATCTATCCAATGCAAATCCGGGCTGTTCTTTTAGCCGTGGTTTATTATGCACTTGAGCGAGAACCGGATAGATTTTTCTTTGTGTTCCAACAACAACGCGTGATCTTGATATCTATCGGGATCACGCATTGTAGTTGGAATACATGCAAAAACCTCTCGGGCTCTAGCTCAAGTGCATAGTAAAACAGCTTTTGCTAATTTGGCGAGGGTTCACATATATGAATGGAATCGCAGAAACCAGCTAGCCAAAATTCCGTACAATTCACAACACAATCATAAGGGGTAGGGTACACTTAAGCTAATTTCTTATTAGTAAAAAAAAAAGCACATGTTTAGTTAGATGTGATTATTATCTTGATTTTAATGGATGAAAAAATTGGTCTTTCCGTTCCAAAACACTAAAATTTTCAGTTTTATTCCGCGAGGGGCTCATTTGTCACTTTTCGCCAATTTTCAAAAATAAGGAAGTATAGTCCACATTTTGAACTGAGAACACAAGAAATTTGAATTAAAGCAGAATTCAGATACCAATCATACACATCTGCCTTTTACAAAAGGCCCGTGGGTAGGTTTGGGGGGTATCCAAAGAATTCTCCACCCCTTAAAATGCACAGAATAGTCTCATATGTAATGATAATAATAATTATAATATTAATAATATTAATAATATATTAATAATATTAATAATAATCGGGGCGATTCTGGCCACTTTCGTTAAGTTAACAGATTTCTGTTAAGAAAGTTAAAAGATTTGGTTTCTAACAGAATTCTTTAAGTTGGTATTCTGGCCAAAATTTACTCTCAAATCTGTTACGAAACCGGTTTTAATAATAATATTAATGTATATCTAAATAAAAAAATATCAATAATAAAAAATTGGCTTAAGTGTACCCTACCCATCAGTAGATATCATTTTTGTTTGGCTCTGGTGAGATGAAGTTGTAAATACGTAAATACGATTTTAGTTAATTTGAAAATTTCGTGCATTAATATGCAAATTTATGATGTAGTTGCATTGTCTAGCAGATAATTAAGGTGCCTACAGACGATCATAGAAAAATACATCATATTATATGACATATTTGTATCATATCATATCTATGACATATTATATGATGAACTGTACACACACGTTTTTGAAAATGTGACCAAAAATATGATGTACATTTTCAATGATGAAAAAATATAATGTGTTCTGTTAGATTTAAACTCATAAAAAAATTCAAAAAATAAAAGATGTTACTCGTCCAAAATTCACGATCAGAATGATGAATGTGACAGTCCGAATAAATCGGACACACACACACACTAAGCCAACGAACTCTCGGAATCCACATCGGGATAGGGATTTCTGGACGACTGGTCACTCCTTTCTTCAACTCGCTTTCTTGGACTCCACGATTCCAAACATATATGTGAACCCTAGCTTAAGTTGCGTTCCCAATGCCAGCTTGGAGTTGGGTGGATTACATGTTGCACTCGTTTAGATTTGCACTCGATAGCGATTACCAAAAGATGGCGGCTATTATCCGATTCCGTTCAAATATGGAAGCGTGGTTTCACATCTAACCGTGGAATCGGGAAAGCCGCTTGGCTCTTTTGAGATGAGGTAAATGCGTGTATCTAATATAAAAATTCATGATCTGGTTGCATTATTCAGTATATAACGATTCACTTGAAGACCTAAATCTATAAAAATGGTTAAAATCCAAGTCAGCTCCGCGATTCATGAACAGATGTGAAACCACGTCAAGACAAAGCGACTATATTTTATATGAAAATTTTTATGTTCTGTAATAAACACATATCAAAAAGATATTGATTTCTTTTATTTAATTATATCATCATCATCATTATATTAATACGCTAACATAAATTTTGTGACCCCTTTTACGGACAAACTACGTTTCCGATTTCAATAAAAATGAACAATTTAAAATATATTTTGTCGAAGATGTGCAGAATATACTTTTAATTGAAATTGGTTAAGTAGTTTACCCGTAATTAATAAAAACAATAATTTCAGTGCATTTGCTATCATAATAATTTTAATTGGAATCGTTTCAGATTCTTGCATGTCGGTTCATGTTCCTTTGAAATTGGTTGTCGACGGATATCTAAAAATAAATTCTTGCGGATACCTTGCTACTGATACTTTCGAGCTCTTTTAATTTCTAGAGTATGCAGTCGATTTCTGACTGCAACGGGCATTTCTAATTATTGGAGGAAAAGAAAATAAGAAGGCAAATTCACAACAAGGAGAATATAAAAACCAAATTTCAATTGCATTGAAAATATAAGAATGTATTCTAAACAAGCACTTCCTTGAGAAGTATATATACATTTCATAAAAACAAAATATTCTTAACTTCGCTAACATACTTTACAACTTAATTATGTAGACATTAATGAAAAATTAACATATAAACTATTCGTGGTGTACATAGATACATCTTATGTGAACACGATTTGATCATAGTCACTTATTTACAATGTCGAAGATAATTACTTTTGAACGTCTTCGGTAAATCGTATTTGTCGCTCTAAATCATGAACTTCAGCCCAAGTATATCGCATTGAATAAAACAACTGAAAATTAATAAATTTAATAATTTCCACTGTGATAAGATATAATGGAAAATAAACCTGTTCGACCCATGTTCCATCAGCTAGTAGATCCTTTAAAACTTGTGTTAAAGGTTTAGAAGGGTCTTCGTTATGTCTGTCGTTTACTTTTGTAGAGCATTCATAGAACAGTCTGTACTTTTCATGATCTAATTTATGATAAATTCTGACAGGAGGTACGCATGTTGGACACAGCATCAATTCCTAAAATATATGGAATATTAAGACACTAATTGATTAAGATATTTCCACGTTGTAACCTTTTCGTTATTTCCATCTGCTGGAGGTAGTAGTTGCAACGTTGCTTTATCGTACGATGGACCGAATAACACAATTTGAATTGTTGCTTGTACATTTTGGCAAACTTTGCATAGAACGGCATTTGGAGAATTCGGTTTTAAGTCAGTTATAATATTACAATTTGGCCAAGTTTCAATGAATTCGATGATTACTTGAATTGAAGGTGCAGCTGCTAACAATTTCCGTTTACAATTTTCTCTGATGTCATCAATAATTTTAATGTGAGGTAAAAAATATTCATCTAAAAATTGAAGATAATATAGAAATTTTATTTGTGATTTTTGTTTTGTCTAATATTTACCCTGTTCTCGCATGATTTCATCGAAAAAATTTGAGTCCAAAGAATGAGAGATAAGTGTTTGCAAATATATATCAAAATGATCACGATACAATGCAAAATCCTGTATGGTTTTTTGAATAAACAACTCACTGTCCTCTGTTAATAATTGATTTCTCATAAATTCAACAATTGTTTCCGTTTGAGAACTGGATATGATTTTTACTGGAGCTTTCACATACAACTTTCTTGAGTCAATGGTAAGTGCAGCATACTGAGAAGAAATAAAGGTTATATTGATTTTTCTATATTAAGAAATTAATCATACTGTTGATAGACTCTTGTAATTCGTCTTTCCATTTTGAGAGACAGCTTCAAATTTGCGCAAAATTGCTTTCCCATCTACTTGCCAGATCGGTGGCCAATCATCTACCAGGTCTGTTCGAATAACAACAAAATCTCCTATCTACAAATCATAAAATCTTTTATAACAAACTGTTAAAAATTTTTAAGTTGAATATCATCTCTTAATAGTATTTATTAAAGTATTAAGAATAATACCTTAAAAGGGTTTGTTGCCGGAGTAACCGCTTTAGTCCCGTCAGTGCCTTGTTTTTTCGTATATCTTTGCTTTACAGCTTTAAGATTCGCAACTGTTTCTTCAATTCCAGCATCTTTAACAGCAGCTATAAAGAAAATATATTCAATACTGCTCGAAAGTATTTTACTTGAACATATTAAAGTGTACTTTCGAAACTTCAAAAATTTAAAGGTTTAAAGTAAAAGGACTCAACAATTATTGAAGAATTATGTCTGGCTACCTGTTATTATGTTGGATTCGTTACGTTTTGGCTGAGCTGTTGATTTTCTTTGTTTCTTAGCCTTACGATTTGGTTGCTTTTTCTCTTCGAGTGGCTAGAAATTTACATAATTTTATGTATTATTAAATCGATTTAGGTATGTTAGTGCTTTACATTAAAATTTCGTCCTTTAGGCTTCCAAACTGGATCCGAATTTGAATCAGCGAAATCTGTATGTTCATTTTGTTCTTCAACACAAGATGAAACCTTTTTGTATTTAGCTCTTCTCATTGAATCTCGTGATCTAGCTCTTCTTATTGAAGTTTCTCGACGAGGCAGCACATTTAGTGGATCTATGAAAACATATAATGTTATCTTGTGATGCTGCACATTTAAGAAACATAAGAAATTGCAAGTGAAATAGAATAAGGTTCTGGCTGTGAGAAACTACACTTGAGAAAATATTACAGAACAAACAATCACGGCAGCACCCTATAGTAAACTAATAATGACTTAAGGTATGTACACAAATAAAGAAAGCTCTAATTCAAAAAGGGTGCTACCGGTAAATTATATACATAAACAATTAAAACAAAGATTTTGAAAAAAAATTTATTTATTTCACACAAATATCGAAAACTGAAAACTACAAATCTTCAAATAGCCATAACATCACAATTATTCAATAAGAACTACTCATAGATTTATATTAAATTTAGATTTACAATATTTACAAGAAAGAGTGGTTCATTTATTTACATTACTACACGTGATAAATCTATTTTAAAGAAGGAAACACTTTGTAAAATAAAATTACCATTTTATTTATGTATGTATGTCATAAGATCCCTTTGTTTACGATGGTGTATGTATCAAAGTTATCTACAACAATATGCAACAAAAGATAATAATTAACAATAATCATCCAGTAGCACCCAATTTATTTTTAGTTGCTTATATAACTCAAGTATGTATGCTTTTGTAATAGTACCTAGAATAAATTTACAAACAATGGCACTGTATTATATTATAAAATTTAAATTTTACCTATGGTGTAGCAGTAGCAAGAAAATTGCAGAAAATAATTTTATAATCTAATTGAAAACTACTTCCAGCTCCAAGAGGTTATTGTGAGTTCTATCAAATAAGGGAATTAATTTGCAAATGGATTGAATTATTATATATATTAAAATATCCGTTTCTAAATCAATTTCAATAAAATAGAAAAGAATATTTACATAGATAATATTTAAATTCTTATGAGATTATAACAATAACACTTTTTTAGTGTTCCTTGATTAATCCTTTTTATTGCTTCTTAATATTCTTTCGGTTGTTATTTAATTCAAAAAGTGAAATCAACAGACAAATTGTATGGATTTGTGCTTAAATAAAACATTCAACATTATTAAAAAGCTGAAATTATTTTTTTGCTTACTGCTTGTTATACTTCATTTTCAATAAAATTATTATTATTCTTAAATTATGATAAGATACTTCTTAACACTTATAATTATTTGCTTTTAATATTTGGTTTACTTTCAATAACAATTACAAAATTTTTAACTATCATAGAATCTAAAATATATAAAAATAAAGTAAACTTGTTTTCTTTGTTATTTGTTAATCACAATTTGATTTGATTCATAAATGGTTAATTAGCGAATGTACTTTAAACTAGAAGTAATATGAATGCCTCTTTGTTATTTATAGAATTTTATTCATTTTGGCAGTTGCATATAAGAAAACAAGTCACCTATAGAAGAAGTATTCATTAATGTTAGAAAACAGTTTTAGAAATTCACAACTGAAAGTAGACATTTACAATTTATATAGATATCTTTCTCATCCTAAAACCCAATATTTCATGTTCAGTAAATTTCTGCCGTTTTTTGTAAAATAAATTACATCAAAATTGTAAGAAATCTATATAAAATCATTTTTCCATGAATATGAGCTGCAACTGCCAAGTTTATCTAACACTTCAAGTGATATATATTTAATGTTAATATAAAATTTGTCAGACTTCTGACGGATCCATGATAATAATCTAGAATTTATTCCAACCAACTTTGTGGTGGAATTGTCATATCTACATTAATTAACGCACCTTCATTTTTCTGTTGTTGATACTGACATGAGCTTTCAGCTTGTGATGTGCTTGGATTCTTGATAGCTTCATGTACATGAGTGTGAGGAGGTTGGTTCGGTTGAAGATTTTGATTTGTTGTAATCGCAGAAGTAGTCGGTAGCATTTCACTCATGGTCAAAGTTTTCGTATCTATTTCAACATTCGATGTAGATGAAGATGATTCCAGTGTTTCAACAGATTTAGCTGTAGGCATAGTCTCATGAGCATTTGTCTCGTTGGCCATTGAGTGCATCTGCATAGCCATTTGAGGTCTAGCTTTTTTCGGAAGCGGAGATGTTAAAATCTTAGTGTCATTCATGGCTTCTTGCTTTTTGGACCTGTATCTACTTTTCTTTAATTCCGTATCAGGTTCATTTAATTTCCTTTTTTGTTCGTTTATTTCATTGCAAACATCAGTACTTACAGGTTTTGCTGATACTGATGTCATTGAAGTGAGCATTTTATCATTTTCGGGTTTATTGCTATCATTTGATTCTGTTTGAATGGAATGATTCTGCAAGACATTGGTTGTCTGCTTTACACTAGGTGTTTGTGTTGTCGATGTACTTAACACAACTGGTTGTTTAACATTTGCTGAATTTACAGACGTCGATTTTTGCCAGGATGTTTTCCTGCTTACACGATTTATTGCTGGTGGAGGACTTTCACGTTCGCCTTGTAAGAATTTCAAATAGCTCGCCATGAAATTCGTTCCAGTTCCAGTTCCAGTTTTAGGAGGAAATTTATCATTTTTCTGAGCAAGATTTTTATTAATTTGTACTGCTGAAGGTTTGGCGTAATCCTTACTTTCCGAAAGAAACTCCAATTCCTGTTCAATATCAGGCACAATAATTTTTAATGTTTGTTCCCCAATTGAAACTGTTGAAACGCTATTGTTTTGAACATTTGTCAGCGAACTAACACTTGAATTAACTCGTTCATTTGAAGAATCTATCACCTGAGATTTTGTATTTACATTTGTCTGATTACTAACAGGAATTTCATTGATAGATGCAAATGACGTCGGAGGATTTGCAACATGAATTGTTTGATAAAACGAACCAGTTTGTGAGGAATGATCTACTGATGAACTAGGACGTGTTGATACACTTGTATTTGGATATCCTCCAGTTTGACCAGCGTGGATATCCTCCAGTTTGACAATGGAAACATTTTGCTCTGCATTTAAAAGTACAGGTGAACAAAGCATTGGTTTTACAGATGCCGTAGAATTTGTATTCCATTTTCCAAAATCAAAGAAAGTCCCTCCGTTTTCATGATCTTGAACTGATTGTGTTTGCATATTTATTATTTGTTGTTCCGTTGTACTCAAATTATGAGTTGTCGAAGGACCTCTGTTTATTAAAAATTCATTTTCACTTAACAACTGCTCTCGTGTTTTATTGTTATTTTGGTTCTTTTTGCGCCTTCCATGTTTTACAGGCGTTTGTTGTACAACTACTGGTGTAGCAATTGGTATTGGCACCGAAATATTTTGTTCATCTTCTAGTTTTGGCGTTGCTAGTTCTATTTGTGATATCAATGGATGATCAGTTGTTACTAAAATATTTTCAGTAACTTGATTTTCATTTTTAATGTTTGTTAAGGCACCAAGATGTGTATTGTGAGTAGAAGGTTCGTAAAATGTTTGTTTTATTTGTAGATCAGCTGGAACTATGACTTCATTGTGATCTGCACTTTTTAATGTATAATATTTTTTTGCTTTTTCATTTCCATCCCAATATTGCTGTGACGTAGTATACAATTTGTTCTCGTCATTTACTAACGCGCGTGTTATCACAGACGAATAAATGACAGAGTTGTTAGATGGCAAATTATTCGAATTTCTTGTTACGGAAGCATCTAAATTCGAATGAGATATTGTAGTTTGAGGTGATGCATTTGTTTTATAAATAACAATATGACCTGGATTATCGGTGGTATTATGATTGGTAATACCTTGATGAGGAGATTCTATTGTATTGATTCCACTGCTGTATTGAACAGGATATGCTGGACTAGGTACTTGAACTGAATGTGACGGACTTGATCTTCTCGGTACAATTATTGTATTCGTTCCATCATTTTGCAATATGGCTCCTGTATATTGTTGTTCTGAATTTGATACTTTCCCACGATTATTATTTTCCGTATTAATAAACTCTGAATTATTTGACACCACATAGTGTCGTGTTACTTGTTGTGCACCAACATTTGTCCGATTACATTTTCCAGTTTCATTTAAAATTATGTTAGCGCCACCAGCTGCATAAAGTCGTCCATCTATTATTGTACAATAACCGATTGAATTATCTTGTCCTTCTCCTTGGTGAATATCACCTAGTTTTGTGCGATCATATTCTCCTAAGACTACAACTTCTGGATAAATTTTTGTTTGAGCTTTCGTTTGAACTACTTGTGCAGCTTGATGAGATTGTTTGGACGAAGCAACTGACATAGTTGCTGGTATACCATAGTTATTATTTGAATTGTTCGTCAGATTACTAACTAAACTAACAGGAGGCGCATCACTTGTAGGATTTCTATGAATAACCTTTTCAATACTGGCACGCGATGACATATTAGCATAATTAACAGACTTTCCATGTGACTTGGTACATGTATAAGGTCTATACTCTTTTGAATTGCCAGTGGTTTGAGATGTTCCACCAATTGGTGGTGATGCAGGAGATGTTGTTACTAGTATACATGCTGGATTTAAGTTCGATGAACTAATTGCTGAATATGGTTTACTAGTAGTAAATGTATTACTACCTGATACTGAATTATCACTGTATGGAGTGATTGTTATCGGAGAACGGTAGTATTGATTTGAACTGCTTATCGTCCCTAACGGCAGAGAGACTACTGAAGAACTTATTGGTTGTTGTGAGTTCGGTTTTGTTACCAAAGTATCTCGACTACTCAGAATAGTTTTGGTGCTTTCTGCGTGATTAGGGTTTTCCGGATTGATATTAGAAAATTGAGAATTGCTTAACTGTTCATAAGTTATAACTTGAGTTCTTGTATTACCATGTGATCGACCAGTGTTCTGTGCAATGCCTGACATATCTTCGTGGATAATATTTTCTTGTGAAGGCAATATTTCAACTGATATTGTGTTGTCGTTTGTAAAATTCTCGATTCTTTTATGTGGCCAAACGGATGTAACTTGATTCGATATACTTGTTAAAACAGATTTTTGTGCGACGTTATCAATGACCGGTTGCTCAACATAAAATGTATTAGGAGACGTATCCGTTCCTGTTGCCGGTATTTGAAATGTTACATAGTGTTCTCCTCGATCATCTTCCTTACTAATAATGTTTGATCTACTATGAGCTGTTGTGAATTGCTGTGATGGTGTATTATTGTAGTTGATTGATTTATTTGTACCAGATTTGTAACAAATAGCACTGTAAGCTGGTTCGTATTCAACAGCTGATGATGAAATAAAATCACTACTTGTATTATAACCTTCAGTGGTGGTCCCTATTGTAGTGCTTACTGTTTCCAATAAAACTGAAGGATTATTATTTGATCCTACATTTAAACCATCAGTTTCGTGCAGATCACTAGATGAATGCACCTTCGTAGATTGTGTACTATCCTGGGATATACTGTTGTATGGGTATGTCCATGACCCTTCAGGGTCCATACTTTATTCGAATGATGAAAAACGTTCCTAAAATTATAAATTTAGTAAACCAGTGTATTTATAATACAAATTCCTCACCACTTTTACGTATTTTACGGCTAAAGATATGATCTGGCGGTGTCGTTTCATTCCAGATGTGGTCTTTCTGAAATTTAATAGTCAGTGTATTAACTTTGCTTGAATGAAAAAATGCATTCATCAGTTAAACTTCATGATGTTTGAATTGCACAAATTACATCCCTTAGATGGGAAGACAAATTGATTTGAAATTTGCAGCGTTGTATTTTCGATTTCCAACATTTGACTGTCTCCCAAGGACGTCAACGAAGAAAATGAATTCAGAAATATTGTGCACGCTAAACTACATGTATCTCAATGAATTAGAATATGAATGACATGCACTACAAAAGATTCAGTTACCTAGAATTCTGTTCACTTTACAAGAGGAATGAAAAACAAATGTTCTTAGAAAATTCCTTCTTATTCAGTTTGCTCAAGATACAAGCATTGATTAATTTCTTAGAATATCAGAACCACAAATTTTTATATAACCACATCAAACGTTCAATAAAGTATTTAACAAGTTCCTGTATTACTTATTTCTTCTGTTATTACTTTCTGATTAGAAACCCAAACAATTTGTTAACTTCCCTGCTTATCGACGCCATTTTACTTCGAATTCTCAAGACAGCTCTCTGTTGATTCTCAAACTGTTTGTGCAATTGAAGCGCACTTAACAATCGGTCTCTGGGGCAAGGGAGTAGAAATTAAAATCCGTTTTAGCTTATATCACACCAGTAAATTCTACATAATTTTTAATTATTTTCACGAGAATACTGGAATCATTTCGCCAATCATCACATTTTGTAATTTTTTAACTAATACGAAACAACAACTTTAGTTTACGTGTCTTTAGTCGGCAAGAGTACAGTTAGTTAGGTCTCGGAAGGCGCGCACTTAATCGACATGAAACCTTTACAAATATAATCTATATTTAAAAATAAAAATTAAATACTTAAAGGAAAAATCCTCGATTTTGCCTCGTTTTCGATATTTTTATGATTTTACGTGAACGTGTTTTTTCGGGTTTTCATAAAATTCACGCATCCTACTGCAACAAAGTATTGAAATTACAAATCAATATTCAAGAATAAACAATTAATATTGTAAGCAAAAACGCATAATTCAATCTAATTTTCGATATTTTCGTATTTAAAATATAATTCGAATTAACCTCAAAATTGACATAAATAGGGTCGTTGCGTCATGTTGGTGTCACGAACGATGTTGGCCACCTATGTGTGAAAATCTAACCTTGTGTGTTCGAGACGTCATTCACATATGTTCGGCTACGTTCGTTTTTAAATTTTATATATTAATGTTTATAATAAAATAAATGTGAATATTATTAAATGGAAATGTTTCTAAATTTATACTTTCAACTGTAAGAAAACAAATAAATATATATTATGAGAACATTATTCAATTTGTATAATATTTGTAAATATTTATACGAAGAAAACCCTTCAATTGTTTGCGTTTTATGATTTTTGAATTGATAATTTTTCTGTTAATACATTTTAGTAAAAAATTTTTCATTCATTGCTATTTTCCAAATTATAAGAGCGTCGTATAGAGACGCCTACAGACGATCATGGAAAAATACATCATATCTATGACATATTGAAGAACTGTACACACACGTTTTTGAAACAGGACGAAAAATATGATCGTCTGTACGCACCTTAATCAGTTTGATGGAATGAACAGAACGGAAGGGACGTTTTTACGGCTTGTCTGAAAGTTAAGAAAAACTGATTGAAGATCTTAAGGACATTAAAAGTTTGTATGGTAAGATGAAGTTTAGTCTGGTGAAAAACTTATGTCAATAAATTGTTCATTTTAGATTATCAACAAAATGGTGTTAGCTGCTACCAGGTATTGAAAATAGAGAAAACTTAGTTTATTCACTAATAACAAGTGGTGGCAAAACGCTAGTGGCGGAAATACTAATGCTATATGAACTAATATGTCGTTTTGTTTCAATTGTCCAGGAAAAGGTAACAAGAGCACCAGTCAGTATTGTAATTCACATATATTTTGAATATCTTTGTTTCAGGTCAGTGCAATGGCGCTTTTTGTTTTGAATTTTAATTTCCTAGTTGAAGAGTGCACAGCAGGGGAAAGACGTGCAACACCAAGAAATTTAAAAATTACGAAAATGAACAGGGCTGATCCAGATCATCTAGCTGTACTCCTGTCTGATATTTTGTGCCTCAAGGAATAACTGCAAAAATGTGGCTTACCTTCTAAGCAAAATATTAAAAAATAAATAAGAGATTAAGATAAATAAGATAACGAACCTCCAGGGAATGCTTTCAGAAATTTGTTATGCACTATTATGTCATTGTGGAAATACAAGCAAGTGGTCGGTGGGGCAGGAAGAGCTGGAGTGGGAGTTGCAGGAGAAAGTATTTTGATCTGTCCGGCAAACGACAATTAATTGGTAACAACTTGTTACCTGAAGACGGAAGCAATTGGAATCCATACATCTAAGTTTCAAAAATAATTGGGTTAGGAATGTGCTCAGATGCACAGTTCAGTGCTCAACTGCAAAATCAGCTGTCATGAGTAGGTAATAGAAACTATTTACAGTCCGAGTCCGAGTCATGTTTAATATAATTTTAATTTCAGCTTTATTCTATTTTAGGAGCTATTCGGATTAGAAATGAACATTAAACGCTTCATTTTACATTTAAGACCACAGCTTAATACCTATATCCAGCCACTTGCGGTGTCAACACAGTTTATCAGACCGGCGAGTAGTAGTGACTAGCTTAGGGACTGTTAACCCACTAGGAAACAATGCTCAAGATTCATGGGAAAATCTTGTTAACAGCTAGTGTGCCATACAAAAATTTACTAAAGAAAGCCACCAGAGCCTTCCCTCAAAGATTGCTGCCCAAGTTAATAGAAATGTGCTCAATTTAGGTGCAAAATATTTAAAAAGTCAAATGAAATGCATGCCTGCTGCTGTTATGTAATCTCTTGTGGCTGCCAGCAAAGCTCTTAGCTATGAAAGAACAAACTAAAGAAAGATTAGAGGTTTGTGTCGCAATGAGAATGGTAGACTTAGTAGACATATATACCTTATATCAGGCTTTTAAAAGTAGTTATAAAAAGTTAAGTCCATTTTTTATTCCCAAGGTGCTACTGAACATGGCATGTGGTAGATTAGTATACAGGAGTATACAGGTTGTGCTACAGGAGCCCATGGAATTGGAGGTGCTTACAGATTTATCAAGTACAATGATGCGGATGTGATGACTTGTGGTAGTGGAGAAAGTTGTATCGATCCATTGTCTGTTGCTGGATTTTGTAGGCTGCGAGCATTGCGTAAATCGTTCAACGAATGTCTAGAAAAACCATTAAGACCGTACAAAAGGTATAAAAAGGGATGGTTTTGTTACTGGTGAAAGTTCGGCTATTCTTGTTCTGGAAGAGTTGGAATACGCTAAACGTCGTGGAGCAAATATATTAGCAGAAATATTGGGTCATGGCCTTTCTGGTGATGCTGCTCATTTGACAGCACCTAGCGAGGATGGTCGAGGTGCATTTTTAGCTTTGCAACGTGCTATAAATTCTGCAGGAATACCACCAGGGCATGTATCATACGTCTCTGTCTCCATCAATAAATATAGAAAAGGTCGACGAGGGAGTGAATATGAAATTTGTAACAAGTAAGGCAGAATGGAGTGCAGGAGTGCGTCCAACAGCACTGAAAAATGCTTTCGGGTTTGGAGGTACCAATGCTAGTCTTTGTGTGGAGGACTATGTAGAATAGTTTCGTATAGCCAAATAAATTTGCGAATGCAAAATTAAAACTAATAACATTTTCCTTTTAACAAATCTTTCTACAAACTAACTTTTTCTTCCCTATCATTTTCGTCTTTTCTATCTTCTATATCATATCTTATTAAAAATTGATGTATGATCTTATATATACTATCTTCTCAATCCAAAACTAGACTTGGATTGAAATAAATTTAAAAATCAAATTCTGTTTAATATAATCTGCTTTAGTACAAAATATTCCTTTTAAAGGAGTTGATTCAAAAGACACATTTACTGTACAAGAGCTAAATTATACTTTGGTATATCCATGACTTGCATATGAGAATCTCTAGATGATGTTCAATGCAAAGAAAAATGATGTTTTAATATTAAAAACGTTACTGTCACTGACTTAGTCAGCTGCGATGTATATTCAAGGCAAAACCTTCCAAGATCCTGGGAATCTTCCTAGTTGTGCACCAGTTGATTTGTTTATAACCTAAATGAAGCCGTCGTAACATTCAACAAGTAGAAGACTTTCCTTGTAAAGTTTCATAGAAACAGCATCATTTCCACATGCATATGTAGATACCTTGTTTCCACTCTAAAAATAAGTGAATGAGCTATATTTGGGATCCGGAAAGTGTATATAATATCTAGTTTTCAACGTAGTTGATTTAAAGATTTTCGTCTCAAAGTATGTACGTTTAAAAGACAAATCAGTAGGAGAATCGAAACCTAATATTAAATATAGAAAGAAGAGGAGCCCACCCAGCAAACTGCTTTTTTGTTATAGTTATGTGCTTATATGGCTACTAACTTCGATGATGTTTTACATAACGACTGATTTCTGTTTCCAGATTAACTGAGGGTAAGAGTATATATTACGGGAATATTCCTTCCAAGGAATTGCTCCTTAAGTTGTGTTGAGAGAAAAATTTCTCCATATGAAACCCCAAACAATTGAAGGGTTTTCTTCGTATAAATATTTACAAATATTATACAAATTGAATAATGTTCTCATAATATATATTTATTTGTTTTCTTACAGTTGAAAGTATAAATTTAGAAACATTTCCATTTAATAATATTCACATTTATTTTATTATAAACATTAATATATAAAATTTAAAAACGAACGTAGCCGAACATATGTGAATGACGTCTCGAACACACAAGGTTAGATTTTCACACATAGGTGGCCAACATCGTTCGTGACACCAACATGACGCAACGACCCTATTTATGTCAATTTTGAGGTTAATTCGAATTATATTTTAAATACGAAAATATCGAAAATTAGATTGAATTATGCGTTTTTGCTTACAATATTAATTGTTTATTCTTGAATATTGATTTGTAATTTCAATACTTTGTTGCAGTAGGATGCGTGAATTTTATGAAAACCCGAAAAAACACGTTCACGTAAAATCATAAAAATATCGAAAACGAGGCAAAATCGAGGATTTTTCCTTTAAGTATTTAATTTTTATATTTAAATATAGATTATATTTGTAAAGGTTTCATGTCGATTAAGTGCGCGCCTTCCGAGACCTAACTAACTGTACTCTTGCCCTTTAGTCACACTGTTTACGTGTCTTCCTTACTTTACCAAAATAGTTTACAAAATAATACATGCACGGAAAGAATTATGTAATCAAAGTTTTTGAAATAAAAAATTAAATTAAAATACAAATTAATTAAATTAATTGAAACACTTTATTTTGAATGAAATGACGAAAACATAATATGGCCAAACTTTGTCAAATAACATCAAGGAATGCTGAGTTTCGAACTGTGGCGAAGTTCAATACGGAAAATTCATAAAATTCTTATTCCTGTTTCAGTTGTTGCCCGTGAAGGATGCCTTCAGCCGCAAATGCAAAATTAGAAAAACAAGCCTCCAGCAATCAAGCGGAGACTTCAGACAATAACAATGTTGTTACACCAATTCGGCAAGCTTTGCTGATAATTGATCATAAAATACGAAATTTGGAAAAACGCAAGGTAATATAAACTTTGCTTTAATTAAAATTATTTGTTTAATTCTTAAGCAGTTCTATTTGTACAATGATTGTACTTACTACGTTTTGTTTTTGTTGATAAATATATATTTTTCTTTGTTCTATATGCAATAATGTGAAAAAATATGTTAAGAAAATGTTTAAAACTTTAGCCGGAGTCAAACAATACGATAAATACAATTGGATTCTTCCATCTTTATTTTACTGCCAAAACTCGTATATTTGTAATTGGTCGCCATATTTACATGTGCTTATTGCGGCTTTTTCCCCTATTGGAATTATAATGTTCGTCGTTTATAGTAAAAAGTACAAAACGTGGATAAAATAAATATATTTAAGATATCTTATTTGCAGCGAAATAGTTTTCGTACATTTAATTTAATGGAAAAGATACTAATTGAGTCTAAGAACATCCAACACACTTGATATATCTCCGTCAAATCCTTTGTTGTGGGAAGGCACGGACCTTCAATTTCTGGAGGCGATTTGCATGATAAATCAATTTAAAATTTGTGATTTCAGTAGAAATTATAAAAATACATTTTAATATTTGAAAATATTAATGTATTGATGTCATTAAATTTTCATTTTCCTTTTATTTTTTATTATCATTTAGACGAAGTTGGAAACATATCGAGAGTTACAATCTTCAGGTAAAGATCTAACATCAGATCAGAAAGCAGCCGTTGCTAAATATGATGAAGTTTCTTCCTCTCTGGATTTTGCGAGGGAAATTTCAAAACAAATGTTGCAAATTGCAACAGTGGCAGAAAAGGAGCAGAAGAAATTAGCAAGAAAGGTTAACTCGCCGTTTAATGTTAAAAAAATAGGTTTATACTCACAATAAACTGATTTAACAGGAGACAGTTTTGAAAGCTCAAGCGGAAACTGCAAAAATTCGTGAAGTGTTAACCATTCAAGATATTCTTACAAATTTTACCAATTCAGAAGTTCGAGATGATTTCATGAATGGTTCAAATGGCGCAGTTAAACTAGAAGAAGAAGATCTTACAATTCTAGAAAAATTGTAATTACATATATGAATATTGTCATTTTGAGTGTTTATTAATTTAGACTTTACGTTTAGCTATTCTGATATCCAGGTTAAGCGACAAAGCCAACCCGAGGATATACCTTTCATCGTAGGTGCACAGAAATCAGCAGAATTTTTATCAATGACTATTGATGGACGACCGAAACAGTATGGGGAAACTACATTTGAAAATGTTCGACGAATTCTGCAGTCAATTCAAGATTGTGGATATTTTGATAAAGCCGGTAAAGTTGAGGCAATTGAAGAAGAAATTAAAATTGAAGATCAAGCATCTGAGCTGGCGGAAGCTGATGATGTTCCAGTAGAACCAACAGTTACATTGGTGCAAGAATCTGTTGAATGTATTAAGGAAGATGAAGAGAAAATCAATCAAATTCATGTTCCACCACAATCACAGCCCAATGTCATCCATCCAGATGTACCTAAATTTCAATCAGAAGCTCCAGCAGCTGCTGCTGTTCCAGCACCAACGTTTCCTCAGAGTGCACCGCAGCCTGTAATCCCAAATCCACAAATATTACCGCAAGCTCAATTGCAACGACCGTTAGTGCCGCCATCAGTTGCAGTTGTTTCTCAAGGGCAAGTTTCTACAGTGGCTGCAGTTCCAACAGCTCAACCCGTCACCCCTATACATGCAGCTCATTTTCCTGCAACGACAGTACGTGCTGTAGAACAAACTTATTACAAACAACAATATATTCAACAAATGAGACCATTAGCTGATGTTATCGGATCGGCTAATTTCTTTTTCCTACAAGAAAGTGAATTAGACTCTCCAGATCTTGTACCAAGTGGATTTGCACCTACAGAACCTCAAAATCAAGTGCCAAATATTCCTGCAGGTAATAATGATATTGATTATGAAATTTCGTAACTTTTAATAATATAAAGTTACAGGAAATTTAGCACCACAGAGTCCAACAGCAACAGCTAATCTTGCTGCTCAACAAGTTGTTCCTCAGCAGATAGCTATGGTCCAACCAGGAATGCAAGCTAAAAATCCACAAGCACCAACAGCTGCTCCAATTCCAACACAAACTTTCACAAATCAGTCATTCCCAAACATTGTTCCTCCCCCAGCTATTTTCCCTCAAACAATGCAAAATCCTGAGATCCCTAGTAGTCAGCCACAATTGGCTGTTTTTGCGGGTGCTCCAATAGCTATTCCTCAACTTGTTGCTCAACCAACTGTTGTATCTCAGAGTCAATCAACTGCTCTCCCTACTACAGAGAATCTGCAACCTGTGATTTCTCATGCAAATCAGACACCAAACAATGGGAATTTAATAACTGGACCAAGTGGAGCTAATGTTCCTCTGCCATGTTTTTCTAAAGTGACAATGGCAACACCAAATCCAACTGTAGGAATACCACAGGTACTTTCAAATTAATTTGTAACATTCGTTAATGTTAATTACTTTTTCATTAATTAGACAGTAACACAACTAAAACCAACTAACGATTCTTTTGAAAACGTTCAAACAGTTAACCCTGTAATCGAAAACGTGATTCATAATAAAATTGAAGAATCCAATGAAAGACCACCAGAAACTTCCAATGAATGGGAAATAAGTGACCAGAAGAAAATAACACCACATACAGAAAACGAATCCAATCAGTGGAAAGGTGATGTGAATAATAGCAATAAAACCTCAAACGAATGGACTGGGGGCTATGATAACTCAAATGATTCTCCCACTTGGAATGCAAATCAGAATGAAGCATATGCTAGAGGAAATGGTGCAGCACGTGGTACTGGGTACAGTGGTAATGCAAATAGAACAGGTGGAGGGAATAGAGGATCCAGAAGTGGTCAAACAACAAATAATTACAGAGGACGTCCAAATAATTCTTATCCTCAACAAAACGGTCGAAATGCAGGAATGAATTTCAGAAACAACAACGAGAATAACTATTATCAAAACCAAAACGGTGGTTACAATGGTGCGAAAGATGCCAGCGGTAACTTTACTGGAAACGGAAACAACAACTATAGACTTAGAGGTGGACCTGTATCCGCTTCAAATCGACAACAAAGCGGAGGTCGTGTTAGTGGGCAAGGGCAAACAAACAGTGGAACAAATCCTGCACCAAGAAGTAATTCAAATCCAAATAGAAATAATATGGGTATGTCTGGTGCCAATAATAGACCTGGCCGTAGTAATGGGGGTGGTAATCCTGCAAACTATGGTAACTCACGTCCCCCAAACAATGTGCGACAACCACAACAAGATGTTAATGCCTAACACTTTCAAGAGTAACGTAATATAATTCCTTAAAAACAAAGAAGCTATCATAGCAAATCAAAAGAAACAAGGTTTATATGGCCATTACTTTTAACTTAATATTCGTATACATACATATATAAAAGTAATATACATGTAATTCAAAATTTGCATTTACTTAAAAAGGAAAGTACTTTAAAGATCATAAAATATCAACACCAGTGACGCTTGCTGTCCAAATAATGAAGATAAAGGCAACTTCTTAAGATTTAATCATTCATCGACATTGCGATTAAAGAGTAATTTTTGATTGATGCTACAAGAAAGATATTTATTTTTTTTTCATTAACTATTAGTGTTTTAATTTTTTTTCTTGCGATTCATTTTTAGTAAAAAATTATAAAATACAGTTTTTCAATTAACATAACTTATAATAATCTCGAGTATTCCATTACTATTTATTTTATGAAGGCAGTTTTTCACTGGCAACAACTTGGACTGAAATACATTTCGGAACAACAACACAAAACAATTAATGAAACTAAAAAGTATTAACGAAGACGTCTTGAAACATCTAGGTATTTAAAATATGTCTCGTATTTAACTTCATTCATTCAGTATAAGAATTTGATTGAATGTATGTACTAAAGAAAAGTAAACAAACATTATTAATTGAAAAACATTTCAGATACAGGAATCGTTAAGTAAAAAAATCGAAAAAAAATAAAAAAAGCCGTAAAAAACTGACAACATATTTTGTATCGTTGCATCATTAATTTTAGTATTTTTAACAATACTTTAGGTTCACAATGTCTGTTTAAAAATGACTTCTTAGCAATTTGTGGGTAACTTGCTGGAACCGAATTGCTACCATCTTTGAATCAGAATCTTGAAAATTTAACTAACAAATCCTCTTCAGGTACCTATAGGTTTTCACTTATCTGCTTTTTCACTTGTATTCTCTTAGAATTTTATGTTTGCAATGTTGGGCTTAATACGCTTTATAGAAAACAGGTATTGCTCCTTCCGAAATCATTATGAAGAAATTCTATAGTTCTTCTAATACATACCAGTATTCATCCGAGACCGACGATGTTTATAGGAAAATTCCAACACGACCAGGTCAGAACGCAATGTTTGAATTGGTTGTATTGTTTCCTTTTAGGGATAGTAGTTATACACCTTATGAAAACGAGGGTTATAGCAGTAGCAGATGATACTGGGAAGAAAGTTTATTCACATTTAAACCTTTAACCTAGTAGACAAGAGTTCTAAGGTTAAAAAAACACAAGTGGCTATTTTCAAATTGTACCATATTTTAATCAATATCAATTTCATCTATTCATTCAACTTTTTACTACAATTTCGCAAAACTTTCTACTTCAATTATGAGTTCTTGTTCGAGATATTCTGGAATGAAATGCATTACATTTTTTGAGTCAAAAATTTGATCATGTATTGCACAATTTTAAATCTAAATAAAAATTTCAATATTATAAAGTATTCTGTAAGGTACAGGATTGTAAAACTCATGTTAAATTCTAACATACGTACGCGCGGTTGGTTTACTTTTGGGTGGGAATTAATTATATTCGAGAAATTGTTTTTGGCACGATTTATGGATAAATTAAAATAAGAAGAAAACTTAAAGTCAAAATAAATTTACCGTGTCTTGTTACATTTCTTTGTCTTCCGAACAGTACATCCAAACCGCATTAAAATTGGTTACAATAATTTAAGTTTTCTTCAATTCACATGAATACATACATCTAATTTGCCTTGTGCATTGTTAATACTAATATATTTCATTTTTATTCGTGCGAAATATCACAACAGTTTGGCATTAATGATTTGCCATTGTTAATAACAATAGAGATATAAAACTTTAATTTGTTTTATATTCGTGACTGGCATAACACTTGGAGTGTTTAACATGATTTTCAATTCACTTTACTTAATGTTATATAAATTTTTAAACAAAAATCATTTAAATGAGTATGCTTCAAAATATTTGGTTAAAAATTTGAGGTTCGAAAGATATTCGTTTTGGTTTAAACTTTGAGATTGTATGCACCTGGTTTTAATTGAAAAAAAAAATATTTTGTACGGAAAAAATAATTTCTAGTCTATTATCTAAATTAAAAATTAGGAATGAGCACTTAATTAGGAAACTAAAAATCACTGCAAGAAGCTGGGCAAGATTGAGTATTTAGGTCAATATAAACTCTTAAGTTCTTTGGTTTTGTTCGTTTGGGAACTATAGTCTTAACATTGCGATGGTATTCCTTGTGTAAGGGAGTTTTCCAAAACAATGTGAAATTCATCTAAAGGTTCTAGTATTTGTATGAGAAAAGTTAAAAGTCCTTTGCGTCTGAGGAAACTCTGCTCGTCATACATTTCTTGAGTTATTTTGGCTGACGCCATAGGGGAGAGCATTCTGTGTAGTATATGTTCCCTGAAATGCACAACAATAAGTAGTAACTACGAACGTTGCGAAAAATCACAAATTTACCTCAAGCTTAAGCATATAAACAGTTGAAATTTGCCATCCTTCCCTAAACTTTGACTTACAGCGTTTATTTCATCTATAAGATATGAGTAACAACGCCATATCGCGGTTAATTCGTGTTTATGAGGCGGTGACATCGGTGAGTACGGAGAATCAGGACTAGAGATGCTCGGTGGTGAGTGCGAATTGGTCCCACTAGTTTGCAATGCTTCACCAGATTCCTCTGCTAAGTTCGCATCAAACTGGTCTTTTATTTTCGCTAAAATTTTCACATTAAACATTTCACGTTGAATAATGTATAAAAATTACTTACAGAAATAGTCCCAGATATATAAATTTTTCCCGAAGAATCGTGTAGAACGGAAGCCACAATAAAAAACTTTTTCTAAACATTTGACTAGACCATTATCTCCACAAAGCAAATGAGTTAAAGATCCTGCATCACGGTCGCGACTAGACTTATAGTGCCACTTGACAATGGTATTGACGCAATCGCCTAACATATGTTGAATTTCTGTTGGACGCATTTCTGGTCTTTGAACACTGGGGCTGCGAGCACGAGGAGGTGTTCGACAAACTTGTACAAGTTCATCGTTATCAATACTCCTGGGGACTAATTGCCCTACTAGAAGTCGCTCAGTAGATCCATCATCAATTCCTTTGCCAAGCCATCGGCCACACGGAAATCTTAAAAAACATACTTTTAAAAATGAACATTTGTAATTTACTTTTAATACTCACTTAAAAGTATGTCCTGATACTTCGTTTCTTACAACAACGTTTTCTACCATCCACTTACTGGATGGGCCTGTATTATCATGTCCTATTCTCATTGTTGTCAGTAAGCCTAAGTTCTTATGCTATAACGATTTTAAGGATTATTAATTTCGCTTATTACCAGTAAAATCCTAGGACTTACATGAAATATAAATTCCAATGTATCCTTAGGGACAAAAACTTGCTGTGTTTCAGCCATCGAACCGGATATAGCAATCCAAACATTACTTGATGTTGTACCATGACCACCCTTTTTTGAAGGAAAAATCACCACTCGGTAAGGTAGCTCTGAAATGATATTCGATCAATTAATCGTTTGAAAGTTCTACTAAATAACATACTTGTTGTAGGGTAAATATTCGTGAAGCAATAGTAATCCACTGTATTTAACGTTAGCAAGTGATATAAAAATTGTTCCTTCTCCTCTTCGCATCTAAGAAACGCCGATCTTTTGTATAACGTTCGTAAAAGTCCTGAATCTGATAGCAGCGTTCTTAAGTGTCTGGAAAGTAATTTCTTTTCTAATGAAAGCCTAACCCAAGCTCGTGCATATCCAATGTGCGTTTTAATATCTGTCATGGCAAGAACGTTTCTAAAGCGAACATGTTTTATAAATAAAATATTATTAATCTTAAATTTCATATATTACTTAATGTCAAATTCTAAAGACTCCGGCAAGGGTCGCAACTGTTCTAAGGTTGAATTTTTGCGGTCTCTTGATCGTCCACGGGTTGGACTAGAAGGCGACTCCGAACTTATAGTAAAAGTTGAGAGATCTGCGATAGGAAAAACAACGAAACTAAAAGTTTGGGCTCATTTAAAAACTTTTAAACACACTCGCAAATCATACGTTATTAGAAGCAATTTACAGAAAGCACGAAAGCTATGTAATTATAATGAAGCAATATTGGTTTACTGAAATGTAACTGACAAATTATTATGAAGAATTTGTAAACACTTTTCGTAGATACATGTTTGAAATATTTCCAGATATTTTTCGAGGTATTCATCCTATTATTCCTAGATAGTGTTAACTTACGAAGCAATTATATTTGTTCTAAAATATGTTTAAAAATCATAAAACATTTACTACATTGAGAAAAAGCGAGATTATCACTAATATTACTTAAGGGTTACGCTTGAGATTCGAAAGTCAGTTAACATTGAAAAAATACAAAACACATTATACAAGCAAAACCATTAAAACGACCAAACAACAATCACAAAATGAACATTATGTTAGAAACGTACAATCCATTCGTTTTCGCATTACACTCCAGGCTAAGGCTAGATTTTGAAAATCATTTCAAAAAGAAATATTTTTTTGTTAATGATATATATTTTAAACGTATGTGATATATATATTTTCAAAAGTAAACGATATATAACACAAACCTGGTGTGAGATAATTTGTATCAATTTGTCTTGATGTGTTCGTTGCTTCATGGACTTCCAAGTAAGCTTGTAAATGAGACCATAATGCTGATTTGCCTTGTTTGTTTTGCAAACCATGAGACCATATCTTTTCCAACAAGTCGCACAATGATGCTATTAGTGTATTCTCTTCTACACCTACCACAGTCACTTCACCACTCAATCCTAAAGCAACTGCTTCGCTACCCATTTTCTCAAGGAGCATTCTTTTAGTTTTACTTTTAATATCCTATTATGAGAGAAATATTTATGATGAATTGCGAAATTCTATAATATCGCCTTTGAATTAACCTTTAATAATTTTTCAACGAATGTCCAATTAGCTTGTGCAATTAATGCGGGACTCATTTCAGTTGTTGAAAGATTTGCGGAGTTTCGATTCGAAGCTATTGGTGGTTTTCCATCTAAGGAAATTTCCTTAGCACGCCACTTCGAACCGTTCTTAACTCGCCGCAAGCTGTTCCCTCTGAAAATATGTAGTATGAATTAGTTAAGTTATGACTAATATGATATAGATGATTGATGAAGGTTAGGTGTGAATTGTACAGGAAAAAACTCAGCTCTAGGGACAACATTTTTGATCACACATAAAACAAAAAACAAAATTTATCTTATGAAAACAATATATATTTAACATAACACAATTCAAATACAAAGGATCAAGAATAACTTATTATTTTTAATTGGCTTTTTATAAAATGAGATTTTCTACTTATGAATATTTTTCTTAAATAAATGGAATGTCTTGGGAAGGATAAGTTAAATATAAAATAAATATTAACTCTACTCATATATACAATCAAATTTTGCATTTATAAATACTTTCAACAGGTAAGTGTAGAGTAAATTTAGTTAGAGATTCAAATACGTTGTAGAGGAAGAAAAATATTCAAAAGTTTTATAGTCATAGAAGTGTCCTAAGTGAGCATGCTGTTAACAGGTAAAATACCACAGATTTTTCCATTTTAGAGTGTTAATGTGTAGAAATTTTACCACTTATTGGAAGAGAATATCTTTCACAGTACAGCGACATTAGTTTATAGTTTATATTAAGTCACAAGATGAATTTATTCCAATAAATATTTTGGTTAGTAATACTATTTCAAACAAATATTAAAAGTTAAGAAGAATATGTCCCAATGTAGAAAAGAGATTGATTATTCAAAGCACCACAAGAAAGCATGCCAAAATGAGTTGTTTCGTGTAAGGAAATGTGTTAATTAGTACAATCTGAGGTGCATTTATAGTGTTACTTAGTTCAGGTGCATTTCAGCTACATTGATTTAGCCACAGCCTTAAAAACTATGAAGTAGACAGGAAAATTAGACGAAAGCGAATATCAAATTTATCACATTGACGAAAATCTTAAGTCTGTTTGTTGAATAACTTTACATCAGTATATATTTTTAACAATTTTGAGTAAATATTTTTTTTTCATTTGTATCTAACCAAACTATAATATCAAAAAAATATCATTTTGGAATCATCAACAACATGCAACAAATCATGCATAAAAAACAATCATATGTAATAAATTGTGATCACTACAATAATTTAAACATTAGCAGCAAAGTGAAAAAATATCACGAAATAAGTATAACCCGGAAGCATCCATTTACACTACCTGGATGCACATTCTTGGTTCAACACAGATTTTTCAAGAATGGGAAAACTTCGAAAATATGCTGGTCTATTTGGCAGGATTTCACTTGGTGGAGCTACTTCCATATCCACATTATTTAAACGTTTCTCTAACATTCTTTGTGTTTCCTGACTTAATATACATGGTTCGTAGCTTGAAGCACGTATCATACTTTCACCACCATGTCGTTTCCTGAAAAGATGAAATAAGGAATCGTTAGTTTATTAAAGATTAAACAAACATTACAGTTTTCATACCTCAAATGTTTTATCCTACTGTCGAACAACTTGACATTCTGTTCAGTATCTTTGTCCCACACTGCCATAATTTTATTATCCACTAATGTGGCAAACATTTGGCTTTCCAAAAAACGTGACAAAAATGGTCTATGATGTTCTGGTTGATCAGATAAAAATGATGCTTTATCGAAATTTTGTAGAGATTCTCGATTCGAAATCCATTCTTCTTTACTTTGATTCGGCCAAATAACGAAATGTTCATATGCGGCAAACATATGTACAAAACGATTTAGAAATATTTCTCGAATTGTATTATTTAGTCTTTGATCCTCATAGTATTGTTCCTGAGGTGTAAATGGACGTTGTTTTCTTGATAAAGGCATTATATCTGTACTAAATCCAACATCGTCCAATTGAACTCCAGTTCTTTTCGTTATATTTGCACCAATTCTATGTATGGCATCTAACTTCGATGCAGGATTCGCAAATGTTTGTAAATCACCTGTATCATTTGGCTGTTTTCTTCGTACATGAACACCTGATGGTAATGTACAACTTGAAGTCATTACATCATAATCACGTTGACAAAAATTTTTTGGGTTCAATATAGAAGGTGGTTCTAATGTTTTATCACGTTGTATTTGGAATTTGTCTAAAAGGACAACAATTTCCGACATAAAGTCAACTTTGTGAGGAAATATAGGCAGTTCTTCGGGCAATTGTATTGTCTTTTTGTCAATATCCACATAACAAAGTGTAGCTTCTGTGCCTATTTTTGTTGCTGTTTCACTATCCGCGTGAAGACCCATCACAAAAGGCACTGGAGCATCTAAAAAATGGTGAAGAGCTGCTGGTAATATTGGTGCATAAACATGTGGCCAACTAAATGGTAGAAGTAATGATGTAATACACTCTCCAACGATCATCAGTTTTTGATAGTCTATGAAACGAATATTTTCATTGATCATAATCAATTTTATTCCACAACTTATAAAAGAATTGTTACCGTTTGATCTCAACAGAACCTGATGTTCCAAAAGGACGCAAGTAAATAATTGAATTACACATTCAACACCTAAATTCGAAAACAGCAAACGTAAAGGAAAATCTAACAATGGTAGCTCATCAGTTAATCCAGGACGTTGTAAAATGGTTTCGACAGGAGGCAAATGTGGTTCTTCGGGGGGCAGGTAAATTCGAGTAGAACGTCCTGGCTGAGGAATCATCACTTCGTACAAAATGTTATATACATAGCTTTCTAAGCTAAGTCCTGGTCCTGGTTGACGAGGAAGACTTCTAAATTATGAAAAATGTCTTAAATACGAAACGAAAAAATATCATGAATTACAACACACTTGTATAAATTTGTTAAGAATAGTTCTGCAGCGAATGCATACGGTACTTGACAAACTAATGAAATGCTCTTTGCAACGTATAGCTTATCTTTTGTGACATCGTAATAACTAAGGGCAGAGGCTGGCGCGTGTGCTGCTAATTTAAAGTGCCGTGGAAGAGATCTGCTAACTGGGCTTTCTTTTATTCGTCGTAGACCTGACATGGTGTGTCCATTGGACAATTCGGTAATGAACATAGCCTAGAAAAATAAACTTCATACATGGTTTTGTAAATATTATGCAATGAAATTTACCTGTAATGTATGCATTGCACTACAAATATTTCTATTTCGCACCTCTTCGTAGAATATCAAACTAAATCCATGACATCGTTTACCATCTTCTCTTGTGGTTGCAAATGAGTGAAATTTCGGATCGATACAGTGCTTTTGTGTACGAAACCTCAATCCCTGAGGCAATGAGAGCTACACAAAGATTAAAGGTTTATGCATTCAAGAATGTTTCGAAAGAAATAAAAGCTCAGTACCATGCATATTCCATGAGCATCAAAAGGATTCCATGGAACATTTTCAGGATAGTGTGCCAGTGGTTTACTTTTGTAAGCCCTATCTAATGGTGAGCATTGAAGGCTATCTCCTGAAATGAAACATTCAATTGTGGTGATTGTAATAACAAAAACTCATTTTTAATTAAAAATTTTCAATTTAAAACCTAAAGTAGCAAATAATCTTTGACATGCTGGAGGGTTATCAGTTTTCAAAAGATTGAGATAATTTAATAACTAAATTATATGAAAAGTTCTTGAATTTCAAAACTTAAATCATGATATGAATATTTCTCCCGAAAGAAATAACTGATCACAACCAATGATAGAGCAAATCCAATTAATTTAAATTGTTTTGAACATGACAATTCAACCATTGATTGAAATTGAAAACAGTAGTGGGCACTGTCCATCTTCTCAAAGAGTTTATTGTTTATGAGTGAAATCAATTTCACTTGTTTATATGTGAGTATATGAAAATATTACTCAAGAAATTCAAATAAAATTAATTGTCGCTTTAATTTATTCAATCTTGTTTCAAATTTTTCTTCATAAACATGAAACGATGATAAAATTTACAAGTAAAATCATCATCTTAATGCCGAGAAATTGGAAACTGCTCCACACAAAGATTAAAAATTCATAGTCAGCCAAAAAATTAGAATGGTTTAGCACTTTCTAATGATTGTTTCTTTTATTTTTCCTTAATCATAAATTGTTAAGCAAATTCTTAAAACAAAGCAAACTGTTTGATTGTTTTCAATTAAATATAATTTTAATTGTGATTAGTAATTCACACGAATTGAGTTGAAGAGAAATTTGATTTGAATTGATGATTTGGGTCAGAATATAATATATTATAAGTATATACGTTTTATATACCCCCATGAAAATGAAAGTGTGAAGTAATTAGTGTATGTAGGTATATGCTTATCTCCTTTGTGAAGTTATGATTTCTTCTAAATTTTCCTACACTACTTACCAGCAAAACGATCAGGTTCAAGACCTGTGTCGAGGTCTAGGCCACATATAACAAAATAATCTGCAAATCTATTAAATGCACCCGTGGATTCACTATCTTTTTTGACAGAGCTTTCACCGTTTGCTGTTGTTGACTTGTTTGTTGTTGTGTTACAATCACTAGAATCCTTTTCCGTCATTATTTTCTCAAATTTTTATTAATAATTTATTTGACAAAATAACTTCCAAAATGATTTGTCGTTTAAAAACTTCTTTCGCACCAACTGAAATATGACCAAATAATCGTCGTCGTACGCAATTGATTTTCCTCTATTTCTTCTGTCATTGCAGCTCCAGCTAGTTTAATCGCCTTAAGTGCATTCAATTCATTTTTATTCCACTCTTAATTAAAAGAATCATTCTACATGTATTCGATATTTTAGTTATGCACTTGACAATTTAGCCCATGTAAATGCACTTTATTATGTTACTAGTCAATTTCTTCTTCCACTCGACACCACTTTTTCCCACGGAGCAAGACACAAGTTTTACGAGATTCCAAGTAGATTAAACTATTGAGTTTGTTTGCTGTCAAACGAGGTTGAAGAGGAACGAATTGACAAATGAAACAAAAACAAAGACCAAATGTTGAAATGAAACGTGTTCCGTTTTGTGTTTTGTTTCATTTCCATCAAACGATAATTTACATGGAATTGTAATTTGAAGGTTTTCTGCAATCAAAGCGCAATTGTACAATTAATTCGAATGTAATTTTTAATTGTGTCGAATAAATTCGCATTCTTATTATTTTTGTATTATAGAATTACCATTGATCTTTGAATAAAATGCAAAACTTTCATTACACAAACATTTTTTACAACTAGCGTCACATTAGCTTCCTGTCTCAATGCAATGCTTTAATATAACCTACAAAATTAAAGGTTAAATTTGTCAATTTTGTGTTTTTTTGTGGTTAAGTCCAAATCAGAGGATGTCTAGCAGTAATTTTTAGCAGGAAATTTTATAATTTTAGCAAAATTGCCTTATTTATCACGTCTTTAATGTTGTCTGCTATAAATATCCTGTAAATACAATAAACGTCTAAAGTCAATTAAAAGCAAAGTTCGGCCTTTCAGAAAACGTTGCTATCAGTCGGCAATTATGTATAAGAGAAGTGCTACAAACCTGTTGGAGCTACCAGCTTCTAAAGTTAAGGACTGGCTAGATTCTTTTGATGTTGTTTTAGCTGACTGTGATGGTAAGATTCTGGTAAAATTTTATAAGCAAACTTCATTTCCATACGTGACCCAAATTGATGTCGAAAAAAATTGCTATAACTATAAATTACTTTAAAGTTGCTATTTATGTTCTAAGCACATTGATTATATAACTAACTGTAACTGTTAACAATCGAATTTTAGGAGTTCTCTGGATATATAATGAAGAAATACCAGGGAGCACAGATACGATTAACAAATTCAAAGAAATTGGTAAAAGGGTTTACTTTGTTACAAACAACTCAACCAAGACACGGCCTGAGTTCTTGGAAAAAGCCCTTAAGTTTGGCTTTAAGATGACAGAGGTTTGTTTTGTTTCATGCAAGCTACTGATAATCTTTATCACAGTTTCCTTTAGGATGAAATTATTTCCACTGCTTTTGTTGCTGCGAGATATCTAAAAAATAGAAACTTTAATAAAAAGGTTTATATTGTCGGTTCTACGGGCATAGCTAAAGAATTAGACGCTGTTGGTATAGAGCACACTGGTGTGGGACCAGATGTGTTGCAAAGTAGTTTAAATCATTTTGTAAATCATGATTTTAAAATTGAAAAAGATATTGGTGCTGTTATTGTGGGCTTTGATGAGCATATTAGTTTCCCCAAAATGACTAAAGCGGCTTCTTACTTAAATGATCCAAATTGCCTTTTCATTGGAACTAATACGGATGAAAGATTTCCTATGCCGGGGTATGTAATACCAGGTAGTGGTAGTATTTTGAGTTCTGTTGAAACATGTGCCGAACGAAAGGCGGTAGTCATGGGAAAGCCAAATCCATACATTTGCGAAGATCTTTTGAGAGATCCTTCTATTAAGCCCGAAAGAACTCTCATGATTGGTGACAGGTAATGGTCCATTTTGCTAAAGAGGATTTAAATTTTAAATTTTTCATTATAGATGCAATACAGATATTTTACTCGGTACAAATTGTGGATTCCAAACTCTTTTAGTAGGAACTGGCATTCATAAAATGAATGATGTTGAAAGTTGGATGGCAAGTGACGATCAAGAACTAAAGAAACTTATACCAGATTTCTACTTACCAAAACTAGGAGATTTGTTAGATCGCATATAATGCGCACGTTACATAAATTAACTTATTTATTTATTTTATTAATGTTATTTACGAAACTGCAAAACAAACTAACACTATCAATTACTTACTTTGTAGCCAAAAATTATATTGCCATTCACTTACTATAGCATTTATTTTTCTACTTCTTTTTAAATTTCCTAGAGAATAAATAAAAGTATGCACTGCATATAATGCGGTCAGTTAGAGCTTTACAAAGGCCTTTCTTTCTAATATTGATGTTATAGACATCACTCAGATAATATTATATTAGCGTTGAATAATTCAAATTAAAGGATCGATATGTGAAACTATGACAAATAAAATTCATAATTAGGAGAAAAATTGAAGTTTGACTTGAGTAAAACAACTTTTTCCAAGTAAATAAGTACTTAACACATACTAATTTATACAAGAAAATTCAGTATAGATTTGAAGAATCATTTCCGTTTATTCTAAAAACTTACAATCAGCTCATTAACTCTTATAAATTTCATACACAACTAACGTTAACGGGGAAAACTTTTCATAAACCATACTAAAAATAAATAATTCCATATAAAAATGAAGTTTTACATATATTTTCATAAAATGGATTAATTAAACTACATACTACATTGTTCCTGAAGTGTCAATATTACATAAAATTCAAATTTCTAAAAAAAAATGGTTTCTTGAACCTTTATCGTGGTTTTTAATATTTTTATATTTTCTCAATCACTTCATAACAATATTAATGAAAAAATGCAGAAGTATAATGAAAGTTTTTATCTTTTGTTACTCATATCTAAAAGCAGCGCTTTTAACTCGCATAAAATATTTTTTCATGTTTCCTTATGTTTTTACGTTCAAGCAATAAAAGATTGGAAATATATAATATGAGAGTTAAGGCCCCTGAGCTATAATCGTTTTTATTTTTATATTTTTCACTTATATGTTTGTCATTATATGGAATTTACAAAGAAAAAAACTAACAGATTTTATAAGAAGTTTGAATTAAACTAGAAAAGATGACTGCCATTGTTCTGGAATCAACACCACCAATAATGAATTTGTCTTGTTAAGAACAATTGGACATGACCAATTCTAATTCTCGACAAATAATTCAGACATGGTAAATGTTCATAACTTATATCAATACTCTTTTGTATTTCCTGTACATCTTCAGTATTTTATTAACTACACTCTTTCAGATACTTATAAAACCTGAAGTATGCAAAAACTTATCTATTTTGTATGTTTCTTCTTTTATTCAAAAGACTTAAAAAAACAAAAGATTCATGGACGCATATCTGTTTTACGTCCATTACCTCCTAACTTAAATTACGTATGATAATTATTGATACAAAATATTTAATCGCTCTCATCACCAGAATCATCATCTTCTTCTTTTCGCTTACTCTTCTTTGCACCACCTTTCTTGGCTGCCTTACCACCACGCTTCTTTGCAGCTGGTTCGGTTCCGCCATTGGCTTCAAAATCTTTCATAGCTTTACCATAGTCTTCCTTAGCTTTGACAGCTTTTGCTTCCCATTCCTATAAAATTATTTCGTTTATCAACGCGTTTTTTTTTAATTTTATTTTCTACTTACAGATTTATCCTTCATTCCTCTCCACAATTCACCACCCTTCTTAGCAATTTCTGTCACTTTAATTCCTGGATTTTCCTTCTTAATTTGTGCTCGGTTTTCGTTTAACCACAGCATGTATGCAGAAAGAGGACGCTTTGGCTTGTCAGACATTTTGTAAAATTGTTATGTGAAATCAAACTGAAAATAAATAAAAGTTTTGTATTATTAAAACACTTTAATCACTAATAAATTAAATTTATTTCAATATATAATTCAATAGTAATGTGTATTGGATGGAAAGTCGGTTAAAGTGGCTTGGCATTTCGCGCCATGAAATGGCTGAGCTTGGTTTTAGTTTTCTTCGAGGAACGCAATGTGGTGCCAAAAACTCTTCAAAATCCCTCTCATTTATATCCTTATTCACAATTTTAACCCATGAAATGCTTGGCTTTCTTTATATATATGCACTTTTGGTATTTGATATGCTGCGTTTCAAACCGAACAAAATTTGAAAATATTTTTTGAGGTTATGTTTACAAGATACATTGCATATGTCAACACGCTTCCAAGAAAAATTTTCATTCAATTAATAGCTTAATGGGTTTTAAAATATAATTTTAAATTTATAATTTAATAGGAAAAATCAATGCAATTGGAAATAAATAAAATCAAATCAAATATTATAATAAATTTTTAACAAAATATATCCATGATGTGTTTTGTTATCAACGTAGAAGCCATCTTGTTACCAATTGAAATTTCGGAAAAACGTTTAATTAATGTAATATTACAAACCGGATTTTTAATATGAATCACAATATGTATTCAAAACTGAACAAATTGTGAATCTTAAATCAATTTAATAAAATCAACAGAAAAATTCAAGAAATAACACTAGTCTTATTACTTTCAAGCGTTTTACTTAAGTGAAATATTCTTCGATGATTCTCGTTCGAACAAAATTCAAGCCAACAACCCCGGAATACACAAACAACGGGCTTTGAAATTTTTCATAGCTTGCCTCGTATTCCCCTTTCGAACGAATGAATACACGAAACATTTCAGCGTAGTTTACGTTTATACACTCGCAGGCGCGTCTGTGGATTAGTGTGTATGTGTGAGGCATAAATTATGCACCGATAGATTTTTCGAGCGCGTGATTCAAAATATGACGCCGAAGCAATTTTTGTAATACATTTTTCATATATTATACAATAGAAATTATTAGAAATAGAATTATAAATAATTATTTTAACAAATTAAGTAATTATGAAAACGAAATAATTTAAAAATTTTGAAAAATAAAATTCCCAAACAAAATGCCGGCTGTAAATCTTGTTTAGCATTTTCGCGCTTTCATGTGCTTCAACTAAATATAAATTGATTTTAAGTATTTACCTAGAAATTCTTCAGCAAAGTAAAAATCAAATATGATTTAATAAAACTCACAAATTTTACCCACTAAATGTGAAACAAATTCAAAACAAAATAATACCACAATCAATAAAATTACCACTAAACTGAACTCAACAACTGCCACTAAAATTCTGTTTGATATTTCAGAAACAGTCCCGTCAACTATACCAGTTCAACTCGAAAATTAATTTCCTTGCATCGGCTTCGGTTTGGTTTGCTTCGTGTAAATACGTGCACTACCACAATGATAAATTTAAATGACGAGAATTTATATGAAAAACGTATTCTTCACGACCGTTGTGGAACATACAAGTGAGGACATTGCTAATTCCTGCCATTGGTTTCGTGTTCAGCAATTGTAAACTACCACACAGTCGACTTGGTCCGCTTCGAAACGGAAAAACTTCCCCTGCTGTACAATAAACATACTGTTGCTTGAGTGGTTGAGTAAGCCTTGAATTATATTAGTTTCTATTTCAGAACACCTTGTCAGGGATTCTCCAGATTTTCTGCGTATTGATACGTGGTATTTGGTGACAATTCAGGGGAAGTATGTGTTACATGTTCGTGAAAATAACGGTCGTTAAGACCGAAATTTCGTGCAGTGTGAAAGTTGACTCGGACATTTGTCAGTAGGGGAATTTCAGATAGAAAGAGACAACTATTTCATATGCGTGTGTTTGTTCGAAGCTTAGCCGTCGTGGCGTTTGAGGAAGTGTTACAAAAACCACGCACTCAACAAACAAAAACGAATCATGGCTGCGCATAACAACGCGTTTTTTCTCCATTCATATTGAACGTTTCACAACGCATGTGTTCGATGTGTGACATATACGTTGGCATACGTTGAAAATTTGATGTAACCGATTTTGATCAGTCATTTTTGTTTTAAATTTATAATTTTTAGTTTAAATTAACATGCAAATCGATTGTATATATGTAAAACGCATATTTCCAAAATTATATTAAAAACACACTCCCTGTGACAAAATGTTTTCCATGACATTTAGGAAATGTTTCACTTGAACAAAATGGAGGAAATAATGGTCGCAATCTAGCGAGGATCAATTGGCTTTGCTATCGCTATAATGTCTAATTTTGGTTTTAAATTTGTAGGTAATTTGTATTTCAGAACTAATAAACAACTATCGTCACATCCAGCAGATCAATGTAAGGACAAGATTCAACTTTTAGCAGGATCAATTGAGTTTGTTATTGCTACCTATATGTATAGGTAATATCTAATTTTCATTTCAAATTGTGTAATATGTATTTCAGAACTAATGTCAAATACCAGAGATCAATGTAAGGACAAGATATGACTTATTGGAGGATCAATTGGCCTTGCTATTGCTACCTATATCAAATTTTCATTTTAAATCGTGTAATGAGTTTAGATTACACTAAAGGTGGATATGATCATGACATATGTATATTTAAGATTTTATGGAAAATCATGGTCATTATCCAGCGAATTTGAGGACAAGATTCAACTTTTAGCAGGATCAGTTGAGTTTTTTATTGTGATAATACCTAATTTTCATTTTAAATGTGTATTGTTTCAGAACTAATAAGGAACTACCGTCACATCCCAGAGATTTGACTTGTTGGAGGAGAGCTTAAATTACATTAAACTGCTTTCATTAAATTCTCTACTAATTTTATTTAGAAACTCATGAGTGACACATACAGTATAACCTCGGTAATTGCAACCCCTGGTAGTTTCAACTAGCTGTGACCAAGCACCAAATGTAAGTAAACCCATTTGAAAATTTCACTTTTTAGCAAGGAATATGATATATGTGTGTATATACATGATATATAGAAAGAAAGTAGAAATGTATTTATATACGTGTCTATTAGAATCAAACCCCTAGCTTTGCCCTGATAAGTTGTTTGGAGATAAAGTCAAAAAAGTTCTCAGGTCGTAATCACGATCACGATCACGATGGACAAGATTTGGTTTTTTATTTCACAAGCCACAGTTACCTTTAGTTGCGTGTACCTAGGGTGTATTTTAAAACTTACAGAGAGTTAGGGTCATCATCTAGAGTTATATTCAATTTTGGGACAGTAGAATCTAACGCATTCAACCCCCCAAGATACATATTCAGAATTCAATTGCGAATGAGTAAATTTGATAAGTTTTAAAATCGCTTACTTTATTACTAAGAACTTTTGGATATTTTGTGTTACATTGTATTTTTGTACAATTATAAAATAAAAATACACCCTTTTATCTAAACATTAAGAATAAACTTATACCCTTGCATCGTACATTGACTTTTATAATCTTATTTCTTACATTTTGTAGATTTGTTTATTATTCTATTTTCTTTCATCTTGTTCAGGTTAACAGTATGTATAATTGTTTTGAAATTTTAAATTGTTTTTCATGTTTCTTTAAAAAATAAAAAAAAAAAATCTTTCATCCTGATCAAATTGATGATCATTTCTACAAATATTATGAAATACACAATAATAAAAATTGTATGACAAATAAAAATTAAAAATGAAATTGAACATTTACGACAAAATTAATGAATTTTTTAGTCGCTTTCTTCAGCCGATTCCTCTTCTGATTCTTTCTTCTTTGCTTTTTTAGCTGGTTTCTTGGGTTGCTTGGTTCGCCTTTTGTTTCCTGTTTCTGTGCCACCATTTGCCTCATATTCCTTAACTGCCTTTGTATATTCATCCTTTATTTTGGCAGCCTTCGCCTCCCATTCCTGTTTACACAGATAAAATATCAAGTGGAGTTCTTCTTAAATATAAATTTAACTCTTTATTTTTTACCGATTTATCCTTCATGGCTCTCCATAATTCTCCGCCTTTCTTGGCAATTTCTGTTACTTTTATTCCGGGATTCTCCTTCTTGAGTTGTTCACGGTTTTCGTTTAACCACAACATGTATGCGGAAAGTGGACGCTTTGGTCTTTCGGTCATTTTTCCTGAGTTGTTTTTGTTTTAATCAATAATACCTATAATTTCCAATTAATCAATCAGATGATATCAATAGTTCGGCAAATCTATTTAGCTTAAACACTAAAATGAACTATTTTGGATATGAGCATGAGTTTTGTGATCCTTGATTCCAGCACTGAAGATCTCGTGTTTTTCATACACAATGCAGGTGGACTGTAATATCCTTATAGATATCGTCGGTTTTCATGAAGACTGTTTTATGTCTGTTTTTCGTGAAAATGAGTTATTTACATAGAAAATTCACAAAAAATCTAAAGTTTTTTTTGTACAAGGCTGCCACAAGTGAACTTCGAATAGATTCCGTTAGGGAGTTGAAATTAATCAGAAAACTTTAAACGTCTTTTACTCAACTTGCCATTTTCTGAGATAATACAGTCTTCATGAAAATCGACGATATTTAAAACCAACCAAAAACCGTTTTTCTAATAGATATACATACTTGCATTGTCTTATTGTTTTATCAATGCCAACAAATTATAAGTTTCAACATATTTTTATAGCAATTGATAAGCTTTTCGAAAATGTGCTCTACATTGAACAAAAAATTAATGCCCACAAATTCATACTTGATAATCGTATGAAGATAATAATAGAAAATATCAACTTATTATTGTGTGCTTGCAAAATTATTTCCAAAATAATTTATTTATTACGACAAAAAGTGAAAAAATTGTAACTTTGGGAAACACTAGATACAAATGTATGTATGCATGAATATACTATACAAAAACGAATACAACAGAAGGAAAAATTTAATTATAATAATGAGCCTAAAAATATTGATGATTCTTTTGTATTGTGTATGTTGTTAGCCCCGTGACAGCGCATTTGTATAACATGTCGAAGGCAAAGCAAAAGCCAGAGAGAGTTTAACGAATCCAATAACCAAGAGCATGAAACATCAGTGGATAATATACATATAATGCTGCTGTGCTCTAATAGCTACTAAAGCTAAACGCTAGGAAATTGGTTAAAGGCAATACCAGTGAGCAATATGGCAGTTTACTACTTTGAGGGAATCTCCCATAATCACTTCTTTCAACAAGCTCATAATACCACAAAAATGGAGAACTAAAATTGGCGTATCTATCTCCTTTAAGCAGCTATCGAAACAAGCAAATGAAGCAGAAGAAAAAATATCAAATGCCTGTAAAATACCCCTTGCTATGTATAAATTGATGGTGTCGCCATTGTTTGGTATTCGAATATGTAACGGCGACACAAAAGATGCCTGCCTGCCTATCTATCTATCAGTTCAATTCAGTAGTGAGTGAACCAATGAAACAACTATCTCAAGGCCTGGCAACGACGAAACGAAGACAAGACAAGACAAGACACAAGACGGACACCAAACCAATGTCTGAAAAAGATTGAAATTCCAAATAATTATACGCAACGAAATACACTTGCCACCGACTTTTAACATCTCCTTCCTCCTTCCATACGGCTTTAGCGTTTTTGATATCAGAAAAACGACAAATAATCAGGAAAATTCTGAGTGTATTTGACTTGAAATGTGAGAATATGCCCCAAACGAATCTACTATAATACTTTAGTTGACTTCCTGTCCCCTCTGCTCTCTGCTCTAAACCCAATGTTACCTCAACACTTCAGCGCCTCACCTCACTCAGCTTAGCAGCACATCAACAACCGACAACCGACAACCAACAAACAACAACGACGCCTCATATACACTTCACTTTCTTCGTTTCTTCGATTACAGAAAAACAGAAAGCTATGCTATGCTACTTTGCTTCGTTCGTTCGTACATTCGTTAGTCTATTCCGCTTACTTTTTGCCACTTTGCTACAGTCACACCATTACCTTATGTTCCTTATTCATGCCTTCATTGAAGCACTATGACACATCCCCTTACTCCCCTTACTCCCCTTATAAGATTTAATATAACATAATATGGCCCCATACATTCACTCTTCCATAATACCTATCTAACTCTACAAACACTAAACGATGCCATCCACTGGCACTGGCACTGGCACTAAAGCAAAATTGTAACAAAATGTCTTCGACGATATGGTGGAACAAAAATTTCATGATAGCGTCATTTTGGCGCGAAATTATTTTATTTAATTAAAATTATTCTAAACAAATGGAGTTGAGTATGCAAAATTATTAAGAAAATTATTTTAGAATTTTTGTAGAAGACCGTTTTGAAATTGAAGCTAAAATAGCTCAGAAATTTCATTTTCAATTTTCACTACCATATAATGTTCAAGTGATGCTCGTTCAAAGCCATTTTTATATATTGGATAGAAATTTTTTAAGTCCAACTTTTTGTGATGACGAAAACATTATTGAGACGTAATTCATTCAAAAACATATTCTAATATAATTAAATTAATTAAATTTTTTCGTAAAATTTTTCAACATTACGTACTTTTTGTAAAATATTACATTGAATTAATTTACTTCGCTACGAAAAATATTCAAGCATTCAATATGAAACCCATAGAACCGCTTTGTGAAGAAAAATCATCAAACCCACGCCAAAATGGGTCGATGAATTTTATAAAATTTATATAATAAATCACACCAAATTTATATTGATTTAGTAAAATAAAATACTAGATTGATGTAGTTATAATTTGTAGAAGAACATTTTCAACTCACCTGAATAAAATTATTAAGTAATTTTATTATGAAAATCGACAAGAAAAATTTTTAAAAAGCCACCACAAGGAATATTTTCTTCCACTTTACTAAAGAGAACTTCAAACTATACACAGGCACAGCCAACAAAGTCGAGTAGAATTTGTACGGCAATCGTCTGAGGTTTGCTTACAGCTCTCGTGTATGATATGAATGTGTGTGTTTCAATGCTCGGTAATAATTTTACTTAGCAGCCACGATATTATTAAATGGTGTTAGTGTATTTCGCACCAAGTGTGGTAAGATTTTCTATAAGCGGTTCGTATATGTACACATGGCATGGTTTCAAATAGTTCACATACACATTTGAATTACCTGTAAATGGACGCGTTGCTTCACTTTGATTTCGTCGATATTTTGTTCAGTGGCTGGTACAAAATTTTCATCGCATCTATTGGTAGAAAGTTTCGTCTTTGTATGTGGGACGCGTTATATTCTACGTGCTACTAAGTAATTATTGTTCGAGCATTTTCAGTATAAAACCAACGCATTCGCAGTAGAATTATAATTTTTCCATTTCACAAATTCAACGCTATCCATCGCGTTCTCTGTACATTTTCATGTTTCGTTTCAACGTAGGGTGCATATAAAGATGCATCGTATTATTCAGCACGCGTTGGGCGTCTTTCAAAAATTTGTTTCATATTCCTGTTCACCATGTTATCCGTTTCCTTGGCCTGCTGTTGATTTGTTCAGTTTTGGATTATATACCTTGAATTCGGTGGTAACTATGTTCATGGTAAGGATCTCTCTCGTACACAAACATGAACTTAAATGCACACAATTACAGAATTAGTTTTGTTAACGTATAATTGCAAGTAACTTACCAGAAGCGTTCGTACGAGGGTTTCCATGCATCTGCTCTACATCCTGGAAAAATGCCCCTTGTTCAAGTTTTGATTTATTAGGATCAAATATTTTTTCATATATATATTTTTTCAGATTCCCATAACTTTGTCTGTTTTAATTATAAATCGAAAACCTAACATTTTCTATTTCTTGAGTTAAACACGATACTAGCTAATATACGTTTAACTAAGTCATTATCCTTTCATAAACGTGTGTATCTGCTGCAACGTTGTCATTTTAAAAAACAAACGTTAAATTTACTTATAATTTAAAAATTCCACTTAAACTGCATCAAAACTAAAAATTCTATTCATTCATACCTAGTACCTACCTACCTAGTGCACAAAAATTTTACAATCTCATTCATTGTTTGCAATGCATTTTCATTTTCGCGCGCATTTTCTATTGTTGTTTTGTTGCGTGGACTGCATTTTGTTCTAGCCTTCGACAAAACATCTAGTAAACATTCAGGTTTTTTAGAAGGTGATTTCGGTGAAAGTTGGAATGCAGTTCCTGGAGCCACGGCATATCTCTAAAAAATTATCAGTCGTTCAGTAACCAGATAAAATTTGATCCATTAATGACATTTAGATCGTGGATGAAGGCAGAAGAAGCCACTGATTCATTAGCATCAGGATTATGATCATCCTTCTGCGTTAGCGAATGCTTAGTATGAAAACTAGTTGCTATTATTTTTAATAACTAATTAAATTCTGGCGCATGTCGGCATAGACTACAGCAACATATGAAACATTGAAAATGTTAACATCGTGTGTTTACAAATGATCACAAGTTTCAAAACATTCCACACGAGTTTTGTGTGAATTTTTCGCACCTAGAAACTAGCAAAAGTCGGAAAATCCGAAGTATACATTTGCGAGAATGACTGTTTGTATACTACAGTAGGTACCTGTTGGTCATATCAAGTGGGCGTTATAAATTCGATTGTGCTCTCGATGAATGGAAACTCACTTTCCTGTTAAGCTCGAAATCTGTATGTTGTTTTAAAGAATTGTGAACTAGGAAAATGTTAATTACAATCTATTTGCTATTAGTAAATATTCTTATACATATATGTAAAATATATAAACGAAATGATCAATGATCAATGGAGTGAAATGGTCTGGCAATAACAAAACGATCAATGAATTAGAGAAGATCACTTGAAATACATTTTCCTTTGCAGAATCTTGCCCACAGAGAACCAAAGAGAGTTTCTATATACTATGTAACACTATAGAGAGTTGTGTATAATCTAAATGTAGAACAACAATACAATTTTTCTCGAGGTGCCGGCATAAATACAAACTCATGTACAAATTTTGGCTTAGGGGAATCGTGAAATAGTGCAAATATCTTCAAGGAAAATCTTGAATCATCTCGAATGAGTGAATTTTGTTAGGGATTGCAATTTCCATCAAAGAGTATAGTTTTCAATATGTTATATGATGAATGACGCGTTCAAGAATTTACAGAAGGACGAATTCAGTTGCATCTGCAGCTACATACATTTCCCTGTTGAAGTACGCAGCCTAATTAAAAAAATTTTCCTGAGTCATTTTATCCATAGCTGCCATAATCGTTGATAGAATAAAGAATTATTTTTAACAGATTTATATTGAAAATAATTATTACAGAGCTATATTAAGAGCATAAAATTACTAATTAGAACAAAGTCGCTTAAACAAATACTTGGAACATACAAAAATTTCTTGAATCAATTGTCATCACTTTCCTCGCCTTTACTTGACTCCTCTTCACTGTCTTTAGCAGATTCATCTGATTTATCTTCCTTAGAAGCTTTATCAGAGCTAGTTTTAGATTTCTTCTTTTCAGCCCCAGATTCTGACGAACTATCTTCATCGGATATATACTCCTTACTTTTGTAGTTTCCAGTTCCTGAACCAGCAGAGGAGTTCTTCTTGATTGGAGACTCTTTCTTGCGTTTCTTTCCACTAGACCCATCTTCCTTCTTTCCACCGCTCCTTTTATACTCTTCCATGGCCTCCAAGTACTTCTCCTTTTCCTTTGCTGCCTTCTTTTCCCATTCTGATTTGTCAGTAATGTCTTTCCACATTTCACCAGCCTTTTTAGAAACTTCAGTAATCTTGATTCCTGGATTATCCTTTTTAATTTGTTCCCGGTTTTCGCTAAGCCATATTAAGAATGCCGTATTTGGACGTTTTGGTCTATTTGAGTCTTTATCCTTCTTCTTTGTGCGTTTGACGGACTATAATCAAATAAATATTTAATAAATCAAAAAGGTATTATAATATTCATGATACTCACAGATTTATCTTTCTTTTCTTTGCCTTCCTTTCTCTTTTCCTTCTTTTCTTTCTTCTTTTTCTTCTCTTCACTACCTGGTTGACCATCGCCTTCACCACTTTCTTCAGAAGAATCACTTTGGACATTGCTATCATATTCATCTGCAACATCTGATTCAGGTTGATCTGGATTGAAGTCTTCATCCGTTGATTCCTCTTCCGAACCTTCTTCATCTTGTTCTGAATCTCTTTCTTCAGCCTCTGCCTTAACTCGTGCCAAATAAGCATCTGGCTCATTTTCATTATCTGAATCACCAAAGTCATCTTTATAAGTAGCTTTGTCGTTTTTGCCAGTGTTTTTGATGTGTAGTTTTTTCGATATAATAAAATCATATAACTTGGTGTACTCTTCCTTTTCTATGCTACTGAATGTATTCAATGTTCCAGACTTCAGTTCAATTTCAAAATCAAAACTACGTGTGGATCCACCACTACGTGCAAAATTTACAACAGAAATTTCTTCAAAACGAATGTGAATTGGAGGTTTATGGACGTATATAAAACCTCTCTCGAGTGGATATAGATAACCAGCTGCTGCTTTGTATGAACATCCAATTGCAGGAGTTCCAGAATGACTAAAAGTGTATGCAAATGAGTTTTGTTAACAAAATATTGTGTTTGGAAAATTACCCTACAAAGTTCCCTGGTCCAGTTAGTTTCCGATTGACTAGAACTTTCATAATTTTTCCCAATACTTCATACACTGGACCCGAAAGTTCCTTGCTTAGTCTATCCTCGTATTTATCTTTCAGTTCCTCCTCAGAGAATGGTAATTCTATGCTAGTTTCTTCATCATTGTTAAACATGAGAACCAAATAATGGTACCGTGTCTGACCCTGTTTGATAGGAGGATCAAGAGACATAACAAAAAACATTTGACGATTATCTTTATGTGGCAACAAGAACAGTCGCAAAACAGTGGACATTGGAATTTTGTAATCAAATGTTTTTCCGTGGAGTTGAAAGAAAGTTTGAAAAATCTTGACATCATATCGACCACGAGGTGTCAAACAATGAATTTCTCTGAAAATGGCTATAGCATCACCAGACACTGATATCACAGATGCTTTGTTCATAACGTTTGAATAAAACGCTTCTACAGGATCTGTGTCACCGGCTTCTGTGGTGGGAATGTGAAAACGCATTTCCATAAGACCGACAGGTGCATCATCATTTTGATGGAATTCCAGTGTAACCTCATTTTTGCCAGTTGTACATTGTGAAACGTGATTTAGAGGTATTTCGAAGGTTGTTTTGTTATCCACATCGAAACTCAATGCTGATCCTAAAAAAAGTGCAGTACCCCAGTTCCAGCCTTTTAAGCACAATTCCTTTTCAAACATATCCTTCTTATAGTTGTTCTTTACAAATTTTGATATTTTTTCTTGATCGCTATCCTTGAATCCCTGAAATCGCCGTAGAAGCCCATTCTTCATGAAGATACGCATTCCCCATGTTCCCACTAATCGCTGGTAATTGACGAAGTCCATGTCGGACGCACTTATTTGTTCCACCTTTCCAGTTTTGCCATTTTTAAAGATAATTCCATCTTCAGTCATTTTTAATTTTCCCAGCGTCTACAAAGGGTATCAAGTTAAAATTACTCAAAATTGGTCAATTCCAAATAGTCATGGTGCTTTGATGACTTTGTTTCGTAAACTTACCATAGACCCTTTGACTTCGGTCAATATGTCTGAATATTCCAGGATATCCGACATCTTGTTATATTTTCACTGAACTACTTGTGGAAAAGTATTAATACTGCGTTTGATATGAAATTAATCGAAAATTATTAGAACTACGCTTCAAAACGCGCACAACAAGACAATTGAGGTTATAGTCAGACCAGCTTTCTGTTTGACATAAGCAATTTCGAAAAATGCCGCTTAAACCATTTTCGAATTTATCAAGTAAACAAGTGGGAATTTTTTTAGAGAGTGTTCCTACAGAACTTTGTTTGACTTCAATGAGCGCCAATTTCAAAAACAAATTTTCATATATTGCATTATTCATCGTGATGTAATTAATACTAATTGATTGAAATTAAGAAAATTAATGATTCACTCCACACGCATTCAGTCTGAATCATTTTATAAAAATCATTAGTAAAGTCCATAATCCGATAAACTTGAATAGAAAAAACATTTCATGAATATTATTACAATATGCAAGTAATTAAATTTTCACCATAAAATAATGAAATTAAATAAATTACATTAACATTTCTAATATGAGTTTTTTAAAAATTAAAACCACGTTAAATTTCATATTTATACCGTATTTATTATAGCAATATTCATATTATCTAAGAAATTTTTTTAAATATTACAATTTAATGAATTTGTAGTTTGTCTGGATTAATAATGGTATGAAATATTAAACTTGTACCTATACCTCAGAAATTCCTGATGTGTTTTTCCACTTCTTACAATGTTAAATTAATGAAAAACTATTTTTTACCTTTGAAATAACTTTCAGAATTACAAAAGAACTTAAATACCCGTATCAATTAAATAAAATGCTTTTATTGGTTTTAAATTAAATAACAAAATCGAATTAAATTTTTAAATCCCATGTTCGATTTTACTTAATCGAAACGCACCATTCATATTTGAATTTACTTCTACCAAATATGTGAAATTATAATATTGGTATCGTATCTATTTAATATTTCAACTTTAACAATAAAATGAAGTAAAACATTTCGGTGTGACTCTTGAATAAAAAAACTAGAAATTATGCTACTAAAGTCTCATGCCAAGTTTCACTATGAAAGTTGCGAAACCCGGAGATCAAAAAGTATGCCTTCCATCCTTAGTTTCGTTGCAGCCAAAAAATTGCCTTCAACAGAAAGTAAGCAAGACCAAGACAATATATCACTTTTTCCCTCTGTTGTCTTTGGACATTGTCGATTTCAATGGATAGCACTCGTCTGTTAAGTTTGGCGATTTGTCTCCGTAAATGAAGTACTTCCTCGGAAGGTGTTAACATTTCACCCATTGGTGTTTCATCTCTGTTCAAACTAATTTGATTATCATACATAACCAGAGATTTTTTCGCAGAACTCGTGGTAGTCTGATGATCAGTACTCGAATCAAGTGGAGAAACCTCATACCCATTCATGTGAGGTGCATGTGTAACATCTCTACGTTCGTATTGTGGAGATTCTTCGTATGGTGGTGAAATTGAATTTTCATCTGCTGCTGTTGGGAAAGGATGAGTGTTTAACGTGATGATTCGTGGTGGTGTCGCAACTCTTACAAAGCCAGGATCTTTTGGTAAAATTGAATCTTCCAGTACTATTTCTCTCGGAGCTGAACGTGTTCCCATATGCCTGTCCTGTCCAAGAACCACAATACGATCTGGAACACTCATGTCAATTTTATTACTGTAATTCCACGAGTTCATTATGCCATTTTGGTTTGATAGCAATAAATCTTCATCTGAAACTTCTCCAGTTGCTTTGATGCGTTTTGGCACACGCATTCTGTCACTTATATCTTGCGTGAAATTCATGTCAGAGAATAGCGGATCATCCTCATAACCATTGAATCTGGTTGGACTGGATAAATTCGACATCTTGACTATTTTCTGCTATATTCTTACCGAAAATGCTCCAAGATCCCTTTAGCTTCTATTTTGCGAACTTAAGCATTTCTCACACTTGTCATTTCGATGTGAAAAATTTCCTTGTTTGAATTGATTGTTACGGAATCTCTTTGATTTTTCGCCCTTTTGAAATGTCAAACTTCACTCAATTTAGGCGTTGATATGCAGCAATGGTCATGCCAGATTGAATAATGCATTTTCAAATTTGAAAAATGCCTACAATTTTCCAGAACATTACAAATAATTTATTCAATTTCAACGAAAAATTTCAAAAACAATAATATATAAATTGGTTAACTAATGTTGACTGCAATGAAACATTGATCAATTTTGATTCTACTCTTGTTTCGAATAGTCTAATAATTTTTGGACAATTTTACACATGACAACCAAAGGGCACAAACACTTCAATATGGCAGTGCTGTCAATATGTTCTACATTCATTCTGCTGTCACACCTGTAACTGTCATTCATGTTTTGTTTATTTTTGACATTTTAAGCGTTGAGAGCAGTGTGGGTACATTGGAGATTTTGTGATTTTAGTGATTCGAACTAGTGATTTTTAATTTTTTGGTAAGAAAATAAATAAATAAATAAGTAAATTGTTGAAAACATATGTACTTTTAATACAATTAAAAGTTTGAGAATCAACTCAATAGCGTCGTCTTGTGAGACAACCAGTTCTGCTTAGAAGTCTGGCTCTAAGTGCAAAATTTCTGATGGTCTGATCAATGACGCAATAATATTATCTAATGATTAGTGTTTAAAAATAGTCAGGAAGACCTCAATTTGTCTGCAACGAAAGGTCAGTACGGCTTGCATTGTACAGAGTATTCAACCAATGTTCGGAACTAAGTTGGACCTTGAGAAAGGATTGTGTTCAGTGCTAAATTGAAATCTAATTCAAGTGTCGTTAGTTGATTTATGTTTATTATAAAATATAATATTTCTAAGCAACAATATTTAAAGTTCAATTGCAGATAAGAAGACACACGTGACAATTTTGAAACAATCCATGAAATGCTTTGTACAAATGACGATTAGAAACTTACGATAATATTAGTATTAATGAACTTGTTCTTGAAACGATAAAACATACTACACAAAGGGGTATCTTGTGGTGATAATAAAATTACAACCAATAGCTTATTCAGAATTCGTACGTTCTTGAAGTCGCTACCTTCAACTAAACCTTCAAGTTCACGTACTCGTAGCTAATTTGCAATTACACCGCAAATTCAAACATGAGTCATAACAGATTAACTACAAGTTATCCTTAATTAGTGGTCTTCAAATCCTAAATAACAATTCCAAATTCTACAGTGAAGAATGCATCTTTGTTCTTATTTTAAAAACTCAACAAAATAAAATTTATTGTTTATTATATATTCAACACGTTATCCAGACTGCATTGTTAAAAATCTTGCGCTGCTTTTATTTACATTCACGTAATAAAACATTTCAATGATATAAACAAATGTTCTGATATTATTCAACATTTTCTTTCTTTTCAGTTATACGTGGTGCTCGAAAACGTTACGAAATAATTATAGGACGTGGGAGCTGTTTTATTTTTCAAACAAATGTGATAATTTTCCCATTTAAGAATATATTAAATTAATGAATATTCGCCATGAAAAACACAAAAATCAATATCCAATCGAATATGTGATTGAAACCTAGTGGATGTAATTACAAAACTTGAAAAATCAAAAACGTATCCGTCTACATACTCGAAAATCAATAAGCTATAAATTTTTAACTTTCATTTTAAGCCTTATGAAAGAATTTTGTATAATTTTGTACCTATAAAAGGCAACATAGGTTTACGTACCAGAAGCTACGAAAGGACTGATATTTAGTTATGATATTGTCGCGCAAACGGAAAATTATTCAAAGGTGATTTTATTCTCAAGTTAGCATCGTAAAAACTCTAAATCGGATAAAAGCAGAGTTACATTTTGGATTTAATTAAAGTACCTCGTTTTTGAATGCCTTGTTTGATATGATTTCCACAAGAACCTTGTTAATTTAAAGCATACCAGCCTACTAATACAACCTCGCGATTTGATTGATTCTAGTTTTAGAGCCTCAGTGCACAAATCAATCAAAATATTTCATAAATGCTTAGTAGACACTAGTTTTCTTAATGCTGGAATGCTGAATAATCATTATATTATATAAGGAATTTGTGTGTAATGTCTAACGACAGAGCTAACCTACTCCAAATTGATAAAGACTACAAATCCCATAAGAATTTCTCGCAAATGGCATCTTTGTTGGCACTTGTACATCCACAATGAACTTGTGATAATTAAATTGAGTTAGCTCATGATTCTCTTTATATGAAAAAGTAAAATTTCAAAATATTATAATACAACTGAACGTGATTATTCATGGATTAAATTGAAGTCGATATTATCTACCAAATAGCATAATATACCGGATGTTGCGTACTGTATATTCTTCAATTGTGTTCCAATTGTTACTTCGTGTATTATTAACATTTCAAAACTAGTTATCTTGCATCTTTACAAGCTTCTACATGACTTTGCCAACAAAATAAATCTTCTATGTGGATTCGCTTCAATTAAATTGTTTTTAATTATTAGTTCGGCCGGCTCTGTCGTTGTTTTACTCATGATAATAAATATGTTTTTTTAACTATTTTACACATCCTTTAAGGTTGATTTACATTAGCAAAGCTTAGTGAAGTTAACAAAATCGGACCTTGCATTGAAATTCTAATTGAAATTTGAAAGAAATTATCAAAACCAACAAAACGTGAATAATTAAACATTGAAAATGTATGAAATTCATCATATTGTGAATAATTTGTTCCGTGCTACTTTAATTCCCGGATTTTTTATATGGCTTTGGCTCTCTGGGTTGTAAGTACATGCATCACGTAACAAATATATAATAATTAACACAAGATACAAAATGAAAATATTCTATTTGTATATTATCGCTTTTGTAGATTTTTCAAAACAAGCAATTGAGCTGCTATCATCAATTTTTCGGTTATGTAAAAATTTTGCAATCGGTTTTTAATCATTTCTAGTTATGTATATATTAAATGCATTTAATCGGCATTTTATAGTAAAAGAATTTGCAATGGAAATAAAAATAAATTTGCACTTGATCTGCTTCAATTCGATGATAACATACATTCATCATTAAAATGAAATCGTTAAGCACATAATATTAATAATTTAATTGATAAGAAAGGTTGTATTACGTAAAATGTATCGAAAATAGTCATGCAACCGTGACTTTCTTATATAGCAATGAAAGTAATATCAATTTGAACGATTTCATTTTTAAAATTTTACGTTAAATTTTTAAGTATAATTTTTATATGTCTTGTTCTGTTTCAACAGAATCGGATTAACAACGTTAAAGTTAACCTTATTCATATCCCTAATCGTATTTGTTATCCTACCATTGGTATTCAAGCACTCAGTCTCGCTACAGCGTAGTATACTGTTTCTAACAGCTGGTAAGTATGCAGAAGATAACTAAAAGTCTATTAGGTAATTGAATTTGCTTTTTCATTTTAGTTGCTTATCCTAGAACAGTAGATTTCAAAAATCCAGCTAGTCTTGGTCTACATGCAACGAGGAATTTTTATATCAAAGTCAAAGATCCTGATGTTGATGTTGACGAGATTAAAATTGGAGTATGGCACATACTACCAATTCAAGTAGCCAAACGTTTTGCCAAAGAACTACAGCTAAATGATGTTAGTTTTCATAGATACATATAATAAACAAAAATTGAACAATTAACAATTTTTAAGGACGCTTTAAAAGAAGTAAGGAATACAACCAGCACTGATGAGTCTGATTCCGATCATTATGAGGAAAATCTTAGGTCTGAGTTTCCTATAATCAACAAAGATAATGATGCATCATTTTACGAAACAATGTTACGACGACCTGGAACGGTTGTGTTGTATTTGCACGGAAACACTTCATCCAGAGGTGCTCCACATCGAGTAGAATTGTATAAAATTCTACAAAAACTTGGATACCATGTATTCGCTCTAGACTATCGTAGCTATGGTGATTCGGATAAAGTACAACCCACTGAAGAAGGTGTCGTACGAGATGCAATGACTGTTTTTGAACATATTAGAAATTTAACAGACAATCCAATATTTTTATGGGGGCATTCATTGGGTACTGGTGTCTCAACTCACATGCTGTCTATACTCAATCAAATGAAAGTACCTGGTCCCAAAGCAGTTGTATTAGAAAGTCCATTCAACAACATACGGGATGAAGTTAGACAACATCCATTTGCCAAGGTAGTGAGTTACTAGTTAATGTAACTAGTTATCGATAAGTTAAAATGAATTTCTGTTATTTTAGTTGTTTAAAAATCTGCCCTGGTTTGATTACATGATTGCCAAGCCAATGTACGCTAATTCCTTACGCTTTGAATCTGATCAACATATAAGCGAATTCCGACAGCCAGTATTAATTTTACATGCCGAAGATGACTTAGTTGTTCCATTCCAATTGGGCTACAAACTATATCGTGCAGCACTTGACAATCGTGGTCGTTCATGGGGACCAGTAGAATTTCATCGTTTCGAAGGATCATCTCATTATGGTCATAAATGGCTTTGTCGAGCACCTAATCTTCCTGAAATCATAAGTAATTTCTTCAAAAATTATAGAAACGAGGTTTATTAAATTAATTATGATACATACCTAATCGGATACAGTTCTCCTGTTTCATATGTGTTATTTTTTTGTATTCTCCACATGTCTTTCAACAAATTATATTGTACAATTAAAATTGTATGTCAGCGCACTCTCATATCAAGATGCTAAAAAATTTTTGATAGTTATTTATGTACAAAATCGTATCTTCTTGTTGATGATAAAATCAATAATGAAAAATAAACGTATTTTCATTTTGTTTTAATTAAATAAATTAAGTAATATTATAAAAACATACGCCGGAAAACCTCACAGTTAATAATGACAATAAACTGGACACCAATAGTGAAATATCTGGGCTTAATTTTCGACAAAAAACTAACATGCTCGGTACGTATCCGAAACAAACGTAGAATGAAGTTATTCTGGATTTTCCCTTGATATCATTAAACTTTCGTATACATCAAGTTTCTTCCCATCATTTACTTCTTTGATGATCCTCACTGAGTTTTTAAATTGCCTCTGAGGATGACAACATACAGTTGTCGAAACAAATTTGTATGACATATATGAAAATAATAAAAAGCGTATAAAGGTACCAGATTCTCACTTTAAAATTTCAAAAAATTTTGTTACACGCTTTTCCTAATTTCCATAAATAAACGAACCCGAACTACAAGTCTCCCAAAACAAGGGAGTTCGTCGCATCCGAAAGATTCCATGGTATGTTAGAAATACAGATTTTCAAACAGATTTGCGATTACAGACAATAGACAAAGCATTAAACTTAATAGATAAAATAGACTAACATCCTAAGATGGATCATTAGGAATCTTGAGACAGACGTCACAACCTAGCTCGACATACTTAAACTTACGAACCATAATGATTGACTAAAGGGTAGTGGGTAAAATAAGTACTCACAATTAAAATAAACCTTACATTAAAATATAGTTCCTAGAAGATGTGATTCTGTTGCAATTCAAACGTTAATCGTAAACTTTGCTTTGTAACCGCACCTTGGAAGGAACGAAAAAGTTCACTAACCCTTCCAACGTCAGTTTTGCAATTGGAAGTGAAGAGAATAGTAAGAGACGAATGAGCAAATCGAAGAGAATAAGTGTTCTTTGTCATTTTGACAGCCGGACAAGTGAGCTCTGTGGGAGTTGTAATTCGGTTTGCATGTAAGCTAGTTACAAAAGTGTAGTTCCTTAACATAAATCGGTGGTTGTAGTGTTATCTATTTAATGCAGTTTAAACTGATGTGAAAATCTGAAATGAGTTTTACATGAAAAATCATGTATTGTGTAATTTACAGCGGTTGCATGTGCATTTCAATAGAGAATAAATAAAGGAAGAAAGGAAGTTGAATAGAAAAGAGATATTTAAGGGGAAAAGAGAAACAATTCACTCATTCATTCTGTTGAGTTTGTTGAATTTCTCTCGCGTTCATTCGATGAAATTACTCAAAGATCTTTTACACAGAAATCAAATATGGCTGACACTGTGTGGACGGTAGGGTTTGTGATGTTTCGCGTTAAAAATTTTTAATATTCAATCGAAATAGAAAATAAAATAAATTCATGAAAACGTGTGACATATAAATAATTCTAAGCTTTTACACCGGGTCTGCTTGTATTGTATAAATTAAATAAAATTATTTAGTAAATGTGAAAATACATGAAAAACGAGAACACAAAAAATTTCCCAATGCTAGCCGCTTGAAGAAATTTTATTGTTTTCTTACGGAAAAAAGGAATTTTGTCAGGAAAATAAAACCGAAACGAAATTATTTAAATCATAAATTGAACAATATTGTGGAAAAGAAAATATCGTAATTGTGCAAATTGAAATTTTAGTTTTTCCTTGTTATCCCATTGATGAAAAAGTGCACCGAAATTGTTTTTAGTGTTTTTCCCTTGGTACAGTGAAATTACCCACAAGAAGAAGAAAAGTGTTTGTGATTTGTATATTAATAATTCAATAGAGTTGTGAACGTTGATAATAGTGTTTTTGTTACTCCTGACATTGCAGGAAGCTTATCAAAAGGATTTACAAGGAAATTCTACTCGAAACTTGAACAAGTGACGTATATAATGTGGTAAGTTTATAATGTTTATTCGAAATTATTCAAATAATTGTAAAAAGCAAAAATCGCAAACGTCTAGTTGAAAATTTCCATCTGTCAGTTTTTTGTTTATTTGCATGAGTGTTGGTTAGTGTTGTGTTGAACAAGTCGTCCTCATCCACATTTCGGACGCATCTGTGCCATAGCGAAGGTAACAGAATAACAAAAGCAACAATAACAACAAAACACAAAAACCACCACCAACTGCTTTCTAGATGTATATGAATATGATTCTGCGCTATAAGGTTTTCCTCTGATTCTCATAATCACCATGATATCCTTTATCTTATCAATCCGTTTGATAAATGCAAATATGCATTCAATTTGACAAAAAACATTTTCATGCAAATACACAAAAATTCCTTATGAGAAAATGTGATCCTTTTCCGTATCACACTACACATGGTGTACACACCCAGGGATTTTCTTTTAACTAGGAATTGTGTGAGTTTGTGTTGATAATACGTTTTCGGAAAGAAAATGTCACATTTTCGTATTCCGAATTGATTGTGGGAGTGGTATCGTTGAAGGAAAATCTTCTGAAAAGGATATAATCATTCTCATCATACAAATAATACGCAAAAGGATTGCAATTTTTTGGTAAAATTTTCAATTGCATATGGCAACAGTGGAATTTCCTTGATGTCCTTCTTCTTGATTTTCTTCGAAAATGTTCCGAATTTTCCAATCATGGCACACTGTGTTTGTGTGCATGTTTTATCACATGTGTGTGAATTTGTAAATTCATTATTTTACTTTATTTGTATTCGAGAGGGTGTAGTAAAAATGTGTTCTTCAAACGCAGCTGAAGTGTTTTGACTACTTCCGGGAAATTTGTCAATTTTCAAGGATTCCTCGGTTTTGTTTTAGTCCTTTTTGCAAATTCAACATGACCCGGGCAGACGGAAATTTTAATGATTCTAGCGAATCCTGAATGTCAAGATGTTATTCAATGTTAACAAGAAGAGCACCATTGTGTGGAAAAACGATTTGCATAAACTGTTAGGTTTCTACCAAAGTTAAAAAATTCTTAAACCTAAAAACTTTGTCTGGCTATTGAACTCAGTCAGCATCGTTCCATTTATCTATTGCGTGTTATGTAATAAACCGTGTAGAAAAATTGTGTGAAACCTGTTCGTTTAGCCATTTTAATAAACAAACCTTAGAAACCACAAAATGGTACTGGTTTGCTTTTCACTTTGAAAAACTTTCCTGAACTTTTTCCAAACATTTCTCTAAGGAAATGTTTTTGTTAAACTACTTGAAGGTTGTGATTCAAAAGGTTTTGTCGTTTTAGAAAGGTTATAGCATGGGGTATATAAAGAGTATATTTGCAAATTCAATAGATTTGAAAATGCAATGGAATTGTGAATTTTGACGGAAACCCAATAACCATGTGGGAACTTTCACTTTTAGTGAATGGTTATTTCGATAGCGTTGATATTTCTTGAATAGTAGTTCAGCTTGTAAAGCACAGAAATGAAATTGTGACAATTTTCGGAAACCATCAAAACCATGAATTCAATAAAACGTGAAACGAATTGATTTGTAAAAGATTCAATTTTGATTGCAACAGGAAACAATGCTTGACTCATACTAATTCCGGGAAAATCTTTATAACCCAACAACGAACTGTAGACGAACGTCGATGCGTTACTCAATTGACATGCAGTCACCAGCAGAAGCCCCAACAAGGTTAACCTAATTCAATTTTCACGTTCTTTTAATTCCAAGCCATTGACCAAAGTGCAAGTTGTCTGGACATTCCACTTTCGCAGATACTTACAACAATTAGTCGAGAAACAAGGATCTAACTACTGATATTTGTTGCAGTTAGTTAGACATAAATAGATTATATCAATAGAGGTTGCCCTAGATTTGTTTTTTAAAATATCCTTATCCGACAGGAATTGATGGGAGGCGTGCATTGTATCATAAAGTCTCTTCAATCACTAAAGTATTGGAAAACAATTAACAGTCTATTAAATTGATTAGATACAGAAAGAAGAAGTGAATGTGCATTTGAAATCAATTCAATATTTCATCGAATCAATATAATACAAGTTTTCTCCATTAGTACATCAATTTGTTGTTTCATCGTTTTGTAGCATTTTGTTATTGAAAATCTAGAAAACTTTAATTTTCCAATAAAATTTTCAAGTTGCATGAGTTTCCGCTAAAAGTGCATTATGAAATAATAATTTTAGCACAACTATCTGTGAAGGTTACTCTCACAAAACGGTTTTTATGAGTTTCATCGATAACAACTAATGACTGAGCCACTTTGTCTACGTAGTATTGTAGCTCCCGTAGTGAGTGAGACTTCAATTAGTAGAAATTGCAATATCTCTAAACTGAAACATGCAATTCATATTTGTTAGCGAGAAATTTCTTCTACTGCAGCTGGTCGTGTATAGAAGTAGGACACTAAAGTGATATTGTCACTATTACTGTTTTGTTTGTGATTCATTTCAATTTAAATTTCAATTTCAGAAACAACAAAATAATCCACTACAAACTATATGTGAGTCATTGATTATATCAATGTCAGGGAAATTAATGGGAAATTTAGAACGTACTCGTAAAATGCACTTACAAATGGGGTTTGATGCATGCTATTTAGTATGACAGCTAGAAAGAAGCTAAACAGATAAGGAAGAACTGGTGCTGTTGTGGCAGATGAAAGAACCTCAACGATACATGAATGAGATATTCGCGAACAAAATCGATACTCACTCGTCACTGATTCATATTCATATGCATATGAAGAAACATCTGTATATCACATTAGTTGATTAAAATGCATACAAACTTCAACTGAATGAAATGTGAGTGAAGTGTGGGAATATTTTAACTAGATTAAAATATGATAACTGATCTGACTCGACTGTATCTTCTTGTTTTGCACCTTCAAAATTAATTGCATATTTTTACATAAAATTTTCATAAACTGTTTTCTTGAATTTCTCATAAGAAAACTGCATTTCATGATTACGTACAGTGAAAAGTATTTATTAATTACTGTGCATAATATTTATGCAAATTAAGCAAAATGGATGCGATTTGTTGTTGTTATTTGCGGTGTGACTATATAATAACTTTATTGGCTAAAGTGGGATTTTAGGATTTTGTCCAGTTGATTGAATTCTGGCAATATCATATGAAATTGTGATTACATCAATAAAACTGGTTGAACAACCAGTTTGTTTATAACATGATGACGTACATCTATAACCTTGTCATTTGGCATACAGATGTATAATAATGATATTGACAAATTCTACTAGATTCAAGAAATTTTTGAGAAAGTGAGTTAATGTTTTGCTTGAATAAATGTTTGGTTTCACTTAACGAGGAATCAGTAATGGTTGCAAACGCAAATTTACTTAAGGTTTTCATTACAAGAATCTCTTATGGTTATGGAAAAAGAATGAAATTTTTTGACGACTTTGTGCAGCAATACCTCAAGGATTAGTTTAGTGAGAGAAGTGTTATCCTATCTTGATGTCCTCCTAATGCACTTCATATGCGCATAATTCGGTTTTTACGTGAAAGTGTCTGTCTGTACGTGAAATGGAGCAATTTTCATTCCAGCACTTTGAAGCTGATGACGACAAAGTAATTGTATGAGTGTTGATGTCAGGAGATATACGCCCTGGTGGAAGAGGATTTGTTGAAGCAGATCCGTACTTATTGTAAAAACTCACTTAGCATGAAACCTCTGCTATACCAAGTAACGTCATACACACAACTTAATGCTAGTGGATGGATTTATATTTTCAACAGAGCCTTTTTGCAGAATCCTTTAATAGCATTCGGTTGGAATATAACTATTTTCAACACTAGTTTGTGACGAAAACAGGATTGCAACACGAAGACAATTTTCATGTAAGACTAGAGGAATGAATGTATGTTGATATCTACTTGAAAGTAGGTTAAGTATTTCCTCGGTATATGTTAGCTTGTTGTTTTAGTGTTTGAACAAAAAATGCAAATTTATGGCCTTAATTTTATCTTGACATCATTTCTAAATGCACACAAATTTGGTTTGGTTTTTGTCTGAAGGAAGTGCATGTAACGCACTTGACTTAGAGGGAACTTTCTTCAGAGAGTCATGTTATGCAAATATTTTACAGTCTTAAGGAGAAGTAATAAATTCAAAAATCCTGTTAGTTAAATTCTCTTATTGAAAATTCTAAAAATACTTCACCTCCAAAAAAACGATATTAGTCTAAACCACATGGTCTCACTTCCCATGGGTGCACCTTGCACTTGAAACCGGTGCATTTTTCTATTTTCTTTTCTTGATCGTGACATGCGAGACTTCTTAAAATCATATTTTGTTTTATAACTATTTTAATCTGGCTCGTTAGGCACGCGCTTAAGTCAATGTCAGTCACGCTTTCAAAACGCATCATTTATTAAATTCAGTTATTTTTGTATTTTGCGTTAACACGCCATGTGTCGCTATCACGTCATATACAGATACTGTAGTTAGAAATGAGCTAATTTTATGCACTATTTGATGATTCCTCGTGTTCATGTTCGTTTGCAGATTAACTATATAACTAGCTACAAGAAAACCAAATTTTATCAGCTAACAGTTTCACCAAACTTTATCAAAAACAAAATTTTATCATTTGGTTAAAAATCACAAACCTCAGAAGCCGCATATCTGTTTTGAATTTTACCTAACTATACTGAATTCGAATTCCGGTATTTCGAGGTTAAAATTATTCACGAAATTTCGATTGAATTGATAGTGGCTTCGGGAATTTTCATTTTCCGTTAATAACTATATATTATTCATTCATCAATTTTGTTGATTTTGTAATATCACATTTAGCTTGAAACTGTTTTGAAGATCAAACTCAGTGATAACCAGTTATCTTATCAATGTCAAATATTTGGTTTCTTCGTAAACGTGATGCAATTCCTTAAATTCAAACATCTTGAAGAAACATTCGTTGGTGATTTGCAAATGTTCATGAGATTTTAAGAATTTTTTCAAAATTAATTTTTTACTCGAAACCTTCACAGTGGTCAGGTTTTAAAATCTACTGTGAAATTGGTTGCATTAAAACAATAGACACGTGGTGTTTGAATTAAATCGAATGACAAAGCGGAGGGTTTCATTCGTAAATGTTGAAAAAATGACTAAACGTTTCATTTTGAATTGAAACTGAATCACAATGCGTGGCAGAAGGTTTGCTGAACGTTAAAGCACGTTCCCAAAACACCTGGATTTCACAAAAACCATTTTGGAAATTGAAACCATTTTTTGTTTGGTTGTGTTGTGTCACATCCGTCTTGTATTTTAGTCAAGGGAAAATCCCTTGTAAGTTACCTTCACTTTTGGAAATTCGATTTGAATGCATTTAACATTAAGAACAGATATTAGATAAAATTCATTTGCATATTTTAATAATTTTCCAGGCACTTTTACTATTTAATTACAACACATTGTCATCATCAGGGATCATTTCCCCATCATCAAATGTCTAGACGAAGTGTGTCGTGTTCATAATATAAAGCCAGTGAGTAGATTCTTTAACACATTGTCTAGTCGCGACATTCACGAAATATGAAAGATCAAAGATAATTTATTCATTGAATTCGCGGGTGACTTTGGTGTAATTAAAAGTGAATTTGTGCCATTGTCAAGGAAAGAATTAACCTTTAGAAACGAGTACCTGATTCTTATAACTGATTCAAATTGTAACGCCATACTGATTAGTCTAACAACCTTGACATTATTTGTTCCTCGGTCAATTATTAACAAGACACGATCTCCAATCAATCAACTCAATTTCAAATGTCTAATCAGTTGTTGATTACCAATGCATCACAAGAATATCCAATCAAAAGAAACACATGAAGCATTCTTAAATAATACCACTGACTGAAACCGTGCATGATTCTACGAGTATCTTGTATCTTGAATGTAATTCAGAGTCATTTCGAGTACGTGTTTATTTCAATTAGACTTCATGAAGGCAGGAATTTCTTACTTTGACCGCACAATCTTTGATTCACAAAAGAAATGTAAGGTTTACAACGGACACGACTCTATGATAAGTTGGATTGGAATGAATTCCAAGTCATGAGGAAGAGATACGTTGTAATAAAATTCAATTCTTGTTTTACATATGAAATTGTGTAATATGTACATAAGTACATCCGAGTTAGTTATCTTTCTAGTAATCCTACTAAATTATTCATATTTTCATAAAGTTCGAGTTGAATAGTCTATGAAAAATTCTTTTATCTAAACAACATTTTGACTCAATTTCCCACGACTATAACCTTATTTAAACTAATTACGTTTTTTATTAATAAAGATTTGCGTTAATCAGATTATGACTGTTCATTGTTGGATTTTATAATATCCACTTTGCTGTATGCTATTGTTTTTGTCAATGCGTAGGATGATTTGATGTGTTCAAATTTGAAAAATTTGCATTGTGGGCGTTCTAACCACTTTCATTATATTTAATATTACACAAGTTCTATGAATCTTCTTCCGTAAGAAAGTTTTAAATAACTTACTACTGTCGATGTCAGAAGTTGGTACATACATATATCTACGTGTATGATGTGTAAAACTACAACAATTCCAGCAAAGTGTGTCAAGTACTACTAGAGATTTCATCTAGAACCTCCAGCTGATCTTAAAATTTTAAGTAGCTTCCATAGCTCGTGTTGTAGGTACACCCAGACCGGGTCAGAAATTTTGTTTACTATTTGTGAAGCCTACACACTCTGGTCATTGCTCTGGTTCATGTTGTCTTCATTTCCTGACCATTCTATGTACAATGTACTTGTTAAATCGATATTTTATTTCTGCGTGTCTAAAATGGAACACCCACACGACATAGAATCATGTTGCAACTCTATTCAATGAAGACACAGTACAGTTGTAAAGTTGATAGTTTGTAGTGAAATTCAGAAGGATTGACAGAAGTGGTCGGTCTCTGATTACTGCTTTATTGTGTAACACAGAGAAGAGGGAAAGAGTTCCTTAATAATTGTACTCAGGAAATCATATGGCTTCTGTATAGAACGTAAGCAAATCTTAATTCTTGATTTCCCTCCGTTCTAGACAAGTGCAATCAAATTTTCCACACAAGCTCCCTCTTAGTTGAAAGTCATTGAAGTGAAAGAAAGACGAGAATGCATATAGTTATACTTAAGAAAATCCACTGAAATGTTGTAAACAATGTAGGTATAGGTACTATGTTTTTACCACATTGGGGATAACCTATTCAGGTTTTGTTTGCTAATGGATAAAGAGTTCGTTGGGTTTGCTTTGAGGCTTATGTTATAAATAAAACAGTCAAAATCACCGCAAATTTTTATACACTCTACGAAAGAGAAGTGCGAAAACACATGAAACGTCTTTAAGTTCACTTTGTGTACCGATTAAATATGTTGACATTGTAACAATCAGTTATAAATATACTATAGAATATAATTTTATATCTAACAAAATCAAAATCTCTTACTCATAATAACAAATTTACATTTTATTCATGTAACCATTTCAATTTAAATTGAAATAACTAAATTTGAAAAATGGTATTGACAAGCAAACATTGTCAAAAGTCCTTTCGAGATTTCAATAAGAAAAGTCCTTGAACAAGCATTCCCAAATGGGAATTTCCATTTAAATAAACCTTGACTAGAAAATTTATTTCAAGTAATGACATTGTTGTCTCGAAAGTATGGAAAAAGAAAACAAAGTAGACAAATTAGGGACATCAACGAAAACTTCCTTCTTCCAGAGAAAGGAATAAATCACAAATCCACAAACTATCGATCCGAATTTGAAGCTTTAACAATGTAAAATCAAATATAACATTTTCAAGTTCTTTTTACTTAAAGTACTTTTGCTTGTTTGGATTAAAACCAAAATGCACATTAAAGTTGTAATTAAAACGGAAGTAGCGTTTATAACGAAACTCACTGCCCCGAAATAGCCAAGAGTTTTGTGCAATAGCACTTCCTGCAATTTCCTAACAAGTAGTTAAACCAAAATATAATGGACTTGCATCACAGGAAGCGGAATTTAGAAACAAAATAGATTTTGGAACATTCACGAATTGTTATTAAAAATGAAATCAAAATTCACATCACGCCTCTGTCTCGTGATCATGTAAATCATGTAATAAATCACAAGTGCTACCATTTGAGCGATATTATGTCAAAAATAAATCATTCAATCAAATTATCATAATTGACTTTTAATTTCATTTCAATTACCATATTTTTTTCACTTAAACTTTAAAAATTATTTGTTGATTTTAAATTTGGGGTCAATAGCAAAGTAAATCCATCTGAAAATGTTTAACAATGACACGTTAAAGTGTAGCTATATCCACTTCCGAATGAAATATGTTTCTTCTCATACTTTCACATTTGTTTGGATAAGTATCTCTTCACAATGAGTAATCATAAAATTTATCATAAAATATTTCATAAAAATGTTGTCGGAAGCATTAGCTGCTACTGCTAACAAATAAAACACGTCTTAAAGAAACTGTAGATTTCCATGTGGCTATATTGATGGCGCTTAATTGAATAAATCAGGGGTATTGAACCGAATGGAATCAGTTCTAGCTCGTGCTGATTTTGGCTAACATATTAAAAGCCTGATTTGAATACAGTTGATCTTGAGAAACGTGATGATTGAAATTCAGAAATTAAAAATTCTCAACAACGCTATCTTGTATCTATTTTTGGAATTACTTTCAAGTGACAAAAAATAATCAACAGCTATAGTTAAGAATTAATAACCGTCTTCCTAATTTGGATATGTTTTGCGTCATATTTCGTTGTGGAAGCTACCGTCGAAGGTTTAGATGTTAATCAATTTTAAAAATTCTTCTTTTTGTCTTGTACAACATAACCAACGAAACGGAAATTAAACAAGTTCAAATGCAGAATAATGTTTATGAGGTAATTAGCCCCGAGAAATTAGCTTTTGCCGAGCATTTTGCCTCGTAAGGGCATTGACTTTCTTGTTAAGACATGAAATGGCGAGTGTTCAATTAGAAATTAGAAATTCTGCCAATTATTTCTTAATTTCATTTATCACTTGTTAGCTACTCTGTTACTCTTCGTTATTGTGTAATAATTTAATGTAAAATTATTTCGATTAAATGTAATTTGATTCATTTGATTTGTAATTCAGTAGACGAAAGAAGTACATATGTACATAGTTGGTTGTGCAGGTAGAATAACTAACAATGTATAGTGAGATTTTGAAATGATTAAGGAAGTTGACAATTAAATCTTTTGTGATTTTTGTTACCCCATTTTCTGTAGGAGTTCATCTAGAATGCCAACAACTTCTCCCTTATTTGATTCAATCCGTAAATTCATTTTGCAATTTATTCTTCAAGGCAAAAAGACCCAGTTAAAGGATATGTCCCATTTAATTGTTCAGGTGAACTCTTTTCCTCGGTTATTACCTTCTGGTCATGTTTCAACAGGCAGGCTCCGTTACGTCGCATTCAGAGCGACATGACGCTTTAGGGATAATATAATGCTTTAATACTGTCTGACTAATATCGTCTTCGATGAGTGATTCTGAATAACGTTCACTTCCGAGTGAACTGCAATAAATTGTGGACCATCAACACAATAACAGTCTGTAGGGTGAATTATGTTATCAAATCAGGACGTGTCTATTTATAGTCGAGTCGAGTCGAGTTGAAGTGTACTCTTGACTGTAACTGGGAGGCATGGACATGGACTTCCTTCATTTTCATCTTCCCTCATTTTGAGCATGACATTCATGCATGTTTGAAAATTATCGATTCTGGTAAAACAGCAGGCAGGGTCTTGAAGTGTTGATTCATCCAGTCAAATAATAATGGCTGTGGCAATGTGTCCCAACCACTTCGTAAAGGATCAGTGAATTTTTATGTTGGGGGAAAGATATTTTCTTAATCATAATATATTTTTACACATAAAGAATGACTCAGGTATTTGTGACGAAGCTCTTCCTTTGGTGATTCATTCCTGGGAATAAGGGAACTTCCATGAGCTCATTATATGTATTTTCCTTAATATTGTTTCTCCTTTAAATAACTAATAATTAAACATTTTCCTAATATTTCCTTTCAATATGTGACGTATTCATTCTTTCATAAATGATACATAAATAAACATAAAATCATAATTATCTGTTTGAACGTCTCTTATGAATGTAACCCGAACCTTGGATGAATTTATTTTATCAAATTTCATACGAATAATTTTTGCAAATGTTGTAACCACGACAACGGGACAAATAATATACATATTTCACCTTGAGATAAATTTAGAGATATTCTTGATTTGACTGTAGTCTAGGAGAATAATAACTTGGATATAAATTATGTAGTGAATTCTAAGTAAAATTATTGAATGAATGTAATGTTACTAAAGAAAAGTATCTTATCTATCTTGATATTCATCAACTTACTAGATATTCAACGCACTAGCAATTTATATGAAAACTTTAAAAACCTGAACCTGAGCAATGACCTTTTCATGGAACCAACAAAACAGGAACCAAAAGTAAACAACCGCAATGTACATCAATCAAGTCTTTCTCCAACATTTCATTTGAGGAGTGATTGTCTCATTAAGTGGGGGGAAAGTTTTCTTTTGCAGCAAAAAAAATTTTCCGCTTTTCCCTTTAGCAGCAGTTTCACATTTATCCCTTTTATCTGTAACTTGTTGGATAACATGAATGGAAAACGCAAATCTACTTTCTGACTCTTCTCCTAATAAACAGGCAAACCAAAATCACATTTACGACGTTATCATTATCATCATGAGCTTGAAATAAAAAAAAGTTAGGGAAAATAAGGAAAACTCAACGTTCATCAAGATGAAGGAAAGAAAATCCAAGATCCAACATCCACCCTTTCATTTTGATAGGCACAAAGTGTGTTGAGCTTTTTCCGTAAGTGTAATAAACACAAGATACACATAAAAAGGTTAATGCTCTACCTACCTACCTTCAAGGATTCTCTGGGACAAGTGGAACGAAGTGTGTATAACATAAGGACATGATGACATGAAGTAGAACGAGTCGACAACGAGGTGGGATCCTTTCAGTTCTCTGTGCAACCAAAGAAAAGATACCAGGGTAAACAAGGCATAAAGCGAAATTAAGGAAAAACAGCGAAAATGTGGAAAATCTCAAGTTTTTCATCGATTTTTACCGAATCTAGGCACACAGTTTTACCGAAAAACTCTGCAGATGTGAGAGAATTTAATGCGGGTTAAAGTGTTCGTTTGAATGATTCCAATTGATGGGGTAAATTGGGGGGTAGTTTGGGGTTAAATGAAATATTGGCTTTGTTGGAATAGAGTGGAATTGAAAATGAAAATCAAGAGAAAAACAAACTGGAACAGAGTACAAAGGATCTTTTTGAAAAATCCTTTTTAACGATTCAATAATTATGACGTATGGATAAAATCTGATAAAGGACAAAAACGAGGTCTTCGTAAATGCCATCTCTTAAAGGTTAATGCCCCAATTTATTTGCGCGCGCGAACAAAAGCTCCATTTCATTGTAAGACAACAAGGGATTTGTGGAAAACAATTCGGGAAAATGGGCGTGTTTGTCTTGAATTTCCTTTACTTTAAATGAAGGAAAATCCTATCACAAATCCTCAAACTGTCAAAACATTCGAAACGTTACTAACTTCAGCACTGAAATGGGTCGTTGTCCGTGGCATGTCCTTTTTTCTGTTCTGTTTTGTTTTCGTAATACTGCTGCCTACATTGTTTACGGTTTGTTTACAGCGGTTCACAACTTTGAAAAAATTTTTCCCTATTTTCCACTTATTTTCCTTCATTGTTTTTAACAATTTTGGATTGTACACTTTTTGGATCATCGTATTATTGGAATTGTGCCAAAAAATAAACGGAAAAACCTTTTTTCATTTGAGTTATTTTTGTGATGAAAAGATTTAAATAATACGTAGTTGACATTTAAATTAAAATATGAGAGAAAATGATTTGAATTTTCATAATTATAGCGTCATGAATCGATTCATTTTGATTTGTTTACAAAGAATTTCTTGAAAATGTAAACAAATGATTTCATACAAATCTACTGAAATTACGTAAAACAGTTTAAATCATTCAATGCAATAAAGAACAATTTGCGTCATTTTCATTACTATTCAAACAGAAATTGTTTATAGACACATTGAGCAGTGTTTTTTCGGCAAAACATAATTGTTCTAGTCGATTTCGACATTTGCATTTCTGAAAAAATTCAAGAAAATCAATTATGACTTGCTTCGGTGTTTGCTTGTGCTACCAAATACGAAGCAGATGTTATTCGATTCGTGTTAATTTTTGATGAAAGTTCTTCGTGGAACTGGTTAACTAAATAAACCGAGAATCAAAGAACTGATCATTGGGGTAATGCAAATCAATATTTGTCGTTGATTGTTTGGTTTTGTAATTGGAATATAGTACCTTGAACTTTAAAAGGAGAGTTCCTTCTTTGATATACAAAAAATCCTCATGCAAATGTGTTCATTTCCGTCTCGAGGAAATTGTGTCACATTCAAAAACATTTCTTCCTCTATACCACTTTGATTGTTGACTTCCGCTTCACAACAGGAATCGAAAATTTCGACTTTTCATACAGTTTTCCTTATGTTCTCCTAAGATATTTCTTTTCGCCAAATCACGATATCATATAACGTGAAATATCCTGTAACCAACTTGCCACACCTAACTGGAATGGGATTTCCTTAAGTGGAACACAATTATCCTTCCATATAAATAAAACTACAGAGTGTTCATATGGGACCATATAAACTGGAATATCTATGTATAACAAAACAAATAATTTTCCGCAGGTGTTCCCTTTTGACCTATTTTCTGAATTCAAAATGCACGGTTCCAGGTTATGATGTTACTTGGCCAATGTAAAGAAAAATTACGGGAAAATTGTCCACGACACAACTTCAACTTCCCTCACAAATGTCCTCGTCCCTGATTTTGCATTATTTAAGGGTAATCTTGAGTTGAAAAAAGGGTTGATTTTATTATGAAAATGTAAAACTTTGTTAGTCATTTGTAAATTGTAGTTTCTGAATGTTCTGTACTAACACATTATAAAACTTTTGAAATTTTATTAATAATAGTATCATCGCAGACACAATGAGCATTGATCATAACAATAACCACAAACTTAACACTTCACTAACTTGCCATGAAACATGATCTGGTCCTGCTTGACTGAAGATAATTAACATTTTTGAGAATAGTCCATTACCTTGGGTATAGTTATATGTGTCAGTCACAAATAGCTTGTCCAGGCTTATTGTCAACAATATATTTGTTCATGAAAATCTGATACAATTCCATTCAATTCCGCAACAGTCATCAACGAAAATGTCATCTGATATGTTGTGTCGCCTGAAAATAATTGAATTGTACTTGACACTACATCTCTTGTAATTGTATCTTCTTTAGTATATAAGAAATGAACAGTTATAAAATATCAAGTAATATCATGCTATTATTAACTGTTTTCTTCTGTTTTTCTTATACTTACAGAGAGCTTAGCCGGATTAGATAAAGTGCTATCATCGCCTACACCTCATAATTTCGCATCATCGAAATTTTTGCAACTTGAATAGTCTGAATTCGATATTTGATTTTGTATTCAAATTCAAAATATCACATCCTTAATTTTTAAATATAGTAATGACGTAAGTATTTATGGTAATATATCATTTGCATGTACTATAAAATATTGATTTTTTCAATTAATTCTTGAATGTCTCTACGTATCATAAAAATGCCATCACGATTCATTGTCTTGGAATTTTCTACTTCAAGAAAATTTTATTGCCTTGCCTTGAAAATTTCTCGACAAAGGAAAAGTTGGATGATGTTGAAAAGACATGAAAAGGAAGTAATGCTCGTTTTCCACTTCTACTTGACGAACTTTTAAAGCATTCCTATCAAAATCCGAGCATGAGAGGTATCCTTTAGAGCATCCGTATCTCGTTTATATAAGCTAGTTTATATCCCGTTATGAATACGCTCTTCACTTGATATCATATTGCCTCTTGATGTTGTTTCAAAGCGTCATGTGATGTGAATAGGCTGTGAGTGATATATCACAAGTGTAGATTCTTGTATTACAATTCGTGAAACAGAAGGGATCAAATTTGATGTGCTTTTCACTTCTATCGAAATTTTGGAAAGAGCAATACGCTGAAATATGAAGTTAATTGGTTCCCTTGGCTCACGTCGAAGCAATGTTTCAAAAAACTGGTCATTTTATTCCCATGTTTTGAAGGAAAGGGTGTTTGAGAAAAATATTACATGACAATGTTGATGTAACAGAATAATTGTCATCGTGAAACTGAATCACTGTACAAACACAAATGGTATACAAAACAGGAAGTTGAGAATGCTCTCAGCAATCCTTTAAACGTCATTGTGTTTTATAATATTGACTAACCTACATTTGTAAAGTACTATAATCTGAAGAAAAAAAAAAACACAATTCGCTGTATATTTCCTCCTATTTGTTGTTAAAATGCTTTAATCCATCACAAACAATGATTAACAAAACATTCACTGAAATCAAAATCCATTGAATTTGTAATTATGTAAGAGAAAATCTCGAGCAAATACTGACTGAGACTTGAATAGCACGTTCCATAATCCGAGGCAATGAGTACCAAAGCCGATCATAATGTACGCGTAAAAATGACGTACTTCAGATCTATCATAGAAGCTTCATATATACCTCAAGAGAAGAGTAACCGTTCAAAGTGCAGTTGAAGTAGAAACCCCATTGCATTGAGATTGAAGAGTTATTGGGTGAGGAATAACCGACGACTTATATGGTACTTACACAGTACAGAACAGTGAAAGTCGGTAAGTGTCTCGTGATATCGTTTTCCGCAAATTACCTTGCATGCGACAATTTGCAGTTCATTTGCCTTGAATGGTCGAGAAGAATTTTTCATTTCAAAGTACTTCCTCCTCATTCAAAAAACACGAACGATTGATTTGAATTATAAAAATATTAAAAAGCATTTGATGACCTACAATTCATTCAGTAGCTAAATGTTGTAAAGTTTAATTACTTTTAAACAAAATTATATGTCTAACTTCCCCCGTGGATAGAGGCTAATTTAATTGAGAGAAGAGAAATACTGCACAAAGTACAGGTAAAATGAGAATTGTGGAAGTTATAGAGACAATGAGTAGCGGAGCCTAGTTTTTAATAAGTGAGTGAATGACACTAATTAACCCCTAAAGCATTCAACGGGTTAACAAAACATATAAGCTCATTGGGTTATGGGAATGAAAATCCAGGGCGTGGCTGGATATTCGTGCTGGTGCATCCTTATGATTTCTATTTACTTTCTTTTCCTATTTCTATGTTCCCTTGTTTCATCGAGCCATGTATATCGTCATACTATAAAATGACATACACTATACACAATTTTATCTGATGGCTTCACTTCTGACATCAACTACAACAATTCCATAGAAATGTGAAATACAGGTGCCATCGAACCCAGGACTACTGGCATAAAATTCCTTAATTCCTTGTGTGACTGGGAATTCTCTGCAGACGGAAAACTCGTTTATTTTCATCAGTTATTTGGCTTACGATGTTGTTCTATGCCGTAAGGGTGGAAAACTCTACAGCGATAAAACGATGTCCTACTTCTACTTGTGATAGTTTTATTGGATAGAGTTCTCACTACTAGGCTTGTGCTGTGCAGTCACACAACGACTAATAACAATGAAGTCATTTCTTAGCCTGCATTTCTTGAGGACCTACAGAACAATAGTTCTTCACTGGACTTTAAGCGAAATTCTATGGAATTGTGGACGAGAATTCAATGTGGCCTTTTCCAAGGCGGTTTTTCCTGGATCTGTAAAATTAACAAGCAAAACCTTTAAATCACCTTCTATTGGAGAGTATAGTTTGCTGGTGGTCTGCTTGAAGACGCGATATTTTATGGATGAAATTGTCTGGATTCTAGTAATATTTTAAGGAGTTGAAAGGAAGCAGATATCTAAACTGGATAAATTGCAGAACCTGCAGATAATTTAGGAAATTCATGGTAACAGTTTTATGTGAAATTTGTGCAAATTTTCCTTGGTCTGGAAAACCATTGCAGCTTCACATCGTCTATAAAACTCAAATTTCTTTGCTTCAATAAACATGAACTCGGGTTAGATTCAATTGTATCAAACTTTAAATTTTGAAGTGGCGCCAGCAATTAATGAAACCTTAATTAGTGATTTCAAAATTTCCGTTTAATTTTTGAGTTTTAGTTTCTCAACAATCGGTTATCTGATTAAGCACATGCTTCATGATGTTGTTTTTGTCTTACAAGAATGTAGGTCATGAAACTTAAACCAAATTTCCTCCAGGATTCATATCATTTTCTTCAGTTTGTCTTATGATCAATTTGTTTCGTTTCTAGGTTAAATCAACAATTTATGTAGAATTTCACTTTTCGCTCATGCAGAACTTGATTTCCTTAGCCGCAAGGTTTGGTTTAGTTCAGCGGTGATAACCTCCTTCTTCCTTGATTCGTGTCCATTAAGTGTATACGTTTTGAGTTAGAGAATTTTGCTTACCAAGGAAATCGATGTGAAACATAAAATCATAAAAGTACCATTTAATATAATATGTTTTTGAAATATCCAATACCATATTTTAATAACTGATTTTATAACATTTCATAAATGAGGCTTGCAAAATCACGTTTCCTTCATGTGTAGTCTGACTAACCCAATTAGAGACGTCAGCATATTCAAAAATTTGCTTACAAATCTACTTGTGTACAGGTTTCTGAGTAGATAAGGGCAATGTGCTGTCGTAAGCAACATTTTCCTGAATTCAAAATTTTGCTGTTAAAAATATAAAGAGAATATTCAGTGTCCAACCTCAAGAAATCAAGAATGAAGACTTGTCTTATCAATTTCATTCTTCAGACATTCTTAAGGTATACCTACTATATAGTGACCAATTATCCTACAACGAAATGTTTCACAAAGAATATTTTTGCGTCGTTTCATAAAAAGTAGCAAATAATTAATAATCTACAAGCATCGTCAACCAATCCATTATTCAATATCTAATGGTGTATCGATTATCACTAACTTCCCTACGTGGTTACATCTGCTTTGTATATAACTTATCAATTAATTGAAATCAATAATTCATCAAAAAATGTTTGCTGACGATACTGAATTGAATTCTAGAACTGTCACGGAATTTCGAATGACTTATTGATATTATGTTTTGTATAAAAACTGGAAAACTTTTGATATTTCTACAATCATGCATGTGCAACTTTTGATAAAGTTTAAGCTCACAATACGTCGGAAGTAGCACAGTACAATCATTGTTGTGTAGGAAGTGTGAAAGTACCGATAAATTTTCATTACTTTTAAAACATGCAATAATAACTAATATGACTCTGCAAGTATGTATCTCAAGTACTTAAAGTGTAAGTTGTCAACAGGTTATTTGGGAATTCCTCAACTCAAGGACATTTCTATATCGGGTCAAAGACAAACTTTCGTCATTTAACATTTCTTGATGTTATTTTGAGGCATATTTTCTTAGCTGATATCTAAAATGCATATGTTTCCATCCCACACACGAAAGTGTTATTTTGAGAACGTTTCCGTTGTTATGTTGGAAAACTTTTGATTTTATTTCTTCATGAGCTATACAAGTTTGCCATAAATCCCCGTTCGGTTGAGTTTTTGTCTCCACAGCAGAAACAGCTCAAATGAGCTACTGATAAGAAACGATAAAATATTTATGGAAATTTTGAACTTGTGAAAGAATAGTTTGTTTCGTTCGGTCTTTTAACAAATACAGAACCGTTTAATTGTTCTAAATGTTCTTTCAAGCTTTAACGTTTAAATAACAGTTTCGAAGTTTGATTATTGTAAAAGAGGACAACGTTTTGTGAGTGAAGTTAAAATAAAGTTTCCTGATGAGACGTAACAAGAAGAAAGAAAATTCCGATTGTACAAGACAAAGGCAGAGTCTTTATTATGGATACGTCGAAGACCCGGAACGTCCTGAAAGGATTTCCTCATTTCCGCATTTTCAACCGAACGAAGAGCGCTTAGATACATTTTCTTCCGAAGCTTCTTTAGCAGAAACTCGTATCAATGAGATAATCACAAACAATCCCTCACATGACCATCACTACTGTTCTATACCAGAACTGAATGCAGAATTGGCAAATTCCAGCGAATCTTTTCCATCTTTTCTAGGAAGTTTTAATCTACGAAATGGAAATAATGGAGTTGACTACCGTAAATCAACCATTGATACATTCCAGAAATTCCGAAATAGTACAGTTTGGAGAGAACTATGGGATTGTTGGTATGGTTTCCCTAGAAAATAAATTGAAACTATTGTAATTGAAGCTTTTCTTATCAAATTTACGCCTCCCCCGCGTTTCAAATCGCATACTTTGGTTATCAGTTGTACTTCATTTAAATAGGGTAATTTTATTTGTGACCGATGGATATTACTTTACATCAAAAAATAATCCTTAATAAATTGAACTTGTCGTAATTAAACGGAGGGAATTTTGGGCTTTTGGTTGATTTTACATTAGATGAAACCTTTAAGTAACACTACCCATACCTAATAGTGGATATTATAAAACAAGATGGGTATAATAAAAATTAGACCATCTGTGATGTATTATCGTCTAGGCAGTTGCTACTTCAAGTAGCCTCACTTTACTATCATCAATAATATTAAATAGTTTTCACAATTATATTAAATTATTCTTTAATACTTTAATAGTATTGTAAAATGAAATCATAATTCAAAACAATAACTTTATCCTGATTCCTGAATTACGAATTCAAGAATATTTTGTAAGTGCTGTTAGTTAAGTAAATGTTTTAATAGAGATATGTGTATGGTAATATCCTCAACTGCATTACAGATTTTTCAAGGAAGTGCATATACATAGTTGCATATAACAAAAATTTATGCAGAAAATTTGCACAATTTACCTTGTAGCTGTCAACAACTGAATAATATTAGAAAGCAGTGGATATAAATATTTACTGTAGTTGGTGAACAATGTTTCAAGAAAATAAGTAAAGTTGTGTTCAGGAATCAAGAGATTAAATCCCTTGAATATTTTTTAAAGCCATTATTACACTTGATTCTGTCACTACAGTTAACAAAATAAATGGTTGGATAGAATAGATATCCTCCTTCAATTTAAAACTAAACCATAAGTTAGATAATTCGATCGAAAGTCAGCAACGAAATTGTATACAAAATAAAAATCTGCTCTACAAAGTTGATATAGTAACAATCTAATCTACAATCTCAGTGTGACTTCCTGCTAAAACTCAATTTCTCTATTGCTTCCTGAATGCGAGAATATATGCTCAAACTTAAATTGAGTTTAGAATAGTCAATGTGAAAATACAATACACTTTTCATGTTTCATATTAACCGTGAACATGCTAAGAATAAGAAAAATCGGATAAACTATAGAAAATCTATTCTTGAAAACTGTTTTAGAGTTTAATTGTGTGAAGAGTGCCTCAAGCTCAATAGGGTTTTGCACAATTCACTTTATGTACAATGAAATACCATTTTCTGTTTTGTTAACATCTTGAAATTTTCCTTATAACTAGTTCCTGTACAAAGTTTATTATCCATAACACCAATCCTGTTGAAAAAGCATTTTTTCCAGTTGAAAATAAAATTTCTAATGTTTTTCTGTTATCACCAACTACTTCTTTCTTAAATGGAAATTCCTTGAAGATTACTCACCAAACACGTCAATGGAATTTCTTAAGAACACGACATTCCTTGTGAAAGCAATAATTTTGAAATACTTCTACACAAGTTCAAGGAAACGGAAATGGAATCTTGTAAAGTAGTGGAGCAGAATTTGATGTTATGTGGATTCTTCCATAGCTCCAGAGTTCAAAGTGTTGATCCATTTCTTTGTGAGTCATCATTCGTCGTGGTTCAGATTTCTATCTTTATTTTCCAATCAACAATTTTTGGTAGTCTTCCAAATTGTAACCTCGAGGGCATTTCGTGTCCAGTTTATATTGCTAGAACCAACTGAATGTCATTCATAAAAAACCAGTCGTGACCAACGCAATAAAATTAATGTTATTAAATGACGACTATTGAACCTGTTAATATTTTCTTAATCGTAAATTGTTAACTATATTATAAAGAAGAAAATAATATACAATATATCGTTTTTCTTTCTATTCTAGTGAACAAAGTATTATAGGCGCTAGGGCCTCTGTGATGTTATATGATGATGCCCAGAAGAAATGGGTACCATCAGGTACTTCAACCGGTCTTAGCAAAGTTCAGATATTTCACCATCAACAGAATAACACATTTCGGGTTGTTGGAAGAAAACTACAAGATCATGAAGTCGTAATTAATTGTTCTATAGTGAAGGGATTAAAATATAATCAAGCAACAGCCACATTCCATCAATGGAGAGATTCAAAGTTTGTCTATGGTTTAAATTTTTCAACTCAGCAGGATGCAGAAGGATTTGCAAGAGCAATGATGCATGCACTAGAGGTAAAAAGAAATAAATAATTCTTCTTAAAACTATATTTAACTAAAATAAATTTTAAAAGGTTTTGAGTGGTCGCGCAATACTTCCCACAGGGCCACAGCTTCCAACAAATGGCAATGCATACCAAGAAGAAGATATGGGTTATCGAACTATGACCAGAGAAGATGCAGCGATATTGCAGCAACAACAGCAAATGACTGGACCAGTTGCACCCTCACCACAAACTCCAACTTCCCAAAGCAGTCAAAACATACCACAGAGCCCACCGACACCGCAAGGACACCATAGAACAAGCAGGTAATCATTTATATTTGTTTAAATGTTATTATGCATGTGCATTATTACAAAAAAATCATGAAGTAATTTTAGTAATTTTTCTAGTGCACCACCTGCGCCACAACCACCTCCAATGTCGATGCCACCACAAATGTATGCCCAAGCAGGTGGAGGAAGTGTACCCTTACAACAACCACAGCAGCAGCAACAGCAACAACCGCCACAGCAGCAACAAACGTCTCAACAACTAATGCAGTATCATCCACAACAAACAACAAATCAACATCATCCTAGTTTTTCTCAACCGGTGAATAATAATAATTATACAAATCAGGTAAATGTCAATTAGGCGCATCATAAACCATAATTTTTGTTTATTTTATACGATTCTTCATGTATACATATGTAGTTGCAACATTTGCTAGATACATAAGTTTCATTTTCATTTACACATTTCTCTTTGGTTTTCCGCATCTTCCGCTTCTTAGTATCAGCAGCCAATATACGTGTCATCTAGTTCTAATCAAAGCCTAAATCAGCAGTTACAACAAGCACCCCAACCTCCACCGCATCAAAATGGCCCAATATACGTTTCATCATCAGCACAAGGAATTCCATCATCAGCTAGTTCAAATAGCGTTGTATATGCTAGCCAACAGCAAACACAAGTTCAGCCAATTCAACAACAAAATGTAGTTTCACAATATGGTCAAACAAATGGACCTACGGCAACAAATAGCGAAACAACACAATACGGTCAAATTCCAATGGCACCACCTATGTTAAGTGGTCCTGGTAATAGTGTTCCTATTCCACCTGCTGGACCGATAATCCGAGCTGTATCATCAGCTCCACAAGCACCTCCACCACCGCCATTATTTGGAGGACCAACCTTTGCTGGTACACCATCTCAACCCTCAGCACCTCCTGCACAACCACCTGCACCACCATCGGTAGGCGTTGGTGCTGGTGCACCTCCACCACCACCACCTCCACCAATGGGAGGTTTGGGTATGAAAAAGGAGGAAAGTGGTACCATGGATATGAGTTCACTTGCTGCGCAATTACAGAACGCTAGACTTAAGAGAAATAATAAGGTAAGTTTATAGTATTAAATCTTAAAATTGCACGAGTTAACAATTTTATCGTTATCGTTTTAGACAACACCACCTCCAGCTGAGAATAGTGGTAGTAGCACTTCAAGTGGAGGAAGTGGAAATTACGGAACAATTGGACGAACTTCGAAAGGAATGGCTTCTATGATGGATGAAATGGCAAAAACATTGGCACGACGCCGAGCACAAGCGGAAAAGAAAGAAGTGATTATATCCTAATGATATAAAATATCTTATATCCATTATCATATATATTTTTACAGCCTGAACCAGCAGAAGAAAATCAAGGAAGACAACGTCCATGGGAAAAATCAAATACACTCCCACATAAACTAGGAGCTGGCTCTAGTGGGAATACAAATTCTGGTAGCAATGCAAATGCAAATAGTGGAAGTGAATCTCCACGTCCTATGCGTAAACGCTATGGTAGTGCCAGTGAAGAAACAATTCTTAAGGTAAACACCACAAATCATAACCATTGCTTACCTGAAAACTTATTATCTCATTATTCATTGTAGCAAGTCAATGGAGAAGGTTTGTCTTTAGCACTATCCGCTGATTTGGACAGTTTAAAAGCAGAAATAGTGCGAGAGATAAGATTTGAATTGCAAAAAACCAAACAGGAAATTATAGATGGTAAGAATTTAAATAAATAAATATTAAACTATAAAATATTTTATCGTTTCTTCTCTTCCAGCTATTAAAGCGGAATTTAATAGAAGGTAAGGAAAATATTAAGGATAAGTTCAGAGATAAACGACATTTACCTGGGCGTAAATGAGTGAAATTCCATAGACCGGAAAGACAGCGGTAGTGTCAAAGATTTATATATAAATAATATATACAAATAAATACTATTTAAACTTGAAGTAAATATGAAAAACTGATGAAATAATTGATTAAATAAAAATAAGTAACATTACTATTAAAGCAAAAAAGGAAAAAAATTGAAAAATACAACCAAAATTAAAGCTAATTGTAATCGTAAAGATTGTATGTGTTTATGCACATAACAATAAATAAAACTTACTGAAATCCATGCAGTAGATTAAATAAAATAAAAACAGCTAAATTCAATAGTATGTTGTAGCAGTTTTAATGCAGATAAAACGAAAACGATAATAATAAATCTTGGTTGAATCTAGATATAGGCTTATTTAAAAATAACAGACATGTTAAGAAACTATTTATTTTGAACAATAAAAATATGATTAATTTTTGTGTAAAGTGAAAGCGCAAATAGAAATTAAATAATACATAATTGCATAGAAATGAACATGTTCCCTAATAAAAGCAAAAGTTATTATTTTGTTTTTATTTTAAGTTTTGAGTATCCGTTAAAAACAAAATGAAACTTAAATGCCAATAAATGTAGTTTGTGTACTATAATCACGTAGATTTTTTTAACAAATTTTTCAGTCAATCCTTAAAAACAAATTTGTAGTTTGAATACTTTACTTTTTGCCTTGTGTTTTTGTAGATCTCAAAACTTAAATAAAAAGCAAATAGAATACGTACGGCAAGTTAAATCAAAATGAATGAAGAAAATTATAAAAAGTATATAAGTATTGATAGAATTTTTTTATTTTTCATATATTATATTAAACAAAAAATTTTGTTTAGAATTTTTTAATTAGTTTTTTGACAAAAACGTGCGCAAAAACGACAAAAAAAAAGTTTATACATATAAATAAATTATAAATTACTATATACATAATTATTATTAAAATGAAACCGTTGTAGAAATATCGAAACTTTTTTATTGAAATGAAAATACAAATATAATACATATATAAATAAATAATTTTAAACTTAACCATTTAATCGTAAGGAATAAACATATACAAAAATAAATAAATACATGTGTATATCATATTGATTACTTTTGTTAAGAATATATTAATATGGATGAAACAAAAACTAGTTCTTGTTTAATCAATTGAAATATTAAAACTCCGAACATATGTATAGTTTATTTTAACTTAACATTCTATGATCCTTTGAACTATTATTGAACAAATTGAAATGATTGTTATAGAACAAGTTTGACGCTTTGCAATGCATTATACTGTAATTCTGGCGAGCAAGATATAATGGGTTATACTAGTTTTATCCCCTTTTACCAATTTACATATTGTATTTGTCATAAAAATTTACTAGTTAACACTATTGATAGATTCACATGATTTAGTAAAACTTCATAAAGTAGAAAATTATTTCTTCCGGCCTACATATTGTTGCCATTTAAAATCAACTTGTACCTTCAGATAAGTTTCAATAAAGGAAACCCATGATATTCTGTTCGCAAGATAATATTTTCTGTAGCTATTTTTGAATTACCGCTAGTGCTTCCTTATTTTGCAATTATTATCATTGAAAGCGCATAGCTTAGAGATTAGAGTAGTTATATTGGAAGATCATGAATTCAAATGTCCAAATATTAAGGTTTTTGTATACATTCCGGGGAGTTCTTGTCTAAAACGAAAAAATTAATAGAACCTCCAAATTTGCGTGGTCCAAATTATTACTCGATAACTGAATAGAAATATTATTTTGCCTGTTTTTGTTCGTTTTGCCTTCATTGTAGTTATGTTTTAAGAATCGTAACTATTAGATTGTATGCGCTGATGTGTAATTGGTTGGAATATGTTTCTAGTTTTGAATTGTGATACTTCTGGGGATATTGGACCAATAACTTTTTGATTTTAAACAAAATTTACAATTAAATTTATTTAAATTTTACTGAATACTTAAAGATGAATATCAATATAAATCTCCTGCTATGCGCATCTGATCAGAACCCTTTAATGAATTCTTCATAAATTTATTTACCTGATGAACGCTATGCACTGGACAAAGAATTGCAAATAGTATTAAATTTTTTCGGATTACTAAAACTTTGTTCAAATTGTATTTTCTCGAATGGTGTAACTATATAATTTATCTTGGAAAATGAATGTTTAGTTTTCACAATTTTTACACATATTGAAGAAAAAGTTAATTTTTCGTTTCGACTCATTTAATTTAAGATTTTATAGTTCTAAACTTTTTTACTTTAGAAAAATTAAGTAAAATAATTAGGAAATATGTTTTGTGATAAAATTTAAACAACATAATACTAAAATATGTATTAACATGAATATTGCTAACGTATCCAATAATGAAATACGAGTACATTCATATATGATGAAATTCCCTAATGACATGAGAATAAATTATAAGCGAAAATTTATGAACATGTTCCCGGTATTTTACAGAATGTATATTTGTATTTTAAAGATATTGCTTTTAAGTAGTTAATCGGAATTTTCGATGAAATTATCATAGTATTTATAAATTATTTTCTTAACTCCAATTCAGAGCGTAAATGTTACAGAATTTTAATGATTGCATCTTCAGTGTTCGTTTTGTTTATTAAATGAGTTTGATTTTAAATAAATTAATTTTCAGTAAATCGTCAACTAAGTTAATATTGTTTAATGAAGGAATAGTAATTGATTTTAAATTTTTAACATTCATTGATTTCTGATTAAACTTAAAAGCAACATATCGAATATTTTACATATTATATACACAATAGGTAAAATTTATCTTATTGTATATTGTCTTTTGACTAAAGATTAAAATAGTTGTAATCCGATCAAAAGAAGAAAATATTATTGAATTAAAAACCTCCAATTTTATAAATGTAAATGATTTACATCTATTTGGGAAGAAACACACAAACGGAAAATACTGCTAAAATTAAAGCTAATGTAATTATGACGAAAGGCGAAATAATCTGTATTAGATATTACTAAGAAATTAAAATTAATCTATAAAAACTCATATATGAATAACGCATTACAAAATTCAAGTTCAATGAAATTAAAAAGATAAAAATTAAAACCAAGCTGGGTCACACAGTTTATAAACTCATGAAAATATCCCGACTTGAATTAAATTGTTCAATATCTTTATAGTAGATGTTTATTTGCTAAAAAATTGAAAATGCACAGAAAATGATCGATTTTCAAAATTATTTCGTTTATGTTATGAAAAGTTATCAAACAAATTTGCAAACTTTAAACATGTACTGAAAATAATACTACATACTACGTTGGCGTTTTTACCAAACATATACGAGATATGATAAAAAAGACTTCTTTGTAATAATTGTTAATAATAAATAACTAAAATACAAATGAAACTAAATTTAGGAATTTTTAATTATAATACATTCAATGAACGTGTGAATAATAGCAAAATTTTTTGCTTACTTATTTCTATTTTATATTTTTTAAAATTAATTGAATTTATATAACGAAAAAAACGTAACAAAAAAGGATTTTATCATTTCAAGCGTATTTAATTTTAAATTTAAAAATTTTTACTTTGCTAAAAATCTTTACTACTTACTTATTGATGATAAATTAATGAGTGAAATCTCTCAACAAAACTATGTACATAAATATTATTCCAAATATAAAAGTATTTATAAATGTATCTGAAATGAGTTTTTTGAAAAATATAATGTAATCTTTACTTACTGATCATTTTATTTGATTGAATGGAGTTCAATATCTCAACACTAAATATGGTTGTATGGAAAACATACAAAACGAATTTTCTATTGAATTTTCTGCTGACTTTCATGATTCTGATGGTGTTTCCATTTTCTTCCTTCTTCAAGAGCTGCAAAAAATTGTTAAATTATCCTAATCCTATTGCAATTTCAAGAAAATCACTCCAAAAATGGTGAAAAATACTCAATTATGTTAAAAAATGAGAGTTCAAAAAAGAAAATAAATCATTAACAAACATTTAAAAGTCCCTCGAATTCATAAATCCTTAAAAAAACTTTGGAAAACGTGGAAAATCTGCTGCTTTATTCATTACGAGGACCATGTGTGGCCATGGTCTGAAGAAATTTTATCAAAATTTCAAAAGAACGCTTATTCAAAATCGACATCGAGACACTAGGCGCACAGAACCAGCAGCTGGTCGAAGTAATTCTCGTGGTAAAAGTCGTTTGCGCAGATGTTACGCAATTGAAACTAAAATGGAACATCGTGATTGGCTGTCGCACGAGAGTATATTCTCAGCCGGAGGTGGAGCCGAGATTATAAGCAAACCTAACAAATGTTTCAAATTTTCATACAAATTTTATTGATTTACCACAATTTACTTTCTGTTTCATTTGCATCAAACAATTTCCTTATCCCCTGCGTAATAATTTTAATTATTTTCAAATTTTGTCATGGAAAATTCCAACAATTCATTTATTAAATACTCTCAAACCTGACAAATGTTTAAATGTCAATCGAATCGAAACATTCGTAGGGTTTGCTTATAAATTTAGCTCCACCTCCGGCTGAGAATAAACTCTCGTGCGACAGCTAATCACAATTTACCATTTTGCTTTACATTGCGTAGCATCTGCGCAAAGTACTTTTGCCATGGGAATTGCTTCAACCAGCTGCTGATTCTGTGCGCCTAGTATCACGGAGTCGATTTTGAATAAGCGTTCTTTTGAAATTTCCTCGTAATTCGACCACGTGTTTTGGAAGGAAACGACTTTTTAAGGAATTTTGATTTTTTATTGCTTTTTGGGAGTAATTTAAAACTTTTTAAAATTTTTTTCACTTTCCTACGGCTTTTCACATATGTATGGATGAATTTTGATTTATTTCATAAATTGTTTGGGTGATTTTAAGCAGTTTTTTAGTGGATTTTTCGAAAGTGTGGATTGTTTTGCTCATAGAAATACTTACCATATATGACAAATACTACAAATCTTCATCTTCTGCGACAAGGTTAGCGAGAACTATTAAAACACTCAGTAATTTTAAATACTATTATTAATTTATTTGATTATTTAAATTACTCTAACATAAATCACACAATTTGCTCAAGAAATATGCTATGCATATACAAAATTTTTAAGGAAATTTTCAGATTTTCAAGCATTTAACTAATTTTTATAATTGACAATTCAAATTCTACTAGTTTTCAATGACACAAAGATAAATTTACAATTTCCTAATGAAAATTTGTTTTACAGTTATATGGTATGCTACAAAATTTTTAAGGAAATTTTCAGATTTTCAATTATATGACATTCGAATTCTACTAGTTTTTCATAACACAAGGATAAATTTAGAATTTGCTAAGGAAAATTTGTTTTACACTTATACAATATTCTATGCATACAAGACTTTTGAGGAATTTTTCAGATTTTCAATTATGTATATAACATTGCAATTATTCTAATAGTTTTTATAGCTTTTTTTACAAAGTTAAGAGTTAAACTTGTTTATTATGTACAATGTTTCAAATAGATTTTAAACATTAAACATTTAAATTTGAAATAAAATATTGTGAGACAACTTCTGTACATTTCATACGATTTGAAGAAAAATTCAAAATTTTTATCACTTATACAAGATGTTCGTTATTTGTCTCCCAAGACTGTTTTAAAAGTCTCCAACGTGATTCGGCATAGGGCAGCACAAATTTTCTTACGGAAAAATGTCATCGTCTCCACACAGCAATGTTTTGGGGAGTTACGTCATAATGAGTCGACGAACGTGGGGCATTTGATAGATGGGGAAGTTGTTCCATGTCTGGAAGTGGGGTGACCTAGTCCGGAGCATCAAAGAAAAGTTCCACGACTTGGAAGCCCAACCAATATGCGTGCTCCACGTGGTAAATGAATGTGTGTTTCTTTGGAGCCACTCTCTGCAAAAAGTAAAGCTAGGATTACATGATGTGGAAATGGAAATATAAATGCGAACTACATGCACTAGAAATTCGAAATTTATTAAATTTTTTCTACTATATAATTCTAAGGGAATGTAACCAATGAAACGTAAAAGGAAACAAAATAATTCTGAATTTCTTGCTCGTGTTTATTATGCTTTAAACTCTCTATAGAAAGGGAGCCACAATGCTGGCTCACTCACAATAATGGAGACGAGTGTAATTACGATAGAGGGGAGCCCCAATGCCGACTCGCTCACAGTCCATGCACACGTTGGTGTAGCAGATATAAGTGTAGATTTCAATTCATTAAATTGTGTTCGAAGGGGAGCAAACTTATCACTTGTGTTCATGTGGATGTGTTGAGTTCGATTTTCAATTCGGGGTCGGTCTCCCTTTTGCTCAATCGACTGTCACTTTTGTATCCAACTTGGCAGTCTTGTTTTTATTTTGAGCGCGTTTGAACGCGGTGCGATCTGCGAATTGGATTGGAATTGGATAAAAACGCCAAACGCCAAAAGCAAAAGCACTTGACATTTTGGTGCAAATCCTAACTGGCGATTCGTTACTATTTCTGTCGCCACCCTGTCGGTGTCGGGTTATTACCCAGTGTTTATTGTAAAGCGTTTTTCCAAGTTTTCTTTATTGTGGACTATATATTGTAGTGGAAAATAAGAAAATCATTTTTCCGATAAAATCGTGAATTCGTCTCGTTCCGTTCGCCTGCGAAAAACAAAAACAACTCAACAACCCTTAACCCTACGAACCCTTTTTCTGTCGATTGTCGCTTAGTTGTCATTTTCATTTTGCTTTGTTGATTTATATCACTGTTTACGAAAACATTCATTTTTTTGTTTGCTATTGTGTATCCAAATATGTCACGTTCAATTGTCAATATCAAGGATTATATTGTGACCTGGTGCGTCGTCGAATTGATTCACTGAAAAATACAAATAAAAATTATGTTATATTATATTCCAACTTAGATTAACAATTTGGTTGTAGTTGAAGCAATTCAGTTTGTTATTTATTTTTGGTTTTTGTACACATATTTCCATGACACCACGGTCAAAAGGGTAGAGAACCCCAACTCCGTAATTGAGTAATGAAAGTTTTTGTGTAGAAAAATAATTTCGAATTTTTAATTCGAAAGAATTAATATAAAATAAATAATTGTTTTCTTCTTAAAGTTTTTGAATTAATAAGAAAAGCAGAATTTCACAGACATTACGAAAATATTGTGATTTGTGTTTAGTTGTATAAATTATTGTGATTTAATTAAACATTTTCACTGAGAAGTTTGCCTTAAATTAAAAAACGAGTGAGTTTACCAGTGTTTTAATGATCAAAAGTTTATAATAGTTTTAGCTTTGTAGAAAGTGGATATGTTTTGGATATAAATATTTTGTTATATTCATGTTTAAAATTATTTTACAACATAAAGTATGTATAACTGTTAAAATTAATTGATTTACACAAATAGAAAGGTGTTAAAACGAAACAATGAAATAGAGCGAAACACGACTTTCTTCTCTATTCAATTTTGCTAGAAATGAAAATAAAATAAAATTTTTTAACTTTTCTTACCCTCATTTCTAGAAATAAGTCAATCAAGAATAGAAACCGCAACAATATAACCACCAAAACATTAATAAAACCAAATGCCAACGAATGAAATCCGAACATTTTATTCTTCCTCTTTTAATTTTTACGTGGGAATTTGAAATTTTCTGAAAATTTCAAAAATAAAATTTCATTTTAATTTAATATTTTTCAATAGTATTTTGAAATATCAAATCCAATTATTTTTATTTTACAAAATTATTATCTATCAATCAAATGAAACTGACCTAGTTCGACTTAGAACTCGTTAACCTTATTAAAACCTCAAGATATTCTTCATCTTTTGATCATCGATAGATGCGTAGAATCCTTTTACCAACAGGACGAATAACACAAAGAATAATATATGATAATTTTTTCATATTCAACCAATTAGGCTTATTTGATAAATTGAATTAAATTAACTAGACATTTCCAAACACGAAACTCCATCCAGGACTTTCCGAATAAATTTTCATTAGACCTACCCTTGTCATGCTTTAATCCCATATAATATCATTTACCTTTTGCTTTAGTCGAAACCTAATTTAATGTTTCAGGTATACCGTACTCGAAAGCAGGCATACTTATGTAAATTGAATGTTTTCGTTGAACTCTATTTTGTTAGTTGTCCAATGAACTTTGACCTGTTTAGTTAAAATATACCTACATTGATGATTGTGACCGACTGATGGTTGGAATAAAATAAACTGTACTTTAAAGAGGTGTGTTGATGTTTATTTAATAAGATTAACTTTCATTTCTTCGTAAATAACAGAGCCTTTTTCTGGTTATTGTATCAAAGTAGAAAGGTATCCTGGAATTTCGGAAGAATGTTCGTAAAGAGTTCAAATGCCACTATGCATAATATAAGAAATTTGTATCATTCTAAACGTTTTGTGCCTAATTTCACATAAATACCATGAATACCTCAAAACATTTTAATACCAAGTGGTAGAGATGATGGAGGCATTCGACTTGAAAGTCATCAAATACAATTTGAATTCTACGCGCTACAAATCAACGTTTTACACGATGTTATTGGAAAATGTTATTGATTTAACCCCATGAAAAGTCATACTTCACCATTAAAACAAATGTCATATGGATATTGTATCTTATAGTAGTTCAAACTGGTTGTCAACAAATCACGTTGCGAACGTAACATTAACTTCTAATTCCATAAAACGTTGTCAATATCAAATTACACTTATTACATGAAATTGTTATGTCTAGCAGCAGATAATCACTTCAAATTTCATATCGGATATTGATTCTAATGTATTGGAAAATGATTTACTAATAAAGTTCGTGTTGTTTTGTGATTATCTTCCCAGTAGTGCCAAATTGAAATGGTGTTATGAATATCCAATGTCGCAAACGTTTACAAGATATCTAATTGAATATCCCAATAATAGTAATTAGCAATTAGACGATTGGTTATTGGGATTATTCGATTTGTTATATTATTTTCTTCTGTGATATCTTTCGAAGCTTTCTAAAATCAGTTACATAGATTTCATTTATGAAAAATATGATCAACATGACTCAATTCTTATTTCCAACAACCTGTTTAGTCAAATCGGTTTTTATTTTAAAACAAAACCTATTACTGTTAGCATATGTTGTCAAAATGTATTTCTTAATTTTATTTTTAGTTTCAACGAAGATTTTTTGTTGTCAATTTGTTTCGTCTTGAGAAAATTGAAAATTTCAAAATCCAATTTGCTTGAAATTTTTAGTTGGTTCTGGTTGTATAGCATTTCTTTTAACTGAATTTCTAAGAAGTTGACTTGAATATTTCAAATTCCTTACCAGTTGCACAGATAGTAACTTTTACAAAATTTTGTTTTTCAAGAAAATCCTAAGCAGAATTTTGAAAATTTATTTCTTCAATGTTGAACCGAAATTCAAGACTCGTCACTTCATGATACGTATTGTCTGAGACAATAAACAAAATGTATCTACTTAAAATTTATTCTATTTATAAACAACATCCAACACGAGATGAGAAAGTAGTAAAAGTGGTTGAGTTGAGGCATTCTAATTCAACAATACAATTGAAATTTGGATTTGGATTTGGCACAAGTCTTGAGATTATACAATACAACTGGGCTCACTTCAACCTATAAATAGTCCTGCAGTGTGCTATGGAATGATTCGTTAAACACTAACCAAACGATCAGTCTATAGTTAGAGTTACTATTTCAGCAAGTTCAACAAAAATTGTGAATGCCAACTATTTGCCAAAAGAAAATAATACAACAAACAACTTGAGGTAGACTTTTTGTTTGAAATTAATTAAAAAAGGTCGTTTTAATCAAGTTCTACCTGGATCAAGATTCCCAAATGTTAGCATTTCTTTTGAGCAGGATATAATGATGGAAATTCATTAAGACATTCAACTCTTAATACTTTACCCTTTCAGTCACGTTTCAATCAATTTACGAAAGTCATTGCACTCATCCCAGACAATACTTTATGGAATTATCAATGCTGCCATTTATTCATTTGATTCTTTGAACTGATGCATTAATTAACGCATTTAAACTGGGGCTCTGTTTGCATACTTAATTTAATTTCAATTTTAAATTAACTGAAGAGATGTTTCGTCTTTCACGTAATGAGTTGCTGTGATGCTATAAGTCAAGGTTTATGTAAATTTCTCATGAATAAATCCTTTGTGGTGTCAAGCTTAAAGTAGCGATTTATTTTTTGTTCATCTAAGCGTAAATAATCCTTTTTGAAGGAATAAATTCCCTCGAAAGCGTAATTAATTATTAATGAAATAAGATTTTCAACTAGAATTCTTCAATCACTTAATAATACTATTTTAAATTAATTAAAAGGAAGAATATTTTTGACTTCAAGGCCCGCATGAGACACATACATTTTGTTCCATTAGCTGCTGTCCGAAAGATTTCTCATTGAAAGTGGTCTTGATTGACTTCAATCAATCAGGGATTTGTTCTATTTTTGTTGATAATGTGATTAATTGAATAAATTTGAAAAAACACACATTTACAGCTTTAATTCTGAAGTTATTTGACTGAGACGTCAGTACTGCAATTATGGAAATTAAAATTTTAAACAAATCAATTTTGAAAAACCAAAATCATTCAATTTGAATAATTCACCTGGGATCGTTTACTGTTCGAAACGAAAATAGTCTGACAAGGTCGTAAGCTAAAATAATTTTAAATATTTTGTTTACATTTCCTTCCTTTGAAGTCTCGTCTTAGCCAAATTGTTATTTATCACATATCTCTCGTAACAAATGACGTAATACAAGTAAACAAATTCAATTGATGACGAAATACGTGGCAAATGATTTATAAATGTTAGATAAAGAAGAATTTTATTTTCAATTAATTTTACTTTATTTTTATCAAATTGATTAGGTAAATGCGCTTCATTGAATTCGATAACGTGTCGTTTAGCTACTGATTCTTGAACTTGAAGACAATGCTAGATTCACAAAGAAAAACCTAATTTGCTTGCCAAATTCTTCTTGACCTTCACCTCAGTTGGTTGTGCTTGTTACAAGCCTTTGGAATTTCATTTGGCGATGATTTAACCTCAAGTGATCTTCTGCTGCGTTGCAAAATTGCGAAAACATTTTAGATTTGTTACCGGTTTCTTTATATATTGTCACCATATTGTTTATTAATATGAGAACATCTTAAGTCGATTCAGGGATTGCATCATGTAAAGCCCAAACTGACACAGTCTTAATGTGGGATGATTTGGTTTTGATTTTGAATCACAATCGTCTTGAGGTGTGGTGTTTTTATAGATCGTGAAGTCATCTTGATGATCGTGTACGGTTGAAAACAAATAAAACTTTTACACAAATCGACAAACAATACGGCTATTAAAATATTAACCACAGATATATAGATATACACAAGATTTCATAGTGACAACATAAGTCCTGAAGTGAAAAGTTTCAAGCAGATGTTCTGGAGATGGTTTTGATAACAAGAACCGATTGTTTTCCTTCAAAAACTTCTTGCGAAAGAGATTAGTTATCGTGAAACCCACAAAAAGTCATCATCGCTTTTTGTGTAATTAGTAAATAGTGTTATATAGGCTTCATGATTAGCAGAAGAAGATTGTTTTGTTTCCCGAGGGTTTTGCTTATACACAGAGTAATGTTCTAATGGTTATTTTGTGTAAATGTCTTACAAGATACGTAATTAAAGGCTTCAAGCAAAAACCTGCAAAATATGATAGGTTACTTTACTTCTGCTTCTGGAGGCATGCGCTACATCAAATCCATTTGTTTTTGTTTTGTAGTAACATAAATTACTATTGATTTTATTTTGCGTGGGGTTAATTATTAACTAAAGTTAGTATGAATAACTACAACAATATATGAAATTGTGCTTGTTTCCAAGTAATTGCGCGAACTTTGAACTTTTTCGCACAATTCAATCAGGGTTACTTGCAAAAGAAACAAATTTAATTTGTTTGATTAAAATTAAACATATTTAACTCTTCTGGGAAAACATTGCTAATTGAATTTACTTTCATCTACACCTTGGAACATGTTTGTGCATTTGAGAAGCACTTTATGATCTTAGCAAATCCGGTTTCAGCAATTATTTGCTAAATTTACTCAATATTACAAAACTACAAATTAAGTAGTTTTTGTTTATCACGTTTGATTACTTTTAATTATGAAACTTTGTATCATTTCATCAAGTTATTAATGGTTTAAACGTCATCGATACATTTCAAGTTGCATCGTTGTAATAACTAAATCGTAACCAACCGGAAATGGGATAGAATGAGAATAAATCCGTTCGAAATATGTACTATCATTTCCTTCCAATTTCCACGTGAAATCGAATTCTATAATACATTTAAAAATTGAGTTAAACATCGACATGAAGTGAAATGTAATTAACATTTTCTTTCACTTAAAATAGAAGGGAAAGCAATTTGCATGTGACAAAATACAATTAGGCAACCCTGAACAGTTTAATAGTTTATTAATTTTCAAAAAGTATACTCCAATAAATTCAGCTATATTTGGATATTTATGCAAGTAACGTGACAACATGAAAGTCACGTTCGGTGATATAAAATAATTTGCTAATTGAAATTGTTTCATGGAAAAGTATTAATTGCAAATCCTAATAAAAATAATAACTAAGTTACCTTGCAATGGTCGTGCACTGCTTTCTCTGGAATCTCACGAACTTCCGGATTAGATTTGTGTAAATTGGTCGAGTAAAAATCGTGAAAACTTTCAAGTTCTACCGATAAAAGGTTCCAGGAAACTTATGTCAATCAATAAATATAAAGATTAACTGAAATTCAATGGAAATCCAAATCCGATTAACAACGTTTGTCCTCTAGTTACTATTTTGAATGAGATTTCAGGCGTCAACTAATTTCGGTACAAGAATCAAGCCTTTCGTTACTTGATCCATAGGTTCAACTATTTATTATTGAAATCCCATAGATACTAGATATACTGACGACGAAAGATTGACATTCATTTCATTAAAATAATTCATACGACTAAAGATTCATGAGATAAACAATAACATTAAACATATGACAAGCACAACATGCCTAACATAAAATACGTTTGATAAAATCTGACACAAAATATTCCATTGAATGCAATTAAGACATAAAATAAAATTGTGTATGGTGAACGGAAGTGCAGGTCGATGTACTTGTTTCAATGCATTTGGTGTGTATCAGTTTCACAAAACACTTTATCACGACCTGGATCAGCCTGGGAAACACGTTTTCCTTAGTCGTAAATTACAAAACATGCACCATTGAAGTATGACACGAAAACCAGACAACCTAACATTACAGAACTGTCATTTAAATGTCATTCCTTTAACTTTAGAACGTTCAACATTAAAATGAAATTATCTTGATCAGGTAGATAATACACAATTCCGCTACTTTGTGTCATTTGAGTACGTGAAAAGTGTAATCACAACAGACGACAAGTGCTATTCAAGTTTGTGTTTGACGCGGAGAGATATTTCAATTGATTTGAATGTGATTTCCGACATGATGATAACACTCATTTCAAAGAATTAAAGAATGTAAATAAATATCTAATACATATTTGGAACTCCAAACGATTTTCCATGAAAAAATCACTTTTCCCAGAATGGATTTAATAAATCTCAGATTTGCATGAACAACCGTCAAAGGAAGGGGGATGAATCCATGTTTTTTTCGTTCGTAATAATTTCATGTTTAGCCACTACGACGTCTTGATTGAGTAATATCTACGATCTTTGGCGCCATGAGATACTTGAGACAATCCAGATTCCCTATTTAGAAATCCGTAACTTTATGACATCATCCCTTGATACGCCATAGATTTTATGACGCACTGTGATTCATTTTGGGACCGGAGGTTATTTTTGGCACACAAGCACTAAAGAATGAGGAAGTCTTAAGTTTATGTTTGGATATGACAAGATTAGAACGTGCAGTTTTGTTCCAGTTACGAAAATTCGTTTTCATGATACGTTAAACAATTTCATTTGTTTCATGATGTAATGGATCCAACTCCAGTTATGGAATCAAGTTTCTAGTAAACGAAAATATGGAATTCTTATTATTTAATTGCTCATTTGACCTACAGTCACAGATGCTGTGACGCTTTGAATTTCAACATTTTCCGACTTCATGTTAACCCTGTAAAGTGTGAATGAATTGGAAATTTTATAATATAAACCTAAAAATATCATCAGATTGTATTTGTGGGGAAGAATCTTGAGAACCCAGAGAATTAAATACTAACAGAATAATTTCAAAATTTCGATTCATAAACGCCACACTAATACCACAAACTATTTTTGAAAATTCTTAAGTTTCCCTCATTCCTAGCTCGTCTGCCAGCTTTTCCGCGATACATTTTACATTTTCATTTAAATTTAATTTTCCCAATTTTAGTTTCGATTTCTTATTTAGTTAGTTTGATTTTAGCATTCACACGGTTTAATATAATTTTTAATTGTTATTTTGTGATTTAATTTTGATTTTCCTGAGTATCACTACAGTTTTCAATTTATTTTTTAAGTATTATTTATCATATAAATTGTCAGTTTTTGTTCTTGCTTGTGGTGAAAATGTTCAAGAGTGCCTTTTTATTTTGGTATTATTATAATAACAAGCTTATTTTTGGTATCTTTGTTGTGTTTATGTGTTCAAAGTTGTCTGGGTTGCGTTTTGCTTCAGCTAGTGCTATCAATCAACCGAAAATGTTGTGATACAAGGAACGAATATAAAAATAAAACACAAATTTACATGTCTTGTTTATAAAAGTGTTGTGTATAGTAGATGTTACTGTGTAAACAGTCAGTGGAAATGTGTATAAAAAGAACACAAGGAAAATTTGGAAAGGAAAAATTATATTCCTCGGAAAATATAAATATGAAATTCATCGAATATTGTTAAAAATTCAATTTTTAAGTATATAATACAAAAACAAAACAAGTAAATTAGTTTATTCTATTATGACAAGGTTTTACATACATAAACGTATAAACTTTTCACTTCACACTCGAAGGAGTTGGGGCTAAAAATATTTGGAATTCAACGATGATTTCTGGGAAAGTTTTCTTTTCTTTTGAATTAAATTTATTTTCCATGAAGGAAAAGTGTACTTTATTGATGCAAAGAGAGAAAAATTTATTTATATACCAATACACATATTTATTATTTCGTGTGAAACTTTTTAATGATGTGTCTTTGAAGTATCACCATCATATGATGTAATTTAAGGATTTGTTCAGGACGTCCAGACAATGTAGAAAGGTTGGAAGGTGTTAGATCCTTAAAACAGATTTTTAGATTTTCATTTCCGTCACAGTAGCTGCAAGTGTGCCTGCATATCGTTAAAAATTCATGTAATAAATTTGAATTTCCTGGCTCTATTCCAATATATTTTGTAGGCAAACCACTTTAAATGCATGACTGTACATCACTTTAGTACTTACAGAATTCATTTTAAAACAGACATCATTTTAGTCATACCTTTGCTCTAAATATACGAATATTTGAACAAGATAAAAACATTAAGTAGATGTCAATAATCGATCAAACTCTCATATCTTGACAACGACGCCAGGATCTCATCCTATGGAATTCAATTATCTTGATAAGCATATGTGAATAATAGGAAATCCAATCAATTTCGAAAAAATCTCATTAATATCTTATTGAATTTCAAATAGAACGTTGTTTATATTCAACTCAGCTGATATACATCACACATCGGAGTGTTATCTGTTGAACACCTTTTCACAAAAATTCATTCAACAAGTTACTGCCACGTAATCTTGTCATTATCCATTTAGGAGACATTGTGAAGTGGTTTACATTGATATTAATCAAAATATTCTTTTTCTTCTTATTGATAAGCTGTAAAAATATGTGGAAAAATATGATTATTATTAAATTTTTATCCCTCAATTGATGATGAAATATTTCTTTGAATCAAACAGAGTGTGGTTTGTTTAATATAATTGAAACAATAAAGTTTATCCAATAAGTATTTGTTCTGACTGTTTTCCTAAGAATTAGTTCAATATTTCCGAAAATTCCGTATGACATTTTCCGGAATTCACACAGAAATGTTTGTTGTAACTTAATAAATTCTTTTTATTGCTTGATATCGACCTGCTGTTATTATTATTTGGGTTTGTGTACACATAAGGCTTAGTGGTTTCGTACTCAAGTCTCATTGATGTGTCAGAAACACCACGTACTGACATCATTAAGGAATCTTTAGTAAATTGCTAAACATCTGTTATAATAAAAACAATAAATGAAAGTTCGTGATATCTATAACGCCAAATGTTAAATTAAAATGATCAAAGAATTTCGGTGCTTGTGCTCCCAGACATGTCAATAACCAAAAGACAACCACAACACGATGCAAATAAATAAATAAATTAAATTTAAAATATAAAATATTTAACTCCACTTCTACAAAGCTTCGAAACATAACTACCAAATACAATGATAAACATCACGAATACACAATCGCTGGCGACAAAATGTTCAGAAGTTCATTGAAAGTGATAAAAATTTTTAAAGTTTTTGTTTAATTTTTAGTGATTACATCATTTTCAACAACTGAAAACAAGTAACAAAAAAGTCTTTTTTATTGAGATTTTCGACAACCTCAAGGTAGTGATCACGGCGGCCGGCTTTCACGTTTGTTGGGGAGCTCAACTGAAAAAAGCTCAAACGAATGGAGCAGTTTTTCGAATGTTGGGGAGACTAAAGCCCAGTCGAGTTTCAGCTTTGCGTCTAATAAAGTCGGTTTTCGGTATACGTGTTGACTTAACTACCTACTATTTAGTGGTTTTGTAAATAATTAAAATTTTTATTTAAATTTTTTAAAAATATTTGGGTTGTGTATTCGTGATATTAGAGGAGTGATATAAATTTAAAGTGGTTTAAAGTGTTATTAGTTCGTTTGGTTTATATATATAATTTTTTGGTTATGTTTTTATTTAAGAAATGATGTCGATCGAACTACAAAATGGATTTAGCAGATCAGATCGATGATTATATCTGCACATTCGAAGGTATTGGTGACTTAACAATGGATACATTAGCAATGTTTGTGTTTGTTTGGGCTGTGGTAGCCCTATTTTTATTATGGCTGTGTAAATTTTTGTACAATAAATATGTGAAAAAAGATCCAAATCAATCGATAAGTTCTAAAACAACATTAAGTGGTAGTGCAAGTGCAAGTAGTAATTTAGCTGTTGCTGGTAAACTTGAGCCGAAAGTTGATAAATTGAGGTTGTCAGAGCCAAGAGAGATCCATGCGAGTAAAGATGTGAAGGTAAATGGTAAGGTTATATTATAAACAATGTGTAACTTTTGCATATCTTATAGGAACTCTCCCTGAAACCTCTCGGAGCAAAGCCTGGTCTTCGAGCCATTGGAAGACAAGGTAGTGGCAGTGGTATTGGAGGTTATGTTGCACCAACTCCACCTGTTCGTAAGCGGTTAACACGTCAAAGTCCTGGTCCAGAACTACGAAAATCGCGTCATGTTGCTCCACCATCAAACGTTGTGGGACCTGAGACGGTAACGATCTAAAAGAAGTGCTAAGTTTTGGAAAACTTAAGTTTATTGACTTTCTTTCTTTCTTCTTTTTTCCTTCACAGTCATCAGTCACATGGACAAGTCAGGTCTTTCGTTGGCTCTATAGTGATCTAGTCATTGTTAATGAACTTCTCAATGGTTGGGTTCATGCCCTGAACGATACAACAGAAAGAGTTGTTGAAGATGTAAGTTAAACTATTTCATTAAATCACTTTCAAATAACTTAAAAGCTAACGTAATTTGATGCCATTTTTACACATTGTCTGCTACTATATTTCTCATGACCCCGATTAGTCACTGATTCAATGTTTTATTTTTAAACAATACTACTAAGAAACAACGGTTGATTACGTCATTGACATTGGCCTCCTCGTTCGAGTTGAACATGTTGAATATTAACTCGATCCATTTGGCAGAGTTTTCGAATATTTCCAATAACAACGTGTTCTGTAAAGCACGTGATTTGCATATGACGGTTATCTTCCGGCTTTGTAAATGATTTAGTATTTTTACCAAAGACTTTATGTAGTTTGCACAATTTCATTGTGTAACCGAATTGTTAAAACTACAAACACACTTGAACTCTTTTGTAGTTATCCACGAAAGTTTATTAAGTCAAAGGTTAAATCATTTAAATATTTTATAGAACAAACAACGCCAATGACAAAGTGCAAATAATTACTGGTAGCTACAAAGTTCAAAAACAGAAATTTAATAATGTTTTTTAATTAATTGTTTGTAATAACCAATCGTATGAAAACTAGTACTTACCACCAACAATAACAAGACCACAATGTTATTGTCTACTTGTTTGACCTGATTGTGTTCTTATTAACGAATTAAGAACCTTAAGAGATAAACTCACTGTGATAATTAAGTTTTAATTCATTATAGGAAAAAATTTTGTTATCAAAAGTCAATTACGATGAATGTAATTTAAGTTGGAAAAATATATCGGCTAGAAAGTTATAATTTGGATTTGGAGTTCACTATATTTTCAAAGGTCAAACACTATATTCTTCCACAATAGGTTCTATATCTAGTCTGTGTTATCTTATCACAGGTTATATTTGGCTCCAAAATTCTTGTGCTCCAATTGATAACATCAGTTTACTTATGAAGTGCATTCGGCACTAGGAAACTTCACCAGGTTTGGGAATTATGTAAAACCTAATATTATGTAAAACCTAATTGGGTATCAAGATATTTTTGCTATACCATAATGTGACAAATGAAGGGACATTAAAATAAAAGCATCGAAATTGTACCAGATTACCCTGTTTCCATTGATTAATTAGTTGTGTTATCAACGTATAAACAGAAATTGCCAAATATATTTCAATTGCTATTTAACATGAAGAAAGAGATATTGATTTGTATAAAAGTGCTACACAAAAAAGACAGGATAATTTGTTTAAGTCCTCCAAATGTGCTTCAAATTCAAAGGCATATTATGGTTTGCATAATCAACATTTTTGGTAGGTTCCCCGAAGGACAAATTGATTTTCTGTCCCTACCAAAACCCATAACATCGTGACATACTTCTGAGCATTGTCGTGACAAAAGGACTATAATTTTGGAGGCATGATGTCATAGCAGTGATGTAAAACGTAGAAATAAATGCTGAGGCAATAAGGAGTGGCTTCACATGTCTTCGGAATACACCGCTTTTTGTATCTTTTCCACCGGTTTTAGGGTGCGCTGCGGAGTCATTTAGCATTGTAGCTGAATATTAGAAACGTTTCAAATAAACATGAAGGGGGTGGAAATAAATTGGGGTCGTTGGGAATAAAGAACTAGCAACGGAAAGACGTAATCGTTCGCAGTAGATCATGATAAGAAATCGTGTTGTCTGAAGAAAATATGACGAAGTGACTTGTTTATTAGCGTCCCAATATAAGAAAGTTTTTATTTAAATGATCACCGTGATATATGGTAATTAACCTGGAACCCTTAAAACTTTATTTAATCAAAAAAGTCAATTTACTTCGTTTCTAACTTCTCACGAAATTATTGGGAAATAAAAGTTCAAAGTTTTTGGTATTTTGCCAAAAACTCCTTTTATTGATACATTTGCTGTACAAGAGTTTGTCCTTTGAATAAGTTCTTGTCGGCTTTATGAAAAGCCTCATAAATCTCAAAGTAAGGTTCCGATGGCGCCACAGAAATTTCATGTTCCAGACAAGCCTTGAAGAGTCGCAGCTTATTAATATGTTTTCCAAAAAAATCGAAATTAAGAATCGGATCATGCTCAAGCAAACCAGACTCCAGCTTTTGGTCTGTTCATATATGAATATGATCTTTGAAAATTGCTTGATTAATGAGGCGTTAAGAAAATTCGCTTCGACTATTTTTCAAAAACTTTTTGCAATAACATTTAAGTAGATGAGGCAATGAAGACGATGATTGAATTATGAAATTAATCAAATCATTACATATGACTCAAACAGTTAGTAATAGAGATATGAGCAAATCTTCAAATCTGCGCTTCATGTGTAAGACTAAGAAAATATGATGTCATGAGAAAGTCACTTCGACTTTGCGTTGCATTCCAATTCGCGAACAATGATCAATTTTAAAATCCATTCAATTCAAGCAGTTTATGGCTTGAGAAATCGATTTAACTCTATTATGTAGTAGAAAATAAAATATATTACTCAATTTATTAGTGAAGATATTTATTATCTACACATAACGTATTTTTGCAAGTTACTAAATCGAATAATTCCTTAATCTGTAAAGGAATCTCTAAACTATCCTCGAAAGAACAACGAGAGAAACTTGTAACTATGTAAAAGTAGTCTATTCTTATCCAGTATCAAGTACGATGAACACATTCATTGGAGTTATGTATGTCTCCCAGCTACAAGGCTATTCTCATCTTGCATCAGGTATTTTGATCATCATATCTCAAAGAACATTTCTAATTATAAACTGATGCCAATGGATTGATTTACAAGTTATTTCTAGTCCTGGTTATTCTACATCTCTAAGACAATTTCTAGAATTCCTGACCCTAGGGATTCAAGTAGATTCCGTTGCTTTGAGTTTAAAACGTGGATACGTTAGGAATTTGAATAATCATGAATAATTAAATTTAAATATTTTTTTTCCAGAGTGGAGTAGCTGTTGAAATTGTACGTGTTTTGCCTGATAGTCCACCACCGGCCTTAACTAACTTATTTTGCAACAGCACTGAAGCTGATCCTAGTGAAATGGTATGTTATATACAGTAGCTATAATGTACATCATAGAGTATAATAAATAAATTTTCAATTTTAGGTTATAACTTGTGACTGTGATGCGACTCCCATGCTCCAAGTCAAGGCAATACGCCAAAAATCTGGAAAAGTTGACACGTCTCACTACAAGGTGACCGTGTCACGGTTCCGGTCAAGATTAGCAGCACAAATGAGCTATAACACACTCAAGGGGGAAATGAAAGTGGATGGTTATCCAGATGTAAGAAAAATTAGTAATAATTAAGACATGAAGATAATTAATTATTGAATTCTAGATTCGTATCACAATGAACAGTGTTGGTGCTATTAAGCCAATGGATCATGACGAGCAACAACTCCAAGAAGTTATCAGGTTAGAAACTGATTCATTGAACTTCAGTAGCATTAATGTATTAACATATTTCTTATTTATTATTTTAGTGAAATACTTTCAAACGCTTTCCGTGAAACAATTTACCCAATTGACTTTTCAATTTATTCAACATGCCCACGTGCTGTGGAAATGGAACCACCTGAAATTCCAGTAAATTTACCAATTCATTATGATTCTTTAGCGGTGAGGGGAGAAAATATTATTTTTATGAGTTTTGGTTTTATATGTTTTTCAAAGAATAATCACAAAGTTTTGTCGATATGATGTCCTACATGGTTTGCAGAAAGCCTGCATGATGTTTCATCATTGAAAGTTTTCTCTTTAAAATTGCCTACGTTAAATGATAATTAATTTATCTTTTCAATTTGTACATACATATAATATAATTAAAGCTTAAAATTTCCTTCTTTGTCGGGAACTCATAAAATTCATATTTTTCAACTTTCGCCCCTTAACGCTCTTCTCTATCGTTACTTTAGATTTTATTTCAGTATTAAGGTATATATTTACGATGAATTCATTTAATAAGAGGTTTTGCTTCTAAAAATGAAATTGATGAAATTGATGAATGTTATTAACTGATTCGTGTTATTCAATATAAAGTACAACATGGAAAATTTGAATGCTCACAACCGTTTATCTGGATCACATATCCAAGCTGTTTCGTCTGGAAAACGTTTGCTAGTCAAAGTTGTAAAGGGTGAAGGTTTACTACAAGCAAAGGATCCATATTGTGTTGTTGAAATGGATGAACCTCCACAAAAGAATCAAACTGGAGCAAGACAAGGCACCGAACCATATTGGGACGAACATTTCCTTTTGTAAGTAATATATTGTTTTACGTAATATTAGTTAAAATATAATAAATATTTAATTTCAGTGATTTAGCAGCACAATCTGCTGAAATTCTATTCGAAGTATACGACCGACCCTCTAATCCAAATGACCCACCAAAATTCCTTGGTCTCGGATTAGTTGGAATCGATGAATTAGCTGTAGGACCAGCATCCTCACAAGTTCTGGCGCTACAACCACGTCCATATGAAACCCAAAATGTCGATGGTGCTATTATCGTTGAATTTGTATTTATCGAAGGTGCTGAAGTTCCGGCAAGTGGAAGAAGGCCATATAAATTAAAAGAAGCACTTAAAATTAGTACACCAGCAATTAATGAACATTTAAGAAAAGGTGCAGATCTTGCCGATGCTGCTATTCGTGCTCTTGAAGATGGAGCATTAACAACGAATGGACAACCTAGTAAAAGCACTGTTATTATACACAGTGTTCAAAGAGTGAGTCATCTTAATTCATATCTTGTATAGTATAAAATAGACTAAAGTCGAAACAATTTCGACTCATCTCCTGCGTTCATTGCATTCCATTAAACCCTTCTCCATGTATAGCCCATCCCATCCGGTCTTGGTCGCACATTTAACAATTAATTTTATAATTTATTAAATTATATTATTTATTTCCACCGTTATTAATTTTATTTGTATTCATTTTCCCTTTTTTGTGTTTTTATTTATAGAAAAATAACCGTACCCCGTTTAAGGTAATTTACATATCCATTTTAATTTAGTTAATTATATTTTACAATTCATTATATCCTAAGGTTTTTATAACATTTTCGTTAATTTGTTTCAGTTTTACATGTAATTAACGATATTAATGTTCATTGTTCTTTTGAGAGTTGCATTATTCTACGCAGGGCATTTAAAAAGCTTTCTATTAAAACGTAAATTGCTCGTTTTATATATGTACGTGTGCTAGCTACAATGCTTAGAATGCTATTTAACTTTTGTCGAGTAGGCAAATATTTACTACATACTTTCAATTAGGCACTGAGGGATTTTGACTCATTATAGTCAATTATATGTATTTACCAAGTAGGATTGATGTTCAAGCTAGCAATAGCTCTTCATTCTTTCGGATATCCAAGTGAAGTCTTTAGGTTTTGTAGTATGTTTCCAATAAGTCACTTTTATAAGACTTCAAGTACACTTCAAACTACATCATTTCCTTGTCAATTTTCGCCTTCGGTGTCATGCATACACGGCATAAGGATACAAGATACAAAATCCTATTCACTTCATGACAAATTCAAAAGTCCTTCACGAACTACCATTTTTATTTTCCACCAGGAAAACTGCCTAAGTCAATTCAGCTGTGGATAGCAGTTGGTATTTGGACTTCAAAACTTAGCATGATATATATTATCTACGTAGTTACAACTTCATAAAAAGGTATGTAACTTCAAAGAGTTTGTGCCCAAAGTGACATGATTTATGTCTCAAGCCTCATTGCTATAAAACACTCATTTAAAATGCACACCATTTGCAAATCTCCATCTTCAGAATTTCAAACTGTATCCCTTCAAAGTCATCATGGATTTCAATTTGTGTTCTTTATTTTTATGATCAAAAGGATAACGACTTGAGGATTTCGCGTACTAAAATGCAATTCCAAAAGGTTAAAAGTTCACATGTGTTATAATTTACCCTGAATCCAGGAAACATATACCACCAGAAGCTTATGGTTTTAGTTTTATATCAATGAAAAAAAAACAAAAAGTTTCAAAATAAAATCGAAGGAGCTTAGCTTTATACAGAAATAAAACTTTATACAGCTTTTTTCTACTATAATTTTTTGTACTCGCTAACCCGTATAACAAAACAGGTTGAACTAAATAAAGATGGTCAAATCCAAGTTAACGACAATGTGGACGCTGTAGATCCTGGGCAACTCGATAACTCAGTTACGGACATAACAGGTAGTCCAACTGATAGTTGCCCACCACACGATGCCTTTCAGACATCTGTGTCAGCGGATGTGCACAACGAGGCAAGTAATGGAATCCAAACGAGCTTCGAGGAGGGATTGGTAATTGTAAAAATTTTGTTTGATTTTTCTATTCATTTCGAAATACAGTTTTTGTTGTAAATGTTTTGCTTCAAATTAACGTTGTGTTGTCCAAATTAATTTATAAGTAATTGATATGATTCGGCAAGTGTAAATACGATTTAGTTCAAAGTGATCCTTGCCATGTACCACATAAATTATACAAAACATACTAAAACGAAAATCTTTTAGGGTGGACGACCAATGGCTCAATCTTCACCACAGAACACACTTCAACAACTTCAATATCACAATCAACCACAAAACTATAACTATCCTCATCAAACCAATGGGCATAGTGTACCACTGAATCATTCGAATAACTTAACGAACTATTCTCAGAGACAACCACCACTTTCTAGTTCAAATTCAGAAGATGATGAGCGTGGACGAAGTCGCAAGAAACGTGACTTCTTTGGTACATTGAAACGTCGTCTAGGACGATCGAAAAACCGCGCCAAGTCTGCAGATCGGGGTATGATCCCAATCAATGTTGATAATGTTCGTGGCGAAACCCGATCGATATCAGCGGATCGTGGAGTCCTAACCAATAGTTCATCAATAGGTGGTAAGTACGGTGTTATACACTTGAATACATGCTATTCATGGATGTGGTTGTAATATGATTTTTTCTTTTCTTTTCTTTTTCTTTTCTGTAAACTGCAAACTACACGACTACACACCTACACTGTAAACGTATTTTGAATTTTAATTTAAAATAAAAACTTAAAACACCAAAAATTTTTGTGCACCGCTTCTAATTATAAAATTAAAAATAATTAATGTTTATTTTGTACAATAATGTTCACATGTAACAATGTATTTATATTTACTATGTTAATGTTTCTAACGAAAAAACTGCTTGAAATGAAAACAATATTGTTGAAAAATTGGTGATGGCTTATTGTAATGTCAATAAATGTTATGTAAACGTTATGTAATGTCACTCATGTAATGTAAATCAAATTGGAAAAAAACACACGAAACGATGAACTTGTTGATGTTAAATTGTAATTGTTATACGCAAAACAAATGTACCTTCCTTTGAAATTTGTACATATATGCGTACATTGAATAGGACCGAGATTAGTTGTGCCAACACTTGATCAATCTAGACGATCCTCACTTTCAGAATCTTCAGCTATCTCAGGTTTTTCATCAGCTAGCACAAAAACATATTTACATGAAGCATCCACATTGGTACTGGAGACCATTGAGAATGGTGTTAAAAGGTAATTTTACACTTAATTCAATTAATTTATAATTAATTAAAAATTTTATTTTTTAAGGCATTTCTTAGTTCCCCTCGCAATAGCGCAACGGCCTAGATGGCGCCGTAAAGGCACCAAGCTTCATATATACAATGACCACACATTCGTCGCTAAACATTTAAGCGGGTAAATTAATTTCGAATCTAATATGAATTATAAAACTTAACCTATTAAACCATATCCTTTCAGAAGTGGACTGTGTTGCGCTATTTGCACTAAATCAATACCTAGGAGACCTGGAAAACAAGGCTATGAATGTCGTGATTGTCGATTAATATGTCACAAACAATGTCACATTCGTGCACCACAGTCCTGTCCGAATCCGACTGTTTTATCTATGGAATTGTAAGTTAATAGCAGTTAAAAGTAATAATTCATTAGAAACATAGTTGAAGTTTAGAATAGATTTAGTTATTATACAATATTATTAAGACAATTATTTTCTTTTTTCTCTCCCTGTCATATATAAAGGTCTACACTTCCTGTACTCACAGATAACCAGCTTTGAAACTAAATCAGAATAATTTATTTATATATTATTGTATTCATCTCACTAAACTTATTTCATAAAATAAATAAAGTAAATCGTCGCAAGAACTCGCGTTCGTATAAGTATAAAGATTTGCCATAAATTTAATGAGGAAAGAATTTTACAAAATAATTGAAATTTTAAGAATATTATTATAAACGAATCAATTAATTATTATAAAATTCAATTTAGCTAATGTGAAAAAAATTTTATTGATTTAAAAAATATTTAAATGTTGTTCAAAAAATTTACAAAATCGACAATAAAGCTAAGAACAAACAAAATCCACAATAAAAAATTTTAATAAGACGATTGCATCAAGTCTATGATACCTATAACCTCACAGTGGTTTCGGCGGGCTTCACATGTTAGAATAACCACAAAACAATTTCAAAGCTACAAAGGCTTAAAATATCGAAATAAAGCTAATAACATTAAAACTGGGTAAGCTGAGCTTTATGGGATTCATGTTTGTTTTTGTAAATAATACGATTTTTAATAAATCTAAATTAATTTTCTCAATGTGGTTCCAGATATAACACTAATTTTAATGAATTTTGCATTTTTAAATGTTTTTATTTGAAATTTTTAATTATTCATTAATTTTTGTGGATTCCTCAATTTAATATCAACTAATAAATTATATTAAGCCTGATTAATTAATATATCTATTATATTAACGCTGCAAATTCACATCCTTATCCTTACATTTACCAATAACAAATATTTTATATGACATGGATTTCATCGTAACAATTGCATGATACAATTAATTTAACAATAATATTTACAAACTGACGATATTCATCTTTATCTTTTCATAAATTCTAAATTTCATTATATGAAGGTGCTTTTAGGTGAATGATATTTCAAATATTTAGGCTTCTAAATGAATCCAAGCTTTTAATAGGAACGTTTTAGATACAAAATATATTGCTTGGAATGCGCAGTAATCAGGTGGAAATTGCCCAGTTGCTTCAATTCGGTTGGGCTTCCAAATTCGCAATGCTTGTCCATCATTATATCCTATAAGATATCCTTTCGTAATAATAATTTCCCGCGTAAGATACACAGTTGTCTACTTCAATTTTCGATTTATAAGGCATTATCCTTGTGAATGTTCTTGATAACACATTGAACGAATTCACTTTATTGTAACTAATAAAACATTACAAAAACTATAGTCAAAATGTAAACCATTCTCATTTGGTTGTAACTTACATCCCACTAAATGACAAACAGGAAAACACAAATTGCAACAGGAAATGAAACTGTGAACTTGTCTCTTTTAAATTTAAAAAAACACATTCACAGGACCGGATACTTTGGCAATATCCACACCGGAATAGTGGATAGTTTCTAGAGTGAAATTGCAAGTCAGTTGATTTACATCCGGTGTCCTTCGTAAGTTATGAATCAGACAATTGCACTTTGTGACTATCAATCCTCACTGTATGTTACCAGTTTTCTAGTTTGCTCCTTGACACAATTTGTCCAATATCTCCAAATTATCACTACAACCCAACACATAATAAATAAATTTACATCAGATTTTTCGAAAAGCTACAAGCATTATAAGCTAATATGCCTCTTAGCTTGGTTAACCATTTTGTAGTGGCATTCTAACAATGCTAGCTGTTTTATTTTCCCACGATTGTTTTATTTATTTATCAATAATTATTAATTCATTTTTAATCAAATTTTATTTTATCAAAAAATTAATGTAATTCTGTAATTTTTCAGATCAAAATTAAACTCTGCATCAGCCGACAGGAGTATACGGAAATTGTAGAAATGTGTAAACGTTGGAATTTGGACAAAATTTTTAACAATATCACTTTAATAAAACCACAAAAATTAAGTTCAAGGCTAATCAAAAAACAACAAAGCAATTATTTAATTTATAAGTTATAACTGTTGTGTTTTGTTTAAATTTTTCTTCAGTTACTTAATTAAAAAATCATATTTGCAGACGTGTAAAGAAACATTTCTTATAATGTTGTCTATATAATGTTTAAGTTAAGTTATTAATATTTAACACGATATTTGTTAAATTTGTGTGTTATAAACAAATAGAAATATTAACAGAAATTTGTGTAAGCACTAAAAGCTGAGCAAACAATGACAAAAACATATATAAAATCAAAGACTTTTTGTTATAAACTAATTTATTAAATTTATTTTATATTTTAAATCATTCAAGTCAAAATTCAGTCTCTCTAAACATTGCAATAAATAGATTGAAGCGTAACAATTTTTAATATACAATGATTTAAAACGTTATATATATGGTGGAATGATTTATATCTTTTTATTTGTTTTCGAAAACTTTAAAACTGGTGAAGTTGTGTTATATAACTAAGAAAGACTCTCTAAACGTGTTATTTTTACAAAGAAGTTCTAATGATTTTGTTAGTCTATCATAAATCATATATGGACATGTTTTGGGATTATTATTTAAAATAAGATAAAGTTTTTATCACAATGGAAATGTTTAAAATTATTATCTGGTGGTGTTTGAAGGTGGGTTAAAGTTTAACTTTCGCTTTTAAGTACATTGAAAATGATTTGAGAATCAAGATAATATGAAACTGATGCAGCTAAACTATTTAATTTATTTTATTTTCAATGAAAGGATCATGTTTTTCACGCAATTTGATAAATTTTTAGATAGCTTAAAACAAACGCAATTATATAGATAAAACGAAAGGCAAAAGTAGTTAGTGAAGTACTTGTATCTACTTTCTACATTTTGTAGCACAAACATTTTTCTTTTAATTTGAGGTGATATTGTGTTAAAGAGACTTTTGAAGAAAGAATTTTTTGTATTTAATCGAAAATAATTACTTTGTGTTTATTGTAAATTTTGTTTGAACTTTCTTAACTTTCCAAAAAAAAGAATGAAAATAAAAATTTTTATTAATTTTCGAGCAAATAAAACCAAAAAAGAATGAACAAATAAATTTATTGTTTTATTCAATTATTTGTATAACATTCCATTCCTTGTGCTTCTTATTATTACAATCTTAATCTTCTCAAATTCCTCTCAGGGAATTTCTTAGAAAGGTGTTGAAAAGAGGTTGAGGCTTGAAAGTGTTTTAACCTTATAACCAATGAAGGTAGAAGGAAGAAGTCTGGAAATCCATTCCATTTTCGGATTCGCAGAATAATCATAATTCATTCAGGGATTTCTTGGATTTCGTCTGACTCAGATGGGATAAGAGGTAATGACAATATGATCAACGTGAGTCAATAGTCAATAGGAAATGCTCGAAGTACTTTTAATCTAAAACAGGTTTTCAAATTCAAAGTTTCAGGTGTCAAAGTTCAATTCAATTTTCTCAGAAAACATTTTTACGATCAAATAATTGAATTAAATGAAACAATGGCATATAGTTAACTAAGTTATTGATCTCTTGTGACACCAGAGAGGAATCGATTTCCAGAGCTTCTTCAGATACATAAATAGAGTTGAGTATTGCCACAAAATTGTACTGGACCAACTACGACCACACGAAACGAAATGAAGTGAACTTTAGAAATCTCCACATCTTGGGGGACTTGGGGATTTCGTGTCTTTTGATCAATCCGGTTTCAAGTCAAACCAAAAGTCATTCATAGTTTCGCGGTTGTCTGAGCTGGCGGGTCGTGGTTTCGGATCAATCCCAAACGAAAACGAATGTCTAACTTTCTACGGGCAACTGTAGCGAGACTTGAGCGGGTAAGACAGCTATCTGTGGAATCGTCTCAAAGATCAATTTCGAGAAGAGATAATTACACAAAAATTCCGCGCATTTAATATTTCACTTTTGTTAGTCAGCTATAATATTGCAAAGTGTCTCTAAATAGTAAATACAACTTTTGCAGTTATAGCTTGTACAGTGTGAGTGCGGCCACCGTGAGTTGAGGAAAACGCTAAGGTTGTGTAACATTAGCCATTGGAATTATGCTAAGGCATGATTTTAAGCCTTGGCTAAATAATCGCGATTGAGTTATTAGAAACAGGTCGAGTGGTAGCAATCGCATCATTAGTTCTATATTTCGCGAGATAACTTCCGTGTGACCTAGTTATTCTTTAATTTCAAAGGCCAGTTAACCCGAGTGCATTAGCCGAAGTGTATTTGTTAGCTAAACAAAATGGAAAGTTAGAAAATCGAGATGCTTTACTGCAAAAGTGAATGTAACTGAATCTTGAAAGTTCACATTTTCATGTTTTCCCAGTTTTTTGTTTATCTTCTGCTTAATTTACTTTAGAGAAATTCAAAAAATCGCCAAATATGAATTTTTAAAAAGCTTATTTCGTTTTATAACTTTTAGGGAAGTGCTGTTTTGCTTAAAAACTGTTTGTGAAAGTGTCAAAATATTGCTGTAATTCGCAAATTTTAATTGGTTCAATTTAAAAATGTCTATTTAAAATTTTTATCCACACTTTAAGTGCATGCTTTTTGTATCTATCTGTAAATATCTTTTCGTATATGCTTTCATGCTAATATAAACACCATTAAGTATCATCTGTGTCTAAATGAGTTCGTTTCTGATAACAAATGTTTTGTGTGATGGAGATATCTTCCGGCATTGTAGTTTGGGCAAGTAACATTTGTATGTTTAGCCTTGACGCATGAAGATATCTTTTGCGTTTTGAGGTTTTTTCGTTATTAACACATACTATTGTAAAGAGCATCTCTACTCACAGTGTCATCTCGAGTAATCGCGGTTTATAGGTTAATTGTATCAAGTAAAAATCTTTTTGGACAATTTTTGACGATTTTCACTTTTATCCGGCTCATCTCTGTTTCTTTCTGCTTCACTAAGAAAAATGTGAATAACATTACTTTCCAAAACAAATTAAAATTAACTCCATACATGCATTCGAGAAACTTGTTTCAGTTTAAAATAACATTAACCGTATCCAATATACATTAGTTAAGAATTTACTGGAAAATTAGTTTCGAAACTTTACCTGCAGGTAATTAGCAGTAACGCACTTGCCGTTCCATACCAAATATTTCAGTAAACCAAATTTCAGTTTTTAACCTTAACCGATTTCGTTCTATTATTTCACGTAACTTGATTTCAAAATAAATTTTCCAAATTCACACAATTACACGAAATTGAAAAATAAAATTTTATGAATCGCATGAATGATTCTCACCCTATAAATTTTGTTGAATAAATTTTTTGTTTTTGTAAACTAGTCAATTTCATATAATTATTTGGTAATTTATTAAAAGACAATTTTACTTGAAGCAAAACACATAATGGCACGAAACAAAAACTTTACTTGATCAAGGTTTGGGTAAACTCACAAGAAACTGAATACTCATATCATATGTTTACAGGTAAAAACTTTGAATAAGTAACATTCTAAAGAAAATTCCTGAGCATTTTTAATTAACATTTAAAATGGTGGATGTTGAAGTAAGATAACGACACAAAAATTATATTAACATTTTTTTTCATACCCTCATTAAATCAATTGTTGATTGTGTAAATAACTGTGTTGCCGCATTAAGTTAATTTTTTCTCTTTTGTTTGATTACCTGATACTATTGACTAAATTATGGAATATTGGGAACAGTTTGCCGGAGTTAAAATTGTGAGAAACAGTCAAGGTAAATCTTTAGAAAGTGAAGCAAATCGCGGCAGTACTGATCGTTTTGTTACTGCTAAATATTCTGTTTTACAACAAGACGAAGTGATCTGTTATTGTTCCGGTGAAGAGGATAACATGGCTGCTGCTAGAGGAGCATATGATATGCGACAGGATTTCGATAGTAGTTACGAGGTTTGTCAATTTCATAAGATACAAAAGATAATTAATAAACAACAAGTTCATGAAGTCAAATGTCACAAAGAAGACGTTGTGAATAATTGAATTAAAGTGTTTTTCACAATGATTTCTTAATATGTAGTATGTAAATTGCGAAATGATCTTTGCGAATATTTTGTTAAATATAACCGGAATTTTTAACCCGACAAGTGTTGAAATTTATTCCGAATAAAATTATTTAAATTTTTCTTACTACTAGCATGATTCTGAATGCGGTAATGTCTCCAACATCAATTAAGTGATAGTTCAAGACTTTAAAACTCTGATGATTTAAATAAATTATTATTTTTTGGAGCTACTATGAAAACCATTGTCGTGCTGGTGTATGACGATATCTGTTTAACAATTCTCGTGGCAAACAATTTCAAGAAACCTATAACCATAGAAAAGAACAAAAAATGTAATTTCCAAATATTACACTATCTAAAAACCTATTGGGACATTTGAATGTCCCTGCTAAGCCTACAGAATGTACCTAAACGTACCTATGAAATGGTTTCAAGTTTCGATTTCAATTAGGCGGTATTCCTGGAGGTGCGTCTTTATTTCACCCTCGTTGTCGGTGAATACTTAAGAAGGTAATATTATTTACAAAAAACATAAAAAGGTACTCAGAAACGGATCACTAACCACGTTTTTAAATTTTTATATAAAATTTCTGGTTTTCCTTTTCGATAATTTCACTTTAAGGTAAAAAGTTTTTTAAAGCTTTCGTTCTTGAAATTTGAGTAAGAAAATCAATAAGTTCTGAATAGGTAATAAACAGATAATTTAGCCATAATTAATGGGTAAATAGTTAGTTTTATGAAAATGGATTTTTATCTGATAAAATTAAAATTTTGTGCACCATCCATTTCAATTAATTTATCGTAAGGTTTTCAAAAGACGTTAATGAAATGAAATGATTTAAGTCACGTGGATGGCATCAATCAAAGGTCAAACAAGGTTTCTGTTTATCAACAAAAATAAAGCAAGTAAACGAGCTTAACTAGTTACTTTCATTGTTTTAGTTCTCTTTTACAATTCATAAAGTTTTCATTATCACAGGTGCTGAAGTTGTTATCAGTTGAATGTGACTTGAATGTGAGTTGCCAACAATTGTTGTGTCGAAGATAATTGATGTTTCTGGGCAAATATAATTTTCATAAAGTGTAACAAAATTCACACATTGACGTTCAAAGATGTCAACTTCGTGTCTAGACAGCTAAATACAAACAACAGACGTTTTGTAGCCACATCCACATGTTTTCCCACAAATCTTACGTAATTCTTTGACACAGCTATTGCACCTTCATGGTTAACCAGTAATCGAAAAAGGTAAATTGCAGATATACCAAAGGCAGAAGGTTGATTTAAAAGATTTCATTTTTAATATAACGATATCGAATACGGAAAGCTGCTTTGATAGCTTTTATCTTATTGTAAGTTGATCAGCATAAGGTACATTTTCTGTGCAGACAAAGAGTGTTAAAGGGACTGTACTAGTTGAAAGTATAGGGTTATATTAAAATAAGAAGAAAAAACCTTGTTGTTTGCTTTCGAGCTTAGTCCACAAAGAGTACTGTACACTTTGTGAGTAAATTTACAATTTCAGGTTTACCATGTACACCTGAAAGCAGGTTGTACTAACTTGGATCGATTAATATTGTATTTCAGTTGGTATATTGTTATGAGAATAACGTGTTTGCTCTACTTACCTACACGTTTCCATTTGTTAAGACGATATAATCAAATGAACTCAATGTTTCTGTCCAGTTTGGATGTGTACGTAACAAACAATTAAGCAATTCTGGATATTACCCTGTTTACCAGTATACTGTGTGTGGGAACAACAACTTAGTGGCCTAAATCAAATGATCCGATATAATTGAACCCTGAATTTAATGACTTTCGTACATGGTTTTTAGATTTAGCAAAATGTGCCTCGATTAGTACTCTATTTGTGGATTTTGATTTTGTAGTGGCACATATTCTGTGAGTTTTCAATCAAGCAAATCATGATATTCATGATGACAAAATTTTGATACTCAATCGAACAGAGGATTGTATCATGAGATAAAGTTATTTTCAAAATATTTCAAACGATCTATTAAATCTGTTTAAGGATGGAAATTCGGAAACAAACCTGAACTTGAGATGGTAGCTGGTACCTGGTTGACTGGAATGTTGTCTTTAATCTTGTGGAACACACGGTTGACTTTTATTGTCAAGTTAATAGTGATGAGAAACCTTTGTTGTAGCTCTTAACAACATTGACATACACGGTATGTCCACAGACCACAATTGGCCAAAAAGTACAAGGTACCTTCTCACAATGACATACACAGTATGTCCCCAAAAGTTCACCAATGTAAAGCACACGGTGCCTCCACACGTAAACATACAAAGTATGTCCCAATCCTCTTAAATGGAAGGCACACGGTGCCTTCGCACGAAAACATACAAGGTATGTCACCACAAGTTAACCAAATTTGGAAAGCACACGGTGCTTTCGCACGAAAATTGACACTCACGGAGTGTCCAACAGAAATTCACCAATTTTGGAAAGCACACGGTGCTTTCGCACGAAAATTGACACTCACGGAGTGTCCCTAGGCCTTGTTCAAAGGTCCACAACTGTCAATATACGAAGATCACGTTTACGTTAACTTTGGAAATTACGATTCGTTAGAAATTGTTCTCAATTAATATTGGTTTTAATTGTCACAAACTTTTAAGTTTAATCACACCACCGTACTGATTCGGCAGAACACAACGAACTTGCATGCACTAATTAGAGATTCAAAAACGAACTAAACTGGTCGGATTTTTAACACGGAAATTCCACGATATATTTAAACTTGGGATGTTCACAACGAACTGACGCTCTTTTCTGTTTGACGAACACACTGACCCTTTAGGAAATCTTAGACGAGTCTCCAAGGTCAGCCCAGCACACTAAGGGAACAAAGAACAGTAACAAGAAATCCCCAAAAGTGCAAAATCAGCCTAAATCGTTCGGCTGATAAGAAATTGGGTCACAAGATCGATCGACTCCCACGAATTTAAAAGTGAAGCAGAGTTCACAATATGCCATGATTAACATTGTCAACGTGAAGCAATGTTCACATGACATGATTTTATACATTTCCGCCCGCCTTCGATGACGCAGGCAACGAATTAATTAAAGGACTTGATTCGATGGGTAGTGGGCACAGTTTCGTTATAGGCCTTGTAATGTCATTTGAAGCGGTTTTGATAGTAGCAACTCGTACTAATCCATCTTTCCCAGGATGAACTTGCGTAACTCTCCCCAAGGGCCATTTAGATGGTGGATACCGTTCGTCTAGTATAAAAACCAATGATCCAGGGTTAATTGACATAGAAGTTTTATTCCATTTGTAAATAGCTTGGTGACGCTGAAGGTATTCCTTAACCCATTTGCTCCAGAAGCTTTGAGTCATCTGACTCAGGTGTTGCCATCGAGAGAGTCGTGAGACTTTTAAATCTTCAATATTAGGTTCTGGGACAAGATTCAACGGTTGTCCGATGAGAAAATGTCCTGGTGTTAAGACTCTTTATCTGCTCCCTTGAAGTTTGTGCCACAGTCGCTGTTAAGGGTCGCACAAACGCCTCGTCGTGAAATAAAACGACGATAAGCAGCTAAAAATGCATCAGTAGTATAATCGCTAACTACTTCAAAATGGATGGCGGAAGTAGCCAAACACACAAAGACAGCAATCCATGATTTTTGAGTCTTGGTAGTTCGTCCTTTCCAAGCTTTAAGAATGACTGGTCCTGCATAGTCAACACCTGTGTTAAGAAATGCTCGTGATGGTGTGACTCGACTTGCAGGCATTTGTCCCATTAATTGTTGAGCTTGTAAACGTCGAAATCGTGTGCACTTAATGCATTTGAGGATGAATGACCGAACAGGTGCTCTACCTCCAATGATCCAATATTTGTTACGTAAGTAACTGAGAGTTTCTTGAGTAGAACCATGAAGTGTTTTTGTATGAGCATCACGAATAAGAAGAGTGGTAAGTGGTGAATGTCGTGGTAAAATATATGGATGCTTGGTAGTCACTGGTAATAATGAATTTTTGAGGCGACCACCTACTCGAAGTATCCCGTTATTGTCAACGAACGGTGTCAGCTTGAGAAGAGGTGATGATTTTGGAAGCTCATTGTTAGATGAGAGCTTGTTAATCTCACTTCCTAGATACATCTCCTGTTCATGCTTAATCCAATAATGGGTAGCCTCTTCCAATTCGTCAGGTGAAAGAGGATGAAGAGACAGTGACTGTCCAAGGTTCCGAAATCGAAGAAGTGCTCGTCGACATAGAGCGGTGATTCTGATTAGTTTGGTAAAAGACGAATATCTGTCAATAAGATCGTTCCGAATAATTTGAATAGTCTGAATGCGAATGGCGCGACACTCTAATATACTTGGATCGTCACTTCGTGCCGGGTACTTTGAAGGCCAATTCGATGGCTCCTGCACTAGCCATGATGGTCCAGTCCACCAACTTTCATGTTCATGAAGTTCATTTGCCGTCAGACCTCGTGTGCCACAATCGGCAGGATTCATTTTTCCTGGAACGTGTTTCCACTGAGCGGTAGGTAGCGTTTCTTGGATGAAACACACACGATTATGCACGAATTCTTTCCACTTGGATGGATGATCGTTTAACCAAGTATGGACAATGAGTGAGTCTGTCCACAAATAACATGGAGCATGTTGAAGGTTTAGAACCTTGATGTAATGAGCCACTAATTTTGTCAAAATGACAGCTGATGAGAGTTCAAGTCGTGGAATAGTCATTCGCTTAAGTGGTGCGACTTTTGTTTTTGAACAAAGTAAAGAAGTTGTGACTTTGTTAGTTGGAGAAGTTACTCTGATGTAAACTACTGCTGCCATCGCTAACTGAGAAGCATCACAAAAACCATGTATTTCGACGCTTGAATCCTGAGTGAAGCCTATCCATCGAGGAATGGAAAGGTGTGAAATTCCGTTAAGAGACTGTAGCAGTGATTGCCATGTTTTTGCTTGTGACTCTCCGAGTTGATCATCCCAACTCAATTTAATCGCCCATAGTTCTTGCATAAACACTTTGAAATTGATGAAAATCGGCGACAAAAACCCAAGAGGATCGAACAATTGTGCAATTCTTGAAAGAACGAAACGCTTTGTAATTTTCGTAGACATTTGGAATTGCTGTGGGACTTCAAAACAGAAGCAATCAGTTTTAGAGTTCCACATCAACCCCAGTGCATGTATGATGTTCGCATCGAGCTTAAGAGTTGATGTGGATAACTTATGCTCTGATGATATACGATCGAGGACTCTGTCATTGTTGCTTACCCATTTGCGCAATGGGAATCCACCAGAAAGGCACAGATTATTCACTTGATCTGCCGTTTCTTGAGCTCCTTCAATGGTATCGCAGCCACCGAAAATATCGTCGACATAACGTCCTTCTGCTAATGGTCTGGTGGCAAGAGGAAACTTAGTACCCTCGTCTTCGATTAACTGGGTGACGGCGCGTAGAGCAAGAAAAGGAGCACAAGCCAAACCATACGTTACGGTTGTAAGGTGGTATTTGATGAATCGGTCTCCTTCTTTCCACAATATTCTCTGGTAATCCCAATCGTCCTGATGAACTTGAATCTGCCGATACATCTTTTCGATGTCCGCAGAAAAGACATATTTGAATTTGCGAAAATACATCAACACGTCGCTTAAGTCGACTTGTAATTTAGGCCCTGTATGTAAAACCTGGTTGAGTGGAATACCATTCGATGTTGTACATGATCCGTTGAAGACTACTCTTAATTTTGTTGTTGAGCTACTTTCACGGATGACTCCATGGTGTGGAAGGTAGAAAATTGACGGTGGAGTTTTCTCACCATCCTTTATCTCAACCATGTGACCTAATTGTTCGTATTCTTGAAGAACTGACTTGTACGATTTAAGAAAGTCTGGATTTTTCTCGAATCGGCTCTGTAAGGACTGCAGCATTCGGAACGCGGAAGATGTCGAATTACCAAGTTGATTTTTGTTATTTTTGAACGGCAGCTTGACGATATATCTGCCAGACGAAGATCGTTGATGTGTGGTCTTAAAATGATTCTCACATTCTTGTTCAGAATCGGAAAGTAATTTGGTGGTACTTGGTGAGATTTCTTCTTGACGCCAAAATCGTTCAAGTGTGCTCTGTAACTCTTTATCGATAACATAGTGGTAGGTATAAAAGCGATGAGAATGATTCTCAGGTGAAGATGGTCCTGAGATGATCCAACCCAGTGAAGTAAGTTGAGCTACTGGTGACTGGTTGGGTCCCTTAATTATTGATTCCTTGAGAATTTCACCGTATAAATCAGACCCGATTATTATGTCAATTGGTCCTGGTTTGTAGTAAAATGGATCTGCAAGTAATAATTCCTGCAAATATGGCCATTGCTTTGGATTCAAGGGTTCATCCGGAAGAATACCAGTTAGTTGAGGTAGTATTAGCGCTTGAAACGTTAACTCAACAGATGAAGAAAAATGTGGAATAAGATGAAGAGTGACGATTCCTCTTGATTTGCTGGTTTTATTATTTAGCATTTTTAATGAAATTGAGCCCGATTGCCGTGGAATCTGAAGTTGTTGGACTAAATTTTCTGTGACTAATGAAATCTCTGAACCTTGATCAAGTAGAACTCTGGCTTGCAGTTTACTGCCATATTTATTTTTTACATGGACAATGGCAGTAGGTAAAAGGATGGATAGTCATGCAGTTGATGAAGACTGCGCATGGACAACACGACTTGATGAATCAGTTTGTGGTTTGTCGGTTGCCGTAGCAGATCCCAATGGTTTAGTGGGTCCGGCATTGTGAAGCGATGTATGGTGAGATTTAGCACATTTCAAGCATCTTTGTTGGGATCGACATTTCGAAATCAGGTGAGATTTTAAACAATTGTAGCAAAGTCGATGTTGCTTCACTACCAACCTTCGTTGAACAGTGGTCATCTGTTGATAACGTGCACAACGAGCTAGATAATGATCTTTACTGCAAAGGACACATTTCTCATTTTCATAGGCAACAGGTTTACTTGGATTTGGGCTAGAAAAATGAGCACGAACTGTGGATGGACGCGAGTGAACTGGAAATTTTCCTACTTGTGAATGTTCGTAGGCTTTCAATGTTTGAATTCGAGTTTCCAAAAAAGCTTGCAATTGAGACCAAGATGGTGAGTTCTTGGAGGAACCTAGCTCCTGTTCCCATGCTCGTACGGATTCTGAGTCTAAACGTTGAATAGTAAGAAAGACGAGCAGTGAATCCCAATGTTCCACTGGCTCCTTAAGCATTCTCAGCGTCCTGATTTCCTGGGTTAGCGTGTTATATAGTTTTTCAAGCTCGAATCCACATTCTTTAGTAATTTTTCTCGTTCCAAACAACAATGTGAGTGAAGAATGTACAAGAAGTCGTGGATTTTCGTGACGTAGCAATACTGCATCCCATGCAGGCTGAAAATTTTCGGCCACCAATTCAGTATTGGAAAGTATTTGCGCAGCAGATCCGGTAAGGCTACTCTTTAAATATTGAAGTTTAACTTCTGGTGGAATTGACTGGTCGTTAATGACCACTGATGAGAAAATGCCTTTGAAAGACAGCCATTTTGATAGCGTACCATCAAACTTTGGCAGCTCAAGGCGGGGCAAACGTGTACATCGAAAACTTGCCATCATGGACGTTGATGAGTGAGGTGGTGATGATGCTCTGCTGCTGCTTTTTCCAGCAAGTTTGTCAGAAAGAGCAGTTAATTTCATTACAGAATTTAAATACGTTTCCCGAGTATGTTTGAAAATGTGTTTTCGAAAGTAAGAACGTTTTTTAAGCGTTCTTTCATCAAAAGTGTTAAGCTTAGAAATTGCGAGGAGAATCGCTGAGTGTTTAGTATTGAATTTCTTCCACTCATCTCGAAGTTCTTCTAGCCATGACGCAATTCCACGATGTGAGAGTTGATCTTTATCAATACTTGAAAGTTTCGATTCGATCGAACTGATGAATTCATGATGAAGTTGTTGTTCATCAATCCGACGGTTGACGTGATTTGCCCTCATATTGAACTTTTAACGTAAATCAAACTTTGGACTCACCCGAATTCTGGCCAACCCAATATCCAGCTTACCCAATTCCGGTTCAATAATATCCGGCTCGAAGGACCAAATGTTTAAGGATGGAAATTCGGAAACAAACCTGAACTTGAGATGGTAGCTGGTACCTGGTTGACTGGAATGTTGTCTTTAATCTTGTGGAACACACGGTTGACTTTTATTGTCAAGTTAATAGTGATGAGAAACCTTTGTTGTAGCTCTTAACAACATTGACATACACGGTATGTCCACAGACCACAATTGGCCAAAAAGTACAAGGTACCTTCTCACAATGACATACACAGTATGTCCCCAAAAGTTCACCAATGTAAAGCACACGGTGCCTCCACACGTAAACATACAAAGTATGTCCCAATCCTCTTAAATGGAAGGCACACGGTGCCTTCGCACGAAAACATACAAGGTATGTCACCACAAGTTAACCAAATTTGGAAAGCACACGGTGCTTTCGCACGAAAATTGACACTCACGGAGTGTCCAACAGAAATTCACCAATTTTGGAAAGCACACGGTGCTTTCGCACGAAAATTGACACTCACGGAGTGTCCCTAGGCCTTGTTCAAAGGTCCACAACTGTCAATATACGAAGATCACGTTTACGTTAACTTTGGAAATTACGATTCGTTAGAAATTGTTCTCAATTAATATTGGTTTTAATTGTCACAAACTTTTAAGTTTAATCACACCACCGTACTGATTCGGCAGAACACAACGAACTTGCATGCACTAATTAGAGATTCAAAAACGAACTAAACTGGTCGGATTTTTAACACGGAAATTCCACGATATATTTAAACTTGGGATGTTCACAACGAACTGACGCTCTTTTCTGTTTGACGAACACACTGACCCTTTAGGAAATCTTAGACGAGTCTCCAAGGTCAGCCCAGCACACTAAGGGAACAAAGAACAGTAACAAGAAATCCCCAAAAGTGCAAAATCAGCCTAAATCGTTCGGCTGATAAGAAATTGGGTCACAAGATCGATCGACTCCCACGAATTTAAAAGTGAAGCAGAGTTCACAATATGCCATGATTAACATTGTCAACGTGAAGCAATGTTCACATGACATGATTTTATACAAAATCCTTTGAACCCATTTAAATTCCTCAAGCTCTACAGAAGCTAATAAGGTATTGGAAAACACTGTACACAATTGTTCGCAATAACTACGCATACCTGACCCTCAATAACGTTTTTGAAAGTGTTAATGAGGCACGTAAAGTTTTTGAACATTTTGACAGAACAACGTTACGGGAAATGAAGTTCTTGAGAAAGAATTAAAATTTGATTTTATGTTTGTGCAGTAAACCTTAAAAATTTATTAGCATGGCTTACCAAGTTCTTGTCGAATAATCGATAGTTTCCAATTAAAATTTATAATTAAAAGTCTAATTGAAGTATTTGTAAGGTCGGGTTAAACTGTGTTGTCCTTTACCCGGGATATAACAGACCCAACTCACAAAATTGATTTCCAATTGCTTCTAACAGAGTTCAATGTCCAACTGCTTTAATCCAATGGAGAACTGCTCCACCTACAGCAGATCGCGGGATACGAAAATGATGATAATCGAGTGAAAATCAATTTGAATTACCGCTAAAGGCTTTAACAGATTAGCAATCTTAGTCCTACGAGCTTAAGGGCACGTGGAAATTAATTCCATTGATATTGTCTCAAAATATTTTCTGTATATCCTTTTCCTGTGATTAACCCTTTATGAAATGAAAATTTTCATCTTGTCTGCACCCTCATTTATTTTAATGACGACTCTGAGAATGACCCTCGGCGGGAATGGCGGGAGTATCTTTTTCTATTTTCGGAAGGACACTATTCTCATTCGGGTAATCAATACCAAATGGTCATCAACAATTCTTTCAGGAAGAAGCAAGTGTCGTTTGTGAGGAGCCAGGATACATTCAGTATCCATACTTCTTGAGCCAAGTTTTCTGTTTTTATTTCCCTCTCAAAACTCGACGACGAATGCACTTTTCTAGACGATTGAATTTGGCACTTAAACTTGAGATTGTAAAATTGCATTTATTCGAGGATAGCAATACGAGTGGACAGTGGATTCTGGTCTACACCACTGGTTGAAAGAATAACCTCCGGGTAAAAAGACAAGAGAAAATATGTTTACATCGAGGAAATTGATTTCCCATCGCTTGATATATCACAGTAAACATTTGAAATTATAGTACACTTATGGGTAGAATGAACGCTTGAGGTATCCATCAATTTTAAAACATTGTCTAGCCACTAATTTCGAAATCAAATAACTTTATGTTTTACCAGCGATAGAGTTTCGCCAAGCTCATGGGAAATTGTTTAAAAAGGATATTTTTTAAACCAAAAACATCTTCAATTTTTTATTATAACATAGAATTCTGGCTCTATAACTCATAATAAGTGGACGCTTTCGCTAAAATAGCCACCAGATCCTTACCAAATTATCGAAACTCCCAGGAAATTTGAAACAAACATGTGGTATAGAGATACATTTGAAGAAGGATTAAATTGAGTAATTCAAAATCATAAGGTCATATTTAAAAAATTATGCGTCAGTCAAAACGAAATAGTGTTAGAAGTAAACATTTTTATGGAACAGAAAATGCCTGGTGACGATTCTCAACCTCTCGCTTTGTGCAGATTTTAGTATATTTTTCCTGTTTCTTTTTCTCGCGTCATTTATACAGACGGCATAGGAAGTAACAAAAAACAAATAGTTTACCAGATTGCAGATCGCTCGAAGAGTTAACCCTTAATATAAAAACTTGTGGTGAAAAAATAATATGGGTAGGACCTATAATATGAAAATGGCGAAATAATCAGAAAGAAATTTATAACAATCCAAACAAACTCAATTTTGTAGGCGAGTGTAGAAAAGTTGTAAAGGAAACTACGAACGAAAACATTCAATTCATGCGGGAAATTGAGAAGATGGAATGAGACAAAAGTGCTCCACCAACCCGCCAGCACGTGAACAAGTGCATCAGACGAAAATTGTTCGAGCTCCGAAGATTAAGTAGTCGAGGAAACAGTCGAACATGGTATCCCCAAAATGCTCCATCCAACTCGAACTCACACAAAATTTCAAAGCAAAACAGAAATGGAAATGGATGTTCAACTTGCTTGTGTTTTCTTTCAACCTCTTCACGGGATTTTCTCCATTGGAGCACATGCAGGCGGCATTGGGGAGCTCACGAGGTTTTGTTTAATAACGAGAACTCACTTCAGTGGAATTCAGTTGCAAGTGAAATTCCGGCGGGTTAAGTTATACAGTTGGGCCTGTGAATCGATTTGTTGTTGATCATTTAAACACGCGACTAAAGGCTGACGCCACAAACGGGTCCATCCTTCGGGAAATTATTTTTATTTTTTCGTTGAAATTCAAAATCGGATATAATTCTACCAGTGAAGTATTATTTATTTAAATTCAAACTGCTGTGATTAAATGACGATTTCTGTTTAACGAGTTAGTGAGATTTTTAAGAGGAAATTAATAATTTGTTTTTAAGAAAATTATTCAAACGTGTTATCTGAATTGGGTATGAAAGAATTTTTAAAGCTACAAGAACAACGAAAGCTTATCATTTTAAGTTAAAATGATTAGAAGTAACGGCCATCGTCACAACAGTTACAACGAAAAAGTAAAAAAATAAAAATATATTTATATAGTTTTACTAGTTTTTGCTAGTTTAGAAACAGTTTTTGTTTAGTACATACATATATACTATTGTGAATTGTTTATAATTCATTTGTGTTGTAGCTAAACAAAAACTTAAATTTATTCTACTTGCTTTGCTCTCAAGTGGTCCTTGGAGGCCTGAAGTGTAATTCACCCAATTAGCTCAGTTTTTCAATGTGCACAAATTGAGTGTTTATCAACAAAATGTAATCAAAGGTCCAAGACACTATATCTATTTAAGATGCCAAAGAGATTTTGGCTACTGGTCACGATGCAACAAACAAACGAATGTCGTTATCATTTCTGTTTTATTTAGTGTTGTTTCAGCATTTGCTCCTCGTTGTCAGCAGTGTCTTTCTGTCACTTCTAATCATTCTCCACTTCAGGCGTTTTTAGATTGGGGGGAAGAAAACGGTTAAGAATTGTGTTGGAAGTAGAGAATCTCGTTTTTCAACAGCAATTTGTACAGGTTTCTCGAGGGGAGCTTATACAATATTCACTATGTAACATACCTACTGTCACACAACATACGAGTATATGATTGAAGTAGGAGAAGAAATTTGTTTCAAGATGTGAGGCTCATCTGTAAATTACATTTACAAGGTTTAGAAACGTCTTGATTTTCTTTCTCTTCGTCAAGCACTTCCTCTCAATTTAACCGTTTTTAAGGTAATTGAAGACGACACTTTGTCTAGTGACGAGAAAAATTCCAATAACTACGTGTTGTTGGTCTGTTATTTTTTCATTTTGAAAGGGATCGGAACCACTTAATGGTAATACAACATTGGTGTATTGTGACTATAAAATTGGTTGAACCCACCCTTTGACATTTGCTTGTCAACAAATCTCATCAGACAGACAAATTAAGGCCAGATAATCTCTTCTCGGTTCTACAAGTTTATCTAGTTACGAGTTCATTGAAGCATATAAAAATTACATGAAGGACAATGTCACAATCAGTGCCAAGTGTAGATGTTTACGTTTGATTCGCTTACGGGTTTATATTATAGAACATTACAATCGGGATATTATCACTGAAGCGTTAATGATTCTCGTGTGAAATTTTTTTATAATTCGTTGTTTACTCAACGTCGGATAGATTCAATTATAATCTGACCTAAAAATTCAATGTATCTACTGTATGTGTTTCATTTTGGTGGAGAAAAGTGTTTGGACTACATGAAATTTCTCTTCCGACAACGTTTCGTTCCCGTTAACAAATATTTTAGATATAAATTATTATTAAGAAATCCATCTATAACCTTATTGACATTACCAAATTTTTATAATTGAAATTTCCTTTGAGGGTAATCAATCCAGAGACATAAAGGCGCCTGTCGGTCTATCAGGCTTGCTTCTAAGGATTTCGTTGTGGAGTTTTCAACGATCTCCAGACAATTGAAAATTAGATTAGCTAAATTAAAAAATGAAGCAAAAATTTTTTCAATTTATTTTCTAACAAAATTTTATCTACTTAGTGTGCTAAACGAGTTGATGCTAAAGCAAACCGATCGCGCACAAATATTGTGATATACTGAAGCAATAAAATAGCATTACGATTAGTAATCATTTGACCAGCTTTTTCCATTAAAATCTCTCTCTGGAGTCGTTTAAGCTAACCCTTGACATGATATGTTCAATCAATCATTAACTCATTGGTTATGAAACTTTCAACGTTAAAATTTCTGCTTTAAAGCAGATTAGCTATAGTTTTCAAAATTTCACATTTACCAACTTCTTTATTTTCCGACTTACGTTTCAGATAAGATAAAGGTAATAATATACTCCATTTCAAGTACCTTTGGGATATGTGTTCATCGATTTAAAACTATTCAAAACTTGAGCAGAGATCGTGACGTTTCTGGAAAATTGATCAACGGCAAAGTATCTGAAAGTTTCAAAAACATAGCTATATCATTTATTAAATATTTTGTTATCCTTGAAATACGGAGACAATCCTATCGATTCCTATTATTTTATTTCCATTTTTATATCAACAAAGAGCTCCCATAAGTTTCACTTTCACCAAAAGAAAATACACACAAAAGCCAGTCATGATTCTACACCCTGTTGCAGAACAGACATAATTTGGGGAGCTAATACTTTGTTATTTACACTTCTGATAAGTTTTAGTTGGCATCTCATTGGGATAAAATTCCACATTCAGCCGAACGTAATATATTTCAAGATTTTATGGATACAAAATGAAAGTCGAAGTTAGAATCAACTAAAGAGTGATCCACATAAAAAGGTATCATCCTATCAAAGGGTGTTTCTTTGCAAATAACCATCTTATCGAATTTTTTTCTTGTTAACGAACATTTAACGAAGTGAAAATGTACAGATTTCAGAAACAGTGAATGTTATTGTTTCTTCAGTGCAATTTGCAATAACTTTAAGTTCATATAAGTAATCCTTTTCCGATGAAGATATTTCTTGAAATGTTTTTGTAAAATATTATACAACAAATTTTGTTTTCTCCTTATTCACAATTTTCCCACGCAACCGTCATTCATTCGAATGACGATCGTCATCAAAAGGAGGTCACTTAACGCTGTGGTCTCTGCGGAATCGTCCTGGATGGAATTTTTATCAAGAATCAATTAAACTGTAAAATGAAACGTTGCCTTCCTTGAAGAACTAAATTACATTTCTTTTTTGCCGTATCGAAAAGCCACCCACACTAAAACCATTCAAGTGGGTGCAGTTTAATAAAGTCCCAAGGGGTTGCACTTATTAATTTATTCACTGGCTCAAACTTCAGTACCTCATCGTCTTAACCGCAATGACTGTTGAAATCTGATTACTTGGTCTACGTCTTAAGGGCATCCCTTGAGAAATTCCTTCGGGCTACAATATAACTGAAATATCCGTTTTGATGGGATAATTTTTCTATGAGTTAAACGGGCACTTATTTTTGGAGTCACGTTTCTAGCTAAGCTCAATTGGGCATTGTTTGATAAAAATTTTCCAGTTTTTGCATCGTTAATCCTTTTAAATATTGTATCTACTTAAAAACCTTTCTATCGATTCATTTGCTATTGTTCAATGTTTTGCTTACTTTAGTGTCACTGTTTTGCGCTATTCAACTATTTTTGACTTTTCAAATAAACCATTTTTATGTTTCCATTGTATTTCAGTGATGTTTTGTCAAAACAGTGAAGGTTATTTGATTTTTAGGTATTGCGGATTTTACGGAACAAATCCATTAAATTTGTCTAAAAGTAAACACGTGCGGGAAATATCCAGATCCATTATAATAAGCACGTGCATTCATGTGTTTTATGTGAGAAAATTGTTCTCATCTATTACCTTGAATTCATGATTTTATTTTCCACAAATATATATCATATAAGGAAGTCTGATGTGATAATGATAACAACAACTTTTAATAACATTTAATTCACCATCAAACTTTATTTCCGGATAATAGTCCTTCGGTAATGTAACATTTGTAATTATCTGTTGTTTGTACCATCTCAAAAACATTATCATCATTCTGTCATGTGATTGTATGTAGTTATCATACTTGGAAGATTCAAGAGATTTCAGTGTTCCTATCAACAACACTCTATCCAACTTCAGAAGTACATTTACCTGATGCTCTTTTTCCCTAAACTCAAACAGATATCCTTGGATTAACACTTTCGTTTTAGTGTTTAGTTAAGTACATACTTCAGGCCTTTATCCTGTTTAAGCAAATACGTTTATTAACGAATACAACGGACGATGATGACAATATTTTCAAGGCAAATGCCTTAAAGTTGTAACTATATTGTCATGTTAGAAAATTCTCGATAAAGTTGACAACAACAAACATATTGTGATGGAAATTTTCTATATATGAAGCCTAAATCTACTTGATTAAACATATCCTGCTTTAAATTCCTCGTAAGAAATACTTGAAATTTTGTTACGTGTAGGTAGATACAATAATTTTGTTGGTTTTATTGAATTAAATTTGGAACGATTCTTTTTAATTAATTCAAAATTGTTTAATTTATTTAAGAAAATTACAATTAAGTAATACTTTCTGGTGCACTTGTAACAGGTTAATCAAATCTTATAAGACACTTCTAGTCTCTTCTTCCGTTATAATTTATTCCTGCTTTTAAAGATCATCATAAACGTGCCTATATGGTCAACGAAGTTTTAACAAACGGTGCGTTATACGGATATGAGTAGGTTAATTGAATTTCACAGCATGAATTATTCGTCATGTTATTTGACCCATTTGATCATAAGACTGCAAAGTTACGGTCGAGTTCTTAGAATATCCAAAAGTAGACAAAAATTTTCATTAGTCAAATTTTTTTTTAACTTTCCAATATTTTTCACATTAACCTTTTGTACAATATTTCTTATGAGAAAAAGATGATAATATTCTTCACCTTTTGATGTGCTGCTCAAAGTTTTTATCAAAGAAAGAAATTTTCAAAGTAATCAGACCGGATGGAAGCTTTATAAAAATTAAAAATAATTATTAAACGAATATCTCGTATTCCCTGTATAACACTAAAGAGTTTTTCTTAAGACAAAAGTTGTTTTTAATAAGGCCTCGGCTTAATAAGGCAATTTAAGCATTAGTAATAATGTATGACGGTGTTTTAATTAGACGGTATTCTTCGTAATATAATATTCATCCTTGTTAGTTTGTATTTGTAGTTCCTTGCCTCTTCCTGTAAGTCTTGCTTCTGTTTTATTCCTGTTTCAAAGTTTTATTTTGATGAATCTTATATTAAAAATTCGTTATTCGAAATATGGTTCTTTCTACGAACTGATTTTTTAAACAACAACATCACAACTCTTTTCCTCAAATCTCATTTTATTGGCTATCATTTCTCGAAGATAACCAATATTTGTTCAAAGGGCACAAAGTCATCCAATGTCTGGGAGTTATCTATAGTTCTCAGCCTTTCTGAATGTTTCTCTAAAAGATTTAATCATTCTCGTATCAAAACTGAAGTCAACTAGAAAATGCAAAATTACGTGCATTGAAACGTTGCCAATAGAAGTTTCCTTTTAGCTTTGCTCTCTGCTTTTTGGGAAGCTTATCTTTGTGTCATGGTTCCAATGTATATATTTGTATCTACACAAAGTTAGCCACCGATTACAACAATTTCACAATTGACCTCTTTATTCTGGATATTAGATACTTTACAAGATTGAAAGAAAAACTTTAATTTCCTTCCTTAACGTAATCCTTCAGACAAATCAAGATGCATTTGAAATAAATCTCTTTGAGAATAACTAGTGATGAATTCAAGAATCCATCAATAGGATCAGATGCCGAATCGGTAGTGGTTTTGTAAGATTCTTGTATCTATATATTATATGTAACATTCACAAGAGTATTATGGTTGGACCTCAGATATAAAGATTGTAGAATATGACCTCAATGAGTTCTGAATACTTTCTTCATCTATCAATTTTGCAATAATATGCAAATTTGCAAACATTGAAGACAGACCAATTCATTCCAGTCTTCCTGATTAGGTTTCTATGGTAATCCCGAGAACGTTGGTTCAATAGAAGGATGGAAATTTTAAAAGTACGTTGGAAAACATTAAGCTGATGGAGAAGTGTCTGTAACTATGGCAAATACGGACCAGAGAAACGTAATCACTCTTGTTAGTGAAATAATTTTTTCAAGCTTGACAAATTTTTAAAATTCTTCAAATAGAGGTTCATTCAAAAACTTTCTGTTATCTAATAGCTGCATCATGATAGAGTTTATAGGGTTAATAGGCTCCCTGTTAAAACTACATGTTGAACTATTATCACTGGCCAAATGGATAAAGTTGTTTGTTTTTCAACACTCTAACACCCTCGGCACTAAACAAACCTCGCTAGTCATCAAAACAATCTTGTTGATGAACCTATGATATATGGGGATATGAAGTGCTTCACAAAATTTTATCCTCATGGACTCAGACAATCATACCTCTAACGATGATGCAGGATAAATATCCTTGTACTTGATTCACCAACAGCAGTCAATATCGATTCAATTCTATTTCACACAGGCATGTGTCTAAACCTTCTACATGAAAGATTGAAAAACATGATTCAAATTGAATATATTTCACTTAGAGTAACTTCAACTGTCAGAGAATCCCTCCTGGGCAGGAAGGATAAAACATTTTGTCGAATATTTGACAGAGAATCCACATTGTCGCACAGGGATATAGAATGGTTTCTTGTTGTTATGATTTTGGATAAAACATGATCGCTTTAATTGGTTTTCATTTTCATTGAGTTGAAAGAGATATGAAATTACTTGGTCATAAATTATCACATCTGAAGGTTTAGAACAACCTACGAGAAATAACAATCTGAAGTAGATGGTTTTAATATTCCTAAAAACACTTCTGTATTCATAACTAATAGAAATGTGTTCTAATATCAATGAATTGGTTTTCATTGAAATTATAAAATTGATGTAATTAAAAACAGAAACTGTGAATATCAACTAGAACACTTAACCACGGTAAATACATACTGCAATTTACAGCATTTCTTTGGCATTTATTGGTGATTTGGTGAGAAGGTTGAACAAAATTTCACCAAAGCATGAATTCCATAAAATTTGAAATGAATATAAAACTAAAATTCCAAACACACCACTATGAATCGAATTGAACATTTCAAATGGTAATTAAAGTATTTTCAATATGAATTACAGCCAATTATTTGCCAAAAACCAATCATAATCACTTCAAATTAAAATCCTATTTATACCAAAACTGTGTCGATTTATATTTGAGTTAGTAAATGAAAATTGAGGAAACATTTTTGTTTTTTCCTTCTAAATGAAAAATAAATTTTAAATTTTGTTTGACAGATGTCGATCAATTTCATTTCAATTATTATTAATTTTCCTGTCAATAATTTTATTTCGAAAAGTTTTCGTTTCGTTTTTCATTTTTCTTTTCACTTTTGGAAGAACTTTTCTCAACTGAAAGTCACGATTTAAAGCAAATATCGTTGCAGCGATTTTCATGTTTTTCTTCGAATTTTCTTTTACTTCATCTGACACAATTGAAGAAAGATGGAAAAAAAAAACATTTCTCATTTTCATTTTAAGTGCGAAACGTAAAACGCCAGGATTCCAAGAAAATCAGGGAAATTTTTCGTGCCAGAAAGTAAAACATTTTTTATTTTGCTTGGGGTGTTTGGAACCCAAGGCTTTTACAAGGATTGTTTAATTACATGACTTAAATACACAACACATTCCAACCGGGTATGTTGTGTAAGAAAACATCAGTCTAGAAAGAAAAGAAAAGGAACGGGTACTTTTGACCCGCATTGTCTGTCGAAGTTTAACGTAAGTCTCCAGGGGTTGGTGTGATCCTGTTTGCAATTGTTTTATTTTTTCCTTGGTACAACATCCTGCATAAAAATGCATTTCAATTTACTTTTTAGAAGTAAATTTACTAACATGAAGGCTGTTACACGGGTATCGTTAAATAAAAATTCCATTAGAAACCCAAATCAACAAAGTAAATTTTCCTTACAAGATTATCTTCGAATAAGATATTACCTTTCCTCCCTTCAACAAAATGAATACTTACTCGTCAATTTGTGCAGGTGATGAATGTCCTGCCTTTGTCAATCAAAAGTTAATTCTTTAATTGTGACAAGGATATGAAGACATTACCTATATAGCATCCTAGTAATTATGAATTTGTAAGCCTGTTGAATATATTCCCTTTATGGTAAAAGGTTTAACGCACATCTCATCATCTTTTGAGTATGTGTAACTTTATCGACATATGAATAAGTATTGACAACAGATGAGATATATCTATAATATAAAACCATTTTGAATAACATAAAACTGCTTATTTGTAATCCAGTCGTTATTGATGAAGTCACATTTAACGTGGAGAAGCTTAGTATAATTCATTTCTTCCTTTAACAACAAGGACTCGATTCCTAATGAACACAGAGAAGAGAATGGATTTTATTATCCTGATCCTTATTTCTGTAAAAAGTTTCTATTATAATGAGGAGCTATTGTGCAAAATCTTAGCCAGAACTATTAGAGACAGTCAGTTTTGATGGGAAACTATGTTGGATTGAAACCAAGGAAAATGTTAAAGGAAGCTCATTTAGTCTAGCTATTTTCGAAACATTTTAACGTGGCTCTTCCTTTTTGTTAATAAAATACTTAGCACAGATAGAAATGAGAAAGTTCTTTTTACGTTGTAATTTTATCTATATCTTTGACGATGTGAAAATCTTTCTATCGCGATACGTTTTTTTCTAATTTTTCTTTTCTTTGGTATTGATGAAAGTCTAGTGTCTTCAAAGACTTTTATATGCTCATTCTTGGTCGGAAAACCTCGGAAAATATTGATTATCGTTTACTTTTTTGTCGTTCTATTTAATCCAGCACAAAAGATTTGATTTATCTTAAACGGAAGGAAACATGATGACAAAGTTTTCATGTAACTTTTCACTGGACTTTGATAGTAAGTTGAAATTTCGATTCAATATCACAATGAGATATTGTCACAATCAATCAATACAATATATTATGTATGAAGTATATGCTTGTGATACACTCCTTAGGCGAAATGTCTGTTTTAGAAGTCAGAACTTTCTGAAGTTTACAGAATCAGTTTAGGCTTTAACCTAACAAGGCCACTTTTGATGCTATAAAAGCAGGTCACTGGTACAAGCAAATTATCGGATAAAATGAAAATTGCAATTCCCGAGGGTATATGGCATTTTGCTATGATTCCATCGAAACTGTCTGCAATAAATTGATTGCATGTTACCACATTCGACGTCGTCTTTTAAATTCGTTGAATAAGACATGTCACAAATTTCCACGGCAATACTTATATAAACAAAGATCCACGTACCTACATCCAAACATTCAGAAATTTTTCTTCGCAGATTGTCAACAAATGATAATTTCCAAGCCTTTTCCACAAGCATCAAGTAGTGCTTGTGAACTCAAACTTTGCATAAGCCGACAACAGTTTCTTCTAGAATCATATCAGATTGTGTGGTGAAGATTTGTAGACAACTTTAAGGGAGATTTTCATGGGGATTTTGAAACATAAACAAAACATCGACAAAATACTATATTTCATAACGTGCTTCAAATCTCACTGTTCTCATGTATTCTTACGTAAGGAGCTATCTCGAATGTATCGTAAACTTTAAGTAGCATCAAAAATGATTACCTCTGCAATGAAGCTCGATGAAGTTGGCTCGATGCATATTGCCCTTTGCAAGTAGTACCATACCACTTGAAGAGGGTTTACATTTCAGGTGGAAAAATAAAAATAAAATCAACCATTCGCTGGAACATTTCAATTTCGTTGAAAACTTGTAGGCTTGAAAGACTTTCGAATGTTGTTGCTTCGTGCTGTTTCTGTGTTGTTCACGAAAAATCATTAAAAAACAAAAACAGAAAAAGTAAAAACACTAAAAAACTGTTTGATATAAATTTTTAACAGGGTTTAAAAAAGAATTCTTGTTTGTCTGGAAAACAATTAAATTAAGGTGAGCACTTGACTTTAATAGTGAAAAAGCGAGAAACGTTTCAGTTGAGGATAGAACTTTTTTCATCAGTGTTGAATGACAAATATCACATAGATTTTTGTGGAAATAATCATAAGCAAAGTGGAAAAAATAAGAAAAGATGTCGTCAAATACAGAATCCAAAAGTACAGTATCAGATTCTCCCGTGGCCTCTGTTGAAGTAGGACAAAGTAACCAGGTGATGAACATTTCATGTTTACTACACAACAAAAACTTTATTACCACTAACAAGTGTGACTAACAGCTATAATAAGAACTTATAACACTAACCTGGTAGTGAAGCAAGAAAAATTAACGTTAACCCATCAAATAATAAATTTGTGCCCTGATGACGTTCATGATATAATAATCTAGTGCAGCCATGTGCGTGTATACATATGTGATACTAAACGAACCGTGATGTGATATATGTAGCACAAATGATTTTTTAAGCAAAAATATATTAGTTAATATTGAAATACTTAGAAAGCATCAACCGTGAAACAACAGGAGATATTAAGCCACGGTCACATTGATTCAAAGCTTCAAAAACATCATTTTTGTTTATCACAAAGCAAAGTCAAGTTCATATATTTAGGTGAAATTCAGATAAAACAGAAATTCCTTTCTTATACACAATATAATACTTTATATAATATACAATATTCCTTTTGTTCCTCCTACATTGGTGTGTTGTCTCAACAGTTATGGAAGATGTTATTATCACGAAATCACGAACAAGAAACGATGCTGTTAAATTTTCTTTTCACTTTAAAAGAGGGTGAAAATGTACAAAAATTGAGAGGTTTTATTTTATTTGCAAAATGCATTAACACGCCCAAAGCGTATAATAATTAAAAGGATTATAACTCATTCTTTTATGAGTAAAAAACACTTGATATATGCGCTCTGGGTTCTTATCAATTTCAGGTAAATTCAATAAAACACGAACATATCCTCGTGGCTATTTCTCTGCAATTACTACTGTAATGGAAAACTTGAATTAATAGTTTGTTGACTTGTTTGTTGGAATTTAAGGATATACCTATGTGTGTGCCTTATCGACGTTATCGATTCTTGGAATTGTTAGCATTCAATGTATTTTCGTACTTCCTGTTGATGTGTTCACAGGAAATGCAGCGCACAGTAAGTGGAAGTGCAAAAAGTCAAATAGACATGAAATGTTACTAGATTCTCAAATCAAGGTAAATCATCTCACAATTCAATATTAGGTAAAAATTAACCAATTCGAGTGAAAGTTAAACGGTCTATGAATTTTGATGTGTCTCAGAAACACGTGAGTTGAATACTACTCATTCTACCAAGACACTAGACGAATCAGTAATCACGAGTTGTGGGTAATCATGAAACCTCCGCATTCCCACAACAGCAAAGTGTTATGCAACTTAAAACGCCAAAATACCAGTACTTCTTCCAGTGACTTCCAACAAGTGTTTGGTGTTATGTGTAGAAGTTCCACCAAAACCTTTCTTGGAAGTGTTGAATCTAGGAAAGCAATTTACAGACAATGCAATCGGGTATGCATAATTCCTAAGTGCATGTGAGTGGTTACAGTAACTCGACAAGCCTAATGCGGATCATACAAAATTCTGTGGTTCATGTAATATTTTCCATAACAAAAGCAAAATCTTTAATCTAATCCCTGAGGAGAGAAGGGAACAAACTTCTACTTAAATCCCACCTGTTCCTGGGATTGTTCCGGTTTCATGTGGAAAACCATTTAAACACCAAAATCCTTTTGAATTAATTTTGTTACGAATCCCAACAAATTTTCTGTCTCACATTTGTTATCTTTGAAAATTTATCCCCTTCGCCTGAGTCCTGGACAAGTGAATTTTCTGCACCAATAGGTATTGTGATCTAAAAAGACGAGACTGCTTCGAAAATTAGGACGAGGGAAATTCCTGCGATTTACATATCTTCCATACATTTTCCAAAAATTTTGTGCTACAAAAGAAATTTTTAACATTCCTCATATAAACACTTTGAAATTTTTGTCTCTTTGCGTATTGTGGAAGCCACTTCAAATTGATAAAAATTGAAAATAATATTATCTGTATACAGTGGGTGTCTTTAATCACAAATTTAAAGCGGAACACTTAACAGCCTTTTACGTTTATAAAAGTAAAATTAGGTCGTTTTGTCGTTTTTCTACCCTAAACGACAGATTAAAACAAACCAACTCTCTTAAACAAGCTCAAACACCCAAGTGGCAGGAAATAAAAGTATTTTCCATAAAATATAGCAATTCCAACGTTAATGACTTACCTATTGTCTAACTAATTTTAGTACTCGACTTGAAAAGTGTTTTGACCTTTGTCATGTGCTCTTCTATGACCCTTTCTTCACATAACTTTTAGCCAATGAAAGCTTTCCTATGCATAACTTTTCCATTGATAATAAATGCTTCAGTTTTATGTGAAAATTATTTAAACTTGGTGAGAGGTATTAAAGAGCACTTTTTGTTTTCTCAATTAAATTTTTGCACATTAGCCTAAGGACGGCATTGCAATCAAACCGGAACTACGAGGATATCCTTGGGAAGGGAAAAATATATTTTTAATTTTTTCATGTTCTCAAACCCCAGCCATCTTGGCAAGCTGAATCATTATTCCTGATTAAAACATGAAAATCCTGGTCTGGTGATGATAAACCTTGTATTTCTAATTAGCCGCATAAACTCATGTTAATGTGAGCTTTTGTTATGGTCATGACACGAACATGCGACAGGATAAATTTGTATAGTATACATATACCATCTTCTACATATAGCATACAATAGGATGAACTCGTGGACTGTAGCTGAGAAAAATGAAAGAAGGAAAATATTCCATTTTCCATGTTACTGCAGATCATAGTATCTCAGGTAATATGCTGAACATCTTCGCCACATTTTTATGTGAAGTCTCTTAATATATTTGGGTAAAAAAATTTTGTGGCTAAGTCATTTGGGAAATTGGTTTTTCTCAAAATTTTCAGTGACCCAAAACTCTCAGGAATGCAGTATTGAAGTCATTTATCTAGTTCAAACAAAAATATTGTCCTTGACACAGACAGGTGGAAAATGACGGCCAGAAATGTAGAAAGTTGTGCCAAAATCAAACATATAAAAATAAAAGAAGAAAGGGACAGAATCGATTTCCGGAAAAAAATGTTTCCTAAATAGTCTGTCTCTTAAGATTTTCACCGGAAGAAAAGTATTTTCCTTCCTTTTGAATTTTGGTGTTATTATGCAGTTTCCAAGTGCATTCCAGCACATCTGGAAAACAAGTACATACTATTCTTATTTTATTAAATCCAGCCACTTCTTGAATTTAACTCAGTTCTCATTCAAATTTATTTTAATAGAACCACCTCAAATAGGAAAAACATTTTCTACGATGGTACTTGCGTCGGTAAATTTCACTACAGGGATTATTTTTTGTGAAGAAGTTGTTTAATTCTTATTTAACCGTGAGATTTTTGTATTCCTTAAGAGTTTATTAAAATTTTCATTAAAAGAAATCTTATATGTGTCTCATGCATCTGGCACACTTTTGTGACAAGTGTATCTCGGAAACAGTCCCCGATTTATGAATTTGTGTTAAATAACCGAACAACAAATGTTATAGCTGTAATGTTTAGTACTTGCAATCACTTTCTCTTGATTTGTTGTTTCTTAAACATACTGCAAAGTAAGAAAACCGTATTTAAAAATCAATGCAAAGTCCTTGCAATTGTGTACGTCCTTCGTATATGGTCGAAATATTTAGGATCCTCACATTAGAATTTTCACTTTTTACTTAGTTGGATCAATGCCAAAAACAAACGTCTGTGTATCCTTTTCAAATTTCTGCAAATACATAGGATATCGTATGCAATCTACTGGCCAGCCATATTTACAATCGTATTAGAGAAGTATCGATAATAGCAGAATGTTTTCCCTGAATTCCGGAAAACCAATCATTTCTGGTTCAAAAGATTCCTTTGACTGGTTTTGGCGCATTTAGAGTGATTATATAAGAGTTCATTAGTATTTAAAACACAATACTAAACAGAGCAAAATGCTTTTGTATGTACATACATTGAATAAGAAATAGGAGATTTAAAAATAGCAAGAAGTTAACATGCCACAAACATTTCCTGTGCGTGAAATGTTATGAAATTTTAAAGTTCTTTATAGATTTGCTCTAGTAATTTTAACATTCTTGAATTTTGATAAGTACAAAGTCTATTCTGTTTAAAGTTACACAATTAACATTTGAATTGCGATGGTCATTAAAAGTTTGAAAAGACAGTGTTGAGGGAAAAGTTTATTTAAATGCAAAACTTTAAAAGGGAGCGTGTTACTACTTTTCGTTTTGTTTGTTAAACACTTTCTCGATAAACTTCTGCATTAATATTTCGCTCGTTTTTATTATTACATATTACTTTACAAATCGTAAACTTGATATTTTGTATGAGAAACTTTAACATTTCTCATTTTGAGTGAAATGAATACTTAACACTTCCCAAGTGAAATAATTGTTCTGTTATATTTATCACGTATTTTCAAAGATAAACTTAACTTTACATCAGTAAGAACTGCGGTTTGATTCAATATTAAAGTTTATTCGAGACCAATATCTACTATTACCACTAGAAAACCAGCATAACCTCGTGCTCAATCTGATTGGAAACTTAGTCTAGACATAAGTACTCTCTTAGTATAATACTTCATGTGATTTAGGTGGCAAATTTTATGATGATACCATTTACGTTTGTTTATTTGAACTTATTTAATCTTCAAGAACAACAATCTTCAAAGAGGAAGGATATATCCCGTCATCATTTAACTCTACAAATAGTAATAAACACTTTCTGTCAGGATCGCAAAGTGTTTCTCCCAAAGTGTTGAGCTTATCAAGTCGAAATATGTATACAAAACTGTTTCAAGTGAATTTCCAAAATAGAATTCAATTTAATACCTTCTACACATGACAAGAACAATAATATATTTTAAACGCAGTTTATTTAAACGACGTAATCCTGCGGAAAATAAAATTCCGTCAAATCCACACACGTTAACGAAGTAGACGACCTAAGGACCATACACGAGAAAGAGTATAGTGTTCTGAAAAATTCTGATGAAATATAATGAAATATTCATGAAAGAAATGTTTGCACTATATAATCCTGTTGTTTACGGAATTCATGCAGAATAGAGTTCAGGATTTTCATAGTCGTACATTTAGCAAGGCTCCTCTATGACCTCCTGTTTCAGTAGTGCTACGAAATTCGTTGACATCGCATTTAGTTTGCAGTTTTTCACTTTGATTTGCTTGAAATGGGAAAAATTTTTTCCACTTCACGATGATGCTTTTAAAAAGGATGCTCTGTGTATATGAATAAAATCATAAAACCAGAAATTTTGTGGATCTAACTTTTCCACTGGATTAGTATCGTATTTGTTTATATGCCACAACCTTGACAGTAAGGACTTTTTATGAGGAAAGTGAAAAGTAGATCAGGTGGAAGGGAAATCGATGAACGTTGAAAATCTTTCAGAGAAAGTGAGCAGCAAGTTTTCTAAAGGGCTCTTAACATAATTCTACTACAACATTCTACCTAGATGAAATGTCAAAGAATCATTTTACTTTTATCCAATTATCCTTTTTTCCAATAAAAAGTCACTAATTAGATGAAGAACGATACTTACCACAGCAATATATGTTATTTTAGTAATCTTTATCCTTCAAAATCATAACCAAATAAATATTAGTAAATATTTCATCAAATTTATTTCAAATTTAAAATACTTTGCGACAAAGCAACAAGTACGACATTTACTAACTTTCACTGACAACGTATCTCATCCTTTTGTTCAAATTTTGTAGTACAAGTACAATTATTTAACAGACAGCCACTTAAAGTGATTTCATCGGACGACATATAGTACAACTTAGTTGTTTCATAGCAGCTACTTGAACGTAAACTTCCTTTTTTCTTCCACAACTAACTAAGATATAAGTTTATGTATACGGGCAATTGTAAGTTTAAGGGTAGAATATCACTCATTTGAAATTGTCCTTTAAAATTAATTACCCTCAACAAATAATAACGTGTTTATGTACTTTCACTTTGTGTCACAGCAAGGTTTAAGTGGAATTGCGGCAAAATGCCAAAGATTTTCATTGAAATTTTTAAGATTAACGATGGTAATTTGAGATAAGTTTTTATTTGACTTGATAACAAATTATGTCATCAAAAATCTATTCAATTGATATAATGTCAGACAATTTATTATCCATTCATCGATATAACCAAACCAAATGATATACAACAGTTGGCTGATAAAAGACCATCAATAAATGTTTAACGCGATTTTTTCACTTCGAATGTAATAATAACAACACCGATCAATTTACAAACGTTAGCATAAAAATCTGAAATACTAAACGCACAAACTTTGTACTGAGGTGTAGACTTGTTGATATCATTTTCCCATCATAACAGTTATAACATTACCATCGATTCCCGAGAAAAATACCCTAAAAATTTTTATACAAAACAGTTTCATGATATTTTGTTTTTCAAACATCATTCATAAAAACTGGGTAAAATGTGAAAATTTTTGTCTGTGAGGTCATCTTTCACAATTATTTCAATTATCTGTGACGCTTCACCTGAACACCAATTAGTTACAATTAGCAACAGAGAGATAATTATTTCACTTCCTGAACATTTTAAAATAAAATACACTGCAAGTAATCATTAGACGAAATATTAAATATTAATAGTAAATTAATTATAAGATTATTCTGTTAGCGATAACATTGTTAACAGGGATTTGGCTTTTCTATAATATCAACTCAATCATAAAATTTCACAGATATACCAAGCCCTTTGACGATTAAATCACTTACGCTTGATTCAACATCCTCATTATTTGAAGTCACACACAATTGTTGGTAGTTGTCTTATATACTTAAAGTTTACAAAGTAAAAGTAAATCGTTATCTAAGATCCACATTTGCATCGTGACTTAAAGTTTTGTTTTAATTTTCTCTGCATTCCATCGCATTCATTACTAACGACTACATACATTAAGCATGTGACTTTGGTTGAACTACATATCACTACTATTATATTCATTATGTCACAATGGAGAAGTCATTAAAATGCAGATCACTTAGACAATAAATGCAGAAATATGAATGAGGTGTGTGTCACTGATTTTGTTACTTGTAGGAAGTTATAAGTAGATACATATGACTTACAGAAACTAAACACTACATGAGCTTCCGTTAAACTTTTCACCTTTCCCTTCTACACGATTTGTTAAGAAACATTTCTTTTGTCACTTATATATTGTAACGCCCTGTCACGTTAAAGTTATTTTTTTATTATTTTTAATTAATTAGAAAGTTAATTTGTTTTCCTCACGTGCTGCAATTACTTCACTTTGAGGAAATGACTTCGTTGTGTCTTTCATAATATCTAGTAATAACTTTCTGTGAGTTTAACAATAAATTTAACTAACAAGAAGTCATTCACATGAAAATAAGAGAAAACAAATGATCTTATCTTCAATTGATATAATAATGCATTAAATCATTTTGGTATGATTTTCAGGAACTTGTCGGATCAAAGAGCAGAGCAAGACAGTTACGTATTGCACTTCTCATAGTTGGAGTTCTATTATTCATTGGCCTTATAGCTGTAGCTATAATATTATTTAGTGGAATTGAAGATCCTAGAAAACCAGATTCACATAAAAGTGATCGTTTGCAACTGGATGATTTGCTTGAAGGACGATTGACAGCGAAACGATTCAATGGAACGTGGATGCCGGGCAATGGAATTTTGTATAAAGATAGCGAATTTGTAAGGAGAAATAATTAAATTAATTAAATGAAAATTGTATTGAAATTTTCTATTTTCATATATCATTAGCGTGCTGTGCTTAGTTATGACCCAACACAGCAAACAACGAACACTATAGTGCCTCAAAGTGTGCAGGTAAAGTACTCGTAGAATTTATAAAAACTATAATCTCTTGTTAAACCATGTACTCACTTTCATAGCAAGCTGCTGAAGCTATGATTTATGAGTTATCTGCTGATAAAAAGTATCTTTTGGTTGGGAAAGAATTATCAAAGGTTTGAGCAATAAAACTACATATATGTACTTAAAGTTTTCAATTGAATTCGCATGGTTTTAGCTCTTTCGACACAGTTATCTGGCATTATATGATATAATTGATCTTGAAAACGGATTCAAGGTTTATCCTCTGACTTTGCACGGACGTGAGGTAGAACAAGCAAATTATTTCCCCAAATAAATAGTAATTGTTAATTCACTTACCTTATACTTATAGACTGAGCCGCATCATATGTTGTTAGTCAAATGGGCTCCAGTGGGAAACGGATTAATATTTAACTTTGAAAGAAATTTGTACTATAAACCAAGTGTGTTCGAACCGGAAGTCCAATTAACATCCGACACAGAGCCATCAGTTCTCAATGGACATCCAGATTGGGTCTATGAAGGTAAATATAAATTGTTAAACTAAATAAATATTGAAAAAAATCAAATCAAAATTTCATTTTTCAGAGGAGGTATTTAGTTCAAATGTAGCTGTATGGTTCAATCCTAGTGGGACCAAAATAGCTTATATACGATTTGATGATACAGTTACAAGAACTATAAATATTCCAATATACGGAGTTCCTGGTGCTCCAGAATATCAATACCCCCTTCATAGACTGATACATTATCCAAAAGCTGGTTCACCAAATCCGTTTGTGAATCTTATTCAAGTTAATTTACAAGAGGCTCTTGTGCATGGAGAGTATGAAAGAAAAATACCAGTGCCAAATGCATTGAATACAGACGAACATATAATCACAGCCGTCGAATGGCTTGACAATGATCAATTACTATCAGTTTGGATGAATAGGATACAAAATGCTGCATATATACAAGTTTCAAATGAAACAAAAAGATATCAGGTATATAACCAATTAACAACAATCTTAATTTCATAATCTAAGAAAAACCATCCACAGCTCTTTGAAATTCAATCCAAAACAGGATGGGTAGACTTATTCACACCACCAGTTAAAAATAAAGATGGAACAAAAGTAGCTCTAATCTTGCCTCATAGTCAAGGCTCGGTAGGAGATTTTAGACATCTAACTATTTTACAAACAGAAAGTAATGTACGAACTAGTCCAGTACCACTGACAAGCGGAAAATACGTGGTCCAACAAGTCCTTAAATGGGATTACGATACAAATATTATTTTTTATACAGCTAATTTACCAAATCAATCACATGTTTTACATTTATATGGTATAAGAGCAGAAAAAGGTGAAAAACCTCAATGTCTATCATGTAACATTAAAACTCATGGTAGGATTTTCGAAAGGCTATAATATTCAATAAGACCTTAACCTTGTGCTATTTAACAGGCGTCCAACAAACATATTTTTCGGCTGATTTCAGTGATGCAGGAAAGTACCTTGTGTTGACTGCTCTTGGTCCAAGTGTCCCTAAAGTTGATATTTACGAATGGACATACGAAAATAGTAATTTTGTTCATATTTTCTGGAAAATAAACGCTACATAAAATGAATAACTTTCAGGAATAATCAAACCGAAGTTTATTACCGAATGGGAAGGTAACTCGAAACTAAGGGATTTACTTGTCATAAGGAAACCACCACTTGTACAATACCATACCGTCAAAATCGACGACGGATTCACTGCAGAAGTTTCACTATTAATACCACCAAATGCTGATTTAAGTGGGGACACAAAGTATCCTATGCTGGTTGATGTTTATGGGGGACCAGACTCATTTTCGGTAATTGTTAATGCAACAGAAACATGACCTTTTCGATATTCATACATATTAATTGTGGTAGGTTGTTGACAAGTGGTCCATGGATTGGGGGCATTATCTATCTTCTAATCATTCAATAATTTATGCCAAAATTGATGGACGAGGATCTGGACTTCGAGGAGATAGATTACTACATGCAATATATATGAAATTAGGAACATTTGAAATCAACGATCAAATCAATGTTACAAGGTAAACGATATTCAATTTCTTCTTTAAGGATCAAAAAACATTCTAAAAAATTTGTTTCTAGAACTCTACAACAAACCTTGCCTTATGTAGATGGCGATCGTACTGGAATTTGGGGTTGGAGTTATGGTGGATATGCTGCTGCAATGGCACTTGCCAGAGATGACAATGGTGTCTTCAAGTGTGCAACGTCCATAGCACCAGTCACGGATTGGGCATATTACGGTAAGTTTCATTCGAAGATAATGTATTCTGATAAAAACTTAATGAATAATATGTTATAATATTGTAGATTCGATTTACACGGAGAGATATATGGGACTGCCTATAAAAAATCCAAGTGGCTATCTAAATTCACGTCTTATTACATTAGCATCCAAGTTCAGAGGCAAAAACTACCTCTTAGTGCATGGTACTCTAGATGATAATGTTCATTATCAACAAGCAATGGTTCTTGCTAAATTTTTAGAACGCAACGATATAATGTTTAAACAAATTGTAAGTTTGATAAATTAAATAATTACACATAATATAATTATATACACATATATAAACAACATCTTCATTTCAGAGTTATCCTGATGAAGACCATGGCTTGGTAGGCGTTAGACGTCATTTATATCATTCATTAGATCGATTTTTCGGAGATTGTTTCGACTTAAATAGAAATAAATATCAAGCTGGCAATTAGTACGCAATGAAAATTTACATAATTACATTTTAAAAATGTACTTAAGGAACATTATCGAACAACATCTTTCAATTCATATTGTGTGAATGAAATTAAAAACATCAGTAGAAAATTTGTGTTCTATAAAAATATTAATATATGAATATGTTGAATAGAAGTGCTCTGTTTATGACAATAGGAAAATTTAAAATAGTAAAATATATTTATTCGTCGTGTGCCAATGATCTTGCATTAATTATAAAATGTCAATGTTATGGTCTTTTTTGTTCATTTTTAAGTTGTATTGTTTTAATTTTGTTACGTTTAGTTTATTCACTTGATTCGTATGTTTTCTATCGTCTGTTAATGTAAATACGATTATGAAATATGTTTTTATATAACAAAAAAATGAAGAAAATAAATGCTATTTAAATCATTACATCTAGTTTGAATACAAACCCTGGAAAATATAATTTGTATAAAACAAGTTTATAAAACTTACTATCATAACAGTTGCTCTGAAATTACGTCAAATATTCTCCAATGCTACATTTTAAATTTTAAAATTTTTTTATCATACAACTTTATTTACTTTTCATAAAGAAAATCAAAAAAACATAAAATACTTAAACGTTAGCCTTAGTATCTATCTTAGTTACTAAACTAACGTGTAGGTCATATTCAATTTTTATTAAATATTTTTTTAATGTTTTTTAAAAATATCAAACATCTGTTCACATAATTATTCGCATTGATTTTAAAATACTTGTAAAAAATTACACTTTGAATTGCCAAAAGTTGTACTTTCATATTTTTACTTTTTATTTATTGATTTTTATTTTTTAACTTACATTCCTGTAAAATCTTAATATAGCACATGCTCAAAGGATAGTTTTATGTTTAATGAAATTATGATATTTGGAAAATTTTTATTTATAAGTTTCCTAATTTCAACAAGGCCTTGTCTCTACTCATTTTAAAATTATTAAAAACACTCAAAAATTTCGCAACAAAATTAGGAATCTGTGACAAACTATTTAGCGTTATTGCACGTTCAATAAAATTGAAATACTACAACTATTAACATGTATAATGTAAACTGAACGATAAATGATACGTTTTCTAGTATTCTACACCGTATTACCGATGGAATACGGATGTTTATTACAATCAAATTTTTATTACAAAGAACAAGTTATATGAATATATACCAAGCACAGAATTTGTTGAAAATACGTCCTTAGGACCAGCTAGCTCACATCAACGTTCCAGAATCATAGTTGAGTTGTCCTACCTTTAATTAAAATAGTAAAAACAAATCGTTCAGGCAAATGTATGCTTAAACTAGAAGTATACGGCCCTTAACCCGTCACAGTAGATTATAACAATTCAATGAAGATCTCATCAGCTTCAACCGAATATTTTCCAAATAAAAGTGTTAAAGACAAATTTAGTTATTTAAAATTATTGAACCAATGTTTCCTTCTGTTTTCAATGCTAAATACAATTTTACTTTTTAATGTAGTCTTACATCTTCCTAATTACTTCAATCGCTAATTTAAATATTTATTGAAAGAATTTACCATAATGATTTTATTCTTATTTATTTTCCTAATATACGTTTTACCTCAATATGCAGTAACATATTTGTATTATATTTACATTTTCTTTCTTATCTATTACTTACAGTACACGTATATGTATAACTAGTAAATCAATATAATCTACATTTTTTGTTTGTTAGTTCGAATATTTAAATCCAATTTATAGGAAAATAACTAAAACACATCCTGGTGTGTATTTTTATTAATTTTGTTTAGTATAACCAATGATCTACATATACTACTGTAGTGAAATAAATGTTAAAACACAAAAAATTAGTAAATATCTATGTAATTTTTCCACGTTAGCTAGTTATTTATTATTTATATAGATTTAAAAATTTTTCCACTGTTTTAAGAAGCACTATTTCACTTCAAATATTGACGAAGCACCTTCTGAATATATTATTATTGAAGTTTAAAAACAACTCAAGTATGTATTTTATTAGTTCAAAAAAACTCATTGTTATTAAAAATTGTCAAAATATAATTGAAGGCAGTATATAACGTGAATATAAAAACAATCCTTAAATCTGATATGCCTCTTAAACTTTAGTTTTCATTGTTACAAATACAAAACGTTTATCCATTAAATTAAATCTCATTCTTATTTCACCTAAAAGACACTTTGCCCATAGATTTTATTAAATTTATATACCAAAAAATATTGTTTCTTTTTTTCTTTTGTTTAATAGTAACGCGTACTAAAATAAATTGTTATAAACATTATTGCTGCAACAAAAAGATGCTTATTTGAGCGTAAGCCACAGAGAATTTAAAAATAAATGTACTTACTATTGACACTTTCATACAAATATTGCCAAGATGTTTGATAGATATAACAATTTCAACAATTTGAATATACATTGTCCAACCCCAATAATTAACAAGCAATCCATTTTGTGAGCGACCCAAATAACAAAGCCGGATGTTACTAAACGATAAAGGGAATAACATAATGTTTATATGTTTTCATATTACAATAACTCTTAAGGCTAATGCATTATTGAAGTTGTATTAGCAAGACTTGATGACCGCTTCAACATATATTGATTTTCCTTGAATTAATGAAACGTTTTCTTAATGAATGAATGAGAAACAAAATGTGTTTGTTTGAGCCCAAAGCAAATTGATAAAAGCATGAGAAATAGATGAAATGAAATGATATACAAATAATAATTTGTATATTTGTATCAAATAGACTCCTCAAATTTTAAGTTAGTTAATTTTGAAGAACCAAGTTAGAAACAGGCATGCAGATATTATTAATATATGTATTTAGTTCTTTCAAATAAAAGAGGAATATTTATTTATTAATTTTTTATCTTTTCAAATTCATTTAAATAAATTCCGGTAAATAGTTGTAAAACTAAAATTAATTCGCTGAAACATCTGTGAATCATAATATGATCACTAAACATATGTTTTCGTTTATTATTTATATTTTTATTCGTCTATTGGTACTGTGTGTATAAGCAAATAAAAGATTTTGTCTAAATTTCTTATTCTTGTGTGCTTTCAAGTTAATTTTAGATATATTATTCATTCAGAATATTCAACCATGTGGCAACATTTGTTGTTAGTGTCTATTGTATGAAAATACGAAAAATCAAATAAGCATGAGCATTATCAGATTAAAATATAGTTTTGTCTCGAAAAACTTCTTCCTACTGTTATGTTTGTGCATCTTTTGTAAAAGTGATTTTTGTGGATTTTCCATCTTACATTTACTCACAACATTGTTTCAACAAGCATAGATCACTCACTACCTATTGCAAAAATGAGGATACGAGTTCAACTACTTCTTAATAAAAGTACAGACCGATGGGTGTTGTTACAAAAACTAATTTTTCCGTTTTCTAACCATTTAATCAATTATTTTTCATTTAATGTAATGTGTTATTCGTTGTGTTAATAATCATTTCAACTTTTATAAATATCCTTCCGTTATGCCATCAATCAATTACCATTACTACAAAAATCTTGATAGGAGAAATATTTTAAATTTTGAACTACTTGATGTGGTTATTAAGTTTCTAGATGGAAACGAATAACAGAAATATAAGCTTGAACATTTTTCGTCTGTGAAAAATTAATGTTTTAAATTGGTTGGCGTAAATAATTGGAAGTTTGTTAAACCACAACATCTATCTAAATTATAAGCAAAGGTTATAGTGTTAAAGTTTTCTTCTACATTCTTCAATTAGTACATATTTGAAACAAACGATTTTTGATGTTATATGATTAAAGTTTTCGAATCAATCAATCAAACATCACCGAGGCATGAATTGTATAAAAAGATTAATTTACAACTCGAGTGAATCAAGATTTCGATTTGTTTTGATTTTTAATTCATATATATATAGACTATATCTTAATTTTATTTTCATATTATTCCTATTTTGTCGTTTTTATATTCATTTATAGTGAATACACTTAGATTTAATTAATCTGACTCAAATTTTTAAAAAGATTTCTTTTATAATATTGTTTACAATTATAATTTTACACTTTATTATTCTTCCTTAAAGTTAATTATATATTTTCTATGTAATATATATGCACATATATTTGAAAAAAAAAATAACATTAATGTACTTTAGTATTATTATATATCTATGTTTTATTATTATTATTTTCAAAATCTTGCTCATTTAAGGTATACACAGCATCCACACGATATAATTCATCATGGGATCTTAATGCTGGTTCATGTGTCGCTATAATACCTGTTTCCAGATCATCATTATGTATTATTGTTGCCTTTTAAAATAAAAACCTTCTTTACCAATATGTTATGATTTTTTGGCTAAAATAGAATATAATACGAAAATGTCATGTAAGCGAATTATTTTATCCTTATTTAGTTTTTATTTGTGAAAATATGTTATCAAAAATTTAATTTATTTTCATAAATACATTAAGGCCAAAAAAAAAAAAATAGAATTAAGAAAAATACAACTTAAATGAAGTAAACTATTTTATAACAATTCTCTTTACAACCAAATTAGAATGTAAATGTTGACTATGAGAATGCTGCTACTTAAAATTGATACAAAATAAAAGCGCTACTGAGAAACTAGGTATAGTCAAAGATATGTAAAAATATATATAACGTTTAACACTCTAAAATTTTATAGCATAACACATTTGCATTGAAAATAAGTAATAATAGAGTATCTTTTTATAATTAACATGATTGGCTTGATATTATCAATCAAGCCTCTGTAACGAAAATACACACCAAAGTTACGAAGATAATTGAGTTTATGTCACCAATTACATCCCTCATTTTATTAAAAATTCTAATCACAAAATTTCAACGACATGTTTTGTTTCGATAGATTTTGAATTGACTTATATTTATTATTGATTTATAGATATCAAGAAAATATCATGTGATTCCAACATATCAGTAGTCTTAACGGATATAGGTTATCATCAGCATTAAAACGAATTCATTTTATCTATGAAACAGAAGATACTATGAAAGATCATGAAGCAGAAAATGTTTAGCATCCGAATCCAGCAACTTCTATTCGATGTTATTATACCTTCATCCCCCAAAACCCAAATCAACCAATGATTACCAATCTCAAGTCAACAGTTACACAAACGATATATGTATAAAATTGATGCAAAATTTTGAAAATAAGAAAAATGTAAGCATAGTTTACGTAAAAAATGATGTAAGATATATGACACACAAAACACATAGTTAAAAATGATAAAAGCTTTTCGAACAAGTAATTGCGAACAGAAAGTGAAGTATCAGGCAAATATTATATTATTTTTTTAAAAAAGAGGGTTAAAAATGCAATAATCCTACCTAGGGAAATTATAAATAAAATTGACATCAGGAATATAGAAAATACAAAACCCAGAAAGTACCAAAGAAGTAAGAACAGAATATTTGTTGGGGTAATGGGATTTATAAATTAATGAAACTCATAATTTAAATTATTCACCTGGTTGAGATTTCCAAGTGTTAATTGATGACCCTGTAAAGTCTGTACACTTGCAATAGAGAGCGATGTTGTTCCATCGGTATTTTCATTTTGTGTTACAATTTGTTGTTGTCCATTTCCAGTAGTTATTGTTCCAGTTTGATCTATTATAGCTGTTTGTTGTTGTTGTTGTTGCTGTTGCTGTTGCTGCTGTTGTTGTGTCTGTTGTATTTGCTGTTGTTGCATAGACTGTTGTTGTCCTGTGGACTGAGTCTGAATTTGTTGGGATTGTGGTGCTGCAACAGTTACAGTTACAGGTGTAACTGCTCCTGAAACATTCGGACTATCTGGTTCTTTTTTAACTTGAACCGTTTGTAAGTTATGCAATGCTTGTACGGTTTGTACGTTTGGAACACTACTTGTCGCTACAGTTGATGTGTTTGTATTGCTATTAGCAGTCGATGTAACAACATTCATTTTTTTCGATGCTGGAGCTATAGTTTATATTAAATATACATTATTTATTACACTGAACACTTTATTACAACTAACCTTTTCTCTCTTTTTTAACTCCTGGTTTGGCAAAATGGCGTAATTCCAAATGACGTCGTAAGTTTCGCGATTGTCTTATCAATGCAAAGCAAATTGGACATGTGGCTGGCTGTTCAGATTGTGATCGAGAACGAGGTTCTAAAAATATGATAATTCAATTAAAAATAATGATATTTTCATATAATAGTAATTTGTTATTCACTTTGAGGATTTGTTGATTTTGCTGTTCCAGGTGTTGTATTTGCTGTAGACGGTGAAACCGAAGCATCAGATACTGTAACAATTGAGTCTGTTGTTGTGTTCGTTTGCGTTTTAACTGGCGTCGAAGTTATGGTATTTTCACCATTTTCTGTTGAAATATTGGCTTGATTTGTCGGTGTTTGTGCATCATCTGTACGTGCAACTTTAGCAGATGCTAAAATATTCAAAAATATTTATTAACTTCAATGGAATGTTCCTTTATTCGATTATTTACTTACGACTTTGTCTCTTAGCTCTTGGTTTTCGTTTACGTGCTGGCAATAGTTGACTTATAACATCCTTAACATCTTGAACATGTGCGGTTATTGTTCCAGCATTAATATCTTCAACAACTTGTGCGTGTACAGTATGAGCTTGTGGTGCTGTTATTGTCGCGATTAATTGGTCTTGTTCCTAAATAATACAAGAAGATAATATGAAATAAAATTTTATAATTTAAATGAATTCAATTTTACATCAATAACTGCTTTAACATGATGTTGTGGCATCATCTGTTGCAGTTGAATTGGTGCACTATACTCTTCCTTCGTTAGAGTTTGTGGCGCCAATCCTTGGATATTCAAACAATGTGCTGCCTGCAGGAGCGATGGTAATTGTGAATGGTCGACACTCACTTCGCCACGATAAACAAACTCCAATAAAGCCTCCAAATCATTTGGATTTACTCCCGCCAACATAACAACTGGATGTTTACATGGTGTTGTCTAATTAAGAGAAAACAGAAAAATTCAAAATAGGTTTGCAAGTAGGTAAAGTGAAAGAAATCAACTGTCATCTTATAATATTCTCATTTCCCTCTTATTCATAAAAATTTTTCTTTGTAAACATTTCTCATTCAGGTAATAATATCTACAAGAAAACCCTCTTTCAATTGTCGTGACTCGTGAGTCCAATCCAATTCGAGTAGAGGACAGAAAATTCAATCACTCTGGATTTCTTATTAGATTTTCGTAATTTTTGTAAACAAAAACAATCTTTTCTTTTGGAGAAAAAATCTTTTCTCATTCTCAAAGAAAGCGCTGAGCCATCAATTAATTTCAACTCTTCATAACTCTTGAAATTGAACCAAAAACACGCAGCGATGCTCGGTGCTCGATGTTATTCTTGAAAACAGTCAAAACGTGGAGTTATATACTCATGTTACTACATTCTCTCAGTTAGCATTGCTTGCCACAGCCACTGACAGTTCGAGATGGTGGTAGATGGATAGATGGAATGGGTTATGGGATGGATAGGATAGGATATTTGAGATTGAGAGTTCGTTTTGTTTGGATCATCATTACCTTCATGTGAATGTTGATTCAGACAGCATGTGGTGGATAAGGGTAAGAGAAATGTTGTTTTGATTTGACAAATGCTGAAACATAAATTGATGTTGTGGTGTTAAATGAATGTATTATAATTACCTTGAGTAGCTCCAATAGTAGTGGGCTTGCAGCGCAAAGGACTATTTTGTGCGCGGGAAAACTTCTACCGCCAGCCGATAGAGTGCAATCGACTAAATCGCCATGACAGCGTAGAAGTTGAATGGCCGACACAAGCGAGGAGCCATAGTCGCCCCATGTTAATGAATAAAGTGAATTTATGGGCAGTGCCATCATGAGAGAAATCTTCCTTGCTCAAAAATTTCACAAACCCATTCAGCACTACACAATTATTTATGCTTGCACAATCAAAATAATAAAAAGGAATTCCTGAGCAAATGAGATTGGAGCGCGTGAGATTGGGACGGCGCGCACACAATTGTAGAGTTCAAGTGAAAAACCTCACTCGCTCTGGGTAGAGTGCTCGCTTGACTTTTTTGCCTCCGAAAATGAAACTTCAAATCACTTCGCATTCGATTTCACTGCGTACCACACTTTCACTTAATATTGTGCCATAAAATGTTAATAAAATTACTTCAACTTATTATTATTGTGTTGAATTTATTTATTTCATATTATTTTAACTGAAATTATTTATTAAAATCACTCAAAAATTCCACTTGGCTGTCAAACAATCTTAATCCCAAGTAAAAAAATATGGCGGCAACTTGTGGTGTCACAATGGAGCGTACGTCTCATTCTTCTCTCGAAATAGATTATTGCCAGATGCGACATTTGTTCATCGTTTTTATTGCGCCACCTATGTGCGAATGCTTGACTTTTGGGTATATAATAAAATTGTATCACGAAATTCAAGTCGAAATTAATTTCAGCATTTCCACTTGATAAATATATATCTTAATATTATTTACTTTTGAAGAAATCTTCAAAATATAACATCACGTTGAGAGATTTTGTTAAATAAATTGATTATATTGTGCAAGTTTTGTGTTACGCGCTACAGTATTCGAATTTTCGAAAATTTCCATCTAGACTGTACTCAAAAATATCTATAAATTTTAATATTTTGTGTTGGAAGCGTGTTTCTACTTTTTATTTGAAATTGCAAACAATAAGTTGCTTCATATTTAAACTAATTATTTGTCTCATCAATCAAGAAATAGAGAAATGGCGAGGAATATTTCTCTTTCTATCATCCGAAGAGATGTTTTTTAAAATTATTATCTCATCTCTCTTTCTCTCAGTTAAAAAATGTAGAATAAAACTTCCTATAAGAACTCATCTCTCTATCCTTTGGCATGTGCACCATCTCCTAAGTATTGATATCTTATCACCATTCATCAGTCCTAGTCCTAGATTCAATTTAAAACCGCGATTTACAAGGACCAGAGCTAGTAATAATAACTTCTACGAGCAGAATTGAATATATTAATGCCGTCAGCTGATTACAAAATAGTCGTCTTACATACAAAGATTAACACTTAAAGCTCATGTGCATTTTCATCTTGTTTCTGCTATTCTAAAAATATTAATATCAAGCTTCATATCTTTTATAAAAAAAGCACTTTCCGACTATCCTCGCTTTGTACGATTACTGTTTTAAAATGTTTTTCAGTGCTGCAGTCTCCCATACAAGAATTAATTTTTAGTTTTAAGAAAATTTTATAAGAGACATTTGTGGGAAACCATTAGCTATTAAAACATGCAATAGTGGTCTCGTCACTGCTTACATCGTAAAATTTTGAGTAAAATCGTGCTCAATTGTTGGAATTACCGTTTGAACGAACTTCAAAAATATAATCAAATACATATGGACACCTAATTCTCCACCGCCTTCTTCAACAGTTTGGATAATTTTTTTCATAATAACAGCATGTCTGAAACAAAATAATTTTGAGTATAATGTATTTAATTATGTATAGGTACTCCAACTTACTTGCATGGATGCACTGACGCCATCTTCGGTCCTGGTAAATGAGGATGGCTTTCCATGGTTACAGTCTTTTTGGCATGATCCTGACTAACGTCCTCATACATTTGTTCCATAGTTAAAGGTTTTCTACTCTGTAATGATAAATGTTATGCTTGTAGTCTGATTTGATGTGAAAATCACAGAAATACAAACCTCATCGTATCCAACAACCCACAATCTTGGCGTTTGATAATATTTATCATATGTTATGTGCAGATCATAGGTTCTAGTATGGACAACAGAATCTTCTTCAACATCAACTACCTTCTCGGGTTGTTTTCTAGTTATCGTTGCAACAGCCTGTGAAGTTTTCCTTCATTCGTACAAGTTTCAATTTGTTTGAAAATTTCGATACTCACTGGATCGACTAGATCAAGCATACCACTTTGCTCAAACTCTTCCATGTCAGCTGGTTCACCATCATCATCATCATCATCATCATCACTATTATAGTCAGTTCCATCTTCTGGAGACATTTCATCTATCTATATTCAGAACGGGCAATTTTGGTTTTTACAAAATCACAAAACAAAACATTTATCTTATATTCCATACTTTGTTACTATCCAAAGTCATTTCATTAACTTTATCTTCCAATTCAGAAGTGCCATCTTCGTAATTATGATGAGTTTCTACCCATCCTCCATCTCCAGTCTCTGTTTCCACCAGAACTTCCTCTCCAACGTATTCCATTTGCTTGCACCTCTTGTAACACGGTACATTGCGCGTAATAAGGAATTGTTTGTCTAAAACAATTTTTAACATAGAGATAATAAATGAAAATGATTGGAATTTTTCATTCATACCATTCGGAAGATAAGGCTTGATCTTTGATTCATCTCCAATTGCCCATTGCCACGTTGGACAGTGATGGACAAGATGATCACCTGCAGCCACAAATTCTTCTGGTGTTAGAACGCCAGTTTCACGAAATTTACTTTGCTGTAAAATAAAATTGGTACGTATCAATTATACAATCCTTTGTTCACATTATATTACATACCTTCAGTACAGGAGTTAAATATTCTGCAACACCAAGAGCGGTTCCTTTCACAGTATTTATAACGTTTTGCATTTTACTCAAAGAATATAGAAATCTCTGGAAAGATAAGCTACCTGGTTATTTTCTTACTCAAAAGCCGATTGCCCCAGCTGACTCTAATGCATATATGACGTGTTTTACCAACAACCACAGAAGTAACTTATGAAATGAGGGATTTATTCAACAAAGCAACAAAACTTTTAATGACAATTGGATTCATGTTCTGTTGCGCATGCATTGTTCATTTTGACAGTTTGTTTGTTTTGTTTCGAACATTTTCATTTCCATTATTCCATGAATCCAGTGTTAGTTGAACAAAATTTAAAAATTTTTAATAACACTACACATATTCTTGATTGATTAATATTGATTTAATTAAAGTCTTAGTTTAGTTTAGTCAACAGGGGACGGTACGGTTTGTTAGCGAAAATATAATTTGTAATTAAAAATAAAAATTATATAATAGAAGGAAAAACACTCAAAAATGAACAATCAATATTACATGTAAAAACGCATAATTCGATCTTGTTTTCGATATTTTTGTATTTTTAATATAATTTAAATTAACCTCAAAATGTGCATAAATGTTGGCCACCTATGTGTGGAAATATTAACTTTTGTGCCCGAGCTGGCATTGAAAACGCGTCTGTTACAAAATCAAGAATAATTTGAAATAATTTTTGTTGATTTAATTGTAGTTGGAGCTTATAATTAATTATAAAATTATTAATTTTCGTACTATTAGCACTTTTTCGGACTTTCGGTGAACTTTCTGAATTCGGAAATAACACAATTGCGCCAACATGAAAACGACAAAATCACAAACACTTTCAGCGAAGGTGAGTAATTTATTGCCATTCATGTGTGTGCGTGTGAACGTATTGACAAGTTGAGAAAAATTCAAAGTCAACAAAATTTCCATCTTGAGTGTGACAGGAAAAAGTGAAAAATCACTATAATTTGTGTAAAATATCTTGAAGGGTGTAGCTGAATCAAATAATGCTTATAAATGGTCGTCTTTTGAGCGATAGAAAATTTCGCCCTTAAAGATTCACTGCAACTGGCTTTGTTGTTTTGGCTCCTCCGTAGAAAAAAGATCTACAAAGGTAAATTGTGGTGGAGGAAAAAATAAATTAAATTTTAATGACATCGAAAATCGCAAAATGCTTTGAAAATTAATGGTTTAGTCATATTTTCTTGTGATTTTACTCAATTTATATGTTGCCAAAGATTTCATGAAATGTTATATGTTGTTTACGCCCGAGAAATACTGTTTATGAGTTTATGATGTGCTTCCTGGTCTCATGAGAAGTTTGTTTTTGCATGGATGACCTTTGGTTAATTGAATAAATTAAGTTTTTAAATGAAACCTCAACAAATGATTGAATATTTTTGCAAAAATCTTCGTTTTGATGGAGAAGTATTTACTTCAACTAAGGTAAGGTCGTTTCAATTTGACAAATTACGAGTAATCAATGGCCCATGGCAGGAGTGCTCTACCAAGAAGTATTCAATTTAAAAAATTTTAGTGCCTTTACTTTTAGTCATCATCACGATCAACAGGAATTTGTTAGTCATTCTATATTTCGATTCATAATCATATGTAAAACCTGGATTGGCTCAGAACTGATCTCAAAACTTTTAAAGATTCAATAGTTATATCAAATTTCCTAATATGAGAAGAAAGCTTGAACATTATGAGAATATATTTGAAAATTTGAAATGATTTTCATTTTCTGATTCTAGATAGACGCCGTGTGGGGCTGGGCTTCTGCCCCGCTGCGTTTGGCGGCAAACAGAATGGGCGATGCACTGTTGGGGGATCGTCCCCCATCACCTGCTCGTCTATCACATACTTCGGAAAAACATCCGAAGGTCACATTAGCCGAACTAAATGTGCTTCGGCGACATCGTGAGCTTTGTGATGTTGTTCTGAATGTAGGTGGAAGGAAGATATTTGCACATCGCGTCATATTGTCAGCATGTAGCCCATACTTTCGGGCAATGTTTACGGGTGAGCTGGAGGAGTCACGACAAACAGAAGTTACAATTAGGGATATTGATGAGAATGCCATGGAATTACTTATTGATTTCTGCTACACTTCACACATAGTTGTAGAGGAATCAAATGTCCAAACATTACTGCCAGCAGCATGTTTGCTACAGCTAGTTGAAATCCAAGATATATGCTGCGAATTTTTAAAACGTCAATTGGATCCAAGCAACTGCTTAGGAATAAGAGCATTTGCAGATACACACTCATGCCGTGAACTTCTCAGGATTGCCGACAAATTTACTCAACACAATTTCCAAGAGGTATCTTCTTCAGTTGTACCACATGATAGACTTGAATAGATTTAAAACTTCATTATTTCAGGTTATGGAAAGTGAAGAATTTCTGTTGCTTCCAGTAGGTCAATTAGTTGACATAATTTGCAGTGATGAACTGAACGTCAGATCTGAAGAACAAGTTTTTAATGCAGTAATGTCCTGGCTTAAATACAATGTAGCAGATAGAAGACAACATCTTGCTCAGGTTCATTTTTCCTTTAATAATCGAATTTGTTTCATAACATAATTTCTTCATAGGTTCTACAACATGTCCGACTACCATTGTTAAGTCCTAAATTCCTTGTTGGAACTGTTGGCTCTGATTTGCTTGTTCGATCTGATGAAGCTTGCCGTGATTTAGTTGACGAAGCTAAAAACTATTTACTTCTTCCACAAGAAAGACCATTAATGCAAGGACCAAGAACACGACCACGTAAACCTACACGTCGCGGCGAAGTTTTATTTGCTGTCGGTGGATGGTGTTCTGGAGATGCAATAGCGTCCGTTGAAAGGTTTGATGCTCAGACCAATGATTGGAAAATGGTAGCACCTATGAGCAAACGACGTTGTGGAGTCGGTGTAGCTGTTCTTAATGATTTACTTTATGCTGTTGGTGGTCATGATGGTCAAAGTTATTTGAACAGTATTGAAAGATATGATCCTCAAACGAATCAGTGGTCGTGTGATGTGGCACCAACAACGTCTTGCAGAACAAGTGTTGGTGTAGCTGTATTGGATGGATTTCTCTATGCTGTTGGTGGACAAGATGGTGTACAATGTTTAAATCATGTTGAACGATATGATCCCAAAGAAAACAAATGGTCTAAGGTAAAATACAATTATAAATTGTTAATAAACTGATAGTGAGACAAAAATATTGTCTTTAAAAAGGTTGCACCTATGACCACTCGAAGATTGGGTGTTGCAGTTGCGGTGCTAGGAGGCTATTTGTATGCCATTGGAGGATCTGATGGACAATGTCCATTAAATACAGTTGAACGATATGATCCAAGGTATAATGCAATACACGTTATTTTGTATCACTAAATATAAATTGATGAATAATTCTTAAAAATAGACAAAACAAATGGTGTGCTGTTAATCCAATGTCTACAAGACGAAAACATTTAGGCTGTGCAGTTTTTAATAATTACATTTATGCGGTTGGAGGGCGTGATGATTGTATGGAACTATCATCAGCTGAGAGATATAATCCTCATACGAACACTTGGAGTCCGATTGTCGCAATGACTTCTAGACGTAGTGGTGTAAGTTAAAAAGTGTTTCGTTGTTGTTTCACACAAAGTTTCATATTCTCATTTGAAAACAGATCCATTAGATTATTTTTATAAGGTTATAAACGCATGTTTGAAGCAATCATAGATTTCAGCATTTCACCCATCAAACAGGAGTGAAAAATTCATGACAGAACATTACAAAGACCCATAGAACGGTTTGCATTAGATTTAGTGTTAAAAAATTTCATTTTCAAATCAACAATGACACTGTTTAAAATAATAATATTTTATTAATTGAATATTTGTAGGTTGGTTTAGCAGTAGTCAATGGTCAATTATATGCAGTTGGAGGTTTTGATGGCTCCGCTTATTTAAAAACGATTGAAGTATATGACCCGGAAACAAATCAATGGCGTTTATGTGGTTGCATGAACTATCGTCGATTGGGTGGCGGTGTTGGTGTCATGAGAGCTCCACAGACTGAAAACTACATGTGGTACGATGTTTAAAAAATAATTTCGGTTATAGTCTACCTCAATCAGCACTACTTGACATTTCTTTATAGGATTCGAAAGGATTCAGTCGTCTGAATTTAGAATAGTCTAAGTGATTTAAAAAATAGTGAAGAAAAATATTGAAAAAGATAAAGAAAATATAAAAAAACTAGAAAATATACAAATCAACAGCCTGACCGTCTGCATACAAAATATCAGTCGTTTTCAGCATGTACATTTCCTCCACACTTATTTTACACGTAACGTAATTATTTCGATTTCCATTTACGAAATAAACATCAAATATACTTGTATTGATGCGCAGTAAAATATTAAAGGAATTCACTTGTATAACAAATTATATATTGTAATATTAGTTATTAATTTTGTATCATTACGTTAGGATATTACATACTAGTGGTTATTTTTCTTACATAAGTAACAAATATTGTAACGTTAATGACACTGCGAAGCTATTATTATTATTATTAATAGAACTATTATAACTTACTTTTGGAGAACACAATTTGTTTTTTAGTTATAATAACTATATTATGCACACAAAGGTGCATTCACGCGATACATCTTTAGTTTGCATAATTAACGAAATTTTTAAATATTGTAACCTATAAATCGAGCGATCCTCTAACGACTTATTCAATTTAACTTATTGAAAATTACTTTATGTATTTTTAAGACTTTTTTTGTATTTAATTTAAAATAAAAACTAAATTATTCGAATTAAAAAACGAAATAAAATTTAAAGTTATAATTGCAAAGAGTACATTTTAATGTAATGGGAATCATATAAGATTTTTTTTTATGATTTATTTCCAAAAAAAATAGAAAAATAACTTTGTTTAACAAAGAATGAATTATTTTTTTACTATACAGGAATTTCTATAATTTAATTTTTAACAATAATGTTAAATTCCTATCTTATCATATATCATTTTAACAAGAAAAAAAAAATGAAAATTGCTATTAGTTGAATAATAAAAATGTTTAAAACCGTAACAATATAAATGTTGTTTTGACTTGTTTGCGACATAGTTTTTAACTTCTAGAGGGTTTCAATTGTCTATTTAAGTAAACATTTTAAATATTGCAGTGGCGAAGTGTAAGCAGACACATTCTTTCTTTATTTTCAACAACAAAAATTGTACCACGGCTAAGCACTTTTCGGGGTGCATGGCCCCATTAAGAAAGTTAAACTGCTTGAAAAAATTTATTTTGTTTATACATTTCAAGTGAAACAGTAAAATAATATTGAAGATGCCTGGGACTTTAAGTATTACCTTGTCACACAACGTTTATATTTCGCTTCTAATATTTCAATTTGATAGTCTAGAAAGAATCAATAAACAAATTTGTGACTGTTGGAATGTTATGAGAAACCATACTCATCGTTTGATTAGCTTTAAGGGCATTGCCCGGTATAAATAGTAATATTAACATGATTTTCATTTTCAAAAACTAATCATTTATTTTGTGTGATTTTTGAAAGGAATTTTATGTCACATTAGAAGCAATATAGTCACTAATCTTTAGAACGATACAAGACCTTTCAAGTAATGCAGTGAAGACATTTTCTGGTAATGGAATTTAATATCTCTTGTAAGATTAACTTTGCTGTGTGTTCAAGTGAATCGAATTCTTCATAGGATTGTCTCTGTGAATTCATTGCTTTTTCAATAGCACTGAAATTATATAAATTTTTTTAATAAAAGAATGAGCGTCATGCGAAAATATCTCATCTAAAATTTTTAAGAATACAATTTACTACAATACCGAAAATTATGTAATATGGTAACAGAAATGAAAAGAATAAAACATTTGCAATAAAAACAATATCAGCTGTAATACGTTCTCGTCACGCACTCGCCTATGACCGCCAAAAAACACTTTCACTGATTCTGCTGTTTAAAGTTTGTTACTGTTATTGTTACTGAGTTGTTGTTTAAAGAAAAGGCACTAAAATGTTAATATTTGGACCATTTCAACTTCAACAAATAAGCAACCAGTCAACGAACTACCTTGCATGGCTTAAACTCTTTATTTTCTGAGTTTACTATTTAAAAAAAAAAAACAGCAGAATTAACAAAAACAAAAGTTTGTGACTTGACTCTGCTCATTAGAGCTAAAAAAAAACCGGGTCATTCGAAAATGCGAGTACTTTTAAAAATCTTAACCCGAATTTGGCCACTCGCAAATCAACCACAAGCAGTGTAACAGCCGGCGAAGAATTTTTTTCGTTTTGTGTTTTAAGTTTTTGTATTTAGTATTTAGGATATTTGGTTTTTAATTAAGTTATTAATTTCTGTGATTCTACTGTTAGTTTATTTTTAAGCGGTGTTAATTTTGGTAACTGTTTTTAATGTTCTCGCGATAAATTTACAACGAGACTGTGAGCAGAATTAAAGGAATCCAGACTTCAGAAAAGGATATGGATTAGGCGAAGGTAGTTTCTGCTATACATAATTAAAGCTAGAACTCAATACAATCGTCCTGTTATAGAACCGTTCTTGTTTGAACTGTTATGAGGTAGCTTGAACGGTACCTTCTTTATAATCGTCTTTATATCTTTATCAAGTTGATAGAAATATCATCAAATATCGTAGTGTATTGTGAGTTTATCTCTTTATCTCTTTTAACTTTATCTTATTACATATTCTGAGAAGTATTAATATGAAATTTGTTGTAGTTATTAATGAAATGTGTTATAGATCTTGACAACCCTTGAATTGTATAATAACATTAAAATGTTCGAAACCTTGGAACCGAGCCTTGATTAGCTTGAGGTCATTCATTTAACCCAAAAGTTCCGGAATAGAACGGTTATTTTGTGGAACTCTTTGATTTACTACACCTAGCAAAAGAATAGCGTGATATAGATAAAATTCGCAATATCAGACATCGCCTCTATCATAGAAAATTGTTAGCTTTTGATTGCGTAACTAAAAGTTTTTTATCTAATCTACCAAAACCATGTAGGAAGAAATGCAATTTTAATTGCGAGTTTGATTCACGTGGCTTTTCAAGTGCAAGCGTTCATCGAAACTAATTGTGAACAATGTTCTGATGTAAACGGAGCTTAATAACGTTGGTTTTTTATTTGCAAAAATTGCAAAAAGTTCAATATACTCTGAAGTAAATAACAAAGAAGTTATATAACGAATACGACTTCCTTCTGGCGGCGCGAAGTGATATCATAGTAGCTTTCAGTATGTGATACCGAGTATCTCAAATGGTGTAACCTTGAGATAGAGAAGCAATAACGATATTCGTGACTCTAATAACTATTAGTAATTCGCTAAAAACTTCCAACACCTTTGAATGAATTAATATATAGTAGTAGTATGGTCGTATTCATCGTAGAAGATTTGATTATTTTCATAAAAGCAAATAAAAACACAGAGGTTGTTGACTTCAGGAAATTGTTAGTACTACTAAATCAATGCAATTCAGTTCATGATCTCTAAAATTTTGGCTCCGATATTTATCTGATTTTATTTATTATAGTGTGCTAACACAAGCTATCCAAGAGGACAATGACTTATGTCGCAAATATCAAAGCACTTGTCCTTCAACTCGATATTGAACGAGGCTATACAATATGCATTGCATGACAACATAGTACACCGGTGATGTTAGTTTTTCTATTAGAAAGTTCGACGAACTGCATAACATTGAAAACTGCATTTACTCTCGGAAAGCTTTTGATCAAGGACAACCTGTTTTATTTCAAACGTAGTTTAGGAGGAAATGTTATTTTTATATAACAATTTCGTGCTAAATGAATGCAAGTGACTAATGTGAACAATTTATTTTGCTTTTAAAAACGGAAATTCGCATCTGCTTCTGTTGGCATGCATTCATTCAATTTTTCTGACTTTTGATGCACATAGAATTTTCTTTTTTTGATTTTTGTTTATATTAAGCTTATTTAAAAAGACCTTTTATGTTGTTTATAAGATTAGAAATTATATTAACAGAAAAATTCTCAACTTTTGAGTGGGTTTGATTTGAAACATGGTCATATTTATTATATTTAACCACATTTTCATGATCTTCAATTGTACATAAAATTCTTTGCGGTTTTATATTACAGTGAACGGAAGCATTAATCTATTTCTACGAAACTTGAAGTTCAGACAACCTTCAAGCTATCATCACATTACATGATATAGAAAACTCCTTGATGAAAAACTGATATCTGAATAAATTTATAAAACTTCTAATAAAATTAGATTATCTCATATATTCGACCGTCAGTGTATATATTACATCGTATATTATTCAATATTACTTTAACACGGTCAAGGTCGTATTGTAATTTCTACACGTAGAAAAAGAGCAAAACAAAATTCGTAAAAAGCTCAAAACGTTTCTACCACGTGGAAAATTGTGTTTTATACCTTCCAACCACCTTGCCATAATTTTGGGTAGTGAATTCTCGTCTGGGGTTGATTAACAATGTTGCAGTTTACAATATTATAAATTGACCTTCACCATTTCTTGCATTAATATGCCAATTCTGTGGTGTTCAATGATTATTTCATGTGCAAAAACTTGTTGAATGCGTACACATTTGTCACATCAAATATATGCAAACAAAATGCAATTGCAATGCATGGAATTTTGCCAAGCGCATTCTTAGAAAAGCTCGCGGTCGACATTGCATATAAACGATCAAATAAAGCTTGACGTGTTTTAATACAAACCAAGTTTTTTTTTTGCATAATACATTAGAAACGATAGAGGGGTAGTGAACGAATTGTGTTGTGGTGTTTTATATCTAATAATATATATCACATATCATAAAACTATATATGTATAATAATATTCATACGTTGTCAATATTAGAATTGCAATGCAAAAAACAATTCTACAAGCTCTTCCGGAAACTTTATTTATGTATAAAATATGAACAAATACGCAAATTTTCTACAATACAAAATGCACTCAAACAAATATGTTACATATTCATACAACTTATATTTGTATTTATAAATAAGCTTTCTTATAAAAATTACCCTATCGATCGGTTTTTCGTAACTGATTGATAAGGAAAATCGCGACAATACACTGTAGAAAGGAGAGCTTTTTTCACTGAACATAATTTCCAGTCTTCCAATATCAATTCGTTTCGATTGTATTGAGTTTTGGTTATAGTAAATAATTAAGTTTGTCTTATTTTATTTAAGTTTGTTTATCGGTGGACAAGTGTGCTCAATGCTCATACTAGACTCACTTATACATTTATATATATTAGGGTTGATCTGCGCGGCGATCATCAGTTGGAATCCGGCAATTATGTAAGGCGTTCGTTCCTGTGGCATGCAGAGTTTATGTATATTTTTGTTGCTGCTGCTTGTGATTTATAATTATTTATTAAAAACTGATTATTTATATGTGAGATTAATTTGATTTAATTGATTTGGATCGAATTGAGATTATTAAGTCGTGAAATAAAATAAATTTTCCGTTTTAATTGTGGAGTCGAGTACAGTTCAATATGAGTGAAGTTTCAGTGGAAGTAAATGATAGTGAAGCTTCCAAAGTTGCATATCATCCTGTTGAAGAAGTTCTTGATGGAGCTAAAGATGTGAATATTGCAGTTATGGTAAATAGAGCTCTGATCAATGGAAATAATACTGAATCAAATGGAAGTGTACAACAGTTGAATATCAATGGGAATTCGAATGAAAATGCATCTAATGGTGATATTGAAGTGGAAGATTTATTTGGAGTGAGATATCAAGTTGAAACTGATATTAGGCATAAAGAAAATACAGATACAGATCAATATGCAATAGAAGAATTACCAAGGAGTGTTGAAGAAGCTATTGCAGAGTTTTTAAAGAATCAAGGTGTCAGAGAGTTTACTTTGAGATTAGAACCAGCTTCATGTGTGGGTGAGAATAGTTATGGCACAGTGACTCGAATAGAAGTCACTAAAGTATCTTCGGTGGATGAAGTTAATGGAAATCCATTACCAAATGAGCAAATTCACTTTATTGCAAAAGTGTCACCTAAAAATCCAGCAAGGAGATTACAAATGAAAGTTGTTGAATATTACGTCCGTGAAGTATTTATGTATGAACATGTCCTTAATGGCTACAAACAGTTACAAGATGAATGCAATATACCACCATTATATGCATTTAATAGTATTCCCAGAATGTATCATTATTCCTTGCAGGATAATGATGAGTTTATCATTTTCGAGGATCTTCAAAAATCAGGATATTTAATGTTCAATCGAAGAAATTCAATATCCTATGAGCATACCGAACTGACACTGAGGGAAATCGCTAAATTCCATGCAATGTCCTTTGTAACCAGAGATCGTAAACCTGAGCTTTTCAAATCATTTGTACAAAAAGTTCGTGAAGATAATTTATTTTCCGATAAGTTAGAACAAATATCAATTGATTTTGCTAGAAAGTATATTAACAAGACAATAGACTCTATAAATGAGCAAAGAATACCAAATAGAAATGTGATTTTAAATAAAGTCATTACAACTCGGGAAAACTTTAAGACACTCGGTAAGAAAATGGTCGACGGTGAAGCAGCTGCTCCGTATGCAGTCATTTGTCATGGGGACTTTTGGAACAACAATGTCATGTTCAAGTATGATGTAAGTACAAATTAATTTATCTATTTTTAATGCAAATAATTGAATATATATTTCATTGCAATTAAATCAAGCAGCTCGAGTGACACTTGGCAAGAGTGGTTAGAATATTTCAAGGTTTATGTTCTCTTGAATTGCGAGTGTCTTCTTTCAAATTTTTTAAGATTATTTTTATTTTCATTACAATACATTGCACGACTCTAGTTATTTTCACTAAAATACTAATCCGTATCAAGATATTAAACAGATTAATGATTCTAGAATATTCGTTTTGAGAATAAAATTTTCAAATCTGCAAAACATCTCAAGCAAATTGCATCACTTCCTTTGAATTTTCTCAATTTTTTACGGAAACTTCCATTTATTACGAATTATTTAATTTATATATAATTATTCGAAGATAACGCTAAAATAGACGACGTAATTTTTCATTCATAATTTAAAAAAAAACTTGTTGATAAGAAGTTATGCGTTTTTTCTCAGCATAAACATAATAATTTTGTTATTAATTAAAATATTTTTTCGCTTTTAAAATATACGCAAAACAAACAAAAACATGTTCTGGCTTGTATTGAAAATAATTTTGTAAAAATTTCAAGCTTTTCTGTTTTTATAACTTAAAAATAATTTTAGTATTTTTAAGTTTATAAAACGATTTTGTCACACCACTTTTGCTATGTTGACCTTTATGATAAGTTTTTTTTCTTATAAAATGCAAACGTTCTAAGATATGAGCGTTGCTAATTTTTGGCGCATTCATGCATTCAATTGTTTTTCAATTCATTTACTTTGAGCGTTGAGCTTTTGGCAAAAGAATGAGATAACACAGACATGTTTGTGAATTTAATAATGTTTTCTTTTCTTGTATTATGTTTTATCTTATAAAAAACGTATTAAGAAAATTTTTTCAAATTGCCACGTGCGTTTTTTGAGACAATGAGTCGCCCTTATCAGGACTTTTTCTGATAAAGCATTGAACCTTTGTTGAGCTAATGATACTGACTTTTGAACTTCGTTACAATTTGAGTGAAATCAACCAAAATCACGTTGAGTTCTTTAATTTTGAATGAAAGTTAATGCATACTTTGTTAACTAACTAATATAAAAGGCTTAGTATTTTTAAAGTTAATAGAAATATTCGCCATAAAAACAACAAAATTTTGATAAGATGCATACGAAAATATTCTGCAATAATTTAATGAAGCATTAAATGACCCGTGCATTTTAGCTTGTGGTATAGATAACCGAAAAAGTACACATACATTGTATAAGAGTCAATTTGGACTCACCTAAAGTTTAAGATTAACTTTCATCATAGTACTCTAACAAGATAAGTATAATAAACGAACTGCTATACACGAAATTTGTGAATGAATTCAAAGCCACATTCGTGAAAAACGCCATAAAAACATGGAGATAAAATTACTTAATGACAAGGAGAACTTTTAGCTAGTTTCTTATCGTTCGTTGTTACATTCACGTGCCAAAATCTGACGTAATTTCACTAATATTTTATCATTTGCAACCTAATTATGTCAATAAAACAGAAGAGATGCCCCCCCACAACTAGTTGTACGAAATTTCATCAAATTCAAAATTTTCCTCTGGACAAAATTTTTCTGATTAAAAATAACAAAACGCTCTAATTTTCAAAAAAGAAAAATACTTTAATTACAAAATTCTATATAACCTAGTAACTTCAAAATTTACTTGGAATAAAACCGTAAAACGAACTAAAACTTAATATTTTTGGTAGTTATTTATTAATAAATCCAACAAGCTAGCTACACTATATTTTGGAGATTAGCTTATCAATTAATTAGTAAGTACTCGAACAATTGTATTATATCTTCATAAGCTTATAACATCATAAATGACAGCGCTTATCTTTGAAGCACTGTAATGCAGCTTAAAAACGATGGAAAAAATAATTGCTTGGCGCCTCATGTACACGAATTTAATATTTTTTTAAAATTTTTAAAGAGATAATTATATAACGCACATTATACGATAAAGAAATTTTGGTGATATTTTTCTTTTTTCGTTTTCTTTATTAAATCCGCTGACATGGGGGTTTACGTATGTTGTTTCAATATCGGCACGTGGATTAAAAAATTATGTAACAAGTTTTTGTTTAGCTTTCCTCTTATATTATATGCTCTATTTCACAATAACTATAAATTTATTAAGTTAAATGTTCGTAATTAGTTCAATATTATGATCATATCACAGAAGATATGCCAACTTAGTGCCAGTGTTCTTATGATATATCAAAGGAATCTTAAGTTTTACAAATATTATCTGAAAGGCATGTGATAGCTAGTTTGATGACACTATTAGATAATAAGAATTTTGATTTTTTGCAGATTTCTAAAAGATATCATTAGATCTAAGCACTTTCGTTTATTATGACTACGAGTTGTAGTATTATATTGTACATTTCGGATAAACAATAGCACATCATGTCAAGTATAAAAGAACAACACGCAATTTTTGTAGATTCAATAAAATTGCCTTGATAACTTATCAAAGGAAGTCCCATGAATACATTAACACAAAGCGATAACTATTTAAAAGATTTTTTAAAAATCAATATCACCATGAATAATCATAATATGATCGCGCTAATACGCAAAACTGAATGCGGAATAGTATAGATGTCGGTTTAAAACTATAATAGAATTTAATTAGCATGAAGCTAAAGCAGCTATAGACGACAAACCTTCTTCGATTATTAGTTTGAATAATTCCACACTTGTATTTTATAATATTTATAAACAAATGTCAAGATAAGATCAACGTACTTTTCCAACGTTTAACTATGACGATAGTACTTTTCACAAATACTATAAGATTACGTACGATTGGCGTCCTTGAACCCATAGTACCCCATTTATTAGAAAATTAAATTTACTAGCTTGATAACACTAGCTATTTAATTTGCTAACACTGCTTTATTTGGATTTTTGTTTTTTTATTGCAGGAAAGTGGGACACCAATATCAGCAAAGCTTATCGACTTCCAAATGTCGAGATATGCCTCACCAGTACTTGATTTTCTCCATTACGTTTTCTCTTGTACAGAGAAAGATCTACGTGATAAATACTTTCAGCAGATGAAGTTAGCTTATTATGAATCACTATCATCTCATTTGAGACTTTTCGGACTAGATCCAGAAGTTATATACTCTCACGAGAAGTTTGAAGAGCATCTGAGAGAATATGGTGTGTATGGGTTTTTAATATCAATATATGCGATGCCGTTTATAATTTCCGATGGGAGTGATTTACCAAACTTGGACGAAGTCTCCGAGTTGCTGAGAAGTAATCCAGGCTCATCTGATTCATTGGATACGAATAGTTTGAATGGCAATGGTGATAATGGAAGTGATGGGAATAGTAGTAATGATACAACAAAAGATATACCATTTTGCGGAGGAGTTTGTAGTTACACAGGGTGTTCTGAAATTTCTCTTGATAACCCTACTATTCTTTTGAATGTTGATGCTGAACAGGCTAGTAGCACCGAAGAAAACGAAGAAGTCAGCTCTGCTCAACGTAATGCAGTTCTTGATAACTATGAAATTCTCACCGACGACACTACTCCAGTTTTCAAACGCCGCATGACTGGTATTGTCGTTGATTTAGAGAGATATGGTATGTTTAATGTTTGAGCAAATATGTTTTTAAACAATCTAATTGTTTTTGTTGCACTTTATTTAATGGTTTTATTAGATGTATGTCAGTAGTCCTCAGTTTTTTAATCTCACAGTATCGTAGTTTTTCATAAATGTCTTTTTTACAAATTACTCAAGTAAGTTTTGAACAAATTTAGTAATAAGAAATAAAATACCTCGTTTTAATAACTACTCAGTATTAAAATATTATTAAATAAAATATTATTAACAGTTTATAAGAATCAGTCTTTTATTTTAAATGTAAAATGGTATGGTATGAAATAAAATATCTTCACTAAAAACAACATCAAGGTTAACGAACCTTTTTCGGGGTTGGTTGTGTAATAGTTGTACAAAACATCCCTCAATTGTTGAAATCAAATGCAAAAACTGGTCTTTATTCATCGTTATTACCGCATTACAACGATTCTCATACGCGAATTTTTATTGTCAAAGAAATCCCAAAAAACTCAGAACAACATCCTTTGGTAAGGGTTCAAAAAACTCACAACTATTGTTGATCTATGGAATTATTTCTTATCCTTCACATGTTGTTAGGGCATTCATCTCGAATCTTGATTCAAAATTCGGGTTTTTTTAAACGACTCAAAAATGAAGGTTCTTTGACATGAGGTTTCCATTCTTAGAGTTCAAAGACATTGGACGTCAACTGGGCAAGTAAAAAATTTGCATCAAGTACAATTAAGAGTTTTTGCACACCGAAAACATTAGAAAAAGGACTAAAACGAGTTTCGCTTTATTCAATTGCCAGAAAAGGATGTCCTCTTGTTTTGGCATAGCATAGAGCAACGTTCTTTCCCAAGGTCGATCTATGAGAACATAGAAGGGACGAAACTCTTAGATTTTCATTTGAGAGAAGTGTATGGAAGAAACACTTAAATAAGTTTAAAATTTTAAGAAGAATATAATTTAGAATTTATTCTTTAAAGTCATTTTGTGCCCATCTAACACAATACTGACTGATTTTCATGCTAACAGTTGAAATCAATAATATACTAATCATCATATTTGAATTACCCGCCCTTCTTACGTATTTTGTAAAAAGCTTTCGAACAGCCAATACTCACACCTAACGGCAAGTCTCCACACCAAATACTCGATCCAGATAACAAATTAAATTTGTCAGGTTTTGAGCTTTCACCTGAATTTTCCAAGCCTCAATCCACAATGCAACAAAGATCCACAAACAAGTTCTAAAATCCCAGATTTAAACCCGGATTCAAATTATGCTGAAAGCACAGGTGACATTTCAAATTTAGTTTTCTCAATACTCAAATCTTTTTGAAGTTTTAGTACCGAAAGCTGTTGTCATAAGCTTTTGCCGGGTATCATTTGATTGATTTCCTCTACTTCCTTTGAAATTTTTCAGTTTTTGAGTACTTCCTGGCGAAGCTCAGAATTTTCAAGCTAACTCCATTAAAAATCTTCTATAATCCGAGAAATATGCGGCACATTTAGAAATAAAGGCTACAAATCATGAAGCTAGAAGGGTAAAGAACCAACTGACCAATTCAATTTAGTAGAGGTTTTATCACTTACGGCTGGTCTGGACTTGAAGTTGATAACTCATAGCTACTCATATATTATTTCTTGAACCATCCTTATGAAGAACCAATTTTGTTGGGGCTCTTCATACCTTTGAAATGTTTTTTAACATATTTCGGCAATTGAACCATTTCAATCATATCAAACAGTTCAACCGATTAACAAATTGTTCGGCTGACTAGTTGTATAGTTTAATCAGTGCAAACCGTATAAGCAGTTCAACCAATTCAATAGTTGATAAACTGAAAAATTGATTAGTTAACCAGTGCAAGGCTTACAAGCAGATTAACCAATTCGACAATTGATCAATTTACAAATTAAAAGTCTTGTAAAGAGATTAATTCAACAGTTGATCAATTGATAAAGTAAATATTACTTAGTTCGTAAATATTAGATTTTACTTTGGTGTTGCCCAAGAACAAATGAAATAAATGAATCTACAAAGAAATAAAGAAACAAATGTTTTCTCAAAAATTACTGTACATTTTACATTTACCTACTGTTGATTTTATTTGGTTTTGGTGTAAAAAGTGAGGTTAATAAAGAAATTCAACCCGATTTTGTCATTGACCGAAACCCCAAGGCCATCATTTCGTTTTAACTGGATATCGGAAGTGGAAACGTTTTCATTATAGCGTCGATGTTGATCAAAGGAATAAATTGGAATTTTTTAAAATTATTCCATAAATTTATTGAAAGGAAAAAAAATATATGCAAAATTAACATTCCTTCTATGAAAATAAAAAAGCTTTGTTCTACGATAAAGTCATTGATCAAGAAAATATGTCCTAAAAATAATAGAATATTTTTGCAAATCTTTGAAGGGAAGAACGGAGAGGAAGCAAAATTAATATTAATTTGATTTGACGAAGATTCCTAGACTCCAATGAATAATGCAAATAAGGTTTTGTATCTAGTCCTATCTAGACTATCAACTATCTCACAGCCTGAATAAATAAATTATCCTAAATCTAATAAAAATTGCACAATTTCAACTAGGAATTTCCATTTATTCTTCCGGGACAATGAATGGGCCAAGCAGGGTAGCTACGAGCACATACATACATATATCTAAAAATTCTTATATTGAGATTGTATCAATTCATTTCAACCCCCATGGACTGTTGCTATGGGGTCGCGGATTGAACTTACTGAATTTTTGCATTTTAAATGAGTGACTCCAAAGCGTTATTTAATTATATCCACTTGAAATGCGATTGAGATCGTACGAATGGAATTTTGTTATGTGGAAAATGAAAAATGAAGAAAATCTTTTTTGTAACGTTATTTAGCACCATTATCAATTAGCATTGTAAAATGTTCCCATTTATTCCCTAATTGAATTGTTATCCTTCGAGAGTATCACACGATTGTGTTGCTATGGGAAATGGTTAATAAAATTAAATTGAAACCACTAAATAACAAAATTTATTCCTTTTTTATCATTTTAAATCATATAAGACTTGTGCTTATCTCCCCAACGATTTGATTGAATTCCAAATTCCATTATTTTCCTGATCTCGATTCGGAACCCGTTTAATGTTTCCAACCGTTCATATATCTTGTATTCACATTCGAATAATTTTATTCATTTAATTTGAATTTGTTTTGTTTGAAGGAAATGAGTTGGTTAACCTTTAAATGCTTTTCATGGTTTTAAATTAGCTTTCAAGACTTTTAAATTGTCATAGAATTAATCCTTACAAAAATTGTAATAAAAATAAGAAATTTGTCTATACAGTTATAAGAAATTTGACTATATCATATGGTATATGAAACGTTGTTAATATTCCTGATTTTTATAACTTACGCAGAATGTGTATTTTTTGTGTAATTAAATTATTTTTATTTTTATTCACTGTTGTTTACTGATAGCACACTTGTGAACGTATTTCATAAATATTCGTTGCGCATAAGAATATAATTTTAACTTATAGCCCATAAAGCATCCATCAATTTTGTTCGCTTCAATAACACTCCATACGCGTTGTGAGTTTTATGCGTTTTCGATAATAACACAAGCACCTCTACACTCTCTTCCCATTCCCGTTCGTATATCATATATAGCTGAAACTTTGGCAACAGCAGTAACTACATATAGCCCAACTGGTAACATTTGATATCCACAAAAGTTTGAGTGTGAAAAATCAAATGCAACGCCAACAATATTTTTATAAGGTACATTGTATAGAAGGATCTGTTATCCTTAGCATTCCTGCAGAGTGGAGTGGATTGGAATAACACGAAACGCGAAAGGCATAAAAGAAATTTATGAGGTGTTAAATGGAATTGACGGTTTGAAAGTTTCTATTAAGTCAAACAAATTTATCTGAAAATATAATATGAGTTTTTGAAAACGGATAAAAGAAGTAATATATCGACTTGGAGGCTTTTTTCATCTACTTTCTGAGTTAAATAATTTATTTTTTTGTTAAATATTATATGTACATATATTCAACGAACATTACCTTCATGTGACACGAAACGTTGAAGGTTCGTATTCCTATGACTTCTTCGAAATTTTAAATAAATCTTACAGATTCTTATTTATATTTTATGTTGTTGTTGTTATGATTTTTATATTGGAGTTATTTTCTTTTTTATTGAACTTTAAAGCTTCTTTCGATTCCGATTAATTTATTGAGTTTTATGATTTGCAAAAATGTTTATATTTTTCTGAACTTTATAAGACTTCGTTCATATTGTGTTATTGAGAACATTTTCGAAATGATTTCATTGGCAACACGTTGAAGTTATTATTATGAATAAATCAAACAAATAAAATATTGTACTTCATGTTAGAAAGCTATATGAAAAGTTTTGTAAATTTTTCACCAGTTCAATATAAAAGGGATGAAATTTTCTAGAACTCGCCTGTCTTAAAATCCATTGGTTGCTTTATGAATTTTTCAATCGCCACAAAGTTTTCCGCAGTCAGCATCCTAACAAATTTCAAATTCAATTCGTGATGAATAAAAATGCATTATCCTGTGAGCTTATTAATACAGTCAGCATAAAGAATAGATGAAAATTTATTCATTATTCAGGCAAACCATTTCGGTATTTGCATTTTTGATCCCACAGGATTATAATTTCATACTTCTTCTTCATCGAATTCATGTATTTCCGGGTACATTGATCTCAAAATATAAAAAGAAATAAGGAAAAATCTAAGAATTTACTCGTCAACATGCTCCACATCTGTTCGATTCGAAAATATTTGAAGCGATAAAATTCATTAAAATTTTATGCTTTTCAAATTCCGGATATATCCGGGTATTTGCTACTACTGTGTATTCTCTTATTATTCGTGACATGCAAAAAGCGTTGATGAAGAAAAAATATGAAAGGGAAACACGATTCAAAAACGAAGAAAGTCAGGTGTGATTATATTCTAAAAGTGTAGCGAAAGGAATAATCCTGCCATGACTTGAGAAAACAAGGAATGAAGGAATAAAATCTTTTGGTAAAAAAAAGTAGAAAAATATATGGAAAAACTCTCTTAAGAATTTCAAAATCCAAACTGATAGAATGAAAAGCATTTAAATGCAACTAGGATAAGGATTTACCCTGTTTTTTCTGGGCAAAACTCTCGGAAGTGAAACGTGCGATACAATACATTCCGAAGTGACGTAATTTCCCGGGAGAGTTATCCTTTTAACAAGGACCGCATAAATGTTTCTCTATTCTGGAGTATTATGGGTATTCTGGTTTCAGCCAGGATATGAATTTAATATTTTACAACTTCTACGGGTCTAGAAAAACAATAGATATGAAGTAGGTTTATCCTTTTGGATGACATTCAAGTTAATTTCGAATAAATGCACGTTTGGCTTTTCATCTTTTCAGAAGATTATTGTATGAACGAAATGGTAAAACCACAAGCACGTGTTTGCTTATAAAATGGTGCATTTAGGTTCACAATATTAGATGCACCCACATCTCAAGAAGTCAGTCGTCAGTCGAAATTTATTCTGTCTTTGGCGACAATACCTCGTGGAGGAAACTTTTGTTCTTGATTAAAACCAGACTTTAAGAAGGTGCTATCTATATCCGATGTGAACAGACAATTACACTTCGTGATCTATCATGAAGAAAATGAGAAATGAGAAAATGCATTGAGTCTATCAAAGATGAAAATTTATTGTGAGTTGTTAAAGTGTAAAGATATCTTTTATGCGAACCATTTAAGTTCGTCCTTTTCAATGTTGCATAAAACTGCGTTTATGTTATGCCCGTATCGACTCCTGTTCATGTGAATATATCTTAACCACTTTGATTTATTACACATTGCACATTACAACATTGCTTCTGTTGAATGTGTTCAATCATCTGAGGAATTCTAAGGGAACTACAGCTTGACAGTGTGTTGAACAGAATTTCTTTGTTCTGAATGAACGCACCCAAAAAGCTCTGAAGACCATGAACTGTCTGCACGTGTATCCTTTCAACTTCAAGTTCGTTACCTTCTATCACTGCAGCCTTGTGCGTGTTCGTTGGAACGATGTTGCGAAAAGTTATTTCTCCTTGAATTCACCAGATTTTATCATTTTGATAAGGAATTAGGTTTGTGTGCATTCTGAAGGGATAGACTGTGGGAAGGTTAGGCCAAAAAACTACAGCATCTCTTGCAGTGGGACGAGTTCACAACGTCTCTTATTTTGCTTTATATTTGGAAAACGAAGAATGCCTTTCTCAAAGTGAAAATCGATAAGATGTCGGTTCCGTCGTAACGAGTGCATGTTCTTGTTTCACTTATTATGAAATACTCTCTACGTGATGTAGTGTGTTTTGAATGAGAATATTACGGCACGTGTACTATATACATACCGGTTCATTGAAATTCAAGGACAACATAATTAACTCAAGGACGTTTGAGTTGAAGAACTATACATATGTATTTGTATTTTTTCGGTTTTAAATTTAGATTCTTGCAGACAGTGAAGTATGAAAGAGGATGTCTTAGAATGAGAATGAGGATGATCTCTTAAGATGTGCTATTTTCCATTAAGGAGGAAAGTTTAATTAACTTAATTTTGACGTATTATATTGTACCTGTCAGATACATAAGAAGAACATATATCACGAATACTTAAAACACAACATTAAACAAAAATGATTTCCTGTCATCATACTCCACTTGAAAAGTTAGTAGTCTTGTAAATTTACCTCCTTTTATTTATAAGATTCGTAAAAGTTTTTGATTGATCTGAAAGTTGAAGTTTCTATGACTTCTTAAAAATAAAATTAACTTCTGTATGGTACAGTCTAATACAGAACATAATACCAATTCACAAGTACTTTATCTTGCCACAAACAACTCGTCTCACATTTGAGGGTTTTTGTCATAAACTCAATTTGATGGAATTAATTAATTTTGAAAATTTTCCTCATCTAGAGCAAAGTTATGAGGGGAAGTTTTCCAAGAGATAAAAGAAACCCGGTTAACTGCTGATATAAAGTTTAATGTATCAAAACAAACTTTTCATTGTTTGGTAAAACCTCATTTTACTTTGGTGTGTTCGCATGTTTGAGTGCACAATTTTTGATAGAAAGCCATGTCGTATAAAATTTCAATTAAATTAATTAAACAAGAACAAATTATTCTTCATATGTGTGTGTGTTGTACGAGTATCTGGTTTAGAAACACTAAAAATTTGAAATATTTCCATAACATACAACATACAAATTACAGTCAAAGCTTTAACTCTTAGCTTCATTTTAGTTTTAGTTAAGTATTCAAAATTTAGCTGCTCGTTTAACACACACAAAAGGTGATCAAGTGTGTGATATGGTAGGAAACTATTAATATATATTAACATATCGTACAGTTGATATTTAGTTTATCCTCTTGAGTGTTATGTGCTAACAATAAAACTACGTTAGATGCCACACATTTTAAACGCAAGCTTTATGAACGGTAAATTCCTTTCCCACATACTAAAATACCAAAATTTACTACCTACGAATGTAATACCAACATATTGTGCTTTTAGTATAATGGGTTGTCTGGAATGCAGGTAAGGGTGTTGAAATGTTATCCTTTAAAACGAAGTGTAGTTACGCATATTCTCGTTCGTTTTTGTTCAATGCAAGAATGTCTTTGGCACTTTATGACATTCCATTATAATTCCACCATCTTCAATAAATATATAAACTACCTGGCCATGTGTTAGTCGAAATTATTGTTACAACAATTATTGATAATATTTACATTGAATCATCTATTGAAACATTCCTGTATAATAAATTTACAATTTTGTGAGTGATACAAACTCGTCTATGTTATTTATTAAGTTTGCAGAGTCATTTAAAGTGATTAAAATATTTGTTACTCGGATATTCACGGGTATACAGATATGTATGTATGCATGTATAACAGCAAAATCATTCAAAGCTCATTTGATACGAAATTGTGAAGAGAATAACCACCTAACAAAACATTCTCGAAACACCACATTAATTTTTTCCACATTTTCTATAAATTTTCTTGAAATAAAATGCAAATCACTAGAAAGCATCATCGCCAAATTCTTAACAGCCCATTTACTTTGAAACGATAACTTTTCAATTTTTGAATACGCCCGGATACAGAATGGGTTGAAACCTTTCAATGTTTCTCAAGTTTCATCCTCATACTTGAATCTTTCTATGAAATTTTCAAAAACGTTGTTGAGGTTTCAACGAACGACTGAAACCACATTCAGAAAGTGTCACATTCATGACAAATGATAAAAGTTTTCCAACCAACTTCAGACTAATGCATAATATTTAGATTAACACTAATTTGCATACGTATGACGTCACTGTGAAACATTTTATGGTACCATCCGTCACGTACCAACAACAGCAAGAAGGGAAGTCATGATGGAAATGATACAGTAATTTAGGGTGGAATGTGCCTTGTACCAAGTACCAAGATGACGGGATAGAACCTTCACCTGACAGAGGGTGTAAAAGGTAGATGTTGTAAATGGTGTCTTTTGTAACTGTTGGAATGTTACATTCTAGATTTTCAAGGAAATGTTTTCGAAAGGATTCACAAAAACACTGCAGTCCTTTTGGTGTAATTCCTTGATTTACGAGTTGGGTGTGACAGTAATTAATCTGCTAAGGATTTTGATTTATTTTCTATGGTTTGAATGTACTCTTGATCTGTCTGTCTTTCATATATGGAAAATGGAACGTTTGTCTTATTCATCTGATGAAATGCATTTTTAGAAATTCTCCATCAGTATGCAATTTTTCTTCTTCTATCACAATACCCTGAGACCTAGAAATAGGTTAAGATAACAAATACTGTTACCGAGTATGGAACAACATCAAAGGGGATCAGCCGCATATTATATGTACATTGCATCCTTGTTTTGATTTTGCAATTGGATATTTAGTTCACTCTACATAAGTAGCGTATAAATCATGTCTACCATTTCTAAAATCAATTCTAATTACATATTTAATTTGCTTAGATTTATTCTTTACATAAATACAATGAGAATCAATTTAAGGAAGTTAGCTGATCTCTAGTAGCATGGATATGCTTTGAAAATAGCTATTGAACAATATCATAGTACAAAAGTGATTGGCATTATAATAAAAGTTTTTGCATTTTCTCTCACAACTTAATTTGAAAATTTGAAATTTCTTCCTACCGAAACCATAATTTTTCCAAACTTGATCTGTTTGGGTGAAAAATTTTTCCCTATTATAAAGTTTTGATATGCACAACTATAGGAATAAACGTGCTTTGAAATGCATTTACTGTACTTTATTGTAAATTAACTTTATATATTCGTAATTTCCTGTCATGGATAATGTATTTCTAACTATCTTTGGTATACCAACTACATATAGTCCAGCCACTAAATGGTAGAAAACTCAACTTAACTAAAAGTTTTAAATTTTTACCATCGTCAGCTGGAATGTTTAATTATTTGCAACAAAAGTTCATTTAACTTTTGAAAATTTCATTAAAATGCTATTGGCTATTAAACTGAATTACAATTTTTGGTTTAGTGGTATGAAGCCAAGCAAGACTAATTTTTCATGACAGGAAAATGGAAAATTTTCGTTGCTTAGATTTTCGGTAAAATTGCCTGGAGTTTTGTTTTCAAACACAAAAGTTGTATTAAATGTGATGGTTCTTATTTGTTTCAAAAATATTATTTTATTTTACAGGTCGGTTTTTTGAGTACAGAGAATAGATGCGTGTTGCTTATTATTCCACAAATGGTTTTATTATTTAACAAATGGTTTTAATATCTCTTGTTATTTCCTTCAACTTCAATGTTTACTTGTGAATAGTGAAAATACTAAATAAACTAATTTGAATGGAAACGATATGCAAAATAATGCTTATGTTTGGTTTAAAATTTTGTAGTGTCTCATTTCACATGATAGTTCAATGTCAATGAAATGTAATCCTTTCATAAATTCACATTAAACTTTACATTTACCTCATCATAATATTCTGGCATATCGTTGATACTACGATGTAAAATCTGGCCCTATTCTAGTTCAAATATAATTTAAGAAATAGCCAAAGGCATTAGCAGAGCAAACGTCCCTCTAGTCGTGTGTATATATTTGCAATTCTGCTACTATCCTACCTATTTCGAGTCAAGACGGATAGAATTTCATATAGAAACCTTTTAAGAAAGGAGAATAGGTTATTTCTATTCAAATATTGGTTCACGTCTTATGTACACAATATTGATCTCAAAACGTACTAAAATGGAACAGGCCTTCTTGGAAAGTGGAAGGCAAATTTGTTTACATTTCGTTCACAATAACTTACATATATTACGGACTTTCAAAGGCTTTAAGGCGAAAATATTTCTAAGAATTATTAAATTCCCTTTGATTACTTGTAATTCAACCGCAAGTCTTTGAGTGTCGGTTCTTTGAAAGAATTGCAATTCAAAATCAACATACTTCGAGCTATTACAGTATGAGATATTGGGTCTAATTTACTTCAAGATCAATTGTACATTACTTCAGAGATTTTATTTTGACCTTTAGGCATTCAATGAAAGAAGACTTTCGGACACACCTCGGTCAATTGCAAATTGTATCTTAAATAAAACAAGACGTTTCTTGAGTGCGGTTTAGCGGAATATTTGTTGAAACATGTATCAAAATAACAAACAATATAAATTATATACTGCATTAATAATGAAGTAAATGAAAGGTGTGTCATATCTGAGACTTTTTTCCAGCCGTGCCTTGTCTGTTTTTGACACGAAATAAAGTGCAATAAAATCGTGACCATCCAAAGTTTATTTTAGACACTTTTATTTATGATTTGTTAAATGAATAAATGTTTTCTAGTTGCTACTGTATCAATATCACATAGATTATGAATTGCCATTTGTTTATTATGAAATATGGAAATTTTAATTTTTACGATTCTTGTTTTAGGTGCATTATTAAATTTATGTAAATAAATCAAATGATTGTCGGATTCAAGTACGACTAGTGGTGGATATTAACAACTCACTCTCTATGTAGATTTATTACAAACTGCTATTTGAATGATGATTTTGTAAATATTAAGTGATAAATAAATTGTCAATGTTCGTCTTTATTTGAATGCTAATGATTACATTTGGTATTTGGTCTGTTTGAATTGAATGGAATTTTATTCAATAACGTGTTCTGCTATGTATCGTTTTGTAGATGTCACCTATATACTTTAAAACAACTTCGAGGAATTATTCACACATTGTACATAAATGGAGTTTACGATCAAAGTTTTCAATTAAAATGCAATTAAATAAATTGAATTATCGTCTCATAATCAAGTAAGTAATCTTATGAAATTCCTGAAGTAATTAATCAAACGCTAATCGATAGTTACAAAACATACCGAAAATCAACGCTAATTTTTAAAATTTATTTGCTTTCTAACAAGTAAAGTAAATTTATAAATCGTCTTTGGTAAATACTAGGCCTCGCACATGTGCTTGCACATGAAAGTTTTCATATTATATGTTATATCCTTTATAACATCCAATTAGCACATTATTAAGATAAAAATGAAATGTTTTTTGTTAAAATTGTCTTATTCTTTTACTTATATACTTTAAGTCTGCCACTTTGCCTGCAGTTTCTCACAGTGTTCAGTTGTTCTGCTCAATTAGCACTTTGGTGAGAATGGAAACTAGCTCCATTAGTGTATGGGGGAATGTTTGGATATCTTGTTTGTGGAAACAATTATCATTAAGATGCTTGATTAGACCAAAGTATCATCTTCATGATACACATTGATTTCATTCACATTTTGTTAGAAAACTGCGTGCAGATTGGCATGAATACATTATGTTATATAAGTTTAGACAAGCCAAATCTGATAACCACTATGAATTCAGATGGATTTTATTTTACTCCATTGAAAATTTCTAAGTGAGTCAGAACCAAGTAAATATTATATATGCATGAACTATTAACAATTCATATAAGAATTTTATTCAACGCAGTTTATGGTTTATCGTTCATTGAAAACATTGAATTTATCTTGAAGGTATAAATGATTTAATAATGGAATTGGACATTATTGATTGAATATTACATAATTAAATTCAATTAAACATTAGCGTTCATTCACAATATCACTTCAGCTCAAATATATTACATATTCCTTAAAGCAAACAAAGTGAAATCAAGCAAATAACCATAAAAATATAAATCATTACAGGATAATATTTACATAGAACGTAAGTTGGCATATAGAATATTAAGTTGGCATATTAAAATTATTTTAAATTTACTTCATAAAAACATTGGATTTCTGCCAAAAACAAAAGAAATCTACAAGCATTATACTTCTTGTATAAAGTAAATATAATACAACAGAGAAAAATATCAAGAGCCAGAATATATAAAGCAAGAAACTAAATCCAATCATTTCAATATCGCAGTTAAGTATTATATCCAGTGGTCTTTGCCAAGTCCTTGTCGGTTACTTTAACTTGATGGTTTTGAAAATTTTCCTTATTCCATATTATTATCGCAATGGTTGAACTTAAACATTACTAAAATGCCAGACAAAAGTTATGAGAGTTGACTATTACCATTTTCATTCTGTTGAATTATCTAATGTTGGTGAGAGATATACAGGAGAATACAAATACTTTGAAAGGATATAGCGTTAATAATGCATGAGAATATGAAGAGATTCCCAAAAGGACCAATTCCAAAAAGAACCAAACAACCTTTTATTGAAGAGGGCAATTGTAGGAAAAGACAAAAGGATCTCAAAAATCCATTTGCTGTCAGAATAGCTCTTTTCTATATATACTAAGGATATAAACAGTAGCACACAGACATAACAGATTTTTAGCCCAAAGTAATATCCTGGCCGAGAAGGATATTTGGCTCGAATTCTGCATATTCAGCTCTTTCCTATTTACTTGGCACAATACCAACATTAACTGTCTCCATTAGAAAGGCACTAGTGCCTGATACGGAATGTATTGTTGGAATTTTGTCATTGTTACTAGGTTTAACCATAGGCTAGCTTGCACTACAACATTGCAATTTTGGAAATTTTCACGTATTTGCTTTTATCCTTAGCCAATATTTTGCCTTATTCATCTATGCATTGTTGTTACTATATCCAGATCCTTTCCTCAAATATCTCAGCAAACAAACGTTTAGGGTTTACGTCGTCTTATTCCTTCATTTAAAATCCCATATACCAGTCGGACGTTTCGGCCATCCAACGATGAAAGGATATTGTTGTTATTGAAGTTGGCATACATACCATACCTACTTTTCTTCAATACTATCATGCAGCTACACATTGTCTTAACCCCCTGTCTCCACAAGACAGACTCCTTTCCTTACAATGAATTCCGCCAATGATTTCATTTAGGAAAATTTGGTGTTCACATTTTCCTTTTTTTCCGACCGTTAACTCTAAACTTACTGTCTGCACCAACAGTGGAATTTCAATACAAGGATACAAGGATAACTTACAGTAGAGCCAGAAAGTCTCTGTGGTGCATGCATATTGGGGATGATGTAATGGAAAATGCTAACCAACAGAAATGTAACAAAACAACAAGCAGCAGGAAACCGCATTTGCAAGTAAATTGAAATTATAAATTTCATCAACAAGATATATAAAAAAAATAACTAAATAAATAAGGAAATAGAAAGAACTAAACTTTAGCCAAAATTCTTCTTCTATACTGAATAGCTTCTTCTATTTTGTAATGTTTTTCAGTTGCACTGAAATTGTTCAAGGAAGTAGCTTGAATTGCATAAATTGACATTTAACTTCCGGTTTATGTGATTGTTTTGTGAATTGAATTTTTATTTTTAAATTTGAATTTCTGTTTTAAGTTCAAATTCAAATGATAAAAGTTTTTCGTTATTTTCCTTTTTTAAATTTTACTTGAATTTTGTTTATAGTTTCAATTATATCTTGAAAGTTGCAACTTTTTATAATGGATTACAGATGACTAAAAATGTTTACAGTAATTTTTAAAATTGCAAACTTTAATCAAAACTCTTCATTACGAAAACTTAAGTTTTCTGTATCAATAACCTGGAAAAATTTATTTTCCACAACCTTTCAAGTCGATTTTGAGTTTTATATCAGTTGTGTTGTTTGCAGAAGTAATAGAAAAACCAACAGAAAAATTGAGAAGTTAAGCTTTTTCAATACTTAGTGCAACAAAAAATTCATAATCTTTAGTGCAATTGAAACTAAAAGTTCACAAATGATTCATATTATCCTTGATTGTAGTTTCTCTTAAGCATTCTCCAACAAAAACTCCTTGGCTACAAAATATTTGTGCAGAAACTTTTTGAAAAATTGCTGCTTTGTTTTCATAAAGGTTTTATTTTCTATTCTTGGTGTAATAGAAAAATATTATATTTAAAATGAACAATTTCAAATTGTTAAATTATAAAGAGGATAAACATTTTTCATATATCAGTTTCTCATTAAGAAAGGATATATTTGAAGAACACCTTTGTTCGTAAGGATTTTCTGATGACAAATTATAAATCCATTAAATTCATTTTATGCTTGTAATTACAAGAAAACTTTTAAGCACGAAAATTTTGATACACGTGCTTTTCGACTAATTGTATTCCAAGCCCAAAAGAGGCGTCAAGACCATATCCGGAGTGTTCTTCAAGAATATTGGCCTCTACAAGTTAATGGCAACATCTTTTCTCTCAGTTTTACCTTTTGATTAATGATTTACTTTCTATGTCATGACATGATTTATATTCTTGGCCATATTGTGGTGTTTGAAAATTTACTAAGCCTTCTTGCGCTTTCGTTCATTTTGCGAAAAGACTTCCTGCAGTAAGCCATCGTTGTTTATTAATCATCACATCCATGGAACTAATCATGTATGGCACTCCTTTATGTAGGTTTTCCTGTAAAATAGAACGTAGTGTTTTGTTGGAAACTCAACAAAACATTAGCTACATCTATTCATTGTATGTTTTTGTGAAAAATGATTTCCAAAATGTTATACGGAAGTAAACATTTTCCTCTGTTTTCGTTTTCTTGGTATTGAAAATCCGATAGTGAATAAAATTTATATCTAATTGCTGGTTTTCGATAAATTAACAAAACACAACATGCCTTTTGAATAAAGTAAATATGTTTTCAAATCAAAAGTATAGTATTAAAAGTTGTGGAAAATTTTGTTTTCGAATTTATTATTTTAAAAACTTTCTTCCTGTGGACTTATTTTTGTCCTTGGATAATTATTGCCATATGAAGTATTCCAATGAACGAAACATCAAAAATGTATAAAAGCACAAAATTTGTGTCCATAAAACTCATAGCCGTTGTTTACCGAAAATTAGTTTTCAGTTTTAATGAGCTACTGTTCCAACAAAATTGTTACCCTTATTTCGCTGTTGGGGCTTGTTTTGTATATAAGCCATACCCTTAAAATTTAGTTATTTCATGTTATGAAAGTTTCTCGTCATGAACATGAAATACACCCTGTGGAGAGAAAAAGCATGGCTCTTTGTCACCGGCAAAACTGATTATCGTTTATTATCATCATAATTTGTCTGGTGTGCTATCAGCGACATACTAATTCCAATCCTTGAAGTTTAAAAACCAACCAGGGAACAAAACCGGGTTGTGGTCGATCGTCTCACAAAGGATACAATCAGAAATGCTTAATAGCCCTAATTTTTCTATAGCTAGATGCTATTCATGCGATAAGGACACCAAGGGATTTAATTAAGTTGCTTAGTGTTTCGTTCGTTCCTTGTTGAAACTTTTCTAATTTATTAACATCAGTTTATTGTTGTTGGAGTTGTTGGTTTCCAATCACTTACCGATACAAACAAGAATCATGTTACAGTTTTGGATATAACTACACAGTATGACAGATGGTCGCTTTTGTTGCATGAATAGTTTTCATGCAGAGAAGAAATTTTCAAAAGCCCTTTAATCAGGATTTTTCAAACTAAATTTTTTTTTTTGAAAATAATACATCATGTTTAGATAACAAGTCGTTTTATCTTATCCGATGAGTCTCAAAAATAGTTATATTTATTGTTATTGTTTCTAGTGATGGATCACAATCAGACGAACAGTGTTCGGTACAAAACAAAACTACAGAGTTCAATGTTTGTTTACACTTTACCAAACACGAGTGGTAGATCAAGATGGATGAGTGTTATGTCTTTCAACATCGAAAGTGTTAAAACATTAAAAACAAAATGATACACCAGAGAAATCATGACTTTAACACCTGAGTGTTGAGTTATAAGTTTCAATCATGCATCACACAAGATGATCATGTTTCTGTCGACAAGATCGATTGATGTAACGAAGAAAATTTCTAATACAATTGATATCATGTACATACTCGTATGTACCTTTAAACAGTCTTAAATGTTTTCTACCATAATGACTTCCTTAAGACATTGATGATAATGATCGATTCAAGTGACATTTTTGTGAAAGTTTCGGATTTGTTTGAGTTTATCTAAGAGTTACGCTACAAAGAGCTCTTAGTTAAACTGTAATTGGATATCCACTTTAATAGTGCATTGAAAACGTATACAAAGTATGGTAGCACCGTAAAATAAATTTGGCTGCAATAAAGAAGTTCTACTTAATGTATAAACTACAAGAGTTCAGTTTGCAATTGCAAACTGTACACAGTGCAGTGAAACGAATCAAGACATGACTATAGAAAGGTAACAATACAAACATTTAAGAGTTTTGTATGATTTGATTTCCAATCTTGGCGGAAATTTATTTCAATCACTGTGTCACGATTTCAGCAAAATTGGCGATAGTCTTATAAAAATGGAAAAGTTAAGAAAATATTTTTTTCTTTTGCAAATTATGGACCAAAAAAACTCTATGGAAACAATGAATTCTAGTGATCGTGCATTTACAGGCTTGGCAAAAACAAGCAACCGAAATTACCAATAAATTCAACAAGTTTGGTTTGTTATATCCAATTCAATTGAATGAGGTTTGTGGCAAATCATTAGTGTTGAGTTGAAGAGAATGGTAGATAGAGTTTTTCGAGCTGATAGTTTTTCAAATTAATATAAAAAAATACAAAATTTGACCTCAACACAAAATTTACTTTTCATAAATCTCCTATAAACACATTTTACCCAAAAGAAAAATCAAATTTACCTAAATTTAGGAAGGTGAAAAACAATAAAATCGTGTAGAAGGAAATGACATTATTCTTAAGGAGAAATTTGAATTTCTAAATTGGTTTTCTCCCCAATTTCGAGGAACACAAATAGTCCTGAATTACAACATTGTAACATGAAAAACTTCATGTATATAGGTATATGTATCACAAAGTCCTCGATGTAATCGCATTCGGAGCTTTTACTTAAGTAAGTCTTAAGTGTTATGAGATAAGAAAGTCCCTCAAGGGAAATGAGGTCAATTGAAGGAGGTTTCAATGTGGGAATGAAACCAAACCTTTTCAGTAACAACCACAACTCTACAAGTTTAGTCTGTAATCGTGCAAAGTGTAACAATTCTGGTTCAAGTTATACACACTTAAATCAAATGGAATGAAGTTGATTGTTGGAGTATATCACAGAATAGACGAATATCCATGTTTAAGTCTCCCACCATCTTTTACCATCTTAAGTACTTTCATTTCTTCCTGACATGAAATCTAATTAGCTCAATCACTTTGATCTTTGCTTGAAACCAACACATGGCACAAATTTCTAGGGAGAGTTTATGTAACAAAAATCTAGACATCGCAACGACCCATATGTGAAAATGTGATTCAACAACCGCAAGACTCATAAATAAAATTTATTATCCTTTTATAAAAAGCAATCAAGACTTATTCTCTTCGTCAACTTAAGAAACTTTTATACTTTTACCAAACATACAAACTGATAAGCGTCTTAAGTGTGAACTTAATTTATGTTAATTATGATCTTTTGAGCGAAGCTATCTTATAATATGACATAATTATTACATAGCTTCTATTACAAACAAAAAGAGAATATTAAAAGAGCCCTGCCTTATTCAATGTTTCAAATACCATAAGGATATTTTAAAGTAGTAAAGGAATTTTTGATACTTATACAGATGCTTCCAAATTGCGTTTGATTTTCTATTGAAGTTTTAATTGGGACAAGAGCACTTTTTTCGGAAAAAAATTCTTTTTAAAAGTTTTAATCAAGTTTTTGTATGAATTTTGTTCTCATAAAATGAGAATGTCCTCTTTAGGAATTTTTTAGAAAGGAATTCTTTTATATGTCCTTAATACTTCTTTGTGCTTCTATTTAATTTTTTCTTCAAACTCAAGTAATAAATTTCTTCCATTACGCAGTATTATCTAGGATTCCCTATCAACATCATCAAGGATATCTTTGTTTAGTGGAAGATATGTTTTGAATTTTGTAATTTAATTAATAATATCATCGTCCTCTAGTGTATGTTCAAAGATTAAAAAACATTTTGTTGCGGATCATCCCTTCGTGTTTTGTATCGATTTAAAACAAACACGTTTTTGAAATAAACATTCAAAATATTAATAAATATTAATAAATTCATATTCATTAAAATTTTGGACCTTCAAAAGAAATTGCAATCAGATATTTATGATATATATTTCATGGATAAAACATCCATTTTCCATAATTCAATTTCGTGATCATCTTAAGATTATTACTCAAACTTAATACAAGAAAATAAACAGATGAACGTTCCTGACCTTGCTTGATATTGTGCCTGTGCCTTAACCTTATGAAATTTGAACCATAAATTCAATACCATCATTTCATTTAGGTTCATGCTTTTCTTAAATCAAGATATCGATTAGTATAACCTAAAAATAAAGAAGAAACAAATCTTATAAATTACGATGGTGAAGGCGATGGTGATGTTGATGGCAAGGGCGAAGGCAAAAGGCAAAGGCAAATTATCGAATAAATTTCAGGCACAAAACTCAAGTCTGTAGCACGTGTTGCCTTTGGCTATGACTTCAATTTTCATTTTGTTTATTCTTATGTCTGTCTCATTAATCATTTTTCATTTCTTCATGATATCTTGATGTTTTCCTCTTGTGAACAGCAAGAGTTGGGGTAATCGCTTATTTCTGTGAAATTTAGAAAACCTTCTTCAAATTACACAGAACTCAATTTGCGTGTTTTTGAATTTTATTTTTTTTTCAGGATTTTGTATATTATGAAATCTGTTCAATTTCAAAATTATTCTAATAACTCAATTAAGTTTGTAGTAAGATTGGGGTATTCAGTAGCTTCATTAGAATTTAGCTAAAATATTCAGATTTGCATGAAAATAGTTTGGATAAATTTAGCGGTATTCCAGTTAAGGTTTGTTAAAACCACAATATCCTTATCTTTTGAACAGTAATTTTTTCAAACATTAAATTCAATTTAAGCCTCAGTGATCTACATTTTGCACAGATAATTTAACAAAACTAATGCAATTAACGTATCCAAGATAAGGACAAACAATTTTCTGGTAAAACTCACGAAATACTAAAGGACTTTCAAAGCTTTTTAGCATTAGTGAAAGTAGATGGCGTTATCAAATTAGCTGAGTCCCTAAATATTCCAGGAAAAGGTAGTCATTACGCAAACACAGCCTCGTCATTATCATTCCTAAATAGAACGTATTTTTGGTTTTTTCTTTGCCTTCTGTTAATGCTGAATTTAAATTTATTCCACTATGACACCATCCCGAAGCCAAAATCATTATTAAGTGGACTTGTGGACTTCTTGACAATCTCTACAACGAACACAACCACTGGGAGCAATTAACAAGGAGTTTGATACAAACAGGATTTAATTAAAAGTCACATCAGCTGGCACAATAATACGTTCTGTAGCCAGTACAAGTTAATTGCTAATGGAAGTTTAAAAAGTAGATATACGTGAGGTGGTTCCTTAATTTTGTAGATGAATTTTGTTGTGGTCGAATTATACACGAAACATGAATAGTTTCAAACACGTGTGATTAACAACAAGTGATATGATGAATACATTAGAAATTACAATATTGAAAATCAACATTTGCGGAATTAATAGATAGGATATAAAAGTGAAAAGAATAATCAACGATCAAAAGGACATTTTCATTGATTTTGACCATTGTATATGAGACAAAGTTCTTTTTATTTAGACAATAATTTCCTGTCACTTGTATAAGATATGGAAACCATAAAAAATAATGGACCGAATTTATTAAAGCTTCTGGTGACCTATGTAGACCTATATACGTGTGTTTGTATATCAGTATAACATAGAAGAAATTAATTTCTCTGATAATTATTTTTCTTTTCTTTTCATATTTTAACGTTCTACATCCGCATTGGCACTCAGTCATCTTCATGTCCTTGCCTTTGAGTTATACATTTAATGGTACAACAAATAAAACGATACTCCCGCAGACATTCAAAGTGCGGAAGGAAATTTTTCCTATGATCCAGAAAAATAAACTAACAGTCAGGAAGAACTACCCCCTGAGAGTATTTGGGAATTCATGCTGGGTATATCCATATTTTTCCGTCGAAGCCACAGCTATGTCCTTTACTTCTCTTGGGAAACATAGAGCATAAGTTACAGCATAAAAGTTTCGCCATTCAAAAAAGTATCCGGCCTTATTTTATTTTATACATTTTCCTTTTGCTATCTCCTTTACAAAAACATATCTCTATGTATATATATAAATATATATTTATCTTATTTTTTCCTATTTTGTATTTCATTCAAGGACCAGCCCTCAATAGGATCCTTTATTAAAAGCTTCTCTCGGCTGGAACAGGAGGTTTTTGAGGTCGTTATTAGAATCTCGCGTCGTGCATTAAGTGGATCGTAAATTTTTTTCTATATCACATTTCCTGTTTGCATTTATATCCTTTGTAACATATAAAAACAAACACCGAAAATATGGGCGTAAAAACAACCTTAATTAAACAAAACAATAACGAGCTTATGGAATTGTTATACCTACATACATATATGTTTTCATACAGTTTTATTTATATCATTTCAAGGATGTTTTTGATGGCCCCGCAAGGTTGTTTGCCAAATAATAATGTGTTGACAGGAAAACATGTAAAAGCAGGAGAATTTATTTATATTTACATTATAATTTTTTAATAGACATCTAAAACGATTAATTGAATTACGGATTTTAGATTTGAAGCTTAAAGGTTTTATTATTACCAAGGATAAATTATCGGTTGTTGTGAATTTCTAAAATTTTCCGTCAAACTTCTTAGACACATCACTAAACTTGGTCTATTTACACAGAACGAATTTGTGATACGAACATGCTTTATGCGACATAAGGTGATGATACATGAGCCTATGTAATGGAATAAGACATCATAAAGATTGTAAGTAAAGATATATTTTTTATCATTACGAAACGGCTCCAGGACGGATTACTTTAGGATCATACATCACTTTTTTGTGTATGTAGGCACAGAAGAACAAGCCAATATTGACCATAAAAAGGCATCATAGAATATAAAAGTTAACAGGAATAGTGAATGATGTTAGTGAATAACTTTTATAAGCGCTCCAATTTGACATTTATAGCCACCGCATATATCTTTTTTTTTGAATGAATAAAAATTTACAACAGTTTTTGTTATTTTATGGTTAATATACTGATATGAAAGAATATAAAATATGTCACATTGAAGAGCAGGTGAATCTCAAGAAGTTTTGTAGCAAGAAAGTAATTCCATCTTCTTTGAAAGTATCATCTAACCTCAAAATACCACCTGATAAAAGTATGTCAAGGTCGAAGAGTGTACGTGAAAAAACTGATACTCAATTTCTATTTCGTAAGACGCATAAATCCAAGGTGATAATATCTGAAATAAAACTGACAGTAAACAGCCAAACACTTGCCATAATCAACAGTAATGTAACTGAGCTTTGGACTATCATTAAGCCATCATGCTGGAAGCGACTGTTCTTTATTTACACCAGTGTTAAAATTTGTTTGCTTTGCTATTAGAACTATTTCAGTGGCTAGGCGAAGCATTCGTTAGCCACCGGGATAAGTTCTTAATCAAATATTTGCGTTGAAATTCTTAAAAAATTTTTAAGTGTTAGATGAAATAAGAGACGGAGAAATTCAAAATTTTGTTGAAAAAATATTAATCTAACTCGAAAAGTAGCAAAGAAAATAAGTCATGAATGGCATATAGGCTTTACCACCTTCTTCGAACATACATATACAAAATTAACGAGAACACTGAGTGGTTGTAATATCCTTTCATGCTTGGTAAATAACAAAATCAAATCCCACGTGTTTAATCTAAAACGCTAAAAAGCTTATTTTGAATTATCATATCAATGTTTCATACAATCTTGTATTAAGTTTATAATTAACTTAAGAACAACGAAAATTATGAAAAGTCCTTGACAACACGTTCGAAATCCAAACTGATTCCAAGGAGTTTGTTTCATTATCAGCAACATAAATTCCCAAAATGCTTTTGTTTTCCCAAGAAGAAGAAAGTATTCAAGTTAAAAGTCACTTTATCACATCCAACAGTAACAAATTCAATATTTAAATATGCGTATCTGTTCATTTAACTTGAGGAACAAGAACAACGTAGCTCCAGAAGTCTTGACAATAACTCAAACCTAAAGAATTCCTTAAAGACGTTGAGGAGGTAGCCAGTGTTCAGATGGAGATTAACGAAACAAAATAAGATATGATAACAACATATTGTCTGACATTTGGCCACGATAAAGTAATAAAATTTCTAGGCACGTTTTCAGCATAAAAACATTGTTAGAATTTCTCCTTAAGAAAAATCATTATCAGCCATTATGCCTGAGAAAAGTTTCCGCTGGATACCTGATACGCACATACCTACATACATATACAAATGAAAATTTGTCTTTTTGAACAAATGCGGCTTTCCCATAAGGATTTTCTTTCTTCAACACATTGAAAAAGCTTATCTTGTTTACTTTTAGTACACATTTTAAGGTACAAAAATCTACCTCCACGAGAATACACTGCTTCAAGGAAGCAGTCTTGTTAATCTCTCGAATTATATTTACGAATTTTCAGATATTTTCCAAAGTTAAGCCATTTTCACTTCATCCGATGAGTTAGGTTTGTATTTTTCCTTGAAGAATTAAACAAGTAGGTAAAAGTTGTTTGTGTCGTTTAATTATTAAATTTGCCCTGAAATTGAAAAATGTCTCCCTTGAGAGTAAAGAAATCCTGCCCACCTTTTATACACCAGCATCAAATATCACTTGCATCATGTAATGGAGACAAGGGATAAGTGTTTGTTATCATATTTTGTATGTTATCCGATTATCCTTTTGCAGCAAATCATTTGGTAGCAGGCGGGACACAAGTTCTGTGTGTTACAAAACGTTTTTATTTTATGTTGTTGCCAGAATTGAAATGAGGATATGTAGAATGGTATCCTTGTTGAAAGGATATCATCCATTAGGTATTCTCGGATGTAGAGAAAACGTACAAGACACAGGTGTTTCTACAGCAGTAGCAGAGTACGAGATATGCTTACAATATGAGATGTGAACTTTTGAGGATTCATCAAGCCTATACATATAATCCAAACTTCTCCTTCTCCAAGGGACAAACCATTCTTTTTAGATTACAAAACGGAAAAAGTATTTCAAATTTTAATGAGTTTCATTATCGAAAACTTTCAAGGACAAACGACATCGCCATCTTAAGAAACTTGGAAAAGGAAATTAATTTTTTCTCTTCTTCCTTCCTTTTCCGCCTTCTTGCTGGATATTACCCAACGATAAGACGCAACAACTTCGTGAAAGTCTAATAATAACAATAATTCGTTTGGTTTTCTTCCTTCCTGTTAATGACTATTCCTTAAATTTATTGATTCCTGTTTGTTAAGACGGTGCAGTGCGGTTGTCTTGTGTTTTATCGTTTTAGTACAACCATAAAAATAAAAATTTATCTTTCGAGTTAAGCTGTATAAAAGTTACATTTATTTTTCATGAACGAGGTAATGTTCCTTATTTCAGTGAAAGGACAATAACAAGTAATTTCCTTAACATTGATAGATCTGTTTTATATCTTAAAGAATACAACTCTGAATTACTGCCTTCAATAGATATAAATTTTTCCTTATGCAAAATCATCTTTATCGTGGTTTTTGATTGTTATGTGTTTTTATAGAGGTTTCATACAAAACTCAATTCAGAATTAAACTTAAAAGACAATTGTTATAAAACAGGCAGATAAATGGTACCCACTTTTCTATGATTATCTGGAAGAATATGAATTCTAAACAGCATAATTTTATCCTGGATAATACATTTTTTTATAAGGATTTTATAATAAAATTACTTTACCATTGATAATGAATTTCATCTTATAATTAGATAAGCATACATAAGTAAATGGATTTTTAACAATATGTTGTGTAGTAGTTGAATGGGCTAAAGTTGGAGTAAAATAAATATAAATCACTTTGTACATAAAAATTATTTATGATAAACCCTTGATTATTTGAGTTTTCCAGCATCAATATCAAGAACCCTTTAGTCGAATAAAAAATATAAGTCCAACTCGTTAAGAGTTTTAGCAGTTTGCTCCCACACAGAATGCAATAAATGTTTAAATATTGAATAAATATTTAAATTCACCATCGTGCACCATGAATCATGGCAAATATTGATTAAAGGAAGTTAAGCTCGTCCACATGAAATAGGGCAAACCATTGAGCAAAGCTTTTGGCACACCTGAAAAGGGCGAATTGGTCAGAAATGTTCTGATATAAATCACACTTTTTCGATATAACTGGTATTATTAATAGTCGCTATAAATCTATATATAACAGAATGTACAGAATATGTATTTATTGATACGATTCGTGCTCAAATTCGAATTCGAATTGCTTACCTTTTGCATTTCGTATTGAATGAATTGACCATTCTGTGGAAAATGTACAAAAGGCCAGGCTTTAAAATAGGCGGTTATAGAAGCTATCGTGCAAATAAATTATATTGCAAATTGGAGAGAAATGTAAATGTAAGCAGAAAATAAACAAAAGTGGTATCCAATAAATTTTCTACAACTCCGGAAGACTGTAATTCAAGTTTTTGTACGTTGGCCAATATCTGGATAACAAAGTTTTATATGAACGAAGCTGAAGTTGGTAGCTGTTGTAAATGTATAAATTTTACAATTTTATATCTTTCAATTGTAATTTTCATGATTATTTCGAAATTGTTTCAATAGTACATCTCCTTTACTAGGTTGTAATGTCAAATGTGAGCCTAATTTAAAACTTTCTTTCCAAAAACTTATGAAAAAATCACTTTATCCACCTGAAACCTTCTTTAAATTTTCACCCACACACATACATTTTACGCAAGAAATATTTCTTAGCGTGACAACCAGTAACTTAAAAAGTTTTAGAATAAAATTATCCTGAACTTTTGAAAACTTTTGAACTGATGTCCCAAGGACCTGCACAGAAAAGTACGAAGGAATTATTTTTCTTTTCCTATACCTTCTAAATCGATTTTTTCATATTTCAACTTGAAGAATAAAACGATAAATTATTTTTAACTTGAAATCATTTTGAATATATATATATAAATTTAAATAATACTTTAATTTTAAAGTTATAACAGATCGTGCCCTCTTAATTACATCCACCATTTGTCTGGTTCCCTTGTGTGTAATTTGAAAACTTAATCTTTTATTCATTATGCTCGAGGGGACCAAGAATAAACCTTCTATTGCCTTTTTATTCAAAAGTTTGAAAAACTAATTAAAAAACAGTTCAATCCAATACATTTATGGCGTCACAATGTCCGTAAGTTTTATATGGTAACAAGGACTAAGGATAGAGTTAGCACCTACTAAAAGTCTTTAATCCCAACCTGAACCCGAAATTCCACTTTCAATAATAGTCCTTGAGATTTGTTTGGTTTTTACTTAGGCTTAGGAAAAGCTTTAAATAATCAGAATTTTTTTCAATATTTCCAACCTCAAATTTTATTTCATAAAAACCTACAACCAAATTCAGGTTAAATTCAAGGGATTTCTTTTTTGAGATGTTTCCTGGAATTTCATTTTATCCCATGATGTCTATGGTTTGTTTCTTTTACTTCTGATAGAATCAAAACAACATCCCATCATCTTGATCCTGTTTACTATTCGTGTCTCGTAAAGGAAGTATTTATAAACGAACGTTTGCTTGGAGCCAAAGAATGTATAGATTCTGTGACAAACATATTTCACAGTAGTGAATCGTATTGTATTAGTATATTCTGGAAAAAATCTATTTCGGATTTGAATACCAAAAATATTGACTAGAGTTAAAACGCATCGAGAGACCGGAAATCTAAATTATTGAAAAATATTTCATTTATCCATGATTTGTACAATATAAAATACATCAAGATAAAGTTTATATATATTATATATGCGGACATGAAAGGACTAAAATTACCATAGAAATTAGCTCAAAGTTATGTGAAAATTTTAACAAGGAAATTCTCAAATTATCATCATTACGAAGTCAAGAATAAGGTTATTGTTATTCTGCTAATTAGATCAACTCATATTTAACTGCGTATGTTAATTAGACAAGGATATTTGTATAAAAGTATGAGTGAGGACTTTATAAACAAGAATAGAAGTTAATGATAGTATATTTTTGCCTCATCTAAATGAACTTGTATGATAAAATCTACAAAATAAACGTTACAATGAAATTGTAACAATTCAATGTGAAGTGAAACAAAGTAAGCCCAAGTTTAGGTTATATAATGAATAGTCCTGTATGAATGCGATTAAATTCGGTGTCTAGTATCATACATACTCTGGTTCCTTATCTTAAGACATAATACTGTGTTTTATTGTAACTGGGAATACCCTTAAATATGACTATCGTTGTGGAACTTTACCCTCACTTTACGTTTACTTTGTTATCCTTAACCTGTTCGGTTGTATATATTATGGTATTAGAAGTGATTATAACATTCTAGAAAACTTTTAAGTCCTCCTCCACACATGCATGTATTTAAGTTTATTACTATATTATAGCATGTATAGGATTAACATGTAGTTTGTTACATTGTACCACCAGCTATTCGAAATCGGTTGGAGATTAAAGTTCAGAACAGTCACAAACCAAAAACCATGGTTTATTGATTTTAAATTCAAAGACACTTGAAAGGTTTCCTTGTGGTTGTATGTCTACTGAGATTATGTAATGCCTCAACTTTGGTGGATTTACCTTAACACAATCTTGTGAAATTAATTATTATCCTTGATTCAATGTACAAACATGTATCCGAGGATTACAATTTCAATCGATTGAAAGTAACTTGTTCGTGGTCTTATGTGACACACTATTATTAACATTCAGGAAAGTTTTAAGGGAACTATTAACGATTGTCGTTTATTAACTTCTAAGTTTTGTACATACATAGTTCAGCAGTGGGTTAAGTAAGTTTCAATTCATTGTTCTGTTCAATGTAATAAATTGGAAAGTTATAACTTTAATGCACTCAATTCTCTAAAAGACTTACGTAATTTGTATTATACGTAAATTAGGTATGATGCTTTTGATCGTCATGTTATTCAACAGTTAATTTGAAGATTTTATTGTAACCTATATATTATCAAGAAAGCTTTTTAGATATTAGTATAGACAATTTATGTCAACAATTTTGATTATGGTCAAACACTGAATTTCCATCCTCTTTCATACTTTTATAAAGACTAGGAAAGCCAGTTGCATTCAGAAATCGACTGCATACTCTAGAAATTAAAAGACTCAAGTTTACAGGAAAATAGAAATTTTCATTGCTCGAAAGTATTAGTTTCAAAGTATCCGTAGGAATTTATTTTAAGACTTCCGTCGACAACCAATTTCAAAGGAAACAGACATGAAGCGACATGCAAGAGTCTGAGATGATTCCAGATAAAATTATTATAATAATTTGAATCTAATATAGAAGAACAACAAAATGAAACAAATAATATTTGACTAATATTACATAGTACTTTAAATCCTGCAATGAAACACCTTTGTGAAAAAGCCAATAAGATTCTTTTTGTTCGCCTTCGATTAACATGAACATCGGGATTACCTAATAGTAAAATATTTGAACAAATGCAATTTCTCTATCCGGAAAATGTTACTTACGAAGATTTCGGATTTTTTAATTTTCAAAATTTCCCAATTCGGTACATGAGCCTGACATGCAAAAAAATGACACTGGCAGGAATCGGGACGAAGTTCTGGTAGCACGACACTGAAACTTTTTGGAGCCACATGTCCAATACGGCTTATGATCCAATATTCTCTCAAATGAATAACATGATAACCGACCTACCAAACAAATTTACGAATGAGCACATTTCGGAACTCCTCCATGTCAAACAGGCAGCAAGAGACCAGGATGGATGCTTAAAAATATATGATCAACATGGCTAGAGAAAGATGATAATTAAAATTATGAATTAAGTTTGAAAACTAAAATCAGAAAGTATCAAAACCACTATCAGAAAGTTTTGCAGAATTTAGCAAATTTTACCCGAACATCTAGCATAAAGTTGAATCTTAATCTGGTCACACTGAAAGGAATTTCACACCACAAATGCACATCCACTTATGGCTTACCCTCGCGCGCATGCATTGCTCACGCTCTCATAAGAGCATGAGCAAAAGAAATTGTCGATTTCTCTCTTCGACAATACTCTCTTGAACATGATCTTATCAATGCGTGGGCAATGCAACAACAAATGCACTGATATTATTTTTATTAATTACGGGTAAACTACTTGATCAATTTTAATTAAAAGTATATTCTGCACCTCTTCGACAACATATCTTTTAGGTTGTGCATTTTGATCAAAATCAGACAAATAGTTTGCCCGTAGTAGGGGTCACAAAATTTATGTTTGCGTATTAATTATAGTATAGATATAGATATTACATAATTCTATTGCATAATTCGACTTCGAGATATGATATCTGTGAACAAATTAAGAAATAAAATTCCTTTTAACATCGAATAAAATCTTATGAGGATATAAGAGCAATGAGTCGAAATGGAGACACTATTGTCTTGAATGCCAAAAGGAATATGTCGCCACCCCTTAAAGAAGTAATTTGAAAGAATTCTTCCCCAATTTATTGTAATTTTCCATCTCGGAATTGGCATTTTCTTTCCAATCTAAGATATTTGAAAAATTTTCCTTTTGTTGGGTTTGAATGAAAGTTATGGTGAAACCCTTGATTGTGTTCTATTTTATTTTTATTTCCATTTTTGTTTTTAAGCAACAAAAAATTTTCTTTTCTGAATTTCTAATTTAATTACTTAAAGGATCAATTCTTGTTGTTTATTTTGGGAAAAGTTTGAGGAAAATTGAATTTTTGCTGCAAGTTTGTCTTCATCCGTCACGTTCTCCATTAGTATCACTATTGAAATTTTTTTTTTTTCGTCCTCGACCCGATGAAAAATAAAAATGGAAACAGGAACTAATAGGAAACAAAAATAAAAAAATAAACATATTTTTACCAAATTAAAAAAGATAAAGTCGGTTTAGAGCGAAATACACGTGCCAACCCTATAAGAAATGAGCTTAAAAACCGAAAAGGATTACAGTCGATATTTGATCGAAATGGGTACGGACGGATTTGTTCCTTATCATGCCTAAAAATTTCCCCAAAATAGAAAGGACTTCAATACGTCAGTTGTTTCTTTCGACATGTTCATGTTCAAATACGGATAGGGTTTTCTTGGAAATTTGATGGGTTGGATTATATAACAGCTAAATAATGACAACAAAAAGGTTTTTGGCCAAAGTTTAATGTATTTACTATCACTTTTCATATGACAGCTTAGGGAAACCGATCATTTTTCTAAAAGTTCCTTATATCTTTCCATACATATATGAGGTCATGTTACATGCTTTTAAATGTTATACAAGGAATTCTACCCTTTTTGTCTGTAAGTAAAGTAAAGTATAAACGTTTTTTGTTGATAACCTGGCAAGTGTTTAGTCTATTACAGACGTTCCTGTATCTAATATAATTCCAGATGTTGGCATTTATACACTTGTGTCATGTTATTAACGATGTGTTAATATCATGATCATATTTTTGCATCAAAGCCACATAAATTGAAAGTCATACGTCCTACATATATAACAGCTCGCATATATTTAATTCAAAAGGAATTAAAATGGGTGATAAGCTTTTTGTATGTTAAAAGATATAATTGAGAATATTTAAAAAAAAAATTAATCAAAATTTTATCAATAAATTGAATACTCGTTGGTTCAGTTATCATTAAATTAAATTAATTTCGTACAAAGGGTATTGTTCATAATGTAATTAAAAAATGACCATTATATAAGATTTATTTAACATCGGTTATTGTATGAATAAATTTCGATTTATGTAATTTAAAATTTTCATGAATTATGCAAAATAATTAAACCCTGCAACAATGAACGGTTAATACATCAATAATGGTTTAATGTGTATTCGGAACCTATTAGAGAAATGCCTTCAGCTGATTATACTCGAACCTTATCATAAAATAGAAGATTTGCTTTCTATGATTTATGCATGCAAAACACAACACATAAAAGGAAAATTTGTTGAAGAGCAATATCTCGAAATCGCAGAGTTACTAAATCAATCATAAAATATTTTGTAAGTTCAACCTATCGATATGGATGTATCAAAAGTGCAACAGTTCTAGAGTATACCTCCAGAGAGTCGGTTGGTCCAGAGTCGACAAGGCAATTTATTGCCAAGGAAATGCATTCGATGAGAGATAGGGCATGTTTATTGCAAATGCTGGTACGTGCAATGAATATTACCGAACATAAATCAGACAGATTCTAGGCAAAGTTTTCTCTGATAATCTTCTGCACTTGAATAAGTTTCGAGAAACATTTATCAAATTGTTGAAGCTGCAAATCTTCAAGTTGAATTGATTCTGTTTGAAGGTTTGAAATGCACCTGCATGCTTCGTGTTAAACATAACGAAAGTTTCATTTGCAAATTTACCCCTTTTTCGATCATCTTAAATGCGTGTCTACACAGCGAAAGTTTATCTTCCTTATACATGACGGTAAGTAGATATATGAAATTTTGCACAAAATTATGTACGTGAGATATTTACTTGTACTAAATTCAAAAACTTTTCCACAAGTGTTGGCAAAATCAGTGAACAACGAATTTTGTTAGAAACGTAGAGACTACATAGTACCTTTATCCATACAGTAATAACTCGGAAATAAGAACACATTATTCTCAGTGTATTCACCTCATATCTTTTTAATAATAACTTTTTGTTGGCAAGAGACTTGGATTTACTTAGTGGCCTAGCATTATTCACGTTATTGCAGAAAGGACACTCTTCAAAGCCACCGCAGTACGACATTATTACTGTATTCAGACTGGATGGTACTTTGCATAAAAATCTACGTGCATGCATATTTCTTTGGCATAATGAATCCACAGCTTATCTTCTAGGATAAAATGTACACAGTACATTCACTGAAGGTGTACTTTGTTGTTACAAAGAGCTAACTACAAAACTCCAACGCATACATTCCCTTAAGTTATGCGCTGATGTAACCTTTTAAGCACTTAAGTCAAGAACGAAAAATGCTGTAAACAGCATGTTTTGTGCTGTTTCCTTTTATAAGCCTCTCTCTGCCTGCTACAGCGCATTGCCTCTTTGTACAGTATTACTGTCCACTTAGAAACGTGTGTACTATTATCACGAAGGAAGCTCTTCAGCTGGTCTCAGTCCCAGATCTTAACAAGTCTTATGTATTTGAAGAAGACTTATTACACAAGAAAAGTTTGTGTGTGCAAAAAAAACATGGGTATGCAGACAAACAGACAAGTGCTTTGGGGGGGAGTGTGAAGTGAAAACAAAAGTACTTGTCAAATGTTTACTGAAGAAAGTATAATTAGCACTTGTATCTACTACTCAGGAAACAGAAATTCAAAAGTTCATATGTACCACTGCACGTACAGGGAGTGTCACTATAAGGCATACTATGTATTTAACTGATTGATTTATCATATTTCCACTTAAATTACAAGAAATTGTCTGAATGTACATACATAAGTCCTCTCTCCATAGTAACATCAAAGAAGTTAAAAAAGTTTTACATCTAATAGAGAAAAATGAGAATAGAACAATTCCAAACAAGAGAAAAAGCAAAACAGGATAATTAAGAAAATTAAAAATAATTTTTCGAAAGAAACCTACCGTTATTAAATCAAACGAAATTTTAGACTCGTTTGAAGCACAATCCCAAGAAAATTCAATTTTCAAACTTTACCAATGTTTAATTGGTTCATTTAAAGAAAAACTAAGAAAATATCCTGAATTTGACAGGGAAAACTCAAGTTATTTTCATGCTTTCCTGGAAGTTATAAGGTTTGAACTGGAAAATATTGTTAATTCTAAGGAAAAGTCATTAACTCACCTCCTTGTCATTATTATGGTTTTTCATATTTTTTGTGTAATTTTTAAAACAAACATTTTCATAATTGACAAAATTAAGCTGACAAAGAAAAGTTCTTGAAGCTCAATTTTAAATTAAATTACTTAATAATGAAATTTGATGGTTTCGTCAATGAAATTTTTTAACAAAATGAAAATGGGATGATAAACAAAATTTTTGATTTGTGAAGAAGATACGGAAACCCAAAACTGGAAAATAACTTTTCATGATTTTCAAGGTAAATTTGTGTGTATTGGAAAGTTATCTTTTGTAGGGTAAAAATATAGTAGATGTAATCCAGAAGAATGAAAACATATCTTTGCTTTGCTACAATTCTATATTTTATATTTTCCATGACATGAAAATCCTTAACGAATCTGCTTGATTTACATATAAATCTCATCTGAAAATTCGATTGAATTTTGATTTTGTGAGCTATGAACATTTGATTGAATATAAATTTCTGGATATAGGCGAGAGAATGCTTCTGATCGAAGCCTAAAAATAATCACAATTTGGCAAATCATATACAAGTAGAATGGAAAAAGAGGAACATTGTAGATTTTGTATATTGTAAATCGAAATATCAGTTTTAGAAAATACAATTTTCAATACACATATAAAATGTTTGTGCGTAGAATAGGTACTGCAATCAGAATCGTCCGTCAGCATTTGTCGTTTGTAATTGAATTTCCAGGCGGAAAATCCATTTGAATTGTCGAGAAAATTTACAACATTCAATTCAGTATACAATCAAAATGAAAGACATTTACATTGCAATAGTTTCTACAATTTCAAACGGCTCCAATTCTAACTAAAAGGACTCACAATTCACTGATGTCAGTTGCATTTTACAAAATAGAATTAAAGCTTTCCATGTTACAAGTTGCAGTTTAGAAAATTCCAGGAGGAAAATTGCAAGAATTTCCACTTTACTTACTCTCTAGAATAATTGGTACATCAAAATAATTGTAGTCCTTTGTGCCGTGCAATTTTCGATTTATGCTCGACTTATGTTTCAGTTCCATCCCTATTGAAGGAATGAACAAAGCCAAAATCTTTACGTTTCTCACAAATCCAACTCAAAGGAGTAACACAAAATAGTCTTGAATAATACGAATGCATTTAGTTAAACGAAACAGTATCGTCATATGTTACAAACAAAGAACTTCATTCTTTAGCCAAATACAAAAACGGTACATGTTAAGCAATTGACTTAATACCATAAGAACAATATTCTTCTTGTTCTCGCTTCTTACGTCTCTTACGTCATTTCCGGTAGCAAACCATCTAACATTTCGGGATATAAAACTTGAAGTTTTTCATTGAAATACATTTCCCATGGGAAATTCGTTTCATTCTGTAAGGATCTGTTGATAAAGGAATAGCAATGGCAATGTTATCCGTGGGGCAATAATGTCACCTTCCATCAAGGAAACGGAAATGCTACAAATTCAACAATGAACAAAAGGAAACAAAAAAATTACATAAAAACACAAGCACGTGGATGTAAAATTGAACGTGTACCTTGTAATTTGTTATACCTACATTCGTATAAATAAAATATTTTTCCCAAATTCTCTGTTGAAATATTCGTAATTTTTATTACCATTTTACTAGCGTAAAACGACAGATCTCAGGTGCTTCAATTTGAATTGTCGCAAACAATTCAAAATATTTAATCATCCCATAAAATTAATGAATTTACTTCATATATCCTGAACATATAGTATACACTCTGTTGTTTGTTTGTCCTTTTACATTAGCAAAATGTGGCACTTTCTTGCAGCTGATGCCTGTTTTTGTTCAAGCTTTCCATGGATATCCACGGTCGATGGGTCAGCCCGGGATTTTGATAATGTTTTTAGCTCAATTTCGTATTGATTTATTTACTCCATACTAAAGTACATTACAAAGTCGTTCTTATAAATAACAATAAAATCCCTTGTAATTTTCGATCGATATTTTGAAGAGCTTAACTGAATTTATTATACAATACTTACCACTTATAAAAACTTTTTAGATTGCAGGTAAAAATATTTACTTGAAATATTGAAATCGTCCAGAATCCTTTCCCTAACTTCTCAAGTGTTGAATCATTTGTTCAGTTTACCTAGTTCAGGCTTGAGGTGATAACACTTCAATCATTTAACCACCACAACGTTTACAAAGAGATGTGCAGATGTATGTAGATGTTTTGAAGATAGAAGGGTTGAAAGAGTAAACTCCAGACAAATGTCATCCCTTCATCCCAAATATTTGTGTCACGTGCTGTACAGATCAAAATAATTCATCGACACTGATAATAAATTTCAATTATCGAAACCTATTTGATTGTGAAAAGTTTAGCCTTAACTGCAGCATTTACCAGTAAGGAGGGTTCGTTTACCATTCCCAAAACCAGGGTGCATATGTTTAATTATAATTTTCTGTATCTAACAAAGAGTGTCAATGCCAATACATGCCTAGAGTTAACTTCATTTCCCTTGGAACCTGGACGACGTAGAAAATTTTAATAAAACTTTTCAATTTCAACCCCAAAATTCAAGATTAATAGGGAAAAGAGAGGAAAAAAGGTTTTTCGGTCCCATAAGGTTCTGGGAGCAGATTTCCAACACAGGAAATGACTTCGAGATGAACAGGGAACCTTAAGGGAAAGTGATTCTTCACATGATTAATGATAAGTTTGAGTGTATTTTTTTAAGGGCAAGGGTGAATTGAAAACACTAGTGTAGATGTCTTCAAGATTCTGTGGTGAGTCAGTACGGTATTTTAGCAACGCAAAAATTCAACCATATAACACTTGAAAAATTTCAACTTGAGTACAGTTTCCGGTTTCTCTGACAATTTCACCCTCGTCGGTTTTCATCCCTTCGTATTGTATAAATTAGCAAACTTCAAAAACGAATTGCTTAACATCGCATTTGCGACGTAATACTTCCAGGATGTGAGGTGAATTTTAAAAGTGTGAACCGGAACAAGAATGGCAAAAATGTGAATTGTGTAAGATTTACAAGATAACATACAAATGGTTACTTGTAAGTGTTATTGTCAATTATTGTCGAGAGACGAAAATTCATATAAACTTGAATATTTATTGCAGAAATTTGTTAAAGTCTCCCTTGATGCCTATTTTGGAGTGTATCATTCAATAGCAGTTTATGTTGCGTGACATATTAGATGCATTTAGTCTGCATTGATTATATTAATACAAGATATGTAAACATGTATGCAAATGTAACAGATATTTGTGCCTTGTTTGCAAATAGTTTTAAACCACTTTTGCATTACCATCCCTCTTGTAACTAAAAGCTAAACAAGTCATAGCGAGATTAAATTTTCGTTAAATTATTACGATTAGAGGAATGTTTAAGATATTCCCCAATGAAAATTCCAGGAAAAAGGATATACAGGATCAGCAGAGCAACTAAATTAATGAAACACTGCATCAAAAGTTTTGGTATCCATGATACAAATCCTTTCTTTCCAGTGATTCCGTGCACAGCAAGGCATTTGGGAGAAGTAAGCCCACTATAAATATTTCGTCCAATCCTTTTGACCTTTATCTTGCCCTTTCCGTTTTTCTTCAGTTATCTCATCAAAAGAAGAGGGAAGGGTTTTGAGTGCGAACAGTATCACAACGATTAGTCCGGAAGTACAGGTTTCAAGTGCGGGAATCTCAATGTCCTTGTAGGAGATGGTTTCAAATCAATAAATCTTCTTTATTGAGGAAAAATAACCACCAAAGATAAACACACAGCGGCGTACTTCCGTATAAATCAAATAAATTGATCAGAGACTATGTTTTGATGCAGACCATGAAGCAATCCAGGGGAGGTTTGAAAGAAGCTTCATTTTGGCAGCATTAAATGGTGTGAGCTTGGTAAATTTTGGTTAAGTCGAGCATGAAAGAAGATATTAGCCCATGATGTTGAAAATGATTTTTGACTGGAAAGGGTCACATCCTGGAACGAATGGTTAGATGAAATAAAAGGGATTTCCATGTAATTAATTTTCCTTCAGTTGTTATTTTTATGATTTACAGAAAACATGCAGGAAATAGAAAAACCACCCACTGGCATTGCTTCAAGTCCTTAATTCCGCTACAGCCTTTACTAAATTTACATTGTATTATGTACTATCAACACAAACACAGTAAGTGTATGCTTTGGCAAAATACAAACACATTGCCCTTTTGCTCCATTTGGGCTACATCAACATTCTTTATTTTCTCAATTCTTAATTAATCCGTCTTTCTTCATCTACAGCATTTTTCTACACCTTTTCCGTTTATCACCAAAGAAAATTTTACGTTCTTTTCGTTTCTATACAATTTCCTTGTGTTTGCGTAGATGCCAGTTACATATGGGTAAAAGGACCAAACATGATTTACTGACATGAACAGCCTCTCATTTATTTGGTCGACCGAATTTCGTTCATTTTGTGACCAAATTTGGTCATTTTAAATGAATTCCTTTTGAAATCTCTTGAAATTCCTGCTGAAACCTTGATCAGCAGAGGGCAAATGAGGTGACCTAAAGTATTTTTCAATTTCAGAGAAGAATCAGGAAACTCCTTCATTTTTTCATACTGTCCAGAACGATACATACAGGACATATAAGAATGAATAATCTCGATATAAGGAAAAGTCCTTGTTTTAAGGGAATAAAGGCGTTTTCAACAAACTGAATCGAACAGATACTAAATTCCCTTTGGGGATACATGAAAGGGGAATTCCTGGCTTTCGTAGCTGACCTTTCACGTGACCCAAAATTTATTGTTCAACTTTGTAATATGGAATAAAAATTACATAAATTCTTTTTTGTTTTAAATTTAGAAATTCGTGAATTCAAGGCGCTAACAATTCACACCACATCATGCAGGATGTGGAAGTGACAAAAAGGACTAACCAATCTCGAACACAAGCTGATTCGGTCTAACAAATCCTTTATTCCCTTTTTATATCCCTTTATTTTATATATTTTTGCTGGTTTTCTTTCAAAGGGAAATATTCAAATTAAGGTCGGTTGGCTCAGTTAGCCCTTGCATACTGCCTGCGTCGACAAAACTTACACCAAAGGTTTCATCTATTGATAAGCTTTGCCTTTCTCGGTGGCCTTTCATTTTGCTGACCAAGCATTTTCGGCCAAAAGAATGAAATCCTTTCTTCCAGTTTAATCCATTTTCTCAGATATTTTTTTTCTATAACTTTTCCAGGTTCTTTCATAAATTTTTCGACATAGCTAGCAAAGCGTATTTTACATTGTAAGGAATTTTAGTTTGTATGAATTAACTCTGTTGTAACTTGAATGATTTATGACCAAGTATTCAAGGAAAATTTCATTTGAGTTTTATTTATGATTGATCTACAACAATAACTATTGTCTGGTTTCGTATACGAATAGAAGCCTCCATTACAGTGACCTCAATTAAAATTGTCATTAGGAAGAGAATATCAAAAATAAATTAATTAGGGACAAAGCACACAACTGTTGAAGGTTCTCCAATCTTGGAAATGCTCGAGAACTGTTTCTTTTATCATTGATTAGATGATCCACTTTCAAGAAAACCATGTGGCAACCTCAAAGTGAATTGGACTTTGTTTGAGGATTTATCATCAATTCTCTTATTTCACAACCAGGTGGAGCTAATATACAGTTAATAATATTCTATGGCCAATCATTTTTGACACTCATCTCATCTGAGTTTTCCAGACATTTTCCATCTTCCAAGTGTATCCAATCGGATATAGAAACTTGAAAGAAAATTACTAGAAAATTTACAAAAAAAAATATAGAAAAAAAATTTAATCTAAGACATTTGTTATATAACGTTAGCATCCCTTGACGTTTTCCTTCTATATCCGCTAGATGTTTGAAGCGATAAAAAAAACACTGTAACGTAAAAAGGAGAAAACGAAAGCCATCAGGAAGTCGAAATTGAAAGTGGAAACGTATCCGGGTTTACAATCTTCCTGAAATCCATTACTTCCATGATGTTTAACAATCGAACGCCACGTCAATGTGAAGCATGAAAATTGTTTTTCTCGACACATTTGGCTTTATATATACATATTTATATTATATAGGTATGTTTATTTTATTCCCATCACTTTTCCTTGGTAAAATGGAAAACTTTTTACCAAAATATTTTCGCTTTTCTTTTTAATTTTCTTGAGAAACATCATTCCTTTCCAGTTTAAAGTTCGATTATCTATTTTTACAGATTTTTCCGAGAAAATTCAATTTTGAGCGATGTCTATAGAATATAATGATAATTAGAATCATTAGAAAGTTCCTTGAATAAATTTTTCATTAAAAAATCAAGAATTCGTGGATTTACTCATTGTAGGAACTAAAAGCAGGATACATTTACGTAGCAATATTTAGTCAATACAACAAGAAGTGTTATTCCATGAACAAACAAATGCCCAATTAATCTGTGAGGAAAAATGAGGAAATGTATTATCTCTATCAAGATTATTTTCCAGTTCAATTTACCACTATACCAGGATAGATTCTAGGATAGAAACTTCCCAATAGCCTGTTGTTGTTGAGTGTTTCATTGTTCGAGTGTTTGGCTGTTTTCCATCGAAATGTGAGCTTCGTTACGGAAATGGAATTTTGTATTGACTGGAATGGGATTTGTTTACTTCTTCATTCGAATCCTACGAATGTTGTTTGTTTGCCCTATTTGGTCTGTGTTATTGTCTACATTACCTTCAATCTATGTGTATAATATAAACGTGAAAGTACCATATGATACAATCAGCTCATTCAGCTCTGAACAGCGTCATGTAAGGTCCGGTACGTTGATTCTTACTACTAGAAACAATAGATCTATTCGTAACAAAGTTGGAGAGGTTTCATTTGCAGAATGCATTAATTTGAAACTTCCTAATGGATCTTTGTTTAATCCTTCAATACGAAATTATAAAGTTTGTAAATGGAATGAAACTTAACTCCTGTGTATCCAAGTAAAATGAGGTTAACAATGTACGTGCTACAAATCAATACCTCCAATCAAATCAAATTAAATTCGATGAAATTTTCAGGAATTGTTTCCGGGCATCTAACTTAGTCTGACAAAACTAACGAATTGAAATGCTGATCACACTGTGGGAAACATAAATTCGTGTTTGTTTGTTCTCAAGCCAAAACATTCAAATCTTATTACCTTCCTCAGCAGATTAGACTCTAAAAAACTTTATTGAATAGTAACTAACGAAATTGAATGGGACATGCCAGGATTTGGAGGTCTGAAAGTGCATTAACTCACGTATTAGGAGAAGCTAATTGAATCTGATGCGCGGATACGATGGCCTATCAAAGTCAATGATAACTAATAAGAGATTCATCGGGATTGCCCAAAAGTGAAGGTGGACTTGAAGGTACATATCACAAAGACATATTTTCGGGAAGACCTAACAATAAGACCAGAAAGAGAAGAAATTTTCACATATCCGTGACCTGCATGAGAATCTATCAGCACTGCATGTGGTCTGAGAGATCAGGCAATCTCCGGCCTCTGTGTCATTCGAAGACCAATACGCTATTTGTCGAGGTATTGTTCGGGTATTGAGCTGAGGTATACCTTGATATCTATGACGGATTGAATACTAATCACTATGTCAGTTTGCCTAGCAGCCCCAAATTAATTCAAGAACCTAGTTTCCCATGTCTAAGATGACATAGCCGTCTGAAGTTCCTGGACATATTGCTTGATGAATTCTTGTAATCATTGTTGTGTCCTCGAAAACCATAATCCAGAAAAATCCGTTGTTGTTATGCGTACACTAAGGCAATGTCCTTGTCCTCATACTTTCTCTCACAATTCTAATTACGTCCTTGATGAGTACATTAACTCGGAACTTGTTTTTGAGCACCTGTTTTTGAGTAAATTCTAAGAAAGGATGAAAATAATTTCAAGAAACGAAAGCTCCTTCATTTGTTTGTTTTTGCAACATGTTAATCCAAGAGTTTTGGGGTAAATTACTTGAGATATTTATGTGTTACCATGCCAAACTCATGAACTAACAACCTTGGAATTTTATTTACTGTGTTATAATAAAAAGGTTTCACCAAACTCAGCCCGATGATTTTGTATTTCGTTATTTTGTGGTATTGGCCTTGTTGAGTTGAAATAGTTTAACGAACGCTCATTTAACACAGAATATCTAATAAGAATGTATAAAATACTGTACTAACCTAATGAGTTTGAGGTTAACATTATGTTGTGTAATGTTGTTTCGTCCTTTCTTGTATTTAATATCAAGAAAGTAATTTTGACTACAAGTTCACTTGTTTAATGTTTCGAAATTAATTTATATGTAACCTTTAAATACCTTTAATAACCTAGCTGGACAAATGTCATACTTTCACAACATTTAACATGTTCAAATGAGTTAATACCAAGGAGTTATTTTGGGTTTTTACAATTGATAGAAAATCTCATTTTACTAGAAATTACCTTAAAGTTTTCAAAATGAAACTACTTTAATCTTTTTGATTCAATGTATTGTAATTGATAGCAACTTATTTATCTTTCTATATGAGAAGCATAAAATGTTGTAGTGTACATGAATTATATAAAACTCATTTTTCAATTTACACTTAAAACATGAACGGAAACAGAAAAGAAAAATGGTAACCTTTCACTAACAGATGCATGAATAATGTGCGATTTTTCAGTTACAACTGAGAAGATATCACGTTCCTTATGAACATGACAAATCCAGAAGTAACAAAATAACGTCCCCAAAAAAATGTATCACATGCCAAGTTTCATTTCACAGAAAAGCATAGAATGAACAGAATAAAATGTCCTTGTAAATGTGTGTATAAGATAGGAAAATTACCATCGACCTATTTTGTATTCTGAAGATGTTAGAAATTGGACAAAGACGAATTCCTACGAAGTTACTGGAATCGTGAATAAATGAGTTCCAAATCACTTGACTGAGTTTCTTGCAAAAGTCAAATTAAAGGAACTGACGACGAAAGCAAGACCAACAAGAAAAAAAAGCAGCAAATTATCCTGGCAAAGGATCATCTACAGAAATTCTTATCACATTTTTATTTAATTGTGCAAATCAAGCAAAGGAACAGTACATAGTACAGTTTCTGAAAATTTCCCTAGTAAATGTAGTATGTTCTTTTGCGCTGTGTGCATTATATTGGGTTGATTCGTGGGGTGATTTTGGACTTCCCCTAATTTTATTTGAAATAAATGAAGAACTGGTCTTCTATAGAATCTAACACCTTTTTGAGGTTACATAAATCCAGTCCTAGCTGATCGTTCCCATTCAGCCCGCACACACTTGCTGTGAATAATTGATTTGAATGAATTAAGAACAAACTGATTGTTGATTGTGTTTGATGAACAGGATAAGTTGATTAGCGGGTGTTATACACATGCATTGAATTTTTGCCTGTAGCAAAATATTTAAAATTAACATTTTTTCCACGGTGTCTGTCATAGTTAGATAAATGGGAAAAATATCAATTGTGTTACATGGTTACAATAATTTACATTTATCAAAACTATGTAATATTGGAACAAAGGGAAACTAAGTTTTACACTAGATTAACCCTTAAGGGTTCATTTACTACGGATTCCATGTTGGTTGCTTACGTATCTATTCAATATCCTTCGATGGTATATGCGATGTATGTTAGTAATACGAATTTTTCTATGATCTGAAACCATTTAAAATTCAATAGAAATATGTTGATTTATAGTGTCACATAATATACACACGTCTTTAATAGAATTTTCATTCTGTTAAATAAATTTCAAGCACCATTGAGCCATTTTGTATTAACAAGTCTTTCCTTGAAACGATATACATGCGTTAGGTTATTGTTGTATTAAAATTTTATGCTCAAACATAATAACGACCTAATGGTTCTGAATACTTTACGTTCCTTTTGTTTTTCCATAAGATACTTTCAAGAAACTTGTATCTTTATGTTCACAAAATTTATCTAACTCTGTTATTTATCGATGTTATACGAATAGAGTGGAAATTAGAATGTTTACAAGTCACATACATTCACAATGTTCCTTCTAAATTTTTAAATCAACTGTGGAGCGTGTTTCAATGAATTGGAAAGCTTACTTGAAACTAAACGTTTATAGAATACAAGATAAAGTTAAGAATATATCTTGACGCGTGTGTTTTCCTGATATCTGTTAACAACAAGTCTTTATATTATGTGTTCCTTGTTACATCTGGTTATACACAAGTCATTTGGCATATATTTTAGAACCATATGTATATAAGTACGTGAACAATATTTTCATATTACTATAAAAATTTATAAATTGAATGTATAGGACCAATTAAATAACAAAGACGAAAAATCTAATTTCTTCAAGGATTTTCTGTGAAATTCCTTGCCCGTGAAGTTAGCCACAACTGTGTGTTCTATAGAATATCGTATTAAATTAGCATGTGTCAATATCTTTGATACACAAAAAGAATTGAGATAGTAACAGGAACATGCAAATTATAGAAACCGAAGTGTTCTCAATACGTCTGTTGCCACATCTATATTATGAAAATATTTCCTTTTCTTTTCCAAAATCAAAATGTTAAGAAATACAGTTTTGTTTTGGTTAGTCCCTTTTTTAAAGTGTTACATTGGCAAATGTCCTGCCGATTTAAATACTTTCCTATTTTCCATCTCATGTTTTATTCATATTTACTCGAAAAAAATTTTTCGTTCCTGCTTTGCATCTTTCAAAATTGTAAATCAAGGGACTCTTCACATTTTTATGCTGAAATTTTATGTCCTTAAAATATGTATATATCACGCTGTTATAATATATCTCGTACAAAATCGAGAATCGCCATCCTTTTATCTCTTTTCATTTCCTATATTTTCATGATTTCCTTGATTTTTTTGATTTTTCCAAGTGCGGATGACCAAAATATATTCAGATATTTTCAAATTTCCAAGGAGATGAGACAATTGAATTTCATTTTTATATTTAAAATGACAAAAAAGGTATTTCGTTTATAAAATTCCTTTCCGCTACACCTAGCACTCAATACAAAATTAGAGCTTTTCTGCGTATTTTTCTAAGGATGACAAAATTGAAATTTTTACCTTAACAGGATTTAAAAAGGTAAACAGGGAAAATAGTAATGTTGTTCTCCCTTCAAAGATATTCAATTGCCATAGAAACCTGCTCGTTTACATCTAGGACTTTGTGTATGTACATAAACATATATATACAGCCATTAGAGAGGCAATAATTGGTAATGATAAAAATAAAATTTACTTGCTAAAAGATGTGAGACGTGTTTCTTTGTTTTGAATTTTTTTCTTTTCCAATTCAAATATGTTATAGAATACATTAAAGCATCATATTTATATCTATTGAAAAACATATACCTACCTATGTGATATCATTGAAGGTGTAAGAAAATTCTTTTGAGAAATTAGATATAAAAATAATTTCGTTTCGTTTGATCTTCAGATATTTGAACTCAGATAGCTGGAAATACCTACATCGAAAAACCGTATCATCATATCATATTAACTTCAAAAAATTCTTATTTCACAAAGAAATCAAAGGAAGAATATGTAGACCAAATCATATTTTTACATTTTATCAATTTATTCATGTTTGAATCTTCAAGGTGATATGAGGATTCAAGTTATAGCAGCACGTGAAGCCATCAGGATGGAATTCCTGGAATTCAATTACAATTTTCCTCTTAATATGATTTTCCAAGTAATAACCACAACTAATGTGGTTCGGACAAAATGTTTTCTTAATTTGGTGATTTGATGTTCTCTTCACAGGATTATTCCAAGCACACGTGCATTATTATAAATAAAATGTTTACTTTCTTGTTTCATTACACGTGGAATGAATTTTCTTGTTAATCAAATAAGAATAGAATGAGAGTGTTAAAGTACACAGAATCAAGGATCATGGGGCTTACGAATTATTATTATGTTTTCATAATTGAGCGGTTTGTTGGTGGAAGAACATTTTGTGTTTGAAGACTTAACAATGGCTTCCAGGGACTGAAGATGCTCTTATATTCTTGATATCCTTTTTTCATATAATCACTTACTCATGTTCATTTATCTAATTGCTTGTGATTTTATTCGGATTTATGTTTTCATACTGTATACTCTTGTGCGACTGGAAACCAGAACAAACAATGTCACTGAGGAAAATGGAGCGATTTTCAATTTTATTCAACATAAGCCAAAAATAATAATATCGAAGTATGGTAAGGAAAGCGTTTGCCATGTAAATTGAACTTGCCAAGGAATAACGAAGACAACGTTTTTGTCGTCACAGCATTGCGTTGGGGTGATGTAATACCACAAAGTGCTTCCAATTAGGTTAATTCAAGGAATTTCAGTAATTGATTGTCAAACAATGATTCGATGTTTGTTAAAAAGCTTTCTATGCATTCAAATTTGTCCTTTGGGTTCGGGTTCATTCCTCCTTATATTCTCGGGAGGAAAACCTTTTCCTGCTTCAATGATTTTCTTCGTTGTTCCTAAGGTTTACCACAACGTTCGTTAGGATCCACGGTTTTTCTGCCTTTTTATTTAGTTTATTTTGACTTGCTGTAACAATTTTCGTTATTGTATAAAACAAAGGGGAATCAAGGAACGCGTTATATTTCGTTTTCATGCCAAGAAGCTGTTTGCCATAGCCTGAAGGAAGGATTTGCAAATGACGTCAGTAGGATAGTGTTTCGTTACACAACATTCATTTGTATATCTTTGTTATTATTAAAAATTTCTTCTGTCACAAAAGACGCTAGCGATTTTTTATGAAACAATTCTATTTGACGTAGAAATTTTTATTGATTCCATTAATTCCAATATTAATGCACAATAATTTTTCCATCACATTATCTGAAATATCTCTTAATTTCTATATTCACTGATGAATTCTACAAGAGTGAAAAAACCACAACTTCCAACAAAAACGATAAATTTAACTCCTTCACACTAGAATCGTCAGAGATTCCTTCAAGGAATTCCTTCTTCTGAAATTGACATTTTGCCAAACGAAAATTTTTTTATTCGATTGAATAACCCATTTAAGCATTCCAATTGATTCAATAAATTCCAGAAAAACTTTCCGAAAAGGTCCTGTCTTTTGTCTTTGTGACCAAAATTATTTTGAAATCCTAAGACATTGTCATCCTCAAACTAAAAGAACAAATACAAATTTCGAAGAAAGTCGAAAAGAATTTTAATTTAATTAAATTTGTGATGGCAATATTTCCATTATTTTCTATTGTTTTCCGATTATTCGATCAATATAAGTAGCAAATATTTTACCATAGCAAGGACGAAAGACGAAATAATCACAGTGCTAAAGTAAATGCATGAATAAATCAAGGACGTTCACAAGTTTTCTCAAGTTGGTCGTTATTAAAAGGTATAAATCTGTTTAATGTTTAATGGAATCCTGTCCACGAAATAAAATTCCATTTTGTTTAATTCGTCCTTTCTTTGTTTTAACATTTACATTTTTTTCTTCCTACATTTATTTCCACCATTGCATGGAAATTCCAATGATTTCGTCCTTCTTGAGTTTGTTCAATTATATCCTCTTGAAATGGGAAATTCCAAAAACTCTTTGAATATTTGCTGATTTCTTTTTATTTCTAGAAACTAGAAAACTTCTAGAAAACTTATGCAAGCACACATTTTTTTTAAATGGTATTTTATCGCTTGTGATCGACCAGAATAAGTGAATAATTTATTCTGAACGAATTACAAACACCCATTGACCGTATTACACATTAAAGCGATAGAATCATGCAATTTCGCGTCCTTGAAGGATATTTTGATTTCATTTCGTGCCTAATGAAGAGTTCTAAGTTCATTACTTTGGAAGTAGGTACTTCAGATTGGAAATGTTAAACTAATTAAATCAGGAAATTATTCTTTGTAAATCGGTTTCTCGAAGTGTGTCAGTGCATTTTAAGTGTATTTGTATTCAAGCTGGTATAAAGGACTTTATATTATTGATTATTCATTCTTAAGATATTAATTCAGTTAAATGCTTTGATGATTATCCAATCAATATTATGAGATAAATCGTAGTTATGTTTCCACTAGAATTACTTGGAAATTGTTTAAAATTAAATGTACTTTAATTTGGTAAATAAATTTATTTCAGTAAGTCTTACATTATATAATAACTAATTAATACTCAATTAAATTCTGCTTTTGTGAAAATACTTGAAGGATTCTCACAAAATTAGAAAACAGTCTTTTGTTTTCTGAAGATCAAATATTTCCGCTTACATTATTATTATTAACAATTTATCTAGTTTCTTCAATATCTTCTTTGTATAACTCCTTGAATATTAATTTTTGTATCTTTGTACGAATTCTTAACTTTTGCGAGGCATTCAACTGTTTCATATATGGATGCAAGCTGAGAAGATAATGATAATCATCATCTGGATCAACTGGAGGTTGATCCATTATTTGCCTGACATCTTCTGTGTCTTCTGAATGGCGTTTACGTTTAATTGTTAATGATGGCACTAAGCTGTGACTTCCTATACTATGAGTACCATTGTTGGAGTAGAGCGCTGAATCATTTGAGCTGCTTTCTGGAGCTGTTAAATGTCCCACACCAGCTGGAACTCCATTGATATGAATATTTCCTTGTGAACTTGTATCATCGTGATCGGTTAATTGTATTAATCCATTTGTTAAATCTGGTTCTACAAGTGTATGTTCACATTCTTCCCCGTCGTGGGAGTAGAAGTATGGTTCGTTGTCAAGTTTTGGTTGACGATGACGCATATGATCCGCTTAAAAATGAAAGATTTGTTAATTTTATGTCAATATGGTCCTTGCTTCTGCAGGTGAGTAATCGAATTCTTATTTTATTTGTGTTACATTCGTCTCTATATGTCTGGAGCTCTGAAATTTTTCACTTCAATAAAGCAATAGACAAGGACAATTTGCAAGGACAACCAAGGATTATATCTACATCGAATCTATTGAATCAAGTGCAAGAGAATCGTATCACGTTTCTGTATTCATCTCGGTAGTTAGATACTTAAATCTATTAAATTAACAATGAGTGATAATGTTCAAAACTTACTCAGAAATAACAGTGAGTGATAGTGAGTCCATTTTGAGTCATGTGTTTCAGGTGGAATCAAAAATTCTCCATGTTCATTTCTAGGAATCCGCTTGTATTCCACTCGGAAATTATCCCGCAATCCTTTCCATTTTGTTTTAAGCGTTTGTTCTGTAAGTAATAAATTGGAAAAATTATATATCAAAATATTTTTCTAATATAATTAACAAAATTCAAAACGAAAAACATTTTATTTACCACCTCAGAACGAGTTTCTCGTTTTGTCGCTCGTTCGAGGTGGGGATTTGAAAATTAAGAGCAGATAATTAGTGTTATACCAAGAAAGCATCTAGAAGCTTTTTCAATGAATACAAACAAATGTCGGCCTGACATTCATATAATGTCGGGGAAAATATTTTTGTGTATCCGGCAGCGCGCAAAGAGTGAAAAGCATTTCAGAGCGTCTGCCCGTACAACAGTAGGAGCGTTTGAAAATCGATATTACCTACATACATCAACATACGTTATGTGTTTGGTCAAAATGGTTATACTAGTATATTTTGTTAAAATGGATACTTACTCGGCAGCTTATGTAGTTCGGATAATTCTTCCCAAGTATGTTCCATAAACAATTTGTTACAATGATAATTTCGATTCCAAATAGCCGGTCGATCTTCAATATCTCGAATGAACTGCTCCACATTTAGAACTATTGATGGCGGACCATATCGCTCCATTTTGTCCGATTTGGCTGCAATTCCAGATTCTCCAACCAAAATATCGGAGGTCGCGACAGCAGAATTTGCAGCGCTAATAAAAGAACTTCTTGAGCTCTCAGCCACTTCCGGTGCCGGTTCAATGTTCACGCAAGTCAAATATTTGATAATCGTATTCTGTATATACGCTAGAAGATCGTCGATCATAGAAATAGAACGCTGACTGGAATCGATGCAAAATACCGGAAATACGACTAGTTTGTTGCCCTAAAACAAGTCGCCGCTAGTATGTATCCAGAAATTTGTTTGGTTGACAACAAGTCAAATCCCTTTTCTTCTGATATGTTCTTGATACGTAATTCAAGATGAATTGAAACGAAAATTCTTCCAAAATTTCACGAAAGTTACAAAAACGCTGCACGCCGGCTGCTGGTGACCAAAGACGGAAACGAAAATGAAAACGAAAAACCTTCCGAACAAACATTCCTCGCTAAACTAAATTCATGCTAGACGACGCTTCCATCGGTTACCGCATTTCAAGCTCTGCTACGCTTCGCTTTGCTCTCACCGACAGGGAATATACAAACACGCTCCAAGTTGGGAACGTAAATGTATGTAGAGGCACACAGAATTGAATATACGAGAAGATTTGGCCAGGGTTTGCTGGTACATCTTAACTGGTGGTGCCACTGTCGTTTCATTGCCGTTGTGATGATGATGGTTAGTCGTATAGCACCATAGTACCACAGCACCACATCACCACACAACACCCCAACACGTTCCTTCTTTAATCATACTTTTCGCATAGCAGGCAAAAGGCAGGCAGCTGCTCTGGATGAGCATGTACACACATTCGAATTTAGAAACGTTCACAAATCCACCTTCGAACTGATACAGACACATGCTCAACCAGAAAGTTGTATACAATCATATGGTTTTCAGTTCAGCCTTGATTTGCTCTGCCTGGTATCGCTTCCATTTCGATGAACGTAACGGGCTGAAATCGCTCGGAACAAAACAGAAAGGGGCGCAAACAAAGAGGTAGAAGTAGGAACGTGCATCGAACATTTATGGAAGTGAACAAGCTGGCTTACGCTGCTGTGGTGCGGCTGTGGCGATGTTTAATGTAGTACATACATATAATGTGTGATGTTCAAAGCAAGAAGCAAGCGAAAACGCGCTAGCTCAGCACATGAAGCACACGGACAGTAATATGAATGTGGTTTACATCGACCTCTCTAGCCCATCAAATGTGCCACAGCACAGCGGCCATAGCGTAGATTTCGAGAATCTATAGTCTGCAAAAGAAGACATGAAAAACAGCTGGTTAGGACAGAAATCGAACTCCTATACATACAACACTGCACTGCACTCCTCGCTAAGAACGAATTCAAAAGAGTTCCCGACAACCTGAAAGCCGGAAAAGAGGAGGGTAAAAACCATGACGTACACATGGTATCCGATCCAAATGGGAAACCTAAATACAAGTAAACCCAACCACTCAAGTATCCCTCCTAGAACGAATACTGTCTCTTTACCAAGAAAACGTTCTCGAGGTAAGACAACTCAAGAAGAATCAAAGATAAAATTACTACCACCAGCATTCAAGAATGAACCAGACAAAATCACGTTTCATCCGATTCCCATGGGGCCTACGAAATACCGGCATCCGAGCACACATGTATGTATACCTTGAAAGCGCTCCAAAACAGAAACGCCACACAACGCTACAACTACCAACCAATATTTTCAAGCCCGAATAAGCGTATTTTGGCTATTCAAGCTTTCGTTGTCTGTCAGCTATGTTAGTGAGTGCAAAATTCTGTATCCATACTTCACACTGCTAAGCTATGGAAACGTTCACACCGCACTCCGCCTACAAACAAATGAAACTTTTGTAGCGTTGCGTGACTCTTTCGCCTGGTCGTTTCTGTTCTTTATTTTTTTGCACCTACAAGAATTCGCAATTTGTTCTTAGATTGGCATACATGACGTCAGCTCCTCTGTGGTCGATGTCCGCCGAAAATTTCTTATGAATGTCATGTGAAGACTTAAAACGAAAATTTTGGACCAAATCTTGGTGACCTTTGAAGCATTGAGGTCATGCCAAGAACAATCATGACAAATTCAAGCCTACCTGCGAAATGTTATCGGTAAGTGTTACTTCTTCGAGTTTTCCAGGTGAAATTCGACTTATGCGTGAAACAGGAATTCGAACTGATATGTGACACCAAACATAACAAATTTGTTAGTGTTGGTAAGTACTACTGAGAAAGTGTAGGAGGGTTTAATTCTGTTTTACCTGCTTGTATTCCTTTAGGATATATGTTTGAGACATAGTAGATACTGAATTATTGAAGTCGTATTAGTGTATAACAAGGAACATGTTCCTTATGAGTCCAGTAACCTGTTGAACTGTTACGAACCACCAACTGAGAATCAGCTGATGAACATGTTATCCTTGAATTGAATTCATATTCGTATTTGTACTTTTCTGAATACACATGTAGGTTATTGTACACATGGTAATATTAAGGATTCAATAGTTATTTATTATATTCATTGTAATTTATTAAACTTTTAATAAGGAAAGTTATTTATTTTACAATAGTTGAATATCAACAAGACACAATGAAATGTTTTTGAATTCAAATGCATTGCACTCGAGTTGAAACAAACGACTTGTCGAATTGATCTATAAATATCGCACCTACTTAATATGATTCCTTGATCTAAATAACAGAAAAAACAATAATCAAATATTTAATATGCATTGCATTAATCAAACGACCACTGAACTTATCTGCATTTATGCATTGCAATATAATTGAAATCAACTTGCCTGCAATATCTTGAACAAAAATTTATCTACTTGTCAAGCATAAGACAAAAAAGTTACGTACACTAAATGGTTTTGTTTTTATTTAAAACGTCTTTTTAGTTAGATCATTGACCCTATTGCTCTAATAATTTGCAACTTGAAATAAAATTAAAACTACCAACATGTGGGGGCTTTTTGTATGCACTTCATTATGCAGTGTCAGTTGCATTGCCATATTGGCATGCAGTTTAGCGAAAATTCATATGTAATTCACTTCACGATTACGACAAAATCATTTTCAGCATTGCAACTGCAGTCGATTGTATTTGCAAGTGTTTTCTTAGTTTCATTGGATATCACGTTTTCTTAAACTAACGAGATGCAATCGTTCGAGAACTGGGAGTGGTTTGTCATGTTAGCTAAAACCGCATCAAGAAACATTGAAAGATTTTGGTGTTCAAGTTGCTAATTATAAAGTCAAATCCCTAAAGAGCTAAAAACAACCATGTTGAAGGCGAGTTTATATCACTTGGCGTTATGTGATGAAAGTCACAAAAACTTGACATTTTGCAAAGGAAAGGCCTGCAATTGTTGAACCAACATGTGGTTAACATTTTCCCGGAGACGGGTGTCACATGTTTTGATAGTAATACGTTCACACGATCATTCCTTTGATGGAAGAAAGAATTTTTTACCAGTATTCGGTTATGAAAAGTAAAACCATTTCTAACCAATTCCTATCAAAACCCTTACCTATTAATTGCTAACGAGCTTCAACCGAATATTTAGAACTAATCAAAGAAATATCTTTGCTTTAGCGAATGATTGTTGAATATTTCATGATGGAAACATAACTAATGGGAACATTTTGTAGCCTGTTTTATATACACACATCAAAGAACAAGAGTTTCCAGGGAGCTCAGCTCGTTGGCCAGGCTACAACAGCTAACAATGTTTCTTTGTTCTATTTCTGTTTCTATTTCAATTTTCTGAGAATCACAAACGAGCACTGTTTCATAGCCCATTGGAAATGGTTTTTGAACGCATCAGAGAATTTATGTCCATTACTGGATATTTTCTGTCATTTTCTATTTGAAATATGTTTCTATTTTTGACACATATCTACGCCTACATTCACATTATAGAGTGTATTAGGTGAAGGCCATTATAAAACAAACGTTTTGTTCAATTTATGAGTGATTTTATATCTTTTAGATGTGAACAAATATATCTAACAAAGACCAAACAAATTCTCTTTTCAATACAACAGTTCCGACTGTAGTAATAAATTTCCGGAAATTATTAATAAAATCGTTCAAGATTGCTAAACAATTTCAAATCAATTTGTTTTCTCTTACTTTGAGCTAATGCCGCTGAAAATTGAATGGGGCCGAATCAGTTTATCCAGTACGGATGAGCTGGATTAGATGGTTCTGCAGTTAAGAGTTCAATAAATAAATTCATCTTGTTTATGTTCATTGATCTGAAACTGGTAAATACAATAATAATGAATATTTATTTATTTATGTGCAACTTTGACGAATTAGCTAAGATTGATTATCACATTATTTAGAATTTATTCAACATTTTTCCATCGAGAACACTCCATTTAACAGGGTGAATGCAAAGTATGAATCATCTTGTCAAACATGATGACTTAGTTCTAATCATTTTGTAGTCTAAATCACTCTGAATATTTGTTGGTCAATGGATCCTATTTTTTTAATATGTTTGGATGAATTGTATGATGAGTTAATAATGTACGATAAATTCAAAAAATCATTTTTGATTGATATCACTTCAAACTCATATTAGGTTATTGTTCTTAGGAGAAACGATCCAAGAAGAATGTAATAGAGTAGTATATTGATTTTTGTTCCAAGAAAGAATTTTTCAAATATTTTATTAAAGTTCATCGTAACTATGGACAAGATTTCTAAATTTATTATTTATCTCAGTTGGGATTCTCAAGAAGATTTATTTTGTTTTCATGTAAAAAATTTAGCAGAAAAATGTCCTTAAAATTGCTCAAAGGCCAAATTTTCGAAATACCCTAGAGACATTGTTTGCATTATTGAAAACTTTTACCCCAAATAAACGTAAATACGTTTCTATGAACTCGATAAGGCCACATGTGCCAGAGATTTGGGATTATTTTGTTAAAAAATAAATTCAAGCTAATATCGATGTGCCCCTCTCATATGGTTTTAAAGTTTCCAGGATTAATAGAACTGAATTTTGGGAAATATCTTTGTTATAAGAAACAGGAGAACAATGATTTAATATTTTTAAAATCTTCTTTGAGATTTCAAAGCGACATTTTACAAAGAGCAGAACCTTAGGATGTCATGACCTTTAGTAATTTTGATTCCGCGGCATTTCTTGAGTTTCGAAAAGATTTCGAAATTTACTGGGTTAACAGTATGCTTAAACGTCTTCATTAAAACTTGAATACCTGAATTCGAGAACAATAATAATAATTTGAAATAATGAGTTTTACTGACGCTATTTGTTTGTATAGATTGTTTATCGTTTATATGCATTCTATGGTTAAATTAGTAATAATTAACCCTTGAGTCCGGACAAATAATACAACAAAAACCCATCATCACGAAATGTTCGTTTTAGAAAACGATGAAAAACATGAAAATTCTCAAAGAGGCTTTTATGCAGCGATTAATTCGTGATTCCTGGTAATAATGGTGCTTTACTGATGGAACAAAAAATTCAGATGCTATCAAAATGTGAGCCATGATTAATAGGATTCATTATATAAAATGAGTTCATTGCAGAAAAGGATCAATAAAAATAAATTCTCCCTCTTATCGGGACTAATTAAGTTGATGGTGTAAGATTTATGATGGACAAATACAGTGACATTTGGTATTTGTCATCTGATAGCAGCGTATTGCTTCTATAAAACTAAATTCCTTAAATTGTTATATAAGAAAATAAAATTTTATTATAATTTTATTTCCGCCTTGATGTCATTTCGATCATTAAATTCAGAAGATACGTCAGTGGAATGAATTCTTTTCGTGGTTTAATAAATTAAATCAAACTCAATTCAACGTGACTACTGATTGTCTCCACAATCGCCAAATGTATTTCTGAAAAAATTGAAATATGAACAAAAAATGGAAATTTATAAAATACTTACATAAAATCACTTGAAGAAATTTTTATGTGACTAAAATGAGGATGTCGTTTATTGTAGGAATACCACAGAAATCGAAATTTAATCAACACTCGCATTTGGTGTTTCGTATAAATCCAAAACGAAAGTGTGAAATTGAAAATTCAACTTTCAAAGATGGAATTTAAATTTGATAACGAAAAAAAAAAACACAAATAAGAAACCCCAAGTTACTCAAAAAAAATTTTGTATATGTGTTGATGGGGGTGCAAAAGAAATTTAGCTGAAAAAGAGGTTTTTATCATCACGTCATTGAATGTCAGCAATGATAAAATTTCATCTTGCTAAATTGAAAATGATTTTGATTGATGAGCTAAAGTTCTAACACATGGCGTGTCCCAATGGAATTGAATCTGTTTAGAACAAGACTGTGTCTATTTTATGGTGGAGCTAATTTTAAGTTGAAAGAACGAACACGTTACACGTTAAACATTTCTAAATCAAATTTCAAGTTTAATACAAGTAATCACATGGAAAAACTTTTCACTTAAGATCATTTGAGGAATGTTGAAAAAATTTTTTCAATCAACAAATTTTTTCCATTTTCTAAGATTCATATCACTCAACTTCCAGCTAAATCAGATCAAAGGTTTATTGATTGAAAATGAGTTTTGTGAAGAAGGAGGTACTATTAAATTGAAACTGACTAGAAGAGCTAGAGTCTTCAACTCTTAATTGACTTCAATAGATTTAAATTATTTTTGCGTTATTTGTATCACATGAGCTTTGCTTGAATTCGTTTTTACGATTTTTTCAATTAGTTCTTTTAAAAATGCTTTTTATAGAACAGATTTGAATATACTTTCAATTGAATAAAATGTCTTCAGAACTTCAAAGAGAAAACTGTGATCAGTATTAAATGATAAAAGCTAATAAGAAAATTCATAACATTGCGCTATACAGCAACTGGATAAAATTTCGTAAAAGAATGCATTTAATTACATACTAAAATCTTATATGATGGCATCAATGCTTTGTCTAGAAACGTGTCCTTTTTCACCCCAAAAATCATCATATCACAAAAGGAAATTAAAAGCTTCCAGCTAAACTCATGTTTGGATTAAACGAATTTTTTACACGTTTCCGAAATAGCAAAAATATTCTACAAAAAACGTGCAGGTTCTATAAAAAAATTTAATTTAAAATTTTATGCTTTTTTAAAAGCACACACGTTAAATGTTCGTTTACAGAAAGGAACGTACTGAAACAAGGATATTTTGTTCTAGGAAAGAACACACAAAAAAGCCTCCTACCCTGTTGGCTTTATTTAATTTGAATAATGTACCTTTTATTATCCTTTCTGTGCATTTTTGCTGTTGGAGATTTTGAGATTTTATTGCAGACTAAAATAAATTGAAATGCAAATAAAACTTTTATTCTACACACAGCTTTGAGTGGTTGTAGGTATACTCAAACAAGGAGAAAGGACTAAACGTTACTTGATGTTAATAAAACATCAAGGAATGGAAAACGTGAAATGCAACGTAAGTAAATTTGAACGAGTGTTTGTTTTGAGTTTAGTTAAAAGTTTACTTCTGTTTGTTGTTGGTTGTTGGGACTAATGAAAGAAATTCCAAATAGTCAAGTGGTTTCATTTTTATGTATCAAATGTTGGTTTGTAAAATTCAGTTTTTTGATTTTATGACACAAATCGAGATGCGTTTTGTTTCGAATCTCAAACAAAAAAACTTCGAGTGGACTTTGTACCATCAAGAAGAGAAAGTATCATGAAGCAGATCAGAAGAAGAAGAAAAAGGAAACTGAATCCTTATTTATAAGATACATTAAAATTGATCCCGTTGCGTCATAAAACAATCTAAAAACGCCCAGAATCCGTCGTAAAAATCACAAGAATAAGCTTTTATGGGTATCCCTTCCCTTAAGCTTCCATTTACGCTCAATAAAGGCAGTTTTATTTCATGCCAAATGCTTTCATATATAATAAAAAATTATCAAAGTAAATCGAAGCATTTATTTTGTACATCGGAAAATTTTACTACTATGATTTTCCCCCCTTACAAAATAACGCGTCAAATGTATCCTTTGTGATTTCGTAACTGAATTCAACATATGCATTTCTAACAGATACATCACACAACTATTCCAATAACCATATAAATGTGAAGCCAATAACGATATTTTATTGGGAAAAATTTGTTCGTGTCATCTTCATTGACACTGTCTTTTCGTAAAATCAAATTCACTTATTCAACATAACTGAGGGTAGGTATCCGGGAATCCTCGAATAAATAAACGTCTTATATCTAGTTTTATGAATTCAGATTATACAAATGGCTCTACACTAGCATTAATTTTAATAACCGCCATTGTAAGAAGTAAATTTTTTATTGGTTTCTCGATTTTATAGCTGCATTTGGCAGTAAACGCTACCACTGAAGATGGGTCCTTTTGAATAAGATTTCATGACATCTAGAAAAGAGCTAGACTGAAACCACATCCCGGATTAGGAGAACAATGATCAGGTTTAGGATTTTATGCATGACGTGTGCTTAGTCATTTATCTTTGGCGATTTATAATTATCTCTAACTTTTATGTTTGTACCAATAGCTTATTTTACGACCAACAGATGACCCGGACCAGGACGTGGAGATATTTCCGAAATTCTGTTGACTTTTTGGTGACTTAAAACATTATAAAAGATATTCAAAAATTAGTTTGAATGTAAATACCATCACGAAAGGATGCCATCATTATGTAATTAAAAATGACTACGAAAAATAATAAGAATAAATTTTATTTTACTAAATTCTTTAGGAAAAGGGACGAAAATTTCTTTTATTTCTTAAGATTAACTTGAGACATAAAACAATTTTATTTCTTTCGTAGAAATTAATTTAACAGTCTGGATGAAAAATTGCAAAACGACTCTGTGCTGAAGTGTCTGGGTTCATGTCCGGCAAAATATAAAATTATCATCGTTTTTTCACTTTTATTTTGAGTTTAGAGACGAATGGCTCATAAAGTTGAGAATTATTAAATTTTTATTACTTGAAAAATTAAAAATTTTCAAACTCTAAAATATGCGTGCTCTTCCTAATTCCTGGAACGTGATCGAGTGATAAACAATTTTTACGATGTTACAGATGGATTTGAATTTTTGAAAATCAAAAATTTGACATCTGATCAACATGAAAGTACATATTCAAAAATTTTCCTGAAATTTCTCAGCTTGAATAGACATACAGAACATACCTTTACCTACTAGTGAAGATTTCTTTCTTTGCCCATAAAAATTGATATAAAAAATGATGTTGAAAAGTAAATCACGATATGAAATTCCCTTCTTATCCTCTACGTTTTCCAGATACTTCATTGCTCGTACGCCACAGTAATACTATGCTCACAAAAATCTCAGATAAGCTAAGGAGCTTAGCATAAAATTAAACTCATGGCCTTAAGCTTCTAGTCCTTTTTTCATAGCCATTTATATAGCAAGAGGAATATAAAAAATATTTTTTATTTTTCAATGAAGTGAAACGTTTTATTCTTAAATCTCCCAAAATGTTATTTACCATATCTCTATTCTGTGTGGGCTCGTTCTCACTCTAATGGCAGAAGTATCGATTCAGTTCCCTTTCTTTAATTTGACACTGACAATGAATTATCCATTTTTATCAAAATATATTTTATTTAAAACACAAGTGTAAAAAATGATCGTTTTTTGCCTCATCATAATCCACAATTAAGTTGCATAAAAATGCATTTGATGGTATGCTGCAAATGCAAATGAAAGCAAAATAAAAATTGATTTTGCTATGAAGGGCAGTAATATTTTAATGTATTAAGTGTGGCATGACCACAAAATAACGCTTTTTATATATTGATAAAAAACAATATAACATTAGGGCTGACTGGAGGCTTAAATGCATTGCAAAATATAAAAGAGCAAATAATAATGCAGTAAACCCCATTGGAACATGAACACAACTGTGCATCTGTAATGCACAAATCTGCATAATTAACGTTACACAAAACGAAAAAATTTACAATCGAAAAAATAATACCCCAACCAACATGGTAAACGAGGTAGAGGGACGTTTCGTGTCGAGTAATTTATAATGCAATAAATTTAAATAATTTATGTTTTGTGGTACCATAAAATTTCATTAAAGCGCGATTTTCTGTTTGGATTGTTCCTGAAAATACCCCAAAAAAAAAAAACAATGGAACCATTCCAGAAAAAACCGACTGCAATGTTCGCTTTGTTTGTTCTGTGATTTTATAGTAACACTATGTGTAGCACCTACGACAATTTGCTGTTAAATTGTCTGAAATTTTGTAATAAAACAAATGCAGTTTTATAATAATTGAGGTCAGATGCGTGACATAAAATATAAATTGTTTCCCAAAACAATAGCTGTTCATTACTCCAAAAGTCAGATGCTTCTAATGATAGATAAAAATTTTCTTAAGAATAGTTGAATTTGATATGAGAACAGAAGAATAGATACTCATACGAATGAGAAAGGATATCACTATGAACAACAACTAGAAAATATCTGGACATTGTAGATCAGTACAAACAGCATTTAGTGAAAATTATCATTCTACTTCGAACTTGTTCGCTCTTATAGTTGTCATAAAAATTCTACCATGTTTCTTGGATTTATTATATCCCTTTACATTGTTTTGGACCAATTCACTAAATAATTCTTCTGGATAAAAATTAATTATAACGTTGACAGAAAAATTTCTATCAATAGTTTTATCAAAATAATCTTCTGGCATAAAATAAAAATTTGTGCGTAATTCGCAGCGAGAAACACATGAAAATGTTCGAAAATATAATGTAACGATGAAAACCAATCGATATGAAATTGGGATAGGATAGGATAGGACACTTGTAAGAATTCTGAATTCGTTGGAAATTATTTTGCCAAAGCCAGTAATTGACAACATAATTCATTTATGTCTATGGCAAGGAATCGATTTATATCAAGAAGTCACCAAAGATATAGGGAAGGGTATAGAAATAGGGACAACTGATGTGTACAATATAAATTCGTTATCCAATTTTGTCGATATTTCTCGTCACATTAGTTAGTTCCCACCGGATTGGATTCCATAAATATTCGTCAGATTTGTTCTTGTATCCCGGAATTTTATGTAATGAGGGAAACTGTCAATTGACAAATAACATTCAGAATTTATATTTGAGGCATATGTCAGTGGAATTTGGAGGCGATAAATTTGAAATTTGGTGTGTTCGTTTTGACAGGTTTCTGTGTTACAAAGTATTAATTATCAAATTCAGGAGTGGTTTAATGGGAACAACACTCTAACAGAACAGATCTAGTGGTTATTGAGGAGTAGAAATTTGAACAAGTTGAAAATAGTAGTAATGCCATCAGTTTTGGTGCTTGTAATCAGGAACATGTGTTGGCTCTTTAGTTGGTCGTTGCCAATGTTGTCACAAGAGTAGTAGATATATGTTGATTAAGGAAGATGTTGGAGGAACCAGAGAAAGCACGATCTTAGTGACTTGGTCCGATCTACGTCACAATTACACAATGTTATGCCACGTTCACATGAAACCGGTAACTATAATTTATTTTAAGACTATTTTTTTATAAAAGCCACATGCACGGCATATTGATCAAACTGCAAACTCCGATCGTTGTTCCATTTGACTGTCGTTGAACTTTTAGTAGCTACCGGCTACAAGTTTTTAAATTTGTTTTCTGTTTTTTAAGTTGAACGGTCCAGTTGGCCTCTTGTAACCGAGGAAATTTCATGACGAAACATTGTCGACTTAATTGGCTACACTGTCTGAGACAGCGAGTTGTGCCTAGTTGAAGGCAAGTTGCCAATTTACTTCAATAATGAAAAAAGCAGTACACACGTAGCCGGTAACGAGCAGTAAGACTATTACGCAAACAGCTACGGTTGATTGATTCAATAATGATGACGGCTTGTCTATTCTCCTTTTAATTGAACCTTGTCTTGATGTAATGATTCGAAAGTTTTTTCATTTAAGATGGCAGCAATCTTGTCTTTTATTCACGACCTCTGAGAGAAACGCTTATCATGACATGTGTTGTCTACAATACTTAACTGGCAAGTGTCGTTTATCATATCACACATTGATATGATCAATTCCAGTCAGTGATACAATAACTTGAAAATCATCGTAATTGTTCATAAAGCTCTTACAGGATTTACAAAACCGACAATTGTGCAGCTCCTTTCAAGAAGTTCGTATGTTCTTTAAGTAACCACACGCTTCAAGTTAGCATTATTTTTCAAAGGCCTCCGGATGGTTGTATAAATTCAACGGTTGGCTGATGTTATTGTACAAAAAACCCTCCCTTTTTCAGATTTTAAGGGATGTTCAAAGAGACAACATTTCTTTTCTACGATGAGGTGTAATCAATCAATGTCAATATTTCGGCTGTTCTACGAGTGCAAAGAAGTTTCTCTTAAAGACATGTTTCTATGGCAAAAATAATTTTAAGCTGATACGTATTTTGAATTGAACGTGTTGAAGGAATTCAAACGGCCAAAATGTTGATGATGATGACAGCGATGACGACTGACGAATATTATGATGGATTTATGATGTAGTCAATAGGAAAAATCATTAAAGAAACAGCGGAAGCTACAAAACCATTCAGATCTGTAAAGAAAGGTTTGTCCAGAAAAACTGTGTCGCTTAAGTCTTCATTTCATAAACAAGTTTATATTGTAAATCGTCCACCGTAGAAATGAACCCTTAACCAGCTATTGTCGATACCCTGGAGGGTTACGTGGATAGTATATTAAGTAAGAAAACAAGTAAACTTTGGGGTATTTCCTCAATTTCTTTGCCTTCCAATACTTGCGTGTGACCTTGTAGCGTTGACGTTGGTAAACTTTTTAAGTGGAATTATAATTTTCTCTCTATTTTTTTTGTGTTCTGTCAAAGTCCCAAGGGGAAAGAGCTCGCACATAAACAGAAGAAAGCATTTGAAAAGTTTGGTTTGAGAAAAATCGTTTTTCAGGTTCCTGGCATATACATATACATAGTAGCAAGTAGCTACTCATCGCCTGGCCTATCTCCCCTTCGCCAGTTGATTGTTTCTTATTAAGTATGACATCAAAATCTTATTTTCTATAAACATTTTTATTTATTTATTCTGTTTATCGTGTTTTTAGCTTTAGTCCGTACTTATCTTAGTATCCTGTGTGCATGCCTTGGAGTTTGTTTGCAGGCAATTTTCATATGCCTAGGGGAGTTATACCCGGTCTTGTTGTGCGTTTGATGTGGATGAAACACTTTAAGGTTAAGGAGAGCGAAGTTTTCGAATAAATTGAGGCAAACAGACATTTGCTTTTATAAATATTGAATGTCAAAGTCACTTTCCTTTTGACATTATGTCGGGAAAACATGGTTTTTCCGACTAATCAAAGAAAAATTCTTGATAAAGCCGCGAGCATGTATAAAAACATTTCAAGGAACATTGAAAATGTGTTGGAAAAAGTCATTTTGGGAATTGTGTCCTTTTCGATAGAAGAAATCCTTTGTTACTTCTTAATATACGGAATCAATGTGATTTTTTTCCGCTCAAAGACACTACTTCGATAAATCTGACAGTTGAATGACGTTGCGCTATACATCGTGTCTTTGGGGTATTTGTAAATTCGTCAGGGTATGCTTTTTATTTCGTATTCCTCCTTATTTTCGTCCTTTCATTTCCGACATATTTTCGTTGTTCCCCGTTGAAGCGTGAACTTTTTACGCCAAATACAGCTCTTCATATCACTTCGTAGCAAAAGCGAAACAATGGAGTGTGTTGTCAGATGATTGACAAGCGAGTATAATTCGATTTTCGATATCGATTCATATTTTTGCTGTCAATTCAATTTTTTGTCATTACCGGAATAAAATTTCCCCCACGTTTTGAACAAATTTACTCAGTCCGGTTGAGGGTTAGATGGACTTCAATTTGGATAAATGAATTTATGTGAAGTCGAATTTTCTTCCTTTTAAGAAAATTACTTAATAAATTTCTCAATAATACTAGATTGTTTTCATCACACTCGCTCCTTGTTAATGAGATTCACCTTCTAAAAGACAAAATTTCAAAAATCATTGTCATCTTTGTGAAATTTGATAAATCAGCTTGTTCCAAACCACAAAAAATGATTTTTAAGACGATTGAATGTGCCAATATACCCGGAAAAAGGCACTTCTTTTTCTTACTTGTTTTTCCTTGATAAATTTATTTCAATTTTAGGCACATTTTCCTGCCAACGAATTGATACTTTTTCCATCAAGGAAAAACCAAATTTCCTTTTCAATTCAATTATGGTACACGCGTGTGTCAGATTACATGAGTCCTTGCTTTTACGCAAATTAGATCTTAAAATATCCTTAAGAGCATCAGTAACGAAGTATGTGTGAAATTTTGTATGATACGTATATCATATAAGTATATCACCTCATATTCACTCCATTTAAAGTGTTTTTGAGGTTTTATCTGAGCCATTCCAATTTTCATATCTTAATCTTCCCGTCACTCTAAAGTAATATAAATTAATTTCCGTATAAAGATGAACATATAAATATTTTGAGTTGATCCTTAAATCCTTACGTATATGAGTTTTATGAGTATTGGATAGATGTCAAGATATACACCTGGCACTTGGGTTTAAAGCATTGAAACTTTCATTATTGTCGATGTCATTATTTGCGGCGCAGATATGAAAGTAAAAATACATCCCCACAAGAAGGATAATTCCAAGAACATCATTTATGTGCTTATTACATGAATTTAGTATTACCTATATATAACTTCCCTGTACATATTTAAACACAAACACAAATCTACACATACATTTTTACGTTGGAAAATTTTGTTTGACTGTTGTTATCTCTAATTGGGCAATAAACATTTCAATTTTTTCCAGCAAGGACTTTATGCTGGTGGTTTTTAAGGAAGAAACGACCTTTTTTAATAAATTCAGCGTAATCCACCTAGGATGTGTTCCAGCTACAAACACAACCATCAGCTATGATTGTGTAATGTTCTAGAAGAATAATGTTGAATAAAATGTTTCCTACTTAGCTGGATATCTTTCCCCAAAACCGTTTGGTTTTATAGTCCAATCTCTTTGCTTATTGGTAGGTCCTTGAATTGCTCACAACCACTACATTTACACGCAAGGACTATTCAATTTGTGACAAATGCCATTTCCTTCTAGATGAAGTGAATACTCTCTTTAGCCTAAATATTAAGTTCTTTCTTGGTAATTTTCAGAGCAGTTTAAAAAGAAGAATTAGATTTAATTTTGTAATTTAATTCAGGTTTTCTTTTTCTTCATTTAAAATAATCATGGATAATGAATCATTTCAGAGTTTTTGTTAAATTCTTCAAGAAAGGTCATTGAGTTTGTTAATGTTTTGAGGGTGATAAAAATCGAAGTAACACTACATGAAATTTGAATAAGTGTATCAGGATAGTCATAAGTTAGAAACCAATGTTTGTTTCAATTTGTGCAAAACATTCTAACCTTAAAATTCTTCCTATGCACTGGTACTTATTGTTAAGGGATAAGGGTGCAATTGATTCAACACGTACACCAAACAATTCTGTACCTATATCACAATGTAGATCAAGTCTCCGTATCAGAAAAGATTTTAAAAGTTATGTAGAGCAGAAAAGAAAACAGGATACGTAAGGATACCTAGATAAAAAAAAAATAACCCACTTGAATTATATTTTGTCGTGAACAGATGGAAATTGCATGGGGTTAAACCGAATTGTGGGCTTAAAAATACCCCGGAAAAAGGGAATGAAAGAAGCGTAATTTCAAGTGGAGCGTTGTAAAAAGGAAAAAGAAGAAAAAATTTAAATCGCACAAAGACAAGCTAAAACTTGAAATCACTTTAAGTTTACTTTTTAGTTCTGCCCCATTGAGTTATAAGACCTGAAGGAACATAAATTCCAGAACATGAACGTATAAACATACAAAACGAAAATGTTCTCCTGCAGAACATTTGCCCTTAGCAGGCCCTACATCCTTTTTAACTTCGTTTCCTTTTTTCTCAATTCAACTTCATGTCTTATAACATCTTCGTTTCTCGCCCCTTTCATTTCTATTCCTTCCCCCAACTCGTTATGCCACATAATACTTCCATTTTCTTCCTGCACGGAAATTCTAAAGAACCAAAATCGTGTCTATGCTCGTGCCTTTACAAATAAGTACTTCTCTAAATTGTGTTTCAACCCTTATCATAACATCTTCGCGATTTTACTCATTTTTACACCTTTTCAAATATTAACTCACCCTTAAGCGTTTCCAGTGAAAATTTTTGCAAAACAAAAGGTACCTACACGAAATAAAGGTTTTCGTTGGAGATAAAATGACTTGGAAATAAGTGGATAAAAAAGAATAAGGAAGAAACTGCTCACCATTTGACACGGAAAGTGTTAGAGTTTGGGGTTTGTATGGTATACTGAAAGTTTTGTTACAAAAAACAACAACAAGGACATAACATTGCCCTTGCTGCGATTCCCTTTCATGACCATTTGTAACGTGTAATCAGATGAATTGTATCATTATCCTTTCTTAGTTTTAGTTTCAGCTCCTTTTCTATCCCTTTGTATATATTTTGTACAAGACGTTAGACACTGTATAAGACATTACATGTAGCTGTTAGTCAGGGAGAATGTGTATTTATTTAGTCAGGCGTCCAATTAGGTTATAAACTGGTATTATTGTGCAATTGTAGTGTGTACCATATACAGGGTGTCCCGTAAGTAGTGGACCAACGTTATGGTGGTGATAAAGAATGTCATAACCTAATAGAAACAGTAAATTTTATTGTTCTAGGCCTTGTGGTTTTACAGTTATGATTTTTTAAGTATTTATTTGAAACTCTCGTAGTATGTACACAAAATTGCAAATTTAATTAAAATTAGTTACTTTTTATAATTTATTTTTTATTGGGAGAACTTATTAAAGAAGTGTCTTTCTCGTTCAAGTGTTACTCAGGCCTACTTTTCGGCTACATAAGAATAAATGCTCAAACAAATGCAAATTTTAAATTACCAAAAATTCGAATGTGATATTCTAATGAAGGTGGTGTAAAAAATTTTATAGTATTCTTGTGGAACATTATTTAAAAAACATGTGCAATCTATGCTGCATCCAATGAGGTATAACTTTCAGGCTTGAATGTATTAAAAATTGATTTTTTTTTTAATAAACCGTGAGAAACCCTTTTTTCATCGATTTTTAAAATAAGGCAAATGCAATGTTATGTAAATGTTTTACATACAATCTTTATTTTTTTTGTCTAATGACACATTTTTGAACAGCAGAGAAAGGTTTGGTGCCAGGAAATTGTTATAGCTCTTGCGGTTTTTCCTATAACGGTTATTATTATTCAGTTACTTGCTAATTGTTCGGCACTTCTAACGCGTGTTTGATTTCGTTATCAATCATTTTCAATTGAACTGCGGTTGAAAGGGATTCAATTTGTTTGTTTTTTAATTTTGATATTGGTGAATCGATCAACTGGAACATGCCTCATACCTACACTCCTCGTGAGTATGCTGAAATGTTTTTCATTTATGGTCTGTGTGACGGGAATGCTCGGCAAGCTGCAATTACGTATCGTGAGCGTTATCCTAATCACGATCGGTATCCTGATCACCGGGTTTTTCTCCGTGTCAATAGCTCGTATTTAGAAGGAAGAATTCCCGGAATTGAAAATCGTGAAGGAAGACCTAGAACGGTTGATGAACGTCAGGTACTTGATCGAGGATGTGGCTACAGCACGATGGAGCACCCGCCCACTACTGACGACAAGTTCGTAAATATTTGAACAAGTCGTACCCAAATCGATGGATAGGACGCGGGGGTACTATTGCGTGGCCACCACGCTCGCCGGATCTAAATCCCGTGGATTATTTCTTATGGGGCTACTTCAAGGAAGCAGTTTATGAAACGAATATTATTAATGAAGGAGAGTTAAGGCAAAAATTGATTCTTGTCGCTGAAAAGGTCAAACATAATACACGGGCCCTAAGAAGCCTCAAAAGAAATTTTGTGAGAAGATGTTTGTTGTGCCTAAGAGCCAGAGGAAGGCATTTCGAACATTTACTGTAAAAATAATGACAATAAAAATAAAGATTGTATTTAAAACATTTACATTACATTGCATTTGCCTTATTTTAAAAATCGATGAAAAAAGGGTTTCTCACGGTTTATAAAAAAAAAAAATCAATTTTTAATACATTCAAGCCTGAAAGTTATACCTCATTGGATGCAGCATAGATTGCACATGTTTTTTAAATAATGTTCCACAAGAATACTATACAATTTTTTACACCCACTTCATTAGAATATCACATTCGAATTTTTGGTAATTTAAAATTTGCATTTGTTTGAGCATTTATTCTTATGTAGCCGAAAAGTAGGCCTGAGTAACACTTGAACGAGAAAGACACTTCTTTAATAAGTTCTCCCAATAAAAAATAAATTATAAAAAGTAACTAATTTTAATTAAATTTGCAATTTTGTGTACATACTACGAGAGTTTCAAATAAATACTTAAAAAATCATAACTGTAAAACCACAAGGCCTAGAACAATAAAATTTACTGTTTCTATTAGGTTATGACATTCTTTATCACCACCATAACGTTGGTCCACTACTTACGGGACACCCTGTATAGAGTTTCGGTACGATTGTAAATCAAGTAAATTTTATAGATGCATGACATTGAGGCTTACACTCACTAAAATGATCCTTATAATTCAAGGCATTATTCTTGTTTTTATGTCCTTGTCTTCTTACAGTATCGTTGTTCACAAGAACTGATTCACTGAGCCTTGGTCATAAAAGTCAAACTGGGGCAGCTTTTGAACAAAATAAAATACCATATTACGCTGTCCTTTTACCGGAAAAACATATGATGACGGTTAATAGCACAAATACACTGGAAGACCATTAAATTTTACTGTCCATTGTATCAAACAAAAAACGAATTTAATCCTGTGCTATTTCAAAACTTACTACGATTTTTATTACCATCGATAAAATATCGGGGCATTGAAAATTTTACATCCATCAGGGGTTGATTTATACCCCATCGATACAAGGGTAAGATTGCTCTGTTTGCTACTGTGAAATAACCATACACATGTATATAAAAATTGACGCACTGTAGGTATTATTGTGACGCAATTCATTTGAAGTCTTCATACTTTACGAGTCCTTTATTCAAGTGATTGTCAAACAAGGATGCTGTTTGATTGATCTAAACTCGTAAAAATTTTGCGCACTACGATTCAGGCAAATTGGGAATGAATTCCTTTTCAGGATATTTCCTTATTGGGCAAAGGATTTCTTAAAATCATGAAATTGCGTTTGGCATGAATGTCTATTGCATGCATTCAATCTCCTAAGGATTTGTCAAACCATGATGCCAATAAGTCAGCCGCAAACATTATAGCAACTCTCCGTCACAATTAATTCAATTCATCATCCTTCTTGTGATCTTTGAATTTTTCCTAATTAGTAATTATACAAAAATTAAAAGTTTAAGTCTCCTGGTTTGTCTACAAGGGACATTTTCCTTGTTGTCACCGTCTTCACAGTAAGAAAATTTTAAATGTACACAGCCTCAAGCGTTTTGAAGACTGTAATTTATTTGTACTTTAATGTTACGTCACAGTAATTAAAAATAATTTAATTATTTTGTATTTCGTATACTTGTTTCAATAGTTTCGTTTCTGAAGATGTGTCACCCTTCTTCTTCAGTCATGACAATGTATAAAGTAATAATTAAGTTTTAATTGATAAGATAAAGCCTTAGCTAGTCATTATAAAAGTTTCTTAAGTAATAAGGATTGAGAAGAATATTTTCCGAAATTCAAAAATCACAATACCGGCAATGGTTTTTGACTTATTAATTCTAAATGAAGAGTGCTTCGAATAAATGATTGCACTTCCGTGAAACAATCAAAGTTTCCTTAATTACTTTTGAATATTTAAACTGATGGTGAATGCAAAAGTTTTAAGGGCTTTCAACCGTTTGCATTTCTTCGTGATTCTCTTATGTTTTCTGTGCAAGTACAAATCGTACTTGACAGAAGTAATGACAAAATATTTGTGACATTTTTAAAGATGAAGGTAATCACAAGTTATTGAAATGTACGAGAGGTTATTGAGTTGAACGCAATTTTTTTCTAATATCAACTTGTTGTATCAGCTGCAAAATAGAATTTCTGTCTACCGGAAAGCAATCAAACAAAAGCTTTTATTTACCCCAAATCGGTTACCTTTGTTTCAAACATTTCCGAGAAATCCGGTTTTTCCAAATTTCTATTTTTCAACTCATTAAAATCGCAAATAATTACCCAAGTGCTTTGGCGTGCCTTGCTTATTTACTATTTGAATTCCTTTAATTATTTGCGGAACTAATTCCTCTAAAATATGATACCCTTTTCCTAATATAACACACTAAATATTTGAACAAATTGTTTGGTATGTGCCAGCTAAAACGGACAAACTGTGAGTCTTTGTCAGATAAACAAAATTGGTATTTTCAAAAAGATGAACATAGTGGATTTGTGAAAAAGTGCAATAAGAAACCAAAAACAAAAAAGAAAATCACTCTAAAATTTAATTAAATTTTTTATGTACTCGGTTTTAATCCTGAACCTAAATGGATACATTCTACAAATTCCCTGGAGCTCCTGTTGTTTTTTCATGGTGTTTCTGGTGGAAAAGCAATTACAGTCTCTGTTAATGTTTTTCGTTTGCATATTGACTTTCATGTCCTTGCGCTGCTATCGATGATTGCTTACATTCTAAAACCCGATTAATGGAAAACATGTGAACAATTTATTTACCAATTCTAGAAGAAACATGATTCTTTGTTGCAAAGGCAAAAATTAAAATTTTTCATGCCAAACAATACCTAGAATTTTTCGTTATCAATGTTGAATTTGTCGTCAATGTGATTATAGGGTTTGTCATTTTAAAAGTGACGAACATAGCAACTTGTACCTCTGTGCGAAAAATAAGAAAAAACTTAACCGTATCAGTTAACGTAATAACGTCAATATATAACAATAACCCGAAATGTGAAAATATTTTATAGTCGGCCATAAATCCTTCACTAAATCCCAACACAACAGTTCAATCTTCGTCAAACTCAACCGTGACGTTAATCTATTTTGCGGTGCTTTTACACAACATTCCCATGAGCTATCCATACCAACCACATCTTTAATTTTCCACTTCATAACTTTTACAATGATATCTGGAAATCTTCTGAATAAAGATATCACCCGGAAAATTATGACATATCTGTAATTCTTTCAGTCGTGATGGAACCATCTAAACTAGAAGAGCAAAGTGGCCCCTTATCTCGCTACTCATTGGACATTCATCATTTTCCATCTGGATTACAATCCGATTATATATTTAATTCCCTCGCTCAATTCAGTGGTTGTTTTCACCGGATGCATCCCCTAAAATATTTCGGAGTAAACAAAAACTCAGTACAGATTGGACATGCAGGCGGGTTTCATATTATTTCAGGATGAAAATAAAACACAACTCATACAAGGTACTAATTATAGAGGGATATTCATAACCCCAATGAACACAAGAACCCTTTAAAATATTCAAAGAGTTTAAGAAAATTGTTTCTGTTTTTGTCAGTTATTAAAACTTTAACCGATAACAAAACTCCAGAAAATCCATTTCCTATCGCGATGGTGGATTTTTCATACATATGTATAACACCACAATTTCATAAAAGTTTGCATAAAAGAAAAGTTTTGTTTAATTACTAAACATCTTAAATACACAAAACCCTTAAAAAACTTCTTCTATTTTACGCTCATCGATTTCTTATTGCCATAGAAATGATCGAATCGAAATAAATCCTTTGATATATAAAATACGAAGGAGTTAATTTCACTCAAGTGTAAAAGTCTTCCAACAACTAATTTCAATTAAGATGAAGGAAATCAATGATTTTCAGGAAGAAATTCGATGAAAGGTGAAGCAAAACGTTCTCAATAATTTCACTTTTATTTACTTTAGCCAATTTAACCCTTGCAAATTGATTTCAAGAAATTAACTTCCTGCTACATTCGGATCACAGGAACAAACAAACTCAAAGAAATAAGGGCTAGAAAGGTATGAGTACCCATTAAATGATTCTCTCAAAGGTATTCATGTTGAAGGAGCTGATTAAAAGGCAAGAAGGCGATAACAAATAAACCGTGCAAACTTTTCAATTCGAAGACTTTTGATGTTTTCCAACATCCGTTCCACAAGGTAAACTTTTCGATTTTAACCATGGAAGTAAACTGGAAACTTTACCAATGCCAACACACGTATAAATAAGATAAATTAAAAGTTTCATCAGCAAATCTTAACAAACTTTTTTATTCCTTCTTATTTCGTTTAACGAATAACATAATCATGCGATTTGATTTTTTCTTAAGACTGCTAAACTTCTCAAAATCTAAACCTTCCAAAATTCGTTTAACCTAAAAATGGTTGTGATTTTCAAATCTTTGTCTTCCACAGAACAAGAATTTTCTTTAATAATAGCTTCTAAAGTTTGGACTATTTCTCATTAAATAAGCATAAATTCCCTGCAGTCGGACTGAAGTAAATCAAACAGCAATTCCGGTAGACTTTCCAGGAAATGCAATAAATTTTCATTCCAAATAAAAGAACATTGCGGCTTTTATCAAGAGAAGAATTTCATTGGTTGTCTTAGTCCTTATTTAAAATATATGTATTTTATTGTAACGTTATTTTTTTCGTAAATTTTTCCAACCAAAACAAGGCAAGAAATTAAGCTGAATTTGATTTACTGTTGACGTTATTTCGTTTCTCATACTTTTTTGCATATTTTAAAAAATGTTTTTCTTCAGTTTTCTTCAATATACATATTTCTTTTGCTACCGGAAGCTCTAAATTTATGGGCATTTTTTCACAATAAAAACAAGTTGATTCAATTTTCATATCGATCAGATAAAATTTCTGTGAGTTACAAGCAGTCATAGTATATGAGTAGTGCTTCTGCAAAAATTTGCACTTTCCAATAATGTTTCGGTGCTTCATTTTCTCAAAGATATGGTACGACCTACTTTAGATGAAGAAGGAAATCAGCTAAAAGTTGATTGTAAATCAAATCATGTCCACATGGTCAATGTTTTATATATATATAAAAACGAAACGTTTACGAATGAAAATAAGGGCAAAAAGTTATTTTTCACCATGTCAATTTTAGAAAAAGGTTCGAAGATCTAAAATGTTAAACATCGGTTCTTTAGTAAGGGTAAAGAAAGTTCTCTTACATAAATCAGTTAAGAACTTTGTATTATAGCCAAAGGCTATAAAAACAAGAATTTCAACATTGACACCAGAAGAAACCGGATCTAAAAGGATATCAGGATTTAGGGGGAAAATATTCGAGTGGTTTGGTATTTTCCTTAATGGTTCTTTTTCCTTAAATTTTTGGTAATTTACTTCGAACACGTTTGCTTTCTTTTTATACGTTTAGCTCTTTGCTTTCTAAGTATTAGACAATTTTCATTTTCATCTTGAAAGGAATTTTCCTTCTAAAGAAAGTATAGATGAAGTACTTTGAATGTTTTGAGATTTTGTTAGAAAGGAGAAACATGAAAAAGGAGAATCCGAAAAAATGTTTACGACCATACTTCTATGCCATCGATCGAAGTAATGGCTAAAACCCAAAAACTTTCTCCAGCTTCTATATATTAATAAACAGGCATTGCTGGGTAATGTACCCGAACAAAATACCAAAAACAACAAGTGAAATCAGCATAAAATATTTTACTATCGCCCATCGTCATACTTCTACGTTCTTACGTTTAAAGTTTCCGCAATCTCGAAAGCTGGTTTAGAAGGGAAATGATTCAAGGAATAGCTACACCAGGATATAGTTCGCTTTCTTGTACCATTAAGCTGGCTATAAACTAATAAGGGTTCTTAAAGGAGGCTCAAGTATACTGTAATAATATACACGCACAAGAGTTTGAGTTTTCAAAATGTTTGTGTGTGTGTGTGTGTGTTATGAGTGTTTTTGATTATAGTATATGTAAAAAGGCATTGTAGCTTGTCGTTCTTAAACTTGAAGATTTTTGCTGAGATAGAAAAACCTGGCAAGGAACTTGAGTAATTTTAATAAGGACCACATAAAAAACATTCTTCGTTAAATTAAAATTCCTTCTGAAATAAATTTTTGCCATATCTATGACGTTCTAAGATGAAGAACGTCTTACTTGCCCGGGGCTTCTTTGCATGGTGTTGTCTCTTAAAGTTTGTGAAGGTTTTACGCCTTCAAAAAAGATGTTGTATATCTTCTTTTCTTAGCTATGAAGTTAAGCACGTCCTTCATACAAAAAAACACGTTAACTGAATGTTATGGAAATCTGAAATCATGACCTCGAGAAATTTAGACGCGAAATATTTTTCCTTTTTGCATAGATTTCGTTTTGAATTTATATGAGGAATGGAGGGAATTTTTGGTAGGAAATGAAAATCGTCACGCACACAAAAAAGCTTTGTTACAGGGCGTTGAAGATAGAACAGCATTTTAAGGCTTGCTTCCGGTCACGAAACAAAATTTATTTAGTGGCTTTATAAGAATATACTATTTTTAAAAATTTGTTTTGTAAAATATTCGTGAAGCTTAACGCTTGCCCGCGGTGGACACAATAAGCGGAAGTTGACCTAAATTTTTATTTTCCTTTTTTGTTTTTTGAAAATCTTAAAAGCTAAAAAATGAATTGAGTTCTTGCCTCAACACTGTACTGTGTAATATAGATTTTAAAATACATTTAAAAGTTCAAACTCACAGCCTGTTCCAAATTTATGGCAATTAATTCCTTTGTGGGCTTGGCATTGACTTAGAGACATTATTAAAGGATCATCCGCTTCAAACTGGCCACCCTTGAATTTGAGTACATTTTGTCGTTTTAATTACCAACAGAGGGCGAAGTGAAATTTAATAATACCGACCTTTTGTGATATTACGAACCCTCCAAATCCGATAAAATCATTCAAAGTCGAAATTCAAGAGTTACTATAATTTTCAGTGGTTTGTTTCGAAAAAGTGAGGGTGGCACAAGTGCTTGAAGCAATTTCCGGAAGTTGCTTTATAAATTAAATTAAATAATAGCATTTGATTTAATCTTAGAAAGTATTAGGTACACTCGTATTTAATGCATTTCACAAAATTGTGACCATGAAACAAAAGGGAAACACTGAATGGGTATGAATAAAAATAGCATAATAAACATTCATGCGTATGACGTGCAACATATAGGTACTAGCGTGATAACAAAACTATTTAACCTGCTTTTGCAACACACGAAAACCATATAAAGATTTTTTATATTCTGATAAGACGAACATACACGTCAAGAGGGTGTACTAAAGTGACTGGCAGTAAACCTCACGAACACATGTGAAAAATGATTACTATTCAATCGATGTAATTACATATATAAAACAAGCAATGACTTGAAACTTTCCTTATATTCATTTTCTGACACACAGGTAGCTCCTATGATCCTGTGGTACATGTTAGCTGTCAGGTCACGTACATGTCTTTCATCCTTTGATTTTTATTAATTTCTCGAGAAAAGTACAAATGATACTCGATCTATGCATATACATGATATAGGTATATATCTATTTGGTATACGTAAAGGATTATAGCAATTTTCCGGAAAATTTTCCACCACCATAACACGATATGTCATTTTGTGCGTGTCATATTCTGAAAATGTGTATCATGCTTTGTATTTTCATGTAAAACAGTTGGACATACGAAAAATAAAAACGACAACAGTTAATATCATTCAACATATAAACCACCCTGATTTAGTATATTTACTCGTAAATGTTTTATGCCAAATAAACAAACATACATATATAAGCTAAACATAGAAAGATGAAAAATTTTCTGTCAAAATATACAAATGCACATACAATTGAAGTCAAGCATTCAAGTGCTCTCAGTTACAAATGCAAAAAGGAATTAAAGGGCTAAACAAATGTGTACTTACAATGGTAAGGACATATCCACTCAAATAGAAAAGCTTTTACATGACTGGACAGAAGAAGGAGAACGACATCATATGGGAAAGGACATTACTCTAGTACAAACAAAATTCATAACGAAAATTATATGCTCGTGACATTTATATTATTTGTTAGAAGGGACTAAGTAAACATGTATTTATGGTTGTCCTGTAGTAGGTACTTGCTTTCAAAAGTTTTCTAGTCAAAAGGAAATGACATGAAAATAATATTTCTAGTTTATATATGTGTAACACAGTCCTTTTTCAAATGTTAAGCCTGGACTTGTGTGTTCCTTATACTCATATGATGCTTTATTTCTTTCTTTCACAAGTCCTTATAAAGTTGCAAAGTCACCTTCTAAATAATTTATTAGCTAGATTGAATACATGTCAGTTGCTTTATGAAATAATCAAAGAAAACTTTTCGTTCATTTTACGTAAGGACTTTTATTTATTTTTCGTTTGCGAACAAACTGTCGGAAAATCGTCGAAGGAAAATGTTTGTGAAAAATGCACAATGCGAATTATCAACGACCGTCTCATTGTAATTTTAAGAAAAAAAACAACTCGTGTCCCTTATTTGAACACTTAAGGAGATATGGTGAAGACAAGATTTGCTTCTTGTCAGGACAACCTCTAGTTATGAAAATTGCTTAAAATTAACAAGAAGCTCCATGTCTCTACATTTAAGGGAAACCAAAGTTTCTGTGGAGCCCTAATTCTATTGAAAATTTCATGCGGGCATGTTGTTTCTTTTGATTTTATTTTGTTAAGGATTATTATGAATTCCAGGAAAATCTCGGGATACACGTGCCTTTGAGAAGGAAAATAATATTTGTGAAGGTTTACTGATGAACTCCAGTGACCTCTTTAAACGAGGCTATTGACTCACTTTTACATTTGAAGATTTTGTTGAATTTTGTATAAGAAACTTTATAAAAGTTCTGCTAAAACATACCTATTATCCCTGTTCACACATTTTTCGATGGATATCACATTGCACAGATATGGAATTCTCAAAATAAAATTCGTCGAATTTACAAAAGCTTAATATGGTTGAATATTTTTTTTGGTAAATATATACTCATGTGGTTGCACAAATAGCCACAAAGAAAACATGCCCTCTTTCCGGATAATTAAGCTCTGCGTGAAAAAAGCAGAGTTACGGAATATAAAGAGAATCGTGAAACGTGTACAATTCGTGCCCACTACAAAGGGTCGAGTAAAACCTCATTAGTATATCCACAGCAAGGATATTCACAGACATGAAGTTGAAGTTATAAACGAACTTAATTACTGAAGAACAGATGTGTGTAATGTACACCATAAATGCATGGTAACCTCATATTCCTCTGAAAACCCCAGTGCATGCGATGGAGTTGGATTCCGTGCTCAGCGACTGATACAGCCTTTGGCTAAGGAGGTTCTAAAGGGGTATGGTTTGGATACCAAATGCATTACTGGATGAATATTGTACAAGTATGAATTATGGTTTTATTTAATTTTCATGCCACCAATGACTGCCTCTTCACATGTAATCAAAATCCGGATAAAGCTCTACACTGAATATCTGGAATGGGAAAAGTTACAAGGTAACCCAGTGAAAAGCTGGCTATTTTCCGGACATTGGAAATTGTACAGAAATAAATAACAATAATAATAAGTTGTATGTAGTGGACATGTTCTGTTTTTTATTTGTCAAACCATGTTTTTATTTTACATATTTGCGTGTAAATATTTGAGCTGTATTCCATTGGGGGAACATACACGACACGTCATGTATCAGTAAAAAGTTTTTCTCTGTTAAAAATAGTAACAAGGAAATATTGACTGTTATTGGAAAAATTTTTATGAAAATTCCATCACATTATTAAAATTACATTTTTGGATTTTATCTAGTTGATATTAAGTTTCTCAAAATGATCAAAACAATTTTTGTGATATCAGCCTCAAGGCTTGCCTAAAGGGAATGTTTCCGTTAAACGGATATTTCCAGTAATTCACATTGAGTTCATTTGAATAAAGATTCCGTAAGACGATTAAAATATTTTGTATAGTAACAATCAAATCTTCATTGTTTGAATTGTCTTGAACCACAAAATTTGTTCTCCCAGTTCCACCTTTCTTTCAATTTCTTCATGTTCTTGAATGCACTTATCACAATAACATGAAAGCATTTAACCATTTCCAACCGCGAACATATCAAAAGGTCTATAATTTTCAATCCCTTATACTTTAAACAGCGGGTATTCATATTTGCATAATGTTAATTAGATGCAGAAAAATCGGAGAAAGTTATTGTCCAAAACAACGGGAATTCCATGAGAAATCCAAGCCTTTTTGCATTTCACCCGATTGTGTTTGTAAGGAAATTTCAGATATGTAATTCTTCGAAATCACAATGCATGCGCTTATAACAATTAAATCACTTTAAAGGTATGCGTTTTTGGTCACGCTTTATTGTATAAAATGAAGTTCCACGATTGAACTTTCCTTTGATATATTCCCGAAGGAGGGCCAAGGAAACCCGATCATGAAATGGATTATTGTTGAATTGTTTCTAAAACCCTACTGCGATCGAAAAATGAAACAATCCGCGAAGCAATAAAATCTGGTAGTTCCTGCGCTGCGCATCAAATCATTTATTTGCCAGGATTTTGTCCCGAATAAAAGGAATTTCTATTTTGAATGCATTGTTAACGTATAAATTTCATTTTAAGGGAAGCAACCCTCTTAAAAATGCATTTCTATTCAAATTTTTATTAGAAACTGCATTAGAACTGCGAATACATATAACACCCTATTAAGTGTTTTATAGACAACATAAATTTAGATGGGAACATTCGGGTAGTTCGCAATTGAATGGGCAAAGAATGTTGCTGCACTGATGTTTAACAAAAGGTTAAAAGGTTAGCATCAGAAGCAGGATCAGGATCAGAATGTTATATGGCTTTCATTAAATCTCAACTTTTTTATTTGTTTGCAGCAATTGAAAACTTTTTTAAATGCATTGCACAATCTTGGGAATGTTTTCTCACTATATAAGTAAGTGAATCCTTGAAAGGACAATGAAATATTATTACCTTCATTTCATTGTTTGGCTTAAGGGTAAATATTTTATTTCATTTTTAATAGCACCCATTTTAAATGCTCGAGAATAACAATAACCGTGAGATATAAAATTTTTTAATTATTTTAATGCATCATCATTGAAATGAAATTTTGAGTGTCGATAAAATTAATATTACTTACATTGTCATGAGAATAAAATCTACAAAATAGTTAACATTGTTGCAAATTTACACTTCACTAACTTTCAATACATTGATGAAACCCAATCAGATTATAATCATTATATCATGTTAGCATATGGATTTATCCACAAATGAGGTTTGATGGCAAATAGCATAATTAATAAATTTGAATCTTGAATTCATCCTTACAATGTATAGAATAATCGCATCTCATTATTTGGTTCAGTTGTAATTCGAGAGCTTACTAACATCCTTTGAAACATGAACGAGCTAAATTAATGTTTTTGTTAAGCCGTCATTAACAACAGCCTTAATTATTCATCTACCCTTGAGGAATATGACACGAGGAGAATATGTCCTGATAAACGGATTTTGCAATGACAAGGATGACAAGGAGTAAAGCTGAAATGATGTTAGTGTTTGTCAATGTATTTCTATACTTTGCTTCTATTGGGATTAGCTGTGCTCTGTAATGAATGATGGTTGGATATTCCTCCAATTATTTGTCAAGCTGACTAATTAACTGTAAGTATATGAACTTAGTTAGTAAACTTACACTCATCACAATGGAGCATGACAACAGAATTCAAACTTTAAGATATGATTTAATATCTTCAAACTATGTTTTAGTACATACATGTATTGTGATTTCTTAAATTACAAAATTTTCTTTAAATTTTTACTTAAATTCTTACAGAAATATAAGAAGTTTTGCTGTAGAAGCCATTAAGAACGCATTGTAAGGACATAAAATTTTGACAGAAACATCACTTTCAACTTCCTCCCTTGTAATAATCGGAAGTTTTTACGATCGAAAAAAAACAGCAGTCATAAAATACAGAGTAGCATGTGATATGAGAAATGATTTTCAGCTTTAATGATAAGAACATCGTTAACTGGACTGTTAATCTGTTATCTACAGATTTCACGAATGCACTTTTCTAAGTAAGAATCGTAAAAATTAAATTGAAACGAGGGACGCAAAATGTATGTAAGTATCCCACATGTCGTTTTTATTATAGAAAATATTTTTGGGGAATAATCAGAGGTCTTTTGATTATTTTATAAGGACCTTGTGAAATTTTACGTTTCACTGTTTGTAAGGGTCGTCAATTCAGGAATCAAATTCTTTTGAAATAAAATTAATCCTGAAACTCCTTCAATGGACAAATGCATTGAGCTGTTTGTGTAGTTAAAGAATATAGTATGTGAACCTCCTTGGAATTATTACTTCCGGAATGTGTACAATTTATTTCTCTTCTCAATTCAGAGATTTTATTGTCCGATAAATCACAAAAGCATTTTAGATGTTACAACTTGGGGAGCAATTATTGTTCCTAGCTGAAAACCATTATTTTGGCAATTACGAAACTCAACAAACACGCCTCAAGGTCTCCAAAAAATCTTTCAAATCGTTCCCGTTTATTGCAAAAGTAAATTGTGTCCCTAACTACTACTTTCATTTACAAAATATTTTTATATCTCAAATTTTACCATGATATCTCAAAAATAACTAAATTACATTTTTGTTAGAAGGACATTTTTGAATATTACCACGACTGTTTCCTTGTCCAAGTCAATTAAGAGTACCAACATTATTTTATAAAATTAAAAGCATTTTGTCAGTCATTTCGTTACGAAATGCTATAAACCTTTTCACTTAACAAGCAGCCGTCATATTGTGACCTTTTCCTGAAGGTTAAATACAATATTTTAGTTAAAATTGTGTCTTTAATTTTCTGAATTCATGAATTGGGTTGTTTTATATATATTTTATTATAAAATACTTTTTGTGTTTCTTTGGAAATTTTAAATGTCCTTCGCAGGACCTATTTGTTGGCATGAGTTGTTAAAATTACGATTCAAAGTGGACCAGATTTCTAAAAATGAAGGGAAGACTTCTGATGCTCGGTATGAGGTCATCTTGATTTTGAGATTATATTTAAACAATAGTTGACATGTTCGAGATAATCAATGAGTTACAGTGTCAATCTTTAACCAAAGTGCACAATGTTTTTAATAATTGCTTAAGGTTACACAATATTCTAACCCGGTTTTCCACAATTGAAGGTTAACAAAAGAAAAGAAAGTAGCCCTTTGGTTGGTTTTGATTTCCCAGAATTTGATGAAAGGGTTAACCCAATTCACAAATGGGTATATATAGGTATATATCAAAGCCAGTTGACCCTAGGAATATACAAACTTTTTGTTATGTAAAAAAGATTAATATCTTCTTGTTCTCGCGGGATAAAGTCTATTCAACTGCAAAGGAATCCTCTTAACTATATTGTTTCTTGATATCGGTTATATCAAAAGAAATCTCATTGAATAAAAGAAATTCAGAGAAAGATTAAGACCGGAATGAACCAAAGAAACAAGAAATAAAAAAATCTGAATAAAAGAATGAAAACTTGAATCCTTTTTCGCGGATGTACATTGCACAAAAGGACTCACTGTCCAAGTGAAAGTTGTATTATATAATCATGTTTTCTGAATATGAAATTCTTGTCACAAGAAGTGTTTTATTCGTCCCACTTAACCACTACCCTCGAGTTGAACCCTTTTTCCCGGTCACTTTTGTTCCAGATTCATTTTGATCAATACCAGTCCTTATGCATATAATTTGTATGCAACCCTTAAAGTTCCGAAGAGTTCTTGTTGTTTGAGTCTGTGAAATGTTCAGAAGAAAACGTTAATGGACAGGAAAGTATTTCAGGATTTGCTTTTGTTTTCGAATACCTGGTTGTGCAAGTCATTCGAAAGAATAATGGTGAGAAGCGTAAATGACAGCCACCCGATGATTTAATGGATGGCCATCGGTTATATAATTTTGAACAAGAGGACAGGTCACATTGTTCATTACGTCATATGACCTCATCTATTTCCATTGTGCATTTGAGAAGAAAAAATAAATGACACATGAGAGCCATTCATGTTACATAATAGGAAAGTGCTATGATGAGGTCAATGATTTGTACGCGAATCAAATTTTCACATAAAAACGAAACGCGAACCTTTTGTCTTGGCTAGCTCTAAGGAGTAGGTACATCCTTCATTTCTTCTTCAAAACACATCTTAAGAAATCCACAACCTTAATAGTACTTTGAAAATTTCACCATTCAAAAATTGTATCCCTATGGAATTCTATAGAAAACCGGCAAGGAAACCTTATACTGCGCATATAAGAAATATCCTGTTTAAGAATCCTGGTGATAACAAAAAAAGGAAGAACTCAATGCAAGGAAAACAATTTTAAATGGATGAAAGACTGTTTTGAATACTTCAGGGAAAGAAAAGAAAATATGATGAAAAAATAACTATAGGCCATTAGGGATGATTTTCCCTTTCTGTTCTGTTGAAAACTTTCTCCCCTTTCACTTGTCTTTGTCATTGTTATCCTTAGCGATTTAAGCTTCGAGAAAAGAAAACAGTTTTTTGATGTTGTTTGTTTCCCTTAAAGGATTTAAACTAAAAAGTGAAAGATAAAAGTGAATTAGCGTTTTTGAGATGCGGCCAAAAGAGTAGTTTTTAACAACATCCAGGAGCTTGTATAAAATTCCATTTTAAGATCAAACTTGTGTCATGCAACTAAAGAATGGATTAGGGATTTGCATAACAACAATCATATAGCATCTTGAAGGAAAATTCCTTTGTGAATTTATGAAATATCTCTCAAAATATATTTGATCAATTACATTGACTTTAAGCAAACAATTACATTAATTGACTTCCTGTTTTTCATACATAATTTAACTAACAAATATTTGTCTATCAACAACACCTACTTGAATTTCCTCACTTAACAATAAATCCAACTTGGACTTGTCTCAACCTTTTCAAGCGTGACAAATGTTGACCGCCCTTGAAAAACCACTTTACTATATCTACAGGTTTCCATTTACACAAACAAAGTGCAGAAAGAGTTAACCTGAAGAAACTTCAATTAACTTTATTTAGTCATTAATTAGCAACAATTGATGAATTTTTCCGTTGCTTGGCAGTTCCTTTGTTAATTGTAGCATGAACGTAATGAATCATTTTATCAAAAACTTCCTGAATCATTTTTTATTTGAATTGACTAAAGATAAATTAATAAAAATTATATTTACCTACATTTGATACGACGCAATTGCTTTATTTTAGAAATAAATTTGTTTTCGCAAAAACAACTAAATTAAATCGACCACTAAATAAATCTTATAAAGTAAAACAAGTGAAAGTCTTTATTTTTTATGAATTAAAATAGTTTTAGAGAAATAAAAAATTTTTAACCATTAATTCTGATGAAATCTTTCTGAGAAAATTGCAACTTTTTCTTCTACTATGTCGCTGTTGGCGCACGCCAAGGAAATTACTAATTTTCCAAGGCGTAGTTTCTTTGAAAAACAAAATTTTTCTTAGAATTTCCCAGAATTCATTTGAATTTATTCTCAAAAAATGTATTTTTTCCGTGATAACTTAGATGTGGGTCACATGCCTACATAAACACCTAAGAAAACAATCGTCGAATGAACACATATTCCGCTCTCCATCATTTCTCTTCCGAGAAAAGCTTGAAAAACATTAAAAAATTTAAGAATTTGGTAAATATTTTGAATTTTTTTCACGCTTTTATCGCTACAGAAGCCGCTCCAATTAAAATAGAGTGAATTGTAAAAATTGCAAAAACGTGGTTTTCAAAATAGAAAAGATTCTGTTGATGAAAATTGCGAAAATATTCGCCAAAATAACTGGGTCAGATGAAAATATATTTGGGCAAAAGGTAAATAATAGTGGATTTCTTATCATTTTCGGAGGCTCGTCGATGAATTTCAAGTGGTTCATTAGAAGTTTCATTTGCATATCGAAGGCTCACCTCGACAGGTTTTCTCAATGCGATTGTTGAATTTTAAATCGTCACAAATTACGAATGAAACACATACGCATTAATTAAGAAAATAAATTAATTCTAATTACAGAGTGTTGCTCTGGAATTGATAATTTTTTGGTGTGAGGAAAACAGACAAAATACCAGAAATTTACATAATTTCTGTAAATCGGTTCCTTATGGTTTACCTTGAGAGATATTATCAAAACTCAATTGAAAACAGGCTAAGAAATTCGCTGACTAATTCAATTAATTTGCATGTCATTCATGTGTGTTTATGTATGTGCTTGAAGCGGCTTAACTTTGACGTATAGGTGACAGATGGTATCCACCTTGAACTTGATTTGCTACAATCAATGACGAAATTGGTTCTACTGCGTTCTACGCCACACAACATAACCGATTCACCTTCAAATGATATTAAGCTCAGTATGGCACCAGCGGAAGGTACTAACGAATCAAGGTTAAGGTTAGCCCCAGGTACAAAAATACTCCATTGGGAATTTAGGCTCTTCTTGAAGAAAATAAAAGTTATATGACCTTTGGAACCTATTTATCTGATAATTATGAGGATATGGACAATAGTGACACGCGAAAGTCTGCTGAACTGGTCAAATGATCAACTGGCTGGTGAGTAATGATCATCTAATATACCAACTGTTGTATCGTTGAGCTGGTATGTTGGTGAACTAGTCAACTGGTAAAGTGAAGAACCAATAAACAGACATGTGAACTGGTTAACTGATTAATGAGCTATACAACTAGTGAGCTCACTGACAATCTGATCAACTACTGACCGATGTTCTGGTGAAGTAGTTACAATAACTGTTCACATGTTCACTGATCGCTGATCAAATGATACAGTGACGAACAAACAAACAGACGAAAAGATAAGACAATAAACTGACTGTTGAACTAGTAACCTCTAAACAAAATAATTGATTGGTTTGTTGATGAACTCGTCAACTAGCCAACTAGCGACCTAGTGGAATCCCATTCTGACGAACTACTAAACTAACTTTTGGATTAGTGTACCATGAACTGATCAGTTGGTGAACTGAATTAGTGAAAAGTCAGGTGTCGATCAGGACAATGTGCCGCATTTTAATTCGTTTCAGGAAACGATTCAGCAACTATTGAACAGTTATCCCTATGTTTCCACAAGAATATTTTATAAGAAAAACTTGTAAGAGACATGTAAAAGCAAAAACGTCCAGACTTTACCCTACTAAATTCTGCAGTTTGATGTGGTTTTGGTAAACGAAAACATGCGTTTTGGTTATGCACGTGCAACACAGTTCTCCGTGTCGAAAAACTTTAACAGAAATATGGAAAAAATGCTTAGAAAAAATAAATATGTGCACAAATCCCTTTCATTTTGTGCTTATAAAAAGCTTATGCCCTGTAGACCGTGAATTTTAAATAAAATCGGAAAGTTTATATATAAACCTGCATACTAACAGATATGTTTGACCGAAAGTTGAAAGTGGAAAAGTTCAATTCTATGATTTTGCTTTGACTTTAGTTTTGGTGATGTAAATTGTTTTTTGTCGGATATGTTTCAGGAGAAAGTTTCACGTGTAATACACATGTCCGTCTATCAAGGGAATGGATGCTGGGAAAAATTATAAAAGAAATAAATTTCAGCAACTATTCGAGCAGAAGGTTTTCGTTTTTCCTGAAATATGACATTTTTCTGCGGTATTAAAAAAGGCCGACAAGTTTCAGAAAAATGCTTTCAATTTTTCATACTCTCCTCCTTTTTTCACGATTTTCCATGGAAAACTTCGAAAGTATTTTTCATTTTCCATTAAATTTTTTTCATTTTTTCAATGTACGAGTTATGGTCTTCTGAAGTTTACATAATGAATGAAATGAATTTGAATGTTGGAAAAGTTTCTTTTTTCGCCTAGAAAATATCTAGGAAATTTTGAAAATTCACTCTAAGTTTGCTAATAGTTCGTCCCTTCCTGAATATAATTCAAAGGAATTGTATTGTCTACTTTCAGTTTGAAAGCCATTAGAGTCATAATTGAAACATGAAGCATAACTTCCAACATGATCATAAAACTCTATTGTTTTGTGAAATTCTGTAGTTTCGAAACTTTCTTCATAACAAAATCCACAAACTACATTTCTATTGTGTTATCCATATCCAGAAAACTTATACCGTTCATAGCTTCATAGATACACGAAAGTATTGACCATGACCAGATTCAATGGCTCAACTATAACCCTATCCCAAAATCCAAATTGCTATTGTGTCAAGTTTTCCTATGGAATATCTCGAATTTGATAACATTTTGAAAAATGGAAACATTTTGCTTCTAGGGTCTCTACCCAGCTGTAGCTATATTACGACTACTCAAAGCGAAACTAATTGCTTTGAGAATAGCTACATTGGCGGAAAGCTAAAAGCTAATATTTCATTTGGGAGATATAGAACTATATAGCCGTCACCGAGGGCAGTTTAGGACCAGCTATCGTTAATTCTCATCATGAAAAACAAAAATTCCATTCTTTCAGCTTAATGGTACGAACGACATTCATGAAAAATGTTTTTTGTTTTAACACTTCAATTCAAACAATCAGGCACTTGACACAAGGAAGTTAGAAGAAGTTTCCGGTTTATATAATACTATACCTATATAATTTTTTTTTCTACGAAATAATTAATGCGTGCGATTAGTGCGTAAAGAAAATATTTTAAGCAATACAGTATTAATTTGTATAGAAATTAACGTACCATGAATTTTTCATTACATGAGGGTTTTTCAGAACAAATCTACATTTTCACCACCATATATTTTGATTGATCTATGTACGTTACAACAAAATGTAATAGAGAATATCCACAACGAAAAATTTCAAAAACTGTCAGTTAAATTCAAAGTAACGATGTGCGTGTCAAGTTATGACCGACAGCGGATTTTTTGGCAGGAAATATTTTTAATTTATATTCAAATTTTAGTGATATTTCATGCATTTGTAAATAATTGTGCGTGAAGTGTAAATTACTGATATGGCATGCATGACATGCATGTCACACAGTATTGCTTTCAGTTTACACTTTTGAGGGTAGAATATTCATTGGAGAATTTATAAATATATTTTTTGATTGGCATTGATATTGGATTTTGGAATTGAACTGTGAAAAATTCATGTGTGATGTCACGTCCCAGTGATGACACTTTCATCATCTTGTCCAGACAATGCTGCTTAAGAGTTAGATATACTTGGTTACACTCCCCCGAATTCAAATTGATGCATTTTCCAGCTTTGCAATTTTTCCAATTACATTCATTCCATTATCATAAACCCATAAAGATAATTTTTATCAGTTTCGGTAAATAACATCTTGTTGAAACTAGTTTCAAGCAGATATCAAATAGTCTTTGTCTATGGATATTCTAGAACTTATCATGAAAATTAGATTTATATAAAAATCGATCATATTCTGTCAAGGAACAGATGTCCTTTTCATTTGGTGAAAGACGAAATTAAAAAAGGTCAAATATGAGTTCATCGAATGTATCTGATTTTATTTTTGTACATTTAATCAGAGATGCACTTTCAGATATTATCAGAATTAATTGTTTTCATGTGATAAGCTATGAAAGTAAACGTTGTAAGTTTTTTGTTTACCTCAACCAAACACAGTCAAATCTTTGTCGTTTGATAACTTATCAGTATCTAATTTTAAAAGTACTGCAAACAAGATAAGAATTTACAACTCCTTTTTTTGTAAAAAGAGACTTCTTGTTTTCGTACATCTTCAATCAACATGAAAAATCACTTAAAGTTTTATAAATTAGGTAAGTAAAAACGTGCAAATCTTTGAGTTGTTGCGAGGTACCTCAATACTGTGGCAGGTACAATGGGGATATTCCATGTTAAAATATTAAAACTTCCAGGTACACCAGCTACACCAGGTACATGAAAAACAGATTATAATTTATAAACCTGTTTGCTTTCTTCTCTAGATGAGTTTTGTTTATAAAGAAAGAAAATAAATTCACCATAGAGCCCTTTTAATACAACAGTATTTTATCACTGTTTCAACAATTAAACATGTTCAAAACACACTTCCTTTTGGAAAAAATGAATTTTATCAAATCCAGGCATAAATCATAATAGGGACGTTTACCTTGAAAATATATTTAGTGTGAAGGGTTATAAGCCTTTTATTTGAGAACATTTTAATGCATCACTTAGAAAGATTTCTTGACATCACACTTCATACATATGTATATTCAACAAAGAACAAATTTTACCTTGGCTAGCAATGAACTCGTTGACCTGCCAAGATTTTAATGAAGCAACAAAAATTAAGAAAAAAAAATATTGTATATAAAACTTTGAAAAGTCATTGAAAACATTTCAGCCTCTAGTTGACCTCCATTGCATTCAACCTGCATTAGAAGTTGCACTGGCAAGCCTTGAATTGTACGATGACTCTAAATGAAATGTTCACCTATTCTTCTAGTATATTTGCTAGTGACAAGCTTTTACCTCGTCATACTCTTTTTGGCTTCAGCTTTTCATTTGTAATCTTAATACAAAACTTGCTAGCATTATAGTATATTTGCTCCAAAAAAACTGGGACGATGAACTCTCATAGCTCACTTCAACAAACATCAGAAGCCAGGGGAAAGTGAAATCTGAATGCAAAAATGCAAACTGCAAAATGCAACACTAAGAAAACTATCAAACGAACTAAAGTGTGCACTTGCGAGAAGTACCACCACTATATAAGCTTATATAAACGCACATGAACCCAATAGTTGCGAATACACCACATCGTCTACTTTATAAAATAGCAACAAATGCAATTTGAATTTCATTTGAAAGAGTTACATCGGGCGGGGGTAGTGTAATGCAGACATTGAATGCAAGTTGCAGTAGCTACTTGCTACTGCTGCTGTTGCTGCTATTTGCAGAAAACGTGTTCAAAATTTTTACATTTCCTTCAATGCATTGAATGCAATTTAAGCGTAAACTTTTGATGGTGTTTTCTTTTTTTGCATTTTCCAAAACATTGAATACATTTTCCCATTAAGTTACTCTAGAAATCGGTTAACAATCATAAAACCCATTCACACATACATTTGGGAGGAAGTTATAAAGTGTGCCGATATCCATTTTGCAAGAAGTAAAGTGAAACTGTATTCATTTAAAGTGCACTATTGCATTTGAGGAAATTCTATAACTTTCGTTTTGACTTTATAACACTTTCCAAAATATGCCTTCAACTTTATATTATTCCCTTTTGATATGCGGATTTCAGGTCTTTGACAAGAACACGTGCATTCGAATCAGATATTCTAAAATATTCGAGATATATAGAAATCACATATTGCATAAAGATATTTTTGAATCTACAATCAAGATATACCTTAATAAATTTGAATAATATTTTGATTTTCATTAACTCATTAACTAATAAATTCCAGATATTGTTCAGAATACATTAGTGTTTTTAAAAATTATATTTAGATTACTGGATATCTATGATATGAAACAGTTTAACTATTTTCCTGTAAACAAACAATTGTTTTCCTGTAAACAATTGCGTTTCGTTTAAAAGGTAATATCGACATTTTCATAAACAATAAACAACACACCGTTTTTAATAGCTCTTAATGTTGTTGTGCTCAATGGTGTGGATATAAAAACTATTGAATGGTTAATATAATATGGAAGTTAAGAGCTACTCCCAGCACTACCTTGACCAGAGAACAACGTATTACCTATTGTATGGTCAAAGTCAATAGCTGCGGTCACTAGGAAATATTTCCTGATAATGAAGCATTCTTGGTTATATCCGGAAGTAAATAATAAGTAATTTAATTTGCCAGTTCAGTTGAAATGTTTAAAACTACCACCTGCACTGCTGATACTTTTTCAGTTATATGTTATCGTAGTCACGATTTTACAAATATGTTCGCTTTGTACGTGATCAAATTGAAAACAATGTCAAATGAAGCCTTCATTCAGAATCGAAATGAATTTTTAACAATTTTTCCTGTTTAGCTTTGATCGTTAAATCAGGAAGTTAGTTCGGAAGAGATTTATGGACGAAACCACGTAAACAATTTATTTGAATGAGTTTAAAGTTTTTGGCAACAGTGCTGTGTATCCAAATAAAATCCGGAAATGATCAACATGATCTAAGTTTGTGGTTAATTTGTTTACAAACAAATTTTGAATTTACTCACCCGTTTTTGATTGCTCTCTGAAGTTGAGTTGTTTCTAAAAACTGTCTGGGATGTACTGATACATGGATAAATCTTTAACCAGATTCAGCTCGTGGGCAGGGTTGGAGCTGAAATGAAGAAACAAAACAAATTGTTAACTTTTCAGTTATGCAACAATGATTCTGTTCCAGTTCAATTCTTAGTTAATCAAAACACTAATTCGAGAGTGATGTGAATAATTTGCAAATAAGGAACAAATGGATTTAAAACATTTGCAACAAAATTACCATAGATGCAAAACATTTGGTTTTGGTTATTCAAATCAGGTCAAAAGCAAATTACGAAACAAACAATGTGTTTTCAAAGAGGTTATCGTATCTATTATTCCTAACATCTGAGGTGTTGCCTTATCTAGTATTATAAATCCATTAAAAATATGAATTTACGGTGTTGCTATTTAAGTACATATCATTATCAGGAACATTCATAATATAACACTGGTTTTTGCTAGCTACATGTCGACGTAATTTGATATTCCTGCTACAACTAGTTACATCTGACCTATATTAATAAGTGGAAACATTTTATAGTATTAGAATAAATTAGTATCTCTATCTCTAGTAATAAAGCCCAGACGACACATTTGATACATCATACACCATATAAATTATCTATAGAAGCTCGCGTCCATTCGGTTCTGTAGATAGATTAATGAACACAAATGAAAAACGGTCAAATGTGAGTTATATATTGAATATTGAGAAGCTAATCAGCAAAGTTTTATGGAACTACTCTCCAATTTAGAATCTTAATAAGGCTAACCTACTGCATTTGGTATGTTAATCTGAATAGATAATTTCCCAACACTTCATATCGTGAATAATAATTAACTCAGAAAGCTGTTATTTGTATAGGCTAGAAATCAATTTGTTGTCAAACCATGAATAGCTTTGTCATGTTACCACTTAAAGTCATCGACGAAAATTTAATACTATAAATCAAATTATGTTTCTATATCAAATTTTATCTTATTAGATATCTCAAAGAAGAATACAAAAATTTGAAAACTGGAACCGGCTTGAAGTCAGAATAACAAGACAAAATAACAAGACAAACTTGCATCATCATATTGTTCTAGAGGAACCTGTTATCAAACAACTTCCTTTCTGCTTTTCAGTTAATCAGAACTGGTTACTTCCGATATTTTCTTCAAAAAATTTTCATTTAATAACAAACTGCGAATGTCAAGGAAACGACGAACGTCATATGAGGCTATCGGCTTATCTGTAGTTCCGGCCACACACCTCAGCTTGTGAATGGTCAACAAAAATTGAAATTGAACGTAGTATTACCATAACCTTATTGACAAACATTGTGCTTTTTTTGGAAGTGTGTCAATCAATGAGGATTGCTGTCAAGATAGACCTTGAAGCATCCAAATAAGTCGAGCAAATTCTGATCCACTCTTAAATGTGAATATCATAAAATTACAAAAGGAGAAAATCCGCAATACATTTTCGATAAAACATAATTGATTGACTTACGAAAAATATGTTACGTAACATAAATTTTTCTCAAATTTCAAATGAACTTGAGAATGCTTGGCCAACAAATGAATTTTGTTCAGGTTTTGGAACCTTAAAAAAATCAAAAGAATCATTTATTTCGCTCACGATTTTCTTAAGACAAGTTTCCGCATTGTGACAGCAGAAAACAAGACGTTGTATTTTTTATTCAATTGGAAGTACAAAATATTATATTTCGTTCTTCATTGATATAACTTTAAATTATAAAAATATTTGTAGTGGATTGCCTATTTTGACCGCGATCTTTTGGTTTCCACTTGTATCTACTATCTCGTGCTTAAAATAAAATAAAAATATTAGGTTTGTTTAGTAAAAGAATTTCTCGGAAAAATCATGAAATATATGAAAATCATGTAAAAGGAACGACATTGAAGGAAAGTTGTCGCTGTGAAAGCGGAAACATAAATCCCTTAAGGAGCATTCACATATCCCTGTGGTTAATTTCAAAAGCGCGTTTTATAGTACTTTCATGCTGCTTAAGGCGATCATAAAAGAGTTATGACTCAACGAATCACTTTCTCCGTATCCTGTTCTTAAAATCACCAAAATAAGGAACGATTGAGGGTAGAAATGTGTAACGTATATCCTTTTAGTAGCAATTTAGGTATGTTCGAAATGAGTACAAGAACGTTTCGAAAGTTTTCATACGATTCATTTAGCAGGACACAGGTTTAAACCGAACTGGACAAATAAAAACATTTTTTATAGTCGAAGACATGAAAGTTTTGTTATTTAACGGCTAAATCACTTAAATGATAAAAGTGTTTTATACACAAGGAAATTCTATTTTGGATAATGGTAAATTGAAACAGCTAAGCTAAGCATTTTTCAAAGTTCATGTCATATTGATATATTATTTTAGGTATATGCTTAGCATAAATCTTAAATCAACTTAAAGAAAGTTTACAAGAATTTGAAAAATGGATTCGAAAGCTTTCCTTAGTTCAAATCTTAAGTGTTTCCTCTGCAGAATTTCCTTTTATACATATTTTTTTTTTGTATTTTTCCAATGAAACGCAAACAAGAAAAGTCGAGAATAGCGTAAAGTCAATTTGAAAATAAATTACTTGACAAACAAGAAAAATATGCTATTTTCCAAGAAAATTCTCAAAAAATTATTGAAAAAACCATGAGCAAAAGAAGCATTGGAGAAAACTTCAAGGGTATAAATTTGACAGTAAATTAAAAAGTTCACATTTTTTTTTCAACATCACTCAGTGAAACGTGTTCTCTGTAAAGTTTTCTTTATAAAAGCTCAAGGTTTGACTTAACTAAATGCCGGCTTTGATCTTGATTTATATTTAGACCTTTATTTTTTCTAAACATTTTTATATTAATCTCCACGAGATGTTTTGATATGCTCCTTCGGCGTATGCATGTCTCGAAAATTTTCACGTGTTCTTAAATTTGTTTTATAATAGAAATACTTAAAAAATTACACATATTGTTCACGTTTAAAGGATATTCCTAACAAATAGAAGGTGTCCTCATCCGTCTTGAAATTAAATTTTTGCTTTTGAATATTTTCCGATCCCGGAACAAATCACTACATGAGATAATATATGTAAATATTACACATAAAACACAGCGCTTCTGTTTTTGACTTTATTGCGGAACAATAAATCTGTAATATTCCCGAATTTATATAACATAAAAATTTCCTGTATCAACATTTTGATTTAGGGACAATTGAGAATTTTTCATTTTATTTTATGTGGAATTTCGAATTGCGGTAATAAACTTACGAAAGCGAAAAAGTTCAATCTTTTATGTTGATATTATTTTGTTTTACTGACATATTATTTAAGCATAGTAAAAACCTGCTATACAGGTAGAGTAAAGAATAATATATAGTTAATATATAGAAACATATTTGGAATTACGGTTTCCTTACTGATCATACTATACTGTTCTTAATTTGAAAAATATTTTCAACTTCAACAATTTAAAATAAATTTTTTTAGTTATATTAACAAAAATACTTTCTGAGTCACAATTCAGATAAAAGCTACATGTTTGCGTTGACGCCACAATTTTGTTTTCAGAAATTCCTTTTTAAAATCTTTTATATCTTTAATAATTTTTCTTATTTGTTGAAGAATTAATTAAATATTTTTGGCGCTTATTTTGTTTTTATCATGGCACGTGCTAACTTTCCTAAATAATATAAAAAGCTTTGCGTTAAAAATTTTCGTAGATTTTGTTATTTTCAAAATTTATAATGTCATAGTCTGATTTCTGATTTATGGTGTTTATAAATTGGGTGACGATTTTTTATATTAAATGCTATGGAACGTTTTCTGAAATATTTCTGAGGAATGACTGAAAACCATGTCCAAACAAAACTTTTAAATATTTTTAATAACTTTGATAAAACCGTTGTTAACAAGTGTTAATAAAAATTCATTGATCAAAGTAGCAAGGATTACAATCAATTTTGTCACGTTACTTTTCAGATTTAGAAAAGGAATCGACGATCAATAGTACGCACTTAATACAGACTCTTGAAGAAATTTATATTTTATTAATAAGTAAAGTATTGAATGTATATTTGAAAATCTTTCAAAATATGGATGTGAGTTTATAAAATTGCATTTAAAAACAGTATTATAAACCTTATTTTTTTCCTGAAGCAATCAATATTTCTTACAAGAACCTGCGGTTATTTCGTAGACGCCAATGTGAGTTGCAAAGATGGAATTATTAAAAATTTTGAGTATTGCTCAAACCAATGGACTAACTCGGAAAGTGCACATGAAACGACTTTTGGCAGCTTTTCTGAGTCAATAATTTCATTATTTGTTGGGGTTCCAATACTTGAAAATAATTTAGTTGGAACAAAAATGGACACGTTTGATTGTCGAGATTTTTTTTTCAATATAACAAATGACTACTTGAATATTGTTGCACAGTATATAGAATGTGAAAGGGGGAGTCCTTTCAATTTCCTTGAATTTTGCTTGGCTCTTTGGCTTCTGATTTGTCTATTCAAGAAGGGAAAATATTTAATATTAGGTTCAAAACAAGAACCTAAGACCACCGAAGATGATTCAAGTAAATTTATTCAAGAGCAGAAATTTAAAAGTTTATTTATTAAAAAGAACCTTGACAATCACAAGTACGAATGTCGTCATTTGCGGGTGTATCTTATCAAACATTATGACCCGTTGACATTTAAGCCAGATTTATTTGTAGAGTATTTTAATCAAAAAGAAGTCAAGAAGGAGCTCTTGCAAATTATTCAGAGACATGGCAATATTTCTGCCATCCGCAAGAAGGCATGGATTCAAACTCTCTTGCAAAAATACAAGTGTCGCCTTGTTATTCAATTTGTGGGCAAATCAACCAGCAAAATGGATTCTCTGTCACATAAAGATACCAAAGATATACGAGTATACCCTTCAGCTATACCGAGATTGGGAAAGAAGCCACAATCATTTAATAAGGTTGGATTTCAAAACCGAAGTAAATTTGACTTGAAAGCGACAAAGAAACTCTTAAGGAAAATGGACTATTAAATGTGAAATGCACCCCCTATATCATTGTTTGATTTTTGTTAAAGTTAATTGAGGAAATAAAATATGACCTATAACTTCAAAAATAACATATTGCTTCATTAAACAGTGTCACGTCAATTTTTGTAGTTGATGATACATATCGGTAAAAAATACATCCCGATTTATCAGAAATATGACCAACAAATATCCCTCTGTGGTTCAAGTAATACAATGTGTAAAATAGAAACGATCAGGCAATTTACATGCCTAACAAAATCTCAAAGGAATATATGAAGAGAATCTTAAAACAAAAATAGGTCATACAAATGAAGTAAAACTTTATGCTTTTAGCCTAAACTTTATGATATGTCCATTGAATGAAGAACATAAATTCAACATGGATTCTCTGTCACATAGATATACCAAAGATATACGAGTATAAAGCTATAAAGTCATGATGGACAAGTATGAGCACATACCAGTGCTATTTATGGAGCATACATATGCCAAAATATATTAGATGAGGAAACGATAACTGGAAAAGTGTGCGGGTAAGAAATGATAAAAATGAAATTGGTTTACGAGATATGTTCATAGTTTGACCATCGTAATATATATGTATAGTAGGTAACATAACTAAGTTGTAAGTTTCATATAAGTTTTCATAAGTTTCATAATAATCTAAGGCCTGAATTTGAAATGATGCAATATCCAATACATATTGCAATATGAATAGCAGCATCTGGATCAGATTTTGATTAACTTGGACATCATACGATTTCGCCATGTGTCGTTGAGTGGATATTTAAATAAAACATGTCGGCGTTAGAATTGAATTTCAAATTAGTTTTTATTTACAAGTTGTTATGGTTGCATATTGAGCTTTACTTAAATCAAAACTTGTTCTAAGATATTTAGTAATATTTCCTTTAATTTCTTGTCGATCTAGATTTTCTTAAAGGTGTTGATATAAGTTGCAAGTCTTGTATTAATTGCTTTTGATATTTCATCATGAATATTCACGATTGTAATAGATGAAATTATTTGACGCACGTGGATATGTTGATTTATTTAAAAGACCCAGTCACAAATGGCAATTGTCAGATCATATAAAAGTTATAAAAAGCTATTTGTAGACAGCTAGGTTAACATTGTAATAAAATATTGGTAATTTTTTTTTACGGAATCTTAATGCACAGTGTAATTATTCCGTTAAAAGGTAATTTCATGATGAGAAATTAATTAAAACATACTCACTGGTCGGTAGTAAAAAATAATTTATTCTAGACAATGTTATACAATAGCTCGTCTGCATGTTATAAAACAACGTTGTAACCCATTGATACGAGCTAATGGAGGGATTAGTGTTAAATGTGTTAAATTTGAATTAAAGTCATAAAACTATAGCTCAAAAAAGAAGCACTTAGTCAGGGAATACTGATGGATATCTTGTAACTACAAACCTATTGGGATTTGACATAAAACCACGACTTGATGTAGCTTCTACTTCTACGTACAAAGTGCGTGATTTATTCAGGTTTTTATGAAGTTCTTATTTTACATGCAACTCTATGTTTATTAAAAAAGTTTTCCAAAGATAATTTTTCATCAAACTAACAATTTCCTATGTTGTTTTCTGTGTCATGTAAAGGGTGACTTTATTGGTTGTTGGAAAAACCATAAAACAATTTTTTTTCCTCATGAACGAATGAACGTTTGTTTAATACTAACACAGCAAGACAAATTAAAGTCTTTTGATAAGAAAAGTTTAATGACACAAATCAAGATCACTATCTTTTCTATTTCTAGGCAAAGTGTACAGGAGCATAGTGATCCTAAGTAAACTTGTTACGAAAAGAGTTTTATGTGGTTCAAATGCATCAACTTTTTGATGATAATCATAAATTTATAATATCTTCGTCCTTTTATCCTTTCACAGATTTGACCAAAATAAACTGAAACGATAATTAAATTTTCAGTTTTTGTATAAATTTGTTGTGATTTCTGAGGGAAATGAAGTAAATCTTCTTATGATCTAACACGTGTGAACATCGTAATCACAAAATTATCCCACACGTGGACATGATTGTTTCGAGGTCAAAGAAAAATTTCATTTTACTTCAACACTTACAATGTTTTATAGTTCCGGCTAAAATTAGATGATATATTTTCTACGAAAAGTTTCATCAGAAAATTGTTTATTAACTTAGAAATTTTCAAAAAAAAAAAAAAAATTTATTTCATTTCGTAAAACTTAGACTTGTGACAAAACTTAATATATAAAAGCAAAGATGAACGTTTGAATTATCAAGTGTCCCTTGAAATTAATTTATTGCGGATACATATTTGCTTAAAATAATTTGGCGTGTGGATAGAAACCACGTGATATGACGCAACTAAAAAGTTAAGTCTGTCTGCCTGCCTGTGATATATAGCTTTATTGACCTCAAAACGGTTTCTAAATTTTAATGCTGATAGCCATATCCCCCGTAATTGCTATTGAAGTTTCGATGCAACTGATGATTGAATGAAGGCTTGTGCACAGGTATGAAAAATAGTTTGGGAATTCGTACAACAAAAGGTCTAGGGATTGGAATAGGAATCTTCTTTAGGATGGGTATTCCAAAAGGTAGTGGTTTAACCACTGGAACTAAGATATTTTTTACAACTGGATACGGCTGAGGAACTGGTACCGGTACTGGGACATGAACTGGAATCGGATTATTTCTCTCGATGTGTATTGGCACATGTTGTATGACGGGCACTTCCCTTGTGATAGTTATAGCTTTTATGAAACTTTCCTGCTGATGTCCATGATAATGGTTTTGATAACTAACAGGATGATTGTATCCATAATGACCTTGGTTGAATTCTGCAAGGATTAAGCCAACTTTTGCTGCTGTCAGGTACACGTAGCACATCCAAATATTTGTTGGGTTCTATAATTTTTCACGCAACACATAAATTAAACCATTCACAATATAAAAATTTTCCAGTTTTACCAAAATCATGCCAAATTTTTCCTAAATAAATCACCAACAAAATAAATTTCTTCGTGAAGACTTTCTTTCTTCGTGAAGACTTCTTGAACAAGCGAATGTCACTGGAGTCTTTTTGAACTTTCATCACCTTTTATTGTCTTAATTACGTAATATTAATTTTACGCATCAAGCACATTAAATGCATTTCAGAGTGCATCACAATAATGAACAATAGCTCATTATGAAGACCATAAGGTAAGGAAATGATTATTCACTAATTTGAGTAAATTGATAAAATCTCTTACGGAAGAATAAAATTCGCGTGCAAATAGTGCATTTTTTAATGCAATAAATCAATGCAGAATTCACAGAATTGGGACACTTTTTCCCATTCACTCATGAAATTTCAAAGCGTCCAATCAATGGGTTTCTTAGACACTGATGTTGTTGAAAAACTCTTTATAAAATCTTTTATAAATTAGATCAAGGATGAATAAATTTACAATTGCGTAACAAACTTCCCGAAAATATATACAGCGAAGACTTAATTGACTGATCTTCGAAGAAATTCGGAGAAATCATTCATTGAAGATTCAAAAGCGTTTGCGACAATCAATGGACGCCTTATTCTGCGAAGCTTTCTAATTCAGAACCAGTTAGGGTGCACATTTAGAAACATTGACGTAATGATCAATTCTAAATTTATATTCATTCAAAAATAAATTATTTGAGTTCGAATGTAATCAAATGGAATCCAACACGTAGAGCCTTTACATTAAATATATATTTTAGATAAACAGCCAAAATGCTAATTAACCATCAGTATCTACAGTCTTAGAAATAATAAAAGACAACTTAACAACAAACCTGCAAAAACAATTCTGTCCCTTGAAATTTCTTATTCTTCAAACGATTTTCCAATACAGCCTCATTCACTTAGCTTGATTAATTAATAACTAGATTTATACATAAACTTACCAAATGCGTTGGGGCTAAGAACTGAAGATAAAAACCTTGACAAAGGTAGAAGTAAAGGGAATACATCAGATTTGAGGGATGTTGTTCATTCCTGAGATCCCTAAACATTTTGACTGACACTTTGCGTTCCGGCTACATTAAACTAATGCGCCAATGTTTTAGAGATAATTTATATTGTATATAAGAACAGTACAAACATTTAATTCAATTAACCAAAAATGAAAAGTAAACTGACGGTTTCACGTTAGCAGCCCTTACAAAAATTTTCAAGAGAAAATGATTACGTCAGTCTTACGAAGAATAGACATACTACAGATATACATACATACAAATATATCCAAATTGTATATAATATAACGAAGGAAGAAAACTTAGTTTTTATGGCTTGCTTATCCTAGGCTGATTGTGATGAGACAGAATGTTTATATCTGAGGAAAAGTGAACTGAGGAAGTTTTTGTCTATAATTTCCTTAATTACATTTCATCATTGAAGTGGGTAAACAACCAAAAGAGATGAGAGTTGAAAAACTACCCCCGCCTAACTAATATTCCTTTCAGCAAGTCACTCAAAATCCTGAACTCGCGCTGACAAGTGTCGCCAACTCGTCGCATAAGCATGAAAGCTGAAATAGGTTAACGAAGTTCAAATGAATGAAAGGGGTTTTTTTTTGGCAACGGAAGGAAACTGGATTAAGTAAACATTTCAAAAACTTCAATTAAAGGCTTGCACGAACAAACAACTTGTCGCCTTTAATTCACTACATTCAGTCTCCCCTGTCATTGGCTTCCCTTTTAGGTTTTCTACACAATTTTTCCATCTATGAATTTCCCAACTAATATTAAAGGAAGGACATCATTGGCACCATGTTGTTGGTCACATTGCCACGGAAGTTATTTGCATTGCTACGATGTCAATAAAGTATATTATATAGACCTTTCAATATTTTGTGATGGGTTCTCTACTGAATCGACTTGTTGGATGTACATAAGTATAGGCTACTAGGAGAATAATCAAACAAAATACAGGACAAGTTTGCCAATCATTGCAACTCTATGTTTCGTTCATAATAGACTTCTTTTTCATTGAAACTTTTCTGAACAATTCTTTGGAATCTTAAAGTATTGAAAAAGTTTTCCACTTTTCCACTAGCAAAGTAACACGACACAAAGTCAGAAAAGTTGTGGTGGCAAAATTTCTAGTAGTCACTGACGCACAAACTACTTCGTCTTGTTCAAGTCTTTGGAGCTTTCTGAAACACTTATTCATGGCAACTTGGAAAAACTTTAAAAACTTTAGTGAACTAGTTCGCCTAGGACGTAATCACAAAATGAGACAAAATCAAAAAAAATTATATGAAATTTCGATGCGATGTAAAGAAATGAAATTAAAGACCTATAAGAATGAATTTACTTCCACTAGAAGGATGAACTAATTTGAGTGATTCTTACAGTTAACTACATATAATAGAATCCTCATCTTTACTAAATTAAATTGAAAAGAGTATGTTGAAAAAGACCAGATGCTTTTTCAAATATTACACGTTCAAATATGTTGGTATGTTTTATGAATTATATGTTCATAAATTTGATTAAAGGTGACTCTTCACTTTCATAAAGGTAAGACCATGAAACAATTTACTGGTATCTGTAACTTTTATCACCCTATACTATACGAGGTGAATCCAACACGTGTGTGCTATAGGGTGTTTGCACACGTCACATAAATGAAAATAAATGAAATTCTGAAGCCAAGAATGTAAGCCTCAAAATGTTGTGCTACAATACATTTCATATAAGTGAACATACTTCTATTGACTGCCTACAAACAGAACAATGATTAAGGGTGACAGACTTATCATTAATCAGCCTCACACCTTTGAATATCCAAAATATTCCATGTACGTTTCTAATTTTATTAATCGATATATTCTTCATGTGTCATGGATTTACCTTTACTTGGATGTGTATCATAATGTAATGTAAGTGAGTAAGAAAGTTTGGAATAAGGATAGTATACCCTTTTTAATGATTATTAAAAATTCACGCTGTAAATTGTCACCTTTCAAATCCAATTTGTCTTTTAGACATTGTTAAAACGTAACATCATATCCTACTTCAATTCAAGGATGTTTGAGTGAAAGATAAATATAAAAGAATAAAAACCGGAACGAAACTTTTCAAGACAAAACATCAAAATAAACAATTCCTTGATTTCATGACAATAATTCACCAACCTTATTTTGTAGCTGTCCTCAGGACACATTGCTTTTGCCAGAAATCACCTGTTCATCGAGGCATGATTAATGCAATATACGATAGAGCCCTTAACGAACCCTCATTCAACTCCTATCTTTCTTCATCCGGGATGCAGTAAGGCTTTCATCCATACGAAAACCACCCTCAAATCTTTGAGTGTTTTGTCCTGCAAAACTCCAACATTATGTGATTTCCAAGATGGCTGTGTGAATTGCGCATTTCATAAGAAAACTAATTTCGAGGGTAGCTTCTTAAGGGTGTATATCTTCTGCATTTGACGAGTCATAAACATGAACGACAACTAACAAGAAAGCTGGATTGGTGTTCATTATATGGTGTGTTTGAAATTTGTATTTCACTGCTTAAATCAATTTCGAGGGATTGTATAACCAGATGCCAAACTACATCTCTATATAATACCTACTTGTATGATGCCGTAAGCTTGTATCCATAAAAAGTTAGTTAGAATTTATACTTAGACATAAGGAAACGACAAATTAGTTTCAGCCTAACGTAATTATTCTACTAACCAAGCAAAATGTCGCATTTTGTACTGACACATAAAATATAGGTATCTAATTTATAATGGTTGAAGGGTTCTCATTTTTGTGATTGTGATGCTTCACCTTTGATCTGTGTGGAAATTCTTCACTTGATTATATTTTCGATTTCCGGATACAAGAATTTTGAAAATTCCTTGAGGTCAAGGAGATGCGAATCCACAATTTCGTTCTTGATCTTGGGGAGGTTTTTGAAATTGATTTCGAACCAGTTTTGTGATGTTGCTCCGTCTCTCTGTTAGTTATAACTGATTCCATGTTTGCATCCACTTGACTTTGCACTGCATGATACATCAATTTAAAATTTGCTCCAATGAAATTGTTTTAGATATCCCAATCAAATGCATTCTTTCATTGTATACTGCAACAGATGCATTGCGTTTTACACAAAATGCATAAAATCATTTCTTGTTGTTTGAATTTTATTTCCTCTCTTTCATTTTAGACTTCCCGACTTTATTCAGAAACTGGAACACCGACATACCCGGGACGCGGCTATCAACATAAAAGGCGAAATAATCTTTCCAAGAATTATCAGCAAAGGCCAAAATGTGATGTTCGAGAAAAAGACAACACTAGTAGACTTGGATTTATTTGCTCTGGTAATTCAGTCTGTCCATCGTTCTTGGTGTATTCATAGGTATTGTTTTAGAGCTTCTTAGTTACACAAAATACACAAGTGAGTCACGGGTAAGTAATACTAAACCACTTAATAAACAAATTGTAAGCTGGTAATGCATGTAAGAGTTTAAATTGATTGGCTTGCACTTTTCAATTGTTGAACGAGAAACAAATGCACTCGATTTCAATAGAAATTTGTATTTGATGCAAACAATAAAAATTTCACTCGTTACGATAACTCGATAACTGTAATTTTATTTTGTTAAATATGAAAAACGAAATGAATTTTTTAGAAATAAAAAGAGGTTTTGTTAATAATTAAAATTATTTTCCAAAAATTGTGAAACTATTTCGAAACGTTATCACATTCAACCGTTTCATAACCTCAAAAAATTATGTTCAATTACAATTTCCTGCATGAAGTCAGCAGTTTATTTAATGTACATACATACATATGTTTATGTGTGTATAATTTTAATTAAAATAATACATATTCTAATTATTAAAATCAGAACTAAGACAATTTTAAGAAATTAGAACAAATTCATTGAAACGCGAAACTCTTATCACCAAACTCCATTACTCGTTACTTGATTCGAGGTCATAACTAAGTGATATCATTTGTTCTACAGTAGCTATAGACAAAAGCTCATAGTTGAAGTTGAGTCTTAAGTGATTTTAAGAATTAATTTTTTCATTTTCTTACAGAATTCGAAATGTTGCTGCCAACTTTCTTTTTGGTAGTGCTCCTTGCTTTAGCAAAGGTAAGTGACAAATAGAGTTTTTTGGAGCTATTGTTCTGAATGTGGTTTTGTCCAGGCGAACGAGCTAGAGACTCCTGTGGAATATGATGAAATGGATGAAAGTTTGTTGACACTTTTCGAAGAGAACAAGAATGTAAGTAATTTTGTCGATATTGTGTACATAGAATTACTAAAAAAAGGTTTCATAGGTTGAAGATATATTACGTGAAAATAAATGGTTAGATTTGGATGAAAAAGGTATGAAATATTTTTGTGTATGATGATGTAACTTGATTTAACAACGTGGTATTGACAGTATCATGCGCTAAACATCGATGTGGAGCAGGACGAATTTGTCAAGTAAACAATGACAAAGCTGAATGTGTTTGTATTCCGGAATGTGCCCAAGAAACAGATCCACGTAGACACGTTTGCACAAATATGAATGAAACGTGGCCATCGGATTGTGAGGTTTATCGTCAAAAGTGTTTATGTGATACAAATGATCCTGCATGCAAAGGATCAGCATACAAACACATGCATATAGAATATTATGGAGTGTGTATGGAACTTCCGGTATGTTTGTTAATAATCGGTTTAAGTTAGTGTGCCATTATTTCATTCTCAAATTCAGGAATGTACTGAAGAGGAAATGAATGATTTCCCACGTCGTATGAGGGACTGGCTCTTTAACATCATGCACGACCTTGCTGACAGGGAAGAACTTTCAACGTACTATACCAAAATGGAAGAGGAAGGTATCAACAACTTAACCCTAGGATGGGCTAAAGCAGCTGTTTGGAAATGGTGTGACTTGGATGGTAGTCCACGTGACAATTCAATTTCAAGACACGAACTATTCCCGATCAGGGCACCATTGATTTCTCTCGAGCACTGCATTGGACCATATCTAGATTCTTGTGATGCTAATGGCGATCACAGAATCACATTGGAGGAATGGGGACGTTGTTTGGAAGTTGATGAGGTAAATGATTTTAATAACTAACCAACAGTTTTATGATTTTGTCATTTATTTTTTTTTAGGATGAAATGAACGAGAAATGTGAGGAAATACTTGAAATCCAATAGAAAAGATTCCATCGCTATAGGAATCTAAGCTAGTTTTAAGAATCTTTGTGTTCATAATAACTTTCCTTGTGCACAATTAATAAAGAGTCTTTCTTTGATATCTCTTAAACGTTCTAAGAAGATGATGTAGTCACGAACGATAATTAAAATTATCATGAATCCAATATACGAGGATATAAACAAGTACCTAGAACATTTAAAATTTTTCCATGTAATTGCGTCATGTGTACCTCCTTCGCGTTTTCAAAACATAGAACTGAACATGAAATCCATATGGGTTGTTGACAATCATCTTACATTGACTACACAAAAACACCAGGCAGAACCATTAAAAGGCTATGAACAAAAGGTAAATGTTTGATACCTGAACAAAAGCGTATAATACATTCCGCGTTTACATAAAGTCCAGCTGTGGTTGAATTTCAATGTAACGCATCATCTACATAAGACTAAAGTGTCAAGGAACATATAATAAAAGAGGCATAGTCAAGCATAATTATGTAAATTAGACACTTTCAAAGGTGTAAACATGCAAATGTTATATCTCAGCAAAACGTTGTGCATGTTTTTCAACTTTCTTTAACAATAGTTGAATTCGTGGTCATGCTTACTGTGATGCGTTTAACTCTATGTACTTGTCCTCAATTACACATTCAGTACGCGTTTATGCCCACGCATGGTAATGAGAAACTGGAAATTGTTTGACAAAACCAAGACGAAGTTTGTATCATTTTAAGTACCTACTGAGGAAACAAATGCAATAATTGTCTGGTACCTATACATATCGTTTATGTGATATGATATTATTTATCTCGAAGAGAACAAAAATTTTGCAAATATATATGTAAGCAAATATTTAGCAAGACGAATTGAATGATGCTATAGAAGAGATCCACTATTATGCAAAACAGGGTATAATTTTGTACGCACGTTTGACTCAATCCATTCTTCAAGGATTTTCAGTGTTCTTATAGACCGTCATCATTGCTAAACAAAAGTGCTGATTTGAAGGGCCATTTGACTGACTACCACTGATGTTTTGTTGAGTACAAAACAAAAATTCAAAGCATATATAGGGCTGTAGCACGTCTTGAATAAATAAATTTTCTCTAAAGGAAACTTTGCTTTCTTATTTTCACATTTTTTGCGTCTTTACTTTCATTTTATTTTATGCAAAACTTATGTATGCTTTCAAAGTCATGGTAAACTAAAAATATGGTAATCGTTTGAAATGAAAACGAAGGCCATTCTCATGAGGAACAATAACTTTTAGTTCATTTTGAAAAATCTTGTGAATGATGCTTGAACTTCAACGTCAATTAACTATAACAATTTTTCATTTTCTTGTATTCATCATCATTCGCACGTGATATCAATAAAATCTTGTCAAAACGAAATTGATTCTTTGTTTTTTCATTAACTGCTAACCTCAATAAATTCTTATTGACTCCATGAACGTGATACCAAAGACATAAATTCCATCTTCCAAAATCATTTAAACAAATTAAGGATGACACATAATCCTAAAACCCGTTTCACCATATTGTAAAATTGATGGACAAATTTGAAATATTTTAAGCACATTTTTGGAAACCTGTATCAATAGTAGTTTATTGATAAAAATCTTCTGACTAATTCAAGAAGATTTCGTGACGTCAAATCAATGAGTTATTATGACAGCCTAACAACATCCTTAATACTTGAATTAAAATTCTAACTAGTTATATGAAAACCAGTTTTATAAATTGAATGAATCCGAGTAATCAGCTTAGAAGTTGATTACAATTTATGTGATCTTCATCAGTAGCAGGTTCTACACACAAGACAGGTCTACTGTTTGTGATTTGAAAAATGTGAATTCATAGGAAAACTTACATCAAAGAACTTCTTCCACATAACTCACAGAAACACCTTGTCAATGCACTTTGATTTTTGCTTTGGTCGAATGCCAAAACGTTAATATCACAAGAATTAGCTTGTTGTCGCAGTAATGGAATTCCTATCAAGATGTTTACAATTTTAAGCGCCATCCGGCCTCGAAATTTAAAGCAAATTGAATTCAGAAAAAAACCATTAAATATAAATTTAATAAATTCGTGCAGAACACAACTTTAAAGCTAAAAAAAATATTTTTTTCCTTCTTAAAAATATTTAAGACACAAGTTGATGTGTTGGTCGCATAACATCGAAGTTTTACGTGCGTGCCAAAATAATGTTATCCATTTATTTGGGAAAAAATTTTAAGATATTTGCTTGTTTTGTATATATCTGATTTTATTTCTGTGGATATTACGGCGTAATATCACACATGAAATGCCACACGTACAAAATGAGTTTGTTAAAAAATAAAATAAAACGAAGAAAATCCAAAACTTTTATGGGGTGTATTTTTGTCTCATGATCCATCCGGTCAACGCTTCTGTATTATAACAATAATCTGGCAGCACTTATACCAAAACATGACGGAAGTATTATAAAAACAATGTTTTTGTGTATAAACCTCTTCTGGAAATTCACGGCTATCCATGAAATATTTTCGTTTTAATTTCAAGTGTTCCGTGTTTTGTAAGACTTTGCAATCATCACGTAAAGTAATGGTCACACCTACGCATGTTACGTTTTATAAAAGCCAATGGGGTTATACTAACCAGTGCTTTAGCACGCGAACACGAACGTGCAGAGAATAGGTAGGTAAAAGCACGCAATTATTTTTGTTTATGTCGACAATAAACGGGATGATTTGGTCATGAAACATATAATTGTTTGGAAAAAGAAAAGAATAAAATCACAGTGAAAGACTTTCACTTCATGGTCACTTGGAAGGAGTCCAGCCTTTCGCATAAAATTTCGCGAAATGTTTCCATTATCCTTAAAAATGCTCATCAATTCAGAGTATTGATTTAAAGCATGCATGTTATCTAGAAGAATTTTATATTTATAGAACTTCACGTAATTTCAAAATTTTGAAAAATTTGTTTACTTTCACTGTCGCACACGAATCAATATTAAGAAAAAATTCGTAGTTCTGGTCAAGGACGTGAGTGATACATGTTTAAAATTCATTGAGCAGAACGAAATTGAAATTGAAATCGAAAACATCTCAGAAATAAACGAAAACGAGAATAAACAAATCAATTTTAAAATCATTTAATTTACTTGTTTTTTTTTTTTTTAAATAATAAAAAATTCTATTTAAAGCTGAGGATGTTGACATTAAGCTTTTTCGAACAATCATCGTATAATGGATCACGTCATACATGAATTTATGCATTTTCCGAATTGCGTTGTTCATTTGAAGGTTATCGACTTAAGATGCCTTAGAGACAAACTATTATTTGTACATAGTTTAGGTCCTTCTAATTGGAGTCTCCAAAAATTGACGAACTGTAACTACGATCTACAAATTTACGTGCTAGTCGTATCAAGGAAATCCACTGAAGCGAAGGGTTGATCCTTCAAAAGCAGTCGTTTGTAAATGAAGGTGATTATCCTTATTGTACTGAAATGATTAATTATCACAAATCAAAGCTAGTTTGAAGGTATTGTTGACATTCTCTAAAGAGTGTCCGTAGCACATTAATTCCCGCAAACTAATCAAAAAACTGAAGGGATAAAAAATGAAATTTCAAAAATTCACCCCCTTTCTCGTTGACAAAATGGTAATGGGTCTTTAGCGTTAAATAAAAGAAGTATATAAACTGAATTGATTAAAGGCATTCAGGGAAAAATTTTTCAAGTACGTAGCGAATGTCAGAAACGTGTGTTCTACAAAACACTAATTTTGTCTTTTAAATGATTTTGTAAAGTACATCTTTATGAAACACGGTTATCTGTTATGTGAATGCCTGAATGCATTAGTACCTGCGCATATAAATTCAGGAAGAAAAAAAGAAGACAAGCAATGCTTTCATTTATCACAAAACATCATTTTTCATTTCAAGAGAAAATGTGTTTAGTTATTGTGTAATATTACTCACCCCTTCTATATTATGCAAGCATTTTAGTCCTGTATATACGAATGCAGAATGTATTTTCCCAGATTTTAAGTGGCAATAAGAAACCATGTCGACAGATTCGTCACAGCTTGTTTAAATTTAACAATAAGGGTGTGTATGCCTTATCACGCTGACTTTGACTAAAATCTCCCCTTCTTGATTTGAATTGTGAATGATATCATGGAATGTAATCACAAACACCATCATGATTTCTGTTTATAAAGTACTTATGAAATACTTTAAGAAAGTGTTGTGCATATGATGAATAAAAATATATACATATGTACCTATTCTAAATGCTGTCACATCACAAGCTGATAAAAAAGATACATGTACTCTTGTGTTTAACAGGCTTCTCATCCAGGTACCTATCAGAATATAATATATCATCATAAGTGTCCACTCGGGGTTTTCAAGTTTCTGTAGAATAAAACCACCATCTCCTAAATAACAAAACCATGACATGGCAAATTCAAAACTTTGACTTTGCGTTAAACTCAATGACATATTCGTTGAATTTCCTCAAGTATAAGGATTATGTAATTCCACAGTGAACCTGGCAGTTTCATGGCGAATTTAGGTTCATCTAATATAATTGATGGTTGAGTCGACACCAGTAAACCACCTTGGAACCGTATTATCTACAATTATAAATTATGTAGGTATACCTAAAGGAAGTTCCTTTAATTATTCAATTGTTAATTTCGCGTGATAAATCCCTGTGAGAAACCATATGGTGGTGATATCACTTGGAGTTGAGAACGTTCTAGTGCGTCATGATGAAGTTCATGATTAGAATAAAGTGTGTAACCTGAAAAATTAATTGTCTTCATTTGCTAATCATTAACGTCCAACGTGTCTAATTGATGCGATATAATTCATTAAATGAAGTCTTGGTGATGTAATTTTTTCGTTAATGATGACAAATCTATTTTTATTCTTCAGTAAAAGTTCTTGAAGGTAGCAAAAGTTAGTAAAGTAAGTTTTTACGAAATTCCGTCCATGGTCAAACTCATTCACACATATCAAAATGTTAGGGTAAATATTTCAACTAGAAATATTATATTAATAATACGATTAGACTTGAGCCCTTTGTTCTATACTATACAGTCAAGCAAACTCTTTGAATGTGGACAAGCATTTTTGATTGGTTTTTCACACGCGCACAAACCACCCTTCTTATGATCTGAAAATTCTTTATTCTTTTGGAAAGAGGTGATATATATATTTGGTTCATTGAAATTGTACGCGTGCACGTTAACTTCCAAATGAACAACTACCACGTAACCGCAGAGTGTAAAAGCCTAAGGTTAAAATTATTGCTACACAAATAATTCTAAGGGCTGTTGTAGCAAATATTTAATTAAGAAAATTATTTATACGAACATCACGTGCCAGTTTGTTATTTTGGAACATACCCGAGCTTGTAGGAAGCTTTAGCAACAATTTCGTACAAGATAAAGTGGAAGTAACGAACAAAACCCAAAGATTATGGTTGGGGTAATGGGAGCAATAATTTCATATAATCCTTCATTTGGCTTTGGTTTTTACACGTGTGAATCGTCAACTGTGTCATTGCTATGAAATTATAACAAATTCACACCATTCAACATATTGAAAACATGTGGAAAAGGAAAAAAGGACATATGAGCTACAATATTATGTTAGTATAAGGCGTTGTCCAAAGTCATAAACATGCTCCTATCACGAGTCACATAAATACTAAGAAGCTCAGAAATCCTTGAAAGTTCTAGTCAAGTAAACAACACCAGGATATTCCTTCTTAGAAGGACACTTTTAGAGTTCCTTAAAACTTGAACAATATGTGACATTTTCTGTTTGATTTTAGATAGCACATGCTCACCTTCCTCAATTTAGACTTTTTATTGTGTTAAAAATATTCTTGGGATATAAAGCACAATGTGTGTTTTACTAGAAATTAATATAAATAAAACCCAAGGGACAATCTAGATAATCTATAGTTTTGGTCATTAATCAATGTTTGGCAGTTGGAAATCTAGTGGTTTGTGACCACACCTTAACTTTAGACGAAATGATTTATTACCAACAAGGACACAAAACTAAATCTAATTTATTAAGGTTTTCATATATACCGGTAAACCAACTCGATAAACATAAAACTTTTGTACGATCGTGTATGTTTCGTAATTCAAAACTCACATCATTTAAACAGTTTATCTCATCGACACGATACATATGACTTGGTTAACATTAAAAACTTTCATTATTACGATATGATTGTTTGTTCATACGATTATTTATATTTCTATCGATAAACGTAACAACAGACTTTACGCATCGATTTGAATTTATTTGGTTGGTAACTGATAAGCTATCATAAATTATTAATACACCTAGCAAATGCGACTCTTTGTAATGAGCAAAAGCAAACCTAAAAAATAAAAATAAAATTCAAAGGTAATAAACATCATGAGTAGGTATATCAAAAAGTTTTTGATTACGGAAAATGTAAAGGTAGTCAGTTAGATAACAACGTATAAAGAAAACAAACATTTCGATTGATAAGGGACGTATCATATTTTAATTACCATATTGACATTAATTTTATCTTTGAAACTTTTTATTTCTAGTTTTAATGGAAATTGTTATTTACTTCCATGTGGCGTGGTTTGATATCAAAGTTCTAATCACATCTGGCACAATGAAATCAAGTTTAACGAACTGGGAAAAAGGAGAATTGGTGAAAACGTATAAATTTGTTAGAATGATATCATTATGCTTCTTGTTATATTAACCTGCTACGTTTTATTAAATACTGCCTGATACATTTTCATTTCATCAAAGCACTCTGGAAGATTATAATTCGCATATTCGATGAAACAAAAAATATAATTCCAAATTAAAAATTGAATTGTAAATTTATTTAAATTTTGTAAATTTTATTTTATATTTTGTTTATAAATTAAATATCATGTGGCACACGAATATACCTGGTCTGTCTATCAGGTACAATACACGGTTATGGTCAAAAGTATTTTCTGGTTCGGATGATCCTTTAGAAAATTTTCGAAGCAGCATGAATTCGTCAAAGCAAAACTATTCCGTAAAGGAACTAACACAAATGTGGAGTAAAATGAGCAGGGAAAGAACACAGCCTTTCAGGACAATTGCCCATATGAGGAAACATCTTCGTGAGGTTCACAAAGAGAAGTGGACGTCAGGAAACAGAATTTGTAACAAACTCATTTTTGCAATCATTTGAATTTTGTTTGATCGGGACAATATAAAAAATTTGTACAAATGTCAATTAAAATTGTTATAGTTCAAATCTTTCAAAAAATTTGTCTAATTGCTATCAAAAACACTATAAAATAAAACAGAAAAATATTTCAAGCCTTAGGTGACTCCGTTTAAGATCAAAGCAGTAACTTCTGCAAGAAGGGAATGCTCGTGTCAGAACTAATTTCCGCCCAATTAACCTTTTTCCCTAACACAAATCGTGCTGAAACATTCAGAAACATGGTCAGTATTTAAAAGCAATTTCTTGATATTCGCCTTATGGTCTTGACGTTTTCAAAACGATTTTGTGTAATAACCAAATATACCTACGCGTCAATGAAATCAAAATTAGTTCTTTTCACGCTAATATTACGTTAACTCAAATATGTTTTAGTTTGATTGGTTTTTTTTTGAGAAATATTGATCGAAGCCATTCGAATATCCGAACCTCTAATGATACCTTTTTGAAAATTTATTGAGTTTCTATTTTCATAATTTTCGTGTTTGTCAATTCATGTTTTCTACAGTAGTTTCGAACGTATCACTTATCGTAGCTTTTCGTGACTTTACCAAATTTCAGCTTGTCCTTAAGCAATTTCAAATTTGAAACTGATTGACCACTTTCAACGACTAAATCTAAATTAACTTTTCCAAAATACAACAGGATATCATGTAACAATCAACAAGCGACAATTAGAGGTTCCTTAGTATATTGATCTACCAACATCAATTAAAATAAGTGTTGGGAGATGATGTTGAATTCAAAACAATTTGTTGCAGTTTTCAAAATGTTTTAAAATAGAAAATGCCAAAATATATCAAACATTTTTATCTTATCTGGCAAATTATTTTGTTTACCACAAATCCAATGGTTTCATAAGACTTTCATTTTGTACTAGCTAATGCCAATAAACACGAAAACCGAAAATAGTATTATTGAATTGTTTTGATTCAAAACAATTTCGGTGCCAAATTTGTTCTCATCTTTTTTGTAAAATAAATACATTTCGAATTTTGCCAAAATAATTCAATGTCATGTAAGCAATTTTAATTGAAACTATTTTCAGGTTGCAGAAACAGAATAGTACCAAATATGTTACACAAATAAAGAATGAAATTCTTAAAAACAAAATTTTGAAAACACAGAAATTAATACCCATGTATGAAACCATGCAAAGCCAAATAAAAGCGTCTAAAAAATATAAACTTGTTTCGTTGTTTACCCGGTCCCTTGAAAGGTTTCCCTAAAAACAAATTCAGTCTTTTCTTTCACTTCAAATTGTCCATCTGAATCCGGCCATGTTTCACATTCATATCTCTCTTTGATTTAATATCTTTCAAACTTTCTGTTTTTGTCATTTGAGCCACTTGCCGACTACCAGAAAATGCAACAATGTCACAGTTCTGGTATGGTAAATTTGCAAAACAATGTAAAGGACAACTCCAACTCAGGATTCTCGGTTCAGGGCATAGCATTGAATTCCCAGAAACGAACAACTGACAAATTCAACAAGCATGGAAACGAGACTCCCACGGCATACAAATTGCAAAGTTTCCATGCTTCACAGACTTTTGGGAAGTAAGTTTTGCAGAAATGCCTGGTCAACATGCAAACCATAACAAATGACGTGATATCAAGAAACAAATGCAACAAACTTCTCCATTACACTTGGATGTTTGCACCAAAACATTAGTCTGTTGTTTGTTTGACCAGATATTTTTCGGTAGTTTTGAATTTCTCATTTAGTTAAACTTTGAAATGTTTTGTAATAAAACCAAAATTCGGGTTTCTTAATATCACCTTTAAGAAAACGCGTCCGATGACATATAAAATGAATAATGATTTCTGCCCATTATCATTGCATCATTGCCATCTCTTTGTCTAGAAGAAAACGGAAACAAAAGGACTCATTACAGACCAGCAAAATGGAAATTTGAGAAAAAGTACTTTCGCTTTCAACGTCAAGGAGAAAAAGAAAATCTTCATTAAAGGACAAAAAGCATCTTCTGTCAAAAAATTAAAGAAACGACGAAGATGTCATTTTGTATCACTGTATATGTGACTTCAAGGATATATGTATAAGGCTCAAGTATGAATCATCAATGGTATAGTCCAGAAAGATACCCAAGTTTACCTACAAACATTCCCATCCACTTTATCCAAGGATATCATTTAGCTGGAAGAAAAAAATTTGTGTGCTTTTGATAACCGCGGGATATTTCTCAAAGAGGATATGATACACAGAACCGCAGCAGGATATGCAATCATAACCTTTGCGGTCCTGGCTTTTATTATTCCCATTTGAGTCGCAACTGACGCCTGAAGCTGAAATTTTGTCTTTGATATCCTTAAAAACCAAGTGAGCCTGTTTGCGCACAAACTTCACAACTAGACTTTTAATTAACTCTTAAACTCAGAAAAATATTTTACTTGGTTTTAATTAAAGCAAAAATGTCCTTTCCGTTTTATAATTATGCATTTTTTCTATTTTGTTTTTATTTATCTTTCGGCTTTATTTTTTCATTGGTTTGAGTAGTGAAAAACAAACTGGACGATCCCTTCATCCTGGAAGGGTTTTAAACAGACAATGCTCTTCTAAGGACAATTGTGAATATAAAAATTTCAAAACCATTGCCTTCCAAATGTTGAACGCAGTTATACCATTACTTTGTAACGAACAGAACCTTTTTCCAAGTACTATCCATTCGAAGTCGCAAACAACATTTCGAAAGGACTTTTTATTGCTCTCCATGAATCCTTTTTAATCCTCAACTCAACTTAATGCTTCACTAGCCAAACATACTTGGGGGCTTAACAATTTTTTTTTCGTATTATATCTTCCATTGGACAGTTATTAACTTTGAAAATTAAAACTTTTTAATTCACTTCACATACCCCCAGTGTTGTACACGTGAACAAAATGGTCATTCATATATCATACAATTCGCCAAAAGGGATATAAAGCTAACTTCAAGGATTACATGATATCATGGAACATTTCAAGATATCGTAAATTTAGTTTTACGAGTGTACCGCTACATGATTGATGGATTTGATAGAACCTTGTGTCATTTTTCAAGCTAATGAGTTGACCTCAACACAACTCTTTGTAACTGTATTTTCATGTAAATTCTCTCAATTATCATTTCTCATGCTTCCATGTAAAGTTAACCAAATAAGGCTTGGTAATATAAAAACTTTTAGGCCTAAAATCCATTAAATTGGCTTGCTTGATTGAAGCTATTTGACAAGCTGAAATGGAACATGACGAATTACGATTTGTTATGGTTTATACAAAGATTGCTTTTATGGAAATCATGACCTTTTGATTACAAGTGCCTTTGAGTTCATGCAGTTTAACAGATAAGTGTGATTTGCAATTTGCAAAAACTCTAGCACAACTGGAACTGGAATTGATGCAGAAACTATTTTATTTTCAAGACATATCTCTATATGTAATACTAATGTACATGAACATGACTTAAAGCAAACTGAAGTGAATTCACTTTGAATGCAAGGCAAAATTAATGGTGATATGCATTTGATGTTGTAATTCAATCGATTTCGTTTGAGATAATCAGAAAATGGGTTGGGTCTAGACCATCAAAGGTCATCTCTAGAATGACTGGGAGTTCGTGAGTTATACTTTGTGAGATTGTGGAAACTAGTATGGAATCAATTTTAATTGAAGTTTATTTTGTACTTTTGAAATTTGATCTGTAAGATTAAAATTTTAAACAGATCAAAAGCCATAAATCCGTTAAACGAAAGACTCTCTAAAAATTATAAACATTATTCCAAAGGTTTCTGGTTGATTTGATTTTTAGAAAATACCCAAGTATAATGGGGACATTGACATGATTTGTTTTTCTTGTGGCTTATAGTTAATCTGTGCATCCGTAAATATCTTCTCATATCCTCCTACAACATGTCAAAATGATACTCTAAATGCCACGTGACTGACATTATCAATTTCGTTTATGGTGCCAAGAATAGTTAAGATCCCATAAATCCAAGAATCAAAATGTATTGGGACATTTTTGCGCCATTCAAGAAGAGAAGATACCGAAAAATTTTTATATTTATATAAACTTAAAATGCTAAATTAAATATTTGATTTGCAACTGCGAAGTGATATGTGAGTAGAGAGTTCGTTGCTCTGAGACTAAATTAGTTTTGAGTTGAATTAACTTATCACAAAACTGTTTTCAGTTGGGCTAATATTAGGAGTTTTGCAGTTTTTGTGTAATATTATGATTCGCTTTTTCTCACTAACAGCATCATAGTTTGTGATGGATATGTAAAATAAAACGTAGACTATTAAATTTATAAATTAAACACGTTAAAAATCGCGTGTTTGGGGCAATAACCTAACAAACATTTTCACAAGTAAAAAGAGAAATTACAGTGAAATTTTCAAAATAAACAATTTGGAAAAAACATTCATATATCATTGGCTACTGATCATTGATCTCACTGTGTGCTGGATTAAACAGAACGTATTTCAAAATTCCTCCTACGAAAAACAAACAAACTTCAATATTCGAAAGCAAACTGACCAAATCCATTTGTTTTACCTCAAAAAATAAGATATTAAATCAGTTTTTATTTTAATTCATTTTACAGATTTCAGATATTGGTAGTTCAAGGAGACTATACGAAGGACTTTCGTCGATCGTGTCCCAATGAAAATTTTTCTTACGTTTGATTTCATCCGAGCGGAACATCTGTTCCCCTATCTTTCAAATTACTTTAAGTACTTAACAAATTAATACCTTTAATAAAGTCTAGACTGACTATGTAAGTAAACAAATGTGTGTTGAGATATCAATGGATTCGAGTACGATCTCAAAAATTGATAACGCGTCGGGTGTCGGATGTAGATCAATTTGTTCAGGCATTTCTAAATTTATTTTTAAAATTTGCACATTTACCGACAACAAATTGTTGTTATGTATTGTATATGAAAGATAAATAATAAACTTTTCTAAATAACACACCAGGTTCCGTATTTATCATAGAGTTGTTGATCTGTCTGTGACGAACAATTCATGCATTGACTCAAAATCGTGAGATTTAGTTAAAACATGTTGTTTGCACCAGTTCACTTGTTTGTACTTAGTTGAATTTGTAATCAACAAATGCAACTCTGACGCATAAACAAGATAAATTGAAGTGGTACGATATCAAACGGCTAACACTTGAAAGTTGCTACATATAGGATACCGTCTTGGCCAGACCACAGCCTACACATCAAATCCAAAATAAAGAAGTCTAAACATTCAAAATGTACTAATAGTTATTATTTCATTTTGTTTGCTAGCTCTAAAGCAATTACGGCCATTACTCTGGTGATTACAACGATTTCACTTCACGTTCACTTCAAGTTGCCTAGTCGAAACAGATTCTAGCACATGGCCCATGAAATTCATCGTTGATTTTGGTTTGAATTATGGCCTGTGGTAAACATAATAATTTGTTGATATTTGAATTTAATTTAAAATTATTATTTTCATTTTCACGATATACAGCCCCAAGCCCATACAAGCGTGATTTGGGTTTGGGATCTTTTGCTTCTTGGCCTTTCGAACTTTATACCATCGTCTACGTTTCTCTTCGTAGTTTCGCAATTACTATAATTTATTACATTTCAAATTGGAATCACACGCCAAAATGAAAGTCAAAATTTCGTGATTGCGATATGAAAATTATGGCATTAGTACTGAAACAACATCATTAACTGCCTGTTCCAACTGACAAGCCTATCTATTCATTCGTATTTCTACTAAAAGAAAAACAAGTTCTGAAATGAAATCTATTCATTTCTTAGATGGACTTATGAATATGAAGCCTCTAATCTTCATCGAGAAAAAAAGATTGAAAAAGTGTAAATTGTTTATAATTTTGTTATTAAATTCTTAATTTATTATCAAGTGTAGGCGGCGTAGGTGACATGGAAAACGTGTGAACCTAGTTTTCTTCTTCACAAGTTACTGCGTTTGGCTTGAACCATTGTTGTTTTGTTTAGTTGTTAGTTTCTGAATGTCATTGTTACTTATATTAAAGCATGTTGCCACACTTCACAAAATTATGTTCAATCCTCGAACTCAATGTGCTTGACACATGGACAAGTAATTGTTTAGAAAATGACCTTACGTGCATGTTAAACCTCCATGATTTATCCAAATTTATGGGATAAAGTAATTTACCAGATTAACAATTCGAAGTGATGCAACTGTGTAATCAAATGTCGAATTAAATTGTCTTGTGTTTTTCACAATTTACTTTACGAAATTAAGACTAATACTTTAATTAGATTGAAATTTCCTTAAAACTAAGAACCAAAATGAGATTGTTTTTCTTATTTTCATTTTGTTCAGTTTGCTTCTAAGACAAAACATTCGAAGAAAACTATTTTCATGATTTCTCAATGCCATAAATCAGGTGGAGAAAGCACGTGCAAGTTGATCCTGAAATAACTTTCGTTAAGCTATAAAAAAAAAAAAAATCTTTGGTAAAGTCGTCTAGATTTGTCTTAAACACGACAGGTTTCTTGAATACGATATTCAAATACTTCCAGCAACAAATTTACCTTAAAAATTATACCAGTTCGAAGCAAAACGAAGAAAAATTATATTTCAAAATGCAATAAAAGTTTTATAACACACTTGGGATATACATACGATCGATTTATTGGGGCAACAAAATGAACACCATCAAATAACACGATATGAAATTTTATTATTTTGTTTATTCACAAATTCTCCAACAGTGCTCCCCTCAGCTGATGAAATTGGATCTTAAAAAACCTTCAAAAAAAATAATATAAAATAAAAAAATGCTAAAAAATGAAATTCAAATTTTATTTTTCAAGCCCAAGAATGAAGTCAACTTGAAATATTTAAAACCAAAAAACCCGGATTCGGAATCAGATTGTAGAGAATCTCCACATGACATGTCAATTTATTTATGTGGATATATTTTTGGGTTGTTATAAACATTCACTTGTGTGAGTAACTGATAAACACACCCATTTCCAGTGGCTTTTAGTATGAAATTGTAAATAAAAATTTATTTATACCTACCAAAAGACGACTACACCAAACAACCATCGAGGGTAAAAGAGGGCTTAGATTCTGTAACAGGCTAATTTGCAAATCTTATGCACTGCACGTACGTTATTCAGCTAATACGATTGTGTTTGCTGGTTTTGTACGTGTATAGCACTTTGGATATGTTATACAGAATAAGAGAATTCAAATTGAGTCTTGTTTATCTTGTTTGCTTACAACTTTCAATTCTGATGTTGTTTTTTAAATGCAGTCAGTCATTCAGATAGAGTTGAAATCAAGCAAGTGTGATTTGTTTTATAAAAAATATACGCACACATTCATTTCAGTAGTTCGAATTTAAGAAATACAATTTTATCAGTAAAGGTTAAATGCATTGGAAACATCAAAATTTTCAGATTCACAAATCTATTACAACTCATGTCTATAAATATTCCACGAAAAATATGATTATATTCGTGTACAATATCCAACACAAGTGTTAGCACATGTCGATGAAAATTATAATACAAACGTGCTTCAATTAGGTTAGAATTATAATTTGATACCCAAAGCATTTATGGGGGATATAATGCGGTTGAATTGAAATGATTGGGTCAATTTGGTTGATGTGGATAGAAAACGTGATTCCAAAAATTTTTCAAATTTGACTTTAGCCTTAGAACATAACTTCAATAACACATTGGTTAAGAACAAATCAAAAACAAGTCACCCAATCCGGAAATCTCATTTTCCGCAAAGGTATGCAATTTTTTTCCGTAAATTTATCGGAAGTTGTTTAAAAAAGTTTTTTATCCAATGGATTGCGGTTATAACCAGAAAAATTGCATAGCTTTGAATTTCCTTTGTTTTCTTCATCGACTTGGCGATTAAGAATTTCGTATTAAATTACTTAAAAACATTCTAAAAAATAATAAGTTAAGATTATTTCTTACCGGCTATTCTCAAATCTCAAAGATAAAATGCGATATGTGGATGTAATCTAGTATTGAAGATGGTATCACATTCGTGAATAGAAAAAAGGTGAGGTTTCTGTTTTCGCTTCTATAATATGAACACAGCATGTGATGTGACATGTGACTCGTTTTAATTCTTAATCAAACATAAAAAACTGTTAATAAAATCTGAAAATGAATAAGAAAGGAAGTGCAATGGGATACTCAAACTAATTTCAATGGGTATACCTCAACATTGCGTTACTTGAACTTGTAATGGACCATGACTTCTGACTAGCTACTATATTTCATCACACATACTCAACAAATTTACAGCAATTTTTATGATAGGAAATAAGAAAATAAATTTGTCACCCTAAATGAAATTCATTATGTAATGCGGACAACACTATGAGAATGCAAATGAATCTAATCGTCAAGATTCCTTATATAAATTTTAAGAATAAAATAAACCGTTTTGAGTCTTTGTTTAAAAATGTATATTCGAGATATTTGTATTCAACATGCTACAAAATCGGAATCGTTAGAGTTTATTGGTCAAAATTACAATATCAGAATGTATGTATGCTGAACCTCTCAAAGCTTAACAACTTTGATTTCCCTCAGGAATGTAAATTATTTGAGACAGAAGTCAAGAATTAATTGTAAGTGGAATAATTAGTCTTTGACTAAATATATTGGTGCGAATGAAGAACTAAGTAAACATTCAAACATCCTCCGTACTAATTGGAAATTCAATCCACGTTCAAGGAATTTTCGACAGTATAAGACGATGGGTATTGGGTAGCCACCCTTATAAATATTTGGTTTACTGATAAGGTTTCAGTCCGTTTGTGGTAAATCGATTCGTTCATAATTAGGTCAAACATGGCCTTAAAAGCTCGACGCAAACGGAAGCTATGATGATAACGCTATAACCACCCCTACTACATACCAGTCTGGAGTCTCTAAATAATTCAGAATGTTGGGATGCTATAAAAATTCTTCTTTATTTGATTATTATTATCACAACCGAATAATGATTTGTGGTATTTCGGGTATATTCCGGTTTTGATCAGAATTTTCGTTTTATTGAATTTTTTACGGTTATAGACCCTGCAAGTGAATGATAAGAGTTATCTTTTACAGGCTTTATGAGCTTTTTAATTAAATGATTTTATGATATTCTTTATTTAGCACCTCGTTGCTGTACGTTGTGTTTTTTTGATGAAAACGAATCGTCTTTTTATTGCTATATTAAGCAGAAATTGTAACAGAAATGATACATTTCTAGTTAAAGAGGATTCATAGACTTTTAAAGTGTAATACGTATTGAAGAAGTGTTTTACCACAACGAAATTTCAAGGGTGCTTATAGTATCGTATCAAGATTTTGTTTTTAGAATTCTATGAGATAACTGTAGAAATTCTGTTTCATTCGAAATTCAAAACATATTGATATTACTTGAGTAGTACGTCTGACCTACTAGTTATTTATAAACATATAGAAAATACATATAACCTTATCAAACTTGCCACTGATCACGTCACTAACATTCCGTTTATAGAAAGAATATTGTCACAGTGTAGTAAATTAATTAATTGAAGAAATTCTTTCTATACAAGAAAATAAATATCTGATAGATTGACAAATGATGCATGGTAAGAAATAAATAAAATTTCAATTATGATCCAATTTATCAATTTAACTCAGAAAAAATAAAATTGATTCTCTATCTGAACATGGACATTTGTTAATTTTGACCAAATTGCCAGTATTTGTTGTGTCAAGTGTCGAGGGTTTGCTGAAAGAAAACCGGAGATATGCAGTAAATAAACTCATCAAGTTCATTAAAACTCAATTTTCTACATGTCTATAGTCTGTACTACTAAAAAACATATGCTCTCTGAAAAACATGTTATCTTCTACCCACAGGCAATAGATAATGTTGACAATATCTACTCCCCATTCGTTTCTATCATCTTCCGCCACAATCGTTCACTTGTAGCTATAGCTATCAATTAAGCAAATAAAAAACATGTCATGATGTCATAAAAACAATAAAGCCTAAATAAAAGTTTAACAAACAAAATAAAATTAAAATTCTAAAACCTGATGCGCATCACGACTTAAAACTTGGGGACCCGCTGTCGTGCTCCAAGGATGGGGGCGCGCCATCAATGTGCACGTATCGTATACCGCATACAAATGCGGTTAACTATAAAAAGTCGTTGTTGACTTAGCCTCAATAAAAGCTTTTTTTAGTAAAACTCTTGTTTATTCTGTTTTATCAACTATTGACTTGAAACGCTGGCAGCTTTAAGTGTAGCGGGAATGGTGGTGGAGAGTTGAAGTGAAGAGCTAAAAGTCATTTTCGTAATTTAGTTTAGAAGAGCCAACTAACCAACGAACAATCTAGCCAGTTCTAGCAAAGTTTTGTGATAGTCAATATGTTTTTGTTTATGCCATACGAACTCAACGGACAATCTGCTTAGGAAACACACTTGAATCAACGACGACGGACAGAGGGAACTCGTTTCTATTTATAACATGAGATATTGTAAACAAAGTCGACCATAGAACGATAGTTCCAAACAGTATTATGGTTGGCAATCTGTTTTCGTATGGCCTGGCTTTGTGCCGGTTTGCTATATTCAAAGTTTGCACATTCCGCGTCCTTCTCGTTGTCTCTAGAATTAAGTGTCTTGTCACGTAGTGTAGCCAAATGAAATGCAAAATAAGACACATTTAGCCACTGATTTCTATGTGTACACTGTGCTCTCTATTACAACGTGAAATTGATTGCTCCACAGCACAAGATCTCTTTAAAAAAAAAAAAAAAAAATACAACCTAGCTACTTGAACCTCGTCAGAAAAAAATGTTTCGTCCAATTACTTTACATCAGTATCAGATTTTATAGTCACTATAGAGCTTAGAATTTTCGCAACAAAACTTGTTTACTCTAAAACATTTTTTTGTTAGAGTAAATAAAGTGAGTTCCATATAAGCTACATGAAGCTATGTATCTAGCTAAACGTAAGCCACAAACAAACACCTTTTTATAGCTTCGCTTGAAATTTCGTAAATTTCTTGCGAAAACTTCATGCCCAGACTTCTCGTCCACAGAAAATTCGCGGTAGGTTGGAGTTTGTGAGACTCTAGATTACATGACTCTTTCACAGTCGTATACCACACCTTGTGGCACTTTTTTATCGTTGCTAATTATTGTTTGTATAAATACACTAGACGAGCATCGTCAAGCGGCTCAATCTTTTTGAATAAGATAAGACGTGCGCTCCTACACACAATTTCAGTTTGTCAAGGTAATTTTCGTATTTACATTTTAGTGAAGGCAAAATAAAAAAATTTACTTTTTTTTTTGTGTCAACTCCAAATTGAACCATACTCCACTCTCCCCTTGAACAAACTCAATACGATGCATAGAGTGGCGTGATAAAAACATGAGCTACGAAATTCAAAATAAATAAATTTTCGCTCCATTTGTGTGTGATGTCAGTGTTATTTTTTGAATTTCAATATTTTCTACACTTCAATACCACCTCAGTTCGTTTATATCGGTCAGAGAAGACATAGTTATTGGTTAAGGTATCAAAATTGTCTACTTATGCCAGCTTAAGTACTTCCAGCTGCTCGATTCAGTATTTCAGCTGCTATAAATTTATTAAATTGGATTTTTCAGTATCAATAAATAATCAAGTTTTTCTTTGCAACCGACGATTCGATAAACACAAAACGTACTTTTCATTTTTGTCTGTTGTTAAATACAGTCCGAAATATAGCACTTAAAAATGGATTTTAATTATAGACAAAATATTATTTACTCAACTTATTTTATGTTAAATGTTTTTGGTTTTGTTTTTAGCGAAATTCATGAATTACACATTCGATTGTATGATTTTGAAGGTCTACCTTAACCAATTTTATCCCAAATCAAAGATTAAGGCAGACTTATACAGAACCATGCACTTGATAATAATCATTCCTTCACCACATATTGGGTTAGTAGGTTAGTGGGAAATTGGAAAAAAAAGTATGAAAGAAACCTGTTTGTTTAGCAGAAGCATCTGAAATCGTTCTAAGCTATGATGTTATTGACGAGTCAAAAGATTTTCTTGTACAAGTCATATCTCGTCAAGTCAATGTCGGTTTTCCGAGTTCCTTTTCAGTTGTCATACAAAATTCAAAAACACTGTTCGTTGGTAAAAATCTAAAATAAATGGTTATTTGATATTAATAAATGTGTTTGAAAGAGTATATCATACTTACCATCCTAGATTAAAGTCTCTCAAATGATCGTATCCATAGAGAAACATAAAATAATTGAAACGCCAACAATTAAGGTTCGTATGAGTTTTTATAAAAAAGATTTTATTTCATCTGATGCTCCATTCATCTTATTTGATCAATTTTATATAATTACTACAATCATGGGCGGGCTATTTTATATATTTTGTATGTTCCAATAAATGACTAGTCCGCTGATAACAGCTAGTGCCGGATCTGACAACTATAGATTTGTAACTGAAGAAGAAATACATAAAGATTGTTCGTATAATTATACGATTATTATACTTCACTTACAAGAGTTTGTCATCTCTTCAGTTACAAGTATTATTTTGAGTATATGTTTCATGTTATATTATGTAATCCAATAAACCAAAACCATTGTGTCTGTGATGAATGCTTTCAATGTAACTGCATCTCAATTTATGGTCACATCATAATCTTAAATATTAAGAAAAACTTAAAAATGACATTCAATATAGATTATATATTCATTCACAATAATAAATTTATAATTATTTAAATAAATAAATTATTGAAAACAATTATTAAATGCTTTGTTTCTCAACTAACATACTTTCATTGAACCATAATATAAAAGATTAATTCTGTTTTGTATTGTATTTTGTTTGTTTTGTTTTCTTTTTTATTATATAAAATTTTAATTTTTCGAGTATTTGTTCATCTTAAATATAAAAACATTAATTTGTTAACTTCCTAAAATAATTTGTTAGATTCTAGTCAGTTCGAAAATGAAACTTAAAAATTAATTAATTCACACATTAAATTCGATGATGTTTAAAAAAGATTTTTGTGATATTATTGTTAATATTTGATGAAATTAATAAAAATAATTATTTTTTGAATACAATAATTAAATTTTTTTGATCCGGAACATTATTATTTTTTACTTTTAATTGAAAGTTAATCAAATTAAACACATTTATTATTAATAATTATTAAAACCAACTCAATAAAACTCCTATCTTTCATCAATCAATCATCTTCTTACAATTTATTAAGACTAAAATTTGTTTTTGAGTTCCTAATTTGTATATTCTAATAAATAATTTGTTCTCAAAGATTTGTTTGTATTTACTTAAAAATTAAATTTGTAGTGTTAATTTGTTCATATATATATATTTTATATTTATTAATGTATATATATATGGCTAATATTTAAAAATTGGTTTCCACATATTAAGTATTGACGTTGTGTTTTGTATTTATTTGTTCATATTTGTTCACACTAAAACAATTATATAGTATATATAGATTTAATATGTAGTATGTTATAGATAATCTCAAAAAGATTTCTACATTAACCGTTTATTTCTTAAAACTACAATGAATGACTCATTATTCACTTTAATTTGACAAGTGAATAATTTTCTTTTTCCACATACATACATACTTATTATACTCGTACATTAATGTATGAAGTATATTATAAAATATGAAGATGTTATAATTTCAATTTATGATTTCTGTCATATTATGTACATTATACAAATTTTCCATTCACAATTATGCAAAGGAGCGCGTGTTTCTAATTATAAAACATCTATTGATGCACAAAGAAACTATAAGATTAAATCAATGTTGATCTTATAAATAACACATAAATAAGACATATAAATAAATAAATATGTTTGAATGACTGAAACACGCGAAAAAATATTTTAAATTAATGATCTTAACAAATATGTAAAAAAATATATTTATATTATGTGTTTAATTGTTTAATATAAATTCAGTTTCTTTGGTTTTCCTTCAAATATAATTGTAATAATAATTATAATAATAATCACGATAGATCTATTTAAGTAAATTTAAACTTTAATTGGGTTTTATAATATTTGTTCAATTGATTGAATTGGGTTATACATATATTTGGTATTTTATTATGATGCATTTGATATATTTCTATTTTTATTTGTTATCAATTTACTTAGCTTTGTAAAAGAATGAAACCGACGGGATATTCGGAGCGGTATATGGGTATAACCATTTTGAGCAAAATAATGTCAACATAGAAATATCGGCATTATTAATTGGATAGATTCACCTTATCATGCTATCATTCTACTTGATGAAACCAAGGAAACAAAATATATTACAATATATTTTATCTTTTACACATTTTCACAATCAATATATAACGTTTTTGTGTTTTAATATATTTTGTATCTAGAATTTTTATCACCATTGTATACATTCACATGATTTTGTGTTTATTCATTTTGTTTTGTTTTTTTTTTTCATTTTTTCATATTTTAATCCTATAATTAAATATACACATATAAAATTTCAAAAAATTTTTTTGGTTTGTCACTTTGTTGATTTCTGTTGGTTTATTTGTTTTTTTCACAGAATTGTTCTTTGCTTTATATATTGTTTTCTACAAATACTTTTGTTTTCACATTGTAATATGTTAATCTAAATTTTATTTTTAATTATTTAATTTAAATTCTATAATAACTATACATTTGTTAATTATAATTCCTTGGAAACGTTTAGAAAAAAGTGTGATTTTAAATTGTAATCATAAAATTATATTGTTTTAAAAGCTTTTCTGTTAATATATCATTTAAGTAGTGTATCTAATTGATTAGTTTTGTACGAATAGAACGAATAACTAAGTATATATTGTATTTAGCAGGTAATTGAATTTACGATCGGTACTACTTTTACATTTAAAGTGAAAAAGTTCTAATCAAGCAAAATTTCGATAATGCCATATAATATGAAATTTGTATGCAACTATGAGAATATGTGTGTATGTGTTACTAATTAAGATAAACTTGAATTTTCTTTTGATAGTAAATCATTAGTTTATGCAGTTTTTGATTAGTTTTTAAACGAATGGGTTTAACCCTATTTTGAATATTCAAATGACAAACCAACAATACATTAGTAAATGTTTAGTGATTATTATACACTAAAATTTTAGTTGACTTTGTCTTATTTAATTCCTTGAGAAAAATGAATTTCACTTCAATATGATAAACTGCATATGTTGCCGCTCATCGAAAATCTAGAATTTTTTTATCCACACGTACAAATATATTTTTGTTATTAAGAACACCTTTTGATTTTCAGTGCGTAATTATCATGCAAATGGTGGCTGTCCACTGATATAGTTCTTTAATTTGTACACTAATTCTAAACATTAGTTATGATACTAAACACACTGCCGAATAATTAGCAATATCTACTTTCGTAATTTGAATCCAATATTTGCATTTTTTTGTGTTTAAAAAGAATGTTTTACGGAAGCTACCACTTTATTTAAATACATACTTAAAATTATTTTTGAATATTTACTTTCTACTATCCAAGAGAGAATGCCTTGGATTTATAAAAGTCCTTATTAATTAGATTAATTGTTCCACAGAGGCTACTAGTTATATTTTATATTTCATGGACAAAAATTTTAAGAAAAGTTTTGTTGGCATTTCTTCATTATATATATTGACTAAAGATGTATTTGGATATTGCAAACTGCAGTGTAATTGAATGTATGATTTTTGTTTCTACGAGAAAGTTAAAATTTGTATACGACTGAATAATTTAATTTAACAGCGACGCGTTTAATTATGTGTATAATTTATAAATCAAAAGAAAATAAGCCCTACTAGTTGTTTTTTTTTAATAAATGATTAAATTGTTATGTTATAGACAGTACTACGCGTATTATTTTTTCAAAATTTTCTTAATCTACATCCCCTACACATGCTTTAATCAAAAGTACACCCTAAAATCTACTTGAATATTTTTGTCTTCATAAAATATTTAATCAATCACTGTCGATCTTATATTCTTAATTAAATTAAAGTTTCAGATTTTACCTTACCATGAAATTATCAATATGTTCAACAAAATTATGGAGAAAATAGATATTTTGACAAATTGTTTATTTTCATTTAACTCTCAGAAGCTCATTTGTATAAAAATTTGTACCATTATAATGTCGTCCTTCGTTCTTCCCAAAAGATGTTCGATAATTAATTAAGAAAAAATTTAAAAAACCCTACCTATCTAAAATTAATTTGTTCAAATCTAAACTAGTTTATATTATACTGATTTAATATGAATAAAATAATGATTAATTTTCAAGAAACAAAAACATAACAAAATCAATTTTGAAAAGTAAAATTTATTTTTAACACGCAATACACTAAAATTTAATCAAGTCTTTGTTGATATCACTTTAATGGGAATTGATCAATTACAATTTCCAAAATTTTAATTGGTTAACCTAAGTCGGAAGATTATAAATAATTTAACGAAAATGCAAATTAAATAAAATTTATATATTTTTTCGAATAAATATCATTAATAATATTCACAATTATTTTTAAGGACACTAGATTTATCAAGTTATTGAATATTTTCGCTGGTGATTTTTCGTGAAATTCTTAAATAAGCTTCTGATTTCAAAGGATATGTGACAAAGCAAAAGCAGAATAGTATGGATTATCGTTCATAGTTCAAAAGTTCACTAGCTATTAATGATGATCATTGCCATTTGTGATGTTAAGGTCAATGAATGATCGGTTATATCTCTTATCGATCTAAAGTTGAATGAACCAGAAGGATTTACAAGACGGGGTTTGAGAAAATCAAAATTGTAGCTAGTGACATTTTGAGGTATACCGTCAATGAAATAAAAATAAACCAAGCATTTTTTGATTAATTAAAATTCCGAATAATTGAAAATAATTCTCATTTTCATATTCTCAACAATTTTGTTGACTCATTTCTTATAAAAGCTTCTGCATTTAAACATTTAAGCTGCAAGGTACAATCGAATTTTGATTGATTTCAATTATTCTCTTATCATCTAAAAGTTCCACGTAAATACCTAATTAAAATTTTTATTGTTTGTTGGCATTTATGTACTATGTTAATTTTATATTTTATTTTTAATGTTGCATTATGGTTATTTGTTTTGCCTTCTACGCCAAAAGCTTTTTGTAAAATGTCATAAATTTTCTTGTTATATTTTGTTTTCCATAACAATGTTTTTCTCTACATAAATAATTTTATGAGATATCAATTACAAATGTTATTTTATTGTTTTTAGTTTTGTTTTGAATTGCGTGGGAAGAATTTTTAGTTAGAATTTTAATTGTTGCCATTGATTGAGAGAATTGTTAATTTGATGTTAATGAGATTAATATTAACTAGTTTCATATGATCTAAGCAAGTTTACTTCAAGCTAGCGTTAATTTAAGCATAATTGTTCATAGTTCATAGTCGTTCTTAGCTTCGTGTTCGTGTTAATGACATGTCAGTTTTAATGCGTTTCTAAGTTGTTATTAATGAAGTGATTAATGAGAATAATGATTTTTTGTGATAGAAAAAGCTTAAACTAAAATAAAAATTGCTAAATCAAAAATTTACTTATGTGTTTACTTCTGCTCCGTCTCTGAGGCTAATTTGCCATCAGTGTATACCTTCAAGATTTCTGTAACTTAAAGAAAATAAAAAGTCTTTTTCAAACCATTTTTGCAAACCGTTGAACACTGAAGTAGTAACGACTTTGAAATATTTTCAACGTTGCAAGGGCAATTGATGGACTTCTCAAAATGCAACAGAAACAAAAACATTAAGAAACCACAAGGCAACATAAGATAAACTCTCTTGCAACATTCTTTTATCTTTCGTGATAAGGCGTTTCTTTTTCAAATGATATTTCCTGATATTTCGAAATGTTATGTTTTTCGTAATTCTAAAAAATAAGCACACAGACACACATATTTTTTTCATCAAATTCGAATATTTATTTTTTTTTTAATTTTTTTTCTTGATTTTTTTTATTATATAAAAAAAACTTTTTTGTTTGTATTCTTAAATACTAAATCACTTACGATATCTACAATTTATTAATCACATGGTGGGATAACTCGTATTGTGATCTGAGTCATATAACATTTATTTTTATTCACTTCTTTCTTAATAATTAATATTTCTTTTTTATTTTTAGTACATATTTTTATTTTTATTGATTTTATTTGATTTTTATTTATTTTTTTTTATATATTTTCTTTATTGCAATGAAGTTGAAACATATTGCTGAACGAAAAACAATTTAATAGCTTTATCTGTTAATGCTGTTTTCGTTTATTGTTTTACTGCTATTTTTTGCTTTTGAAAAAGTGTTTTTAAAAATTTTAAAACAGCGACAACCAAATTAAACACAAAGATACTGAAATCGAATATTGTTTTCCTTTCAGATATTGGTTTTTTGTTAAGCATAACCAAATTGCATTTGATTTTGTGTAGTTTTTCTGTTAAGAATTGATTGCGTTTTAAATCACAAATTCATATTTTAATAATTAGTAAAGAGTAATAATACTACAAAGAAGAGAATAATATTTTTTGCAAACTATAATTTAAGGTGTTGTTTTACATATTTTTAGCCAGTTATTTTCTTTTTTAAAAAAATAAGATCACGAACGTACAAACTTATAAAAATTGAGGAAATTTGTAATTTTCTGCCTTTCAAATTTTAAAGTTATTGTTTCCATATATCATTTTTTTTTATCAATAAATACTACAAACTACATCACATTTTATGACTGATTTTTTTTGTTACATATTTTGAATTTTTAATTGTTTGTAAGGTTTTTTATTTGAAATTTTCAAGCTTTACTTTTGTATATTTGCATTTTTATTTTAGCCATATTCAATTAATGAATGTATTTATAAAGCAAATTGTATTTGAAATTTGACGGTTATGAATCTCTCAATTGATGAGAAGTGATTATTGTGTGTTAAAAATGTTTTTAAAGTGTTTATTAATAAATTAAATATATATTTTCAATGGAGGTGAAAATCATGATAGCCTCTTTAAGTTATTTTTTCTTTTGAACAAACAAAAAGCATCCAAAGCGAATTGATTCAATACGGAAGTTTTATTTTTAACACACACTTATATCCAATTAAGAAAAATTTAAAAATTTAAACAAATTAAAAATTCTATAATTTAAAAAAGAGAATTCCTACAAAATCAAAACACATAAGAACAAGAACAAGTACACAAATAATATAAATTTAAAACAGTTAAAAAGATCGATTCCTATTGAAATAGATTTACAAAATAATTCAAAAAATTAAAAATAAACAAACATGAATATGTAGATAATATTAATTAATAATTCGAGATCCATATACAAAATAAAACATTATTGTTTGTTTTATATCTATTTCTTACATTTTATCAGCTTTTTATTCTGTGTATGCATTTAATTTGTTCGCGAAAATTTTTTAAGTTCGATTTGAAAAACATGTTGCAAAAATAAAATTTCGTTTTCAGTTTGAAATGTTAATGTAAATTAGAGCAATAGAATGTATGAGTTAATATTATTTAAAATAATTGAAATAGAAGGAAAATTATCTTTAATAAATTAAATTGAATGCACACTACGGAATTTTATCGATTTTTTCATTTGTTTCGTACAGCTTCGCACTCGCAATTGTTTTTATTTTTAAAAAAATGTATAGTGGAAAATTTAAAAACTATAAAAATAATGAAAAAAAAAACCACAATAATAATAATAATTAATAATAGTTGTATGATTTATCAATTGAATTTTTCATTTTATTTGTTGTTCACTAAAATGTTAAATGTAAAAATCTAATATAATAACACAGATTGAGTTTCATATTAAAAATCATTGATTTCTTATTAATTTGTTGCTAAATTTTTTAATAATATTAATTATTGTTTGTATTATAAGTGTAGTATGTATCATATTGTATTTTTATTTTATTTAATTAATTTTTAAGAAGAGATAAGAAATGTAATTTTTACGAAAAATCTATTATTGATGGTGGGAAGAAATTGTGTTTTAATTTGAATTTAATCAATTAATTAATGATTTTAATATTTTTACTTTTGGTTTTCAACAATTTAATGGAAATAACTGAGATGTTATTTAGTTATTCATTCAATTTCTCTTCATCGTGTAATTTTGTTTCATATTTTATTTAAGTAGAAAAATATGTTTTGAACTTTTCTTCTTACCTTGTGTTCATTTTAAAAACACACGGATGGTCTCATAAAAATTTCTTCCACGCCTAGCGATATTGTTGTTTTGTATTATATTATCAATTATTATTATTATTATTATTTATTTTTAATAATTATTATATCGACATCATTATAATTCATATCATTTGAATATTAAATATCACATCATCTATGCTTTTGATGCTAATACTCGTTTCTCTGTTTTTTTTTTGTTTTTTTTGTTTTTGTATTTTATGTTTAATGTTATTTTAAAGTAAATTTTCGTGTTTTTTTATATTTTGTATTTAGCGTAGTCATACTTGTTGCATCAACTATGTATATAACGTATAAAATGTTAAACACACACATCTAGTTGTTATTCTAGAATAATACTTTGTGTGACTGGAATTAATACAGCTTTCCGGTTTAAAAACTTTCTATATCATATATCCAGAAGAATTCCTTTAGTTAAATTGCATCCATGCACTGGTTGAAAGAAGTATTGTTGTTGTTGTTGCTGTTGTTGTTACTGGTGTAGTTTGTGTTGTTAAACAAGTACAAGTACATCATATATCGTTTATTTATTTTTTCTGTTTCTATTGGATTTTCATTTATGAAAAATGCAATGGAATTCGAAGTTTTCAGCTCCAATTCAAGGAATTTCCATTTTAATCCCTTTCACCTTTCACCTTTCAGCTCGGACAGGATAATTATTTCACCTGATAATTCGTTATTCGACGGCAATTATTATTTAAAACAAAAAATAAAAAAATTGAATTCTTCCTTTCGCAATTCTCGGCTTAAACTGACGATTTAATTCTATATCATATATCATTATATTGTATATCATAATATTTTCATTTTATTAAATATTCGTAGTACTTTCAAGAGAATTGGGAGTTTTATGTTTTGTGTTTTTATATTTTTAAAAATATTGATTGCGCACAAAGCCTTCGGAGGGTTGAATGGATGATAGAAATGTTGAATATTTATTATAATATGTTTGATGTATATTATATAGATATATATGTATGTATATAATATTTGTTGTTCTTCACAGCTCCTCAACAAAATGTTTATTTTGCCTTTTTTAAACTTTGTCTGTTATTATATATTTTACTTTTGTTATCATATTAATTTTATTCGGAGAAGGTATGATATAGTTTATTTTTTGTTATTGTGAATTCTGGACTTATCATTATTGTACTGCTACGTGCAAGATTTCTGTAAGCAAAAAAAAAAAAACAAAAATAAAAAAAATGTTCATACACCATCGGATATAAAACACGTAATACACGTGTTGAAATTCGAATTCGGTTAATTTTGATTGAATATTCAACTATATATTTTTCATAGATTTTGATTCGAAATAAACAAATAATAATTTTAATAAATGAAATTTAAACACTTACTTCAAAAACTGTGGCAATATTGATGTCCATCCACTTTTATCATGTTTAAGCGTCAAATATAATTCAAATGTTGATACTGTATTAGGATCTACTTTAAGTGATGCAATTCGCCTGTAACAAAATGAAATAAAATGATTTAGTTTTATATTCATACATATTATCAAAAGTGCAATTATTCAATTGATTCAATTTAAGATTTAGCATTGATATTGAAATTGAACAATTTTATGTCCTTGTACAATTTGAAAGTAATTTCATGTCCTTAACTTTAATCAATTTTAAGTGACTTTAATCAAATTTAAAATTAATATGTTAAATTAGCTCACCTTGTATTACTAGGCTCATCTTCAAATTCAATGTAAACACTACATCCCCTAATGCCACAGGGTTCTTTTTCAGAAACTTTTATCATTTCAGCAGCAACCCTATGCAACAAATCAGCTGGTAATAATACTTCAGTACATGCTAAATGACGACTTTTAGCAGCACGTAATTCACTTTGTAAACGTAATGATAATGCATGCAATGATGCATTATCTTGTGTTGATACTAATGCTGCATTTTGTGATGATAAACTAGTTGCTGTTGTTGTACCATCAACAACATCAACATCGTCATTACTAGGTGGCGGTGTTAAAGGACTTGTCCAATCTGAAATCAAAGAAAAATTATGTTAATTAATTTGATCAGTTGGATTAAAACGAGTTTTATTTTTTCTAATTTTCTAAAACCGGAGAAAGGTGAGAAGAAAAAACAAAAACCTAGATAGGTATAATGTAATCATACCATTACACAAAACATAAGAATTAACAAAGAAGAAAAACAGGTTTAGGCACGTACCTATGTTATGCTATATACATGAATAGAGATATATATCTACGTGGTATGTTGAGAACAAAGAAAAATCATAATTCAATTACAAATTACATATAATTTTAACGGGGAAATTATAAATCAAACATCTCTATTTATGAGTTAATATTTTCTCACGGAGAAAGTAGAAGATATACTATATATTACTCAATTTTTAGTTATATGAACTCTCTCGCACACACACTCTCTCTTTATCTCTCATATTTCGAGATTTCTAGATAATGGGAAAAAAGAAGGTGAAGAAAACACCTAGCAACAGCGGCCAAGTTTTCTGTTAAACCTAAATGCATATAGCCTATAAAATAAGGTTTTTTCCTACATGGACCGTTGAATCGCGTGAGAGACGATTATGTACAGCTACAGCTGGTTTCGAATACATAAAAATCATATGAGTGTGATTTCTCTGAGAGAAATTCTCTCAATTTATGTTGCGCGGTGAGATGGAAATTGTGTGAGAGAGAGTTATTTTCGGTCGGAAATGCATTTAACAGCAAGCATGGTGAGAAGGAAGGGTTATATGATTGTATGTATGACAGGAAAATCAGCTGTTATTGAGAAAATATTTAGCTTCCTTGAATGAATTATGAAATACGTTGCATAAAATTGAATTGAATAATATGTATTAAAATTTAACCTTACCTTTAACTTTTGATGATCCTATGACACCAAACTGCCCTTGAAATTGATTTTGTACTGAAAGCACTTCCATTTTCATGAGGATATCTTCAAAAATGTTGTCGTCAATTTTGGAAAAAATTTTACGATGAAAATTTCACAAGGAAACAAGTATTGAATTTTCTGTGTTTGTGAACAAAAATTAAATTTCTTTCACACAAAATTTTGACTTGATTTTAATGGTTAATTTTCCAAGTTACTATGAATTTTCACTTTGACTTTCACTTTTAACAAGGTAAATAGATACATAAACGTGATTTTCTTCCTCTTATTCAAATGACAACACGCAAAAACAAATACGAAACTTAATTATTAATTTTTTCATCAATTTGTTAAAACAACTATTTATATTAGGACAATATAATAATAATAATAATAATTATGAATTATTTTTCAATTTCTCAATTTTTTTCCTCCTTATATATTTATACATTTGTAACTTGTGATTATTATTGAGTAAATAGTTTTTATGTTTTATTTTATTTTATTCCATTTGTTTGCTTGTTAGATTTATAATTTTATCTTTTTCTTATTTTTTCACAGCACTTTGATATCACTTATTATTTATTTTAATATTACAAACTTATTTTCAGCTTTAGCTTCTGCTCTCTTGTTTTTCAATTACAAAAACTTGAACTTAACTTTTTGAAAAACTTCCAAAAAATTTCTGTTCATCGAACCGTCTTTAATTGGAAACTGTTCAATAAATTTTTATTTTACAGATAGTAACTACAGCTTGATATCTTTATCTCTTTCTCTTTATCTGATACTCGGGGGCTGTATGTGAATTTGTTAAAAACTATTTTAAAATTTGTTTTTATCTTTTCCTAAGCTTTAAAAACTTTTCTTCCCGTAACTTTAACACAATTAAAAAATCTTTTTCTTTCAATTTTTCTCTTCAAATTCTCATAGACTTATGGTTTTTCTTTCTATCTTTTCTTCTTCTTCTTCTCTGCTCAACTTCAACTTCTCAGTGTCTTATCTCTTGTTAACCATTTAGCGACACGAATATCAGCAGCGTTTTGAAGTAACTATGACCCGGCCGGCACGGAAGCCTGTTATATAGCTTTCAGCCCTCACAAATACTAATGCAACGCAACGAGAGCGGTATACTGATTGTGTGTTAGTATGTTAGTATATGTTATTCCAACTAGATTCTGCTACTTCTTCTTCTTCACTATATTGAAAATCATTATCCACGTATATAACCGAATGAAAATTTTCTCTTTGTCACAATGATCTAGTGTGTGTGTGTGTGTGCGTGCGGTATAGTATATACTATGTGTGAGTGTGTGTTAGGAGGTTTGATATGCAAAATCGAATACTGATTTTGGGTCAGGTTTTTTTGGGGATGATGAAGTGAGCGAATGAACAAGGGGATGCTAGAGGTAAAGTGACAAAGGACTTTAAGGACATGCAATACAGGAAAGGGGATGTTCTTAAACCAACTATGTATCGGACACAAAGAAAATACAGCTTAAGGAAGGCATAAATAAATGGAGAAATTTTGTGTACGTGACTTACTCGATGTTTCACATACAGTCACCTTGTAGTAGGCATATAATTGCACACACCAACACACATGTACACGCAATAAAACCAATTTACTTGTGCACTTGTACACACGTTTGATAGAGGGTAAAAAAAAAATTATTTTTCCAATAAGACAATTTATATACATTTCAATACGTTTTTCTTTTTATTTGCTTTTGCAACTTGTAACACACTTACATCATTTATTTACTTTTTTCGCACCCCCAACCCTTAGGATATGATGTACATATCAACGGAGTTAACGTGTGCATACATGCAATCGTGGGGGACTCGTAGGTAATCGTTCATCGTATGATCTGAAACAAATTTTGCGGATATAGGAATCATTTCAGTTTTTACATCTTCCACAAGGGATGTTTCTTGTAATGGTCGACAGTGGAAAAGTTAATAATTTTTTCAAAATCCCTTAACTCGTTTCATTTGTGTACAACTCTATTTTTGTCAAATTTCCTTGTGTTGGAGATTTTCTCAGGCAGTAGCGGCCAAATATGTGAAACACTTCGATGGCATTTCGTAATTTAATTTTTGAATTATAATTTTAAATAAATCAGATGAAAAATTATGTATTTGTAAAAAATAGTGGTACGTCGTGAAAAATTCCAGAAAATTCGGCAAATTTTTGTACATTATTCACGATTGATTTCACAATTCCATGTAGGATTGACGACGATTGAATTGATGAATTAATGATTCAGTTCAATTACTCAAAAACAAAATTGAATCAACTACCAATAGAGAAAAGGTTCTAGAAGATTCACCCTCATCTGCTCCTTACCCATTGATCTACTGTTGATCCTTTCTTCTTCAATTTTTGAACTTTATTGATAATTGATTTCATAATTCCACGTAAGGTTCAGTTAGCTTACTCAAAAGTGACAAGGACGTGTCAACATTCTTATAGTTGTGACTAAGCTATCAACATCATTACCCTAAGCTATTATAGTACCTCTTATTATCCTTTGATCGATTTTAATAGATCTGTAGTATATATTATAAAATTTTAGAAAACTCATTGATTTCAATAGACTTAATTTTTAGAATATGAAGATTTGATGATTACAAACGTACAAAAATCAAATGATCCCTTATTTTTTAAAATTGTGGGAGTGTGTCGGAAGGGATTGAAAGGTATCAGCTTTCAGGTCAAAATCAGGAAGTTACTGGTCGTTTTATGGGATGGAATGGAAATTTCCATAAATTTCGTTTGGAAAAATTTAACTATAAACAGATTTGGTTTTTCCTTTGGACTTTATCAATTTCATCTAATTCTAATTAAATTATTTTGAAAAAATTAACTTTTCAACATTAGCTTGCTCCAACAAAGGCAGATATTTCATCATACACCGTTCGATCCGAAGCAGGCCACTTTTGTGAAAACCGCAGTGTATGAAATTCACTCACACAAATGTGTTTAACCAAGTGAATACAATATCTCAACAAACACATTCATAAAGTACTTAATAAAACCGGTAGGGGAAGTTAAAATTTATATGCATGAAAACCTCTCTTTTCTAGTATATAACACAATATCTCATTTTCCTCTCTGCGAGTATACTTTTCCATAACACTTTATTGTCTTTAGGGTAGTAAATGAAATTTTTTTCTCTATAAAATCAGTCTTTCTATGTATTTCGTCGATTCCGGTCGTATACGTCGTGTAACGCTGTGTAATATCAAAGCAGGAGGGTTTCATCTCTCTTTACAAAGGAAAAAATCAAAAAAATTTTTTTTTATTCTACTTGTTTGGTTATAAAAATATATTTTTGTGCTTTTTCCGGTATTTCGAGCTTTCATAAAGATAAATATGTATATATAAATGCAGTTATATACATACGTTTAACAGCGCACATCTTTGTATACATACACGTTCATTGTAACACATTCAACGCGTTTTATATTAAATTTAACCAAAATTCATTTTTCCTTTGTTCCAAACGTGTCGATTTTGAGGAGCTCTAGAATAATTTTTCGGTTTTAAATATTTTTTTTTTTTTTCAAATTTCTTTAATTAAATTCAATTAGAAAATTAGAGATTAATTAAATTATTTTCTTCAATTTTTGTGAAAGTGCGAATACACCGGATCAACAGAATTGTGATAAATTGTGAATCCTTTTTCTACTCCAATGTGTGATTGCTCAAAATGCAAAAAATATTTTTAATTTTAAAAATTAAGTGAAAATCAAAATTATTTCATTGCAATGATATATTTATTATAATTTATTTATCACCAGGAATTAAAATTAATATTCTGAGTAAGTCAACTCGTTCTGTAATCGCTAATTACGATATTATCAGTTTTAATTAATTGTTAGTCATTAAACCGAAAATAGAAAATTTGTAAATGATTTTTGTAACTCAGTAAAATTTTTGCATCATCCGATTTTATTCAATGATAGAAAAATTCTGATGAAATTTGATTTTGTTTTAAGAACAAAATTTTTTGTGAAATTGAAATTTATGAATTCTGTATAAAATTTAGCTCGTAAGTAGAATAACAGATTTAATGTAAAAATTTTAAATAATCTTTCATAAAAAAATTTAAGAATAAATTTTATGAAATTTAATAGTATGAAATCCTTGTAACATTATTGTATTTATAATAAATATAAAAATTGTGTGAATTGTGATAAAAATTTTAATCAATAAAAGTGAACGTTTTTTAAAAATTAAAAATTGTATTTTTTCATTTTCCAAATTCCTGAAAATTTATTTATTTGATTTTATTAAAATTCTTTAACTTTGGGAAGTTATCGTTTCTTGTGATTTTTGGTAAACGTCGTTGTTTTTCAGGTTTTCTAGATAAATGATGAAGGAACTTTATCGAATAAAAATCTGGTAACTAATACCAAATATGCATTTTATTACGTCGAATATCCCTTTATTAATTAAAATCCCTTCTCCAGCATTATATCATAATTGTGCTCTACAAATTAGTGATGTTCACACCAAGCAAATACTCATGGAAAGTGTATTATGAGAAAAACCTTTTAGCCGGCTTTTATTATTTACTCGAATAATTGTTATTATAAAACTGCAGTGGGTATTCCGAGTGATTTTATTTGCCTAAATTTGAGTTTATGAATTTTCCATAAAATTATAGATTGTTTCAACATCTTGCTACGATGGAATTTCTAGTTCTACTCTTGATAATCTTTCTAATATTCAATAAATATTGTGAAATTTTTTAATCTAATATCTGGCATAAAATTTAAATTCAGAAGATTATATTGTGAAATCTTTCAGGAAATAAGGTTGAATTTGTTCTATAATTATCACTCCAGAATGTGATACTACGACCGAAGTAGACTTTGCACGTAAAAGTCTTTCAATTTTAAGTTTATTCAAATAAGTCAACTTCATGTTATAAGCAGGTTTACTATCAGTTGTGAATTTTTTACATTTAAATAAAGCTCTGTGTCAATGAAATAATAAAAATTTTGCAGGAAAATTGTTTATCAAAAACTTGTGTTTTGTGAGTTTTTATTTTCCTAAATTCGAATTGGGTCAAAGCTTGATAAAAACCGGCCGGTTTTAAAGATTTTAATCACTTCGATTTGATTTAATCATTTAGCAGATAAAGACGCCGGTTAAAAGCAGGTTTTGTGCTAATAAATTTCGTGTGATTAATTTTCTTTATCATGTGATGAATGTACAAGACAATGCAAAGTATTGATGGGCTACGTGCCGGATTTCATGAAGTTGTTGCAATGCCTTAGTAATGAAATAATGTGTGTGCCAAGTGATATGAAATTTACAGGAAATTCGAGAAAACAATTATACCCACTAGAGAATTCCAAAAAATTTTTGAACGAAATTGTGACGATCACGTACACCCACATCATTATTATATAAAATAGTAATTGGATGTTGGTTCAGAAAAAGGATGTAATGAATATCCTGTAAATGAAAATGAAGAAGAACTGTATCGCATAGAGACAATGTGAATTCGTTAATTAATAAAAGAAATTCACTAGAATTTTTTAAGCAGTTTCAGAAAATATCACGTTTTATAATATCACGGGACATAGTAATTAATGAAATAATTCGAATTACCAAAATTATCGCATATGATATGAACAAGGTCATCAAACTGGTCACATGAGCGTTCCTGATAAGAGAACACCAAATAAGACTATTCTTTTAATGTTGATTCTCTAAATAAAATTTCCAAAATTCCGTTTAATATTGGGAGAAGGTTAGCATCCGCTCGAACGCCTCTACCTTGTCTTTGAATAAAGTCAGGGAATATTGATACGAGGTAAACACAATTTAAAAAACTTCAAATTTGATATGAGATATAGATAAGATTGTGACGAATAACAACTTTTTTGCTTCACACGAAGATAAGATATGAGCTTAAAGTTAGTCAGACTAATTAAAAAAATATATATTTGTCTTGTCTTAGTGTTGCTTTTGTAATTTCAGAAAGAAAGCAAAATTGGTATCAATGGGCTTTACGTCATTTGTTGTTCGCGCAGTATAACATACGATTTGCTATCTAAATAGGAAAAAAATACTAACTCAAATTACATGCGGTTAATAATCATGCGATTAAAAGTATCACGGCCAAGTGCGACAATGAGATTTTGGTAAACAAATTTTCGACAAAAACGCATTTGGTTAATACTAACAACAACATGACGAATATATCTTTTCAATACCTTCAAAAATAAATTAATTATTTATTCGTTCATAATTAAAACAATTTTCGTTTACTAAAATTTTCGCAAAAACAACACCTTGACCTTATCTTCTGTTCAATGAATGCAGGCCCGTTGAAAATAATTATTTTTTCTCATTGGGTTTTTGGGGAAATTGCCCTGAGTGGGTGGTGCCCGTATATTTTTGGGAAAAAATGTAATCAAAAATTTTAACACATTTTCCCTGAATTTTTCTTTTTCAAATTTTGTATTTGCGTCACGTGCTGCTTAGCCTACACAATTAAATTCAGAATTTTTTTAAAATTATTCTTGAAAAAAGATAATTGTACCTAAAAGATGTACCATAAGAAATTAGATATGTTGTTGTTTGTGCTGCACCATTACTGCTCGAGTAACATGGATAAAGGGCAAAGGATTGTAATTTTAGTGTTTTGAATTTCATGATGGAAATGTAAATCTCGTTCAAAAATTTAAATAATAACTCAAATTTGAAAAACGTGTCCCAAAATTAATGATCATTTTATAAAATATGCGTTGGTTATTTCCCCCATGGTGGCGAAATTATCATTGAATATATTTTTAATAAAACTCATTTAGTATTACTAAATTTAACTAGAGTACTTTAACCGAAATAGATGAAACAAACCATGCAAAACATTACGTGTAATAAAAGAATCGTCTTGTTTGGTATCTAGTAAATAAATCGGATTGTAAAAAATCAAATGAGTTCATTTCCGCAAAAGCTTTCCAAAATTTTTATGATTATATTCATCTTAACTTTAAATATTTTGTTCAAAGGAAAGCTTTATGATCCAAGGAAAAAAACCTTAGAATTTAGGAATATTTTTTTCAGGAAGATATCCATCTCTAATCGGTTTATGTTTATCTGTCAGTCATTTCCTGGTTTTACTGTGTTACTGATTTCTTGATAGCCGATAAATTAAATCATTTCATACCAGAAATATTTGGTAAACCAAGTTTCCCTTAAAACAAGTTCATCTCAATGGGGTGTGAGTGTTTACGAAGATTTTTCTTCTGTAGATGAAACGATATAAATTTGAGGTAATGATAAATAAAATTCAAAATAGAACAAATTGATTTGTTGAAACTTGATTAGTATTCCAATTTAATGAGCTAATTGCTCAGAAAATTATTTTGTTTGGCTTCGAAAATTGGTAAACTAAAGTAGCACAAGTAAAAATACGTTTCTACAAAAATATTTGTTTCTTCTGTTTTGATATATTATGGTTGATTGAAATGATGTTGAAGAGTTTATATATTCCACAATGATTTACCGAAGAATAATTAAGGTCTCATAGATAAAACTTATTTTGTAATCAAAGACAATTTGGATGGGCAATGAATGCCCTCGGCTGAATTCCTCTGTTCTATACTGGTTCACTGCAGTTTCAGTTATTAAGTATCAGAGTAATGCAGCGGCATCAGTAATGTAGCTATTAAGATCACTGTAGTTACTCCCAATCTAGTGCAGTCCTTTTCAAAGTAACATAACTTTCCCTTCTGGGCGCTAGAGGACTACAAGGGGCATTAAAGTGTCCAGGAAATATTTAGAAAGTTCCAATTCGTGAAAATAATTGATTCTAGGGATAATTTCCGATCTACAGATTGTATAGTTAGTTTTCTTCTAAGCCAAGAGCAGACATATTTCAAAAACTTTAAATTAAAATTTAATTTAATAATTGAATACAACAATAAAGAATTTAAATTGACATCCTGTTTTGTATTTATACAAAATTTATCAAGTGAAAATTTATAGTGTACGGCAAATCTGCACGTATTCCACGGCACATGGCAAAATGAAAACAAGCTTTCACATTATTATTTAATTTTGTTAATAACAGAACATTTTTTCTGCATTTGAAGTGTTATCTGAACATCTAATTTTGGATAATTAAGTTATATAATTGTCAGTAAAAGCACACCGAAATATATACTTCACTTTGTTTATGATATTTTTTCGAATACTATAACATCCTGTAGCGAAAATGATTAGTAGAATTATTAAATTTAGCCTCATATCACTAATTGCATCTAAAAAGTTGTTTTTCAAATTTATATTTTTTCAAAAATTTTCTAAAATTTCGTTTCATTAACGGTTTGTACGTAACGTGATGCTAAAAAATATTCTAAAGTTTATCTCGTAAATAAATCCATATCTATTAGAATAAATGTTTTTTTCGCATTAAAACTGCTTTTATCTGGTATTATCAGTTTCAAAATTCAAGTCACTTGTAATTAAATCTAGTAATTATTGTGGCTATACTCATTTAGTTAAGAGGAACACTAAAAATGATTGCTACACGATTTTAATGGTCAATAAATTTTTTCCGGTTTAGAAAATATAAAAACTATTAAAATTGCAAATATCAGATGAGTCAAAGGTGGATATATAAAGATGTTTTGTTTTTAAAATGAAGATGTAGTGAAGAATCACCAACAGGTGAACTTCAAAGGCTTTCAAAGACAATTCTTAGAGAAAGGATAATTATAACTCAGATCTTGATGATTGGTGAATTTCCATCCATAATTATATTCTATTTACATATATGTAAACGTCCCGTCCTGTAACCTTAAGGGATATTTGTTTATATGTGATAGTCTACTGCTTCCATTCATTCAAAAATGCATCCTGTATCCGCCTAGTAACAAGACTAAGGAAAATGAATTTTTCCAGTTTATGGTTGAAGACACATGGGTTGGTTTTTTCCCACACACGGGTCAGGAGGAAATCATGAATAAATAAAGAAAGATCGTTTTCCATAGAAAACCGAAAAACACATGTTGCTTCACATTTTTTTTATGGTTAACATTTAAAAAAAATTATATAGTTTTGGGTTTTATTGTTTCATCAAGACGTTATGTAGTTTCGTGAACATAATTAGAGTGATTGTCGTCGGTAAATACTAACTTCCTGGAAGACGAAGGGTTACTTGATATTTGTACATACACACAAATCTTTAATTTATTTCATCATTGTGGATTGTACAAGGACAATTCAATAAGATTTTGAAAGTAAATTTCTTAGGAATGTTATCCTGATCGAGGGATTGGATCAATGAAACTCAGAAGTGAAGGTGAATGGTGATTTACTTGTTTCAAATAATGAGGTAATGTATTATAATATAGCCATGATCTTGTCCAGGGTGCGATAGAATTATAAATTATTCTTAGATGATTTCATCGCCATCCTAGTGTCAAGAGTCTAAATTAATCTGTTCGAATGTAGACCTGTTTCGCTTGGAATAAACAAAACAATTCCACTTTCACTAATTAACATAATTGTTTTTTGTCGATACCCAGCTGGTTCTGTCTCGGCATTCTAAATGAGATAATCCAAGCAAAAATATAATATTTTATAAAACTGTCTCTCTATTACCCATGCTATGCATATTCTTATCAATTTATTAATCTAATCATTTTATTTGCTTCTAACCCCAAACCCTACATCAGTACAAATTGCAGTGGGCTACAATAGTCCCTCACTAGAATACTTGTTTATTATAATAAATATGCCAAGTAATCAAGTGTTTGCTGTGGCTTTAGAATGAGCTCATTCAATATTTTTAATTATATCGGCATGCTCCCCTTGAGCAGCACTCTGTGGCCTGATGCCAAGTATTCTTACAAAAAGATTTTTACTCTGACGTTAAAGAGTGACAGTTTGTCTGGTCATATTTGAATTAGTTAAAAAATTGTTTTTAAAATTATTTACAAACGCCATTTGCAAATACATACAGTCATCAGCGTAAATAACAAGTGCAATGGTTCAACTCAAGGTCAATTAGAACAAAACCCACGTTGCCTCAACCGGCATACAAATTCAAGCTTATCTCATACAATTGAGTGATTTATTATTTGTATTGCATAATGAGCCATCCTACGATTTAATTATATGAATAAATGACAAGTAACTACTTGAATAAACAAATGTTTTGTATGTTCTAAAAGTCAAATTCAATGATTCTTCACGTGTTTCAATTTATACGATATTAGATATTTCATTTGATATCACGTTGTCCAGTTTGATTTAATGAATCAAAATCAATCAGCCACACGCAGTCACATGCTTCTTAATCTTTATTTAATTATTTTTAAAATCAAATGAAGAAAAATGAATAAAATACGTTTATTTACCAAGGAGCTGGAAAGTCTTAAAAGTATGTCATGTTCGTCAAACAGGATTATTCAGTTTATTCAAATAAAGCTACTGAAGGAAAATTCCTTATTGTTTCTAAGGAGATTGTATTGTATAATATAACGAAAGAGAACATTCTGATATGAAGGTATTTTCTTTTGTTTTTCTTATGGTTTTTCTTCATTATCACTTAAGACTCTTATATAAAGTGATTTTTTTTCTTGTTATAATAAGTCGCAAGATGAAATTAATAATGACGGGAAATGGATATTTTCAGAAGCTTAGGTATTAAAAATATTGCAAAAATGTGAATAGATGAACACGAATAAATTTTTTCCATCTAAATTAATTCGTAACGAAAGCACTTAGTCATGTTTTCTGTTTGTGTGGATTTATAAAAATTTAGTAATTAAATTTCATTAAAACTCTTCAAAAACTTTCGTGCTAATCACCAAATGTTATTACATGAACACTCTGGGAAAAAATAATAGCCAAAACCAAATTGGATAAAAACGGAAATCAAAAAGAGAATTAATGAAAAATCCCGCTTGTATTATAAGGTTATTAGTATGTATTTGATGTGATTCTATATAATGAAGTTATATAACGTAAATAAAATGTAATACTAATTAAAATTCGACGTTTATTTGCAGGTACTTATCCATCCAGGTATAGTTTAGATTTCGGTTTTAGTAAATAAATTCAATTGATTATATCATAATTGAAATGTTATCAGTTTTTCCATGACTCTCACTCTACTTCCAGGTGAATCTTGCATGCTACAATTACTTAATTTGTTTGCTTTTATCAATAAAACTGAAACTTGTGAACCAGCCTTTATCAACGTTGAAATGGGGATGATTCGATCGTTCTATGGAAAAATCGATTCTAATTGCCATCGTTAGGATTTATTCGAGAATGACTTTCCAGGTCGTTTCTACGGAGGAAATGGCTATTCTGGTGTTGTTAAATTATTAAACAATATAATTTATTGGAATCGTGCTGTTCCGGATACCTGCTGGTAAAAGTATATGTTTTTTTTTCTCTTCAACGTTTTACACAGCGAAAAGACGTCATTGGCCACTGCTGTTTCGTAATATCGCATAATAAATACACATTTCAAGAAGTAACAGGTATAATTCTTTGTTCGTGTATAATATCACAACACCCACTTGAGAATATGCTAGCGAATAAAATAAAAGTAAAGGAGAAAAAATAAATAATTATAATAAAGAAGAATTCCTTTTTGCCCAAGGTGACTCACTGTTATATAGTAGAAGTGTTTCTAGTTTTCTTTGATATTCAAATTGTGTGATGTGTTTAAATTAAAATTGTGTATGACTTAAACGAAGATGATTTGTAATAAGACAACCATTCATTGTATGAATATCTTTCGAGAGTTGCCTCAAGAGTTATCTTTTGAAAATTCATTGATGTAAAACTCTGGCAAACGTTTGAAACGCACCTGAATCCATCAAATTCAGGCACATTTTCAAGTAGTTATTCATGTACATACATATCTACATACTATACATCTGGTTTTTCAAAGGAAGGGTTACATTCAGTTTATTTTTTCTCATTTCACTTGAAGCCTGTATAATATTACTACATCATTTTTGATTTACTTTATAATGTGAGGGGGAGGAAATCCAATAAGTCGATATGAAAACACCACAAGGACGTTAGATTCTATCTGTCACGTATGTATATGCAGAAGTTTATGAAAAGAAAACTTCCAAAAGAAAAGAAGAAGGAAAAATTTATGTTAACCACTTTAGAAACGTGTTCTGGAAGAATATAAATCAGAAAGAGATATGGAAAATCGATATCAAACCCAAGCAAGTTTAAGTCTTTCCTTCTTTAGTTGCACGTAGACAGGATGATGCAATACAGGTACCTGTTAATGTACAGGTGATATACATGTATTTTGTGTTGTGTGTGGTTTTTGTATCTGTAGATGAACATGATGGAATAATAACGAAAAAAAAAATAAATAACAGAAAACCAACTTTTATATGCTGGCACAGGTAATTTTGTCATGTCTACTGTTGGTTGCGTGCTTCAAACGGAATATGATGAAATCTGAGATGATATTAAAGCAACATTCGTCTTTCAGTGAAAATAACTTTTGAAGCTGAATCATATCAGATTTGGTTAAACAATTTTTTTTCGTTTTTGTTTGCAACAACTTCCTTTAGAATTTGTTCAATAGAAGGGCTTGGCATTGAAATGGGTAATGATACAGCTTCAACTTGGAGTTAATTACAATTTAGCCATCTAATGTTTTTGGTTTAAATTTAGTAAACTAAACTATTTAGTACCTACTAATAATATATGAAATTTATGTATGTTAATCTTTTATACCAGATCAATCTGGATATCACGCATAACCTGCACAATATAAAAATTAATTGTATTCTTATAAAATTTTTGTTAATAAACCAGTTAATGATTAAATAAAATTATGCAAGCAATTTTTGTATTTGATATCAATTTGCAAAAGAAAGTTTCAAGTTTGTTTGATAAGACGATAATGAAATCGTCAATGAGTTTGTTGTGAATTGAGAAGGTTTACGTAATTATTTGTTTAGAACTAGTGCTATTATATGACCAATTGGAGGTCAATGTAAATTGTTATTAAGGTTTCATCAAACAGATTTCTAGTTTGTTCTATGAAACTGATTAGTTTATTGCACTTCAATTTATATGAATTTTAAGTTAATAAAGTTTCACATTTATTTTGCCTTGATTACTAAACTTCACTATGAATATTCTCTATGAAAGTAAAAAAATACAGGACTATAGCACGTGCTTAAGGAAACAGCAGAAGGCAAAAAGGACGAAAACGAATTAATGTCTGATCTTCAAAACGTTATAAATTTTCAGTGATGGTAATTGTTTTTTTGGAACATGCAATTTGAAATTTACAAACTTTTGTGAATGTAATTTATTCTAAAACAGCGAAATTGTGAAATATAACTTTCGTCTAACGTCTCACGTCTCATCGTCTCATCGTAACTCGTCGTCTTCAGTGAATTATGTGTCTTATGAATGTTCAAAAACTTCCCTTTAAATTGAACTTGATGTTTTACAACTACACCAAAAACGAATGTTAGTGAATGTTAGGGAAAACTTTCAATTGAATTATTTAAATGAAATGAAATTTTATCAGGACTAGCACGCTGACGTTATTACGCGAAGGTATTACTTTTCTGCAAAACTCAAGTAAAGTTTAATTTTCTGTTTTAAAAGTGTTATATCCAACTTCCCTAACTATAAACCGACCGGTTGGTTGGCCAAGTTTTACTTGTGGGAATAAAACCTCATCAGTTGTTATTACAACACTCTTTGGACGGACGGTTGTGGGTCCATTTTAATGAGCATTCTCGGTTTGGCGCATCAAAGCGAAAACCTGCAGCAATAATCGTAAAATTTTCAACTGCTTTTTAAATGAAATACACGTAGGGAATCTCAAAAGTTAGCTGGAACAGCTTGCAGAAAAAAATAAAGTTTTTATAATTGATTTATGGCAATCACTATATGCCCTTTTAAAAGTTTTAACTGATATAAAAGTAGATGAATTCTTTATAACGAAAATATCACTTTCCAGTAAAGGACAAAAATTTATCACTTAGTGGATAATACTTAATAATTCTCTAAGGGTAAGTTATGGATATGCATGACAATTTGCCAGGCATAAATTTCATCTTCTATAGTGAATAATTTCTTAGGGATTCTTAAAGACTAGAAAATATGTAAATATTAATAAAGAAGAATTGCTAAAGAAGACAACAACAAGAACCTCTATATCATAGTTAGCCCAATGGTAAGGGGATTTATTGCTTCTCCACATTTATTTAAATTTTTCAAACAAGCAATTCAACTTCTTGTAAAACTGCAATTAAAATAAAATACTTTTAAAACAGTTTAATGTTAAAGTGAGTGCGTAAGAATGTTTTTGTACTTGCAGGACTCGTGTTAAATAAATTTATATTAATGAATATAAATGTTACTGAATTAATCTAACCTTCTTACAAATGCATCCTTGGATAAAAACAATATCCAGACGAAGAGATAGTATACCATAACATCCACCACTGGTTGTCGTTGTTGGCTGTGTCTCAACGGGCATAAAATATATTCCAGAGTTTCCCCTGTTTAAATGAAGATAAATGTGAGAGAATTAATTATTTTTCCTGTTGAAGAATTATCGAAAAATATAGGAAAAGTATTCAAAATTAATTTAATTTAATTATTTCCTATAGTGAATTATTAGACATTCATATAACTTTCATAACTTTTACGTAATCAAAAACCAAAACGAAATGGTGTCACTCGTTCAACAAACTTATTTAGCACAAAATTGTCGGACACATGTATATAATTTCCAAAAATAAATTTCATGGGTTCAGTTTTTGGATTTTTGATTTATTACATGCAATTAATCAAAAACTTTGTTTATTTTTTAAAATAAAGTAAAATTATATAAAACTGTGTATGACATTTTTCCGCTTGAATCGATACGCGTGTGGATCGCGTTTTAAGCTGTTTCAATTAATCATATGTCGTCATTCGAAAACGTGGAGACAGCAATTATTTTCTTCTTTATTTCATTTTTGCTAATTTGCATGCGAGACTTAAGAATTGAGAAAAAATATTTATTCTAAACAAACAATATATAAATTTTAACTTATGAAAATAGAAAGACACATGGATTGCTATTGCTAGTTTTTGGAAAAAAGCAGTCATTCCCTATTTAGAAATTTTCTCATTAAGCTTTGACATGGAAATATATTCACTCATTACCCTTGACTCGTCGTTCATGTGATACAAAGTGTTTTAAGTTTTACAGATTTTTATTTTTATTTTTTGAAAATCACATATTCGAGCTGATTAATCAAAAGTTTTTCGGAAACACGTGGAAATAATTAAAACATTTCGTGTGTTCATAGAAATTGTTAATAAGAATATTGCAAACCACTTTTAACCCACATTCCCATCTCTGCATTCAATACAACTTCCGGTAATCTATAACCCTTGTGTAGTCGAAAAATGTCGGAAACCATAAAATTTTGGTTTTTAGTCAAAAAGTTTTCTTTCTTCATGCACATTGTAATTGACGTTTTCAAATTACTAGGTTATAGCCTACTACCGGTCTTTGTACCTGTTGTTCTCTTGTACTTTTTTTGTGCTATTTTACATCCATTAACGGCTCACTATCAATTCGGGTCTATTGTTTACTGGTGGCTACAAATTTACGACTATTTTTAATATTATTTTATCACCTGCAGCAATTACTGGTTTATGCACTTTTCTTGTATGACTGATACTCAATAATCTCATTACCGTCTGGGGATTTGAATAACCTCTTTACATTAAAGTACAGATATGACATGAAGGTATTGAGGAAATGTAGTTTTTGAGGGATGGTCCTTATCAGCTTAAGGAGATGACTGCCAGGCACCGGCTACAGCCATATTTTTTCGTCTCGGCAGCGACAATGTCTAGTCAATGACTACCATCCAGGTTTATGATTGTCGTTCATACGCGATGGTAATTAATTTTAGAAAAATATTTGTATACATTTATATAATAACTCGGTGACAAATTTTCTCTCCTACCTCAAATCTGTACAGCGTGGGACAGTACTTTGCAATTTGTGTAACTTTAATACAACAAAAGAGATTATCCACAAAGGTAACTTTTTCATTTGGCAATGTAATTTCTTTCCCTTGTAATTTATCAACACTAATGTAAAAAAGTTAGAAAATCCACAACAAAAGAACAAAATGAAAAACCTTTTTACCTCAACCTTAAATATATCCTTGTATACGATAAATCACTCAACATCTACAATGGCTTTATCCTGTGGCAATGTATTCGAAACAAACAAATTGCCAAAGTGACACCAAAAACGACAGGACAATGAAATATCCTGACTTTGTCCACAAGGATGTGATAAAATGTTTGAAATTGTTGTTAATGTTAACCTGAACAATTGTTTGCAACGATTCAATTAAAATTTATTTTCTCGTTTACTATTCTATAATTTATTTTAATAATAATTTTGAAAACTTTTTCGATGATTTTCAAATTTTATTCCTTTGTGATAAAGGGAAATTCCTAAATATGTAAATTATGTAATATTACGATAATGTATCTATTAAAATAAAATTTCTTGTGATATTCTAAAAGTATTTAATTTTTCTATTGGGTTGCTACGTGAAAGGGATTACCTGATCTATATCACGAAGTTGCGCAAAAATATTTAACTGTGATGAAATTGTTGACAATCTATTTTTAACAACACATTCATTGTTCTTATAACAGGTGATCATAGCATTTCATTAGTTTCAAAATAATAAAATTCCCCACATTCATATTGATATGCCACAAACCCTTATTGACACAGGTGTAACTGAGAGGTTAAAAAACGTACAGTCATTTCTAGCTGATAGGTACCAAAGTGACAAGGGTTGAGACGATTTCGTTCTGTGACTCAGTCATTGTAGCTTACTTTAGAAACACAAAGTGACAAAGATACTATTTTATTGTTTAATGAATTTTTGTTATTCATACAAAGGTTGAAGAAACTTTAGTTAGCAAAAAGCTATTTTTTCATTCCTGTTATTGCTATTCTTATATATTGAATAAAGACAACCACTTTATGTATTTGAAGTTTTCAAACTTGCAATTGGAAACAGGTGCTTCTTATAACACTTTTCATTTTGTAAAGTATTTTGAATAGCTTCAGTTAACTTGCGTTTTTCTTTAAAATGAACTTTTCCAATCAAATAAAAAATAACAAACTTCAGAAGCACTCAAGGAACTATTGGAAATTGTACGTCTTCAGGAATAAAGCAGAAATTATAACAATAAAACTTTTCAATTGCGTGCTCAATATATATCTTTTGTTAGATTTTTCATAAAATCAAACTTCGATTTACTGACTTCTGATTATTTACATTATTTCATAGCTGAAGGATTGAAAAGTTCACAATAAACCGTTGCAATATAATTTTGTAACAAAGTTTTGGTTAAAAAGCGTGCCAAGGAAAAAACATATAAAGTTATACTATACAATATGTTCAAGGGAATGAAGATTCCTCTTTTAACTCTAAGTTTTGCCTGGAACAAAATTGAAGTTTTAATTGAAAAGCACTACAATTTGAAGTTTAAGTTTTAGAAAGAAAAAGATTTTCTTGGAAAAATGTTGCACTTCATGAAATTTATTTTACTCGTTCGAAATGAGTTTTTAAAAGAGTTCTTTTAATATTGAAAGGTTTTCTTAAAATCAATAGATGCCATTAGCAAAAATTTTCTCATTACATTTTTTTGCATTAAAAGTTAAATTTCTATTTAAAATAATTTTCATTTCAAAAGTCATGTTATGAAAAATGACCCTTTTTAAAATTTTAAAAGCTTTTACAATTAGAAAACCATTATCAGTTCTTTGCTAATATAATCACAAAACTCTTAATTCAACTTATGACAAGAAATTAGGGAGTAAATTGTAAATTTTCATAAAGTATCAACACGTTCGAGGTTACAAATCATTTCTGTTTTTTCGTCCACAGTGATGAGGGTTTTCACCACCTACTGTACATACACGTGTAGACATATAACCTCAAAAATGTTTTTGAATAAAATCAAAATTCAAAATAAAATTGAAATCTTTTCACAATCAGATCATGTTTAAACGTTGCATTACCAATTTTGGAATATTCATTATATCTGATATATGAAATGTGCCAAACAGTTCATTTATCAAAGAGAATTTCCAAAAACAGACACGTTCCAATATCATCTCAACATCGTTTGCACACACTACATACAATATATAGTATGTATAACATTTCCATAGAAGAAAACGTTGAAATGAGTTCATTATTTCCTCATTTTTTAACGCCTTTTGTGTACTTAAGTAGATTTTTATCGGAAAAACAATTTTCTTCGTTTTGGTTTTAGGTCTATATAACATTTATAAGTATATACGTATTGGAAAATATGCTAATTTTAAAAGTTTCTCCAACTCGTATATCAGATATTCATCGCATACCTACTAATACCCCAAAAAAGCAAAAGAAACTTTGTTGGTGTCATTAATATTCAAACAAAATAAAAAAATTTACATTTTTAAACAATATTTAATTAGAATGCTGAAGTGATATATATAATACACTTGAAAACAAAAAACATATAACAAAGTTTAGTAGCATTTGGCACTTTTGCTGAAATTATGTTTTCCAGTTTAACCAAACATGTAATCAATCATTTTGATTACGTTTTGAAAACTATATAATCATTCATTTAGCATTAATAATTCTTAAAGCAAGTCATGCTTAAACACAATCTCTTCGATATTGAAACAATTCTTTCAATTTCTTCAATTTACCGCACATTGAGTACGAGTACTCGATCTAATTACATTCGTCATGATTTGCTTATATTTTTGTTTTCGTATTTTGTATTTTGTAACCCCAGGGACTGACTGCTACTTGAAGTTAAACATTTTTTTTTCCTCTTTATCATCATTTACTTCCTTCCAAAAACATTTCCATTGGCTAGTCAATCTGCAAAAGCCAATTTCAATGTCGAAATATCACAATTCATTTCCATAAACTTGTTTGCATAATAATAGCCACGAAGAGGGAGAGAGAATGTTAGCTTAGTATAAAATTTTGGCACAAAGAAGCTTATCCCGTAGTGGAAATTTTTTCTGCTAAATCAGGAACAAAAAAAATTTTGCGAATAATAGCGTTTAAAAGCTACTTGGAATGACTCATCGTCAATTGGAATTATACATGCGACCCAAGTGACTTTGAGCTTGAATTAAATTAGCTAAACGCCGTAATGCAGATAGTAGGTATGTGGTTTATCCATAGTAAGTATCTTAATTAATTCTGATTCAAACTTTAAGAATACATGTTTTTTTGTAACACATGGTTTAATTAATTAGAACAAATCAAAATTTTGTCATTGGTTATTTGGATATAAAGTTATCGCAATTGACTGATTAACTTTAAAGTTTTAATGAAAATCGAAATTTGTTTCAATGAAGGTCATGTAGAATGACAAAAAATTAAGTGAAGGTGAATAATATACAAATTAAAAAATTATTTTCATTTAAAATAAGTCAAAGGTAGGTACCTACTATATACCTACCTACCTATATAAGAAGTGCAATCAAAATTGACCTTTACTGATCTTGCGTGATGCACTTCGAGTCACGTACACGTTTGGCAGACGTTTACCCAGTTTTCAAAACGACCCGACATTCTAATTAAGCGTGAATGAAAAGTCGCCGTGATGTAGCTGTATTACAGACTAATGAAACGTTGTAAACTTACAACGATCAACGATGGTATCATGTCTGTCTAGCCGAAATGAGATTTGAGATTTTACCTGCTTTTACCATGTCTCACCTTGTTTCAGTTAGTTTCTGTTACATGATGTTAAAAGAAAAAACTGGGAAGGAACGAAGGTAAGACGAATGAAAAACCAGAGAAAAAAATAATCTTGCTCGAGTAATTTTCCAAATTCGGTCCGAAGTCTACGTGATATTCAAGCCCTCGATTATCAACAACCAACCGAATGATGTACATATATAAAGAAATCTGATGGAAAACAGCCTAGCCTAGCCTAGCTTACTTTAGCTTAACCAAACCGAACCAACTCATAAATTATCAAACGCCCATTTATCACAATTTTCAAACGACGACATTCATAATCCGTCCATCCAGTGCAATGAACCGTCCATCCACTATGATGGTCATCAGATTGCATCCAGCAGACTCCCTCCAAGCTCAGCAGCATAGGATAGTTCAGTACTAAATTATATTATTTATTGTATTAATAATTGCAGCAAGCAAACTCAATCATTAAGTCCATCCGTTTTGCAATTCTTTTTTGCGAGACTCCTGAATAGATCAAAACCAGCTAATAAAAGCCATGAGATCCGCACAAAATGGTCAAAGAGAAAGTTCCACAACGAATTGTAGCCATTTTGTTTGGCACTTGGTCTGCTACCGAATTGACTTTCTCAATTGGTTTTGTATTCGTATTTACATATACCTAAGCACCCCTCAAATCCCCTAGAAAACCCTTCTTTTCATGACAATTTGGATCTTTCACAGTTTTAAGCTCATTAACAGAACGACTTGTCTCTGCGCTACTTTAGCCACTGGGCACAAACATTTCCACTCTAGGCAACATGATAATGTTTTTTTGCATGATAAAAACCGTGTTCGGCAATTGCCTATACCATTAACTAGGTAGAAGCGAATTATATTATACACATATATAAATTCATGTTATAATGGACAGAAAAATAAATAAATTTTACCAACTTCAGCCACTTTTCTTTGGTCTACAGGGAGAGTAGGTAATTTCTTTGGTGTTTTCTATCGTACGTGCTATGATCACAGGTAAAGGCTAATGTCCAAAATGTACGAGGAAACTAAAATCTCACCTTAGCATGAGAACGTGTTATTTAAATTGAATTTATTGCTGTAGAAAGTATACCTAGCCGAGTTGTTAAATTGAAGGGGGATAGAAGTGTTTACTCACCTGAAAGGTTGTACGAACAAAGAAACCACGTCAAATTGATAACAATTACAGACCATTGGACTGTAAGCCCATTTCATTTGGTTTTATTCACGGAAAAGTCATTTTTGCTTTGATATAGTCAACTTTACTCCCCCATCACCATCACCACCATCATCATCATCATCATCATCATCATCATCATCATCATCATCATTATCATCAACATCCACCGGACAAGGTGGGTTAAGTTATTTTCCCTAATTTATTTCACCTTTTTCTATGTTCAACCCGCACTTTAAATGTTACCATGTGGCATGTACTATTCAAAAGGACGTTAAGGTTTTATTCATTCTTATTTTGAATATCAACAGTCAGTGTTGTACCTAATTGGGTACAATTTTTCAACCTCGAAGGTAATGTGAATGCATAATAAATCAAAAATAAAGTAAATAAATAAATATATACACGTACATGCTACCATTAAGAATGATAACTACTTGCGTGATCACGTGCATACTTCCGAATGACATTTAAATATTATCCTTTGGATTTAATCAAATTAAACAATTTTCGGTAACTGCTAGCATTATGTGATATCAATCTTGAAGCACTGTTTGACAAACCAAAGTGTCGTGATATCCGTATAATGAAATGCATTAGAATTGAATTGGAACTTTGACGAAATTATCTCATATCGAATTAATAACACGTGCATAACTTTTTTCGAAGATTCTTTATTAGATAAACCACGGAAAATGATCTGCAATTTTAGTGTTCTTCTTTAATTGATTTTTGTTAATTAACCGTGGACTCAAAAACATTTCACTACTAATCAATAATTTTTTCATTTTGAATAATTTCTAATTAACTTTTCAGAAAACATCACTGACTGTATTATTCAAATATCCACAATTGCATGTAATTTATCTCCATATGTATGAATCAATTTAATCAGAACAAAAACAATTATATCGTATAGATATCACGCATGCAAAATTTGTAACAGTTATACAAATATCTACGTAAGTATCAAGAGCCTAGTAATATTTATTGTTCTGCTACGTTATATTCCTAATATTACTTGATTTATAATTCCTTCTTAGTTTGAAGTGTTTTGTGAATTCGAATAATTTTGATTTTATCTATAGTATTAGTAGTTATATTTGTTGAGTCCTCAAATACAAGAATATCTTCTGAATCTTATTAACAATTTTTATTGTAGATTGCTATATTGTAGATTTATTTAATAGATCACTGTAGGCTGTCCTTATGAATGTTTATATTTCTTAACAAAATTCAATTTATTAGCTTGTCACATCTATAAAGTTGTTTAGCTCTTTCTAACTTCAAAATGATATCTCCTTTTTTGAAATAATTGATACAACATGAAAGACATTAGAATCTTTTATTGGACTGTATCCTATCTGTCATATTAAACATTTGATTCCTTGCATATTGTCAAGTTTGTATGTTCTGAAATATTTTCTTATAAATATTTACCCAGCTTGATTGGGTTAAACTCTAGAAAGTTATGGATTCACAAAATTTGTGAATTAAAATCAGCGAGTTTTCGTTGACATGTGGTCATTAGCATGTTGAAATTGGCTTTTAAGTAAAATCGTTAGAACATTTTAAAACTTTCATGTTTTTATTCTATTTGATGAGGTCATCCAAATTCAAATTTTCGTCAAAACAATTTGCTGAACTTTTTAGTACTAGTATGGCAAACAAATCACATCTAATTGGAACAGAAAAAGCTTATTTTTCCCAAAAATTCTTGCTAATGAATATCACAACAGTCAGGAAATATTTTTATCCGGATATCTCTAAGAATTTCCAGATTATCTGATATCAATTTAGTTAAAAAAATATCGTCAACGTATGTCAATTTTTCTATATTACTCATGCGGAAATATACCTTAATTGCAATTTATATAATTGCTTAAAAACGTCAATTTATTAATATCAATACCCGTGTTTACCCATTTTTTATTGTTTTATCAACAAATACTGAAATTGATACCCGTATTGTGCTTCCGTAAGTCAAATATTCATTACACGTGCTTACAAAATCAACAAAAGTTATATAGAAAAATATTCTGAAGTTTCATTTTGGTTAATTGAAGTTTAAATTTTACTGTCGTAGCTTTAAAAAAGCCTTCATTGGGAAATAGAAATGCTGGCATGACTTTGGGTTTATGTTTGTTGCCCTGCATGTTTTTAAATAGATAGTTATATGTACATAGTAACCCTTCGACAGGTTTAAGTAGAAGTTTTTTAAAGTTTTTACATTTAAGGTTCATCTTCTTTTCTTCTCGGTGAAACCTTTTTGTATAAGTTCAATGGAGTTTTTCAGTGCTGCTAATGATGTCACAGGTTTGCGAGAAGATTTATGTTTGATTACATAGAGAAACCCTATAATCCTAAGACCATAGACATTAAGCAGATGAACCGAGGGTGTCATGTGTAGAAAGGGGATAAATTATGAGCACGTAAAAACGTAGTTTAAAATTTTACCATGTTCTTAACTGTGGCCCTTGCTGCGTGGTAATCACCTTAAATTATATCCAAATGAATTTTTGGAAGGATTTTACTGTTTTCAAAGCAAGCCAACTTCATTCCGGAAGGCATTTTCAACACAAAGAACATCAAATTACTAAAGATTATGCTTTTGTGAAACATAAACGGCGATAATCACATTAAGAATGAAATTATTTATAGCTTTACAGTTTGTTAAAAGTTCCACCATTCATTTTTATAATAAATTGGCATAAAACATAATGTTAAAAATTTACAGCATCTGCCACAGCAGGGGATGTTTTAGAAACGCAAATCATTAAATCCAAACCCCTGATTCAACCCCGAATCCCATGAGATAGTAATTTCAAAATATCGATTGCCCTTTAAGTCACGTACAGGATATACGTTCAATGAAACGCTTTTTCACAAAGCTTTACTAAATCTTCAAGTGGGGAGATTTTAATTCGCTCAGTAAAAAAATATAAATTCTGTTCAAATTTCATCCCTTAGGTCTTCAAGAAATTTTAATTTGCATTAAAAGTTTCAATTTTCTTTTCATTCTTCGCATTCAAATCCGGTATCAGTCGTTGTTCACCTTAAACCTAAACCTTAAAAAAAAATTTCAAAAAATTGCCATAATAGCTGCATCGCATTTGTTTGAAACGAAATAGGGAATTATCTACTGGAAATAGGGAATTATATACCTTACGAGGGTTGAGGTAATTTGAGATTCAAGTAAATCTAAATTGGGAATAAGCGAAAAATGTCAATTTAAGATTCGAGGTAATTTCTATTTCGAAATTTGGGGACGATCTTCTTCTGTTTTGACAATTTAACACGAAGAAAATTCAATCTTTTTGTATTTCTAAGAAAACTTTTTAAAAAAATATTAAATATTATATACGGAATTAGACAGACCGTTGTAAATTTTTCTCAATTCATCCTTGATAACTCGTGCTTTGCAAAAATACAATTAAAGGCTTACATTTCGAAATAATGTCCTTCCTTAATTGTTTCCTTATATTTTGTCTGGTTTCTGTATGTATCATGGCATGTATTGCTAAAGAAGGGATTTTATATGATTCTATTTCCCTTCATTATTATATAACATGAGCATGCTCATGATGTGTATATCATATTACGGCCTCTTAAGCCTTCATGCAGAATGTGTCCCGCTCAACAGTCACATATAATGGAATTAACTCAGTCAATGTCAAGTTCTTGTTTCCTGTTACGAGTCATTCCCAGAGTGCACGTTTGAAGGCACATCGCCTAGTGAATATGAAACGTTAGATGATGGATCACAATCTAGGGATAGCATGTACATATTATACATAACTATATGAAAAGGGCTGCATTAACAACTACATAAATATTATATAATTTGGTTTTTGCATGTACCTACTGAACAAAGGATTCGCGTAATGTTATTTAACAGGCCGCGATTGGCATTTAATCCCTGTCATAAACATTAGCCACCCTTGCTGCAAATTTAGAGAAAGGGTGATTTTAGGACGATTCAAGGGCAGGCACGCATTCGAAACAGGAAATGTACATTTATTTCGTTTCTGTAGGACGACAGAGGGCTTTTCATACAATAGAGAGATGAAAAACAAAAGGAAAATTGGTGCGATTTATACAAGATACTAAGGGATCAACAATTTTGCAAATTTATTTTCAGTTTTATGTTTGTATAATAAAAAAACAGTGGGAGATTTCTGATTGAGGGCGATTGTTTTGTCAAATCTACCCTTTAAATCTGAAGTATTACAGGTTGAGGTTTATGTTTTATATTTTTGGCAAGTACACTCTTACTGATCACACTGCATTTGCAAAACAATACCTCTGACTGTGCCTTCTTGTGCAGAGTGTTCCTTGAATAAGGTATGATTTTGCAAATAACCCTTTTTCCTTTTGTCAAACTACTAGACAACACATTGATAAAAGTGTTTGTAATGGAAGAAGGGTCTTCAGTTGATAATATTCTAGATCTTAGCAAGCATCTTTGTGTAGGGTATAAATAGGGTGGACTATACACGAACGCAAAGACTTCATTTCTGATTTCATATCAAAAACACTCAAACCTTAACTGAAGTGCATCTGTAGGTATAGCCTAAAATTGGACAGGTTATATTCAAAAAACGGGAAAAAAATTAACTTTTTGGAGAGGAAACAAGATTTCAAGAATTTTTACCACGGAGATGTGGTTGAGTTGTTTTCGAGATGGTTCCCAAAGATTCCATGTTACATGCCTTAAAGGACACACAAAAAATAACCAAAACTTGCTTCAGTATTAGTATAAATGTTCCTTTTTTCCTATGTGTCAGCAGAATAATTTTTATTTTCTTTTTCTGAGATCAACTTTAAGTGGTCCTAAGGGATCAATTTTTCAAAGCAATAAATTTCAGTTTTATATTATCCCTCTTTCAGTATTTGAAAGTTAACCTTCGTTCTTCAGGCGATAATAGTTAATTTATTTATACTTTTAAACTTTTGAAAACGCTCGACCATGAATTTTGGATTAGGCACAGCACATCGATGAAGTGACTCAAGTTGAAGTTTATGTTTTTTAGGGAACCTGATACAGGGTAGACACAATCATTTGCCAACATTACGAAATCTTTAATGTTTATCATGTTGAATATCAGATGATGGTTTCAGATTTCGCGAAGGAAATACTTCAGTGTTTTAGGGAAGACACTTTATTTTGATACATTTCGGACAGATATACTCTATAATTTTCCTGATTCAAATCTTCCGGCATATCATTCTCAACAGATTGTTTACTTATCTTCACTTGAATTATATTTTCTATTTCTGTACTATTAGTTACACGAAGAAATTATCGCTTCATAAAACAAGGCCATTGTGAAAAATATTCTCTTATCGCTAAACTTCAAAACAGACTTTATTTGTTTAAAAATTTTTGCAGTTCACACGTTTTTTGGGGGTTTGTTTTGTGTTTTTGAAAATTCGGTGAAAAATATTATTATGCAGAATAAGCGTGTGCTGGCTGAATGACTTATTTCACGTAGACACCTTTGATGGAAAACTATAGCTTTAAGATGTTTACTTGCATTACTTTTAGAATTTCGCACATCTATGACTGATCAAGTCAATTATGTCAATTATATTTTGAAATATTATGAAGTCACAATCAAGTCTGGAAAGGATAATTTCCAAATTTCAAAGCAACAGAAGAGTTAAATTGTTGACGATTATTCTATGGAATCGTAGATGAAAATTACGATTCAACAACGTTTAACCAAGACTTTTTTTGAAAAGTGGTAAAAACATAAGAAATAAAACAAGTACTAAACAATGAAATCCACTAAATTGCTGAAGCAAAGTGTTCATTTGCGTAAGGGTATAATTACAGGGTACTGGTATGAAACCCAAGTCAAACCCTAGAGAAATGAAACGACTATGAAAATTAAACGTTGTGGCGAAATTACTCGATGGTATAGAGAGTAGCCCAAAAAAATAAAATTGTAAAAACTTAATTTCATTGTTTTATATTGAGGCTGTCACGCGATCTAGGGAAAAAAGTTGCCTCAATTCACTCTGCAATTTGACCATTTATGTATTTGAAGACTATTCAAACGTAAACTTTCAAGAACTTTCCGATTTCAAGCCTTTCGTCTAGACGTTAGTTTCAATTTTGAAAAGAAAATTGACAAGAACTTGTCGAGTTTTCGAGGAAGGTATATAATTTGGTTGAAAGAAATTATTAATAAAAGAAGTTCTCATGAACTAGAATCATTTTATTTTGTCGTCTGTTTCTAGAGGTCATCTAGATTCTGTGAAAACATATTTTAATTTGACCGTATTATAGTAGAAACTAGTCTTGAGTTTATTCATCTATTTTAGAGAAGAAAATAAGAAAACCATCAAAACCATAGAATTACTTGTTTTATTGTAAAATCAAATTCAAGTCAGTCGTGGGGTCACCCACAAGAAAACAAACCGGAAATCTTCTAAGCTAACTAAACCAGTAACGTAAGAAGAAAATCTTCTAGAAAGAAAATAAGTAGAAGAGAAAGAAAATTATCTTAAGAAAATCGCAAACTGTAAAGTAAAATACAAGAAACCAGTTTTATATGTATACCTACTATATTTATTTTTGTTATTTTTTTGAAGGCGCATGCGAATCCAATTTTAAGATAATCGTCTTAACATGAAATACAGAAGCTATCGGTACAAGCCTGCGGCTTTAAATTGTAACTAGCTTTTGGAACAGTCTTTATTTAAAGATATCCAAAATGAAAGTATACAAGAAGAAAAGATTGAAAGGTAGAGACGATATCTACAAACTTGAAAATATTGTTGTATGGAAATGAAGGAAGGTACCTACACGGGCCGATGAGAAATTGAACAAAACCAAGAATTGACTCAGATGAACCAGGTGAGCTAGGTGAAGAGATGAATAAAACTGGTTCCATCTCCATCTCCATCTCCATCTTCGTATAGTAGCTGATCTCTACGAAAGATAAAACCTAAACGCATCTGATGACACGGTTCTGGTTAATTCTTATTTTCATTTTTGCTTCATCGAATTATAAAATTACATTGAGGGTATGACGTTGTGGTTTTGGTCCGTTGGGTGTGATTACTTAAATAAAATTTAATGATTGCTTTGTACAATGTTTTGTTCAATTTAACGAACCACTTTCAGCAAAAACCTAACTATACCTACACAGACTTCCTACAATCATTGAAATGTTAATTTCTTATATGCGAGGTTCCTTCTTACTGTTTATGGTCTTCGAACGTGACTTCCTCGTCTTCTAGAACCAAGAAGTCAGTGATAATCCTGTTCCAATGCTTACTTATTAATGCATCGTCTTGAAGAGATTGAATCGAGAGATTAGCTCAAAGACATATGCACTTCTGTATTTTATACTACTGCTACTGTAATTTATTGAAGGTTTCAGATATTTTTACTTTGGAAATAACACCATATTATCGGAAATTGTTATTTGTTATAATCAATTTTAGATTTCAGATTTCTGTGAAAAGTGAAATTTATTCCTAATATCACATACTAATTGTGTTAATTATATTTTAAAATATTATGCAATATCCTCAATAAAATGATTTTCATCAAAACTCTATTGTAGAAAGTTATATTGCAGGATTCATTTGTTATACCTAATCACTTTCAAATCAACATTAAAGAGTAAAATTGTTAAAGTGACTTTTAATTACTCTGTGAAATCGAAAGTGATAACCAGACCCTAGTCGAATGGTGAAAGTTAATAATACTCTTTGACTATTCGCATGGAAAGTTTTAATGGTGACTTGTAGTATTTTATTTATTTACAACAAATTCATATAATTGGAATAAATTTGGTACATTCAAGGAAACTTTTGTGGCACCTCTAAGATTAGGAAAATACTAATATCCTTCCAAATAATATAACTAATAATAAGCAAAAGTAAACTTGTACACTCGAACAAATGCCAAAAACTAAAGTACAAAGTACGAAATGTTCCAATAACCGAAATTAGTTGTCCATATGAATTTGGTATTTTATGTGAAAGAAGGTTATATCTCGATGGAAGTATTTTGGCCAAATTTCTGGTTGTTACGCCAAGAATCCTATTAACAGGAATAAGTGTTTTGGATAGATGAGAATGAATTTTCGTTTTGTTTACAAGATTCTTACAACACAAGGAAGACATTTCGAGTTAAAGAATCTCGTAAAAATGTTTTTTGGATATCTACGTTGTAATTATGTTCGACAATAAGGAATAATTTTTTTCTTTCTCCTAATATTGTTAATAGGGAAACCCATTCAAGTCACGCATTCTACATAATATGTATTGAACTCACAACAGCAGCCTTTTCCATAGAGAAATAGAGAAAGTCGTGACACTGATTATGCTTTGAAGAAATATACTCAATCAAGTCATCAGTCTTTAGATGTAATTTATTTAATAGGACAGCAATAGGATAGGGAAATGGTATAGTTTGGTTTTTGAGGCAAATGTGGCTTGTGAAGGTGAAAGTTATGTTGTATTGTATCTTGTACGTATGTACATACAATCAATAGTATAGATTTTATGAACGATTGAAAATGAACCAGCGACCGGAAGGTAATGATGACATTCATTTCGAATCCAATATCCTGTTTCATAAATCAATTTTGATGACGAGTTTTGCTTATAGCATTTATAACATGTAATAACTTCGTTTGTGTATATAAAATCTAGAATATAAAAAAGTATGGTAATATTATCGAAATGTTTCTTCATGTTGTAGGTGTGTTCTTGGTATACACGTTAAACCATTCAATTACAAATGTTATGTAGTACTTTGTGTTCGACCTGTAATGACCATTAACATGATTGTAAAAATTAATGAAGATTGAAGCTAATATTATTTCATTACTACACTAGGAAAGAATTTAAATGGTTCGGAATCAAGTTGTTTCTTTGGTCTTTATGTGTAGGTACGTTCGAACGTTGTAATATTATTTAAGTAAGTTAAAATTTATAATTCTCTTTTGAGACAAATTCAATGACATCCCTTACCATATATCATGGTAATCGATCAGACAATTGTAAATGCAATTTTCTGTGTCCGACAATCAATCACAAGAACATTAAGGTTACGTGTTAACACAGAGAGAATTCTCACAAGCAACACACCCCAAAATGTTAAATCACAAGAGAATGGTTCCGGTATCATTCTTCATCCGTGAACAGGATAAACTTTAGCATTTCCCTGGGGAAGGATTGCAATCATCTTGGCACTCATCCTATGCATGTATGACGATAAAAAAGCTAGAAGACATTTCTGCATCAAAGGTATGAGATGAATGAGTTAAATTATCCTTGCATTTTAAGAGTTCAGTGCTCCTAGCAAGTGCATCCTTAATTCTAAGAAAGAAATATGGAAAAATGTACAGGAAAACAAAACGAAAAGAAAACGTTTATTGTATTCGAGTTGAATAGCCATTACCCATCCTTGATACACTTTGCACAACATCATATTGTACAAATGCAATATGTCATAGAAAATGTCACGTATCACACTAATACATACAACAACAGGCGACTCACAGACTATGTCCATTAGATATGATTGCATTATAATCATAGAACGGAAATTTAAGATGAAAAACGATGGATGTTTTCCCGGATATGATGTTCCTGTTATAGATCACATTTGAAAAACTGATGGATAATGATAAAAATGGATTTATATATTTTATATATTTTTTTATATTGTCATAAATGTCAATTTGTAATAAAAGAACTCTGTCAAATAAAACGAACGAAAATAAATAGTAAAAATATGATCCCTTTGAGAAATGTAAGAAAGTCCCTCGGAACATTTTGTGATTTTATCTTTGGCCAAAGTTACATGCTATAAAAACGTAAACTTCATACTACACAACGTTGACATGAATCTTGAATTTGGACAATTTAAGTTATATAGAATAAGTTATTAAAATTCGCCAAAATAGATATGTTAGTAAAATTCTCATCAAGACAAAATTTTAAATTTCCAATAAGTAAAAGCAGAAAAAATATAATCGATATTACGTAGCTGTTTACTGGTTTAAATTTTGTGAAGTCCTGCTGTGAGAAATATCCCATTTCTTTTGTGTCATTTAGGCTTAGACTACATGAAAGGATAAGGTATTAAGTCAACATGTCCTAGATGTGTCAAATAGGCTGAACGTATTTGTGAGAATCCTTAGACATACAATATAGATAAACGAAGGTGATGGTAAATAATTAAACCAGCAGGTGGCTGATATATACAACTCAATGAAGAACTCCCTATAACAGTTTTATACAATAAACATGTATTTTTCAGCATGAAATTGTAATCAACAAATCCTTGGGGGGTTGGAATTAAATTGACGAACCGTTATCATGGTCTGTTGAATGATGAAATCTGTTTATAAGATTTGCTTAATAATATAAGACTCTATAGAGAATCATTGTCCTTTACATTTTTTAAAAAGGATATGGATTCACCTTCTTCAAAAACTTCAAAAACGAATCCTTCAAGATTGTAAGAATTCTGATCCTTTTCAGGACTCCACTCAATTCAAGACATGTTCATCTTCAACTAGCGTCCCGTTGCGAATGTTTTAGTTGTCCTTCTAATAGGGTACTAACCGGATAAGGAATTTGATTTAAAAAGGATGCACCAAGTAGTTGATAAAGTTAATTAATGTTGATTATTAAGAATTTCAAAAATAATTTTTGGTTTATCCTTGTTTCATAAAAGGACGAATCACCTTTTGTTTCACCTTTTATCCGTTAGATACATTTAACATTGTTTATCATGAAGACAGGATAGCCGAACAGGATAGCCGAAGAGAAACAGAAAACGGAGAGAAAAAAAGGAAAAACATCACTTTAGAAAAGGACTTTGTTTACACGCATCAATGAGAACACAAACAGCAGGATAGCAACAGTAGTCCTGTGGACAAGAAATTTATATTTTCACTTTATCTTAAAGCTTTTGTGTACAGAAAGTGCTTGTGTACATTATTAAAGGCTTAATGGGATCGTGGCTAAACCTTGAACGAAATAATTTTGGATTTCGTCCTTTTGCTTGAAACATTTTGTTGTTAGATATATCTACTATTGGTCTAACAAACACAATCATGCTGTGTTTTATACCGATACTATTTATAAGTGAGTTTAGCAGGAACAAAATGTAGGTATCCTTACATCCACCAGTCAACGATATGACTTTATGTGTATAAAGTTTGGTACAACTATCTTAGATAACACAACACTTGCCAGGATACAGTCCGACCGGATTTTCTTCGTTCAAAAACATTATCGAAACCTTCTACGCACTTAATTGGACGATAAGGTTTTCATCAAAAAGGATTCGAGGAGAATAAATGAAGACGTTCTCGTTTTTTTCTAGTTTGTATATTGTTTAGCATTTCTTATCTTATCAAGATTTTTGTTTTGTCTTCGTTTTTGTTCCTTAAATAAAAGTGAGATGTGCTCATTATATTGAAGCGAATAAGGCAGATGTTGTTATAATCTTATTATACAGACAAGTGGCAGTTTCGCTACATGACTCCAACTGGTCGAATATTTTTCTTAATTTTCCAAATAAATTAACTCGTAGAATAAATTTCATTCAACCACTACACCAAATGTAACTTTTTCCTGTATTATCCTTGTTACACAACTCACCGAATATAATTTATCTTTCAGGCAAAATTACATGACGTGCTTTACAGTCAAGTTCACTCCAATGACTTCAATTCACACCAGTTTAATACGAATATTTACCTCTCGGAAAATGAGGGCTGTAATGTAAACGTCGTCCTTGCTCTTGTCATTATTACGTGACCACTTCTAGCATTTCTTTATCACTCCTTGAGGGATGAAAATTTTTTATTAATTAATTTCCATTTATTGTAACTTCTGATTGTCTAATTTTGTTCAAAACATTTACGTCAGTCGAACATGATAAGAAGCTTTTACATTTTGATATCCCTACTAAAGTAATTCCTCTCGAAATAACTTTTTTCACAATTATTATTAGGAAGTCGTCAAGAAATAATAACATTTCATGCTGTAACTGATTCGATCTTCCAATGTTCAATTGTTAAACTGAAAAAGAATCTTTTTCCATCAGATATTACAGTGATTATCTTCTATCAATAACCCATCGAATGTAATCAATCAAAAACGTTGTCTTACTCATGTACCTGAAAAGAATGATTGGAAGAAGTTATAGAAATGCACCTGAAAGAAGGATTGCTAAAAATTCAATACAAAACCATCGTCCTTTTATTGAAAGCGCATTAGGATGTGATTCAGTGTAAATATAATCTTGAAATCTGCTCAAATCGTAGCAAATTGGTCAAAAGAAGGTAAACTAAGTTAGTAAAGTATTCCAAGCGGAACGGAATTAAGGAAAGAAGGATAAAAAGAAGTATAACCAAAATAAATACATAAGAAAAGCATACAGAATTCTAAATCAGAACAAGGATATACTTTTAATTTTTCTTTTGATTTCAAATCATCCCAGAAGCAGGTACATGTATGTATATATCCTCGAGGAACCTAACTTTTATCTTTGAGGATAATCTATTGAATATATTCGATAGTCCTTCGAAGTCTTGCCTTCAGTCATGCACGTGTAAAGGCTGTGAACCTTTGTTGTCATTTGTGAAAAGTTGACGAACTCGAATTGGCATGTCCATTTTTACCTTAAGGGTTGCTTATTGTCGAAAATAAATTCGGGCAAGGCACCTGTTTCAAGGTTTTATTGAAAGAATCAAAATGGACCAGAAACTGAAACTCAAGAATTTTCCTAAAAATTTCCACATGAATCAGATTTTTCATCCCTCGAAATGAAGGGACTTGTCTCAATTACCCACTTCAAACATACACACTGTCGATTAACATGTGTGCATGCAAATTGTGTGTAAAAGTGCGCTTAGCATCACTAGAAGCTGGGTAGTTTTGTAATTGGAAATTTGGAATTCGGCTGTTGCTATGCGGTTCCATTCCGCAGGGTTTTCCTAACATTATACAAATAAACATGTACACACAAGAATTAATACACTAACACCTCTGAAGTGCAGGCTGCAAGGATATGGTGTGGTTTCGTATCTTGTTACGCTTGCACACTTCTGAATCGAGTGTTGAGGGTTGACTTTCCCCTAAAGGTTTTTAGGTTTTAATTTTCACGGTTACATAACATTTTGGTTGTATGTATACTGTGTGTAAGTGTTTGGAGGGTGCACGTGCAGTTTCACATGCATCGTCCTTTTTGAATTACATTCAAGTGTTTGTGATATAAATTTACAATATCATATGGAATTTTTTTTGGTTGTGTTTAAGCATTTTTGAAGCCTCAGCGTTCTATGAGTAACTCAAACATTTTTATTCAACTGATCCTTGTAGAATTTTCTACGAGAAGATATATGTATGTATGTTCATTGCAAGAAAACGTATTTAGAATTTTCATATATGTAATATGATTTCTTATTGTAAGTACGAAAAATTAGTGAATAAATTGTAACGATAAGATCTGTAGGAGTTGTAGTAAGTGTATAGTATTTTCATATCCATTCAATGTTGGTCCACATAAGTTACAAAAGTTATCTGTCCAAACATTAGCCGCAAGCTGACAAACGAGTCTGTATCGAAGCTAGTAATCATTGAAACAGTTTTATTTTTCCATTTACTCAACTTTGTAGTAACTAGTTTCAAGTTTTCATATTCATATCGTTAGAGTAGATCTACAAAATAGTTCATGTACAATTTGAAAATACGAAAATCTGCAAGCAAGTAACCAGACAAAGTCATCAAGTACCTCTAGACCTCTCAAGGAGTGATCTTATATTATGATAAAATTTAATTCACGACTGCTTCACACGTACTTGTACAGAAATTGTTAGTAACAGACAATTTAGATACGAATCAGACTACAAGATTCAGAGTAGTTTTATGAAAATGGCTAACAGAAGATTTTCTGGAGCACCACTTCCATATCTCGATACATTCGGCTCGTTCCAATACTCCATATTGCGTATGCTAATGAGACACCAGTGAATCGTGATTGAAATGATACGCTCTCAATGTCATCGCATTTACACATAATTCAGTCATTTTCATATTTCGAATGGTGTTACCCTTCCACTGTAAAAGGCTTTTCACTTTTCTACGGTTTCTGAAAATGAGATGATTAGCTATTGAATGAATGGCTCCATGATTCCTCAATTTCTGTATTAGTTTTATGCAAATTTTCTGGTTTGGAACATGATTGCTATGACTCAACATTTTTCTGTTTGAAATAAGTACCAAATGACACCTCAATATGCACTTGAACGGTTCGTTTCACTTCTTGTTTGCTTAATCGAAAATCTACAGACTTTCTACCCAACTTTGTCTTGTTATTTACCTCTTCAAATGTCATTTCCATGCATCAGCTTTTTTCTTCAATAGGTTTCCACCAATTTATGCTTAATCATAATCACAAATTTAATGCACAATGGGATTTTGAAAGGTTATCATGCATTTTGTGCTTATAGAAAAACCAGGAATCACGTAAACCAAATTAACTTTAATTTGTGTAATAGTAACAACATCAAATACGACACAAGTACCTAAATGAAACATCCCCATTTTCCTTATCACTAAAAATCAATTGGAAACATTGAATGCGACATTTATTCTTTAATGCTTTTCGGGAAGTATCCATTTTCAGGACCCTATCTCTAAAATTTTATATAAATCCTCACAAATTTATCCTGACATTTACATATAATTATCGTACCAGCTCAAAGTTGAGATTCTATTTATTTATTTTTTCTGTTATATACATGTGTATATAAAAATTCATTCCGTTGAAGGCGAAAAGCCTGCGTAGATAAGTCTCCCTTGCCTTCGTTTTAGTTGGACAAAAAGGACTAACGATAAAAGTGATAGTCTCTTTCATTATAGTGTCCTTCAATTATACAATCCGGTCATAGAGTGAATTTACATAAAAAAGATTTCAAATTCTATTACAGTCCATTCCATGGAGTCAAGTAGATGCCTTCGCCTTCAACGGAAAAAAGGGTAGGACTTAAAAAAAAAATTTTTATTTTTTTCATCAACGGCCTCGCTGTTATTATTCCTACTTATGCAAATTACTTTCAACTATTCATGTACAGAATGGGGTACTTTATTTCTTTTTGGAAGTTGCTACCATGTTGGAACCTTAATTCGTGCTGCTGGTAGGGTTTTCCCTGTGACCATTTACACCGAAACAAATTTAAATTTGTTAAATGTTTCAGAAAACATGAGAGCGACATTTATTTTGATGAAAACCCAGTCTTGCTAGCTTCCTGGATTCTTGAATGTTTTAGTAGATAAAAAACGTCTTTCGGACAATTTCACAGTTTTCTATCAAGCGGTAAATTTCACAAAACACCTGTTGACTTTCTCACACTAGATAGAGTGCACGAAAATGCATTATCTCTTAGAATTCCTTCGTCATATGCAAATAATACTGATAACACTTGATTGCTTGAGATCATGCAACATTTTTGTTTTAGTTATGTCTAAAAATCGTTATCCTAAAATTCGCCACACCAAATGATTTTGAATTTCAAATTAATCTGAGACGTGTCCTTAATATCTTAAGTTGAAAATCTCAGTCACTTGATCCTTGACATTTAACCAAACTCCTTTTAATACCAGCAAACAACATGTGCAAGGAGTAAAAGACGCTTTTGTGAGGTTATTCTCGGATCATAGAAGCATCATTTTCCAACACAAATTCCTCGTGGGGTGCCTTTTTTCCTGGACGATATGAAATTGTTTACAAACACAACAAAACAAAATGAAATTCAAGAAGTGAAGGTGCACAGTGTCAGCTCTGTGAACCTGGAACCCGAGTTTAAGATATCGAGAAAATAAATTGAGATTCGGAAACTACAAACGACGTAGAGGTTTGTAGTAAATTTTTTTCGTTTGTAGTTCCGACGATTCCGTAGAGAATCAAAAAAATTGATTTACGCGGCCATTTTTGGTGGGTTTGGAAAATTGTTTTAAATTTCTTGTTCAAAATCGTTTGTAGTTTCTAAAAATAGTATTAGTTTTTTTTCTTCTACTTTTTCCGAACATCGAAAATCATTTCCAATTTTTTTTTTCTTTTCCTAATACTACAAACGACGAAACGGTTTGTAGTGAAAAAATTTTTGTTCTAGCTATCATACAACCTGAGAAAATCGCAAAAATGTAGCTTCTACGGAAAAATGTCGAAGTTTTTGTCAAATTACTCGGATACCATGGAAAAAATCCAAACTTTTTTTTTATTTCCTGTTACTACAAACGACGTAGAGGTTTGTAGTTAAATTTTTTCGTTTGTAGTTTCGACTATTCCGTAGAGAATCGAAAAAATCGATTTCTATGGCCAATTTTAGTGGATTTGCAAAATTTTCTTTGATATATCCTTCAAAATCGTTTGTAGTTTCCAAAAATAGCATTAATTTTTTTTCTATGTTTTTTGGACACCGAAAAATATTTCCAAACATTTTCTACTTTTTCTACTTACACAAACGACGTAGAGGCTTGTAGTGGAAAAAATTTTCTTCTAGCTATCATACAACCAGAGAAAACCGCAGAAATGTAATTTCTATGGAAATACAGTAGGGCCTCGATAATCCGAACACCCAAAATTTATACCCTGTTCGGATCTACGAAGCGTTCGGATTACAGTATGTAGATATTTTGAAAGCGATTTTTTGCAATGAAACAAAGATTTTAGTGATTAAAGGTGTAAAATAAAATTAAAATTAGGTATTTTAAGTATTATATATGGTATGGCATTTTTATTTTTCCAATATTACATTTTTTTTTAAAATCTACTATGGAAGTTTGGCGAGTTGTTTTGCGAGTTAATGTACGTAATAACATTTTTTCTGTAGAGGGGGTCGTTCGGATTATAGAGGCGTTCGGATTAGCAGGGGTTCGGATTATCGAGGCCCTACTGTATCTGCTTTTACTACGAGTAACAATTGAAAAAAAAATCTATTTTCTTTTTATATTTCCCGTAACAACAAACGATTTAGAACATTTTAGTAAAAAAAAATCGTTTGTAGTTCCTATGGATCCCTGGGAACTGTTGTTCTACGGCGTATCAAAATTGTCAATTTCAATTTCTACGGTTCTGGTAACGGGATCTACGTTCTTTTTTCACTTTCCTGTAACTACAAACGATTTAGAACATTTTAGTGAAAAAAAATCGTTTGTAGTTCCTATGGATCCCTGGGAACTGGTGTTCTACGGCGTATCAAAATTGTCAATTTCAATTTCTACGGTTCTGGTAACGGGATCTACGTTCTTTTTTCACTTTCCTGTAACTACAAACGATTTAGAACATTTTAGTGAAAAAAAATCGTTTGTAGTTCCTATGGATCCCTGGGAACTGTTGTTCTACGGCGAATCAAAATTGTCAATTTCAATTTCTACGGTTCTGGTAACGGGATCTACGTTCTTTTTTCACTTTCCTGTAACTACAAACGATTTAGAACATTTTAGTGAAAAAAAATCGTTTGTAGTTCCTATGGATCCCTGGGAACTGTTGTTCTACGGCGTATCAAAATTGTCAATTTCAATTTCTACGGTTCTGGTAACGGGATCTACGTTCTTTTTTCACTTTCCTGTAACTACAAACGATTTAGAACATTTTAGTGAAAAAAAATCGTTTGTAGTTCCTATGGATCCCTGGGAACTGTTGTTCTACGGCGTATCAAAATTGTCAATTTCAATTTCTACGGTTCTGGTAACGGGATCTACGTTCTTTTTTCACTTTCCTGTAACTACAAACGATTTAGAACATTTTAGTGAAAAAAAATCGTTTGTAGTTCCTATGGATCCCTGGGAACTGTTGTTCTACGGCAATTTCGATTCGTCGAACACCAGTTCCCTGCGATCCATAGGAACTACAAACGATTTTTTTTCACTAAAATGTTCTAAATCGTTTGTAGTTACAGGAAAGTGAAAAAAGAACGTAGATCCCGTTACCAGAACCGTAGAAATTGAAATTGACAATTTTGATTCGCCGTAGAACAACAGTTCCCAGGGATCCATAGGAACTACAAACGATTTTTTTTCACTAAAATGTTCTAAATCGTTTGTAGTTACAGGAAAGTGAAAAAAGAACGTAGATCCCGTTACCAGAACCGTAGAAATTGAAATTGACAATTTTGATACGCCGTAGAACACCAGTTCCCAGGGATCCATAGGAACTACAAACGATTTTTTTTCACTAAAATGTTCTAAATCGTTTGTAGTTACAGGAAAGTGAAAAAAGAACGTAGATCCCGTTACCAGAACCGTAGAAATTGAAATTGACAATTTTGATACGCCGTAGAACAACAGTTCCCAGGGATCCATAGGAACTACAAACGATTTTTTTTCACTAAAATGTTCTAAATCGTTTGTAGTTACAGGAAAGTGAAAAAAGAACGTAGATCCCGTTACCAGAACCGTAGAAATTGAAATTGACAATTTTGATACGCCGTAGAACAACAGTTCCCAGGGATCCATAGGAACTACAAACGATTTTTTTTCACTAAAATGTTCTAAATCGTTTGTAGTTACAGGAAAGTGAAAAAAGAACGTAGATCCCGTTACCAGAACCGTAGAAATTGAAATTGACAATTTTGATACGCCGTAGAACAACACTTCCCAGGGATCCATAGGAACTACAAACGATTTTTTTTCACTAAAATGTTCTAAATCGTTTGTAGTTACAGGAAAGTGAAAAAAGAACGTAGATCCCGTTACCAGAACCGTAGAAATTGAAATTGACAATTTTGATACGCCGTAGAACAACAGTTCCCAGGGATCCATAGGAACTACAAACGATTTTTTTTTACTAAAATGTTCTAAATCGTTTGTTGTTACGGGAAATATAAAAAGAAAATAGATTTTTTTTTCAATTGTTACTCGTAGTAAAAGCAGATACAGTAGGGCCTCGATAATCCGAACCCCTGCTAATCCGAACGCCTCTATAATCCGAACGACCCCCTCTACAGAAAAAATGTTATTACGTACATTAACTCGCAAAACAACTCGCCAAACTTCCATAGTAGATTTTAAAAAAAAATGTAATATTGGAAAAATAAAAATGCCATACCATATATAATACTTAAAATACCTAATTTTAATTTTATTTTACACCTTTAATCACTAAAATCTTTGTTTCATTGCAAAAAATCGCTTTCAAAATATCTACATACTGTAATCCGAACGCTTCGTAGATCCGAACAGGGTATAAATTTTGGGTGTTCGGATTATCGAGGCCCTACTGTATTTCCATAGAAATTACATTTCTGCGGTTTTCTCTGGTTGTATGATAGCTAGAAGAAAATTTTTTCCACTACAAGCCTCTACGTCGTTTGTGTAAGTAGAAAAAGTAGAAAATGTTTGGAAATATTTTTCGGTGTCCAAAAAACATAGAAAAAAAATTAATGCTATTTTTGGAAACTACAAACGATTTTGAAGGATATATCAAAGAAAATTTTGCAAATCCACTAAAATTGGCCATAGAAATCGATTTTTTCGATTCTCTACGGAATAGTCGAAACTACAAACGAAAAAATTTAACTACAAACCTCTACGTCGTTTGTAGTAACAGGAAATAAAAAAAAAGTTTGGATTTTTTCCATGGTATCCGAGTAATTTGACAAAAACTTCGACATTTTTCCGTAGAAGCTACATTTTTGCGATTTTCTCAGGTTGTATGATAGCTAGAACAAAAATTTTTTCACTACAAACCGTTTCGTCGTTTGTAGTATTAGGAAAAGAAAAAAAAAATTGGAAATGATTTTCGATGTTCGGAAAAAGTAGAAGAAAAAAAACTAATACTATTTTTAGAAACTACAAACGATTTTGAACAAGAAATTTAAAACAATTTTCCAAACCCACCAAAAATGGCCGCGTAAATCAATTTTTTTGATTCTCTACGGAATCGTCGGAACTACAAACGAAAAAAATTTACTACAAACCTCTACGTCGTTTGTAGTTTCCGAATCCAAATTCATTTTTTCGATATCTTAAACTCGGGTTCCAGGTTCACAGAGCTCACAGTGTCACGTATTCATCCTAAACAGTTTTGGATTTTGAAAATTTTCCACGAGGATTGGTCTATGCCAGGCACGAATTTTAACCTGGACGTCGTATACTTATTATTGAAAAAAACCTAACAAAAGAATCATTTTTGAAAGGATCCCTCAGAACAGACCATTTTTTGTTGAGTCGTTTTGTCATGATGAAGTAATTTCAAATTGCCCTTTTTTGTGACTGCACACTTAAGCCCTAAGCATAATTGCAACTCAAGGATTTCTCAAGCACAAAATGCATTTTTGTGACCATACAGATGTCGTTGTGTTAATTTGATGATAATCCCTAACAAATCATTTGTCATCGTTCATATCGGTCAAATTAAGTTGGCGAAATTAAGAACACAAATTTATAGGGATAAAACCCAGCACTTTGTGGATACAGTTTAAAGCATAACTTTTCTTTGATATATTTTTGGTGAGCCATCATGTAGAACAAATTCCAGGATTCAAGTTGTTTTCAAGAGATGATGCTTGTTATGTTATTTGTGCGGTGAGAGATAAACTGAGAATATGTTACTAGGCGAGAACTCTTTGCTATGTCATGCATGAAATGTTTAGGTGGTGTTTTATCAAACACAACCATCGAGTTTTTAAAATTTTGAATACCTGCAGTTGTTATTGAGCACTCCTTCATCCATTGATGGTATCTCCAATATAACACATTTCCACTCGGGCATGATGTGGTCCTCGAAAAGTGTTTTCAATTTCAGTTCAGTGGATATAAAATTTTTTCAAGCATATTATCTACGGCTGTGATGTAAATATTATCCTAGTGCGGATTGATACATCTCTAGGGATGTTTTTTGAAATTAAATTTTGCAGTAATTCGCTTCGTAGCAACCAAATCTCCCCCATGCAATATTTGTTTTCAAAGTTCACTTTGTATCGTCGTTTTTGTGGGGATGGTTCAACTTTAGTTAAACTAAGTTAGGGCGAAACCAATTTTTTGAGAATTATGTTTGAAATAATTTTTGATAATGTCTGAAATTTTATGCAATACATCCCCTACTGTATACGTATCCTTAATTTCATGAAAATTTCAGGAACTGCAAAGTTCAAAAATTCTGTAGGTACTCATATTGTCATGAATATTATACACACTTGCACAACTTCGCCATTAGCTGATTCTTCTGTAGACCAAACTATCTAACCATGAACTCTTTTATGGGTTTCGGCACTCCTAGAATAATCATCCAATAAAGACAAAATCGATAGTAGCTAAGTATATAGCATTGATTGAATCTTGGTAGGGTGAAAGTTAACCAAACATAGAAATCTATTATTATATCTGAACAAACAAACTTCCAATTTAGGCTTGAGTTCAGAAGAGACAACAAGAAAATAAAAACCATTACCTTCACCAGTGAACCGCAAGTAATCAAAATATTACACTGCAATCGAGTGGTGTTGTTGCTTGACAATGTTTACCTATTTTCTTGGAATGTAAATATAGGTATATATAAGGTAACAAAATATAACAAAAAATTTCGGCTAGTTCCTCAGCTATAAGGAATCAACAAGATTATGGGTATTCTTTGACTTCAAGAGCAATTTACAGTTGACTGACTTTGTAAATGGTTCTAGGGTCATATGTCATTCACTAAAATTATAATATGAATTTGTACAGTTGTCAAATGAATCAATTTGATGAATATTTTTTGTGTTATTTACATAATCGATTGGTCATGAGGGTGGACAGGAAAATGTTTTAATGAAATGACAACTTGTAGCTCGTTGTATTCTTTCAAGTTTCACATGAACATTGTTTTCATAAACTTCTCCAAATGAATCATTTATCAAGTAATAGAAGATTGGTAAAATATATATTAATGATAATCTGCATCTACCATAATGGAGAATATGTGTCATAGAGAAGCACTTAAGTCGCAAGTATATCCTGTCGAACTATCAATCCAGTTTGTATCTGTTTTCAAAACAAAACCAAGGAAGAGTATTATATAAATGAAATGTCATATTAAGAAAGAACAAAATAAATAATAGCTAATGTGTTAAAACAAGAACAAAAACAAAAACGAAAACAACCTTATATCGACATCCATCTTGAAATGTGGAGCTTTTCTCCCCAAAATGTAATTCATCTTATTTTGCGATTACATCTTTCATATCAGTGTGAGTAGGGCTGTCATTTGAAATTTTACCACCATTTATTTGTTGCCCATTGATGTGAGAGTTTTGTATTTCTACTATCTACGCTTTCAGAAACAACAACATCATTTGTCACTTTATCAACATATGCCGAAGAATTAAGAGGTTCAAAGCTTTACCCAAATATCTACGTCACACAACTGATAAAAATCAATGGACTTTTGAAGAAATGAATCAAATTTAGATGGACAATCTTGAGATACTTTCCAAAACACATCCGTTTCCCCCAAAACACAAAGGTCAGCATAAAAGAATTAACAAAGTTCTTGAAGAAATCCTACATTGTTTTGATCAAAAAGTTCAATAATAAAATCACAAAACATTGTTGTAAATGAGACAACATTCACTTTACCTGCAATCATTAACATACAATCTACAATATAAAATCACTTAAATATACCAATCTCATATGAATTTCTAGAAAGTCTTCTTTGTACTTCATTCCAGCGCACCTGCATTGACAATAACGAATAATAATTAGATTCTTAGCAAGTGGTTAAGTTTTTTAATACAATAAACATAACAATGCTTTAATGGACAAAATTTGCAAATAATTATAAATTGTTTCATTCCTGCATGGATAGCATAAATTTAAATCGGCTTTTCAGCATACCAATTTAACAGACCTCATTTGTTTTGCAAATGTTGACTATGACTATGTGCTATGAGTAGCCTGTGCCTGAGTTACCTAAAGTTGGAAGAGGGAGAATAATAAATATTAAGAATAATTTCACGGTAGATAGCTTTCAACTGAATCAAGAAGAAGTTTCAAATAGTTATCATAAACCTGTGAATATTAACAGGCAGGATCTCATCGTAGATATCAGCTCAGACAAAAGACACGTACCCAAACCAGATGATTTGTCTGTATAGTATATTATACTGACAGCGTGGAAGTGAAAGCACAATCTTTTGTTCTAAATACAAAGAATTCATACGAATTAGTGAACCATGCACGAGTCATGTAGAATAGGATAAACTGTAGCTTTTCATGTTACCAGCTTTCCACGAAATTCACTTTTACTTTTGACGAACTTGAGTGGCATGAAATGATAGTCATCCGGAAAAATTACTCTTGTAGGTGATACGTTAATGTCGTTGTTAAGGTGAGCTCATCGTAGAAGGAAGGAACAAAGGTATAGTGGTATAAGACACGCAACAAGTCAGTTGTTAGTCACATCATTGGAAACAATTGTTTGTTGTACTGCAATGTACTCGTAAGTTGAAAAAACATTATTCACACGCAACGTATGTCATCATAAATAACTAAAGTTGGATGCAGTACACGTCGTTGCAAGTTCACACATGAGGGCGCAAATAAAACACAAATAATGATCAGTTTGTTCTTTAGTTTACCCTCACCTGACAACTGTCCCAGAATTAGTGACTCATGCTACCTGCATTGTTTCATTTTTACTTTATTTTGTAAAGAAACGGATGCACCAGAACGAGGTTGGTCACCGTCATTTTGCAACTTCTTATCTGAAATTTTCACTTTCTTCATGTGAAAATTACATCATTCCAATTTGACGACATCCAATATCCGATATCCTTGCACAACATCTTGGAATTGTAGTTGAACTTTGACGTCAGTAAGTACACTGCACTTTCAGTGAATTGTGTAATCATTCCCTCAACACATAAAGCTTTCAAGGATTCAACATTTCACTTCCTAACCCTTCTCGCAACAAATGAAACATGCGCTCTATCAAGTTCACAAGGATATTATCACTTCAACCAAACAAGTGCCAAAGAGGTCATCGGAAGTCAAACAATGAACTCGATACCATTCAACTGTTCTACTTTTTGAAAAGTTTTCTTACTTTTAAACTTACGAGTTTCTTGAATTTTTGATGAATACTTCGATAACAGTACAGGTGCATGTAAAGTTTTAAAAGTTTCTTCAGATAAAATAACATACAGTTCGATGACTTCCTCTTATTATCTACAATTAAATTCACATGAAAATTAATTATTCACAGTAATATAAAATTTGTCATGTCATTTTCTAGTTGAAGTTAATCTAATAATTTCAAGTTTTAATTTGAACAAAACCCTTGCATTTTATACTAAATTAAACACATTTAACATTCTATAATTAACGTAAAGTTATCAACCCTCTTATTGTTTCTCCTGTTTTTTGGGATTCATTTCCAAGCAAATAATTTTCCCAAACTTGTAAACTCAGCAAGTCAATATTTCTGGAAACGAAAAATGAATGTTTGTGGGTTGTTTCCCGGTGTTTTTTCTTTTATATTTTGACTTAAATATCATGTGTGTGTATTTGTGATTAACGAGTGTGGGATTTTACCCTTGGAAAGGAGAACACAAAATGATTGATGCCCTAATTCGTCATTGCGAGGACGTGAAATGCTTCTGTTGGTCTCTTAGAAATTTCTGGTGTTTTTCTGTTCTGACCCCAAAACGTATTCAATTCATAACTATCCCTTATCGGATGGCGGGTGGAAACACTAACGTGTTCATTTTTCATTAGGGCAACCCTCATTTTTGTGGTGTAATTTTGATGTAACTTTAAAAAAATCAAAGAAAAAGGGTGATTCGACAAGAACGTTATGCAGATACTTATATCCGTTGAAAATTTCAATGATTTGTTTACAAGGAAACAACCATAAGGACATTGTCAGAATGATAATTTCGATTTTCACGTAAACTATATCCCTTAATCGTGTTCTTGTTCGTGTCACCAATCAATCATCCACCGCCCTTTAGTCAATTTTTCATTTAATTTCTGTCAATTAAATCAGAAACTTCTTTGTGATGGTGTTCTCATCAATCTAAAATCAGGGTTTGTCTAATTCTTTTTTGTAATTTTGCAAACTCATCAAACATAATTCGTAAAACTCTAACCATAACAACAAGATAACCGTATTGTCGAAATTCGTGATAATAGCTAAGATGAGCTACATAAGGTAGACTCTCAGACTGGGTGACTTTTGCAAAGTCATCGTTTAGCAGCATATTGCTGAAAATTTGGTTTAATGTTTTTCATTTTTGTTCTGGTTTCTGATTATCACATTCATTTATCATATGCACTTTTCTCGTCTGATGTCAAAATTCAAATTCTATAAAAGCTTGGAATTTTGTACACCCTTAAATCTCAGGAGAAATTTTTGCCCTTCTCAATATATCCACCTACGACTAAAGACTTTGTCTAAAATTGAAACCACATTTTCAGTTCTTACGTAGATTTGGCTGTTAATTTGCTTCCTGTTCAAACCACCCGGAATTATTTATATTACTTATATATAATATAATATATAAATATATAAAAATTAAATGAATGCTTGAAATAGATTCGGTTCGAATATGTTAAATAACGTTAACATGATTTATGTATTCAGGATCGCAAATAGATGTTTGAAAAGTACCAGGAAACGCCTTGACAGAATCTGTCGAGAAAATGTCAGTGTCAGAAAAGGCCACAAAAAACATCATGAAGGGTCTGAATGACATATACAAGACAAAGTGATATTGAACAAAAAAAAAACTGGCAATTTACTCTACGCAAGACACGTGGGAAGTAACTGAGAGTATGAATATTTTACAAGGATTCAACAACTTTATCCTTGGAAATGTGTTTCAGAATATCCTTGTTGCCATAAAGTTTGGCAAACGAGATGGAGTTTCCTTTTTTCAGGACAATTGACAGAAGCATTCCTACAGTTATTTAGATACTTGTATGAAAAGCTGGCCAATTTGCTTTATCTTAGCAAACAGAATTGGGTAGTACCCTTTTTATCCCTATCCTTAAGCATTTAATTAAGAAAAGATACTCACAAACCTAGTAATGTCATTAAGCTGAGTAAACCTACACAAAAGTTTTTCTAATGTTACTCTGGAAAAAATTAAACATTTCATGTCATTGTTGGCCAGTTCATCTTAAATAATATCCTTTTGGGACATGTGCTAAAGACGAAGTATCCATTTGACTTCTTGTTGTAAATACTTTGATCATACGTAGAGAAACGACGGAAGGCATTATTCTTATAAATTTTTGAATGAAATATAATTTTTTCGAAGGACATATGTATGTCACTGAGTGTACGTGTTCGAAACTCATTAGAGAAAACGAAAGATTTGAAGAATCCAATAGCCTTTTTTGGCCTCATTTGTGACCAGTTTATCAGCTGAACGTGACAAACTGCAGCTCAACGTTAGTTTATTGTAAATTGCATCCCCATGACTGTTACAAGTCAGAGGGTTTTGATGGTGCAACTGCCAAAAATATAACACTGTAGTGGTGGTATTTGTCTATTTTCGTATATTATAGTCAGCTGTTTCCAATGACACCAAACAGCTGATAAATTAATGGTTTATTCCTTGTCGAACTAAAGCACACCCCCGGAGTTTTTCCCTGGCTACAGTTTGAATTTATCGTAGTAAAATGAAATAAAACAGGATTTTCTGAAAAAATTATTGCCATGCAATCGTATTTTACGCTGTAGTGTGTTTATTTGATGGCATGAATAAGGGACCAGAGGGTGTCTAACATATGAACATATTTCATTTTGTTTTTTATAAATAAAATTGCAATTTTTCATCTTGGAAATTGGGTTCGTTTCATATATTCATTCCCTCGTCTAGTAAATTGTCGAGGGATGAAGCATAAAATCAGAAACTGGTGTTAACCATCTTTTGACCACCTTTGATGTATTGTAGAAATGCCTGCAATCCCATAATTTGAGTTAGTGTCTCTAATTAACAGTTTAGCTCTTAAATCTTAGTTCAAATTAATTATATATGTGAAAAATATTATAAAATACATTCAATTCATTGAGTTGCCAGATGCAATACAAAAACTTCTGCATTCCTCAATGCACGCAACTGCATCTACTAGCACTTTCCACGATTGTAATTGAATATCTACAACAAACTGATGCTGCTGCTCCGAAATTCCTTAATTAAACGATAAATTATGTTACTTCTATTGTTCCAAAGAAGAAGTCTGTTACGATGAAATACATAGATCAACATATTATAGGGAACTGTTTCAAGAACAATTCCATACAATTTATGTTATAAAATAGAAAATAATTGGCATCAACTATTTTTCTGCAACTTCGCACGAATTTAATTTCCTTGTTTATGTTGAGAAATTGAATTTGTTATTCGATTAATTGTAGCAACTCACGTTATTGTAAAATGATATTGCTTATTATACGATTTAGCTACTAAATACCATGTCTGCATGACACTAATTACCCTTTCAAGGGACTAAATATCAATTTCAAAATGTTTCAATTCAATCTGATCCTTGTATCTTATTTGAAGGGGGAATATCTTCCAACTACATACATTAAATTGGTATTAATTAAATTGAAAATAATTTTACAAATTGCAAACATATACCTTTCAAGAACATGAAGATGTAAAAGTAGTTACTGTCCCTTTGGTCCAATGACATTTCAAAAAATCAGGATAAATTGAATCATCCTTTTGGCAAATGTAAATAAATTTCATCAAAAATTTAAAATTCCACATGAGTTTCAAATGCCAATTCTAAAATATATATCCCAAGATTCAAAAAGTAAACGACACCTTTCCTTTCATAACTCTGACTTTATCGTTTTCAATATTCTACAGAAAACCTTACAGTTTTGATGATACATACAAGAATATTTTCCATTTTCCTGGTTTTATCCCTCAAGAGATTTTCAATTTTCCTTAAATATTACACTGCATGTACCGAAATATATCTTCCCTCACAAGGCGAGATATCATTTTTTCTTGAAATTTTACTTCATTTTCTCTGAAGGATAAGATATCCTTAACAGGAAAACCAATTGCCTGTTCTTAAATGTAGAAAGTCCTGTACGAAGATATGTGAAAAGATAGTGAAAAAAATATATGTAGAAAGCATACTCCATCAACTTCATTCGTTCATCCCTCATTTCACTGTGCAATATAAGGGATGATATATAAACAAAAGGATCATAGTCCTAATATCTAATTTTACGTTTACGTATCCTTATGGGGTAATCTTTTAGATAATAATGGACATAAACGAGGACGAAATTTCCATTCACGCTCTTCTTCTTCTTTTCTTTACTTTATTTCGGGAGCACATACATAACGCTTGGTTGTGTGGGCTAAGAAAAATGACATTTTCCCCAATATTATAAGGAAACCCGAAATTCCTTAAGAAATATTATGCATGAATGAAGGAAAAAGTAAAGCAAAGAGTAGATTTCTGATAAGAAAAACGATATTTTGGAATTCTTTTATCTGATGGTTTTTGGAAGAAAACGCGTTCGAGAACATGAATGAAACGAATGTTCAGTGGAAACGTAGTTTAATATAGAAATACAAAAGTCGTTATGAAAATGTTCACAAATATCTTCACAAAATCGTATCCTTAATGATATGAAATCCTTTAAGAATCACGTTCATTAAAAATTTCCTTGTAAGATTTACAACAAAGGCATGTGGAAGGTATCGAAATAAATAATTTTCCAATTTATTCTAAAAATAAAAATCACGTCTTTTAGCTTCTTTTTTTTATTATCTATATATCCTGACAAACAGGGAAACAGGTATAAAGATACACAAACACAATCTACATATCCTTGGTAAAAATTGTGAATTTCATGATAGAAATCGAAATTGGTTTTATGAAAAATGATGGTATAGAATATATAACGGCACAAGTTTGATATCCTACCACCAATAACACTTCTCTGCCTTGATTTTGTGGGGATAATCGAATATAGACTGTATCCGGTTGGAAGGAAACAATAATATCCTGAAGGATATGAGAATAAAAATTGCTTGATCATAAACTTTAAAATTTCTCCATTTTTTTTTTCTGTGAAATATTTCTGTTATAAAATCAAAGATCCTTATATAGCTTCAGTCAATTCATGATTTTGTCAATAACCCCAATCAACAATTTGAGAATTTTTAAACCTTCATTGAAATTTATTTAAGGAAAAAAGGATATGAAGGCAGGGTTTCTAATTTATTATATTGGAACGTAAATTATAAAGGATAAAAATTTTTTGTAAGTTTACATTTCGCAAAAATTATATTCTCTTCCCATTTTTAGCAAGTGGATAAATGTCACACCCTCAATCAATTCGAGAAACAGCTGTGGAGAATTCAACCCTCCAACAAAACAAAACAAACAGCTTTTCATTTTATCGAATTTTTACAATTCCAATTTTCATATATCCCGAATGTTCGTGCTATAAAATGAAACCGTCATTCATATCTTGTTGTCACAGGATATAAAACTAAACTTCCTGTCACTCAATTTTACAGCAATAATAGCGTGCTAGTATCATGCTTATAGAAAATGCATAACGTACAAATATCTCTCAAGGTATCACAAAAACTTTTCAGGTTTGACTTGTTTTCTTTTTATTGATAACTATAAAATTTCCATTTAAATGTTTATTATTTTCTGCGAAAAACTAGGGAAAATATAACGAAAAATCAACGGTACCATCGCAGAATTTGATATTCAACCCTTAAATCACGATATTTGTATATTATTTTTAAAAATCTTTTATCCAACCCCTGTCAGACGGTACTAAAATTTTATTGACGGAAATGTCAGTCAAAAAATTTAACAACAAAGAAAACTGCACGAAATATTTTATGATGAATGCATCTTTGCCAAGAGTAAAGGCTTCGAGGACATACTATCGTACATAAGTTAGTTTCGATTTGAACTTTATGAATCATTTAAATCGTTTCACATAAAGTGCTGGTCATAAAATTCATATAACAGCTAACAATGATTTATCCATGAAAGTGAATCCATCCCAAGTGATATAGAAAAAACCATTTTCACCTTGATGCATGTCCTTTCTACGTTATGGGTAACCTCAGTTTATCCCTATTTCGTTAACCTCGAGTAAATCGGGAAAGTACCTCGTAGTCAAGGAAGGAGCTTTAGTTTTGGGATAATATAAAAACCAAAGCGCATATACAGCTTTTTTCCGGAATGCACCAACTTTACTAGCTTTGAGTTGAGTTGAGTTGAAGTGTGAGCGACCGTTTTATACCAACTGACACAGATGTGGAACTATTTTATGGTCTTCCTCTCTTTACTGCACTTTATGCAATTCTAAAGCATTGCATTGTGCATCGTGCATCGTTTATCGTGGCTAGGTTCCTTTACCTTTGAACTAAAAAATTGCACTCTCACGTAAGAATTTATGGTGTCTTTGCATGGAAAATGTAGGTAATTGCGATAAGTGCTTAAACGGAAGTTTCTGGTATTATTTTTTTGTAATATTTATTTTATGTTCCGCACTCAGGGACCAGTACTGGTTGAATTGTGTAAGTTAAGTTACTTTGACATGGACTTTATGCATAATGCAAACCTAATGGGAATTATGGTTAACTGTTATTACTTTGAATGCAGTTTTTCATGAGATAATATTAAGTGCACGAAATAAATAAGATTTACTTGCAATTTAATTAGGGAATAAAATTTAATCATGAGTTATATGAGATTTAACACAAAATACAATTTTTCTCATCTAACCCTTCAATTCAAATCAAGCTACTGTTCAGTTGTGTAGCTTATGAAGGATACCACATATGAGTTGTATTGTCATCACCTCAATTGTAGGTTGTATATTGACATAGCACTTTGAGCAAACGTGCGAGTGTTTGGATTGGATATACGAGTAATATTACTTAACACTCAAAACCCGATATTTGAATGAGTTAAAATAATAAACACAAGATAAGGTCCTACTCATGAGCCCAATTCATTCCCTATTGAAGGATAGAAAAAAGGGACCGATGTTATACGATGCAATCAAATTGCCATTCCATGAAACCACTCATCCGGAAAACCCTTGAAAGTCATTTCAACGATGATGCATGAGGGTTAGTTGTGGAAAATGGAGAAAAAATATATTCGCAAAATTTTTATTTTTGCACAATTCGCATACCTACAACCCTAACTCTTCAAGTTCATTCATACGAAAATTCAGGACGAAGTATTTATCCTTACATTTCGATTAGAAAATGTGCATGACAGGAAAAATGTCCTTTTGTTGTTTGTCATATTTATTCTTTTGTTGATTTTTTAATTTTTCATATATAAGTGCATGATAAATAATAAAGGTTTCCACCCTTGCAAAATGAGTGACATGTGACACATTGCCTATTTATATATCATTGTATTATCACCTTTTGGTGTTATTCCCTTATCAATTCAAAAAGTTTAACCATGTGATTGACTCCTGATCTTATGAATTTCATCCTTAACCTAATATCTCAAATATGGAGACTATAATAATACGAGAATATCGAGATTCCTCCTGTCACAAAACATATCCAGTGGAGCACGAACAAGGACTTTACTAAAAAAGTTCAGTTCAGTTCGGACATTTCTCTAATACATAATAGACAATAATATTTTGAAGAAATTGTGGTTCTATCAGCCCTCAAGCATAGAAGGGTTATATCAAGTGTGCACATTGTGACCTGGGATGAAATTATGAAATCATCAAAGGGACATGCAGTCAAAGATGACATTGAATTTGTATGCCACATTCTAGGCAAACCATAACAAAAGCTATACCTATAAGACATCTGTCCATTTGTTCATTAGTTTGGGTCAATCAAACTCGACTCAATTCGACAATTTTCAGTTTTGTTTGAATTTTTGGTTCCATTGCCAATTAATTTTTGGCAAGATCAAAGAAAAACCGAAACCCCATAATGGAAATGACGGAATCATATTTCGAATATTCGAGGTTTGTTTGATAAACTTTCAGAACGAAACTTGTGCCTTTTGTAGGTTTGAATTAAATCCGAAGGCAAAATTCGAATTGCTTTTGACATCTTTCTCAAAATGAAGTTTTGCCTTTGTTCAATATTTCGATTGGATAAATTAACAACGGATATTGGAATATGACACAAAAGAATATAATAAATTGATTTTGGATTGAACAAACAGATATGAGAGATACTTTGAACTGGACACTGTTGTGTGATGGACAAATGAATTAATAAAGGAAAATACCACATCGTTACAAATATTTGCCATTAAACGCTTGATTTAACGCTGTCAGATTGAGGGTTAATTGATTAGTCCATCAATAACATCATAAGCTTTTGATAACCTTCACTATATATTCTTCAATATATTCAAACATGTTTTTATCGAGCATTCCTTCATGGCACAGAATAATATAAAACTTGTCTGGATTGCATAAAATATTTCAAATTGCACAGAATTTTTAAGGGTGAAAAAAACACCGAAAAAAATCTGCTTGGCAACAAGAAATTTTGTTTCAAAAATTAAATTGAAAATGGTTGACCATTGGAAGCAGTATGGCACAACAAAATGACGAGGGAAAACTCGGCACCTTTGTAATTCGAAAAAACTGAACGAGGGTAGAATAAGTGAAGCTGTGCAACATTGTTTCATAAACTATAGAATAACGCGAATTGCGAGGGTTGCTTTTGTATTAGATGTGGTCGTCAACACGCGGACTGCATTCAGGGTAAATTTTATTTAAAATTCAAGTTCAGGGGTAGTTTCAGTGTTGAAGCAATCATAGAAACGCGTTTATCATATATATCTGTGACACACAGTAACCATGAGATTTATGTTGAAACCAAGAATGGTATTTTCACAGGACACGCAAATACACTCACCTGTAGATACTTTAAGGACTCCAACATAAAGTTGAATACAACAGTAACGGTTAAACGCACGTTTCAACTTTGAACCCGTGGGACGAAATGAGAAGCTGACAATTACAACGTTCACTTTACCCCACTAATAAAACCACCAAACCATCACCGCTACTATACTGAATGCTGCTAAAATATTTACGATATTACAGTCGCATGTGGATGTAAATGGCAGCATTTATATACAATGGCTACCATTAGAGGAATTTATGGGTTTTTTCTGTTACAATTAAATGCAGAAGTTGAATGATTTTTTCCACGCTATATCCTTGGTCGGCTCAAGTACACAAAGGACATTATGTTCAGGGTAAAATGATTCAGCCTTTCTAATGAGAAAATTTGACATGATTGCCTTTATTTTCTGTACAGTAGATATGTGTTATACTGTACATATGCATATAGTGATGAATTCAAAGGATTACAATCTGAGTCCAGAACTGCAGGACATCCTGTCATTTTATTTGTATATTTCAACATTTAACTATGACTCCTTTTAAATCCTAGCCTGGAATTAATAACATCCTGTGCACTTTCAACAAACGGAAATATCACAAAAATTCCTCCACAGAAACGAGAAGCATCTGCTCAAGGACTTTGTCAGCTTCATTCGTATAGTAGAACTCGGTACCTATATGGGATTAATTTTTGAGAATTTGTGAGTCATGTGCAAAATACAACTGTTTGTCGGTTCACAACAGTTGTACCTTTGATCAGGTCATATGTTCGAATGGAAAATTACTTGAAGGACATTTGAAAAATGAAAATTCTGAGAAAATCAACATATCTACTGAAAATTGTTAGTCCTGTTTTATAATTTACTTCAGCAACGACACACGGCTAATATTTAATTGAAATTTATCATAGTACTTGAATGATCAAAATTAAATGCGTGATATACACGTGTTAGACACGCGTCATAACTGGAGATTATAACGCAACACACTCATTTCGTTTGATTTCAATGGATGTTGCTTTGTATTTAACATGATTAGAAATGATTGATAATAAGGACAATCGCGATATCCGGGGAATTGCTTCCGCAAATTTCTTTTGAATTATTTGAGACATTTCTACCCGACAGTTGGTGGCGTTTGGGGACCACAATTGAAATTTACATGTTATGATAACATTTCATCAATCCATAGATCCATCTTCATACGATTTTATTTCATATTCTATTCCTCTAGAGCATTTTATATTTCGGAACTGTTAAACAAATTAGTAGCCATAACTCATAGCTAAAGTCACGTACATCATGTTATTCATGACAATTCACAAGAAAGCGTCGGGAATTGCTTTTACGGTCACGCTATACATATCTAGTATGATGGCCTGTAGTGTATCTTTAACTGATAGAATTGTCCCAAGAGTTTGCTAACCTGGCAACAATAGAAGGCATTCACACTTTGGGGTAACAAACAGAATTTTATGTTGTCGAGTGCTTATTTTCTCTATCTCCCAAATGTTTAATGTGAATACATTGCATTCAGGACGACAACAAGGACCTATAAAATTCATCTGCATGTTTATGTTCTGGAATGTTTCTTTGCAATTTTATTTTTATTTTTATTTTTTGACTTTAACGTCGAGATAAAAGCCTAGGGCGCTATACTCTAAAAGTTCTACAAAGAAACGATTACGTTTCAGTCATCAGTCATACACTAGCTCCTGAATATTGTTAGTCTTTCTATATAAGCACATAGTATAGTATACATATGCAATAGAATGCCTGGGAGCCATACGAATGCACAGACTGCATATAAGTATCGACCAGGCAAGTAGCTCAAGCCCGGCGAATCGTTACAAACATATGTGAAATATTAGGGAGTGTTCTAGAGTTTTTGTACTATGTTAAAAGGAGCACATTAAATAGACTGGCTATTTGGTGACTGACTCTCAACTTGTCATAAACCAAACCAGTCGCAATTCACTATTGTGAGATTTTATTGACTATAAAGAATCAGTACACACAGGATGTGCACATAAACATTCATGGTCAGAAGCATAAAACTCATAAAATCCCTCATAGCAACAGCACTTCATATATCTTGCAAATAGTTATTCACTTTTGTCAGACACCAGGTTCTAGGGATCGGGATCTTGAATCAAAAATGCTCATGGGATTTAATACACTCGTTGTGGATGTACATTCCCATCTTAAAATTGAATGCTAACTCACCTGAATGACGACACCAGGTGATGATTTGTTTTTGTACATTTCCTACACAGGGCAGCACCACCTCGACATGATATCCGTAACTTTTGGAATTTTAAAATGAATGAAACACACGCTCGCTCGTTCGTTCAAAAAAAAACCTTTAAGGGTTGAACAGTGAAAAGGAATAAAGAAGCTAGAAAACAGAAATAAAAATTCTCCCTCAACTTTTTGCCAGAACATATCCACACAACATCAAAACAGACATTTGTATACAATTTAGGATAACAAGCAGGACACCAAACAGAAAAAAACTAAGGGTTGATAGAGTCGTATCTAGGATACTTTATCGCACATTCAATCTGCATATTCATGCAGGCACATCAACCCTGAATAAATTCTTTCCAACACAAAGTATCATTTTTCTCAGGATCGGGAATCTTCCGTCGTCGTTGTATTTTATAGGTAAAGACAAAAGGCCTTTCAAGGAGAAAAAGCCTTTTTCTTTTTTCTAAAAATAACAAAAATCTCTTCTTCAACGTCACTGAATCCTTTGATTTTGATTTAGTCCTTTTCAGTATGTTATGAGCTTGCACGCAAAAGGATTGCATTAAAATACAAAAAAAGGAGAAAAATCATTTTCCACGTTGTTCTGCAGGATTCTTTTGATGCTTGTTTGTATCCTTTTAAGAAAGCTATTGTGACGCTCATCCTTCATAGTCTTAACAACTGTTTTAGCACTTTGCACTGAATCCTTGATGATGGTGATGGTAAATGTGAAATTATTCAATCCCTTAATTTTTCAAAATGAAGACCGACTTGAACTCTAAGTCGCCTCAATAACTCGCAAATGGTAAGATGTAGGTATTTTAATTTAATCACAATCGCATGGTTGACCGCTATAGATTGCATGTTTCGCGGTATAATGACAAGCTCTCTTTGAAATGTGATAGTTACTGTCAACACTAATTTGACATTCCTTGAACGAAAAATCATCTTCCTTCAACGAAAGTGATTTCCGCTTCTTAAATTGTGATGGTCATTTCCTGTCATTGCTGTTGTCATGTACATAGTTATGATTGTAAGCGAATTGCCACAACTCTTATTATGAAAACTTCATGAAGATATGTTTTTTTTTACGAAATTAATTATTTAAATTATCTTTGAGTGAATGATGAGCCCATGATGCTTCACGAAATAATTCTACTCTGTCGTCTTGAATAATCCCTCTAGCAATTTTGAATGTTTCATTACGATGTAATTTTGCACATTGAATTGCAAAATGGATAATTTCTGAAATTTTTGTGTAGCTCTAATCAAAGTCTTTGGAAATTTTATAATTTTTCTGTCATACTTTTCAAATCTTTTATGAAGTCTTTTGAAATTTCATTCATTTCCGAAATTTCTAAGAAATAGTTTAGTTTGAAAACACGAAATACCTTATATCAAAGTATCGCCTTAAACTGAATTTCCTTTATTTACGTGTTAGAATGTGTTGAATATCGGAAATGATGATGCCTTTAGGGTTGATGAGAGCGAACGTGTGTACAAAACAACCCTTGGCACGGAACACGCTTAATACTCCACTTCATTGTGATGAACAGGACAGGGAACATGATTTCATTGAATCTATATTGCATGAAGACAACCTCCGATTTAGTGAGTGGTGTCTTTCCAACCGAAACCGAATTACAACTTTTCTAATCATACAAGATAATTGTTACACATCAATGTTAAAAGCGTCAAGGGATGGATAGTGAAAGGGCAAATCCTGACAAAGAAAATGCACGTTGCCATTAAGGGTAAACGGGGAAGATTTGATTCCTGACTCTTGTTTCCGTCGTAGCAAGTTTTGTATGAATGTATATACATATCTCTGTCTATCACCCTTCTTCATTGCAATGGATAAAACATCCCTTTTTCAGAGTAAAATCTAATTACAAATTTTGAGTGGCAAAATGAATGAAGTAGGTAAGTCGAAAAATAGTGCAAAATTTCTGGAATTTTCTACACGGTTCTGCCAGATGCCCTAGAAATTGATTATAATGGAATCAAGTACTCTAATTCACTCAATAAAATGAACTTTTTCATATGTGTTTCATGAAGTATATTACCGAAAAATAATAGAGTGATGTGACAAAATGGAAATGGAGGTAGCAGATGTATTGTCACATATCTATGCATGTCTCATTTAACGTTTCGGTTGGTAGATCATGAAGAGAATAAACGAAGAGATCTTGAAGATAACAAACAAATTTGACACTGAACTTGGTTCGTAACTTAGTTGCAGCATCATATAAAATCCAATGAAAATTCAAGCATATATTTGCACTTTTTTCAACAAGAAGGGTTGCAAATAATGACAACAGTTTCCATAGTTACAATGTAAAATCACCAGAATAAAAATGAATTTTTATTTAAATTCAGTTTAAAATGATTCCATGTCCATGAATTAGGGTTACATGAAACTCATTTACAAAGGGTCAGAACAAGCAATCAACTGAAACATGTGCAACATAAATTCATTAATTTAAGACACATGTGACTGTGATTGGAGCCATTGGCAATAACCAAATTCGTAATTACACACGATGGACTGATGAAAAGAAGGTCAAATTGAAAATTAAAATTTAATTTTGCCTTGGAAATTGAAAATCAACTCAAGGAAGATGCCTTGTCATGGAAGAAACGAAGAGTGAATTTGTTAATTATAGTTTTCATACGCCTCATGAGGTTTAACCTTGATTTTCAGCCCGCAGTTTTCCTCTCATAGGTACTCGTATATGACATTAATATGAAAGATAGCAAAACCACAATGATGAAGCAATTTGATACAAAAATCCAAAAACTTCATTTTCAGGAATATGCAAAATACAAAGTTATGAGACTAAACATTTCTCAGTGAGTGAATGTTTCATATGAACTAACTAAACATGAATTGCAACCCTGCATGTTAAACAGGTAGTTTATTTGTATGTTTTCATTTTTGCTTTTTCAAAGAAAGGGAACAAAATCTAATGTCTGTCAACCACAAATCGTGTAGCAATTGAAATAAATGGGTTTTCCTTGGAAGTGTTTTAAAATAGAACTTCTGCCCAACACATCACAACCATACCCACATTCAATCCATCTCAAAAGAAACATCAGTAGTAGAGGATTTGGAGCACCTAGCAACATTGGAACAAACAACAGGAAAGTCTATACCTTCAAAGTTCCTTTACTCCTCTATATCTCATACGTTTGCGAGTATGTACACACATGTTTCTATGGATGAAATATATCAGCCTCATGAATGCATGCAATGTGCAGAGGGGTCCCTGTGCAGAGAAACCAAAATCCTCATAGAAACAGCAAACTCTTTCCGTGTTGCTATGTGCGATGCAGAATGATATTTGAGGCATGCGAAAGGACTAAACTAGAGGATGCTCTTATCCACCTCATACTAAAAATTTAAGCTATCCCGGTACTGATGAAACACAATGATGGTCACACTATATGTTATAGATGGATGTGTGCGAATGTGAAATGCTATAGAAGTGCAGATGCGATACCAGATTTCTTTCAAGTATACCTATATAGTACTCCAGTTTTTCGTTTTTCGTTTTTCGTTTTTGCATGAAATCACTCATTTTGCACGTGCACCAACATAACATTTACCACGATAGTTCATGTATGCAAAGCGATTGCTAGTCCTGTATGAACTACGACATGAGGGTAAATTAAAATGCAGGTGAATATGCAGGGATGAAAGAAAACGACATTCATTTCAAAATGAAACTGAAGAGGCAAGTTTGAATGGTGTAGGTTTTTCTTGTATTAATTATCCTTCTCAAAAACAGTTCACATACCAATAGAAGTTTGTGGTGATAAAGTATGATGAAGAAACACAAAGATAAAGTGATATGAAGGGCAATTCAAGAGTGAAGAATGTGTCTCAGAAATCACTCGTCTGGTGATGGTGCATAATATCCTCAAGTAGACACAATTTTGTATATTCATCCTGTAGACACTCCGAACTCTATCAGGTTTTTTAATAACTCTGTCAATGTTAATGATAAAAAGTAAGATTTTATACATTTTGGAACAAAAGATTTTTCTACGAATTTTTCACTTCGTCAAGTGGAAATTTGATAGAATGTCATTTTCATACGCTTGCATTCATTGTGATATACGAAATAGTGATGTGTTTGCAAGTTATTGAAAGATAATAAAGACATAACACCATCACCAATAAAACAAATCAATTAAATCAATTCAAAGTTTTCAATAAATTCAAAGACTACGTGAGCAATCGCGCGAAGATTGGGAAATTCCATTCTAAAAGACACGTTAACCTTATTGAATCGTGAAAAATTTCTAGCATCATAAATAATATAAATGTAGTCACAGAGTTTTCTTGTTTCTTGTAAATAATCATCTCTGATTTACATGATATAGTGAGGAACTAATAATAAAACTCATCATCAACACACGATTCAAATATAAAAGTCGCCACATCCACCTTGAGGAAGTTTCTGATGAAATTCTTCACAAAATCTTGGCAGGATGTTTATGAGATAAAAAATCGTATTTCATCAAAAGCCGAGAAAAAAATATGTATAATGTTTTCTAAAAACGCTTCAAATGAAGATAAATAGCTTATCAAGTCGAAAACAAATTCTTCAATCTTACGTTATTACATCGAGATTATGAAAAGCTAACATCAAGACATGGTGTTTCTGTCTAAGGCAAAAACAAGGAAATTTAAAAAAATACTAAAACCTAAGAAAATAACAAAAAACTTAAAGCTTGTTGCCAGTTCAAATTGAATAAACAAACCAAACTAAACGTGTGGAATTTCAAAATCACCTACTATTCCTACGAAAAACTGATCTGATGTGTCAGTTTAAAAATAAGTTCTTGTTGCTAAGCAGTATAAGCATTTTCCTCCCTCTTGCAACTTTGCTCAAGGGCGTAATTATATTTGAAATTAAACAAAACCCAGCATTGCACAAATTCATGGAGCTTTTTTTCTCTGCTTTTTAGCCTCAAAACTTAAGATAAACACAAAAAAATTTTTTTCGAAAAATAAAACTAAAAAACAACATCAACAAAATTCAGTTAAACTTGGCGTGTCGAAGGTTGTGCAAATGAAACTTTTGGATAATAACAAGCATAGCTGGTGAAGTAAAGCATAAAGTAAAGTAAAGCTTAGCTATTGCAAAAATTCAATTCATGCAATATTAAAGTTTTATCAAAATTACGAAATTTTCATTTGAAAAACATGCAAATTTTTGGACTTCTCTATATACTAATCGTTAGAGCTACTTCCGTTTTGTAATCGAAAAACATTTTTTCTTTCGAATCAAAAACCCAAATTCACCGACCGTCATTGTTGTTTTTCGATTTTTCGACTATTTTTAATTTTTGATTCATTGCACAAGTTTTTTTTAATTTTGTTATTTTTCAATTTCATTCCAGCTATACTATAGTAATAGTACCTAAGCTAAATTTGGTTTGTTGCCAAGCGGATAAGCATTGAATAACAAGAGTACAGCGTTGATTTCATTAAAGTTACTCATAAAAACGTCAAGGGTGACTGTTTATAAAATAAATAAAACATTTTTGAGAAAACATGAAAATAAAATAAAAAACACAAAAATATATTTATAACGAACAAGATTCACAACTTAAGGCATGCATGCCTTATGTCAACTGAAAAATGTTAAAAACATTGATTTCCATTGGAGGGAAATTACGAAAACATGCGTGACGTGTTGGATGAATTTCAAAATATTTTTCAAAATTTCGTTATTTTTATAACGATCGCTTGATCGCCTGTCGCTAAGCGTTTTTCAGTTTGAAAATTCATAAGAAAACGTTATGTGTCTCTTATGTATCGTCATCGAATCGAACGAACACTCCCTCGTGAATCGTCATCGAATATCGCTGAAATAGCCTCGAGTTTTTGCAAAACCATGAAACCTATCGCGGTCAATGACGTAGCTCTATTGGGGCTGCTCCAAGTTCCAACCAAACTGTAATCACGTCGACAAATCAAGAGAGTTGGAGAGCAACAAGACACTGAGCACGTTGCCCGCTTAGTTTTAGACGATATCAATGACTTTTTATTTGCGGTTTCGGGGCCGTAGTTAAACAGTGTGATATGAAAAATAGATTTCAGGTTCATTGGGGCTTCAAATTGTTATTTTCAATTTAATTGGAGTCAATTAACAATTCAACTGATAATTAAGGGTTTTCGTGTTGAAACGCATGTGGGGCTTCAGAACATTGTTTTTAACGTTTAAATTCAACAATGTTGCTAGGCTCCCCCTATTAAATACACTGTTCATTTTATTACTGACCTACCTTCAACAGCAGGTATTGAGCTGTTATGCTAAATCGCTAAATTAACACATTCTCCTCGAGTCAAGCGCACGTTGTGAAAATTTTCTAGTTTCAAGTAAACAAATATGGAGGACTACTGATAACAGTATTGGAAAGTGCGATATTACCATGTTGTTATCAGTTAATATCACAAGTTCAATAATGAAATAATTGAATGGATTATATTGACTCTTAATTGAACTGCTCAATATAACCTCGTCCTGCCTTAAATACTTTGTTGTTTTATAAATCATACTAAACACAATTGCAATGTGATATCAATGCAAAAATCAATATGAAACCAGCGAGGATAATTGAAATCTGAATATTTTGTGATTCCTAATTGTAAAGAATCAGTAGCAAGTGTTAATTGCAATTATAAACCACCATTATTTCGTTACAACATGAACAAACTTGACATGCAACAGAATGCGAATGCAAAAAATTGTAAATTGTGTCAGTATAAAAAATTAAAATTGATAGATATTTATGACGTCATGTAGAAAATGAATTTTCCCCGCTTGAGTGAATGCCATTCTCCGTTAAATGAAATTGATTTTCTGCTTCACGACCATTAGGATCTTGTATACTAAGAAGATTATTGCAATTGTAGTCAATATTGATACAATATTGTCAAATCAAAAAGCAAATCTGAAGATCCCAAGATAATACAAATTTCATTTTTCGAGCTTTTCTGAAAATTAGCTTTTTGTATAACACCAAAACTGTAATGAATCATAGAGGTAAGTGTTAATTGCAATGATAAACGACCATTATCGCGTTACAACATGAACAAACTTGACATGCAACAGAATACGAAGTAACAGATGTGAGTATCGGTATAATCATATTATAATTATAATAATTATAAATTTATAAACAATACGAAATCAACAATCATATATGAAAATCTCAAGATAATCGAAATTTCATTTTTCGAGCTTTTTGTATAACACCAAAATTGTCATGAATCATAACAGAAAGTGTTAATTGCAATGATAAATCATAATTATCATGTTAAAACATGCACAAACTTGCAATGCAAAAGAAGACGAAGTGAAATTCAAAATTAAAATAACAAGAGAATAACCAACCTCAGCTGATTATCTTCATAAACGTGTTGAATCTTGTTCCTCCTATATAATGAACACAGCTGTATGCTGGAAACGTGCTATAAAAAGATATACTTTTTATAAACAGCTTACAGCCGGTGCATGCAGTAACATATACCTACTCACAGTATAACCAACTAAATACAACCTCATTTGGAAGTGATAATGTAATGATGAGAATAGAAACGATCAAAGTACTTATCGTTATATACAATAATGTGTGAGTGAGTTAATACATATGAATAATAACTGTGTTATATATAGTATACTGCTAAAGTTTATTTCATCATATCATTAATTAATTCTTTTGTGTTGGTTCGATCGAGGGCTCGGGCGAGTTTCTCTTTTCAGCTGTTAACCATTTCCCCCACATTTCACTATAACATTATCTACTACTTCAAATCATTATCTACTTATTTTACTTAGTATTAGCATTCACGTGGATATTAAACTGTTCTTCCACCTACACTAGTGTGAATCGGTTTATGTTAATTGTAGAAGTTTGTTAGTGCAGGTCACACAAAACGAGTGTTTGTGAGAGGAACATAATTTCTCATTTATCTAGATATACAATATCATGTGCACCTTCTACTTTATCTTCTACGGCTTGTTGGTGTCTTCACGGATTATGTATTTATAAATACCGTGACGTTGTCAGAGAAATTTCCAGAAACCATGAAGATACATGCCTTGCGGGAGGTATCTTTTGGTGCAGTACACACATATGAATGTTTCTTTGTTGGTTTTCTTCATCTTCTTCATATAACACACCTTGTCACTTGTGCTGTACAACATATCGTACATGTTAGAACCTGTTTCACTTAAATCCTATACAAACAAAATTCGATCTGTCAACGAGAGAAAATTTGTCAGCCGTTTTTAAAAACTCATCAATTAAATCGTGAATTACATTTTGAAGATGTTTTTTGTGTATCATTTAATCTTGTCACGTTTGACTTTTGAACTCATGTGAATATGAAACGTATGCCCAAATCTACATGTTTCACTACATGAAGTCAACAATAAGGTTTTGAAATTGCAAAGCTTTAGTATCCCAATTGTCAAATGATGATTTTCCTAATTTTACTTCCCTAGTGATTAAGCCTTAAACCACAATCCAAACTACACTCATAACCCTTTCCATGAACATGGGGGTTTTCTTGACTCAACTATACAATTGGGATAATTTTATCTAATTTCTCGATTTTGTATAATTTTAGTCACCCATTTGATGGAACTTTCGAGAACCTTCGTGAATTCTTCATTTTGATTCAAGATAGTGATGTAGTATAGCAACCAGAATTTAATCATTCACAGGGATGTATTTTTATATATTAGATACTAAATTAATAAGAAATAACCTACAAATTGTTTCTGGAGATGAAGATAATTCATGACTAATTAATTAATGAATAATGTTATTCATTATAAAACTTGATTCATAACTGAGTGAATCAAAAAGCAAAAAACAAATGTTTGTCATATCTCCAAACAACCTGATGAAATATACGTGTAAAATTTGATAATTTTAAATACGACCAAAATAGATACCAGCTGTCCAAACAATTAAATCTCGAAATTCCATTTGAAGCTTCAATTGAACAATAAAATTTCCATTGAAATTTTTTTTGCCAAATTCATCTGGATGACGACAATCCAACGAAATTTGCAAAATTATTTTTATCAAAAAACGTGCGTTTTTTGATTTTATACCACAAACCGCTTCAAATCGAAGCAATTGTTAGTCAGGCACCTGATTAGAGGCACAATGAACGAAATGACTGACTCATTTAACCAGCTCAAGCTGTTACGATAAGCTTTTATTGTTAAACCGAACGACTGACTGTCTAGCAAAGCTATATCCGGCAAAACCGAAACATGTATTCCGCTTCCTTTGAATGTCATGGAAACATTTCGCTTTATGATGCAATAAGTGCACAGTTTTCTTCATTCGTTTCCTTTATCTTTCAGAAATTGCATTAGAAATTGAAATTTTCGAAAACAGACAAATTAACAAATTCCAAGAATGATTTGAGAACTTTGTCATTTTAAATTTCAGATAACTTCGAGATCACGCCACTTTGGCAGGTTTGCTGTTATTAAAAAAAGGGCAAACCTCATGCGCCTGGTAACAGAGTGAAATGTATTCGAAATTAAGCTGGTGAATCATTTAACGTTAATGATTGTTTTCAAACGATTCAATAACAGCTACACTTCCATAAAAATGTAAAACTATTCTTGGACTTTGTTTTGCTGTTTACTGAACATTTTTTGACTTGTAAATTGAAGGTTAATGAAGCATTAATATAGCAGGAAAGCTTTCCTAAATGAGTCACAGTGATTATTGGGTGTTTGAAATTTTGAAATTATTTTAAGCTCTTCTATTGATTCATTAAATAAATAAACTTTCTTTAATTGCAAAATTCACTTGCTTTTGGTACAAAATTGATACTCACAGTTTTGAGGATGTTGCCAAGAATCCATCTTCTCCACCGGATATTAGGTGTAATAGTTCCAAGCAGTACGGAAATAGATTTTGTCTGAAAATAACAAACCAAAAATAGAAATATATAAAAGTTTAATGAAATTTCAATAATCAATTCATTAGAATCTTTGACCCGATGAAAGGATCTTCGATCAGCGATCTTGAAAAATATCCATGAATAAAAGATAAACTTCAAAATAAATTTAACTTTGTGTGATCATCGAATAACTTTATTGTTTTTAAATAATGTTGCATAATAAAATAAGCTTTTGCCGAGTTCAAAATCCTTAAGTTGTCGGAACACGCTGTTCAGACATACTTCGACCTGAATTTAATGAATGCAATTGCATCAATTTGTCTCACAGTGGATTGATGCATTCAATGAAAGTTATATAAAAGCAAAAATTCTTGGAAAATCCTTAGCATCTCGGCACATCAGGGGTCGAAGCACTTGGAGGCGATTGACCTAAGGGTAAAGATGACATTTTCACGTTCACAGACCTGTAGATCATGTTTGACCAATATGTGACCAGAAAAGTGAATGCGTTGTGTTACATAAATCCACATGTATAGATAGGAAATAAACTGTGCCTAGAATCCAACAGCTGCAACAAGTGCATATATGTATTTGCTTTTTATGCTGATGTCATATTTATCAAGTTTTGACTTGACTGAAAAACATGTTTACTATAAAGCGATTAATTTGTAATTGTTATGCTATAAAACGTGATTAAAGGCACGTAAACTTTTGTGATAAGCAGACATATTCTCAATATATTATGATTAATCATATATGGTAATCAGCACGTCCGGTTATTTGCAGGTTCATCTCGAAAATGGCATTTCGTAATATTCTCAGAAGCTACGTAAACTGTTTTTCGGACGTTTTTGATAAACACGTTTTTTTGACGTAGAATTAGACACGAGTTACTTATCTCCAAGAGTAGAATAGCGAACCACGTCATATTAGACTCAGAGTCCTTTTTGTAAAGTTAAATTTTGTAAATCAAAAATCAAAGCTAATTGAAGCCGAACCCAATTAAACATTACTCAACGTTGAAAACAATAAAAGTTCACCTAGTTGAGTTACATGTTCTGCAATTTCGACTAGACCACCCCGTTCCCGTTCCCAAATCAACTCTTCCACTATGTTTAATTACGAAACAACAGAAAACTTGAAAATATTACATCACTTTCGAAACTTAATTACTGTTAAAGAGAGCTTAATGATATTTTAAGCGATTTTACGGCCGTTGACTTTCTGGCCGTGTTGTGTGTTGGCAAATGTTCATTTTCAATACGTATAGAGAAGTTACTACGGTAGCTTTACGAAGATAACAAAAGCAACTGTCACACAGTCTTGCCAACATATCATAAATAATATATTAAATCGAATTTTTTTTAAATAGTATATATTTTAAGCTTTTTTGGAACCTTGAAATGATGCTGGATACGTCGATTTTGAAAGAAGGTAATGTTCCGGAAGATGATATTTACATTTTGATGATATGCGGCATGTGCTAAGCTAAACCAATAAATTCCTGGAAACACTTATACAAAACTGCAAATGATCTCACAGCTATTTTGGGTAATCTTCTGTGAATAATCCCTTTCATACTAATCAACAAAAATTATTTTAGGTATTGTCGACAAAATTGTATTGCAGACACGAATGTAGAAAATGCAATGAAACACATACATCTCAAATTACAAAGTTTTAGTTATTGCAGACAACAAACCCGTATTGCAGTTTGGCATCATGTTATATGCAAAACCAAATTGTGAACTTTAAAAAAACGGAAAATTGCACGAATGACCTTTGAATGAGGGAACTATGAAAATTGATAGCTTTCATTATGATTTGAATTGGCAGTAAATGCCGAGATATTGGATTACATCTCAGTGCTCATGGTCTGGTTAAGTTAATTTCCTTATTTAAGATATATCAGATGTTTATGAGGGGAGAAGATTATGAAGCTGAGATGGTTTTGTTTGTTGTCTGAATGAAATAGTTTGTACATAGGTATATACATTTTCGTTTGCTAAAAATATTGATAACACTGATGCAGCTGTGATAGATAGCGTGATAAAGTCACAGCTGCCCAAGTGCACTGGACATATTATCAATATAACGACTGTATCGTCAAAAATTAAACACAGGGTATGTTTATTTATTCATTTCTCACAGTCTACTCGTGGAGCTGTGCATTTTGAAGTGCTGACAATCATTCTACTGTTAACGAACAACTCGTGTGGAATATCAAATAATATCGGACAAGTGTTTAGTTATCACTTCAGGTAAACAAACCAAATAACGTTGAGCTGCACAAATATGGTACAATGATCGTTTAAAATATCAAGCGTAACCATTGTATTCGATTGTTCCTTAATATGCAATCAATAACTCTTTCACCAAATATAAAAACTACGTGCTTTGACCACCCAAATAAATTTGACAGAACATGTGGAACGTGGGTGCAATTTTGTGATGCCAAAAAAGTTAATGTATCTACTACAACAGATGATTCTAAGATGATCATGTCAAGGAATATTATTGACGCAAATTCGTGATCACTGGCGACGTTAGCTAGAAAACGACTCTCGAATCACGTATCAAGGAGACGCGTGTGCTCTTATTTTCTGCCACATGATGATAACATGCGCCTCTAAAAGATCTTGAAAATAAGGTCTAACATCTTGACGAAGAAAACAAAAATTATTTTCGACCACTTTCAGAAAAACAGAGAAACAAATTTTTTTTTTCATTTTACCTTAATTTGTTTACATTTGTCTATTTTTACGTTTTAAATTTTAGGAGTTATCTTCAATCTGGATGAGATTAAGAAATTGTTATTAAGCGAAAATGTTTACCTGAACATCAATTGATATGAATCAATCAACAGTTGTACTTATTCTATGTTTTCTGGATTTTTAGAACGACCGTTGCCTTTAAAACATGATAAAGATCAGAGTATATGTTTTTGGATTCTTATACAAAAATCTGTTTTAAATCAAAAATTGCACTAATGATAACATTCGAATGCATGTTACTTGTTAAATCGCTTAGAATATATTGTTAAAACATTTACAAAACTTTAACATAACATTTTCAAAATTCCTTAACATTCCCATCATTAAAAATAACTTTCACATTAAACTACATTTAGTTGTATTAGTGATTTCTGGGTCGATCACGGAAAACCACATGATTCAGAGTGCCATCAGATAGAACCATGCAAATGTATCCAAGAATAGCTATTCAATTTGTTTTTTAAGAGAATATAATACATTTTATTTCAACTTGTCGTATTATAAAAGTTACACTTTCTTATCTCAGTGATCGGTTATGTCGCAGAAACTTTAAGTCAACTATTGTAAAAATAGATTTTTCAAAAATGCAAGTAAACAAACAAATATTTTGCAAGTTCTTGACCTCGTGCGGTGAGAAAAATAATTTGAAGATGTTTTTAAGACATGCGCCACATTCATTTGGAAAATATTATTTAAAATTTTTGTTAGATTACAATTTGGTGAAATTTATGAAAGAAGAAAATATGATTTCTTTTAAGAAAAACGATTTCAATAAATTAAATTTTTGAACAAAGAGTTTCTCCAAAGATGATACCATCCAATTAAAAATTCCAAAAAGAAAATACTTGAATTGACTTAAAGAGTTTTGAAAAATGATTGAAGTAATTTTCGAATCTTGTAATTTACATACATACTCATAAATATCAGAGATACGCACGCTTCAAGGAAAACTCAAAATGTAACAAACTTACTTAAAATTACTTTTGAATTTTGGGTTCTTATTCCTTTTCGTGCCAAGATAAATCAAGTATCTCGAGAATATTTATGTGATGGGACTAAAATCGGTTTCGGGTAAAATGTAATTTTCCACTAGAACCGGGTTTTTCCCACTTTTCTACTCTTCTTAATGTTATTTTTAACCCGTTCTCATGCTTTGATCCAAATGCTTCTAGTGTAGATAAGCACTTGGGTAATGTGCTAGTGCAGAAACCAATTCTGATTATAATCCATTTTATGTGGTTATAAATCAGGTGAATTTGGTGAAAAAGAATGGATAATTGGTAGATTTAAAAACTTATGCATTCCACATGCAATTCCAGACTCAGTGATAGGTATATAAATTGAAATTGGTGCCTAATCGGGAATTGATCCACTTAAATGGAAAGTTGGAGGTTGGCATGCAGTCATCTGGCAATGGAGAGAAAATTATGTTATTCAGATGAAGGGCTTGTTTGGAAATCAAATAAATTTTCTAAATTGCTTGAATCTTATGTTTGAGCAGAGAAGTAGTTTTAATGGCTTTTAAGGATAAAAGCAATTGTCCTTAGATTTAAATTCGATTTAAGATCGAACAATTTTCTCATCAATTGAAAGTTGTATACAAGTTCATCCATTCTCAACCACATGATATCATTTGTTCGGTTTGATTGATGTTTTCACAAATAAACGTGTATACATTCTATTAATATTGTCATACATTAAGTAAACCCATACTAAAATGTTTCCAATACCCAAGAAAACACAAACATCTTAAGATTAGTAGTGTACAAGGATATTGCAAACAATAGAACTGTTCAGGATCATAAGAGGAAAAAGAAGAAAATGAAATCCTTACTGTTCTGTGTTATATGATAGTTATACAGCATTTACTAGTTCTCAAGCCTATTCAAATAGAAATAAAAGAAAATGGACAACCATTAGTGCCTTTTTATAGATAGGCAAAAAAAAAAAGAACCAAGAACAGGAACATCATTTTCTTATTATATTGTTCATATCAACATTTCAACAAAATACTTAAGATAATACCAACACAAAACCAAGCCAGAGATTTGTTGTTATGCCTTCGATGCCATTACACAAATGGGTATTTGGGGAGTGAAATCAATAAAACTGGCATGATTTTGTATTACGAACAAAAGTGTTCTCACACTACAAGTTTTAACTTAATGCGAGTTAGTTTAAAATGACCAGGAAAGTTTAATTCAATCAAGACAATGAAGGTTTTGAAACATATTGCAGAAAATATTAAGTCATTTGTACCAAAGTGGATCACCTAGGATTTGTTTTGTATCATCTTTAAGGTACCACATAACTTTAGAAAAAACTGTTGTGTGGACACAACACCTACGCCCGTAGCCTGTCTCTTCATTAACGAGAGGATTTATGTTATAATATCTTCCCACGACAAGATATCTGAAGAGAAAAACAACAACATCTAAAATTTCGTGTTACCGGACAACAAAGACTGTTCATTTGAATTTTAGATATATATTTTTTGTTTGAATTTGAAGTATTAAAAATCATTCAAATGATGGGCATATGTATTTAATAAAAATAACGAAATCACCCACTCTTCATGTGTTTTTGTTTGTTGATTTCAAGTTGTTTTTAAATGTCTCGCCTAAAAAACATCTTTAAGACATTCCACTTGTTTGAAAGATTCCACCTCCTTTGAAATTGAGTTAGGGTGGCTTTTGAATTTAAGGCGTTTTGAGAGGGATTTTATACTCTTCATCAATTCAGTTTATGAAATGATAACATACGCCTACTGAATTGGAAAGTATCTTTTCCTAATTAACGATTCATTGAATGAAATCAACTGTGAGTGTGATAAAATAAACTGCAGCGTTCAGTTTAAACCTGAAATAAACTTGAAATTTGCATTCAAATTACAGAAGATTTCGTTTCACTTTTGACATGACTCTGATTTTAAACCAAATAAACATACATATATATGATTTGGTTAATGCAAAGAACTTAAATTCATTTCCAATTCTTAATAAATCGATTTATATTTCTCATTATTTTCCTCTTCTCATTTTGTCTTCATCGACTTTCAACTTGGTCTGAAATCGAAGAAGAAAGATACCAAACAACATTTCACCTTTGTTCGTCCCATATCTTAGATATATTTTGTTTAATCCAAGAACTACAAGATGCTTTTGTGTCTGGATGTTTTTTCGATTTTTATACGACCGGTTTTTGTTTTTCATCAAGAGAAATTCGCAATTTTAGCCCGCATAAAACATGAAGAAGCCTTGGCAATGAATACGTGAAGAAGATGCAGATCATGTTGATCAACATGATTGCCTGCAGGCATAAGGCTTTATACAGCAAATGTATCTACCCTTTCGTGAATCGTAAATATGTTTCCCTTTTTTGGTTATTCTCTGTAATCTTTCATCATCACCTTTGCTAAAACATCAGGGACCTTATTGTGGGCTTGCTATCTTTCTTGCTTCAAAACCAATAACAAATTGACTGATTTGAAGAGATATTAAATTTTATGAGTGTAATTTTGAATAGAAACAATCATTTGCAAATATTATTTTAATTTGTTACCTACTCTCAAATTTCTATCCTCGGGCAAGCGAAAGTTTAATTAATGTTTTATTATAGACAAATCAAAATTATATTTCCATTGGGTGTATGCATTACACAAACTTCCTCAATTTCGCAATATTACCCGGAACACTTTTTTTCGATTCTCTTAACGATTCTATGAGATACAAGCTTGAATAGGGACAAACAATAACAATAACACGTACTACATCACAACGAACAAATGCTATCTTAATGTGTTCAAGGATATTAAACAGAATGGGTAAACCATTTCGTCTTTCATTGCTTTTTAATTCGAAAATTTACGCAAAATTTAACCTAATCAGACAACAAACAATAAATTTGTATTAAATTCAAAGTTCTACGTGTATATTTTAACATAACTTTAGCATAGAATGTTCTACATTTTTGTTTTGTCATCTTTTTTAACGATAAATTTTATAGGAAACATTCAAAGTAAATTGCGAGGAAATTTGTCGATCAGATTTTTTGAAATATTTATATTTGGAAAATGTGTGGAGATATTCAAAATAATGTAGCATTTTCATTTGCTGATATGTTTTAATATCCTTATGACCAAAACATTTTTCATCTAAAAGTAATAATTTTAAAAGAAAGTAATTTGGTGTATTGCACTATAACTTTTGCAACACAAGAGATTTTAAAAATGCACTTAAGAATATAACCAAAGGAGATAAACTATTATTTTGCAGTATCATTATTCAAAGTTCTAAGTAAACCACAAATTTTAATTCAAGAAAGTAATTCCACAAAGTAATGTGAAAACGAAGAATAAAGGGAATACAGTAAAACCACAGAATTGTCAACACCACATGCACGTGGTTAAGACCAGACCTCATATTAAATTATTGCTTGGGTGTGTTGTTGTCGTAAATGGTTACATATGTTGCAGTTTCCATTCGATGATATATATAAAATGGCAAACAAAGAACAAAAACCAAAGTCAACAGAATACAAACTTCAGCTTCCCGCACAAGAAAACCGATTAAATAATAAATTCTTGGAAATATGTATATATGTTCAACCTGAGTGAACAGCGACCACGTTCAAAGTCAAATAGGACAAAAAAACTTTTATTCTATACAAGAATCGAACGAAACCAAGTAATCCTTCCTTATATCTACTATGTAGTAGCTTGTGCCCACCTTAATCTGTTTATTCCAACGCGTAATCAAGAAGTCGAGGTTTCCTGCTGGGTATGGAATTAATTTGGGTAAGTCTCACATAATGACTTTGAAACTAAGAACAAACAAAAAAAATATACAGGTACCAAAGAATGACTTCGAGATTATAAAAGCTGAAGTTGAGAGTAATAAAAAATAGAGGGCTTATGGTCAAATCTTTGCTTCATATTGTCCGTATCTTTATCCATTAATGGTTCTTCGTTTATCTTAATTACCATCTTATCCATCTGAACCAGTTTTCCGTACAAACGTGTTGTATGATAAAAAGGCAATTCATGCACGTGATGTACAATATAAATTTGTTCAATTGTCCCAAAAAGATTTACAAAACAAATTATCGTTTTTCGACAATCAAATATTTTCAACTTCATATTTATCACGTTTGTAAATCGCAAACACCTTAGTAAGTGGTACAAGCAATAATTATTATTATACAAATTTATTTCGATTTCATTACTCGAGATATGTAAAATGCAAAATAAGTTATGGAAAATTTTTTATCTTCAGGGACATTGTTTCGCAAATATTTTGTTGTAGAAATAACACAAAATAAATACATATAATATATGATTTATTGATACTAAACGATAATTTTACGAATTTACAAACTGACTACAATTTGAAATTACGGAAAATAAAATTTTTACCAGATATTTGTATCATTATCAATTGTGAAGGTTATCTAAATCAAAGCCACGACCCCAGTTATTTGCGTCAGCTGAAACCAGCTTGAAACCAGATATAACAAAATCACTTTAATTAAATTCTGGATTCTTCAATTAAAATGTCTGTCAATGCTCCCGAAAAAACTTCCCTGGCAACGATGAATCTTTGTTCCAGAATTATAAAAATGTTATTTGAAATGATATCGATGTATAGTGTCAATGAATTCCAAAAAACAAGTGATACTTATCAAGAGATGAACCGCGCAAAATATATTAAACTTGTTTACTGCATAAATTTTATCAAAAAATTGATTTTTACAAAAATATATTTTTAATTCAAAATTTTGAAGAGGGTGTGTCATCAACGAGGTTTTTGGCAATATGTCAATAGTACGTATGTGACAACATATACGAAGGTTATTTAGATAAGCTATCAGGTTACTTCAAGGTCATTTACGCAAAATACGATCATCCGATTTGTTTACCCAATTTACCTAAAATGAAGTAATTCAAAAACACTATTTCAATATGAAAGTATATATCTTGACAAATATAAAACAGTTCTTTCATCAGCTTTCCTTTTTGATAACATTATCAGGCTTAATGCAAAATTTCTTAGGCAATCCAACAAATGAATTGCATCATTATTTCCGAGTTTTATTATTATTATTTTTGTAATTTTTTCATTTACTGAAATTTAATTAATTTTATTTCAACAAGTAAAACATTAACTAAACACTCAAAAACCAATTTAAGTAGAGTGAAAGTATATACAAAATATATTTGTCACGTTCTTCTCGTACTCAAAGCACTTAATTAAACATGAAAATATAATTTACCAAATTTACATAAAAATAAAAATTTTAATATGACTCAAAAGTACATATAACCCTTATGATTTAAACAAACATATTTCAGTCCATTAGTGAGCATTTATTTATTATTATATATTTTTTAAATTTTCCATTTTATTTCATGTTTGGGTTAAAAAATTAAATCCCTGGCAAAGAATTAATTAAATATAAACACACATGCTTTGTTCTAGGTTTGGTTATCTAAAATGGCAAACAGCTGAAAAGAAGGATTTTCTTTCAATATAGAGAAGAAGATGAAATTGTATCAACAAAACTCCATTTTGTTGCAAAAGAGTTATGATGAAACATAAAGCTCAGTTAGTGTATGGATGGAGAAAAAAAACCATCAGATTATTAAGAATGTAAAGCCCGTTCATATTGACACTCTAGCCTCTATCCACTATACACACATACGAGAATATATACTATATGCTTGCATCTCTACCTTTTGTTTTCCATCTATTTATTCATTCATCTGGTTTCCCTGTACGCTATTAAGATCTGTATAAATATATACGAATGTTGCTTAACTATGTAGTCTGTGCATGAACGAACTGATACGTGGCAGTGCTGCGCATATTCTCAAATTATGCTTGACCATCGTCAACGAATACAAATTACCTTCATTTGAATATTAATTGTGGCATACACAACATCACATCGTATAGAGAATATACGATTTGCATGCACAAATAAAGCGCCTTAGTTCAGTGATTCCTAATAAACGTACCCATGCAAGGGTACTCGTATATCTTCTACGTTGACGTTCAGTCCGGCAACTCTTCTGGGTAAATATATTACCCTTTAAAAAACATTAGGGAAGAGGTAGGTACTGTATACTCCATATCACAACTAGTGATACAGAGACCACATTGTGGTAAAGAATAATTCTGCATTTATGAGACGAATTATAAGACCATTGATTTGTTCCTTATACTCTTTCTATACTTTTATGAATATCTGTCAATCATTATTATTTCTCTACAATCAACTGACTCATCATCAACAATAGTCTATGTGAATTATTTAACTACTTCAAGAATATTGAATTTATGCCCATCATAGAAATTACAGTGATCGGATATAATTTGTAAAAGCTATCCAGCAAATGAAAACTTTTCACTACCAATGATATTGCAAATGTTTTCTTTTATAGAAAATATCTATGGGAACGTGACAGTAAATATAATTGATTGCAAAACAATTAAATCAGTACACTAGAGTGACATGTTTGCAAAATTAGCTAGGTGGAACCGTGCCTATTGTTTGCAAAATTGTTAGATGACAGTGTCAAAGTAGATACTTTTGAATCTTCTATTGTTTACTACTTGTCCGTTTGTCTTGCTTTAATTAAAACATTTGACACTGCAATCGCGTGGATTTCAATGTTTACGCAGTTATAATATGAAATAGATTTAGATAGCTCGTCAACTTACGACTTTGACAAACCAATTCAATAGACAAAAATAAATTTCAGTAATAGGTTATCCGAAATTTTTCTCACCATCTATATTCACAAGAGCTCAGTAATTTTCGATAATACAACAGTGAGGAAGTACCACATCATTGTCATTTCACGCCATTAAACCAAAAATAGGGTCAGTCAAAATGCATTTTATTATTCGCACGTTTGACAAATGATTCGAAACGAAACCGATGCTCACTGCATGGGATAAGTAATAAATTTTATTTTGCATTAAAGTCATTGCAATATGTCATTGAATTATGCTTGTGTGATGAAAGAAATATGAACTGGTATTTGTGCAAAAGAATATCTAAAACCACATTTAGTATGTGTTTATAGAACTACACCCTTCATCGGATGTTTGTGTTATGTTTTGTTTGTTTGTACGTTTTCAACAAACACTAAGCCACCCTCTTTTGAATCCCACTGATTTTCATAATTGAAACGGCACACGTCATCATTTCTCAGCAGGATGCATGCTAGTCAATTGTGGTGCCTGATATCTAACCATATCCAAGAAATGTTTAGCTCAAAGCGGATGTTTTACTATGCGTTTCAATATGAGGAAGAATAGTCGCACGGTTTTCCTGTTGGTTATGCTTCAATACGTTCTATGTATTTTATAGGGACGTTTTATAAAACCGGAAGAGTTCATGGAAAACATGAAAGAGTTGCTTCAGACACAAAGATGTCTAATTCACAGGAATAAAATTTACCAAATTTATAACTCCTTACTTCATTAGTGATAAAATTATATGCAAAAAACCGTTTCCTATAATTCATTTGACACACAAAACGAAAAAAAACAGTTTTTCGAATATCTCCAAAATCCGCATTTTATTATGTTGATGAAAGTCACAAATTAAAAACCATGTGGGTTTAGTATGACATCAAACTTTTTAAGGTTTATCATTATCCAAGAAACAAACACGATTTCACCATTTTTGAACTTTTGATACCTGGTCTAATGAGTTCACAGTAAATTCAACTTGATACATTGTTGATTGAAAAAATATGTTAATTAATAGAACATGAAAACCATATACAAAAGAAGAAAAAATAACTTACTGAATCGTGTAGCACAAATTTGGCAACGATATTGTAATGAATGCAAAATTAACGATGCGAATAGGGAAAAAAACAAAATTTTGCATATTCAAATTGTTAGAGATATTTATTGGAAAGATCATTTTGTGAAATTTCGAAAACATGTTTTGTGGAAAAAAACAATAAAATTTCTTTTTTCTTACTTTTGAATTAAAAATTTCTTCCCTTAAAAGGAATTACATGGAAAACAGAAATTTTAAATATTTTCACCAAATGTTAATAGCAATTCAATTTGCCCTTGACCGGAAACTAGCTTGCAAAATTAGAAACAAGCTTCACAAGTAAAGTGTAAATTTATTTTAAAATTAATTTCAAGCTTAGCACACTGTTTCACTTAGGAACATTAGAACGAAGTTTAATTAAGCATCAATCAATAGCAGAAGCTTTGTCACATTTATCTCAAGCATCATTATGTCAACTTAAAAATCTGGAAAGGTGAGAAATAATCATTATTTCATTATGTTCCATGTCTAGATGGAATGGCATTGAAGTACAACAACAGAGATTTAAGACAGAATTATTATAAATCAAAAGCGCGTTGTATAAGTCACAAAATACAAGTTTTGGTAGCTTCTTAAATTTTGTAATTAGTTTTAAGAAAAAAGTAATTTATTTTTTGAATAAAGAAATTCATATGATTTTGTAACCAGTTTGAAATGAAAGAGTTAACACAAGAAAACCTCTTAAAGAAGTTAACCAGTTTCGATGAACGCGTGCGAGGTATACCTTAAAAGTGAAACCAGTTTTTGGGCTTGTTGTCTTCTCCGACATTTATCTTCATGAAAAATTTAATTTTTCGCAATTTTTAATGTAAGAAAAAAAATTTATATATACAATACACGAATATACCCTCAAGGAAAACACAAAGAAAGGTGAATTTAATGACTTCCTAAATCAATTTTAAGAAGATTCCCTGCTGATTTAAGACGAGCCACTTCTTCAACTAAAGGTAAGAGTCTTTTGTGCGTAACGTTAACGCAAAATTGAGTCTGAAACTCATCTTCAATCTTATCGCGAAATCTTGTTCCATAAAGATAATCGACTTTTTCAAGTTTTTATTTTGATTTTATTTTGTAGTTATATGTATGTGTTTTGTTTTTTATTTTGTGTTAGAAGTTAATCTTCAAAGTGACCCTCAAACGCATGGAGGCGTTATTTTCTTGATCAATTTATGTAAATTAAAGAAATTAAATGCAGATCAAGATAATCGTTAAAAGAAATTGAATTAATGTCAATTTTTGTTTTTCGATTGAAGATAACCTTCAAATATGTTTTTAACTTTTAAAAATCATAAATCAAATTTAATTTACATACATGAATATAGGTATATATGTATAAAAATTTGTATCTTTAAAACCTCCTCGATATCATTAGAAATAACATCACGGAAGAGTAGTTACAGGATTTAGCTGGATCGGATGCATGAAGTTAAAACTAATCAAGAGTGCAAATTACTTTGTCCCGGTTTTCATTAAAATCATTGTTTAATTTTACCAAGTCTGTCCATTTAGAAAATTTCTCAAAAGTTACTTAGGTATACTTATCAAAGAAACGAGATAATTATAACATAGACTCAATGTAGTTGTAATAGATAGAATTGAACAAACGAAAACAGTAAATTTGACGACTATAGCCACACTTTCTTTTCATTCGTTAGTGAAAGCTTTACATCCAAACAAGAAGGTAATAAAAATACAAAATAATTTTTCTTTTAAAAATTAAAAGAAACCACTAAAACTATCCAGATATAATGAATGGGGAGGAGAACGGCGATAATTTGATACGGCTACGTAAAATTACACGTTGGAATTGCTTCACTCAATGCAAAAAGCTATTATGGTCTCAACAGAAGTGGCTGTTACCTCAAAACGTACCTCGTGAAATGGGTTTCCATAAAAAGAAGGTTCCATGGGTCATATTACAGAGATTTGTGATTTCTGATTTGTGATTTCTTCTTTTATACTTTAGCCAGTTTCTTTGGCAAATTCATTCGCATTAGTTGTACTTTGTTTTGCGTAATTTAATTTACTATTGTTACTTACATTAACTTAAAAGTTACATGGCGAAAACGAGTAAATGCACTGCATCCATTACGATTTCACTTTTCCTTAATGTAACCCAACTTGGACGATACTATACTTTGGTGTGCAATTGAAAGTTTTCAAATTTAAAGCACGTATCAAATGCAATTTTATGGTAACTAGTACTTACAATTTGGACAAAGTTTCTTTTTAACTATTTTTAAATAATCAAAACTAATTATCAAATTAACACATGTCGTGTTTTGATTTTACATCAAAGTCATAATAAATTTATATCATAAAGATTTTTATAAATTTATTTTCGATTTCAAAAACTCCTCATAAAATAAATGTTCAAAATGAATATGTACATCATTCACTTAGTAACGCAATCAAAAATAACTTGATTATGTAAATCCACATCTATAATATGTGCACTACAGACTTCAGTCGATGGGCCAATTTGGATTTTAAATGGAAAAAATCAAATTGAAATTTTAGGGAGACTTGCTTCCACTTGCAATAGAAAATCTCAAAATAATTACAACTGCTACAATTAGTTATGACACATTCACATATATGTATATCTTGTATGTTCCGTTTTTATAACAGAAGGATGAGAAGGGGCTGTATGTGTGGTCCAATGGTGCACTGCAATGATTCCAAACCAAATGCGCCCGAGCTGGAGAAGTTGCCTCAACAGAACGAGATCATGATGTTAAAAATAAAACTGGATGCTATATATCATAAACGCTATCACAACCATAGCAATTTTGTTTATCTTGGAAGCATAATTTATTATGAAAATGATATGTTTATGACCTTTGATCTATTTGGGTGGAGTGGAAAACTGTGGATCTTCGGCAAGATGAAATTATTCAGTTTATCACAAAAAAAAACTCTTATATCTTCAAAGATGAAATTGTTAGAAACCTTTGGAAATCAACAAAATTTTGGATACGCAAAAAAGTATTACACTTTGTTTATGTTTTTTTGGAAATTAGTTTGTTCAAGAAAAAATTTTTAATTCATTCTGTCAGCTTGAAGTAACTTGAAAGAATCACCCCAATGACATTGGGAATAATAGTTTCGGACCCAGTCCACCAGAAAACCAGATGAAGGTACCGTGTCTGGCATTTCAGAGAAAATCTGTCATTGTTTGTTGACTTGTACGAAAATAAATTGTTAAGCAAAAAGTGTGGAACATAAAACTCCAAATGGTTAAAGAAAACCTTCTTTTAAAAACGGGCTCAAAGTAGATGATGATGATGATGATGATGAAGAAGAAGAAGAGTATAACGCGAATGTAGTATTTCTGTAGAAATTATGGTGAACTGTAGAAAGTTTGAAAACGTTGAGGGGTAACAAAATGAAGTCAAATGAAAAAATAATAATAAATTCAGAACAACGGATCTTGGAGCTATACACAAAACAGACTTGTGTTGAAGAGATGTGCAATGGGGAATGATGGAGCCTGTTCCAGAACTAAAGAGGAAAACACTTTTTGACCTCCTGCAGTTAAATCGAAGTGACGAGCAGTTTTATGTTTTTGTTCATTTTGTTCCATTGTTGATTTGGATCATGTAATGATTTTCACTTTTTTATTCTTCCTGCTCCAAAGTTACATGTTTGCAATGTATTTTTGTTTCTGTTTTGGCATTTGCAGGGATTGGGGGAAAATCAAATTGAATTGACTTAGTCACGGTGCTCAGTCGATGCTTATAGTAATCAAACCAGATTTTGGCTTTCTCCACTTCCTCCCGTGTATTTGCAAAAACCAGATTTTTAGCATAAAATAAAATTTTTTCTTTTCATTAATTTTGTTTCTTTCTCTACACCCCTGACAATGTTGTAGCACTCACGTTTGATGTTTTCTCGAATCTAATTTTGGAGTATCGTTTTGTGTCAAAGATGATTTTTAATTCTACACGTGTTACACAGAAAACTGCATTTTATCCGACAACATGATCATTAACAATAATGAAACAGAAAAGAAAAATTATTTCTTGAATATTACAAATGGCTATAAACAAAATGAAAATAAATAATAATTTATGAAAGATTGGTCGTCAAAACAAAAAAAAAAATATTGTTAATTAAAGTTCAGTCAAAAGCTACACTACTTTTGTCACTACACAATCATCGTTGCTTTTCTTTGTTCTCTTGTACTTTTCATATTTTCACTTTTCATTTTAAAAAATATGGCAAACTGTTAATGAATTATTTTTTATTTTTACCTTTTAAGGCATATTTTCCGTCTACGAAGGATCGCTTGGAAAAAAATTCTTTTAATGAAAATAAATGGAAAATGAAAAATTTCCATCGTGCAAGCATAGCCAAGGAAGTCTGGAAAACCCTTTCACAAATGTGAAGTTTTGTCTACTTTACCTTTTCATTGAAAGTCTATGAGGTTTGTTTTGTTGAAGCTTTCTTTCAGTTTTACGCCTCCATTTCGGTTTGGTTCTATCAGACGTTTGTTAATAAGAAAATACCACCCACGGTTCGTTTTTGTCTTTTTTATGAAATATGTAAATTAACATTGAATAAGACTCGAGCAGGAAGAAGACGAATACGAAATTTTGAATATAATGTTTTATAAAAATGAAAAGGAATCGTGAAAAACATTATTCATAACTAACTCCATTCATTAAAATGTGAGAATCAATAAGTAAGTGACATCATTTCAAAGAAGTTGTAGAACGTGGTTATCAAAAATGATTTATTAAATGTATTATTATTGAGATATATACAAGGAGATAAAGTTTTATTCTTTTTAAATATAATAGAATTGATTATAACTAAAAATTGATTCGGAAGCTAGATCACGAGAGGTGATAAAATGAGGTTTGGTTATGACAAGATCGAACAGGTCTTAGAAATTTTTGGTCATAATAATAAAGGTCAAACAGACAAATTCTGGAATTGCACGTTTTCAAGCATTTAAAATCAAAAGTCAAATGAAGATCAACCAAAGACAGAAAATTGATCTTTCTAAAAAATAACAATAAACTTTCCTTCCTCTCTTCTTACGCACTGTCTACATTTTCTTATACGAATGAAAGTCAATTTCATTGTTCCAAATTTGGTATTGTCAATGTTTTTATTTTTCTTTTGCAAATCTGCGCATTTCGAGCATATAAACAAAAACACTTTTTTTTTTGTCTTCTACGAAAAATTCTGGGTAATTTTCCATCTTCTAATTCTGTATTTCTTGATTCGTTTGCTTGCCTTTGTGTCCCTCTGCCACCCGAATATCACTTAACCATTGGTATCATCCACATGGCTCATGATCACGTTCCAGTGGCTGATCATCATTTCATACATTCTGACCTGCACAAGTGCATCCTGTTGGGATTTTGCTACTTTCAACAAGTTGACACAAAGAGCTCCGAAATATATTCCCTTCATGCTAACTGGTTCTATGGTGGTTATGTCTTCAGCATGACAAATCCCTTAGCAGCTTCTTGATGTTTCTACTGATCACGTTCTTTTGACATTTTTGCTTTTCATTGTGTTTTTGTTTATTGGCACAAAAATTTGTTTAGCGAAACGAAAACACCAAAAAAATGTTCGTTCAAGTTTTTGGAGTCAAATGAGTTTCACACGTGTCTGAAATACTCTCCAGACCAATCTGTTTCTTGTTACTTTGTTGTCCCAATCGAAATCCGTAATATGTAGCTTCCCATGATATGATACAAGTTGACCTCTTATCACAAAGTAAGAAGCACCTCAATTACACGTTGTACACGAAAAATCAATTAGGGCAAATTAATGAAGTGAAACTTGTTTTATCTAGCCCAGTGTCTTGTTCCAAAGAGAGTTTCTGGTTCTGTTAAACAGTTACATCAGAAGATAAACGTATGTAGGCTCAAAGAAACTTAGCACAAAGTTTCAAATAAGGATTCAATGTGCAGGTAAATTTTGATAACACTGGTATGATCATCATTTTTACCTTCTACAGATCATAATAGTCGATGTCAAACAGAAAACAGGTTCCATCTATACCATGTTTACTTGGCTTTTTGCTTTTATCCATATGAACGTAAAGAAGCAACAGGCTTTGTTGATCGAACTGAAATGGTTCGGTTTACAGAAGAACCTGTTGCTTCAAAAAACATTTTTCCCCCCACTCACCGTAACTCTAAGATCTTCGTTTGTGCTAAAGATTTATGTATCTCTTTTACAGCTCAACCGTTTATTTTGTTTTTCATCCAACACAGTCACATTGAAAGGTGTCTATTCGTTTTTTTTTTTTTTTAAATTCAGGTTTCTATTTATTTTCACCTGATCTTTTATTTTTCCTGACTTCTTTCATCAGTGCTTTCTTTCCTCCTCCTTCAAGACGAAGTAAACACGATCCAGAGGTAGGTGATGTAATACCAGTCCAAGCGTTTGAATGCTTAGAGGTGTTTTTGAGTTTCCGATTTTTTATTTTTTGCCAACATAAATGGTACCTTGGGCTTTACATTTTAGTATTCCAGTCCCGGACCCGTCTGTAAACCCAGAGATAAACTGGAACACTTAAATTTAATACATGCTGGCTTAGCCTATGCAAAAGTTGTTTGTTTCTTAGACACTGGCACTCCTTAGTTTTATATTACATCTTTTTTTAGTTGTTTACACTACGTCATGTTGATTTATTTTCTTCACTCTTCGTATTTTCTGGTTTTTTGTTTTTAGTGCACCTCAGTTCATCATTTTCTTCGTTCTGGGTTTCGTCTTTTATGTGGACCTATGTTCAAGTTTTGAACAGATCTTTCTTGGATCTTACATTCAAACTTGTTGAAATCTTTGATTTTATAGTGCACGATGTAAGAAAAACAAAATTCAAAATCATACGAACTTTGAATAGAATAAAAACTAAAAACCAAACAACTGGTTTTCTGTTGATTGCATCCATTCCATGCCATGCCATGGTTCAACATGTTTAGAATGGAAATAGGAGGCTTGGTTTGGCTGTTCTCCCGCATATATAAATAAATTTAAGAGTATTGTTAACGAAAACAACATATTGTCCACGCAGATCTTAAAGGGGACTCATTCAAAGAAACAACTAACCCTGGAGCCGTAATTTATTGAATACAACTTTTTGTTTCTTTGTTAAAGTAATTTCGTCACATCATATGACACAGAGGTTTTAGTAAGATTTGTACAAGAGCACATAAAGTTGGATTTTATTGGCAGTAAATAACAAAAACAAGTAGCTACCAATGCAAAGAATTATCGTGTTTAAACTCATTTCCTTTGAAATTTACGTAGAGTCGAAAACAAAATCAAGAAACTTCAACGTTTCTGAAAAATTGTGTGAGATGGAATCCAGAACATTGTGAAGCCTATTTGAACAATAATTTGAAAAATATTCAAGTTATTAGCTGCCTAATTTAGGAATCAAAAATATATCGGATGATCAAGAAGAACAATTCAACAGTAAGGGTCATGAAAAGTTTAAGTCAGAATATCGGATCATAATCACTACTTTCTCACTTTATTTTTGGTTAAACATATAATTTTCACAAAATTTCTTCACACACATTTACCCATTCAAAAGCATTAACACCCCCGCATGAAAGACAACCTCATAGCATATACATATCTAATAACAAAACAGCTCTGATCTGCCACGCATCCAAAATGCTAATGCTATGCTACATAATATCATGTTGAACTTTCTTTGTTTCTGGTAGAGAAGGTTTCCGTTGTGTATATACATAAATACATAACATTGAAGTAAATAAGAAACCAGATATTAGACGATGAATACAAAATAATAATGCCCTCAGCTGATGCAACATATGTTTACCAACACACTTAGAAATTACAAGATCAGGTTAACCGAGTGATTATATCGTTTATATTTGTTAAATTCGTTAGCTGGTATTGGAGCAATCAAAATAAAAACTCGTTTTGATCATATCCACTTAAGATGAGAAGAAAAAAGTATACCTAGTTTCTATACAAGATCTGCGGGAGACTTCTTTCTTCAGTACATGTTCAGTATACGGGTTAACGTTGCCCTGAAGATGATCTTTCCCTGATATGTTCGTTTTGATTCTAGCTAGCAGTGTGCTGAACAATTGCACTACATCATGCACTCTTAACATAAGAGTGTTTTCAATGTATTTGTATGTCATATAGCGGATTGAGTAAAGTGGTAGAACCCAGAGATCGTTAGTTGATTAGTTTTGGTGAACGATTAGTCATTTAACCAAACAAAAAAAAAATTTATCAGAGAAGGGGATCTTGAACAGCATAAAATATAATGATGATTTGAACGAAAGAATACAAAAACAAAAAATATTGATTGACGATGATAGACAAGAAACTTGAAGAGATCATCCAAGAGGTATAGAAACTTGGAACCATTAAATGAAATTTATGATACACCATGAAGCGATCTTAATAAACATTTCGAATTTTTTTTTTCATATCGTGTTATTCATCCATTTTCAGGTTTTCCTCTTTAGGTAATCAAACAATGACAGTTTTTTTTCGATAGCATTGAACATATACGGGTAAAACGGTAGCACTTTAGGTAAACTTACATAAGAAAGGTTTTTATATTTTGTCTCATATCATCTCAACATTCGAAATAATGAATGCAGTGAGATCTGTTTACAGCTCACGATTTTCTATACATCATGGTTGAGTGAGTGCACTATCAAAAACTATCGTAATCAGCTTAACTTAGTAATCGGATAGAAAAGGATTAGCTTAAATCCTTCAAACATGTTTCTTTCAAATAAAATTATAATTAATCAAATCCCTAAATTGCATTTTTCAATATGCATCAAAACTAGCCTGGATTTGTGATGATGGATGAACTGATAATTTCTTTTTTATAAAACGATATATCTGATCAATGGGAAACATGTATTCAATACAAAACGATAAAGGACTAGAACCCTAATCATATCTTTCGTGTTGTATAATAGCTTCTGTTTAGATGATTCTCAAAGTTCATTACACATCTGCAGGAAATTATATTTTGCTTCTGTACCAGCACTTCCTCTTTGGTGATTGAAGAAATATGTATTCTAGAAACCAGTAGAAAAAATTATTAATCTTTGTAGATATAAACCAGAATAAAATTGCCCTTTTCCTGAAATTCACATTGGCTTTGGCACTCCTTTTTTTCATTTTAATCTGCAATCTTCATTGCAACATGTCACTCACTGTCAAGTCAATGCAATACCTGCAGTGCAGTACACATCGCTCCAATATACCATAGTATCTCTGCCTTGATTTCAATTATGATAAAATTACAGTGTGCCTTGTATTTTGCGTAATCGGAGATTAATGTAGTCTCATTATCAATGGCATTTTATACTTGAGTTAATCATCTACTCTTTTATTTATTAACATTTATACTACCTGACAATTTATAATTATACTGCAGATGAATGAACATATTTTATCACAATTTTTCAATGAAGAATTGATACAAGCTTTTCATAATCATCTGTGAGTTTGTTTTCTAGACTTACTAAATTGAAATCACTTCCTTTGATTAATTATTTTTCCGTTAGACTAGAGACATATTTACGTAATTGATTATATTGGTTCACTTTAAACGGAAATTGTGACCTTTAAATCATACATAAATAAATCAAGTATCATCTAAAACAATCGTCACACCTCTTAATATAACTCATCTCATCTGTTGAATACTAGTATGTATGTACATTCATCTAATGCAGGTAGGCAATAATTTACTGTAACGAAACTGCTCTTAAGCTATAATGCACTTAATCAGAGGGAGTGCTTTGTTGTGATGACGAATCAGGAATAGTGCTTTCACCAAATAATCTAAGAACAAAATTACGGCCAAGGAAAATTGATGACTCCATGTAATCTGACTAAGTGCCCGAAAATCATCAAGTTCTTCCTTATATTCTCAGATGATCCAGTATCCTGCTGGTTTTGTGCAATATTAAAGCTATATACTCAAGTAACTCCCCAGCTTACTACATCCCTTAACTATTATCAGAAATCGTTTGAAGTTTTTCATTTCATCCTGCAGCCACTCCTGATGATTTTAATACAACAAGAGTTTATTGATGATTCCACATCAATCAATGTCTAGTATATCTTATATATGTAGTCTATATAAGTGTATCCAAACTTAATACATTAGCTAAAAAGTTACACAAATATTGGTGAGTATTTGTAACTTTCCAAAGTTTATAGGCTTAGTCGTCGTTACTTTGACGGAAAAAATCGTTATTTCTTCTACGATAAGATCAGCAGTTAAAACTTCTTTAGCTAAAGTAAATTTCTTTCAAGAAAAGAAACATAATTGCATTTTAAATCAGATATAAAACTTTAATGTTGGAGTTTATAGTTTGAATGGCTTCTTCGAGTTCGAATGTTTGAGACTGTTGGTCTTTGAGATTAAAAGTGTATAAAGCTTTATGGACTTTAAAATAATTTATTCCCTATTTTGGTCGAAAGAGAGATTGCGTGTTTTCTTTCGAAGGAAAATTTTCTAGTTTTTATTTACTTACAAAAAATTGCACAACTCAAAATAATATTGGGATTTATGGCAATTTCTTTAACAAAACTTATTATATGCTTGTTTGTGAGTTAGTTATCTTTGGGGGCCACTCCTTAATAGCCAACTCTATAGTTTTCAGTAAATTTCAACTTTTATGAGCACAATGATTTTTGAATATCTAAGTTACAAATTTTTGAAATTACATCATATACAAGTGCGTCTTGTGTACAATGGATTAATTCAATTTTGTCTTTACGTGATCATTGACAAACAATATTGAAATGAATCTTCTTGACAGGTTATATTTACTCTTTAAGTAAATTTCCATTTTCTCAAACCTAACAAGTTTCGTTTCGTAAAATTATCAATCACAACTGCTGCCACTTAAAATACCCAAATATCTGGTAAAGTGCAAAAGGATGCGTCGTCCGAATAAATTTCGTCTTAAAAATACCTTTTGCCCTTCAATGAACAATTCCTTTCTTTGTTAGAAAATGTTGTTTCTTAAGATACAGATGAGCTTTTAGGAGGAAACGTAATCAGATGCGAAACAGCAGCAACATTACTAGTGAGATTGGTTGAATCAAAATCAAGCATAAATAGAAAAAAGGACAGACATCCTTTATCAATCTGACGTTGCCCCAAAAACCCATCAAACCCATCAACTTCTTTCTATTTTTATATATCCTCCTTCTTTTCACTTAACATTTTCTTTGTTGTTTAAGGGTTAGGATAAGTTCTTTGTAGCTAAGGTATGTCGAATATATATTTTTTCTTAAGATTCATCTCATCGAACCCAAGGAATTCTTATGGGGGCCGATATCAACCCATGAATAGGACTTTCAGATAAGCCTCTTTGGGGTAAAAATATATGTTTTGCTTAATATATTCACTAGGAACTCTTATTTAACATTGCACTCAAGTATGCTTTGTGAGGATTTTTCAGAACTTTGATCGGGTTAAAACCTTCGATTGAAAAGATGTTTTAATTTAATCGTCCTTTACCATGGAAATCCCATATGTTATTTTTTCTATTCTCTTTTATAAGCGTTATAATATTCCAATACACATGATTTCATATTGAAAATCGATTTTAAGCTACAGTGAATTTAAGGTGATTCAAAGGACAAGGTTTATTTAGAAAGAAGCACAGTGAATATGTATACCTTCGGTTTCCAGGTTAAATCTTTCTTTAGTCGCTCTTAAATGAGAAATTGTTTTTGTCTTTATTGATAAGTCTTCAAATTGTAAGTACACAATGAGATGAATAGTACTGGATATATAATGATATTTTCTGACTAAAGAAACTGTCACGAACAATTGTGAACAAGAAAAATATACATGTATGTACGTATACATACTGTGAAAGTGAATATTTCAAATGAAAAGTTTTTCTAGACAATCGACTTGCCCTTAAGAACATTTTCATCATTACTCCTCTTCTTTCACTATGAGGTGATACAACGTCAACATATTGCGACCACATTTTCCACTTAATAAAAATGATGAAGGATTTCCAAATTTTCCTAACAGTGACAAGTGAAAAATGAATTCGTATTGAACTTGACAGGCATCCCATCACCGCATGTGGATTTAATTAAGCCCTTAAAGAGCACTTAAGGAAATTAACTTGCACGACTTTGTTGACATTTCTGTATGTGACTTAATGCACTGACTGAGGAGGTATAGTGTCGTCAACTGGAAATTGTATTGATGAAGACTAAGTAGTTTTGACAGTTTTTGTACAATTACGACATGATGTACAAGACATTTCTCATTTTGAAGCAGACACGTTTGAATGCACAATTAATTAACAGATGTGTTTTTGAGATGATAGGATAATGTGATTTTCAATGGAAAATTAAATATAATCCCTAATCAGCTACACTTGGCTCATTTTTGTCTGTTCAATCAAGATTAAATGCGAAATTATGTTCAACAAATTAAAATTGGCTAATAAAGGAATTCTGGAAGACGAATTGTTCAAGTGAATCTTTTCGTTTTCAATCAAGGTTTCGTAAAAGGTAAAAAGGAAATATTTACTGACCTTATTTCCTCGTTAATTTGACGTGATGTTGTCTTGATTGAATGTTTTTTTTTAAATCGTATGTATGTTGTATATTTACTGAATGACAAACTGCTCCTGCTGATTGAAACTAAAAGAAAATTTCAATTAGAATCGGTATATGTAGTAGCAAATAACTGGATTTACCTACCATTTTCAAATCGACATAAGATTGGTGAATCCACATTACACACCACAATTGGATAGCAGAAAATTTCATAATTAATCTGTAAATTAAGTTCATTTATATATTAGTTTCATTTATTTATTACATGTAATACAAGACTTACCTGCATATCAATTGTAAAAATTTTTGAATCCACATTACACACCACAATTGAATGACAGCAAAATTCATAATTATTCTGTAAATTAAGTTCAGTTATAAATTAGTTTCTCAAGATTACATGTAATACAGCACTTACCTACATATCAATTGTAAAACCACTGGAAAATGCTTTCGTTAGACGGAAAGTCGCCATATATCTAGATTATTATAATGCAGATTGTGTTGAAGTATTCCTAAAAGACATAAAGTTTTTAATGTATCAAGATATTATTATCACAGAACTAATGTTGTTAAGAATAGAATGTTCGTTATAATGAATTTAACGACATAATTTTGTAAACCAAAAGATGTTATGTAAAAGCATAATGGAAAGTTTTTATTTGTTAGACACCAAAATTTATTTATAATTGGTTTTGTTCTCTTCTTGAAACACAAAAGAAAGCCTAGTGTTTCTATCTACAATAGATAATGCTTGTCAGCAAATCTATTAGCCCACAAGAAAAATATGCGGTTTTATTTTGCTTATCTGATGATTTTATTCATTTAGAGCTCAACACAAAAACTTTGTAAGCTATAATAGCTAAAAACCCTATTGACTTTCTTATCTCATTGAGAACATCTTTTATGAACCACGAAGGGTTTTACCAAAAAATTTAAGATGAGCACAAACCGGCCCTAAATTGGATTTGTTTTCGTACTATCCAAGGATCTGGATATAGTACAATTTCTGTTATATACAATCATCAAATATGTATTAAAGTTTTATTATTGCTAATCTAGGCCATTACATTTTCCAAGTTTTTGTTACAAATGTTATACGCATTATTCTGTAGGCACTTATTTAACTCGATTTATCAGCAATTTTATTCTTCCGCTTACTGTAAATCTTCCTTAAAGCTGCCTTTTTTCGCTATTCATCATTACAGAGCTCATTCGAGATTTTCTGAACCATTAAGTTTTGTTACATTCATTCTCCTCTCAGTGCCTCTATGCACACTCGGCAAAATAAAATGAAAAACCAAACGATACCTTCACAAAATACTCGTATCTTATAAATATCCCGCTAATCTCGCTACCTTTATCCATAAACCAGAAGGGTGTCTATTGATATCATTTCAATGCACTGATCCTGGTATACAAAAGAAACGACCAGTTTCTATGAAAAATAACAGCCAATAAAAGTGTACAAACAATGTCTCATCGACATTCAATAAATTCTGAATTATATAAGACATCGCAGATTCTGCAATGCTACTGCATATGAATTCAAAGAAAGATTAAGAAAACTATTAATCAATGTTCATGAAAAAGGTCCCCTCTATTTTACAATAATAATTCAATTAACCCACTTCAAGAATCAAAAACAGATTCATTTAAGATGCTAATTATCAAAAAACACTTATTCCAGGTGTTACGTGTTTTGTACCTGCTTTGCTGTGAAAAACAACAGACCTTCAAACAAACAAAAATACGTTTTAATTAAACCTTTTTGTTTACTTGTTCTCTCTAGTGGAAATCAATTGCTAGCAATCGAAAGGAAAACCTAATAAACCATCAAAATTACGAATGTTATATGAATCATTATTTGAACTGTTATTAGCTTTTGTTTTGTAGCTGTTTCTAACTCGACTAATCTAAATCGATAATAATTGCAGCACCAACAGCACGCATAGGTAACAACGCTTTTAAAATAATATCAACTAAGTAACAAAAAGAATTGTGTAAGACAATGGACTAAGTAGACTGAAGCTAACACGCAAACATCGAGTGCGAAAAATATACAAAATCCAAGTAAATTACAAAACTAGAGCTAAATAAAAATAATCATGTAACCTGCATTTTCGTCCAACTTACATTCGATATAGTTTCTTCTTTGTAATCATGCCGAACATGCATCGATAACCTGATGGACATGATTTTGAAAAAGTGAGGTTTTGTTAGCGCAATACACAACAGCGTTCAATGACACGAAAACGACTTCCCCGATCATGATGAATCAGACAGACCTGTGGATGGATTAGTCAGTCTGTTACTGTACTGTTTCGACTGGAAAAGTTCGAGAAATCAAGGCTTTATAGAGCCATGAGCCCAAAGCTTATGGAACCTACAATGAAATTAATGATCATAGCCTGAACTGAGTTTCAATCATTTTTCAATGTTCCAATCGAATTAACATGGCCTTATGCAAGTGAAAGGAAATCAACTCTAGTCAATTTGGCTAAATGCCGTCATCGAACGATTTTCCGCCATAAATTTTTTATCTTTTTGCGAAATTTTGGTGAAAGGTCAGTTTTTCTAATCTATTGTGCTGCAAGCGTGTTTTTAGATTCAATGTTAAAGCATTAGAGTGATTCACATACCTTTTTTATCGTTTTAAGATGATTTTGCTAAAATACCATGGAGCTCTTGGCAATTCAATATGGCAGTGTTCTTGTAACCTCGAAAGTGAAAAACCATCGAGAACTTTCCCTTGAAAAATATAAGTGTATTTATTATTACCTGCACTCATATTTCAGAGAAAGTCATTTACAATACTCAAAATATTGCTCCAAATGTGTGAATTTAACTTTTAACATTAATTAATTTAATAAATAATTCACTTTCACACTTGCACATAATGTCATGTCAGCGTCATCCTTCGAATGGCGGGACCGTATAATTTTTTATCGATTTAATAGGTGTTACACATATAACACGTTGTAAATTTAACTTTTTGTTTTTGTTAATCATAGAAACATCACATTTTGGTATCGTTTCATCGTTTCAGTGTAATACAAATTACTCAACGTTACTGAGGAGGGCTGGCTGTAGCAAGTAAGTAGAACATTTCACGTAACATTGTATCACTCGTTCTAGTTAGAACAAAGAAAATCTTTTAGATATTTTATCACAATTTAATTACATTAAATTAGATATTAGAAAATTTTACCATGAATCAGGCGTAAGCGAAAATTTTGAGTAAATGTGAAAGACTTTATAGGTTAATAGCACTTTGCATTTTGATGTAATGTAAGCATCAACTCATCCTTCTCAAGATAATACGCACTTCCTCAATATTAAATGGAGGATAAAATACGCTTAGGGATAAACTTTGTGATTTCGTCATCAATTTCCTCTCGATAAAGTAATTGAATTGTTCCCATGATCCTTTTTTTTCTCTGGTTTTTCTTTTTCTTTTATCTAATCAGATAACTTTTCGCATAACATTTTCATATTTGCGTTTCCTTAACGTTTCCTTAAGGCATTTGCTTTTCTTCTTTTACCATACAATGTGACTGTGTTAATGCAAAGTTGATTCTGGAAAAAAATAACAAATATAGGATGAAACTATGGTGAATGTGTTTTGTATAGAATAGCTCGAGTTGTTTTTGAAATTCCCATTTTCATTCTTCTAGTTCGAAGGAAGATAAAAGGACTTGTAATATTATCTACGTATGAGACGGATTATGTTAAGAATAGTATCATTTTCGTACGACAAAAGAAATTGGTACAAAATAAATGGGAATCAAAGGATCAAATATAGATGGAAATGAAGATTACTTTAACACTTTCTTCATATCATTTTCATCTATTCGATACGAAACTTTTGATTTCTTAATAAAAAAATAAGTCGTTCCATTATTGTGTATTATTTTCTGCACTGTTTGCTAAATATATAACAGAGGAATAAGTTTTTTCCATTTATTTCAATTGTTTTTGAAATCATTCTTACTAATAGAGCTTATTTCCTAATAAGGAACATTCCAAAATCTCAAAGTACCAATACTAATACTTTACTGCCACTTATCTATAAAGAACATTTTCATTTTAGGTACGAAGAAGAACATGAGATGCTCCCTACAATAACCAATGTCACAATCATGTGGAAAATAGTATGTATACCGAATTTCCAATAAGAAATTCCTTAAAGAAATTTTAACAAATTGTTTTCGTTCTAGGAAAAACAACCGAATCAAGAATATGTTTTTGTGCATCATTAACCAAAGTTGAATTCATGAGTGATTCAGTGCATCATTACGTTGATAAACCTTGAGCTAAGGTAACGATTTTACTTGTTTTATATTTGATATATTTCGATTGCAATTTTTAAAAGCTATGTAATTTCTTGAAGTAGTTGTAAATTGCAATCAACTAAGCAAATCCATTAAGCTGAAACAGGCTTATCTAACTCAGCAATAAGATTTAGTTGGAAAAGCATTAAAAAGTTGACACTCTCTTAATGCAACTCACATTACATTATTTCACAGAAACCTTAGTTACAGTCTGTTGTTGCTTGAACGCAGTGGCAACAATTCTATACTTTCTTTTCCGTCATTCGAGTTTTTATATCATCTGAAAGACTTCTTGTACTAGATAGACTCATTTCTAGTTCATTCACTGATAACTTTATCTCAATCGCGTTGTTTTAGTCGTTTTATTATGAAAATGATTGACGCATAACACGGTTAGATCATTAAGTTACTGTAAGAGAAACTTGGTTAAATGAGGCTAGATAATTGCAAAAGACAATGTTGTTTGTAAACCAGAAACAGTGTCTTCTGTCTACTTATTTCAACTATCAAGATATAGGCTAGAAAATTTCCTAAGCGCTTGACTTAAAACTGTAAATTTTAGGAAATTTCTTAGTACCTAACAATTCTTGCTCTGGAAACCTTTTTAGTAACACCTCCTTTGTCATGTAAACCGGGTATTCAAATGAAGTTTATGTATTCGCATACATCACCTAATGAATATGACAAAACAAATCATCATTTTTATAAATTATTTTACTTTTAATTAACTATTCTATAAAAACGAAACATGAAAATTTTTGATTTCATTCAATTGTTCATTACTAAAAGAAAAGTACATCTGAATGAATGAATACGGATAATGGTTTTCCAATTTTAACATCACTGAATGTTTCGAAAAAATTCAAGAAATAAGAAGCTAAGGAAATCGTTCACCTTGGTTTCCGGTTCTTCCTAATCTCATTAGCAAATAACAACATTTCTCGTTAAAGTAGGTATGCAATACGAGAAAGTCGATGATTATTACCTTAATTTAATTAATTTACCTCGAACAAACTATTTGCTTTTCGTCGCACTGTGTTTCATTGGTATGTTGTGAATGAAGCATGCGTTTACAACAAGTAACCTGTGATTACATTGTTATTTTTGTATAGTATAGTTTATCCTAATGGATTATCCTTATACTGACACTGAACATATTACATAAAGCGTTCTCAATAATCGACAGGGCAATTGAGTACGTTTCGTGGAATGATAGTAAATTGAATCGATAAGTGATGAAATTGTGTGAAAATTGTTTTTAAGGAAATTTAACTCCATGTTTATTTCCAATAAATCAAAATCATGTTCAGTCGAAAGCAAAGAACACATGCTTTCAAATTAGCATAGCACTGATCACATACATGAAATTTGATTTAACATGAAAACCCTTAAATCCATAACGAATTTCTAGAATGTTCTTCTTTTTTGCAATTTGTAATACATTTTACAAATTGTATGTTTCTAAAACGCCACAGGGAGTTGAAAACGTCCGCAAGCAAATCAACTAGCACCAATAGAATGTCGGAAAATTTTCCTGAAATGAGGGTGTAAGGATAAAATCAGAGCCGAATGAAATCCTCTGATACAAGTAAATTCACTTAATTGAGTCCTCTGGACATTTCAGTTTTCAAATGTGTATATCATCCCTTATCGGATTTCCCAGAATTGGAGGTTGCTTTCCTCTAGAATATATTCTGCATGGTGTATGTAAATATGCATCGTTTTAAATACACACAAGCGCGAGATAGTTATATAATCTAAAATTCTAAGGCAATCCTTACATATTGTGATGACATACGAGTATATGTGTTGTCCTTTGATATGGGTATGCATTGGCTTCCTGAATTCAAATGGCATATGTGCTATCAGGATATAGACGAGGAGCCACTGATAGCTTGGACTGATCCCACATTACCTTTTTTTTGTATTCCAAATCGTGCAGTTCTGTAAACCCAAGTAATGGTTTTCGTGTTCATTTTCCAAGGACAGATTTCTCTATATGCCTGATGGGGACACATCCGCAAGTTAACGTAGTTACAACGCCATACTGATTCACACATCCCGACAAACCGGACATTCAGGGCATGTACATGAAATGTAATATTAAACTCATTTAGTCATAGTGGACACAGATGGCCCATAATTTCGTTCAATTACTTTCATACTTGCTCATGCTCGAAGTAAATGGAAAGGAACATGGACACGGAACTGTATTAATGGCTTTCGGCAATCAAAATTTATCTGCAGATGGGGTTGTATGTATGGCAAGGAACCAAATTTGAATTTTCATGGCCGAACCTTCGATTGTTGAGGATATTTGGGTGACTACACCCTTTTGCACATAAGAGTACATATGCAATACAATTGTATGATGTAACATAGAACTAAACCACAAATATTTTTGTTAGTTCGATGTTGGTTGCCGGACGTAATCAAGCTCAAGATCAAATCCAGGAATGTCATCAGCACAAAATGGTATGTCGGTTTGTCATTTGGGCAAAACCAATTAAGCTTTTTCCATACTTTCTATGTTTCCTATATCGTTTTGTCGTGTAAGGTTCTGAAATTATTTGCCATAATTTCCAGACTCAAACAATTTTCGTCAAAATATTCTTGTGCAAAGTATAATAAAGTGGTCATGTATACCTTCAAACTTCTGAGAGTATTGTACAAATTGGTATGGAACATATTTCTGAAAATGTTTGAATCATTTTGTGGATTACTTAAAGCCTCTTTTTGCCCAAAATCAACCGCAGATCTTAGTTTCTTGCGGTTGAAATTTCTTAGTGAAACTTCTTTATGTAGTATATCCTTGAGAAAAGTTACTTAACGTAATTGGAAAATGTTGCCAACAAATAAAGTCGTTGCTATTCAAATGAACAGTTTAAAATAAGGGTCTTTATTGTTTGTTGTAATTCAAGGTGGCCTTTTCTGTTGTAATTGCTCACCAGGGATTGTTTATAACTTTTAACTATGTACGTACTACGTATCTCGAAAACAGAGGAGGCAATTGTTAGAATTATATTGTTTATACTGTTCTGCTATTGATGCGAATGAACAGGAATAACAAAATTTTCAATATTTTATCAAAGGGAACACTTTAAAAACTTATGCGATATCTAGTGCTCAATATTTACTGATAATTTTTAAGCTTTGGCGGTTTTTGAACAACACCCGGCTTAGCATTTCGATATGAAAATATATTTTGTTAAAACCTTGAGTGCAGCTTAACTTATACTAGTATTATATGCTTTACACATTAAACTGTGTTTATTGGATAATATTTTTCTTATCTTTATTATATGGTTTGCCCTAGACATTTTCCCGAATAGTTCAACAAAGTGTCTGTATTAAAACCTTGCACAATATAAATTTAGTTAAGTGCTTTTGATATCACAACACGCTAGAAAAATACTTGAGTAATATCTGGTGATATGTTTTATTATGTATGGAGCACAAGCTGAGCGTACAGCAAGATATACAGTCGAATTTAATTTTATTTAAGAAACTGGCGTTCCCTTCAAATTTCCATACATATATTAACTCTTTCTCTAACTCGAAATATTTTTAGCGATTTCAGGTTAGAGTACTTTGACTGTACACATTTCAGCACAAGCACTAACACGATTTAAAAACACTGAACTGAACACGAATTAAGAACAGGATCAAGTTAGAGTACTTAATGTCATGTGCCCGATCCTCACCAAAATTCTAAACCGACTAACTAAAAAAGGGATCGATCATGGGCAAAAGGAAATGAAATATTGCCTGGAACTACGGTACAACCCATATATTCCTGATTCCAGACAATATTTAATGAACTGATAAGAACCGAATTTAACGAGTTCCGCGACAATGCTGCGTTTGTTGCAACATTATTTCCCCACGCAACATGGTTGCGACTTCTCGTAACAATTAATTTAATTTAATTTAATTTATTGACCTTAAATTAATCTTTTTGTTATTGTTTGAGTACTGCAACATAATTATATTTAAAACACCAAGCATTAGATTTATAACTATCATCATCATCATGGTTTGTCCAAATGAGCGGAATTTTCTTTGTTCAATGCATTATGCAGGAACATTCTCAAATAGTATGAGAAATAAGATAACTATAGCACATAAATGTCATGTGTTATCGTTCCAGATAAAGAGTTGAATGCATTTAAAATCAAACACTCACATTGTGGCTCTAAACGCCTCCGTGTAAGCGTGATTTATGCATGAACACTGCAACATTTGAATCATGCATTAAAGTCACAAGATTCAAACGGTTTGCGTATCATTAATTTGAGAACTTTATGTGCTAGCATGACTGCATAAAAATTATCACCTCATGGAAAGGTGTCAATGGCATTTGTATAGAAATAAAAACAAACTTTTGTTTATTTCACATACGTTCATTGACTTATCTTTAGTAATTCTTTGCAATCAGCGAAACTTGATGACTGGTTCATTAACATTTTTTTAAAAAAGTGTCAAGTACACAAACAGAATTTTCCCACATAACATAATCCAATTACGGATTTCGTTGGATATTCACCTTACTAGCTTCGGCTATTAACACCTATCACGCACCAATGGGGTTTGTTTCGAATGTTCACAAGTTATTAACGTTTATTATTTAATTTGTTGCATTTCAGTGACCGGCATGCGCTTATGTAGCTAAAGGTATCACTTGTTTTTCAAATATGTTTTGCCGTTTATATGCTTGCAACAAAAGAGCGATGAACTGATGATTAATTTGTTCTGGGAATTTGTTCGATTCAAATTACATTGAACTTTATTGCAAATAATCGTATTGTGCAGAAGATATGATACGATAAAAAGGGTCTTCCAACGCGTGGTCATTTGTATGTTAGGCATGTTCAGTATGATAATAATTTCTAGGAAATAATGAAAAAGAAGCCGACAAGAGTTGTCGTTTTAAGTCTTTTGCAAACCAATGACTGATATGAGATATAAATCAATTGTTTAAGACGATGTAATGTGCAGCAGGCTATTATATCACATTGATATTTTCAATGAATCAAGTGAATAACACGGATGTCAGAATTTCAAGTAGTTTACTCCATAAGCAATATCCACTGACATTTTGCTTGCATTCACCAAACTGTATCGTTCATATTTCGAAGAATGATTAAATTGGACATGATTCTAAATTAATTTCAATTGCATGTAGGTATCTGCTTCTGTAGCGACCAAAGGGTTACAGTAGGGAATTTTCCACTCGAATGCACAGAAGCATCAACTGCATTGCATCAATGCAAATATATTTTGAACTCCACTTCAGACCGAGGCGTTGACTTGTACATAACAATTTGGATATAAACCTCCCTTAAAAACTGACTTTGGGAAAAACAAGTTACTGGCACTACCTCAATTTACTGCCTTTCATGCATAAGTGTGTATATGTAACTATAATACTTTTGTTAGCATTACTTCAACTAGAGAGTCATCAGATGCTGCAGATGAAAACTGTAAAAAATGGTCAATTCAGCAAAGTAACTAATGCCTTGCAGTTACACCATGTGTCAAATGCATGAGCTCGGCAGTAAATTCTCATTTAATGCTCCAGAGTATAAATTCAAAGCTGAAATGACATGATAAAGAATAGTAGGCAATTACTGTAGTCATCAAATATCTAGCCTAGTATAAGTTGAATTTGTTGGAAAAGAAAAGTTTGAAAAATCCTGTGAAGTGTAGCTGATGCACATGCACTCTATATATGTATGCCCAAAAACAAAATGAATTATACGACAGTCAAAAACTGCAATAATATGAACGTTGATATACAACTCGCTCTTAGTACATACAACTAACTGCAATTGAACCCGTCTGGGAGTGTCAAGCTAGAGAAAGTTACTTTTCGATGTTGATGTACATCATCATGCCTTATACCAAATTGCTATACAACGTTAATTTCATGTGCTTTTAGAAATATGAAACGTATGTGGGTAGAGCTAATTGGTCTCCAGGGCCTAGTTTGCTGTACTTAAACTAATAAACGAGTGTTTTTGATGGGTTTTAGTACTTATTGTATCATGGAGTGTTGAATATATGATAGCAATATCTAACATGGTCATTTTCATTTTGCATGAATGTTCTTGTTGGTCATGTTAAGTTAAACTGATTGAGAGGTAAACGACAGTTGAATTGATATCAACGTCACTGTACATATATGTATCTGGGAATTATATAGTTTTAGTGGTTACATGTGACATTAATCTTTCCTTTAATAAATAACAAAAAATTGAAATAATCAAATAAACGCCTCTTTGTATTATCTATTGTATATATATGATTGTTTAATGAGAATTCAATATTTAGTATTTGCTTCTAAAATCAAATCATTACATCAACCACAGATAGTATTGCATTATTAATGATTCAATTATTATTCTGAGTGGTTTTGTCAAATAGATTCACTAAAGCCTAAAGCCGATTGTGCAATTATCTCCTTCCGGTGTATGTTAATTTCAAGTTGTTAACAAATAATAATTACAACGTTCAATGCAAATGTGTTCCATTATATCGTATCTTACATATTATCAAATCGAAATTTCTAAAACATAAATGTATGTCTCTATTGAAATGATAATATGTACTACGTTTATTACTATGTTTTGTGAAACGATGTAAATGTCGTCTGTCTGTAACAGACATTGTAATATCATATATCTGTCAAAACCTCATATTCAAATTAAATCAGCTTTAACACTACAATAATGCAATTGTCCACCGGTAATTTGAGTACGTAATTAACGATGCGTTGTAGTTGAGACTTTTTAATGATTTTTCCCAGCCGTAGGGTAGAAAGTGACATAAAATGCTAATTTACCATTCCATCCATGACAAAGCCACATAAATTCAAAAAAAATTTTAATTATATTTAAGGGTTAGCTTTTTATTAATAAATGAAAAATGAACAGATAAAAGGTGAACATTTTCAGAGAAGAATTATACAGATGCATTTCGGAAATTCTGACAAGTTGGCAACGAACTGCAAAATAATGATCAAGTTGATGTCTTGCTCGTGGCTTATCACATAGCTACCTATAATATAGTATAATGGTTAAAATAAATTAACATAAAATACTTGACTGTAACAAGTATTTCATTAAGACCCACATTTAAAATTTTCATTTGTAAGTCATGTTGCATTCATTCGGATGGTTTTCTTACAACTTTTACAAAAACATCTGACGCAGCTGGCTTTAACAAGAAAACAACTCCCACAGATATGTTTTCTGCATTTTACTGGGTACAATATGCACCTTGTTTTTATGAAGATTGCTGATTAGTCTTTTTAGTTGTAACGGTCACAGCACATCAAGATAAGATCTCAAGGTGGTGGTTTCCTGATCAAAATTTAAGGAACCTGTTTCGAATCGTACCGGATGTGCATCAATAAATTTTGGAATACGAGTATATCCCAACGTACGGAATATTATGTCATGTGCTTATTAAATCAAGAAAATTTTCTTTCACTAACTTAAAGTCAAGATGAAATATGACTTTTTTAATTGAATTTTGAAATACTTGTCAGTAACATTTCTTATTACATCAGAATGTCTGAAAATTCTATGCACCTTTATGTAGGGAAACTTTCATCACGTTCACGTTTTGTAGTTTATATTTTGGCTACAGAATTTTCTTTAATTTTCCCGTCAGACTGAAAAATTGTTGAAAAGAAAATTATAAAAGAAAATTTGCTGTCACTAAACTTGCACTAATTCAAGAAAAATGCCAACAAAATAGATTATAACATGAACTTTACTAAGTTTTCCCCGTACTGCAATGAAAACTGCACACGTGCCGTAAAGTTCACGTTCTACGTTATGACAGCATTCGCAGACAAGGTAAAGTCTCATGCAATGACGTCACTAAGGAAAACTCCTCAATGTTATTTTATATGGAGGAGGACTGAAGTTAGAATTGGATTTAGATGACTTTCACTTTGGGGCTTCGTGAGTTTGTTACTTTAGTTTGCATTTTACCTTCACTCTTTAAATGACAGTTCCAATAGTTTTCTCAAACTAAGAAATCGTTAAAGTTTTTCAAACTTTCAAGGAACTTTACTAACTGACGTAAATTGTTTCATCAGAATTTTATAGTAGAAATTCATTGATTGGAAGTGAGTAGGTACCTATCTGTAAGACTACATGGCATGAATTTATAACCAATTCCAACATGAACTGCAGTTATGACAATTGACGGTCTTATCTCGTATTTCTTATGAAGAAATTATCTCAAAGTTAAGTGATTTCAAAAGCAATCAAACCATCGTATTCTACGAATTGAATCCTCATTTTAAATTCATTTTCCCGTCACAAGAATTTTCCGAGATTCAACAAATTACATTTTTAGCACTGAGTTTCGCCCACCATTAAAGACTGATACCTTCCTTAAATATGCAATTTCGTAATCTGAATAATTAAATGGTCATTCAAATCATACCAGATGATGAACTCGTATAAATCTAAAAGTTCTACGTACTGATCTGAAATTCACTTTTGTTGGAATTTTCAATCATTTTCGAGTTATATTTTATGCATGAAGGAAATTAAGCATTTAGCGTAAGGAAAACGATGTTTTTCCAGAATCTTTTTCACTATAAAATGTTGTACTTTTTCTGTAGAATACGTGACTTTCGTTGAATTTTGTCAAATATTTTGTTTAGCAATATTTTCTCATTGTTTCTTTTGTTCTTCCAGGAAGACAGAATGTTAGAACATTTCTAAGTTAATGTTTTTGTAACTCAAATTGAATGCAAAATTTGTTTTCACGCATTTATGAACAATTGTCACACGGTATTGTTGTATACGGAACATCATTCCCGTTCGACTTGAAACTTTCAATTCATTTAAAAGACAACTACTTGTTTCATACAAATTTCAGTGAATAACATCATAAAAACATGATATTCATGAATTTTCTCCGTAGATTGATGTGATAAAAAAGTTCATGAATGTTAACCAAGAATTTTGTCATCATAATTCAAATAAGGAAGCACTTCCTTTAATCATACTTCAAGCAGTTTCCAATAATCCAAATTGATACAATGGATGAACTCCAACATCCTGATGGTTCTATGTTTGTTCATGAAACATACGTGTCATTGTATCCATATCTTTTCTATGTTTTCATACAACTTTTTCCATATGTTAGCTGTCGAAGTTATATGTATATCTGAGTATGTTATATGCCATATTACATCTCCATAATGGAAACATTTTATGCGAAAACTTTTACTCGTTTGTAGATGAAACTTTGACTACTCATAACATTGATAAGATTATTTAGTAAAGACAAAGACTCGTAAAATTTTTGGAACTCAAACTTTACTCTTATCTTCCGCAAAACATAGATTTTCTTATAATAATAAGCTTACTTAATAGTTAACTCATGTGGATAAACTTTCAAGGTATAAAAGTTATTTTCGAGTTTTCAAAACAGACCAGGTGTTTTTCGCATCCCACATGAAATTTTGCGGAACCATTTAATTGATATAACAAATATACCATACATGTGCTTCCTTTTACAAGAATCTAACTCATATTTCAAATGTATGTATGTTCTACACTTTAATTTCAAGTATTTTGTTAAGAACTACAAGTCATTATGATCTTTTATCATTGGATGTTCTTAAAGATTCACGTGGAGGTTATATCGTACTTAAATATTAAAAAACCAATAAAAAGTAGGTATGAGATTTGTGGCCAGAATATTATTTCGAAAGTGAACGCTACCAATTTGCAGGTACTTTCAAAATAAAATGAGTCATAAGAACAATATTATATTGTGCTAGTTTATAGATAAAAGCTCTATTGTTTTACAGGGTATAGTAACTTTATTGTCTCGTGCATACAAATGATTAGTCATCAAGTTAAATTTTGCAATTCACCTGGTTTCATTACCTCCTCTATACAAGTAATTATTTGTTGTTAAAGGTGATGGACAAGGTCATATTTGAACATTTTTTTCCACAAAAATCTATCATACCATTAAGGTAACCAGTTTTACTTTGAACGCAATGGAAAAATACTAGAAATCAAATTGAGCTTTTTTTGGCAATAGACAATTAGTTTGCTTAAATGCAGAAATGCACGACCTACAATCTTGAATGAAGTGGTTAAGGAAACCGGGGTTTTGTATTTGAAACACGTTTATAAAAACGTTAAAAAGCTTTCAGAAAAAAACCATTGACGTCGATTGCACGCGATAATTACTGCAGTAAATAGAATGAGGATTAGTTTTTGCCTTTTCATGGAAAATCCCATACCTCCAAAGAATTTTATTGTACTCAGAACCAAGATGCATCGTTAACTTAACACAGAAGAAATCCAAAAAATAACTTGAATCATTTGCCACTCCATATAAAATTCGGAAGCTCACATAAACTTAATGATATTTCTTAATTTCGGCTTAATCTCCAAATTGTGCTGTGCAATCAACATCAATCATTTGTGATTGACGTTTCAAGGTTTCTTAATTATTATGTTGAAGAAAAACGATATATGGAAGAAAGAAAAAAATCTCCTTGTAATTTAAATCCATCTAGACCAGATCTGTCACGATTCTATCTACTTGTAGTTAACTACTGTTTTTTTTTGTACAAATTAAATCCACTTGTTCACATGAACGATGACATAAGCTGGTAGTTTTCCAATATCAACACATGCACTTGACAATAGAAACTTCTAACAAATCTCTAATTATTTCCAAGTAATCATATATCATACGGTTCTTTGTGTCCAAAGCGGCATTTGTTAGTTTTGTCTGATGTATAAGTTACTGCAAATGTCAAGATATTAATTAAAGGTTCCCTTCATTTTCCCCCTGACATCATACCAGCAGCTTAACGTAATTTGATAATAAAGCTTCAACCGGTTTCATTTGTGGCCACTAACCGCATTTGCCGGTTGTGCATTGGCAGACATTTGGTCGCCTTGAAAATTTAATTAGCGTTCACTGAAAGCCTCACTTAAGCTTGTAGAAATTTGTATGTATTAGTATGTTTTGTTTGATAGTTTATCGATATTTAAAGCTATATAAAGCTTACACAAAATTGCATCAAATACCACAATGCATTGTAAAGGTATTAGTGTAAATATCATGAAAGTAACGTGCTAATGTGATTTATATTTATGTTATAATTGTTACTAATGATTCAATAGTAGATTATTTGTTGTTATCCAATTTAAAGCCTCATACACTGTCCAAATAATTCCTTTGAACTTGTAGTAGATTTAAGAGAAGAGCACAACGCGATTTAATGTAATCTTATTTGCAACAATTTGATATTTGTCTTATCCTTTCGTTTGAAATTAACTGCTGGATACTGTAATGATTATTTCATGCAATTAATCTTGGCTATGGAATAAATGTAACGTTCATTTACAATGTAGAGCAATGTACATTGAGTTCCCTAATCTAATTAGTGTAGGTTCACAATAAACAGAAGTTGCTGTTACAGCTTAACAAAACTACCTTTCGTTTCGAAACTACATACATACATACATTCCTTCCCATCATCTACATTTCCCTGAGGCTTGGGTCAATACGTTGAATTTTGTAGCAGTTCCCAGTCGGATATGAGAACTCAGCTCTTACATCAGTTGTGAAATATGTAACTTTCAGTGAAGCATTAACCTACCAACAGCAGGAAACATGTCCAACAACTTACAAGCAGATAAATCCATAGGGAGTATTGCTCGATTAGACGGAAAAATGAAAACTTATACACAAATTCCAAAAGGGAAAACAACTAGCCCAGTGCAATTAGATGGATCATTGCTGGAAACCAGAGAATCTACACAAAATGCTACAAATATCCATACAATATAATTTTCAACAAACACATCTACAAAGCAACAAATTATTCGAAAGTGCAAAAGGTGAAATATGAATACCCAATGCAACCCAAAGAGCCTACAAACAACATGCAACCAATCCGTTGCATGATGATGGTATCATCTAGAGTTTGAGCATGTGATATCCTGGATAGCAACAGTTTCATATGATACAACGACTCCACAGTTTGTATGATTCTAAATGGTGATTGGTTGATAATATCAACCCTTTTCTCACTCATCCCGATTATGTAACCCTCATGATTTTTGTCCACTACTTTTTATTTATAATATGTTATCATTTCATGCAATCGAAGTCGTTGGCAGTTTCCAGTTTCCAGTTGCTAGTTGCCAGTTGTTGGTTGCCAATGTCATGTGGGTTCATTCGGGCGATTTGCATAAAAAATTTTCCACTTAAACCGTTTAACTGAATTTAATGAATACTCTTGTTTGCCTCAGAGTTAGTTGACTTATTTAAATCTTATCTAACGTTACCCTTCAACGTGATGTTAATGTGATGTACATTGGTATTGAAATTTCTTAAACTCCTAGTCGTGACATTCAAGGTTATGAAGCTTTGAGGAATGCTCCTCTTAGATGTTTTAATATTATTCGTTACGATGAACCCTGATACATATCATTAGCATTGACGTACCCGTTAAGGGTGAACATCCTAATCACGTCAACACTTTCACGTATACATTTTCTTCTTCTTCTTCTTCTTGTTTATTGGTTCATTGATCTCATGTGTTACGAAACAGAGATCTACAGTTCTACCCCATGGTAATTGCCCCGTGATCTTACGTCAATGCGTGCATTATAAATGGGAAAATTTATATCTCTCAAGAAAAGGACAAGATTCTCAAAGATCAACAGCTCTTCGTTTTAGATTAATATGAAATTTTGGAATTGTTATTAACCGCTCCTGCTTAATACTTGTAAATATTTTGGATTTGGCGAACTCGTTTAGTGGTCGTCTAAAAGTCACTTCCATAAACAGATGTCGCAAAACCTTTCAGTGCAAATAACAACTTCAATTGAAATAACAATAATCAATTTCCAACCAAAATTATTTTTAGATACATTATGTGTATGTTAACCACGCAAAGTCAACCACATTTGAATAAGAAGTGAATAACAATGTTAAAAGTTTAATCGAAAAGCACAATAAATAACAAATTTCGTAGTTATAGGGGGTATTGCACTGTCAGTAATCATTCCTTTCAATTTTCCATGAGGCAGAGTGACTAGTGATCTTTATACAGATCAAATAAATAACAATCTCAAATTGAATACAGGGAGAAAAATAATGAAAGCTAAAATTAAGTTAATTCAAGCTTTAAATTTTTGTTTGTTTTTAAAACAATTTTTTCCGCTACACCATGCTGTGACTTTGACGAAAAGTCAAACTTAATCAAATGACCAAACCGACAAACAAACAAACGAGAAACTATTTAACAATACGTTCCAAATAGATCTGTGGATTTTTCTATTGAAAATTTGAGTAAATTAAGCGGGGGTGCACTGGGGGAAGTTTACTTTAATGCAAATTTCTGCATGATTGATTGTCTCTTAGCACAACACATTCGATTTAGGTACGTCAACAGCTTTGTCTCATAGTTTTGCTCAAGGAAGGAGCAGTGAATTTTTTGACCACAAATCCTTACGAAATGGGTACAGCAATAATATAGAAATGTATCTACATATTCATTATACTCAAAAACATTATCTTAAGATGATAATTTCCTCTACGAAACAGAGTAATTTACATGAAAAATGAGCCATTTTGTTTAATTTGCTTGTGTTAACAAGTTTTAAAAACTTTGTCTTTTATGAAGAACGTATCGCTGAATTAAAGTACATTTTTAAGGTGCTGGAATGTATTATACATAAAGATGTTGATCCTTAAAAGTAAAATAGACTTCTTCCGCATATAAATCCGTCTTTATTGTTAATTAGCTACCTTATCTCACGTTCTTCTTATGACGTACGTACAACATAAAGCTCTAAAGGCCAGTCGTAAAATGTACTAACAATTTGTTTTTATAGCTAAACACGTAACGTATTTAATCACGTTAATGATTTTGATATAAAGGTAAAAGTGTGTGCTTTTAAATATTTAATAAAAAAATCAAATTAGAAAAGAATGTAAATTATTTGGGATAATAGTACCTACCAGTAAACGATCATATGTTATTATCAAGTTATAGGGTAGTTTCGCGATAGATTAACTCATATCATTTCTTAAATGAATAATAAAAATGATTCCAAACAACATTTTCGTATACAATTCTAGCTGCTATTATGTTATATAACGCGAAATTTCAAAAATGAAATTACATAAATTTTTTGAAAAGATACAATAATTGCCTCATGCATTGAATAGATTTTAATGATACAGAAATAGCATTACATTTCAACAATTCACTCGAATTGCCATACATACACGTTTATTTATTTATAACAAATGTATATAATATACTTTCAGAGAAACCTGATTCATCGAATGTTTGCTTTGTCTCGAAAGCTTCGTTGCACTCCCAGACAGCAAGTCGACAGATTGGAGAAAAGGTTGATTATCTCGAAGAAAACCTAAGCCAATAAATACATAACTCATTTCAATGCAATATCTAGTCACGAGTGTATACAAACGGGGAACTGTTTATTCTGTACATTATTAGATTAAATATATGCACATATGCACATATATATCTACATCAATATCTCTGTAGCTATCGCTCAAACAAATGTACTAACATAAAGTTGATTTTTAATGTATTCTGTTCGATTCTAAAGCCTGCAAAATAAGCATTACCTATATACTATATGCTAAATAACCACATATGCGTTTATATATGTAAGAACAGCTGATTTTTCATTTCCGCTAATCAAATGAAGTATTACATATTTAACAATATATGTACTTATTCGAACAGTCATAAATAAGGTTGTGTATTATTCATGAATACCACTTAGTTTCACGTTGTATATAAGAAGAATAATTATAGCACATACTCAATACTTGAACATGCACGCAAAGTGCTACTGTTTCAATTTATTGACAAATTTTTATGCAAACATTTCCCGTTTCACTCTCTAGCATAACATTACAACATAACATATATCTGTACAAGTGTTTAAATGGTCACATACAATATTTGCATAGCAATATCATGTAGTTATGCCACACCATATGCACTATGATGTCATTGTGTGAATTGGTTATAGCGCTTAGAGGTCAAACAAAATATACTTCCATAGCACGGTTTGTCTCCACTGGTGGAGTTAATCTTTCTATTTTGTAATGTTTGTCGGTTGTTTTATTGTACTAAGAGTTTTTATTATTGCAGTTTTATGTGTTCTTTGGCTTCTTTTGTCAATGTCTATTTTGTCTATTTGCACCATTTTGTTAGTGTAACTTTCAGAATCTTGTTTTCTTAAATATATTCAACCAACACGGTTACAATTTTCAGTTTTGCTGCTTTTATTGACAAGGTCTGATGATATTCTACTAAATTTTCTGTTTGACGTCAAACGACTTGAAAATCTTGCCAGAGATATACTTATCTTAAAGTATATTTATGAAGCTAAGAAAATGCAAACTTTTCAATAACAGCTAGCTCACCAAATGTTCGTATTATTTTCGTCATTTCAAGATGCATTGATTTGATTTTAAAGAGTTTTGTCATTTTTTCAAGGTTTTTACGTTTTATATTTTTATTCGGTATTAAGTTTTATATTTTCTGTACTTAAAATAATCATTTAGTAATATGTTGTACAATTAACGCTTGCGTGATACATCAATAAAAAGCGATAAAGATATATCGCCTAGAATTTATAAATATTCATAAATGTGCTCATGATGAAAACACAAATAAATTAAAACAAACGTTTAATTGAACCACCTCACTGTTGTTATATACTTTAATGTAGTTAATAATTAGAGAAATGGTCACGTTCGTTAAAAAGAACTGACCTAAACAACATGCCAGCCATTAACCCACGTTTGCAAACAAATGAGGCTTTACGCTTCAACATCATTTGCATTTAACTACGTCCAGTGCTATTAAGTTTTCATACGCAATCGATTGAATTATTTGTAATATTCATTTGCATTCTGGTCTTCTATAACCAGAATGGTACATTTGCTCAACTATTTTATGCAAATTAACCTCGAATAAACATTTGCAGCTACTGAAATCAATAGATTTTAAATATTTTTTCGATCATAATATATTGTGGATGTGCATTTAATATTTAAATACATAAATGACATATTTTTCAATTATTGTAGAAACTATCACTATTTCAAATCCTCACTAAATATCACCTTCAAGTGTAACATTACAGATAATATTGCATACGGAATTATGATTTTGTCCTTTTGGTTCGTCCTGAGCTACGCTAAAATTGCATTCAACAACACCCACTTATCTGTTTTATGATTGTTTTGTAAAAGCACTTAACCACAAAAACAAATGTTAATACTTAAAGTATTTATATGCAAAATTGGATGCAATTCATGAATAATTCATAAAAATCAGTTCTCATATAAATGAAAAAAGAAATAGAATATTTGCATAAATTTTTTTTACTGAATTTGTTGAACAATCTCCGTGACGAATAGAAACATAACGAAAAAGGAAATATTATCTTAATGAAGACAAGTAAAGAAATGTGTTTTTATATTAATTAAGTTTAAGACATAAGTGATGTATAACATCCCGTTCACACATCATGCATAATGGGTTGTTATCTGAAAAGAATTAAGTCTTTATCGCTTGCATTAAGATAATCACATACATCTCGTTTACCTCGATGTCAGGGATGTTGATAAGCATTGAAAGGCATTATAAATAAAGTTCGCAACTTTCAGATAACCTCTGGATAGCATCGAATTTTAAGCCACAGTGTAGTTGTCTGAAGTCCCTTTCAAGCGGTTTCAACATTCTAAATAAGGATAATTGCAAAAATCTTCCTCAGTTTCATAATCCTATGTAAGAACATGTCTCTAATTAGCATGAACAGCTTTAGCTCTACTTTTGATGACATTCGAACTATGCTACTGTACTCATGTTCTTAATGTTGTCACATAAGTGCAAGATTCTTTAAAACTTTCAAAAAGATACGCTAAAATTTGTCCTTTAGTTTGTACAAAAGTCTGTGACGAAGTAATGATGGTGATACTTATTGCAGAGACTGTTGAAAACATATCTCCGTTTGTTATTGTACTACATATTTCATAACGTATTAATTTTAGTTTGCACTTTCTTGCTGTTGTTAAGGTTCCGTGTAGGAAAAGAAAGTTCACTGGTTTCTTAGCTGCTTTTTGTAATACTTCTATATTGTGTAAGAAAAGTTTTGTTCCTAGAAGAATGTATGTATGCTTACAAGTAAAGTCCCAGTTTGCAGCTTTATATAATTTATGTTTGTCTATGTTCCGCTGAGAACTTTTTAATGATTTCTTGTTTTGAATCATTATAATACGAACTTTTGTGATTTTATGAGCTTTGTTATATTACACTTGTGATTTCATTTCTTTATATGTAGAGTGCATTTTATATATACTAAAATATATTTGAAAGTGCAAAATAGATTTGAAGTTTAACACATTTCTTCACAAGAAACAGGATTTTAAAAGGAAAAAATTAAAATTTTCTTCTAATAGCCAATGGAAGATGGTCCATTCCGAAAACCTGAAGGATTTAAAATGTTATTCAATCCCTTGTTACCATGGATAAGAATAAAATTTTCTCTACATCTATTTTAAATGAACAATAAAGGCTTTCAAAGTAATTAAATCTTGCAATTAACTGATTGCTGTAGAAAATTGGCTCTAAATTTCTTAAGCTTTTCTGCCTTCATTCATCCACGAAATTGTGGTGCAAAAAGGATATTCAGTACAGAAAAAGGGTGAGACCGATTTAATTCATTAAATGACCAAGGCATACAAAACGAATAAATCTTTGACAAAGTTAAAATTTTCTGAAGAACTAAAGATGTAACCACAGGAAAATTATTGTAAATGGAAGTTTAATTTTTTCTGCGGAATTCTAATTTATTATTTAATTTTAAGAAATTATTTAGCAAGATTTTCCAAAACCCGAAATTGTTCTGTAATTAAAGAAAATCTCAACAAATTAAAAATAATTTTGTTTCAGTGTTATTCGTCATGCGTTTTTATAACATTTTAATTTTATAAAATTAAGACTTATTTATGTGTTCACACGTTTTGGCACATATCTACCACGTTCACGAGATATATTATAACTTTAGTTGATAAACAACGAATCACACTTTTGTGACTTGGCAGCTGGTCATGCTAATTTTTCATGTTCTATACCTTTCAAAATGTTCAAACAACAGCAAAATGAAATTCGTCATATATAACTTGACAGGTTTTCATGTTGTTTTTGGCTTATTGCCTCCTACTTGTTATTATTATGTTTTTGTACAAAACACAAAATTGTCTTATTACACAATAATGATTTGTGCAAAGTCACTTAGGTACAATTTCCCTACCCTCTCTCTGTTGGTTATTAAGATATATTTCTAGAAATAATGGGATTGTCGCTGGCACCGTTCTGTCTACGGATTTTTCTTAGTTACTAAAATTACTTTCAAGACTTTCAATAAAAACTTATACATTAATTTTGTTTCTTTTCATATTGAAAGACACTTCACGCTTTCTATTAAAAGCTTTTCTTAGAAATTCACTGTCAGATTAGTGTAGTTAATGAAAGTGATGTTCTTTGATGAGCTAATTAAAATAGAACAACGGACGACACGAATTCAATTTGACATTGAGTGAAGGACAATATCTAGTGGGAAATCATGTTGTTAAATGAGATCCCATTAAAAGAACTTTACTAATGAAACAAGTATTTAATGTCAGGAAAATAATTTGTTGTTGATAGAATACCAATTCCTTATAGCATCTAAGTAGCGTTTAATGAATGAATCATTCAAGCATGTAACCTGATGCAATATCGCCTACTATTAACTCATCTCTATCTAAGATATTCACAGTACTGTTTTATAAAATAAATTTCTAATGTAAGCTGACTTTTCAATGTCTTAAGTCCTTCTGTAACTGACGAAATAATTCTGGCTCGTCATTGGCGTGTGGTTTGTAAAGTTAAATGAGTCAAAATTTTGAGCTGCTATCAATCAGAGCATCTTCAAGAGTCGTTGTAATATTTCATAGGATTAATGATATTGATGTCTTTTCAAAATCACCCCACAATCCTTTCACAAAAGATTAATTACAGAAAATCTTAAAAAGAGTTTTAATAAGTACGTGTTGCCTTTTTGTTTAAAAATAATATAGTACCTCAAGTTTGAAGGGTCGAAAAATGATACAATTCTATTTGAACAAAAAAAGCACAAATTTCGTTTGTAATTTATCAAATATCTTTTGTAAGGACAACAGTCCTTTGTAAACTTTTCAAGAGAATCGAATTGAACAAATCTAAAGAACCATTTCTGTAGGCACGTTCATGTCATTCATTCCTTCAAATTTATCGTCTTACAAGATTTCTATCCCTTAGCTTTAGGTTTAGCTTCTATTCATCTTCGTTGGTGCAATTAAATTCTTAATTGATTTGGAATTTTCCTTCAATTTCTTTTAATCTTCCGAAACAAAAGAATTAGTTCAAAGAAAAACGCGTTCTACTCGAAACTTATTTCGCCTTAATGGACTTAACGGCAACACTTTAAGCTTCAATTTTTCCAAACTTTATTTGAAGAGGGTAATTGAATGAAAGAAAAAGAATCATAAAAGTTTATAGATTGAAAAAAAAGCTTGAAAAAATTATCTAATTTCCATCCCTTGGGGTGAAAACCACTCCAAATTAAATTCAATGAAAAAAACTCGGGTCATGTTTCTTTTTTTATCTTCAAACACGCACCGAAGGCGTTATTAATGTCATTTTGTATTGGAGCCTGGTTAAGGTTGCTTGCAGAACTTTCCCCAATTTCACCATTCATTTTTATTGAGTATTTGTAAGAAGGTCACTTTATCTTCTTGGTAATCCTGATCCTTTGGGTATATACCTACATACATACATATATACTCATCATATATCAAAAATCGGAAAACAAATCTTGTACGCTTAGATGAAAATATTTGACATAAGATTGTATACGTTGCAACAACATTGATATGATCCTAAACCAGCAAATTCAATACACAAAACTTTCAAAAAGGGCGTAAATATTTTGCGTGTTTTGCTATGAATTACAATATAGAATCCAGATGTCTTATCTAAATGGGCTATCCAAACGGATAAATGGTGTCCTATCACGTTCAATTCTGTACTTTTTCGTCCAAGTTGTCATAAATTTTGTTTTGGGTCGAAGGTGTTTATGTGCCCCAATGGTTATGAAAGTCACATTCCCTTTCTGTCATTATTAGCCTAATTTATTGATTTCTATATGGTTATATAGATTTGAAAGATTGATAGAGAGAACTACTTCAGTCCCTTTAGGTTTCCTGTAATATCTCTTGTGTCTGTGTGTGGTCAAGGGACTTTTGAGGATAAACGATGATTTTTTTCAAGGCAATATGAACCAGAAAATCATATCAGAAGCCATTCACGCACTCAAAACATTTACTTAAAATTTCTTATAGCTTTGGGGATATTTTTTCACATAAGTAAAATTCAAAAAAAGGACAACAATATGAGTTAGACTTTTATTAAGATATGTTACACGCCAGATTGATGATATAACGACACTTGCAGCTTTAACCGTTGCCATAAAATTAAATTTTTCATTTGTAATTATTGCAAATGATAAAATATTTTTCATAATTATTGCACATCAGTAATAGGCTTTACTTGCTTCTTGTCATTTACAATAATTAAGAAACGTCTCGAAAAAAGACTTTCGATCGTGACTATAACCGTCTGTATTTCTAAAATTTCTATAGTCCTATAGTCCTTAAAGGATTAAGGTTTCAAATAAAGTTTTTCAAATGTTTCATCAAAAGTAAAAGGGTTGAATTTCGTTCTGAGTATTATAATAAATTGCCCAATAACAAGATAAATTTCTGCGTTTCCATAAAATTAAAGCTCCCTAGAAAAAAGCACAATGCTCTCATTCGTGTCATTTGAACAAAAATAACATTAATATTTATTATATATCCCTCTGCGACCCTTTTGCCCTTGGGCTATTCAGAAGTTGATTTTTCCTCATGATCCCGGTATCATTAATCAAGTTTCATAACTCACAAATACACTCAAAGAAGAAATATAGTGATCAGACGGTTGAGGATAATTTTTTTCAAGTCTGTCATGAATCAAACATACCCGAGAATCCTTGAAAATACAAACATTCTCCCAGATACTCCCGCTAAATGCATTCAAATGTCACGTAATCGAAATAGAAGGTTCCTTATACGAATGCACACAATCACACAACACTCTGTTCATGTACGTGAAGCCATCGTCGATTGAATCATTCCCTGACAATACTCCTTGCAATGCATTATCAACACACGGTTATGTTCATGTTTAACTACCCTCTGCTCTATAGCCAAACCAAGTGTTATTGTTCAACAAACACATCTACATTGACACCCTTTACGTTGCGTGTATTTGTTCTATTCTACATTTCCGTTGAACTATGTACATTGAAAAGGAAAGGAAAATTTTTCCACTGTACATTTCCCAAGTTCACCATCGATTTTCCAATTTCAACCGAAAAACAGCTGTACGCAAAATCTGATTCCGATTTAGAAGCAACACCTTTCGTTGTATTAGAGACACGTACTTTAAAGGATATTTTCGGCGATTTTATGTATACATTATTGAGGGTAAAAATACACAAGGACTTTCTATGGAATCATGCAGTAAATTTTAATTTCAAACTCCTTTTTTCGATTCTGGATTTAAGGATATTTTACTGATATACGAGATTTTTTTTGCTCGTTTCAGGACACAGACTTTTATTTATGTGGGCTATGTGCGATATTTAAGGATCAGTTTTCTTAATTTTTTTAAGCATATGGAAAAAATATTTTGATCCTCCTAAGTAAATTTAAGTAAATCTGATCCCAAAGTACGAGGAAAGAAGGAATCCGTAGATCGTTCCAAGATATATCATATCTTGAAACTGCTGTCATTAATATCGTTATTAACAACTAGTTATCATTTACAAAAATTATTTTTAATCAATATCATCAAAACTGTTTCCTAATTTGAATTATTTATCAACGAGTCCTGTTTATTTATATTTCCCCAATTTAGAGCATCCTGTCTCTAATAAACAGGAATTTCTTAAGTTCAGTATCCCTATTTCATTTCTAATTACAATTCTCGCTTTGATCTATTAGGATTTGTTTGCTTTTGATGGAAAACATTTTTAAACACTTGAAAATAAAAACATTTTGATTACATTTGATTGTTTTTTTGGGAATCCATTTGTAGAAATTGTAATTAACATTTTCTTTGATTAAAATTTATCAACTGACCAAACCTATTATATGTATACCGGAAAAGCAGGAAGTCCTTCCTCCAGCTAACACTAACTTCCTTCAAAGTTTGGGCTAATGTACAAAAATGAATGTACTTCCCTTAACAAAGTATTTGTTTTATGGCAGCCTTTACAGGAATATGTACTAGGAATTGGATATCCTGACGGTTGCTGTTTTGAATGGGATTGTATGTGGAAGATATTTCCGTCGAAATACGGTTACGTATACCAAAGCGATTAGGGATACAGATGGGATGTTGTGATAGAAATAAGCAAAACGTAAAAGGCATTTGCTTATGTATGTACATCAGCTAAATAAAATGTTAAATACAAAGAAAATTCTTGAATAGGGAAGAAAATTGAAGTTGTGTGGTTGAATGATACATGACCGGGGTTTTGGAAGGTGACTCTTGCATGAATGGAAAAAGGGATTTCATTCAAGGAGATTTCTGCTGACTACTGCTGAAAGTGGCAATTGACGATTTCTGGCAGAAAATGTAAGAAAACGTAATGAAGCTTTGAAAGGCCATTTATTTATGCTTGTGTCTTGTGCAACGTTGCGAAGCAATACATTATCTAAGGGATGAGGTGCTTTTATCACTATTTGTACCATTCACGAGAGAATTTTGTTAGATTGGCATCTCATATATGTATCCATGTAAAACTATACATCTCTTTAGATACATAAATGGAATGATAAAATTCTTTGTATTTTGATCATTCCAGGATGCTATAATCATTTGTTTTCTTCAAATAAACTTCAATTCTGGGGATGTTTCCTTTGTTGATAACTTCTAAATGCAGGCTTTTAATCATCTATTACACAAAATGATCAATAACATTAAATGAAATTCTTTCTTTATGAAAATTTCAATAAATCTTTTGTTAATAAGTAAATTGATACAATGATATTAATTCAATTTTTTTAATTTAAAGAAAATCTATTAAAAATTTTAAAAATATCTGGTAATTTTCTATTCCAAAATAGATCTATATATTTCACGGATTTCAGAAAACCCCAAGTGACATCCATCTCCGAGAATTTGTACTTTTGAATACATGAATCTTGGATACGTAACGTTTCCATTCATCAATAGATGCCTTTTCAGTTCCGTGTGATTCCGTACGACTTTATTTCGAAAAATTTATACCGAAAGCTCAAACCAAAGTTTTTATATTCTGAACCGCTAGATGGACAAAGAGTTATTTGTAAATATCTCCAACCATATTATAGTGGATATATGATATCAGTCCACCACTGCTCTAAGGAAAACTCTAGCAATTATTCCTTGTCAGAGAGCTGTCTTTGTACCTTTAGCTGCACGTAGAACTGTATGCACTTATCCACTGACATTCCTAATCATTCAAAAACATAATATGAAACAATACAATACAGTATAGATTGCAATAGTAGCTTGTTCAGCTAGAAGACTAACTGTGTTGTAAGTAGAGTTATTGTAATCGAATACACAATTCTAAAATAAGTATGAATTTTCCAAAGGCGAACAATTTTGAAATTAATTTATTGAACCCTAACTATGAACGAAAGTATTAGCATGAGATAATGTAATGTATTTGAAACAAACAGAAAGCTATAGTTTTATTATAAATTGTAGTTTACCTTTCACATTCACAATCACTGATTCAGTTATTCTGTTCTTTCGTCTTTATTAAGGATTTTTACATTTTCATTTTTGCACGTGACTATATAACTTAACTGCTTAGCAGTCTTGACAATTTATTAGGCTTATTTTCCTAAAAAAATGCTCATATACTTTATTTTAATTATATGAAATTGACAATAATAAAAAGCAAAATTGATTCCGTTCTGTTAAATACATCTTTCACAGGAGGTTTATTTTGTTTTTAAGAAATGTAATTAATACAAATATATCAGTGCTTTCAAAAACTCAATCTCCTGAATGTGTTTGTTGAAACTAAATAATAACAAATTCCGATTTATTTACAAAACAATACTTGCATTCAAAAATATGATTTTCATTTTCCCAGTACGTGCTTTCGAAATGTGCAATATGCATGTGTTGTGAATAATATATTTATCGAGAAATAATTGTTTTAACTAATTTTGAATAAAAGCTGCACAATCATTACAAAAGAAAATTTAAAACTTTCTAAAACTTAATTAATTTTTCTAAAGGATAAGACAACTTTATTTGAATATTTTCTATTTCAACGAAAAAATTTCAATTTAAAATTCTATTTCATTTATTTGTCACTACTATTATATTATTTAAATATAATAAAACAAACGACTTTAACATCCGCAGCAATCAATATTATCCACCTGTTCCATTAAACAGTCATGCGTTCGTATATTAATTGTTCTATATATCTCTTTTATCACTTAATTATAAGTTTTCCGAATAAATTATAGCTTATATAATAGTTGTTTTCAAATAATACACAATAGCATTATAAAATGAAAACAAACGCATGTTTTAATAAGATTAATCGTCATTTTATAATTGAAATAATTCGATTTTTAAAAAACTTTGCTAAATTCTTCCTATAATTGAATATTATTTTATATTTATTAATTTGAATATTAAATTTTTCTTTCATGATACTTGAAGTGTTTTGGATTGGATTGATTGGATTTTAAAAAGAATTTTATTGAAGTTTTTACTGTATGAACCGATACAATCATACTTTTCAGAACTTAACTATGTATTTCTATTTATCATTTTGTCTTTGACTATCAATTCTTTCATTTGTTTCTAATTCCCTATTTGAAGAAGCATAAGTGGATGTGGTGTAATAGTAAGTAACATTAACTGTTTTTACAATATCTAAACTTTGGTTCTTAGGTTAAATGTTTATACATGTCCTCGAGTTGTGGCTTAAAGTAGCTCTTAAGTTGAGGTCGCTTTGATTTCAAAGTTGGCGTAAGAAGCCCATTTTGTACAGAGAACGGATCTGGATGTAGATATATGTCTTTAACCTTAAAATAAATAATATATGAATGTCATACATGATCATATAATATATGAGTGTGAATTACTTGTTCAAAAGATTTCAATCCATTTTGCTTCCCTAATTCAAGCATATCATCCATAATAAGTTTTTTCACATCACTATTATTACAAAGCACTGTAAGAGTTCCAGGAATACGGTTTTCTTGAGCCCATGATTTAAGTACTTCTACGTCTGGAACAACGACAGCTACTATACAACTCTGTAAAAGATTGAAAAGTTGTTCAAGCATTGATCACAAATTAAATATTATTAAATAAATTTCTTACCTTTAAACTTTCGCCATATACAAATACTTGTTCAATAAACTGACTGTTTATGTAAATATTTTCAATTTTTTCTGGTACAATATATTCCCCTTGACTCAATTTAAATATATGTTTTCTTCTGTCAATTATTTTCAATGTTCCATTTGGTAACCACTGACCGACATCACCTGTATGATGCCATCCTTCGCTATCAATTGCTTCTCTAGTTTTTTCTAGATCTTTGTAGTAACTAAAAGAAAAGTGATATATAGAATAGCACTGTAAAAAGTGTGAGTCTTGGTGTCTTACCCGTGGAATACATTACTGCCTCTAACGCACACTTCACCCGTGTTTTGTATTGCGTAGTACTCCATTTCAGGAACATCTACGAGCTAAAATTTATTTTATAAGCGAAATATTCAAATTTTACTTCAACTGGTGAATATTACCTTTATTGCATTACACGCAAGTGGTGGTCCTACATGTTCCGGTACATGATCACCTTGTACAGTCAATGAAACCGCTGACACACATTCTGTTTGACCATATCCTTCAACAACAAGACAGCCTAACGCACAACGCATAAATGTAAGTACATTGCCTGCTAATGGAGCTGATCCTACTACAACCAAACGAAGTTTTCCTCCAAACGCTAAAGAATTAAAATACTTTTAATATTACCAAGATTTGGAAATGAGGTGATATTACCTTCTTGAACTTTTTTAAAAACAATCTTGTCCCAGAAACTGTTTCTTCGTATAATACCACGTCGTAATTCAGATTGTTTGGAATTTAGAGCCATTCTAAATAGAGTTCGTTTGAATGCAGAACCAGCTAATTCACTTTGGATTTTATCATAAACCCGATTTAACAGCCTCGGTACAACTGGCATTACAGTTGGTCTTAGAGCCTTAAAGTCATATGTTAGTTGCTTTATATCACCCGAGTAATATCCAACTCCTCCGCCAGAGTAAAATACACCATTTTCACAACACCTCTCAAACATATGAGCCAATGGTAAGAATGACATCATTATATCACCGACTCTGGGTCTATAGTCGCCTGAAATCAATAGAAAGATCATTATAAGCTATATTCATATTTGCAAGAATCTATATGGAAATGATGAACTTGTTTTGTTTTCTATAGCTTTAAACATTCGAAGTTAATATTACACGAAAATGTAACGAATTAATTAAAATTATGAAAATACAGAACCATTAGGCATCATAAAATTTGGAAATTATCCAATGTATTTTAGAGGGATATGCTTGAATGTAATTAGTACTCTTAATTTGTGGGGTGGTTTTCAAAATCTATAAATGTTTGAAATGAGATAAACACTGAATGAGGTTCGAAGTAAAACATCAAGCAAATTAACAAATTAACGACATCAAATTAAGAACCATTCACTCACCTAATTGCATAAGCACAGAACAAACATTAGCTACAACATTTGCATGTGTCAGCATAACCCCTTTTGGATTTCCAGTTGTTCCAGATGTGTAACAAATAGTACAATAATCTTCGGGCTTCGGAGGCACTTCAGGAATATTTTTCGATGCTCCTAGTTTTTCAACTTCATCAAATGTGAATATATCAACATTACGATTTTTCGCTCGAGTCAATGTAGCCGGTCTCACAGGTTTAATTGTTATCAATTTTGTTAATGTTTTTGGTGCTTTATCCAATAACATATTCGCTTTATTATCATCTTCAACGACAACTAAAGACATTTCTGTTTGTTTAATTATGAAACCACAAGCATCGGATCCAAGTGTATCATATAGAGGAACTACAACTAGGGAATAACAGTAACATCCTTGTTCGAAAAGTATCCATTCAGGGCGGTTTGTTGAATATATTCCAATTAATTCTCGTGGCTGTATACCCAAACTAATCATTCCAGATCCAAAATTTTTTGCTCTCAGTAGGGTTTCATCAAAATTAATCCACTAAAAAGATAATTATATTTGGAACACATTTAATATCTTATTAAAAATTCATATTTACCTGATATGGCATGCTTACGTTATCTCTCCACCCCAAACATGGCCCATTATTAGAATCATACGCTCCAACACGGAAAGTTTGATAAAGTGTTTTTGCTTTTTCACTAATATAACTAACGAATTTGCCATTTTTAGAGTCTTTATAGAACTTTGATACGTGTATTTGTTCAGGGCCCTGAAAAGGAAAGTTTATAATTATTATTTATTCAATCATATAAAAATCTATTTGGATTTATTTCGGGTGTCCTTTTGAATTATCTTATCAAAATGTGAGGAGGGTTGCAAAGATTTTTGTATTGTATTCTTACAAAAAAGGCATATCGTCTACTGTTTCCTTGGACAGGAGAATATTTGTTATATAGTTATCAGATTTTTGTACAAACTCTAATCAGGTTTTCCATTCATGTCCATGAATTATTTGTCACATGATTGTTAGGTGACACGTTCCGACAATTAGTAATACATCAATTATTCAATACTCCCATTCTTGTATCAATTTGTTTCTCAAAATAAAAGACAAAATATAAAAGAAAATGTATATCTATTTATAAGATCATCATTTACTTGTCAAGGATTTCTATTTCTCACCAAAATATCTACACAAAACTATTCCTTCCTATCTTCATAAAAATAGATTTGAAAACTTTTCCACGCAACAAGAAATTACACATTTACAATACATAAAACGAGATAATAACGCTTATAAACTAACTATATTTTCAAGTATGTACTGACAAAATGGAAAATATTTTTTTATCCATTCAAAGACATTTCACTTGTGGCGTGTAATTGACGTGTTACGTAAACCTCATCACGTGCTTAATGACATTGATGGTAAACTAAGTTCAAGTTTCCAAGAATACATTTTCATTAGCTCATCAACTGCATCAATTTTTCATTAAGGATATTAGTTTACGCTTAACATGATGACGTGGTTGAACTTGTGAAAAACTTGATGTGGGAATGAATGATTGGTTTGACATATCTTCTGTTTTGTGCACATTTTGAGTTCCCAGGATGTTATTTTTAATGGAAAAAAGTAATACGGTTTAACCTATATTTATTTTATGTATAGTTTTATGAAAAATTTCAAACTTTATTGTACAACCAAGTGAAACAAATTGATAGTTATGTACATATAAGTAATCTAAGAAAGATCAAAGCATCGTTGCACTACTGTTGATAAATATCAAAATATCAACATGCTAATAGAATGATTTAGTTAGATGATGATGCAGACAAACACTAATCTGCAAACTATCTACGAATATCTCTTTGTATTCAATTAAAATTTTGTTTTAGTTATACAAACAGCGATCTAGTTTATCAAAGAGCAACAACCGAAATGCATTTTAAGTATTATTTAAACGTAATGGCCACATTGGCTTTAGTCCAAATTAACTGTTGTGTGAGTGTAAATGATAGACTGTTCGCTAAACATAAAATATAAAAATAACTTCAATTTTATATTTCTATCATTGCAAAACGAACAGTTAGATTTTGTTGTATATATTTTCTTAAGAAATTAAAATTATTTTGAATAATGAACAAAGTAATATTTCATGAAGGAGGATCATGTCTGCTTTCATAGTAAATTAGAAAGTGTGTAATTAGAAGGATTTAGCAACTTTTACTTTTACTTGAAATTTATTAGTACTTCAGTTTTATAGTCTGTATGCCAATTACACAGTTGATATGTTTCATTTTAAGAGAGCATATATTTTATAAGTACTTTATGCTTTAACAACTGTTACAAGGTATTGAATAGAAAATGTTTGTATTTTTCATACCAAATGATTTAATGTCTGTTTTCTATTTCAGAACCACGATTTTTTCCATATTTTATGAAAATCAGCACTCAAATCAATATATAATTTTTATAAGAACATATTTTCCATGATCAAAGTTGAAATTATTATAATTATATGCCATACCTATTTAATGACATGAAATGAAATGTCGTCAAATGTCAACATGAAACTCAGTTGTCACGAAATTATTAAACCAACAACGTCCTGAAAGAGTTGATTTTTACCATATTCGAAAATCAATCACTTGCTTATCATGTTCTAATAGCTAATGACCATATTCAAATGCCATAGTTCATACAAATAATATAAAAGTAATGTTTGAAATGCTATAATTACTTAAACTCATACAATATGAACACATTCACTCAGTGGCATACGTACTTTTATAATATCAAAATAAAATTGTTACGTGAAGAATTGTTTTTAATAAAAAAGGAAAATTCCCACACGGTATCCTTCAGAGAATACCAGTACGATTATATACTGCCTTCTGCATTTTGATGTCATTTTAATTGTAACCTTGGGATATACAATGTACATTATTCCGACATAAAATATCTGCGATCTAATTCAGTTTAGAAAGTAGCAATAAAAGTCAAAATACATTCAACAGTCCTATATTTATTGAGTAACAAAAATGATTTTATTTCTTCAACAGGAAAGAACTATTATAAAATATTTTTCCCATTGGCTATGATATATATTCAAAATTTTTTCTAATTCAAAGTAAAGTTATTTTTAATTGAAACAGCAATTTAGTTAAACAGGGATTCAATAAAAACAGATGGATAATGAAAATCTGTCAATGGTGATTTTCTTTTGTAAAATAAAATATTCATTGAATAAATTTCTTAATGAAACTTCTGTAAATACACAAAAATTGTTTACCAAATCAAGGGGAACTCAATCAACAATATGATCTAAATATTAGGTCATGTTATTTATGATGATTATGTTCGCAAAGAAGAATTATTCAAAATAATATTTTTAAGTACTCCTCAATAGCTTTTTTAATTCACAAATATTCAAAACACCTGTTTTATGTCTTATAGCTGAAAAGTTTACTAAAAATTTTCATTCAAAAAACCGACAACTCAAGGATAAAATAAATTAAGAATCTGTCGAAAACGAAAGTTTATTTTTAAACTATGCAATAGAATTGAAAAAATTTTATTGATCAAATTTTATTTTATGTTTATAGAAAGATGTGGCTTTGCAACAAATAAACAGAATTGGAAACATCTAAAATTAATTCAAAATACAAGGAAAATCTAAAATTAAAAACATGAGCACTTGAATTAAAGTATTCTGGAGGATTTGAAGTTGATTGTTTCCACATTTTCTTATTTCTCACAATCATAATACAGACAAGAAAGCAAATCAACTTCAACATAATTTATTTTCAGTGAAATATTAAAAATTGTTAAATCAAATAACTTCAAGGATCTGCTTTGGATATAATATTGATTAAGGTAAAACAAACTTTTTTATATTTTCCATGAAATATATTATATATAGACTTGTCTGCAGTAGACACGTATTCTTCTAAACTTTACTATGGGGGGCTTGTTCACGTTAAAACGATGTTTGAGTGATACACTGGAGATTGTTCATGTACGGTAAGAACGACGACTTGAATAGTTAATTCCTTTCCTAAGTTATTTAGCCAACAACTTTTCTCCAGAGGAAAATACCAAAAGAACAAAACACAAAAGGAACAAATTCAGTATGGCAGTATATCTTCATGAGCTGAAACACTACACTGTGAAGATACATCGAAATAAAGGCGCGGTTTCATGATATCCCACGATTAATTATTTATAATGGACGTTAAGGACATAGTAAGAAAATTTGTACAGAACGTCTTATGAAACAATAAACAATTATGTACACAATTAATTATTTCAGGAGGAATCAAACAAATTATACTCCAGAAGTCATAGAGGAAAGAAGCATTCTATTCCTAAATAAGTTTCTTCTGCAGGTAAGTTTTCTCAAAAATTAAAAAATTTAATAAATTTTGTTTAATTGTAAATAAACGGCAAACAACACAAACATGCTACATCATATGACCTCGTAAGAACGTGAATCAAATAATTCGCGAAATAATCATCGATTTCTCATCAAAAGGTTACAATATATTAAAACAAGTGAAAGTTCAATTTGACATTAATTTAATAATTACCCGTAAAATTTCGCTTTGCTTTGATGCATCAATCGGTGGCCTGATTGTTAGAGATGTACCACAACAAGACATTTTGATATCAAAAGTGATTTTGGCTAATTGAACTATATTGAAAACGAAAATTCGTTTTGAACTCGCAAAACTCGCAAAATAACAATATGTAAAATCATATTAAGCTTAGCAGACTTTCAACCCACGTATCACTAAATTTATTAATTTGTTTTATTTTCTGTTTCTTCTTTCAAAAGACTGAAAAAACACAATAAATAAATATAAATAAAAACTAAAGAAGATATATAGCGCCAAATATTTTCACCATGAAACTTTAGCAAAGTCTTTTATTTTAAATGAATTTAAAATATTTCAAACTTTCAACACTAAAAATTCTCGACAATTTCTTTCACTTCATATACACAGGAAGAAATTTTTCTTAAATCACAATTAACACCTCAATATCACCCTTTTTTACTCAATAACAACCAGCGTTTATCAGCTGAGACTTTTGCATAATAGTTGACTTTGATAAAACTTAATTATAAAACAAATTCCACAGTTATTTACCATACATAAATTTTACTAATTTTAAAAGCTATTCCTCCCACAATAACGATAACATTTTAATTTGTTGAAATATGTATATCCCCAACGTAATAACTTATTACATCATAGTTGAGACGATTTCACTATGAACGCCCGATTCACATAATAATTTTGCTTATAGCCTGAACAGTTCTTGCGTAATCAATCCGTTTATCAAAATCTCAACGAGTTTGAAAATTATATTTTACTCCCGAATCTATCTAAGGAACATCTTGAACTGACTACTAAGAGCATCGTCTCATAACTACAGGTTCAGATAATTTTTACTTTTAGTTCTAGATTTAGAACTGCTTTCGGAATCATTGCGAAAAATGTAGACGATCATTCAGCATTCACGAAAACTTTAGGTCATGTGCTTGTATAGATGTCTGTCTAGTTGGGATATTGTTTATAATAATATTAGGGAGTCAAAGCTGAAGAACATTTTTTTTTTAAATACAAACAGGAAATTCCAAGGACAGACAATGATTTCTTGACAGTGGGGAAAGTATTATTTTGGAGACGTCTTAATTTTAGTAAATTCTAATATATTGAATTATTGGAATGTTTGAATTTATATTTAAGGTTAAGCTTTAAAGTGAACATACCATGAAAGTTCACTATTTCATTTGGATGTCTTTCATCAATATAAATCTTGGCTCTTTGAAAATTAAAAAATTTAATTATAAAAATTATCTTTCATTGAAAAACATAATATTGAAGAAATTCCATAAACATTTTGAAATTTTATTTCGAGGATATTGACATTTTCACATAAATTTAATATTAGAAAGAAGAGGTACGTGCATCAATTATAGTACGTGGAGTTGTGTCTTATTAGACTCAAAATGACGATAGATTTATAATTGAAGAAACTATGACGCATTTGTGAAGTTTTCATGAAATTAATTAATGAGAAAGAAAATTAGAATATCGTCTAGTTAAAAAAAATAAATAGCAAACTATTTTCGTTTTAACACTTCAATTTTCTTGCCAGAATAGTTACGCATAACTCTGCACACAGAATGTCTTGGTTAATTAAGAACATTTAAAATTTTTGATTACAATTAGCTTTGCTTAAAACTAATTTTCCCACTTTTGATTTTCAATTATACCAAAAGTGATTATTTCGTTCATAATTAATTTTGAGTTCGTTGAAAATGAACTCTCACACTTTAAAGGGATCTGCTTTAAAAATACACTAAAATTTATTTATAAATCACTAATCAGGAAATTTCACCTCTGAGTGATTGAAAGTAAATGCAAAATACCTCGTGCTCCTGAATAATTTTCTATATTTAATTGACAATTGCACTAACATCTAGATTTATTAGAATAACCTTTAACCAAATTGGAACATGTTGGATAGTTGTTTGCTGTCCTTTTGTATTAATAAATTAAGTTGTCAAACATTGTAATTTTCTGACTGCATAAGAAATTGTACAATCGAACAAGACATAAATTTCATTTAAACTTCAAGAATCATGATCACTGATTTATAAACATATAAAATAGGTCTACTATCTTGAAAATAATTGTGTTTTAAATGTTGTTTTTTATTATATTTAGTAAATACTCACGTCCAATATTGGGGACTGTCTATCAAGAGGCACTAGCGGTTTTTCAGGGACGGGCCGTGATGCATAGTAAAATGCTGATGCTGCTGCAATTCCTGTTAATGCTAAAGCACCAGCTGCTCCACCGATATACTGTAAGTAGCCATCCACTTCATCAACTGTAATAAGAGGAATTCATCAAAAATCTAAATATCTATTCATGCTTTGAAGTTTTCCTGTAATAACAGATTCTGTTAGCACGAATAAAGGTCTTAAACTTTTCTATTTCCTATCGTAAAATGAAAATATGAAAAGTTTATTATTTCTATAAAACAGTACATAAACAGAGACTTGCTACAGTTCTAATTTTCCAGTTTTCTCTTCATGAGGATTTGTTAACTTAATTTTGTTTGCTTTTTATTCTAGCCTCATCAAAATTTTATCTACAAAAACTCCTAGGAGATAGGGATATATGTGCGATTTGCTGTAGAAACATGCCAAATTGATGGGGAGAATTTCACAAACTACTGAACCGAGTAAATTTAATTTTTCCCAATGGAGACAACAAACTGAATATTATTAAAATTTTAAGAAAAAAGGAATTCAAGTTCAATTGACTCAATTGTACAAGAGGCAATTTTGACAGTCACTGTATCACAATACGCCGAAAGGTATGCTTTTTTCAAATTCATATTAAATCGTTTTAAAACTGTGGTATTAAATCTTTAAGGTTTTCAGGTTTAACAGGAATCATAGAATTTATAAATAAATAACAAATAAGCATATAATTTCAAAAAGAAATATCTCTGTAGCCGATAAATTGCAGCCGACAGTATCTGCTGGGAGGAATTTCTTCTAGCAAAGAGAAGAGACGTTTGTTCAGTATTTCTGGAAGTTGCAAGTATAATTAAATTTATAACCTACAAAGAAATTGCAAAACCCGGAATGAAATGTTAAACGACATTCGAAGCAATGATTACATTTGAAAGTAGATTACACAAAGAAATTATTAACTAAAGTGTCTCAAAGACCATATTTAGCGAAAAGAGTAAATTGGAGTGAATAACCATTTATGACATGAGGCTTTTGAAACAAAGCATTTAAAAAACGTGTTCGCAATAATGGATTCATGCCAATGTCTACTCTTTATACATGAACTTGATCTTAATGCATGTCTTTTTCCAAAGAGAATTTCTTATTCAGGGCTTTGCTGCTCTTGATAGCCTTATAGAGCAGTTATGACAAATCAAATATGATAATAACAAAGAAAAGATTTCGCAAATTGTATGAAGCAATCATCGTTTGTGATATAAAAATGTTATTAAATATGATGTACAAACAATATCATCTACTCACATATTTGGGTTATGTTGGTCATAATGAAATGTTTCACATAAATCCACCACGGTTTGTAGCTGTAGGTTGTCATCAGTATTATAGATGTCTTGAACGCTTCTTTTGTACTTGAATAATGACAATGTAGTTATCACAGTATGATAATAGAACTAGTAAGACTATGACCAGATTCGTGTGAGATTCTTAGCGTTCAATAATTCACTACTTAATTGTCACTTTCATTTTAATTTCTTATTTTTCAAAATTTTCTTGTCATACACTTCACGAACTGAAATATAAATAAAATATTTAATTAACACAAGTTATTGATCTGTCCAGACAAAAGTCAACAAGCACTTTACACTATTTTTGCAAATCATATTTCCATCACAGCTTTCTTATCACGTTTACGAAACTCTCAAAATCACAAATTGCATTCATTCAAATTAAAACAAATTTTGACGTCAGAATCATTCAGACTTATAAAAATTAATTAAATCAATATTGTTTCATATCAATTCTTTATATCTTTCACTTAATCAATTGTTGTAAACATTCCAGACATCCAATCACCAAGCTAGTGCTTTTGTTACTACAAGTTTGAGTTGCTCGCTCCAAGAATACAAATCAGACACCACAATTTTTGCAATATGAAAAACTTACGCTTGTGATACTATATTTGTTTGTAATCAAAACAGACTTCCCTCGTGATATCCCTCAAACTAGATACTAATTGTTTCATTTAAATTGTTTGAAAATCTTATAAAACATGTTGCATTTATTTCCTCAGTTCGTAAAAACAATTCAGAGAGGATTGAAATCTTTAGAATAGTCAGTAAAACTTTTACATATATTTTTAACTTGGTCACTCATTATGCTTGCGCATAACAAAGTCCAAATTTCTAAGCAATGATAAATGAGATTTACGTTTCTGGTAGAACATTTAGAAAATTTAAAATAAGAAAAGACTATTCGGAAATGTTAAAATTTAAACAATTGTTCCAACTCAATCATACCGAAAGAATAGCACAAATAATATCATTCCTTATTTTATTTAACAAAATTGTGTAACATCATATAACAAGACATATGATATCAAATCAATATCGAACATTTATATTTATTGACTTTTAAATTATCGGCCTGCAAGGTAATCATACCATCTAACTATGAGAAACATAACATAAGGTTAAAACTTTCCCTCCGAAAGTAGTTCATACACTTAATTGTTATCCTCATCGATGATGATTATGTGACCAATGGTGAAGTGGTATATTTAATATTTAATGCTTGCATGCCTTTTTGGTGAAGGAATGATAAAAGTAGACACAAAGTAGATCCAACTTAAAGGATAGTTAGTAATTCCAGTAGGTAGAACCCATATACCTAGGTATTCATGATGTTAATATTGAAGTTTCTGGATAATGATCCAACATAGGACATTTCTTGAGGTGTTAGAATGTTTCGGAAAGTTAAACTAATTTATCATGTCATACGACTTCCGCACAAAAACAAGGATAAGTTTTTCATGTAATTGATAGTCTTTTATGATGGATTTTGTTCTGACCTTTAAACGAATTAAGTTTGACCAACATTGGTATGGTTTGATAGTGCTTATTGTCAATATTGTCTGAGTCAGATACTCATTAAAAATGGTCACAAATTAACCGAACACTAACTTTTCAAAAAGGTACACGAATTATGTACGTCTGTAATTTATATAATAGATATTTATTTGGTTGGAGTTACTACCAAAGATGACACAGAAATAATTCACTTGGCAAGGTTATGGCCATAAACAATGGTTAAAACTTTCGATATAAATTGCAGTATTTTGAAAATATCCGCAAGTTACCATTAAGTGACGTCACTGTTTTACATTTTCAACATCCCCAAAGAGGTGAACTCTTATTATGGAACAGATATTGATAAAGATTTTATTACCACCCTTAACCTACTTGTCTGTAATTGCAAATTCCAGTAAACACACTAAGGAAGAAAGGAAATACAGTTTTTCTTCAAATTTTAAATTTGTTAATATGTAAGTTAACTTCTACCCTTTATGTATAATATATGAGTTCCAATTTTAACGTGTTAATCCTTATCCAATTGCCAACAGCTGACGTAGGTTTAAAATAAAGTCACAGAAGAATAATATAAATTGATGACTATAAAGGGAAAAGGGATGTTTCATACACGTCACTGTCTTATATACGTGATCGTAAGTTAAAAGTGAAAACTATTATGTTTCCTGATTTCAGTATTATGTAAATAACATTTAGATGTGTCAGCTGATACCCATTGAGTTAATACCATCACAAAACCTACTGACAAGTGTTGGATGAAAAAATCGCTATTGTATAATGCGCAAGTTCAAAACATGTACACATTATCAATAACTACCTACTCTTATATATTTTGATTACACAGGGTTTTTCTACCAAAGTACCTGGGCTGATTTTAGACTAACAATTGTTTGCTTATTACCAACAAAAATACGTCGTTTTATAATTATCAGCAAAACAGTCTTTACTGAAAGCAATTGATGTAAACAACATCCATGATAAACCTATCAAATGTTTTCAATTGAATCAACCCGAAAATACATATAACATATAATTGAATTGAACGATAAAACTCTTACTGTGTCTTTATTTTCCAAGTATTCACAAATCAAATAATTCTGATTGAAAGTGAAAATGTTTATGTTTACTTTAATTAGAATCGTGGATCGTTGTCAGACCAAATGTTAACAAAACTCACGTCAAACTGAAATGAACACAAGCGAAAACTGAAAACAGCCGGCAAATGATAAAATCAACCCACACTACATACGTGAATTTTATTCATTTACCCTTCATTACACACACATTTCCATATCGTACGCACACTGTTTCAATTTACATCCCTTATCGAATCACATGCTATACTCATATAACACGCATACATTCTATAGGGGTTGTTCCGTTTATTGATTTTTTTCACAAACCGCATTGGAAATAACACATCGTACGATGTTTCATATTTAAGGTTATGTTTGAAGAAAGTCTCATAAATTAATTAGTTAAAAATTTAAAGTTAAAGCAAACCCTACAAATGTTTTAGCAAATAATTAACACTTACTGATTGAAATGTATTTAATTATTTTACACAACTAATAAATATGAAGTTCTCTTCTGAAAACCGAATGAATAATTTTTAAACTACACTAAATCTTGATTAAACACTTGATTTCGTTCAACTTGCACACCTTTGATTTGAGATGGTACCTATTTTCGATTCAGTTACACGTTTTTAATGTTTATTCTATGCTTTTTAATACAAATCACATGAATTATTTAGTTTTGAATTAAACTAGAACAAATTAAAACTATAAATACAATTTTCTTCTACGGAATTTACATTCAACAAACCGGACCAGTGTACTTGTACTGACAATAAGGAAAACCACGTCCACGAAACGGCAACCTACTTCACAACGAAAATCAATCCGCGACCGCGCAAATCCGCATGTTGGTCTTCCGATTCATTTTGCTTGCTTGCTTTGCTAGTGCTAGGGATTCTAGCACTCTCTCCGACTCATTTCAGGGTGTTCCATAATTCATTTGTATGTTTTCTTGTGCTCACGAGATATGAGTGGATTAAATGTGAATATCAGAAAGAATAAAATTATATTTTCGTATTTCAGATACATGTGCACACACTTTCAGAAAGAAAACTTCAAATCCACAGAGTCACAGACTTCATCCGGATACTGATAAAACATTTTCATTCTAGATTGAGAATGAGCACTACTCCCTGTAACATAAACAAATTGAAGCGAAACACTTGAAAATCCTGAAGAGTGGAAACGTTTCACTGCATCTGGAGCTGGAGATTGACTTCGTTCCAGCCAGTGGTTAGCCGAGACGAAATCGTCGTGACTAGCAGGTTGAATCATTCAATTCACACCTACCGTAGTTCTTTGAGAGACTTGTGTTGTGTGCTATCAAAGTGGAACCATCATCAACACAACATTTTATCGTAATATAAAAATACTTTAGTGTAAATAACCACAAAAACTATTTTCTCTTGATAGCTTGCCAAATTTCATGATTGACGTCATTTACTTGCAAATAATTTTGAATTTTTATCAAAAAGTATCGTGTTCACCGACCGAATACCAAAACTTCTCGTGTTTTTCAGTTGCTATTGCTTAGCTTATTCTTGTGACTTCCTCACACCCTCAGGCTTAGTGTACCTTATGCGTTTAGCAGGTATTCAACGCGCCGAATCTCTCCTGGATATGGTGTGACACTGTGACATGGTCATGTTCAAAAGAAATCACATCGCACACACGTTTAACTTGAGGAATGGAAACAATAAAAATCAACTTAAAGTCGTGTTTGCTTGAAATTTTTAAATAATGCTAATAAGTGTCCACACATATCCACTTATAATTTTAATTTTAGAGTTTGTTGGCGCTTAAAACTACCACGAGACTGGCATAATCCTTCAATTTATTCCAAGAATAGTCCACACTACCGGCCCGGCACAGACGACGTCATGCTAAAAGTTTTGCGACTGCGAATCCACCATGTGCCTACGGTCGATGACATGTTGGTGTGTTCTCACGAAATGACGTCAGATGCAGTTGTTAATTGCTACGTAGCTGGTATTTCATATTCAACACAAAACAAATAGGAAGAATTATGCAAATTGTTTAAAAAATTTAATTAAATTACATTTGAGTGAGTCATGTAGTGGAAGAAAGATCATTAAACAACTGAAAGCATGTGCCGGAAACGCAGCACGCCAACGAACTATAAACTGCTTCATTGTACCTTATCTGCGCTATTTCGTTTATCGCAATAAACCCTATAATTTCTTTTCGTTGCAGTCAAACATTTGAACGGATTCTAATGGGAACTGGTTTGAAACTTTGATAATAACAGACTTTCTTGTATGGATTGAGTGAACCTCCCAAGAATTGACGAGCCTACCATCCTCAGATTCCTCAATAAACTGGAATTATCTTGTTAGAAGGTATACCTCCAAAGGAGAGAGGTTTAGATATAAACGTTTTTCGCCTTCTACGCTTCTTTATTTGAACAAAACAGTGGTCCTGAATGGCCCTACCAAATTAGTATGTTATAACCGTCAATACAATACTAACAATCAGGTCCAGTACGTACATGATTTACTGGAACCTAATTAGGTTACTTACACATTGCCTGGCTGTTCGCCATACTATTAAATATTGAATTGCCCCTGTAAACTATTCTATAAATATTATAATTAATCACAACTGTAGTAGACCATAAGTCAAAACTAGCTGTAAGTTACTTCGATATCTAGATGTAAAAACCTTTTCTATTTTTGTAAGCTTATATGGGTTTTCTGGCTTTTTCCCATAGCAAATGAACTTTGTGAGTATTAGATATCTTGTAGGAATTCTTTATGTAAAAGTTAAGTGTAGTAAGTGCAAAAAACAAAAAACTTAAACTTAATGAACGAGCCTAGAACAAGTTTCACAGAAAGGATAATTTCAATATCTAAACTTAAACAAAAAATGATGATCAGATAAGTTTATTATATCAACTAAATAACTTTAATTTTAGATCTTTGTGAAGGTTTCAGCCTGGATATTGGTACCATCAGGATATCAATTTGTGCTGTCTGTTATTGTAAAGGATGCCACAAATACGTTAATAACAGTGATCATAAATACTCCGCCAACAAGAAAATCATTCGTTCGACTAATTTTATTTCGTTTTCCTCGATTTTTCATTTGTCTCTGAAAAAGAAAACTTTTAAAACTTCATAAAATTCATAAATAACTATTACTTTAAATATTAATGCGATGCCAACGGACACTTGAAGCAGTAGGGATAAAATAATAAGCACGACACTAACGTAGAACGTTTTCGACTGAAGATTGTAAGTGATGAGGAACCTCAGCTGGTTAGCATTGGCTGTGAGTAAAGCAATGTCCATCATACCTAAATGAAAACACATTTGAAATCATTTAATCACTTTTAAACCATTTCACTTAGTTATACCTTCCGCAACATTCTTCTTAGATGCATAGTTGAGCTTTCCTGGTGAGTCTACTTCTGTAAGTTCTTTGTTTCCAGGATGGTTTGTCTTAAAGGTTTCTATTGAACGTGATGGAGTTATATCTGTGTTATCTGGAGTCAACAAAGGTACGCTTGCATGTCCTGCACCATGTATGTCATCCAGTTCAAAGTCTTCTGCTGGTTCCACAGATATAGCCACGGAATCCTTATCAACCGAGCTCCGTTTATGCACATCCATGGCAAGTTATTTCAATAATTCAACTAATTTGACTTCGTATTGTTGTATGACCGTCTATTCTGAATTATCATTTGCGGTAAAGGTATGTGGCTTTGGTCAACTGATAAATGAAGAACTAACACAATTTTCGACTTGCTGAACTGATATTGTAAATTTTCGGTAAAATAAGTGTAAGTAAATTGAATAAATTTTAAAAATTAAAATAACAATAATCTTGTAACCGGAGTTCCTTTTAGTAAATGGTTCCATTCCTATTGCTCTTGTGTTCCAAGAACTTGAGTTTGACGTCTAATCTTCCGGGAGAGACAAGATAACCTCAAACCAAAATCCACTGATTAGTTACATGAAAGTAATACACATTTTTGAATTAAATTATGGCATCCGAGGAACAAATACGTTTGGCAAATATAATTAAAGGAGTTCATGAGGATTTACGCCAATCTTCAAAAGAATCTGGTCCATCTACTGCATGGGCAGAGCATTTACAGAAAAAGGACTTGCTCAAAACGTATGCTGAGGCAATGCAGAGTTTGGCCAATATTTGGGAAAACAATGCCCAATGTGGTGATTCGGGAGCACAAAGTCGTATTGACTGGATCAAAGATTACTGTTGTACCTATTTTTTATTTGAAGATCTAATTTGTGAACGAAGAAGAAAGGAAAGAAAAGCACTTGAAATGGCAAACCTAAACCAGCTACAGACAGAAGAAAGAGAACTTGGAAAAATTGAAAAGATTCGTTTGTTAGATGTTGGAAGTTGCTATAATCCTTTCTCAGGGCTAGATCAGTTTGATGTTACTGCGATAGATATATCACCTGCAGTTGACAGTGTATACCAGTGTGATTTTTTACAAGTAGATCTTTGTAACTCCAGCGAATTGGATATTACTAAGAACGAAATCACTTTTTTACCACGTAACTATTTTCACTGCATTGTGTTTAGCCTTCTTCTAGAATACCTACCGACTTCTGACCAACGGGTTCTAGCATGCTCAATGGCTTATGAGCTACTTAAATATGAAGGAATATTAATAATTATTACACCAGACTCCCAACATGTTGGAAAGAACGCAAAGTTGATGAAGAACTGGAGGTACACTCTTGCTGAATTAGGTTTTTCACGTATCAGATTTGAAAAACTTCCACATATAACATGTATGGTGTTTCGAAAGAGTCTGGATAAGTTTATAACCATAGAATGGGCTTCAAAGCATAAAGAAGATTACATGGGCTTAAGCATTCACACTCCGCAAGACGACTTAAGAGGATGATAGTTTCGAAAACAGGTTGAATTGGAATTTAAATTTTTGTTTAACATCATTTACTGTAGAATATATATTTTGTAGCTTGATCAAAGCAAAGAACGTGTTCACTATGCTGAGAATTTAACTATCAAGAACAATCCTGGCTTCACAGAAGAGAATTCATATTGTCTAGGAACAAGCCCAGAAATTGTAAGTTTTTATGATTCAGATGAAGCCAATGTTGAGCACGTAGAGTTTATAGAATGTATTCAGTTTTAGTTTTCTAACTAAATAGAATTTATTTATTTTGATTTTATTGCAAACTAATCTTATCTAATAAATGCAGATATTGGAAGCATGTTTTGTGGATCTCATGCCACTAAATGAGGCATGTTAATATATAAAAATACAAAAAAGGAGTAAAATCACAATATTTTGACTTATATTCTGTTCGGGATTCACGATTCGTATTCTTTTCTAATATATTTTGCAATGGTAGATAATTGCATATTTGTTGTTCCTTCATATATTGAGCCTATTTTACAATCTCTGTAGAATTTCTCCTGAGGGAAATCCCTTGTGAAACCGACTCCACCCATCCAATCTATGCACTTGACTGTTGTAGTCTGTGCAACTTCGGATGCATAATATTTAGCCATTGCAGCTTCTTTGACGAAAGGAACTCCAGCTTCTTGCAATCGAGCTGCATTGTATGTTAGCAATCGAGCACATTCGATTTGCGTTGCAACAGTTGCAATTTGATGTTGCATAGATTGGAATGAGTAAATCTCCTTTCCAAACTGTTTGCGTTCAAGCAAATAAGGAATTGTTGCGTCAAAACATCCTTGAGCTAACCCAACCATTTGAGCACCGATACCAATGCGTCCTTCATTCAAAAAGCCTGCTGCGTATTTGTATCCATGTCCAAATTCACCTAATATTGAGCATGCATCACTGTACTCTTAAACAAAAATATACTTCTTACCTAATAAGTTTTCTTCTGGAACTCGAACGTTTTCAAAGTGCACCATACACGTTCCAGAAGCACGAATTCCAAGTTTGTCCTCTGGTTTAGCAACGGTCAAGCCAGGAGTATCACGTTCTACAATGAACGTGGTGATGCCTTTATAGCCCTTGAATTAGAAGATTGAAATATTACATGAAAATTTATAATTTTGGCAAACTTACAGCTTCTGGTTTTGCATTTGCCATTACTAGAAATAGTCCAGCTACATCCGAATTTGAAATCCACATTTTGGTTCCATTAATAACATAATGATTTCCATCTTTCTTTGCAGTAGTCTTAAGAGAGAATGCATCAGATCCAGCACCTGGTTCAGTCAGGGCGAAACTTCCCGGCTGTTTGCGTAAATTGTTAGTGAATAATTACTGAGCAATGTAGTGCAATTATGTTATTTACATATTTTTGTGCCAGTAGTGGCAAATACTTCTTCTTTTGCTCTTCATTTCCGACTTTCATCAGCAAACTGCACACGAGAGTGTTATGAATATCAACTAATGCTGCTACGGACGGGTCAATTTTGGACAATTCTTCTACAACCAACATTGTAGTCATGAAATTACAACCGCTGCCTCCCAGCTCTGTGTCAATTTCTATTCCCATTAAACCATTTTCAAACAGTGCGTTTACTATAGAAGGGTCGAACAAGTGCTCGTCGTCCATTTTGCGTACCAATGGTTTGATGAGATCTTGGGCTAACTTTCCAACTAAAAAGGACATTTTATGTATTAATATAGTAAGTAACTCACAGCAAGCGACTCAGAAGGTTTCATTCAATTGAAGTTTGAATCGAATAAATGATTTTAAAAATTACGAAGATTTCATAGGAAGGCTAAGAATGAGGTTTAATTGAGACCTTCACATTGATTGACATGGTTGAAAAACATTACGTGACTTGATAGAGTTATTTAAACAAATCAGACAGAATGTTTTGCAATATTAGTGTAGTTCAATGCAACATTGATAAGCTCAGACTGTAATATTTTACATTCAATAGATTATATAGTGTATTTGGATAAAATTATGACTTATGATCTTAGACACATAATTAACATAAAATACTTATTTTGGTCGATAACTTACAATTAGATAATATATGAGAATTAGTAGATGATCAATTTGATCAAAGCCGTTACAAGTAATCAAATTAACATTAATCGTTCTAAACGATGGAAAGAAAAGTGGAGGTCATCATAAAAAAGAATTTTCATTTGTGCTGATCATTTGTTTTCACGTAAATGATCTGGTTAAAATTATTCCCACAGTGATACCGGTTTACATAGAAGTACAAGCGATATTGGCAAGCTTATCTCTTACGTATTTAAAATAAAAACACGCGAAAGGAATAAATAAAACCGAAAGTGACTTGATTGTGTAGATCTGTTACATAAGAAACTGGAAACATACAGGCAAATGTAACTTGTGTATAGATTAAGGTTTACCTTATCAGAGCTTTAGAAACATTTGTATGGGAAAGAGGCAAATTAAAATTCGTTATAGCGAAAAACAACATAACATCATATGGTTATTATGCTTTCTAACTACCCACACTTGGCAACGGCCACCAAGTTTTGATTAGGTTCGAAGACGATGTGAACACGTCGTCAATTTGCTATTCTATTGCCATTATGCCTGTACAGCGCGGTTTCTACTGGCAAATGGAGCACAGAATACAAACACACCCCCAAGGCTATTCCAGTCAGTTTCGTTTCGTTTGTTTTAATTGAATAAATTGAGATCATGAATCTTTGAACAAAACTGATGTAAATTTACATTTCAGTAAGAATAAAGGTGAACTGCAATCTATTAAAGTTAAATAAATACACCCAAGGAAATAATTTTACACAAATGAATCAAAATATTTCATACTTTAGAACAAGTTTTCCAGTTCTGTCGCGTAGATCATTCAATATCACATTGGAAACATGAAACCACGTTAATAATTTAGGCACTTTCATAAATGAATTTCCACTGTTGATTTACACGTACCTGTTTCTTTCATCATTTTCTCATCTTCAGTAAGGAATGTTACTGGAGGCATTTTTGGTACATTTGTACTGCACTTAGCTACCTGTTGCTTGAAAGCATTTGACACCTGAAAAGAAAACAGGTACTCAATTTTCGTGCAGGTTTTTAAAAACGAAAACAATTTATACCATGCGGAAAGGAATCTTCCTTAAATGATTCATGTTGACTTAAAATTTTGTTTTTCCAAAATAACTTCGCAAAACTGTTACGGACTGCAGGTAAAGGCTATACCGGCCAACAAGTGTGGACTGAATTATCAGTTGCCTCGTATTGTTCATTCTCAGAGGGTATTATTCAATAGAGTCTCAACTCCCTCCTCTTCTTATTGGAGTTTTAAAGATAGTTTCACATCATCGGTTTTACAAACAAACTGGATCTCTTCGGATGCATTGATGGATCATTGTTCTATCGTATAACTATTGGAAACCCATTTAATATTAGGAAAACCTATTAACTTTCTTTAAGGCTATACCATGAAACTGAAATAGAGAAAATTGATTGTAGTCGAAATCCAAATGAGTCGATAATTGAATTCAAATCCTATGACTTCTAGAGTAAACCTAGGTGAAATAATCATTAAAATAAAATGAATTAGCAAAAGTGCCTAGAAGAACCTGATACCTGGATGTTACTTACGAATTACGATCAACAACTGTCATCCAGAGTCCATCTATGATAAAACTGCGGAAGCATTTTGACATTCAACGAATTACACTGAAGTTAGCTCTTTGGTAGACTTCCGGTAAGCAAAATGTCAATTCTTTCTTTCGGTTGTTTTCGACAAGGATTGTTGATGTAAGTTTTGGTGTTTGAAAATCTATGAACATCGTTTAAGTTATTTGAGTAAAAGTGTTTTTAAATCATTTTCTACAAAATTTGTGATATAATTGAGTCGTAAAACATGGAATTTTGTGACTTTTTGTTGATTTTATAGTTCTGTTGCACTTACAGAGCTATAACCTAAATGTGTTTCGATTTGCCGAGTAGTTAAGAATTCAAGTGGAGTTACTAATTCGTTTTCCATTTTGCAGAAAACACCTTACATTAAAATGAAGTTCAACAAATTCGTCACCTCTTCAAGAAGGAAGAACCGCAAACGTCACTTCACAGCACCTTCCCACATCAGGAGGCGACTCATGTCAGCTCCATTGTCGAAGGAATTGCGTCAAAAATACAACGTTAGGTCAATGCCTATCCGTAAGGACGATGAAGTTCAAGTAGTTCGTGGACACTTCAAGGGAAATCAAGTCGGTAAAGTTGTGCAAGTTTACCGAAAGAAATTTGTTGTGTACATTGAGAAAATTCAACGTGAAAATGCTAATGGTACAAATGTTTACGTTGGTATTCATCCTTCAAAGTGTTTGATTGTTAAACTAAAACTTGATAAGGATCGCAAGAGGATCCTTGAAAGAAGAGGCAAGGGACGTCTAGCTGCTCTAGGAAAAGACAAGGGCAAATATACAGAAGAAACAGCTGCTGCACAACCAATGGAAACTGCTTAAGCTGTAAAAGTTAACTTTAATAAAACCATTTTACTACAATTTGTATTTTAACAAGTGGACTGTGACTGTAAACATTTACCCTGGTGAATACTGATCATGATTCCCTCGGCTCCAGTCATTGGAGTCATTTGGAAATTGATATCTCTCTATGGAACATGGGAATCTTCCAATTAGAGTATTTGTTGAATTGCTCAAACCTCAAGGACAAAACCTTGATCTGAGCGACTTGTATAGATGTGTAGAGGAACTGGGTTGTAGAAAACATGGATGTAACAGATAATGTCACATTTATTTCCGAGTATCTAACTACTTTACAAAATACATGATTGTTTTGATTATGTTCCAACATTTACACGAATTACAAACTAGTTCATGGTAGATGATTGAGGTGATTGTCCATTTTGAAGATCACTTAGATCCATTTTTCACGAGATTTTTCATATTTCTTTCCCGAATAATATCATTGTGGCCTTCGCGATTCCTTGCTATTTCAATAGCCAAAAACTGTATCCGTATCACCAGTATTGAATTCTCTGGTGTGAATTCTTTTGAAGCATCAGATCTCAATAACGTGCCATAAGAGAAGTCTTCGAGTTTATTAAATTTTTCAATAAACGTTCTCCATTTAACTTTTTCTTCTGGCGTTTTTAGGTCTTCATCCGTCACTAGCTCTACTCTCAAATTAGGGAAATCTTGTCGAAACTCCGTGTAGATCTGATCATCGTATGGTGTGAGTTTGAGTAGTTTCGTGTCTACACTAGAAATTAGCTGCAAAAATTATGTATAACTGAAAGGTGAGGTCGAACAAGTGTATAGCAAGGTATTACATTGAAGTATGTATCGGCGTGATCCATGGCTTTCATAGCCCACATTTCTTCAACAAAGTTATCATTATCAAACTCTTCAGCGGGTCTCGATAGAACATCCTAAAGGTAAACAATCAATATAAACAGTATAATTCAAAATGTATTCATATTACCATGTTATTAGGTTTTAAATATCGTGCGTTACTTGTGTGTTTACCGCGCGGTCATACATGTACTTCACTAACGCTAACCTGACGTTTGGCTTTTGTCTCAAATTATGATTCTATCTATTGATTTTCCTGAGATAGGCAAATAAGTTAAATATCTTGGAGATACATTCCAGTTACTATGTTTAGATTTTGCGCCTTATTTTGGTTACTTTTGTTGTAAATAATGTATCTATCACAGAGGATACTAGTTACATTTTTACCCTTTGTATAACAGATTCTTGCAGATTCTCGAACCAATTGTGTTGGCTCTAAATTCAAATGTTCAATGAAAATATTCAATTTGGAGAATGTTACAAGCAATTATTCCTTGCGACAATTTCTAAATTCAGATTAAATTGAATTAAAGGAAAGTTTTCGAAAATTGAAGTGAATATCACAACTATTATATTTTTAATGATTTCACATTTCCGTGTGAAAAGTGATCTGAAAATGCAAACTTTAATTAATATATTCACTTAGTAATATTAAATAATGTGAATATAATATATTCGCACCAAATTAACAACTTATTTATTAAAATTTTATCATTTCCATTTGTCTGGTTATAACACATAACTTGAGAACAGTTTTCGAATTGGTGCAATGTTCATTGTGTTTAGCTTCGGCTGAAATCTTACACGCACAGTTCAGTGGCTTCGTAAAGAGTGACAAGCAAAAATCAAAAATGGTGCTCGAAAGTACTATGATTTGGTAAATAAATTAATAAATTTCTATAAATTCTGTTAATAAATAATAATCACGAGGAATGTAAATGTATTAAGAAGAAATATATCTTTTTGAAAATTATCTTTGTGATATTATTACTAAAATTATTTCCTGGAAATTTTTCATTGTTCATGCAGTGGTTGTCAGTTCGAATAAAAATTTTTAATTTTTCTTTTAGTTTTGACAATAGTGATTACCAACGAAATGGTGATTACTTTCCAACACGTCTGAATGCCCAAAAGGATGGAATAAACTTGGTTTGCAATGCAAAAGTACGTTCAAATCCAGAAAACAATGTTGGACTTCTTACACTCGCTAAGTAAGTTTTTGTTGTAGAACATAATTATATTTCTTTTCATGATGTGTAGTTATAGGTTAGGTCAAGTTTGTAGACAAAATTGGAAGTCATCGTCCAGAACAGAGTTTTCTCAACCACAAGCCGGCTGAATGGTGTTATATGAATGAAGATGAATTATTCACAAATTGATCCAACTGGGGAGAGCCACAGCGCCACAAAGATTCTCCGTTCAAAGATTTTCATTTAATATGTTAGACAATTTCTTTAGTTCTTAAATTTGTTCAGTATTAAGCAAAACTATATGTACATTAAAGCCTTACTAAGCACCACACAAAGCTGGAAAACGAATTTGGTGAAAAATTCAATATAAATTTATATGAGAAAAGAGATTTCCAACCCTTTTGTGGTTGAGATGTGTAAGTAATTTTTTGGCTCATCCTCATATCACCATTTGGCGGCTTGTGGTGTTTTGATCTTCCATCTACATAATATATCACATTAATCAAATTATTATTTATATGCTAATAAATAATACTATTTGCAGCACGGTGGAAGTTCTAGCCACGTTGACTAGTGATATTGGCCGAATTCAAGCTAAAATGCATTTGGTCCAACCTAAAGGGAATATTAACTTATTGACTGGAATCCGAATTGCGCATGTATGAAAGATGGTTTTCCCGGTATGATTATAACCCTAATGATTTTCATTTTAGTTAGTTTTAAAACATCGGCAAGGTAAAAATCATAAAATGAGAATCGTAGTATTTGTTGGATCTCCGGTAGGAAATGAAGAAGCAGAACTTGTTAAATTAGCAAAACGTTTAAAAAAGGAAAAGGTTAATGTTGACATTGTCAGCTTTGGTGATCATGCTTCAAACAATGAACTACTAACTGCATTTGTTAACGCTTTGAATGGGAAAGATGGGACTGGATCTCATTTGGTTAGTGTTCCTCGCGGATCGGCTTTATCTGAAGCTCTCATATCATCACCAATTATTCAAGGTGAAGATGGCGTAAGTGGTATTAGTGGAGCAGGTTTTGAATTTGGTGTTGATCCAAACGAAGATCCCGAATTAGCTTTGGTAAAACAATTCTTCTTAACTTTATTACATATTTCTATATGTAGATAATTAAAAATTTAAGGCTTTACGTGTGTCAATGGAAGAACAACGTCAACGGCAAGAAGAAGAGCAACGCAGAGCTTTAGCCGCATCCAATACTGGTGGTGTAGCACCAGAAGCTGCAACTATGGAGACTGCTCCGGCTCCTCCACCATCAGCTGAACCTAACTCTGAAGAAGCAATGCTTCAACGTGCACTAGCATTGTCTACTGAAACAACACCGGTAACAAAAAACTATTGTCGAAATCTTATATCATTATATATCATAACCTTTGTAGGCGGAGGATAATATTCCTGATTTCGCAAATATGACTGAAGAAGAACAAATAGCTTTCGCAATGCACATGTCTATGCAAGATGCACGTAAGTGTTATCACTTTTATACACTAACCAGAAATTTAAACATTCACTCTATCTTGTGTTACAGAGGAAACAGTCACTCAGCAACCAAAACGTCCTAAGACGGAGGAAGAAACGCCAATGGAAGTAGATGAGGATTTTAACGAAGTAATTAGTGATCCAGCCTTTATACAAGTGAGTGATTATTAACCACAAATTATGGTACATGAACATGAATTCCATTCTACAGAGCGTACTAGAAAACTTACCAGGTGTAGACCCACAGTCTGATACGATTAGAGATGCTGTTGGATCCTTAAACAAAGATAAAGATAAGAAATCTGGCGATACCGACAAAGATAAACGGGCAAAATAAATGAATTTGTTGAATGAAATTTTGTAATCCGCTATCATTAAACTATTGGATCTTATATTTTAAATTGAAAATGTTCTTTTGTAAACAGTAACCAATGTACTGCAAGCGCATATGCCAAGAAATACATCTTATTAGTTCACGGAATCGTGTTTTTGTAAGATTTTGTTATAAAATAAACTCAAAGAAAATATCATGATTATAATATATAAAATTTCCATATAACAGAAAAGGAAATCGTGGAAAATAATAAATTGTGATTTTTCTTTTAAGTTAATTATAATTTATTTTATATAAAATTGTACTTTTGTTATTATAATAGTTTGTCATTCTGTAGAACAAGTATGACACAAAATCAAAACTCATTTTCGAATTCGACAATTCACTGTGCAGTGGATTTCACGTTAGTATTGGTGAGTGCAATTTCCGCGCGGACAAGACGACAAGTCAAGTCGAAACGTGTCTGAGCTAAGTTGAATTTACGATAAAAGGTAAAATATATGTTTTATGTTGCAAATTATTGCAATATTATGCTTATAAATGGATTTATTTTACACTAGTTATGAAATAATATGGATTGCACTGTTAGAAGTGTGGAAAATTAAGTAACAAACTACAATTGAATTTTCTTGGCGAAAGTCGTTTGCGCCAAAACATAGCGTTGTGCGCATTAACAATTATAAGTAATATTTTCGCATGAAAAATTATGTTTTTCATCAATAGAATCGTTCTTTACAGATTAAGTTACATTTTTGTGTGTTATTTCAAGAATGAAGCTGGTATACAACAATTTCGCATTCAACCGAATTTCCTTGGATGGAAAGTCTGGAGAAAATGCATTAACAAATTTCCAAGTAAGTACGTACACTGTACCTAAAGCCACTTAAAGAGTATTTTCAATGAAAAGTCTTGAGGGATATATTTGAAAAACCCTCGAAGGAATTTGTGCTATACACTTAAGTGGCATCTAACGTTAACTTAACAGCAAGGTAGCCTTCAGATACAAAGCTATATCAATACATATAGGTACTATGTAGCAGGAGTCAAATTAAGTGCATTAGTGCTTGCACCTGAAAAGAATTTATGTCATGCTATTAAAATGAAGTATTAGCCATTTACTTTTAAGCATGGTAAGGAAAGGTTTTTATCGTTGTTATGCGAAAAAAGTTTAATTGTTTCCGTTGTGAGATCAGATTTAGCTACAGTGAAATATTTGTTTTGAACATATTGTACTCTTTTCACAGAAGATGACATAGCACTCAACGGTATAGTAAAATTTTCATATACCAGCTACAGCTAAAATAAAGTTTGAAATTTTCTTTTTGATAGCTAATCGCCATCAGGCATTTTTCATACCCATGTTAGCCAATTTGATGACAAACTTGTCGCAAATTTTGGTGTAAATATGACACAAGACATTAGTGTAGCTTAACACACTTGTTAACCATTCAGTAGAAGAAGTTTGTTTTATAAAAAGTGTTTTATGATGGGAAATTATGGACGCATTTAACATTAGGGCATATGTAGCATGTTGAATTTACAAACATGGAAAAACGACGTTCCAAAAGTGAGGGAAAATGAAAAGTTTTAACCACTTCGAAGTTTGTCTGACATTCAAAACAATTGAAGCAGTTAAAAGCATATTGTACCGTAGCCATAGCCACATTGTCGTAAAAGGGTACTTAGGACTTGCCATTACTATGACTTATATTATAATATCAACGTCTAGAACATAGAAAATTAATCCTTTGATCAAAGTAATCCAAACTTTAAGTTAAGTTGGTATAACCGGCAGTTTTCAACACCTGATATTAACCTGAATGCAGGTTGCATTATTTATAGTTGAAACAAAATTGGTACTTTTTCCACTAGACGAGTGCATAATGTTAGAGAATAAACTTTTTTATGGTTAAAACTTTTCACCAATGTATATTATAAAGTATTTATTATACAGTTTTACTTCAACATCAAAAAACGCTTTACATGATATACGTGTAGGTGTTGCAATGTTGTACTTATACAAAATATTTCATTCTAGGTATACCTACCTTTCAGTCACTTGTACAATGTGTTATTATTCTATACATTATTCTTATAAGAATGGTTTTAAAAGTGGAAATTTCATAAATCTTCGTAATCACGCAAATTGACGAACCGAATTTTTTAAACTTTTAAGCATTTCAGAAAAATAGAAGGGTTGAAATAGTTTTAATATTGTTATACACTTTAAACCTTTTTAATGATTAGGTTTGAGTAAAGTTTTATTAGTAATATTATGTAATTCAATAGAAAGGAAGTAAAACATTTATCCATATCAGGGTTTCAAGTTTTGAATCAATTAGCACTGTTACCTGAGGATGTAGAATAGAATTTTATCACTAACTGTGTTTGGTTAATGCTTATCAGCTTCATTCCTTCGACGCCCCCCCCCCTTGGAAAATTTGAATTTTTCAAACCAACAAAGGTTACCCATTGTATTCGTAAAATCTTTTCACTAACTTGCCTGGAGTACCCGCCGTAAAAAGTTTACATTTAAAGTTAACTTGAATGAAGTAATTGCAAAACGTAAATGTAATTAACAAAAAAGTGAACCATTTTCCAAAGTTGTGGAACTTAAATTCATAACAAAAACCAGTAGAAATGCATTTAGGGGTTTAAAATTTTACTGTATTCACGGAAAAGTTTTTTTGAAAAAAGAATGAAATTTCTGTTAAAATTTTAATTGGGTTAATTGTATTAGTTTTGTAAGCCGTTGAAACTTGATGCTTTATCGTTGAATTTGCTTTAAAATATTCTAAAAATACAGAAAGTTTTAGTAATTTCCTTTAATGGCAAATAATTGTCTACCTGTGATATTCAATGTAATCTGGTAAAGTGTTTTGCGGATTTCGCAATGCCACCACTTCATTTTAGTGATGATGATGATGATGTTAATGAAGTAGTTTTCTTGATTCAGTTACAAAATAATTTTTAACCATTGTTAGCCTCAAGTATTCAATTCAATATCTTTACCCCAGATTTATTTTATTGAAAGTTGAAGTTGTTATGTGAAGAGCTCTTCTTTTAGAACTAAACGTTTCCACCTTGAACATGTTTCGTACTTTTGTTACTCCTTATTCACAAGGCAATAAGATAAACTCTGTCAATACTTATTGACTTTGAACGAAACTTGATTACTTCCGTTGCTCATTCTCTAGAGAGAGGAAAATCTCAACATCAAAGAAACGAGGATATCGACTCAAACAATTTCACCTGCCGGAAAATCTCAATGACGGCCGCACGTCGATAAACGAATTTCGACAATTTCCTTACTGTGAGCCAAATGCTGTAGTTTCCTGCTTTATCCTGGTGATGTCAGGCATTCTAAACTCAAACATTGAAGAGTATACGGTTACGACTACGTACAGACATAATCCATTGGAAGTGAACATCCTTGCTCACGCAGTGACTGCAGGAACAGGAACAGGAACAGACTAACGAGCCCGCAAAGAAACACGTAGGAAAGCATAGTTGAGAGGCCATGATAATCAAATTCAAATCCCATCTGGCTTCGCTGTGGTTTAATTTATTGCACAGTTATTGGATTTCCTAGGAATTACAATGTTACATATGAGATTTGTGAGTCTGACATTCAGAAGGAACTTGCAACTTGACTGTGCATCGATTTTCATGATGGTTTATTTTTGTGAAATATACTCGTATTTTTCAACTTTCGTGATTCTTCTATTCTCTACATGTTTTACAGGCTGAGATTCAAGAAGTTTCCTTTGGTTGTTTCAAATTTATAGCACAAGTCTACTTAAGATTATTTTCATGGCTCGCAAACTTCTATTCCCATTCTCAAGTCCTTTTCAAACTTTTGTGTGAACTATAGTATTCTCCTTGATGTATTCATATATTCCCAATCGATGTATTCTTTCTCAAAGAATACTTTAAATAACATAAATTAACCTGAAATTAGACAAACCTTATTTATGGTTAACTAACTATCGTTGAAATCGTTTTAACTGAACATGTATACGATTACTCCATTAGAATGAAACTCAATAGGATAATGAGCAACTTTTGTTTCAACTTATCTTTCCTACATTTAGTTCTTTTTTAAAACAAAGACATGGATGTGAAAAGAAGGATTAAAATGAGAGTAGTTAAAATGGAATGAAATTGCTTTGTTACAAAATAATTGTTTTATGTTGAAATAAATTGAAAAATTATGCATTCTCCTGTTGATGAAGAAATAGGTTATTTTGAGTACAATCACTGGCATTGTAAATGAACTCAATGATTAATTTAAGTCTGTAGTGAATTCAATTTAATTTAAATATCTTTTTATTCCAGGATTATTAAACGGAAATGTACTGTGGTGTACCTACATATATCAAATTACATATGAGCATTGAGAGCTGTGTTTATCACAAAGGTATTTTAACAACTCGGTATTTTAACATAAACTTTTACCACGTTTTATTTTGTATTTTTAGGCATCAAAGTTCAAAATCGTATAAAAGACACATATCGCAAAAGAAGTACTTGGTGATTCAACATAATTAGTGTTTTAGTGTTTTCAAAAATATAGTGTTTTAAGTGCACCTTTAAACCAGGAAAAAATATTGTAAGGTAGGTAGTAAAGTTTTTTAAAATCATCATTGTAAAGTTACTTACAAAGTAGAGTGAATATATTTACTGAGTTTACCATCAATGTAAAGTCGGAAGTAAATAATTTTTCCGTTCTTATAACCTGCTATACTCTTAGTTTGTGTTTTTCCTTACAAACAAAACTAGAAAATTCTGTTCATCATCTGATAATCAAAACCAAGGGAAAGACTAGTTAAACACTAAAATTTTTTAAAAAATATAATTTCGTTTCGTTATAAAGTGGAATGATTAACACAAAGGATTGTTTTCATTAATCATCTAATTAGGGCTGTCAGAGGGAGGTTAAAGAACTTACAGGAAAACTAAGACTTTTCACTCTACCTCTTCTTTCAGCCCTCGCAAAACCAGCGTTATACACTACCAAAAAGCGTTTTATTTCATTTTTTATATTCATCTCTTTCGTCATTAAAAACTTTACTGAAATCACTCATGGGTAAACAAATTCACGAATGAGCCACTTGAAAATTTCGTGCTTTTACTAATTACAGAATATTTAAATTAACAAAAGTTTTCCTGGATGTTTTCCTTATTTTTAATTAGTCTTTAGTGTGTAATGTTCACATAAAAACAAACGTAGTTTGGCTATGTTTAAGGGTTTGTTCTTTTTGTAGTCATGCTGTGTTAAAGGTAAAAATATTTCAACAATGGAATTAATATAACACAAGTGCTTTCAAAGTGCATAAAACCAGTTGTTTGGTCCCTTTTTATTCATTTCTTTAACATAAGTATGATGAAATGAATTTTAACTCGAAACACTGCTATAATGCAGTCGATATTTTTAAGCTTTTTCAATATTGATAAGCTTTTATATTATATTTACAAATTTTTTTTAAATTTACCTTCATCATGACCAACACTGTTGTATAAGAAAAAATTGTTCATAACACATGATGTTGGTTCATGATATTGTACGAATGATTGTTATTTCAAGCTGTGTAATTAATACCCTTTGTAATGAAAGTAGACAGAAATGAAAGTAATTGCGGAAGTTAAATTCAATCCATACTCAATCAAAAAAGGAGATCGTCACACTTCAGACAGAATGTAAATGAAACTCATAGCTAGTCGTTACTGGATATAATGTTAACAAATAATTGTATTTGCTCGTTTAAATGTAATTTTTGAATTTCTCGGGTAGGAGGTATATCCTTAATATTTTTGTTGGATTACTTCCTTTCAAAATTTGAGTTTAAAACTTCCTTTAGGTAAATTTGCAGGTAGCCACAAATTGAGTGAACGTAAATGGATATAGAGCATTCAACATAAACTTTGTTGACATTATCAAACATTCTTAATTGTCGAAGCACGCTTGATTCCCTAGACGTATAAGCTTAAATTTACCAGCACTTTTCGTATTGTCGCCTTGATATCGTCTGAAAGACCTAAGCCGTCATATAATGACCAGGTTTGCGTTAGGGTGCATAAATTATATTTTTTCGCGTTATATTGTATGAAAAACTCCCAAATGGATTACTCTTTATTAAATGCTCTATTTTTCGTGCAATTTGTCATCGTAGTTAACTTATGCATGTCATGGCTCCAGAATACCATTTTACACAGCTTTGTCATGTGAGTTATTATTTTTTTACAGCAAGTGAAACTTTGCGTGTTTCATAATGTTTATGTCCGATGGCGATTCAATATGCAAACAGACAAATAGACTAACACTTCAAAAATAAATTATGATTTTAAAGTTAATGTTGAGGGTAAACTGAGAAATTTTGTGCTATGCTATAAAACAGCAGACTGTTGCAGACTGTAAGCCATCTAGATTCTAGAGTAATGAATGCATTTTGCAGCTATTTGTTTTTGTTTTCAATAGCTAATTTCTTCATTAGGTCTTGTAATTGTAGGGAAATATCAGAACACCACCATATCCTGTGTAATTGGATATGAAAGGGGTAAAAGCTGTTAAGAAAAAAATTTTAGATTTTGTTTAATCTTTTGCGTGTCTATACACTATAAAGGGAACATTCGATTTTTGTGTAATTACGTGTACATGCCGTGTGGCGACAATGGGTAGTGACCAAAGCATGCGGTTAAAAATCATTGATCGAACGGGGTAAACTACCATGTAAGCTTCATTTCAATTCATCCCTAAAGTGTGCGTGATGTTTGCAACCTATAGCTAGTATGAAGCATTAAAAGCAGTTTAAATCCACATTTTTAGTGTCACCCCCTGAGGCAACTCTTGTCAACATGTGAGTGTTCATTTTAAAATTGAACAAAAGTACTCACAAGGGATGCCAAACATATTCTATACAACTACATAAAAGACACGATACCAAATATTCTGTATATAGTACATATAAATTTACATTTATCATCCCTGTAGGTACTTACAACTAAATTTTATTTTTTTTTAAAACCTCGTATTCGGAAAGCAACGAACCCAATTTACAACCTACGTGCCATGAAGGATATTATTTATAGCTTTATTAAAATTTTATTCACAAATCAGGCTAGACGACATCATAAACATGAATTAACTTGATTTCAAGCATGTATGTTGAATGTGGCCATGTACATGCATATTTTCATGTAGTTGCTTTTTTGTTATATATTTTTACCTACGAAACGTTTTAGAAAATTTGAAAAAAGACTCAAGTGAGCAATTTATGACATTTTACATTCAAATTTGGACGAAGCTCCCATTTACGTATTAATTCATTACTTATGCATACGAAGCAAGGTATGTTATAGCCATGAGTTACTTCTATTCCTCTCCAATATGAGAACATATGTTTGGTATTACAAATGCATGCAATATACGGGTTAACATTGAGTTAGTAACGGAACAACATGATTTCTGGGTTATATAGTGAATTCTAAAAATGTAATATTTGCAAATTTATAACCAGAATTCTTTTAAGATTTCTGTGGTGGAATCATGTTTCGTTATCATTTTCTTCAGAGATAAACTGAAGAGATAATCGCGAAATCCCCGTCACAACGGAATTTCTTTATTACTTCTGCAATACCAAGATAATAATAAATATTTCGTTTTTGGTTCCTTCCAAAGTTGCATTTGTTTCTATCAAACTGCATGGATGTTAAGTTAATAATGCAGGAATCCGCAAGGTATTCATAAAATTTCAAAATTAAAGCCGATTTCCACTTATTCCTTATTATAGTCTCTTATTATATGAATTGGAATACCTTAGTGATATAAATTTTAGTAAATATTACTTAAAGATAAAATGCAAGATAAATTTAAAATTTTATTTTCAGAAAAATTCAATAAAAATTGAATCAAACATAAAGAGGTGAGACACCTTGAAAGTTATAGAAAAGGATAAAATGAAAAATGATTAATTTTGAAAATGATGAAATTTTAAGGCTGCATTTTTTCAAATGACAGTTACATCAATTTCTACCCAACTCAAGACGGACCAGACCCGTTTTTAAATTCTTCAAAATTGAATCCTTTTTGTAAAAGTCTGTTGAAAGTTTTTATAAACCCATCCAAGCTACTTGTAGAATAACAATTTTTCTCATTTCGTTCGAAAACTTTGTAAAACTGGTAGAAACGTTTTGTATGTTATTAGGATAGAGAAGGATCTATGGGAAACCTTTTCTCTGTTTGAAAGATTTTTCTTTTTTTCCTGTTACTTTTGCAACCAGTAATCATGGAAAATCTTCCCATTAAAGAATATTTCACTTATTTTTGTGACAGAAAATTACTTTATTTCTTCTGTCCGTTTTCCTTGTAATTGAATTTCCTTTGTTCAATGTAAAAATGTAGATAAGAAATGCAGTCAATCTGAATTGAGAACATGACTCCTAGAGCTTTAGATACACTTTCTTGACAGTTTCATTATTTTGTAAGAGACTGCTTGAACGGCGATTCGAGGCGCATCTACTATTGTTCTTGAAATCGAATTCTGGATTTAACTAAACGAAGAACCGTTGCTCTTTGAAGGGTTGAAGTTATTCTTGATATCAATTTGTTATTACTTTGTGTTTAATGATTTCCGGTAATTGATTATCAGATTTCTATAATATGATTCCGATTAAAAATTAAATAATGAAAGTTTTATGTAACATTACTTACTATGGTAAATGTGGTGGCTGTTAGAAAATTTCAAGTAAAAGATATATAAAAGTTAAACATTTTTTTCCTCTTCTCATATACCACAAGTAAAGTTGAAACATAGTGGTGGTATTGACTAAACATGACCAAAACGCGAAGTTTCAAATGTATGCCACTAGAATCTTCAAGAATTCAGGAAGGGTTCAAAACACAATAACATATAAAAACAGAAAGATAGAAGAAGAACCCTTATCCCTCATACATTTTTGTGTTACCTTGTTAGCTTTTTAAAGTCAGCAGAAATACAAAGTGTTTATCCCTTGGGAAATTTCTTTTCAAGTTTCTTTCAACAAGAACTTACAAAACCCTGTTTGTTTTTAATTAGAAAATGTAAATTGTTCACTTGTTGTAGTAGCTTTATTAACAATGCTTGTAAGTACATCAAAATGAATCCCGACAACTCCACAATAGAAGTCATCGTTTGTTGTTACTCCCAAAGAAAGGTGGATTTATAAAGGTATGGATGAAAACATGTTACAACTTCAACTAGTCTGTTCTGTTAAAGTTTTTCTTGTTAACCAGACTAGTTAACTTTTTCAAATTAAGTGAAACATGCCTGACCAAAGTTTGTTTGCTTTCCCGCACTGTTTAAAAGTCAAGTCAGCTTAAATTGTAACCGCATGACTTCAGACATTGCACTTCCGCTTTTTCTTGCAAAGGGATTAAGAAAGTAAATTCTAAAAGTTTACGAAAATAAACTTTTACATTTACGATTCTTCCAAAATTAGCTTGATTCACCTTCGAATGCAATTTCAAACAACTTGTCCCTTAAACTTTTCGTGAATTTAATTCGTGATTTTTATTTTTCTGTATTTCAGCTGAATAGAATTGAATTTGCTTTGTATTCGTCGTTACTTTGAGTTAGATCCAAATATTCACAGAAGAAATTTGAAAACTCACAGATGGTCATTTTATGTCTTTATTTTAAGGATGAAATAAAGGACGAAATGATCAATTTCTTTTCGAAACCCATCTCACACTACGAAAACCTGAAAAGTCTCACTTTAAACAAAAGTCATCCATATTTCATAAGTTGTTGAAAAAGAATTTCCAAAAACCTTGTACACAATACACTGAAGAATATTTTCACTATTTGCAATCATAAATTTTCGGACGAAAATCCTCCGCAGGATCAGAGGAAAATATTTCACAGAGTGTTTCTTCCGGAGCATAGCTGTGTGTCAATAGGCATTTATGGTATCTTGAAAGTTTTCTCTCCTTATATGTTTGTCTTCTTGTATAGCGGATGTATTTTGGAAAGGATTGTAAAGGATATAGGAACAAATTTGAAAGATGAGACATAGAAAATTTAAACAAGGTTTATGGTTCAATTATTTTCGAATAGAGTGAAGTCACAAACACTTACGCATGTGTAAACATTCTGCATGCAAGCAGAACCATATTTTCTGGGAATCAGAACTTCAAGGATGTGTGTTGTTGACATATGAAAAAAAATTTTATATAATATTTTTTCAAAAGTATCGAAATGCAATTTCGATATAACGTAATCCTTCTAAAAGCAATAAATAAAATTGTAAAGTACAGAATTCTTCAACATATGAGAATTCACATTCTTGCAGTTCTTTAAGGATAAAAACCTCACAAACAAAATGCTCAAGTATATCCAATTCGAATATTTGAAAAAGTAAAGTTAGTTGACTGCCATCATAAGTGAAAAATTTCGTTCTACATTTTCTTTTTCTATTCATACAGTTTTTCTTTTATTCTACGCTTCAATAACAACTTTCTTGCATGGAAAAATTTAATTTTGAGAAAGTTCAAGGAGTGCACAAAAGAACGGTAGTCTTAAAATCGCGAACTATAAAATCTGAGAAAAATAACATTTGGCTGAAGAACTCAAGTCTGGGAAACTTAATTTTACCAAACTTTTCACCTTAACAAGGTTTCCAAAACACTGGAAATCCATCATTACTTTTCATGATGCTAAAAATAAAAAACAGAAAATGAAAAATCGGTGAACAATTTTTCATAGAAAGATTTTCCAGTTTGAAAAACAATTTAATAGCAGCTAAAGGATGGTTGTGGTGCAATGTAAACATGCTATTACATAACCACACATTTTCATATGCACAACAGGATAGGGTGGTGGTGGTAGATTATTTCAGAATGCTTGAAGTAATATGAAGGTAAGTTCACTTAATTGAGGAAAACTTCATGAAAAACTTGAACACCAAAAAAAAATAACAGCAATTTCCACGATTTCCTCATTGTATTTTGTAGTTAATTCTTCTCACTTTCAAAGGACTAAACTGTGCCGCAAACAATTTCCAACTATATTGGATGAAGGAAATCATTCAAAAAATTGCATTGTTTGTCTGCACAACAGGACTCAATTTTTGAAGCCCTGAGTTCCTGAATTGCTAAATTCCCGGAAATGAAATCTCGCTAGTGTTTTTGTGGCTCCGTAATTTGGTTTTGTTCCTACGAGTATAGTCACGCATATCTATTTAAAAATTTGAAATTCATCAGTTGCGTTTTGTTTATGAAAAGGAAGAACCTACTTAGCACAGAAAATCTCTTATTATTATCCTCATTGAAGGATGTAAGAAAATCCCTGTTACAATAATTGTATCAAATACGATATATCATATTCTCATTGTTAACAGGTTATTGAATAATTATTGATCAACCTTTGGTTTCAACCCTTTCATTTCAAATTGAAAACTATCACAAATATATCAATGTTATTAACATAAATTAATTAGATACAACAATATCTGAATGTTTCGTAACTCAAGAAAATAGATAAAACAACAAAAATCGTTTTGCCGTATATTATAATATGGTGCGGTCGATATATACATATGCTTAGGCAGTGGTGGTGATATTGAAACGATGATATTTCCATTAAAAGCTGACAAACAATTTCTAGCATCAATGTTAGAGTTATAATTGAAATCTTCTTCAATGAGGAAACTCCTGGGATATTGTAGGAGAACATAATCAGAATATTACAAGTGAGACTATTAAAATGTGAGACTAACTTTTAGAATATATAGTTATTGTTTTGTTGTTATGCTGTCCTGTTCAGTACTCATCTTGTCTTAACATGATGGGCTAGCTAGCTACTAGGTAGCAACATCAGTAACATCACCAGGATACGAAGCTACCCAACCAACTTAACTTTGTCATTATCTTATTTCTCCAAGGCATACAACGACCGAAGTAGGGCAGTTATTTCGTTGTAGTTAAGGTAAGCATGGTGGGTGTACTTTGATTAAATTTTATTTTCAAATAATTTTGCACACTTTAAGGTGAGATGATTGCCTCAAATATTATGCTCTAGAGTTCCTTTACCACCTTACTCATTTCATGTTAATGTAACTTGGGTGGGAAATCATTTTACTCTTGTGGTAATTATTTTTCATTCTTACGACTGAAAATTGAATGGAGTTTTGTTGTCCTACAGTAAAGTACATGTTAAAAATTTCAATTATCTGATGTAAAAGACAACAAAATTTGAATAGATTTAATGTGAGTTACATCATACTTTAATTTACATTCATTTTTGATGTTATCTTGAAAATATAAGCAATTTAAAATGTACTTGAATGACATTATTTTTTACATGATGTAATTAATCCAAATTATTTCTTAATTGGATGGCCATCACTTGTCTTTCAAATTTACTAGGGAGGTTGTAATATTTTTGATAGAAGTAACAATAATTATAAGAACTCTAAGAAATTCTTTGTAATTTTGAAAACATCAAGTTCTTTCGACCATCTAACTTATAGATTAACGTATCTGTATGTCAATAGCTGAAATTTAGAGTTTCACATCTATGGTTAAATGAAAATTTCGTTTGGTAGTCTGCCTATGATAGATAGAAAAAGTTTGTTACAGAAACGAAATTGTTAGTTCATTTCTCATCGAAGGATATAGCTCTGTTACGTGCGTTTTTTAATTAAGGCAGTATTTCCGATCAAAAGGTCCTTTCAACTTCAATACATTATATCCTTTTGGCAATTTCGATGTGTTCACTTTAACAAAAAAGTTTCTACAACCGATTCACAACGAGAGAATTTCAATTACAAAAAAAACTAAAATAAAATAGATGGCAAGAAGAACGCACAGAGGCATCCTTGAATAGTAGCGAATTCCTGAATGTAAAATCGCCAGAATAGAGATCTATAGGTAATGCTGTAGGTGATTCTATACAACTTTGTATAGCACAAAAGCTTCAACCTTTATAGGAATTTTAATAGTTGTGATGGCTTTGTAATCAGTGTGTTAAATCGTGATAATGGATGTTGCCAGTAAATTGAACAAATATAACAAGTTGCTTGTGAACGAGTACCAAATTCCCTAACTGTTGTATACCTTGTTTCGAACATGATTCAGAAAAAAAGGGATGAGCTTTTGGAAAAGTTTTGAAAAAAGAGGAAACAGATAAACTCATGTATGCACGTTGAAACATTTTGTAGGATATATTCATTACTAGTATAATTTGATTGTGAGAAACGGATATTTCTGAAAGGTGAAAATTTCATTTCATTAATACCAGTTCACGTGTAAAATACTTTGATGAACAGATTTTCTCATTGTATACAATCTAAAGCTTTGAAATGTATCTGAATGAAAAATATATTACAAAAATCCAATCCATTTCCGGATGCACACGAAAAACGCAAAGTTTCATTTCCGAATTACTACTGTTACATTATAACTTTGTGTTATATTCAGCGTATTAAGAGTCATTTCCAAAATGAACTTTGGGTTTTCCTGTAATTTTTCCAATATTATCAATGAATACAAAAATTATGTTTTAAATATTTATATCTGTTGAATTGAAATACTTTTTGTAAGTGATATCTCAAGTCATGGAAAAGATTATCTACTATTCTTTTTCATACAATACAATTGAGTATCTTGATGAGTGCATTTTTACAGTGCGTTTTACCTTGTAACTGTCCACTCAAACAGTACTTCAAAACGAGCATGATAGAAATGCTTTGCTAGCATCTTAACATCTGACGATAACTCCTCTAAGTAAGCAATCATTTTGACACTTGAATCTCAGGAAGTCAGTTTACATTGCACTAACGCTTCAGTTAGAACCTTATTCAAAGGAAAATAGAATATTAATCCAATTAAGGTACAAATTTTCATTCCACTTGAGCTAACTTATGCATTTCCGTGCTTCAAGTGTAAGAAATCCTTACTTTGCGGTAAATTTTTTTATTCGCCTAGAATCAAGTTGGAATAGATTACATTAAGAAAGTTTACCCTCACTTGACGTTAACGAGGATCAACTTAAGAATTCTAGTACTGTGTGTACGAAGAAACTAGGGCACAAAAACTACAAACCTGAAAATTAAATTGAGTTTTCCAAAGTAGGCAAATACTTCAAATAAAAGACTAATTATCGTGGCCGGGTCTTCTTACAACTATGGAGTACGAATATATCCTGGTTTTAGTCCAAGCAAGGAATTGATTTTCCAACAATCCAATTTATGTGCACGATAAATTGAAATGTTCATTAATGCTAGAAGCCAAGACGTTCAAGGAGTCATAGTCTTCTGTGCATTGGTAAAGAACTTACCACCGTTTCTCTAGTCATTCCATTGGGATACATTTCAGCTTTTCAACATTGAAGAAACCACCTTGGTGAACACCATTTTCAATTTTCATGAAATCTGCAATCACCACAACTAACAAATTCAGTTGCACAAACCACTTAATAGTTCCAAATATCCCAGACTATTCTTTTCGTCGTAATTTCAATTTACAGAATACAAACACAAATGTAAATACAAATATAAATTCAAACACATACATAAACGCGTACTAGATGCAAATAATAGGGATGGGCTCAAACCTTCAACGGTGAGGACAGATATGCGGTTAATTCACAGTTTCGACGGGTTGAAATACCCCAAAGGAAAAGCGAATCTACCAAATTGCATCACCACACACCACAGGATATATATCTATATATATACACATGCATAAATATATGCAAATGTTAACGAAAGAAACTTAAAAGGATTTTACTAGAGTTGTGTCAGGGCTGAAAATTAAATTAGTCCTTTTTATGTCTCTTTGCCTTCCTATTTCGTTCTCAGGATTTTTTGAGGTCGACAAGTGTTTATTTTGGTCATTATGGGCTGGATGTTTTATTTGCATTGCACTTCACTTTTTAGTGAAGCTTGTTGTAATAAAGTTTTGAGCCAATGTAAATTTTAGATTAGCTTCTAAAATTGTATATTCTATGTTGTTTCATATTATTGGTAGCCAGATTGACTTAAAATTGAATTTCAGTTTTAATACTAATTTGTTATTGCCTCAAAATGATTCGCACTACGGTCGAATATATAACAAAAGTTTAGTTGTATATTTTTAATTCAATACTTGCATGTTAAACTTTCGATAGATTGGTGACAAAAATGATTTGTTCTCGTAACATATTCCAGATAGTGGTACACATGTAAAAATTGCCTTAATTTGTTGAAATGTGATAAAAACAACAACATGAAATGGTACAAAACTTACAAAATTTGAAAATTCCAATTCAGTTCAGAACAATACCCAGTTTTTTGCCTCACCGCATCGCATCACTAACTTCGTTGACATTTGATATAAAGCTGACAGTGAAATTGCCTTCGTTATCTTTCATAACATGAATAAATGAACAGCCCTTAATCTCGTAACATCGCCATTTTCCGATAAAATTGCATATCCGTAAATTAATGTTGAAATAAAATGAGAAGAAGAAATAAAAAATATTTTAAAAAATTGTCAATATTGATTGGCAGAAGTACAATTGCATGAAAAATTGTCGATTTTAATGACAAAGTAGTGTATATTTGTAACGCATCTGCTGTCTTCGGTGTCTTGTTTTAAATGAGTGCTATTTTGATTGGATACATTGTCCTGCAAATGATGTTAATATAGTTTAAAAGAATTTTATATATTATATATAGAATTTTCAGTCTAAAACAAATGAAAAAATAAAAATGAAATTGATCAGTTATCAAGGAATTCCTTGGAAACCCATTATTCAATATTGCTAAAATGGTGGTAAATGATACAGCAACTGACATGTTAGTAATCAACAGAAAACATTTGAGGCGTTAAAATTTTCATTTAGTTTGGCTTTTGACAAAGGTTGACGGGAATCCACAAGAACTTCATGAAAACTGCAATAAGGTTGCCCGAAATGAGGTAATATTGCTAATTAGATTTTAGAGAAGGAGAAGGTTTGGAATGTTAAATGAAATTTTGTTGTAAGTTTGGCTTTTTTTCTACACAATTTTGTTGGATGTACATGAAAAGCAGAAATGTCCATGTCCATGGGAATATATATGTACATTCAGGTTAACCACAACTCATGGCATACAACAATTTTTGTTGCTTCACTATATAGAGGGAAAAGCAATTTTTCAGAAAAGTCCTTTAACGAAGCAAAAACTTATTCTGGGAAGGCAATCAATTACTGAAAATACTGAATGAACCTTTCACTCGTTCCTTAAGTAATTTTTTTATAGTATAACCTATGTATATTGTCCATATCGTTGAGGGTAATTTATGATATAAATAGAAATTTTCTACTTCCCTTTATTTCGATATCCTAACTTTTTACAAGTGAATGGTTTTTCAAATACGTTATAGAAAATCCGTCAGTTGAATCCTTTTCATCTTCACATTACCATATAATATAGGATAAACAACAAAGGTCAAAGTCATTGGTTAAATCAATGTGATTTAAAAAAATGTCCTTTTATTCGAGTTTCATAGAATTATCAAATGAAAACCTTGTCAGATACGATAGATAAATATCCTTAAACTTTGAATGTTCTTAAGATTACATCCGTTTCACCATGAACTGATGGTTCATAGAAATGCTATTCGCATTTTCAATTCATACCAATAAAAACTATTTGTATATTCAACCAACATACTTATCTCATAATGCAAATGAATAGCACAAACAATTTTTAAATTGCATCACTTAACGACACAATTTTCCTTCCTTAAGGATACCACAAATATTTTGTCCTTATACTATTCGTTCGACGATTTAAAAGAAAATTTCTTATCTTTTATAAGATCCTGAATAAAGTGCTTCTACGATTTGTGTTAGGAAGCTATAGCTATTCTCATCCACTCAGACTTTCCAGAAATATATTTATTGAAGACCAATTTTTCTCAAGTCGAATTTTCGTTCTTGAATACAAATCCATTGCATTCATCCACTAATGGTGCATCCTTTGACCTTCTTTTCATATATTCAATAAAAAGACAAACTAAACGATTTCTTATTGAAGTGAAGCATTATAAAATGTCTTTTACGTTTTCTTTTCCAATTGCTATGAAAACTTTCATACACTTATGAACAATTGATTTTCCATATGCAAAATAATATATTAAATTCAATTTTTAATGGATGCAATCAAAGTTTTATTGAAAATTGTGTCATTCTGATATCTAAAACACTTAGATATTACCACAGCATGGATATCTCAATATAATAACACAATGATATCCAGTTAAACTAAAATTTAGTGAATTTTGAACTCACAAAATATCTTGTGCGCTTTATTCTAATTGAGTTCTACAGAAAAACCTCCTGAATATAATATGAATCTATAAAGAACAAAACAACAAAACTTGTATGTAACTTTTCAGAAACAAAACGATAACTTCCAAAGAAAAGCGTCAAGATAAAATTTCTGTTTTTCTCGAATTTTCTCAAATATTCAATTCGATTTACCTTTATTTTTTGTAACTTTCAATTTTCACCATTTTGACACATATACATCTCACCTTATAATTCGCACATTTTTTTTTTATTTTTAAATTGTTTGGGCATTAGAGCAGGTGTACCCTGGGTTCGGTGAATGGAAATATATTCTCTTTATTGAAAAAGTTTTTACAGTCACTTATAAAAGTTGAGAAGGTAATTTGAAGGTTATCAAAATTAAAAGCTAACTTATACACCAGGTGCTTCAATTCACCCTTATTTGCTTTTTGTTCATCTCTACTTTATTTCATGAAATGTAGAGAAGTGAGAAGGTTTTTTGTTTTTCAGTCTGACAAGACTTTATTAGAACTCCTTTTGAGTTTACGAATGGTTTTTCTATGGTTTATCTACTTAGAAAAAGTGAATTCAGTAAAAAAGTTTGAAAGTGTTATAATAAGATATCTGATTGAATCACATAAGCTTATTATTAAGAAATCTTTTTTGTCGTAGAGAGCATATTATTGTAATGGAGATGCATCAATTGAGATTCTACGGGAATTTAGTATGTATAAGGAAAAGAGATTCCACAAATTCACGTTTAGTGTAACATGTTACTATTATATAAACTGGTCGTTCATTTGAGGATATTTTTTCCTTATGGAATATGTGTAGCTTTATAAATGCACAGTCATTTACAAAAACAAAATATTTCGCATAGCATGTACACAGTATCAGTTTTGCGGTCAGTTAAATGCTGCCACAAACAGAATCCGAATAAGATAACAAAGTGTGCTCAAGTGCCTGTATTTCCGGGTTAAGTAGGATAAAGTCTTCGAAATGAACATTTGTTCAACCACAAGTTCATGTGAGACAAGCAGACATCTAGCAATCCTCGAGTAGACAACCACGCAAAGAGCAATAAATTCCACTTATCTGGCAGACAGACAAAAAGGATATACGGGACCAAGAGAAGATCTGGCATGCAAACTATCTGAAAGCGGAAAAGAATCCTTCATTGCATCCCAACGAGTTACGTTTCCTGAAGAAGATCTTTTATGCAATAAAACTTAATTCAGAAAGAAAATGGGTGTGAGGGAGGACATTAAAAGTAAATTAAGTTCATGGGAATTCACACCTGGTTTGGATTAAACTTTTCTACTTTTTGTATAACATCAGTTCATCCTTCATTTCATAGGATGACTTCCTTATCACCTTGAGAATGTTTTTTGTTTCATTCACAAGCCTTTAAAACATGAAAATCAAATTTAAACGAAAAAAAAATTCATTCTAAGATTCTTCTCAACTTCAAGGATACATCTTATTTCATTAGTATTAATGATCATTTCATGTATGTTATATCATTTGTTATATTCTATTGATGGTCTAATCAGGCATAAAATGGAACTTTGAAAATTACTAAAACAAAATGGGGTGTTAGCAAGTTTAACCCCAAGATAATTCCAATTCGAATGTTTGAAGTTGAAGAAAACCTATTCGTTCTATGGACAAGATTCTGGTTATCATTCTAGTCACATATCAGCTACTTCGTTAGGAAGGTCCTATTTGAGTGTCTAATCTACCTAAATTGCTCTAGAAAAACTTTCCCTTTTAAGTCTCATGAGAACTGTTGTGGAAAAAAGGTTAAATCACAAGTAGTTACTCGTATGTAGTTCTTCTAGTGCACACCTATCACAAACAGTACATGTTATGCAGTTGATATGCAACACTAAAAATATTTCATCAACTTGTTATATGCATGCACTTCCGGTGGGAAAATATGAATTTTGCAATGTGAATATGAAATGTGTATAAAGGTTGACATGGATTTAGGGTTGGAGATTTCCGAATACCCATAAAATTTGAAGAAGCGTACTTAGGTTTTCGTGGTGGATATTTTAGTATGTTAACGTCACACTGTGTGAGTAGCATATATGGATCAAACCGCTTGACCAACGTGATATGAATTTTGGTTGAATTTCCATGATGAAAATCATAGTCCTGAATCCTTTTGTAAAGTTTACATACAAAATTAAAGTGCATCAAATGTTCAATATATATTTTTACCAAAGGTAACAAACGAAGTAATTAAATAACCTATTTTTGTGACATTGCTGGTGATGTGAACAACCAAAAAATCAAAATAAAAGGTTGATGGTTAAAAATTTGATTGGATTAAAGTTTTTAATTTATGTGAAAACTTTTGCTCTTTTTCCAGATTCTAAACCGGGCAATGTTTAAACTAAATCCAACGTAGTATTGAAAGAGTACTACCTACGATTCATTCATATATACATACATGCATACACAGAAATGTGTCAGATTAGTCCTTGTCCTTGACTAATGTATTCTTTATTGAAAAAGTTTTTGTACAATCATCCAACTTGGAACAAGATTGAACACAGCCATGACAATTTGAATTTCAGGTTAAAACTTTTCGTAAGAGGATATGCAAAGCAGGTGTTAAATTTCACGTAAAAAGTTTACGTTTATCGTTCTGATATCGTTTTAATCTTGCTAGCACTTTTAAATAATTAGTTAAGGTACTTTAAGGAAACTGGAAAAACGTAATGAAGTTTTTCAAATTTTATATCTTATGAGGCAATTAATGTTAACAATAACACATTTATATTTTGTAAGCTAAAAGTTCAAAGTTTCTTTATACATGAAACAGATTTTTGTTATTATGAAAATTAACCTTTTCCCATTTGCTATTAATCGTTATTTTTTTGAAGCTAATTGCTACAATATACCGGAAAATTTTGTTCACAAAAATCATTATCACTTACATGTTTTCTAAATTATTCTTATCACGTTGTGAATGTCTCAACGATTTAGGGTGATTAGTGAGGAAATTTGATAATTCCTAACATATGGAATGCAAATTTTGTGCGTAAATTATATTAATGTTTTATCACGTGAAACGTGTAGGTACATATAACTCATTAAGGAATACAAATTGCCATGAGAGTTTTCAAAAAGAGGATGGTCAAAACTTTATATTACATATATTTGTGATATATGTACATATATCATTTTGTATATTGTAGTTTTATATAATGTTTTGAATAGAGACGGACTGCATTCTTTGTTCATCACAAAGTTGTATACCTCTTACACTTGAGCTAGTTTTTAAATCTAAAATCTTTGCATAATTATCAAAAGTCTTCTTGCTGTGGTTGTATGAACATCAATAGAATGTTCTTTTGCTATTCCCTTCAATAATGGTTTTTGTAAAAAATTTTATATGAATATGTTTTTTAACTCAGAAGGTACACATGTCTACTTGTGGTAACATTATTTGAATAAATTTACTCGGAAACGTACGGCGTGGTTTTGCTTCTTAAATCTGAAATGCAAATATTGTACATTTAAAAGCACATTTGAAGTACATGCAAAAATATGAGCGCTAAAGGCTTGAAGTGAAGGCTTGGAAAAGCAAGTTAAAAAAAGAATATAATAATAATACGGAAAACTCCAGACTTCCTATAGTCGTATCGCATGTAGGGGTGTTTAGAAACGGTTGTATGTGATTTGATGCTGTAAATAAAGTCATATTCAGAACAGAAATATACAGAAGTTCGTAATGTAATATTATACATAGAATGTATGAGTTCTTGTAAATGCCATTTTTTGACTGACTTAAATGTGCAGAGTCTGACAGGATATACTGATTTCAAAGATTTCAATCATGGATTTCATGAAAGTGAGATGGAAATTATTTTCAACCCTACCTACAATACAAAAAGAAATCAATCATTCGACATTTAGAGCACACAGAAACAAACGGTAAGTGTTGAGTCATAATACAGATATTAAGTTTCTGAGAAAATGTCATCTTATAGAATAAAGTTTTTGGGTTTCTTGAAATCTTTGAGAATCTTGAAAATGTTTACCCTCGGGTCTTATAAATTCACGGTTAATGCGTATGATACAATACAGAAAGGGCAAATCTCACGAAATTCTTATTTTTATTAAGAAAATTAAATCGTGAATTCATTTAAGAGTATAATTTTTTCTGCTCAATAAAATCGTCTTAAGGCAATATTAGACTTTAAATAGCCCAATTAGATTAATTTAAATTGTTACGTTAAGAAAAGGGTTAAAAACAAAGCATTTGCTTTTCATAGACAATTACAGAAAATTGTTTGAAAATGCTTTGTTTTTCCGTTGTCTCTATGAATATACTTTGTGCAATCTTCAAAAGGTACTTTCTTGTCGTGCTTTAGATGAAATGTATTATATGGAAAAAAAAATTTTACTAAGTACAATGAAAACTATCCCTAAAGCATCTAGTGCCAGCTCATTTGAAAAGAAGTAAATTATATAACTACATTCTTTAGTTAGTAAGATAAACTGCTCTTGAAGTTTTTCCTTCCTTCCTTCACTCCTCAGGGATAATTGTAAAAAAGAATTTTCTACATTCTTTTTAAAAAATAGCATTTTTAATTGGGATGAACCATTTTTTTCCCAGCTAATTTTACAATGTACATGCTTTAATTAAGTTTTCATCTTCTCTCCATATCTTTTTTTATATAAATTACTGTGGCTATCACAAGAGTCATGAAGTTAAATTAAAATTCTCGAAAAGGGATTGTCAAGGGGATATTATTTTGAAAAATATTTCAATGTGTTTTTGTTTGTTTTAAATTTTATATGTAAGAGTATATTAAAAATTTTAAAATTTACATGAGTGTTGATATTACAAGAGATTTCAAATTGATTCACAAGTTCTCTAATAATATATATTATTCCCAAAAAAGTAAAAACATGAACGTTAAAATCATTTCATAGAAATATGAGTGCAAAATTATGAATATTCAATTGGTTACATGAAGGTGAACTAACTGCAATGTCCACAAAATCACACAAACATATGAAGGTGCATCAATTATCCTTGCAAGAAGACAAATTTTTCATGCACATATATTTGAGAATTTCTATTAAAATTCATCATATTTCAGGTTAACATATTAAATTTACTTTAAAAGCTCTACGATTTAAATAAGTTTTTCTGAATTTTTCTGTGATGTTTTCGAACAATTCATATGAAAATGGAATTTGAAATTCATCCATTAGAATAAGTTAAAATATATTAGAGTAATTTTTTTCCATTCCCATTCACTATACTGTCGTCTACAATATACATAGACTTGTGTTAACATGACCTGTTCAGTACACGTTGATTTAACATGTCAGGTGTTTAATTGGATGCGTCACGTTCGTATACCACCAATGTGTCATGTTCAATAGGCCACATCAACTCTTTACATTAAACACGTCAGTTTATTCAGTTGTACTTTATCGGATGTGAAGTGTCATGTTAAATTCTTCAAATAAAGCATGAAATCATGCATAATACAGTTGAAAGTAACTACATAAACTGGAGGACATGACGCGTTATGCAACAGGTGTATCCTCTGTATAACTCATCATGATGTTGCTGGATAACACAGTTTTTTTTTTTTTTTGTATTTTATTATTTCTTCATGTATATAATTGCAATAACGTTAAACCGAATGACAAATTACAGGTCGTTAAAGTATCTTACGCTTTTTGCTTTCGTGAACATATTTGCTTTATTTGGGCTTGTTTAATGTTCATTAATTTGTAATTAATTTCTCAATTGAATGAAAAATTGTTTATCTCATACGAAAATTTACCACTTATCTTAAGGGTTAAACTTTAATTTCATTAATCTCTTGGTATTATTGTCGAAGTGGTTTTTGATTCAACAATTGTAGCAAATCCCACAACACTGTGAAACCCATAACTCGCACATTATTTCATTGCATTCGAAATCATAGATTATGAATTTAAATTTGTTTGTTAGTAAACACAATAACAATGAAAACAGAATGCATTGTTTCTAATTTAGTCATATCTGCGTACAATCTGGTGTTATCAAAACCTCTACAATAGTAGGTTTGTACTAAAACATTTTGATTTCGAATATCTATACCGTTTTAAATGAGATTTTTACTAGCATTACACTAATAATTGTAATGTCATTTGTAGCCGTTGTAATAATTGCCATAAATTATCATTTTACGCTCAACTTGAATTATAATTTATGAACAAATTGAAATTTTCATTAACATTTTGAAATGGTTAAAGTAAATTTTATAATTGAATTTCTCAATTGTTTTACAAAACTAATTGAATTGTCTAAATCGATTAGAATATTTACCAATAATTTTCAACCATATGCAAGAATTATCAAAATTAAATTGTTAATCATGTTTGATATGTAAAAGAATTTTTGCATTTGATTAAACATTGAATGCACTCTCTGCATGTTCAGTGGCTGAAAAATTACTACACAAAGTCCAGTTTTGGTAATCATATTGAAAATTGACATAATCCAATAAGGGGTTTTTCAATTGAACTTTGATATTAATAATATCAATAATGAAATATATTGTTATATTTGACTTTTTTAGATTGAAAGTTTCATTGCTACAAATATGTGAAATTATTCATACCTAATATGGATATCTCTTTTGACCGGTTTTATGATGGCATTCGTGGAAAAAGGGGTAAAAATTCGTCTTGACACTTACGCAAAATGCTGTCTCAGCGTCTACCAGAAGGGATTATTTTTAACTTTATTGTGACTATTATGCCCAAACACAAATCATTTTTTAAGAATTGTTTGCATAGTAAAGTGCAATAAAAGCACCTGTGTTGACAACCTTAATGGATTAAGTATGGCAGCAATCAACGTTAATGTGAAATACCGTTGGGAATCACTTTGATTTATCTCTCTGCTTAAGTTTAAAGTTTCTCAGCATCATAAAATTTTATTACTTCGGTGTTTAATGGAGAGGAAGACGAAAATTATATATTCCTTTGCCTTGTAGCAAATGTCCCAACGGCATGGAACACGAAACAAGAATGATGACGGTAGCGGAAATTTAATTTTTCCTTCAAATTTCCTTCGTTTCGCTTAGTACGAAAATAGCCAAAAATTTAATGATTGTAGTGTTCCTTATATAATTACTTCATAAATTTTTATAAACGTATGAGAATCCACAACATACATAAAATATATATGATCTAGCTGGCATTATATGTTTATAAATAAACCTCATTTGATCGATCTTTTCCGGGATTATTTTGAATTTTTATCCTGTAATCACTTGTATTTTCTTCAATAAACATTGTCCGAGTTAGAAATACTACTACTTTTTGGATAACTCACGCACTTTCAAATTTCAAATTGTGAAACATAGATGTCTCTCATAAGAGAGTTCTATTAACCATTGCGTGATCGGTTATTTTGTAAATTATTTCCTTATAAATATTAACCCAAAAACAATTTCATATCACAACGATTTGTCTTGTGTAAATAATACAAAAATCACCAAAAACATTTGTTTACTTACCCATTACTCAAATAGATTTACATGAACAACATAACTGGGAATAAGAAATAAAATCTTCGTATATATAAATATACATTTATTGTAACACATTTCGTTTTCTACAAATGTCCTGTGTCCTATATTTTGCCACTCCAATTACTGAAGAAAAACAATATTGAGTAATTTATTACACCAGCTTACATGCAATGTCAGAAGTATAAATGAAAGACAAAGGCTTTCGTAACATTGTCACAAGTAAAAGTTCACGAAAAAGGAATTGTATTATATACCTATAAATATATGTATTTATATTTTTCGAAGCCAGGTGAAGTCGACAAAATGTTCAAATAAATCATTCTATAACGATGTTTGCTCTCCTTAGAATCCGTCTGTTAGCACCTGTTCTTTCCAAAATAAACAGATTTAATTACTGAAAAAGATATAATACCTCGTTGGAATGTGACATTTTCAGGGATCTCGATGAAAACAAGGATTTTTGCTTATCATAAAAATCAACTACTTATGTTAGTAGTAGTAGTAGTAGGAAAAAGATGAAAATTGTTATTTGAAATTGTCCATTTTGTATGAAGCCAAAAATGGTTGTTACGAAGAAAAGGACATGCTATAAGTAGTATTTGTTATTATCCTTTATTTCCACATAAATAATCTTTATAGAACATTTTAGATCCTGAATTCTTTTTCCAGAAGCTTTTCTCATAACAGATACTTAAATCCTACTATCCTGTCCTAATAACGTTCTTTGCTTGTCTTATTGTAGAAATTCAGGGAAATTACAACGTAATTGCTCTCTGAAGCTCTAAAGGATGAATGACATTTGTTCACCAATAAATAAGCCTCTGATATGCGTACATACTGTTAGTAGGATATTCGATTTTCATCAATGTACAATTTATTTCCTTCTTGAGTCAATAGAAATCCAAAGGACAATAATTCCTTTGTAAATAATGAAGGAAATTAAAGTAATTTTTTCGTTTTTCGTTTTTGTCAATGAGCTCCTTCGTGCAACTAAATAGCTTAAATAATCCAACTACCATTTTTCTAATCGGGTATCTAAGATAAATAGTCATTACAACAACAATGGGTAAGAAAAGGGTGAGAAATTGTTCAATTTCTTTTGAAGATACTAAGTTTCGTGGGTTGGTGGACGACACTTAATAAATTTTTCAGGTCATAATGATTAAGAACCGGACATATCTCACGTAAAACGTAAGAGACTAGTAAATTTTTCACCTTTCTCTTACTTCCATTTGTATCTCTTTAAATTTATTATTTTTAATGAGATATTTTTTCAATTAAATGCAACGATATAATGGTTTCTATGAACTCTACGTGACTACTAACACCAAAATATAAATGAGGCTTTCGTAAAGTAGTTGGTATCTCAATGTGGTGTTATAAAAAACGAATGGGTATGCCATTAATTTAATCCTTGATAACAAAAATAGATTAAGGATGCTATTATAAAATTTTTCTTGGAAAAGGATATACTTCTTATGGTATAATTTTTCTTTTTATTTTGGCAACGTCAAGCAATTCACGAGAAAGTGAAAGTGGTAAGACACTTTCTTATTTTCACAGATACGTGATACAATTTTTATGCTTTATTTTCGTAGTAATTTCATTAAAAAAACAATTCATGAAATTATTTGAAGCATGTAATATGTTTAAATGATTCAAATTCATAAATGATTACCCTTCGTCATTTTCCTTTCCATTCGAATGCGTGACAGCAGAGACAGTGTCATGTTTTTGTTGTTTATACCCTCGTACCATCTAAACGACTGAATGGATTTTGATCAATAAGGTGTCTATCGAATCGCTCCGGTTGTCCAATGGTTATAAGTTAATTCATATTTTAATAACACCAACATGATGGCCGCAATATCCAAAAGAGACGCGTTTTTCAGTTCTTGCTATTTCATGAGCTTCGTAATTTTCTTAATTTTATCCAATAAGAAATTAATGACAACCACAATTCCGAAATTTTAAAACTGTAGTATTGACTAAATGTATTGAAAATTAAAGATTCCCTGTAGCCAGTGTGCTAAGCATAAATCAAGCCCTCAATTTCGGGTAGCCTTTCCATTCAAAGCGACGTAAATTTTGTCCTAAAACGCGGTAATTTTCGAATATTTACCCTATGGATAACGAAAAAATGTCTACCTTAAAATATCAAAAACACTAAAATATTTATTGATACTATCGTAAAATATAAATTTCCCAAATGCCCCAAAATTAAAATTGGGGCTAAAAGCAGTTGGATGTATCTCCTTTTAAATTGCGTTAAACGAAAGATATTTTGTGTTGGATACATTTCAAACTTACCAAAATATATAAAGGTGTAAAGTTATATTATACGAATATATTTTAAGCTTAACATCATAAATTTTTAATAATATTTTAGATTTGATGGAAAACACGAACAGGTTTTTTCCACTATATCTTCAAGAAAAGGGGATTCCTATTTTATGTCCTTAGAAAAATGGGCCTTTATATTTGCTTCAGCTATTTTATTTTAATAACATCATTTTGTTTCTCGTCAATGCTATTTACCGATTTCAAGCTTAGTCGTTTGCAAGTTATGATCAAGTTAAGGCGACTACAAAAACACAGTTTTGATACAAAATCCTTTTATTATATAGATTCGTTTATAAAATGCTTAACGAACCGCTTGTTATGACATTTATTTATTAATCTAAACTTATATGATAGTTTGAAGTTTAGTGAAAATTTATTTATCTATTTCAAGGCTATAACAAAATTTCATTAAACTATTTATAGCTTCAAATAAAGTCTGTATACCTTCACCGCTTATAACTGAACTAGATTTGTTGCAATTGAATTTATCTGCTACTGGAACTGTTGATTTAAGTAAAAATTTTCCACTAAATGAGCAAGAATTCAATTCAATACTATATTTTTTCCAGTTCTGAATGCTCATACAAGAATGTAATTGAATTTTTTTCACTAACTTCAACACAATAGATTCTTTTTTCTTTGCTTCAACAGATTTCCATAATGCCAATCTGTGGAAGAAAATCAGTTGAAGAAAATGTCATTAGCATTAACACTTCGTTGATTGAGCAAGCATTACGTTATGGAGAAAATGAAAAAGAAAATATACTATACCAGAAAGGTGGTGAAAGATTTTCATCTTTTCATGGAAATTTCAGTTCTTCTTTCTTCTATAACGAGAAACTAAAGTCAACAATTGACATGATGAAATTTACTTTGTTATCTTTTCACTTGTTACAATTGCACACAAATTTAATTATCCATGGTGCTTTTGCAAATTGTTGTTTACTGCCTTTTTGATTTTTCATTCTACAGAGTTTATTCAATTGGCTCTGTATTGCAATAGTGATGTATAATATAGTATGTATTTCCAATTCATTCACTATTGACACAATTCTTGCATATTCTGTAGAACTGTTTGCTATATCCACTACCTGGTAAAAATTGTTTGTTTTACAGTTCTTGTTTAATAAATCCATTTAATATCAAAATAAGTTTATGAATAAAAATTTCAATCTACACAAAAACTCTGTGATTTAATACAGACATAAGCATTTACCATAAAATTTCTTGGAAGGGATATCATTTTCAGGAAGATGGAAGAAATTGAATTACGACTCCCTTAGAACAAAGCTCTCAGATATTCTGTCAAGAATATATGATTCTCAATAGATTTGGACTGTAAAGCCTAAAATATCACAGATCATTTACTTGAAGTGGATGTCAGTTATCCATGTACGTGACTAGTTATTTAACCAAGTATTGGACATCGAAGGATTTCCTACTATATGTGCATGTGGCTATGTCACGGATAATGGAACTAATTTCATTAGCATTTTGTTCAGTTGCTTGGGTCTGGTTAGGCAAAAGCTATTAAAGTTGCTTCCAGTGTTTGTGGATCTAATATCAATTAAAGCTAGTTAAATTGAGAGAATTCGTACAAACCACAGTCAATATAGATATGACAAGTGGGTATATTGTAGATATTTTCAGATATACATATTCACATTGGTTCAGTATACCATAATTGAAATATTATTGCATGAACCTTGTTGTCAGTAATGGTGAAATAATAACAGACAAAATATCTGCTTTCGAATAGTAGTAAGTGGATGTTAACATCTGTTTTCATGAAGAGGGTATATGTACTTAATATACTTGAAATTTTTTTGTTCATTTCAAACAATGAAAATCAATTTTAAATCGTTAATATCTTTGGTCCAAATTACGAAGAGCTGGATGAAAAGTTTGTCTGTCCAATCTAAACAAAAGTCTAAATCAAATTTAAGTATAGACGTCGGCTGGTTTTGTGATAAATATATCTTTTCTTTATGGGATTGTTCAAATAAACCACACCATTACAATAAGAAGGAATTTCATTAAGTAGCGGTATACGTGACCATTATATACATACATAGATATTTTTATCAGTTGCCTAAACTTGCTTTGTTTGTACTTTGAAGGATAACCAAAGAAAACCTTCAGGGATCCAATAACATCGAAAGTAAATTTAATAAAAGATCTTAGAGCAAATTTTTTTCCTGTTCACATATCTTTTGAAAGCAGAGTGTTTAGCTCGAGGCTTGAGAGCAAATAATTCTTAGAAGGGTAGGAATTTGTTCATTTTATATATTTTGTTGAGGTTAGTTGTCTTGTCCTATCCAATTTGTGTACATTTTATAGACTTTTAAAACTACATACTTGCATCAATGTCACATATAGTCAGCTTCATTTCATTCTTAAGTAAGTACTTAATTTTGAAGTTGCCTTTAAGTTAATATTTTGTATAAGAAAGAAAGTCATAAGATATTCGCATTCTTATTGTGACTTTTCCTTTTCCATGCGTTCGATTATTCAAATTCGAGGGAAGGAATTTAATTGAATGCTTGACAGTTAAAAAGATTGAGAAGAAGAATATCTTCACGGAGCGATATTAAATCCCACCGGGTTTTAACGAAGGTATATCCTCAATAGTGCTCATCCACTCATAATCGATGACAACCACTAGAATTACAAGTAAATGCACTTCAGAAATACCCAACAAGGATAACAGAGACGTCGGTCGTCTAGACGCGCTATTCACAACGACTTTGGTTATAAAGAAGATGAATTTCCCAACCAATGCATCTGTTATAAGATTGTTAAAAAAACGAGAAATAGGAAAGAGGTTAAAGCAAAAGTAAAATCGAACTAAAACGAGAAAAGCCAAACCAAACCAAGTATAGCAAAGCAAAGCAAAGCTAAGCTCTGTTACGGTTGCATACAATCGAAATTACTTCCCTCTTTGAAATCATTCGTTCGTTTACTTCTGTCCCCAATGCTTGAAAAAATCTACAGAACTAGTAGAATCTACAGGAGTCACTAGAGTCACTAGAATCGCTACAGAAGGCTTACTTTTTGTACACAATGGTATACCTTCGGTTAGACTTTAGGGTGAAGGAATTCAAATGAATCATTGTCGATGGTTGGGAAAAAGGATTTCTATAACTGTCATAAAATATTATTAAATACAGTAGAAAGCACTCTGTACCAATTCGAGTGGAATTCACCATTGAGAATTGTCCTTGGATTCAGTAGATTCAGAGTAACTTTTCCGTTTCGATTAAAACTTTTGTAATGAAACGAACCTTGGGTCACGAAAATCCTTGTCTCAATCGAACCTCGGAGATGTCTGAATAAACTTCAACTGAATAATTCCAGAAAGCTACTATTCCAACTCGAGATGATTAACAACCACAATAGATTTGCAAATCACTTGCACTATAACAAAGACATGAAAATGTATTGTACGGATGTTGCTGTAAATATAATTTTTAGAATCAAAACTTTGAACTATTGGTTACGGAAAAACAAATCGATGGCTTAAGGGTTAAGGGTAGTTGCAAATTTTGTTTTGTAGATATTGTTCAAACAACTGTGGCTTCAAGAAAATATTGATTAAATATAGACTTATACGTTCTTGTTTCCGAAATTTGTTCATGTGTTCATTGTAAATCCTAAAATCTTGAATCAAACATTTGTTATCATGATGGACCCTTAGTGGTACTTATACTTGTTATGAACATAAAATTCAAAGTATCTAACAAAACAACAAAAAAAATGTAAATCTTAATAATATTTGTAAATAATTTTATGTTATATCCTTTTAATAACATTGTTGTAAAGTTAAAATTTTACTTAAGATTTCATCATACTTTACAGTTGCTTAATAAATCATGAAAATCCTAACGAACTGGAACTGCTGATCACGTGTCAAACAAATTAAAATTCAAATGCTTCCAACAAAGCTTTCTGAAAATATTTAAATTTATAGCTACTTACTTTAATAGAAGTTGTTTAATTTAAAAAAGCACAAAAACATAGAAACAAAAGAAGAAAATAAAAACAAAATTACCACAAACGTAGAAGGAATATCCGAGTCCTGCTGGAAGATTTATTTTGAGACAGAATTTATGTGTTGTTTCTCGGTGTTCACTCTTTTAAATTTTATACCCGTGTGGCTTATAAACGGGACAGGAGAGTCCCTTTAATGTATTTGTCTTATTTCCCTTCCCTATATATATACGATACTGTGTCCGGATTGTTTTGTACGTTTAAAGCGGAGCACATCTAATCTAAAGTAGCTGAGCTGACTTTAGTCGTCTCAGCCTCATGTCCTTTTTAAGTCGTTGTTATATTTTTTGTTGATAAAGAAAAAAAAAGTCAAATATAAACAAACGTAAAGAAAAAAAAAACAGTCGTAAATTTTTATTTTGTAGTCACTTAAGGAGTAAAAATTGTGATAAATCAGGACGTTACTGGAGTCCTTTAAACCAAAAACGGGAAATTTACTTTTCACTGTTACGATGTAAATTTGCATACTGAAAAAAGAAAATGTTAGTTTTGTTTTGTTTTTTTACCTTATTGTTATTTTTCTTTATTCAATTTTTAATAATGATAATAATCCTTTTAGTATATGTATGTATGTACTGAATAGGTACTTGCGTGTCCAAACTCAAAAATCGTGTTTTAAATCTTCATGATAACGAATCATGTCACGTCAGGTGCGGAAGAAACTTTTCAAAATTTTATACAATATCCTTTAAAGTAATACATTCAAGCCATTGTTTAGTTGAAATTCATCAGACATGATTACATCCATTCAACATGATTCATTTAGTATAGTAACGGAGTGGAAGTAAACTCTAATAGCACAACATACTTTATCCCATTCACAACAGGACAAGACTATGAGCTATTCTTTAATTACAACTAAGCTTGGGATGTGTTAAAGGTGTTTGTGGTCTTATTTAAACACAAAATGAAAGCTTGTACAGAGATAAACATTTCTTTGACCAAAACAAGGTTTAGTCCTACCTTCAAAATTTTGAATGAACGTATTCTATTAGGAATGATGTCGTTCAATATAGTAGTATTAGTAAATTTACTTGTATACTAAACCGATCACAAGCTTCTTGATTACATCAACATAAGCTACATAATGTTGGCTTCTACTGATATATTACAGTTGAATTAACATGAAAAGAACGGATTTTCCTTTGATATAACTCGAAAGAGGATTTATGTGTGGATGCGTCTTTCGGACTTAACAGAGCGTTAAGATCTGCAAATTTGTTGGCTTCAAACATATTTTCAATATGATGCATTTTCATAAAACGGATTCCTCGAATCCAGTAGAATATGATAAAATCATGATGAATAACTCTTATGAGATATAGAGAAATGAATTTATTTCAAAGCAATTTAAAGTCGAAGTTTGTTAATGGTACAACATTTCATGTATTGTGCTATCCATCATTCAAGGTTGTTTCGGAATATAAAAATTTTCTTATCATTTGTACCTTCTTTACATGGATTTAAATTCAAACGACACATATAACTTTATCGACTTGTTTTATCGCATTCATTCCTTATAACTATTAAAATTAAATTCTAATTTAATTTATTAATAAACATATGTAAATGAATATGTTACCTGATATCCAAATCACACTGATAATCCCACGTAAATGCGTGGGCATAACATTGACGTTATGCCATTGATCTAAATATCAAAAAAGTAAGGAAACAATGGAAATATCTATACATTCACAGGCAAACACAAAATGAAATGGAAAATTTTAAATCCATGTAAAATACAAAAGTTTGAAAATTCCTGAATGGAAAGATTAAACGGTTCATTAAGTTAACGCGATTATAAATTCCATAGAACACAACGTGTATTGATTCAACATAATATTCCTAAATAATATAACGTGTGTGAATAACATTTCTGTTATCGATAAACACAAAATTATCTGATTGTATTGAATGAAATCAATCTGTATCATAGTATACTAAACCAGACTAGGATTCATGTATTTGGAAAACGGATTTGATGCCTCGGTCTAGTGAAAATCCTTTTGAATGTGAAAAACGTGTAACTTTGTATATAGAATCTGACCTGATAGTTTTGTGTTGTTTTCCAATATTCCCGTGAAACACAAAAACTCGGTCTAAATCACTTTTATTGTAAAGTTTCTACTTCGATTGAATATGGATGAAATTACTATTTGAAAAGGACCTACCGTACAGAAACAATTTTGCATCAATGTGGTAGTGATGGTGTTGGTTAGGTTGGAATGCGTTATAACAAGTGCAAAGTTCATGTAACTCCCATGAAACTACTTCATTTATTAAAACTCTTTTGCAGCTTTGGGGGTTTCAGATGGTTCAAGGCATGCTATGAAAAGCAACATTCAGTAATTGATAGCAATTTGGTATCAGTTTTAGACAGTTTATGTAGTATATTGAAAGTTAAAACTTTTTATACAATGTGTTTCAATTCGAATAGAATTACTTCATTAGTAAATTTTACTTTTGTAAATATTTATATACAAAATCTGTCTCCATTTAAACATCGTATAAAATTAATAGTAATCAACAATAAAAGCTCTCTTCAATATCCACTCATTGAATGGGTTTAATCCCTTTTCAATACATTTGCAATGAAATGTATCTAAAAAGTTACCTTTTCTTGTATGCTACCATTTTGTATCCTTTAGACTCTTTTGCTTCAATGTCTTACAAAATCACGTATCTTTCTTTTATTTGATGTATCTATATAGTAGATACGTTAAGAAAACCAATTAACGTCAATTTTGTCAAATTACATTTTTGTAATTTATTTTTATTTCTTCTATCGAATTCGGTATAAAGGACTTATCACTTGATATGTTTTCAAAACTTGTATTCTGAACCAAATTTGGCAGTGTACCATAAACAGAAATTCCCGCAAATCTCATTAGATCATACCAGAACAGGTGAAAAGTTTTAGTAATCTCATTTGAAATTAACATAAATTCATATTAAACGCGTGTATGTTTTATTAAATGCAGAATATCTGAACTCATTTCGAATTGTACGAAACAAGACCAACGCTTCAAAGCTTAAAATCTATCCAAGCTACTTTGCATTTAAGAACGTTCGAAATCAACATATTGCAAATGAATTGAACATTGCCCCATCAGACGGAAACGTGACACAAAATCGTCAGTTTAGTAAATTTTGGGGCATCCAATAAATGTCAGTTAAATTGCACAAGTGTTTCCCAAATGTAATTTTCTCTATCTGTGGACAAATCGATTCTTCGTTTATTTGCATGTAATTGTGATGTTAACTTTCAACTCCCTCATGGCGATATTGTAGTATGTATGTAGTTTTTGGGAAAAGTTTAGATGCATATCTAATGCAACAAATGTAACATGGAAAGGATCATCATCATCCTCATTATGAATTTATTATATATTATATTTCAATTTGCAAAAAATATTGCATTTATAAGATAACCTGATGTTAACGCCAATAAACATTTCTCTGGCAATTGTTAATTTGAATTGGAACTTTAATGAATCCTCAACATTTTTAAATGGTATATCAAAATCAGTGCAATTTATTTATCATGAAGTGTTAAATAAACACTGCGGAATTTTAATTAACAAAAATCAAGAGAACTATACAATTACATTTTACCACCGGCAAACAGGGAAATGTGCAAAAGTCCAAAGTTAAAAATGAAAATAATGTACTTTGAGCTTAAATTAAATATTTACCAAAGAATACAAAAAAAACATGAATTGAATTAAATCGAAGTTATTTTAACTTCAACCACCATATCTTATAAAAACCGGAAAATTATATCGTTTCAACGTTTCACAATAAAAAACGTTCCGAAGCAATAATTTATTAAATTGCAATAAATATAAATTTATTTCGGTAACAAGGGTATCGTTACATATATATTTGTAACGAGGGTAATTTGGCTCAAAGGACGTTATTCGTACATCAGGATAATATAAAAGGAAGGTCGTTAATATTTTCCTGGTACAAGTAAATCTTCAATAAATCTTCAATGAACCAAGTGTTATCAAAATATAGACTTAAGCTGTTCAGGGGTCTCCCGTTTTTTGGATTCAAAATTGGTTAACTTTTGAAGAGTCCATCATGTGATATTGAAAGAAGATTAAGATTCGTAAATGAATTGAAAGAGAAAAACTTGATAAAAGTGACTAATACAAATATAAATTTATATTGGAAAAAATTAAATTAAGGAAATTAGGAAAGCTACGCATGAATACTCATTAATAGTCAATATAGATGCTGTTCAATGGAAAATATTCATGGAACTCGTTTCCGTGAAGAAATGTTTAAATATAAACTGAAGAAATAGGCTTCATACAATGTAACAGACCCTTTTTAATAAGCAAAAAAGTAAAGCACATTTTAACAAACTCCTTGGTAATTTTTACAAACCATAAATTTCCCTTCAATCTCACACCAATGCAAAATATTCTCCAAAAAAAAAGAAAGGAAATTGAATTCAGTGAAAGTTTTCTTTCAACGATTTTTTCTTTCAGTTGAATTTGATTTTTTAAAACTTTTCTTTAACCCATAACCGACTGGGTTTGAGTACGGAAAAACCCTTAGAAAGAAAAATTGTATTGTCTAAAATGAAGTGTTTTTGCGCTGCTATTTCGAAATGACAGAGAAGGGTGAAATTTAAGAAGAAAAAAAATGAACCCCATCATTAGGGTCTAAAGCGATAAAAAGGCCTTAAAGGGTAAATTTTTATAGCTTTTATGTGAGTTGAATACATAAACGAAAGAAAATTTTTTTCGGTCGAAAAAGCTCAGTAAAACAAAACCGAACCTTGAATCTGGATTCTGTGAGTAGTCCTTGAATCCTAGAACTAACCAGTTCTGTGAACCAGCCCAGTCTGTCTGCCAAAAAGAAACAAAATGAAGAGTAATAATGCAACAAAATTATATACATATATCAATAAACAAAGACATTTTAAGAACGGAAATTGAAACTTTGTGCTGGCAAGATGTCTTCAAAATCATAAAAGAGCTTGGCTCCATCTTTGGTAAAAGTCATTTTTTCTTTGGGGATATACTGCTATAACTCCATTCCAGATGAAAATATAAATTGATTCGATTACGAAAAATTTACGAAAAATTTTTGCAGCTAATTCGGATGGAGCTGATAAGAAAAATTTTTCTTTTTTGTAGACGATAAATGTAGTAAATATTTTTACAGTAAAAAATTTTTGATTAGATTTGCAAGAAAATTCTGGCAATTGTATAGTCAAGATTTTTTGAGATTCTGTAAGATTTTTGTATCATCTCAAAATGAGGGGATATACGCGTATTATATATATACGAGCATTTCATACAAAGGGATAAGAAGCTAATATACGGTTACGGTTTGTGCGTGTTGATTGAATCAACTTACAATTCGTTGAGTATTTTGTCAATTCCGCGTGTATAAAAATTTTTATATATTTTTCTCACTATAAAAATATATAACCAAATTGGATAATTTTTCGCTATTCATGAGGTTATTGTATGAAATCACGAAATAATTCGGTTTTTATTAACCCCACGATTTAGGCACTTTCTCAGTGTGCCTGGCACGTAACAGCTCATTCCCGTTTTGAGGGATTCAGGAATTTGTTTCCTTATAGGGACGTGTTGTGTTTGCTGCGATGTGATATTGACAATTCCAATTTTATTAAAAAAATTCATTTAAGCTCAATAATAAATTTGAATTTGTTCTATCCTGAAACGTAATAAAACAAATATATTAATATTAGTATATCAGTCATATCATTAATTGTATCTAATTTGAACTGTTTAAAATTCTCAAAGTATAATTCAATATGATATATCTTCTAATTATATAAATTATTCAGAAATTACCGAAAATAAACAGCACATATCAAAATTCTTGTCATGTTTTGAAAATGTTCACTTTCAACATATCACATAAAGTTGAAACATATTTATACAATTCATCATTTAGCGTTAATCTGCTTTTCATTGTTTGATATCAAATAACTTTTTGAAGTTATACAAACATGCTTTTAGACAATGACAATTTGAAAAGTTTCTTTAAAAGGATGAATATTTTCATATTAAATTTTAAACATATTCAAGTATCTAAATCAAGTACAAATTTATATATTGTAAAGTTTTGAAATTTGCTCATGACATTAATGTATAGCGTTTCTTATAAATTCACAGATAAACATGTATTAGAGACACTATCAAATAATTTTGTAGGTACAAAATTATCTAAAGATTACGGGATACATACATATGTAAATTTTCAGTGTTGAAACTCGTTTGCATGATATAATAATTAATATTTTCATAATTGGTTATCTTAAGACGAAGTAGATTAATTTTGAAATATACATTTAGATTGTTTATTCTTAAACGTTTTATCCTAATGATAGTACCTACTAGTAGCTCGAGGAATGTTTTAAAGAGCAACCTGATTTTCGAGACGAACATTTACCCTAGTTTCTGAATATATTCCCTAACAAGGAGTAAGCGCTTTCGGCCTATTTGCTTCTCTAGTTGGATAAATCCACCGCAAATATTTGAGTTTTCGTTATAGCGACAGTAGAGAATTAATTGCACAAATAATATTTTAAGTTTGCCAAAGACAAGTCTGTTTGTGTTAGTCTTTTGAGCAAACATGGCTTCAGGGTCTTTGTGATATATACATACATACACACTTATCCATATACAATGAATGTAAGTTAAGTTAAAGGGTTTCAATTGTGATATGTATATTACATTTATCAACGTGTGTATCTATTTGTTTTGGGTTCTTTTCTTTGTTTAAAAGGCAAATGATATCAGAGAGTATGTAAGGTTTTGAAGACTTTTTGTTGTAATATCTCCTGTGTAAATATGACATTTGTATATATATTACATATGCTGCGAGTGTCACGTAAACTGCAAAGCTCTATTAACAAGAACACTTATTTCAATCCCATTTGTCATCATAAAACATTTGAATTTGCAATAACTTTTGACCAAATGTGTCAAAGGACATTTTGAAAAATTCACATTGGGACAGGATAAAATTTCGAATATGACAAGGATCAATGATACTCTCATCGATTCGATAAATTTAGATTTATTGCATTTGTAAAATACTTTCGAACTATATTTGTTTTAGATAAAAATAAATTTGTTGCAAAATTGCTTCAAACGTGATATACTCGTATATAAAAATACTTTCCTTTAAATGTTTTACCAATGTCGTGTTTACGTTTATCCAAAATGGTTCAATTTTCTAATTCAATTTCAATTTCAATTTAAAGTCAAACTGCAGAAAACACGCCCTTGTATCTCAATAACTGATAAGTGACATTATTGATAAGACGATGCAGTTAAAAGGCGTGGTAGAATCGCAAGAAATTCGAATTTTATAGCTTCGTTTTAGATTACAAATGGTTTCGAACGTATTTATTAAGCTCTTGATGACATATTTGTGCAATTGCTCTATGCAAATATCCATCAAGACAATTTCACTATACACGAAAAAGGTTACAGTGCTATGACTCAAATTGACAGATATTTTGAAAGAAATTTTTCTTAAGTAATTTGAAGCATCGAAATTGTTATAAGGTTATCGTATGACTTGTAAATGAATGTAGAGACATTTACCACAATTGCATTAGATAACTTGCTTTAAAATCAACGTTAAAATGGCAAAGACACATTCCAAAGAAGTTTCCAAATATATATATTTTTAAGTTAAATTGACAACTTTCTAAATAAAAGCATCGTAAGACTGTGGTCTTACTAGAACTTTGCCGATAATCGATTATTGTTGATTCTGAAGTGAATGAATGTACAGTACTGTCGTCGTGCTAAAGTGCAATTATAGTGGGTTGTCTAGACATTTCTATTAAAACAAGAACTTTCAGTTTACATTGAAACACAACTTGAGCTTTGTAAGTGTTTATGCACATTTCAAGAACACGAATAGACCCTTGAAGAAAGCATCCCTTGTACTTAATACAAGTGAGTGTTGGTAAAATAAATAGTTTCTAAGGTTTCGTCCTTAAGTTCATATCCGAGGAAATATAAGATAAATTCACGAAGAAGCTTAGTAAGGACACGAAACCGTTTTACTGCTTTTTAATATTTTGTTTTTGCTGGTAAACTCTTTGAATTGACTTCAAAGTTACATAAGTTTTATTGGAAACTCATTCGATGAGATCGTTAGACCTACAGGGCAAATAGCTGCAATGGAAGGCGAAGTGTTTTTATGGTAACATGTATAAACGAATATTGTACGTGTTGCAATTTACTATAAGCAATGATATTGCGGAAAAGTGTGCTTAAATTTTTGTTCTTGAAACATCAAAAACACCAGCTTACTTTCATCTTATGTTCTGTCATATATCTCAAAATCATCGATTTCAACCTACTCGTATAACTGATAGTTTTGTAATGTTTCTTGTTGCGATGTAAAAGTTTCAAAAACATTTTGTGTTTTAGTTCGCATGTAACTGAAAACAATCACGAATATTATAAAGTGTGTTATGTAACTTCACACCTGGTTAACATGTCCACTTGAGCATGTTATCCAAAAAATGTATACAAGTAGAAATACTATAAGAACATCTGTTTCGAGTTAACTTGGAATTTGATTTGCATTAATTATTCCATATTATATACTACACACATATTTAGTACACGGTTTTGTTGGTAATTTAAATTATTTGACTACACTTTTCATGGAGTCTTTTTAGGAATTATGATACATGTACAATATAATATAATCAATTTACAAACAGTGAAAATATAAATCCCATTCGTTGTGGTATACCGCATTTTCATTGCAAAGTGTGTTGCGGACACAAGGTTTTGATACTTTTTACAATATATGTAGTTATCTCACTACGTGAAACCATTAGAGTCTAACATAACAGATGAACATACAAGGTTTTTAGAATTTTCCATTGGTTTTTCGTCTTTCGTTAAAAACTTGTGGATGTTGAAACACCACTTACACCTGAGCCAATTCGAAACTTTTTAATCTTCTAAAAAACATTTTAAGCTTAAAACTTTCGTTTTAACCCACAAAAGGATTACAATTTGCAAACCAAATTTGAATTATGCGATTGTCCTTATATAAGAAGTGTTAGAAAATTTGTTGTTCTCTTCTTGATTCAACTCATTTGTCTATATAAATTTTATTTTAGGTATATTTAGGTACATAAAACATCAAATATGGTTAACAAGAAAGTTTTTGATGGTTTACTACTTTTGATTCGTCACTTTCATCGCAAACTTCTTAAGCTCTTTACAGATTATTAATTCTTACAAAAGTTTCAAGAAAAATCAAACCAGAAATAACCTTCTACAATCCCTGTACATACATATAGTAGGTATAGTTACAAAACTTTGAAAATTAGAAATAAAATTTGAATACTAGCCATTTTGCGGATTGGTACCTCCTTAAACTTGATATGGAAGTTATATTAAATAACTTATTTTATTTGAGTTTATAATCTCGTTTAGGGAAATGATATGAAATTTTTGAACAAAAGGCACAAAAACTATTTGAAACATAAGCTCGAACAGATGTAGATAAAATTTAACAAACTATCACTTCTATGGAACGAATGTAATGTAATCAAACTAATATAAGCATACATTTTATAAACGTTAAAAGATAATATCAAAAATGTTTCTTTTAATTACACATTAGTCTCCCATCAAAGATATGTTGAAAAGTGTTTCTGAACCACGTAGGTATCCCTTTTTAAAAAAATTTCTGTAGTAAACTTTTGTAACCCTTTTTCATCAAAGTTATTTGAACAAAGTGAAGTAAATTTTATATGACAATCATCCACATATCTTCATACATTTACGATATTCCCACATATGTGTCCCGATGGTACCAAAGTGGTATTAAAACTAAATTGTTTTATATAATTGTCAAAAGGAGTCCTATAAAAGCTTTCATATAAAGTTCTACTATTATTTTCTATATAGTACGAAAATATTATTTCTCTTCAACATATAAAAGGTTTTCTGTCATAGATTACATCAGTCTTAATTAAACTGTATTTTACTTATCTTATATATGCCATGCAGTCATGTTCTTACGTTTCCTCGTGATATTAATGTGTTAATTTCAATATCATTGTATCCTTTTTATTAAAAACTTTCTGATCTTCTTTACCATTATATTGTTAAATACTAATTAATTAAAGAAACTACGTAGAATGGATATAAATTCAATAATATCTCTTAAATTACAATTATGATTTAAATTCCACAACGAATGAAATCATGTTGATCCAGAATGTTTTTCTATAACTTATCCTTTGATGATGTTACAAAAGAAATTCTTAAGAAAATTTCATTTTAAAAACGCGACAATATGTAAATGTTTTCAATCTGATTATTTAACTTTTACCCTCGCAACTCGTTGAAAAAATACCTTAAAATGTAATTAGATAAATATCAAGAAAATGAAGTTACGAAAATAAGAAGTTAGGGATGTAGGTATAAGATATTGAAAAGATTCTGTTGTAACCCTTCGTATTTTCTAAACAAATAACCAAATAACGTAAGCATAAAGAAACGATCGCGCCTCGTTCATGTTAAAATGAATTTATTTTGTTTATCATATTTTGATGTTATACAGTAAGAAGGAACGATGAAAGGACGAAGGACTTGTTCTATACCCTTCTCAAAAAATCCCTCTATTTAAAACTTGGTTTGTTTGTGTTCAGAGGTTTCTCCAAATTTAGATATAATATAACAATTTTTGTTTATGTATTTGTTAGTGAATATATGAATGTATGCGTGTGTGTGTGTTGAGTCTTAAAAATGAGATAAGATTCTTTTTCATGCCAATCTTTTCATGAAACAAGGGAAAGCCATGTTGAACAAATTGAGTGTTTTTAAAACGATGTTGAATATAGTCTCAACGTTGTTATTTCCCAAGTGGATTGCGTTTTTAGGTATGTTGTTCCTAACTTCACTAGTGGGTGCTATTGTAATTGTTTTAGGTTGTTGTAAATCCCTTTTTCAGTCTTTTGTTGATTACTAAGAATCCTTTTTTGAAATGGAATGGTTAAAATTTTAGAAGGGGAATCTACTTGAGTGGTTATTCTATATAGTAGAAAGATCTCTCTACTCATTCTACAATATACTTGTATTTAATACATTTTAATAAAGAAACACACGTTGAAACAATTTTAAACATTTCCGACATACAACAGAAGCACTTAATTTTTCGAAATAATTTTCAATTGAGTTCATTGAATGAAAATTTGGTTTCTTCAAAAATATATGTAGAAAAGGGTGAAATGAATTCTTCCATGGAGCACTTTACGGCTATAGGTTTTATTGTACTTAAAAGGATCAAGGGTTTCTTACATTTGAACTTTACAAACCTTACTCAGAACGAGAATAATTATTTGAAGCGTATTGCAATATCCGTAAATGATGTATATTGTGTAGATCAGATAAAAATTTGAATATCCGTTTCTTTTCAAATATATGTATGTTTGAAGGTATGTAGGTGATCTCAATTATCATCTTATTGCATATCATCTGAAATGCTCATATCAACTCATTTACTCCTTAATGAAGAGCAATTCAGTTCATGAAGTTGTTGAAAACTTATTCCCACGTTAGTAGTAGTAGATACATTCCGTTCTGTTTTGTTTCGCGAAGGAAACATCCTTTCAGCGAAAGGTAAATATTTCCTCCAGGTACACATTTACAAAGACTTCAACCTTCTCTTACCATTTAATATTGTTTCATCAATTTTACACCCCTTGTCCCGTAAAATTCCATTGAAGGCCTGGATATCATAGAAGACTTGAGATCTATACAATCCTGGGTTGGGATCCATCAGTTTTTATTTTTGTTGCTTTAATGCAAGACGACTGTGAATGTTGGCTGCATTCTAAGCAATTCTAAGAAGAGAACACAAGAACCAGGGAGCTTGAATATCTCCAACTACATTTTGTTTCAAATTGAAGAGCTGACTCCTTTTCAATAAAGGAAACTCATTACGACGTCGAAGTATACACAGAGAAAGCTTGAAGGATGTAGTTCGTCTCTGTTTTATTTTTATGTTTTTTACTTTTTTGTGAGTTTTTTAATTAAACTTGGCATTTAGTTTTCAAGTGAAAATGATTTTTGCCGAGGTTTCATTACTTTCAATAAACTTGTTCTGTCTTTGTTGGGGAAAGATTTGTCTGCATTTTGCTTTGCATGTTTCTAAGGTAGATAAAATTCCTGATGTTGTAATTGGTTGTGTGCTCCTTCAATTGAGGTTTATTTGCCTAGAGGTTAGAATGCCAATTAGTGATGTAGCCGCAAAATAGTCAACGAAAAGGAGAAACTAGTATTTCATTCCAATTTTTCTGTTTGCAAAATACTACTACGGATGTTGTGTACAAGAAGAAGTTAACAATCTATTTATGATTTAACTAAACTATGTACAATTTGTGGTCCATTTTACGAAAAGTCCTTTCGATAAAATTTCAAACTTTTAAAATATATTTTTCTGCAAATCATATGACTTACATTTCTTCAAATGTAAGTATTTGTAAATGAAAAACTTTTTCCTCAAACTTGGACATTGATTTCATGAAAAGTTTTAAACTTATTTTATTTCCAACATAATCAATAAAAGTGGGAAGGATGCAATTACCAGAAGATGCCAATCAGGGAAATTTTTCGTTGTCAGTTCTTTCTGCTTTTCTATTAACTACCATATTTACCATTGCAGCTGCATCAGGATGTTTCGAAGGATTTTTTTAGAAGAAGTTTGTTTCCAATACAAGTGAAAAATATATTTTCCCTGGGAAACTTCGAATCTTGTTAGAAGGACATTCATCTTTGACACACCAATGCAAATATGATTCATTTAAATACAGCTCCAATGTAATGAATTAAATTTATTTATTAATTAAATGCATTATCATATGACTGTAAAACGGTTGAAGGTTTAATTGCAACGATTGCCCTTTTGAAATTGCATGTTAAAGCCTTTTGTTATCAACTTTGTTTCATTATACGTGTAGGTAGACATAAGTCGAGCCTTTGATTGACTCAATTTTGTAGTTATAACAACTTCAAAGGGTATGAAAATCCGTTTACGGTTCACTTAATTGCCTAGAACAGGACATATGATCCTGTGTAAAACTGTTGACAGAAAACTGTGTTTATATATGACTTATCCTTTTGAACAATTAGCTGAATCAAAAGCACATATCCACAATAGTAATTTTTTCTTTTTGATTTTAAGCTAAATCGTTTTGTATAGAGATTGACTATATGTTTTTTGCGAATGTATGTATGTATTTGAAAAAAGAAAACAAACAAATTTTTACATTTATATGTATCTCATTGCTATATATCACTCTAGAATGAATCTGGAAGCAAACAAGGTCTGCAGTCGAACATAAATTCACGTTCTGTCAAGATTGAGTGAAAGGGTTGAATTCGAACTTTGTATAGTGTGTAGCCTTGTCGACCCTTTTGCAATCAAAATAAACGAAAGGGAATCAGGTCCAGAATACTCAGACATCTTGAACAAACTAATATGAAACCCTTTTTGTTACATTTTGAGGGAGAGAATCAGCTTAAACGGGTTTTGTGTTTTGTTGGAGATTTAATTTAGCCACTTTGATCAAGCCAAAGTCATTAGAATTTCCTGGTTTTCATGGTATACATATAACATTGTCGTCCTTTCAGTTTCCTTTAACAATACCAAACAATATGACTAAGGAAACTACATAATTGCTTACAAAAGTGTCCGTTCTGGTAAGGCTATGCTAATCAAGTATCAGAAAACATATTGATGTAATAATTCAATTTAATTTAGGTCAGTTGGGGAGCAAATTGATCCTTTTCCTGAAGGCTTTGTCAAAATCACTAGAGTCAGGTTGAATTAAATGTTTTTCTTAGACCACCATAGATTATATTGTAACTTACACTCATAAGAAGGATATTGGATATTGAATTAGTTCATTAAATATTTTATATAAAAATTAACTAATCCAATTCATGATTTCTAAATTAATTTATCATATAAAATTTGCATAACTCATAAACACACTTATATAAAGAAATAATTAAAATCAAAAAATTAACAAATTTTCTACACTACCAACAACCAAACTAACAGAAATTGATTCAATTATCCTTTCAAATGTATTACATTCATTGAAACTTTCTTTTAATGAGAAAACTTTGTAAATTTTACAAATTTAACGCTTCGTATAATACCACATACACATTTAGATATAAAAACACACATCTATACAATCTAATAAAGTTATGTCTTATATTCCGTGAAAGTTAATTGCCATCATTATTATTCAAATTGTGTGCATTATTGGAGCTATCAGTTTAAACTTTGGTAATTTCGTTAATGTTAATTCGGTTTGTTGCGTTTGAATGAGGAAAAAATTGAACTGCTTCAGAATTAATTGTTTTTTACAAATGTATTATTTGATTAACCACATGATTTAGGTAATGAGTAATTCTTATCAACTTAGTTCAATTTCGCAAATAACAGGTTTTTATCAGCTGATTTGAATTCTTGTACAAGATTGTATGATCACAATGTGGTTATAAGCTGTTTGGTGTAATTTTATCTTATAAAACTGATAGAGTCCAGTTTAAGCGGTTACTCCATCTAACAGCTAAAGATTACACATGGAGGTTTTGTGAATAATTTAAAATGTTAATGAATCAAAAAATTTATATACGAAACATCAAGTGGGGCTTTTTCTGAACTTAAAATTTCATATCTTTTGAACGTGGTACCAAATTGAAAAAATCTTGTGCTTCCCTTTAGATTATAATGTTACAGATATATTGTGTAAAGTTTATTAAAATCAATTAAGTGGATTTTGAGATACCTTATACACCAGTACAAAAAACACAAAAGTTGAAACAGTAAAGTCTTATCGTCTTTATATTATATAAAATAATATTTTAAATTACATACATAACTCCGGAAATAATTTGAAATTTCAAATGGTTTAAAGTCTTAAATATTCTTCAAAGTATAAACAGCTCATCTAGCTAGGAAGGGAAATCGATATTTTGGAAACCAGGTTAACCCTTTAAAAAGCTTTCGTTTTCATTAAGAATGCTTTTGTTTCACGAAGGAATTCACTGTGTGTTAATAGACATTTGAACAAAACAGAAAAAATTAATCATTTCTTAACCTTTTATATTTTGAAGGTTACAAGGAATTGCTTGACCATTAAAAAATGAAATTCTTCTTTAAGTAAATAAATCATTTCTCAAAGAAAACTCTCTTTTCGAAACGAAGAAAATTTATTAATTTTTTCCTTTTTCATTAGCCAAGCAATTATAAAACTCAAAACAGAAGGTCTTTTGTTGGTTAATGTTTTCTTATGAAAAGCAAGTATCATTTTCCTTTAAATATAAATATAATTTTACGATAAAAGTTTTCGCATAAAATTTAAGAAAATTTCTTCTAATAAATTTTTCAACCGCATGAATGATTTTCGTTAAAAACCAAAAATTCTTTTATTTTGTTCAATTGTTTACAAAATTTCATTTGATATTTCAATTGTCCGTGATCGTTCGAGGAATATTGATGGTTTCATCTTTGATTATTTCGACGTGTGGGTGTCCTTGAAAAATTTCTGTTTTAAGTTTTTCAAGTCGGTAGGTTTAAGGTTTAATTTGGTTGAGTTGTGTCTGTGAATTGTATTTTATATTCAAGTGAAAATTATGAGTATGATTTCCAAAATGTCATGATTTCACCCTTTTTCCATTAGAATACGTTTCGTCGCGAAAACGTTTTGCTGAAAAATGCTAGAATTTGAAGTATTGCGCCAGCGACATATAAAGCATACTGATATTTGTACTCAGGGGTTGACGTCGAAAGCAGTATCCAGGAAGGAATTGCCACATACACATTTCTGTAATCCTCGAGAAGAGCTATGTGTTACCTTCTTCTTATTTTAACTTATTTTTTTTTTTGTGCAAGCATTTGTAGTAGTCTAAGGGCGGAATTGATTTGTTGAATTCGTACAAACGAACCGAAGAAAATTCAATTGAATTCAAATAAAGCCATCACATTTGGGAAATGCAAATTTTCTAAGTTGTTCTTCAAGTGAATGTCGTCTATTGTATGTTGACGCTGAAGAACCATTGAATTTCTAAACAAGAATGAAATCATCGAAAATTGTGGGACGAAAATTCCTCACATAAGGGCAATGACAGTTGTAAGTCGTCCAGAAAGCTAAAGAAATCCGCTTCTTAAGGTATTTTGAATGTTAAGGATTGCTTCATTGTAGGTTGTTCGGGTTGAATAGGCTTTTGAGTGGCGCAAAGGGATTATTGAGACGAGGACGGTTCTGTGAAGTCAGTTTTCAATTATTACGTTTTTTTGAAGTATGAGAAAAGAGGTGTTTGCCAAAATCTTTGTCAGCATTCGTTGGAATACAAATTTTTTCCCTCACTTTAGGATTTAGTGCACTTGAATTCATTTTGTATCGTTAACAAAAAAATTTAGAAGTTCTTCTAAATAAGCTGTATCATCTGGATTCACCTAATCAAGTTGAAAAAGTTATTTCTGGGGATACATACATACATATATACAAAACCCTTAAAACCATTATTATGATAATATGAAAAATACTAATTAATAATATTTCCCTTATGATTGATACGTGAAAGTTGAGGGTTGAAGCATAAATTTAAAAAAGGAACGGAAACTTCTTAAGGACATTAACCTTTGATATCAAGACATTCCATCAAGTCACATTAGAAATTTTTTTCGTAAATATTCATGATATTAGTTTGCATAATATCACTTTATATGAGATATTACATTTAAACATCAATGACAAACTGATTGATAATATAATTCATGGAAAAGATATGAACCCGTGATAAAAAAAGGTTTTCCTAACATCCTTTTAAAGAGGTTTCTGTCGATAAATCTTGCTCGATTGCGGAAGTAACTTTTTAAAAATGACCCCCAAACGAGGATGAGATTGATATGTTTTGGATCAGATTTTGTACACGTGAAGGGATATATATTTTATTTTGTGTTAGTATAATTAATTAACAAAGTCAAATGAACTAAAATTAATGCTTTTTCCACGCTTGGTTTGAACACATCTGTGTTGATTTGAAAATTTCGTACAGGTATTCACCATATGATTTATTGACGTAATATCATTAACAAGAATTAATTTAGTTAGCAGACATCTAATAAAGTATAACATCATTCAATTGGATGATATTTCACTTTTAGAGGGTTTTAGGCGAACACCACAAATACGATATCCATACGATAACTTTTTTTCCGGCAAAAAAAAAAAAAAAATAAATAAATTTCATGAGAATATCGCATTCGTTAATACGACAATCGCGCCCTCACTTCAAACCTTAACTTGATTATGCTTTGTTGGAGTAGTAACTCGCAAAGAAGCTATAAAACCCTCGAATTTATGAATTGATTTTCTCGTGATACAAATTGCTTCTCATTTATCGGAAGTTGATAAATGGATGAGAGTTTATTTCAAGTAACCGAAAGTTCAACCCAAATAATTTATTTAGTCGAGTATATATACTTAAAAGGACTTTCAGAGAAGACGAGGAATATAGTAGTCTTATACAAAATGTGGTGACTATTTTTTTTCATGCTGTGTGTTATTCGTATAAGCTTTCTTCAGCGAAAAATTTAGCTATACCACGATAAATGGGAAGCAATTTTTATTCATCGCCATATCAAGTGCACTCGAGAGCTTAATGTATCTCTCCGCGATAAGGACGAAATTCTGACAAACATTCGAAAAATCAAATCTGCTCTTGTTGCAAGCCCAAGAAGAATGAATATGCATTCTTCATGGAGTTATAGTTGTAATCTTGTAGTGGCGTCAGTAGTTGAAAGTATATAGCAGAGACTAAGATTCCAGCACATACATCCTTTCTCAGACAAGGATGTTTTCACTGTAAAGAAAATCAAAAAATAACCTCGATGCAATTTCTTCGGTTGCAACATTTTTCTCAACAAGCATCATGGAATGAAAGGTTTGCCTGGAAGAAAAATCGGTTTTCCGTTGCAGTTTTCAAAGTTTTTACAATATCTATTCACAGCTGCAATATTCTTCATGTGTTCTTTAGATTCACTAAGGAAAATACAGCAAAAAAATTTGAATTGTTGAGTCATTTTCGTCGTTCTAGTCAAATGAAGTTACTTTTTTAGAGTCATCTCGTAAAATTTTACTAAGAAAAACAAATTTTTGAAGAAAACTATTTGATTAGCTGAACATGGAAGACATGAAATCAATTGAATTATTTAGTATCTCGCGATTTTCGTTGATAAAATAGAACTAGTTCACTCAAATTTAAGTGAAGTATAACACACATTTCAAGAACTAATTTATGTCAATCGAGATATTATATCAGTTTTATCACATAATAACAATATAACTTGTTTATTTTTCCTATTCCTTTATTTAAGGTGTTATGCAAGCCTGTGTTTCAGCTAATGATTATAATAAATAGTTTTTAATTCAGTCATTTATGTGGTAGTTTTTTGAATAATTTAAAATACTAATCAATGAAAAAGGTATGAACCTTATCCCTCTGCCACGTATCGACGGAATTTATAAGAATAATACTTTATAATTCTAAGACAAGGCAAAGTGAAATTTCAGCATTTGAAAAATAGCATTTCAGATAAATATAATCTTTTAATGAACTATCTTTAAATGTAGGTAATATCCTAGCTCTTTCAATGGCTTAGGATTCACAGATACAAGTGATTTCAATTTGATATCATGAGCTTACAAAAATTGTTTTTCATATATGATTGAATTAGTTGAACAAAATAACCTATAGAGTTAAGAAGTATTTAACAAGTTTTAGATTTGTCAGACAAGCAATAATCCGTAAACAATATAAAAACAGTAAATTGGAATTTTTACTAGCAATTAAAAAATTTAATAGGAATCAAATTGCATATTTCGAACAAGTCAAAAGCCATTCGAAATTCATTTATAAACGTGTATGTTCCATTTGTGTTCAAATTATTACAATTAAAAGTTGATCAGGGTATTTATCCATTCAAAAGGTGCACGTATTATACTATTTTCAGGAAGTCTTCTGTACTTTGACAATATCCAACTGAATACAACCGAAAAAAAACATAGAATTCAATTGAAGGAGTAGTTATAAAATCGGATTTTATTTCAGTAATTGGATCAATAATAGTTTTTCTGTGTTACAAATGGTGCACAAACTCTACAAAAGTTTGAAATAAAAAATAAAATTTTTTTCCAATATCTGGCTACCCTCGGAGATAATACTGGCCGGATGGATTTTATGCACAAACCAATGTAGAAACATCCTCGAAGCGAGTCCTTTTTTATTTTGAAGTTCTGGACAATTTTCGCTCGAAGGGGCAAAGTTAATTAAAAAATGTTATTATTCAACACGATGTTGCTTCGATATCCTTTAATCTTTTGTACATGTCCACATGAAAACGTTCTAGGGTTCAGTCTTTTCTATGTCATACATGCATATGCATATGACTATGATGATGACATTGATGCTAGATGACACTGCAATGAAATAGGATTATCATCTTGAGGGGATTTAATGCTATTCTTTTTATCAATTATGTAGACTTTTGAATTGAATTCTTTTCAAAGATTGATGATCTTTTCTTCGTTTGGTTGTTATTGAAAATGTATAATAGATTCAAACATTGAAATGAAATAAAAATTCAAAAGTCGTAAAATTTTTAGCGAAATGCTTTTATGTTTTGAATTGAAATTTTGTGCTAAATTTGTTTGTGATAATTTGAAGAATCTAAACTGAATAACAATTGATTAAAAACAAATAGCGCAGTGATTATAATTAATTTTGCATCACACTGTTGTTTTAGCATTTCATGTAATGATTCGATGTACGTAGTTGATTTCGGTATGAAAATGAAAACACATACGATAGTATAAACTTCAACAGAATAGACATGTTATATGAGGCGATGACAAGTGATACATAGCAGCGATAAAAGTGATTAATTAACTTATCACTTAATGTAGACACATCAGCTAATTACATTTACATGCAAGCTCTTTGTGCTGTTGAACATTGTCAAGCAAAGCAACTGACAATATTTAATTTACCTCGTTTGTTAACATTTGTGCTAGAATTCGGGACAGTGACATGATTTGATCCAATGTAAGCACGACTACAACACATATGAAAATCAAAGCATCTTAATTAAGTTATAGTAATGAATGTTTTGTTAACAACTATCAAATAATGAGGATTTCTCAAAAGGTTATTTGTCAAATTGTTCAAAGCTCTCCAAAATGTGGTCACTCAAACTAAGCAGCAATCTTGTTTAAATGGATACAAAAATGATAGTTCCCTTGATATCACTGATTTTAGTCAGTTCAAAAAGTATAACAGTGGGAATTGAGAGAACGAATTGTTGATAAACCCGTCTAGTTAGTAACGTTTGGTTGTGAATAACCAAATCTGTATGAAATCTCACTGTAATCTGATTATGAGTGACATGGGAGCAAGTGAATCACAATGCAGAATGTATGAATGCAGAAGTTATGGAAATTTGTTTTGCAGGAAATGCCAATCAATCATATGAATTTGAAATTTTTAAAATTGATCTTGAATTCCCTACTGCAATTTCGGAAAGAGTCAAAAACTAGTGAGATCAAAATCTGCAAATGATGAATCCCTTTAAGTCCTTTTTCCAATTTCAAACTCTTTCCTTGAATACTGAATCAATTATCTGTTGTAAAAATATTGTTTCATTTTGAAGAGTAGGTACTGAGTTTGTACTTTAGCCACAGACAGTTACATAAAACATACATAGATTGAATGAATACCCAAAGGAGACTTTATCCCATCATTTACGCGAAGTTCTGAAATCCAACATTTTTCTGGGCTTTGTAACTTTTATTCACATTAATGCATTTACATGTATGAGAAAGGGAGTTTTATCCGAGTATGACGTCCAACTTTACACTTTTATATTTCATTCTTTTGTACATTTATACTAAATGCCATGTTTTGAGGCTTAGGGATACACAACGTACTGATTCTAGGACACATGTGTACAACTCGTCGAAAAATGTAAACTCTGACATTTATTCCCATTTGTCATTGTCATGCAATTTGTCTGAACGGTGAACTCAGCTGCAGGAGAGTTGAAGAATAATTGGAAATCTGGGCGATGGTGTTTTCCCAAGAACATGGAGTTTTGGTTGTGAGGGTAATAAATGTCGACAGAGTGCTGGCACATCATTCATTTGAAAAAAGCCAAAAGATGGTAAAAATAAATATACAAAAGAACAAAATTTCCACTACGAAAGCTTCGTATATTGTATCAGTTCGTTTTAACTTGTGAATGAAGTGAACAAATTATGTACAAAAACTTGCACTTAGAAACTCCTCTAAACATCTAAGAAAAATTGTTTTCACGTACATGTGGACAAGTAACCCAATGCCAAAGCCAAATCTAAAGCTAATGTTCTCTATTTGGTTTAAGGGAACTTAGCAAAACATTTGACATATATTTGAACTTGAGCCAATTTACGAGAAGCTTTACAAATTCCTATTGAAATGGAGGAGTTTTCTGGAAGATAAATAGAAGAGTTTGGTAACACATATATCTTCAAAACCCAAAATCATCTTTATTTCTCGAGTATTGAATCAGAAGAGTAACCCACAAGTATTCAATATCATTAAAATTAAAAATAGAAATAGTCGATATCATATTAGATTTTGAAATCATCTCTTTTCAAATTCGACATTAATATGTTTTTAAAATAAATACTTCCATACAGATTTGTCCTTAAAGATTTGCTTTGGATTTGCGAAAATAAGGACATTTAAGACAATTTGTATGGTTATTAGTAAATTTGAAATTGAAAGATGAAATAACGTACAGTCATGGTTTTCTGGAACTAAAGCATCCTGATAATCAATTTTCTTTTCAAACTAAAATCATTTGATTTTCCATATTCATGAATTTACATCCGAATTCAAGTTCGATTGAAGTTTGCTTTTGAGACAAATATTTCATTCCAAAGCTTTCAAGACAATTGTCTATAGCATAAATGAAACGTGTATTATTATTACTAGAAATATTCTACATTCAGCATTTCACCAGAATAGAAACAAAAATTTTGAATAAAATCTCCATGAAACTTGAATGAAAGTTTAACCAATTTCACTGATGGATATTAATAACTTTGAAAGTTCAGTAATTTGCAAGACCTTTTACAGTTGAACTTTACATTCAATATGTTTGTTTAACTTTATATCGATTGAAAGTACTTTCAAAGGAAACTTAATTTTATTCTGTCTAATATCTAATTTTGTATTGTGTTATTGCTGCTTTCATTGTAGGTTATTTGAGCTCGTGGTGGTTGGTGGTTGATTCCCATATATCCTTCGTCCCGTTTGGCATTTCAATTGTCAGCTTATCCTGGGAAACGAAAATTTAATTGAACTTGAGTCCTTTCTAGAAAAACACATGCATAAAATACGTAAGCAACAGTACAAGCGAAGGCTTTATGTAAGTAAGTAGAAGCACAGAACCATGTCAAATAGAGGGAAGGGGTTTTGTAATTTGGTAGAAGTTTATAATCCTTTGTAATAACTTTTCTACTGACTTTTAGTCAAGGAAATCCTTTTTTGATTGGAGATTATAGTTTGAAAGCTCTCTCGGGCGGGGAATTTTACAGTTCGTTTGTATAATGATGAGTTGTTCTTTGTCGTATCCTAAAGAAAATTTTGATAGCATCCTAAAGTGAAACTGTCTGTGAAATGGTATTTTCTTTCTCTTTCGTATTAAATTTTACTTTCAATTCACATATGTATGCTTCATTTGAAAATAGATAACAGACAGCTTTTGTCATGTTTTGATAAGAACAGATACAAAGGAAGCTTGTCACCTCTGTAGATTTTTCTTTGTATGACATACATATATTATCTTCCATTCAGTTTGTTTTATAACATATTCTCAAGTGACTTGATATTTGTTTAAACTTCACCTTTAAGAATTGTGGCATCTTGCCAATTCAGTAGATCTCTTCAACACCATAACTTAGTGAAAGTACTCTAACTAACATTTGACATTAAAACGGCTACGAATAATATCTACATGAAAAATATGTTGGATACTTTCCAAACTTTTATATTGTTGCCTTTATAAACTTTTATTTTTTAAATATTTATGTTGTTTGCTGTTAGAATGGGGTAAAAATGAATACACCAACTAATTTGTGGCTTACAATATGCAAGATTGATTATAACCGCATAACTTAAATTTTAGCAAGAAATGTTGAATGAGTTACTCTCGAAAATTTGGATAGTTACCAAATGTATCTGGAAAGTTTAACAGCGAGGTGTCGAAATGTGATATTCACGCTATAAGAAAGTGTTGCCTTGATACATGAACATATGTGACATTTATCCGTTCTACAAGAAATCCTCTGTCTTATTGTTGGCGTAAAATTCAAAACATCTACTTGACTCACATGAAAAATATTAATTGCTTGTGGCTTATTTCCCAACAAAACCGAAAAGCTGAAAAAACTACTATACAAAATTAGTAAATTAAGCAGTAAAAGCTAATTGCAAGTGCCAGATTTTTAAGTAGTATATGTGTTTACTTTAAATCATTGTACCAATTCATGGGAAAATTTTAAAGGCAACAGAGCAATTAATCTTGGTCCTAATCCTCAATTAAAAGGGATTTTTCGTACATTGTTCAGTGCCTGAGAAACAGGATAAAGAAATTCATCACGAAATCCTATTTTCTCGTGGTTTTCGATATCGAATAAATAATCCATTTCCCTTAGGATTACCAACTCTACTTGTGATATCTTACGATGAAAAATCTGTAAGATTTCTGTTCACGTAGTTAATATAAACTCTTCTTTATTACTTTTCTCCTTTTTATATTGGATTTCTTTTTGGGCAATGGGACATATCTACCCTTAAATGGAGTGGGAAACAACTACTGATCAAAAGTCAATTAGAAGTGTTTTTCGGGGGGTCTAATTCATTTGGAGTTATTCGTTTTCTAAAACAAAAATTAGTTTTGTCTTAAAATTAAATTGAATGGAATCAAATATGATTTACAGTAGATACTTATCTATGAAGAGAAATAAAACACAAAAACCCTTATATGAAGAAACAAAATGATTTTACGACACACATTGCCCATTGGGTCTATTTTAAGCACAGATTCTTGGTTTCATACTCATTCAATATCTTATAAATTTTTCAAAGGATCACCTTTCTCTTGTGGGAGGCTTCCTTTTTATACAGGATGAATTCTTGCTTTCAAACGATACCATCATGTCCAGATAGCTTCATTCCAAGAATAGACTGAGATAAACTTTAGTGATACTAATACGAAGGCGTAACTGTTGAAATGACTTTTAATTAAGATATTGAAGGCAAAGATGAAAGTAAATCTCGTCAAGATAAAGGATTCAAACTGAAGTCATGTCAAGATAAAAAAAGATGAGAAAATTTTCTTAAGAGCTTCAATGTGATATTACTGTTTCAAAATTTCTTAAAAGCAACATTTTTCCTTCCTTTTTCCTAAACTGTGTCTGTATTTGTAGTTTATCATCGTACACGGAAATGTCAGTGTAGACAACGGATGTATGTGATTTTATTACACTGTACATATTTAAGAGAAAGTTTATTTTTCAAATGTGTTTGAAGGAAAATTTGCACACGCTGAAAATTTTGTGCTCACAAAGTTTTATATAAATGTCACTAAAACTTTTAAAAGGGTAAACAAAATAAGAAGAAAGAAATAGGTTCTTCGAAACGAAACACTGAGTCAAAGGAGGCTAGAATTTCTTGTGACATCCTTTATACGTGTATTTTACTTCGAAGGACGTTTAAACAAAAGGCAAAAGTATAGAAGAAGGAAATTTTTTAGCTTCGAAACTTGAATTAAAATTACTTCTTTACAGTGAAATGAAAAGTTAGCAATTTTTCTCTCAAAGGATTTTAAACGGGTTATAAATTTCTTTGTTGGTAATGTAATGTTAAGCTTGAAAGCTTACAAAGTTGTAAAAGTAAAAGGCCTACAAAAATCGTTTCTTATTTAAGAAAATGTTCTCTTAAAACTTGAAAAGTTTTCCATCTTGCCCCTTTGGTCATCTGTTTTCGACATTTGGATATCCTGTTGTAAAAATTTATTTTATAGCTTTGGCTTAGTAAATTAGTATTACTTATCTCGGATACATTTTATGGGTAATTAGTTCGTCAATACTAATTATATGATTTGTAAAACATCTTGTATCCATGAGAGTAAGCGGTAGGATTAGCTGCTTTTCGAAGTGTTTATAGCGGCTTAGGATGAGAATATTCCGAATCAACTTACGATGTCCTTGTGAGGACAACACCTTTCAAAGCAATCATTAATGATCATTATCAGTTGTCTTTAGAGTTGCTTGAAAAGAGTTACTCCTTTCACTGGAATCACTAATCACTATCATTAATTGTACATACTTACTATGCCTGTATGACGATAAAACATTTCACTGTAATACAACTTAGCAATATGACTTTATATACTTGGACAACAAATGTGCATACAAATTGTAACACTATGACCTGATTTCAATACTATCGTTTGAAGTGAAATGACCCTGTTCAAATGAAAACCTTAAAACTTTGAATTGCACTTAGAAGTATGTATTACATCACACCAAGAACATAAATGCAACAATGTATGAAAAAATCCCAATTAACTCTTTTCACACGAACCATAAAAACACCTTTGGACCCATTACAACAAGAGTTAACGTTTATAATAGAATGTATAGATTTTTCGCCTTAAGAAAAGAAAAAGCATAAACCTTATATCTTTTACTCAAAATAAACAGCCAAGAAAACCATAAACGAAGTGGCTACTCATAAAAAATTACAATGTGAAGTGTAATAAAATACAAAGATGCAACCACCTGCAGCAACAATGGAAAATATAAGAATTTTTTCTTAGTATATATCGTATATACGGGTATATTTAAGGATACAATGTTATACAATACGTTCCAGTCTAGTATACAAAAGGAGGTAAAAGCGGAGAATTTTCCAAAACGATTTGAAAGTTTAAGGGCTCGTTTAGGGAACAAACCCCTACAGAAATAAGAGCTATAAAAAAGTTATATGATGCCCGCGGGAAGTTAAACTTTTCTAAGGAAAAGTAGAGTCTTTAAGCGGATAGTTTTTAAAATCACATTTTACTGATATTTGGATATTCTTCTACATCTTTATTCTGAGAGAAAGTCACGTTGTGTTCATTTTTTATTGTATTTTGACTAAGGCTTTAAAGGGATAAAAGAAGAATGTCTTTAAGCTTTTCAGAAGCACAAGGTTTGTAGTATCAACAATCAATGAACCACTTGGACACATAGAAAGAGGTTAATCTCAATTAGAAAAATAGCTACATATATTCAAGAAGTGGATACTACGAGGAAGTCATTTCATGTCGTTAAACTATTGCTAATTTTGTAGTAAAAACCTTAACTCGGAAACGTACAACAATAAAATTTCAAGTTTTTATGACGAAAATACTTCAGCTTTTGAAATAAACTTTCACGTCTGTTGGTGTCAAACTCCGCATTCTTTACTACTGGAAACTGTCTAGGAAGATTGGTGCAGCTATTCCGAGTGAAATTACTTCATGCATACAAGATGAAAGTTATGGTTTCAGTCGTTTTTTTTACCATTTAATCCATTTCATGTTTCTGGTCCTCGTGTTCAAACTGGCTTCTACTAGGACATAACCTACCTGTGAGAATTACAGCCAAAGAGGAAAGGACTCGAAGTAATATAAACGGAAAAAAATGTCGACCATGCAAACGCATTTACAGGAAAAGTTGGAAAAGTCGGAAATAAAAAGCGGAAAATGCAGGAGCAAAAAATATAAATATCAGGAAAATTGTTTTAAAAATTAAGTCAAAACATTTCCCTATGGATTTTTAATGGCATCGTTGAAGTAGTCAGTGGAAAAAAGGAATTTCAGCTTTCTTTCACAAACGAAATAAAAGTGTTTTTGTTATGTTGGTTGCATTGTTTAATAATTTAAAAAATATTTTTATTAAAATTCTTATGATTTCATTATAAAAACTTTTCTCACATCACATTGATTGAATGCTTCCAAAATATTCAAATCTACCTAGTATCTACAAATCAAAATTGTATTGTAATGTCAAGCCTATTCCAATTGAAAATGCAACGCTAACAAATAACATGGAAGTTAAAATTGAAGGCTAACGTGAAGATAACTGAATTACAATTTCCATTATTTCATAAACAAAGATTGTCCAGACTGAATAAATTGAAGGCATGGTCCAAAAGTTCATTGATGATTTTCCATTTTCAAATTTCCCTCAACGGAATTAATACTCAACTTTGGTTTACTCTCTACAGTACAGCTACCGACGTAGGTACTGCTGTTAACAGTGCAGATTAAATAAATCAATTTTCCAGACAGGGTTAAGAAGGTTATGTTGTTTTAGTTGCGTATATTGGGCAAGCTAACAAACTGAAGTTATATGATTTGTATTGGTGATTATGATAAAGAAATGATTTTATAGGAATGCAAATATCCAAGTACCTATGGTTATCGGTTTTGTAGCATACGCATTAATTAAAGGCATGCATGTATGTAGATCAGGTATTGGGTTTGAAAAAGAACACACATTCCCTATTTAATAAGTTACCAGTTTCTACCAATGTGGGTTCTTTTCATAGATTCGTACTATGTACAACAAAAAGGAAACATATATGTATAATTAAAGGTTATGTATGAATGTGATTGTATCTATCTATCAAATACCACATACCAACGGAATTTCCTATTTGCTACGGTTTGGTACCACAGTATGAAATAAACCGTAAACTGAAATAAACCCAATCATTTCCTTCATTCGTTCATCTGGATACGTGATATCTAGTTAGTGTGCTAAAATTACCAACTTGCACAGAGCTACTCAATCAGTGATTAGGGATCCAGAAGAATCCTTGAATAAGTCATTCCCACGCAGCACAAAATGCAGTTCCAGGTGGTTAAACTAGGGTTAAAGCTACCATTCCTGGCTTACTAGTCTATTACGTCCATTTGATTAATGTTTTAATTAAAGGAAAGTACATATAACTTTCTACCACTAATCCGATAGAGTTTCTCCACATTTTATTTTAGCTAGTGGATGGAGTTAATTAAAAATATTTCTTTCATAGGTACACAAATACTCGAATGATTTGTTCATGTGTAGGTTAAGGAAATTTTTTCAATTATACAATTGAAAATTTGTCAATATACATATGTCAAAAAACTTCATCAAAATATTCTTCATTACATGCATATTGATGAAGTGATGATGAACTCAAAATCTGTCAAAAATTCACAACTCCTTTTAGTCAATCAAATTCTGAATCTGTGCACCAGGACAATTGGTACATCCTAGTAAATGTGGAAATCGTAAGATTTGACTAATTCCACAAGAACATCCGATTCATATTTCAGAATAATTCCATCACGATATATCGAACTGAATGAATTCACGTTTAGACAATTCTACATTTGCATACCAAACCCACATGCTTGCAATACTAAACTGACAGGTTTAAGTTACCCGTGCCAATACACACGACAGTCCTGGTGACTTTGTGCCACAATGGAAATTGAGGCAATAATACTAGAATAGAGCAAAGGTATAAGAGAAAAAGGATTATGGATTTTGGTATTTGTGTGGAAGGAAATGGAACAACGTCAGCCATGTGTAGGAAGACATACAACAGACACGTGTCGATGATGAATTGGATACGAGTCTTTGGTAAACGGGGTAACTCGGAAATATGACGTAGAAATACCCTATTTTTTATGCCAACTGCCAAAAGAGAATAATTGGTTACTTTATTCTATGAGACAGGATATCTCTACAATCTTGTATTTGTCTAAGTGTTTTTGGCATATATAAACCGCGATATGTTCATATAAAAATTGGATCATATTTTGACTCTTAAAGAAGTTAACATAATATTCAAATTACATATTTGGTCCGGGTTCATATGAACCATGAACTTTTTAAAATTGGATAATTTGCATTAACCTTGTAAACTTCATGTTACAGTGTTGAAATATAATTCACTCGCATATGGTTCACTCGCATATGGTATTAATATGTGTCAGAAGAATTCAGAAACTGATTTTATTAGACAAAGTTCCAAAAAATATGTATGATAGCTGCAGGTGTCTTCGGGCGTAAAGGGAAGTTCCAACTTGTAGTTCCTCGGATTAGTTACAATAGATCATGGTGTCAGGAACCTCTCTAATAATGTTGCAGATACCGCCAAAATGTCAGCCAAGCATGAACATATTTTAATAAAATCTTGTGAAATTCCCAGGATTTTCGTATGGTCTCATATATCTTGCAAAAAAGGATTTTCTGTTGTAAGAGTTTGCACATCCAAATATGGACCATGGTATATTGTTTACTTGCAGTAAGAATTTCGAGAACAAATTGGATTTTATCTTATAATATTTTCTACTTTTGGATTTAACATTTCAAGATGGTGATGCTTTTTATACGATTTTAAAATAATAAAACAAACGAAAAACATCTACAAATCCGTTGAAATAATTTTACAAAGTTTTTTTTCTTCTGTATTCACGTTTTCTTGTCATAACTAAAGTATAAATCACAAAGTTTACTACCAAAAAAGCACCTTCAAAACAAACGAACCATAACATGCTGAATGTAGCAACAGTCCTTGTATTATACAATATTTGAAGCAGTATCACAAAGACAAGATGAAAATTTGTTATCTTTGCAATAAACAGAAGAAGAAAGCTAAACACTAGACAACTTGGAGCGATAAAAACGATTCCAAATAGTCACTCAGATGTCGTAGAAGCATTGCTTTAACCCATCAAGGAAAATTTATAGTCTACTAATTTTTTGTCTTTGGATTTTGTACTCGATTTGTACTTGAAGCGTGAATTATGTTGCTATAAGACCCATATAAATGTATACCCAAGCTTGTAGCCCTTCGATTTCAATAACAAAAAAAGTCTTTAACATATGCAAAGTTAATTATAGATTTTGTCAAACATAGTTTCGTGATACTTTAAATCATCTTAAGTATGTCTTTCTGGCACTTAATTAGACACATTTCAAGATCCCATTTATTAAGTTCATTAGTTTGCAAGGTTTGATATGAAAATTTCACAAGAACCAGCTTGACACTATTTCTTACACTTTAAAATCCATTGCCCCCAGGGTATCCAACCAATTTTCAAACTGTAATGTTGGTATTTCCACCCTCTTTAATTTCCGTTCTTAGATTTAACAAAACTTAGAAGCATACTTTGGAACGTTTACGATCAAAATGGAAATTACGAATTGTTTCTCAAGGGGGATTTTCAAGATATTTGATACGTGTTTGACAACCTAAAGGACTTCAAAGTAGGTGTTTTTCAGAGTCAAAATCTGACAGGTTTCCGAGAATTATTCAAATGTTTTTCAGTTCTCCCTCGATTTGTTATAGTCGTTTGAATTTAATTTACCTTACATGAATGAACTTTGGCTAAAAATTCATTTCCATACCAAACCTTTTTATGTTATCCTTTTAAAAAGCCGAAAATTTTCATAGGTATAAGACTACGACCACAAGGACTTGTCCAAATTTCATATTTTCATTGCAAGCAACGCATTTCCACCCTTCGTAAATTTTCTGCAAATATTTATTTGATCAGAGTATACAAGAATCACAAGTATATTATATAGATATGGCTATGATAGGTGGGTGGTTTCATATAATCGAAAACAAAGTTTGACATTTAAAAATTCAAAGTCTGTTCTATAGCCCGATGGTATAGGGAACTGTCAAAGTACTCGACATGATGTAAATTTTGGTCAAATGTAACATGAAAAACGCTTCAAAGGAATTTCATATTTTACCTCCCCAAGACATAATGGTAGAAATTTTCGTTTTGATGTTGTTAAATACCAGTTCAAACGATTTAACTTAACAATTTTTGTAAAGAATGTTTAAAATACTGTAAAACATAAAAAAGAATTAAGTACTTTTGCAAATAATCTCTGTGATACGAGTGAAATCCTTGAAGAAAATTTTGTATTCAAGCCCTTGAAAATTCACTAAAATCATCTCTAGCGACGAGTTAATTTCATTGCAAAACAAAAACGTGTAATTCAAATTTTATAGAGGGTTCTTTTTATTGTAGCTATACATGATGAGGAGACAGATGTTTCTAATTTAATTGAATAAAGTTTTTTAATGAGTTTCTTTAATTGTTTCTGTCCTTCAAATGGAAACAAACAGCAAACCAATGCATTTTGACAGTCTAACATTCAAAATCCAAAACTCATCAAGGAGGAAATTTTTCAAATATCCTTAGAAGCCATCCTTATTTACATAATTGGAGATGGCAATGGTGTAAGTCCTTCAATTTTTTCAAGTGGAAAAAAATTAAAATTCTTTTATATTCAAATATTCATTTCTTCATTTCATTTGTTTTATGCAAAACGTTTCTTGTATATATTTTCTTAATGAAACAATACCAAACCCATTGCTACTTGTAAAGGTTTTAATTATGACACCGTGCTATAGTTTTGAATATTTTCACAAATGACATGATCTTTGAAATATGTTTTAATTGTGATGTTCAAGGAAAAAGGAAATTTTCAATTTTAAAACTATGGTAAGTAAAGTAACGAATAATAAATTCTTCAGTATCTGCCCACAACAGTTGGGGATCTATAGAAGCTCATGTCAATATTATAAGATAGACAAGCTATGGCAGGTCAATTATCGCAAACACGAAATCATTTGAAATTGTCCGAAGTTTTTGACAGTTTAAGAGAAATTTGCAAATCTATTGAGAATCAAAATTTTTATATTTTGAACAAATAAAGTTGACCATTCTTGAGAGATTGATTCTTCATCCTATCTTGGTCTTGTCAGTAAGGAAAACTTTTTACATGATATTCTATTTAATTATTTTGTATATATAGAGATTAAATGTGACTACACAACTTAATCAAGTTTTGAAGAAATCTATAACATTTGTGTATGTATGTATGTTTGGTAGATGTTCGAGTTTTGCTTCAAGTCCAAATCTTTGACATGCTGTTCGATTTTAACTTAGACCAGTCAGTTTATATTTTCAACTGGTTTTTAGAAGAAGAACCCAAAAAAAGTTTTCAAAAACTTACTTCAATTTCTGTACATTTCTTCATTGCTTGTCGATTACGACTCTACTATGCTTAAAACTTTTTCAAAAGTTACTTAAAACATCTGTTCCATTTAATGAGAAAATTTTATTTGAAAAAGGGAACTTTTAAATTTGAATTTTCTATCAATCCAAATCGGAAACGGCAATACGCAAACACCATTACATTTTCTTTTTGTTCTTCTTTCTTGTTTTTTATCTTATATATATTTTTTTTCGTTTTTTGTTTTTTGGGAACTTTTACAAAATTAACGATATTTTTTAAAAACACGTAAAATAAGTTTCGAACGACGAAATGAAGGGCAAAGAACTTTTCATTTGGCAATGCCAAATGATGGAAATCTTTTTCCTGTGAAAGCTCTAAAAAGATTTTTTTATTCCTCTCTACTGTAGGAAAAGATAAATATCCTTATCTCCTTCAGGCTGAATATTCACTTAAAATTCCGGTGAAGTTTTCAAATTTTGTAGCGTTGCTGTATTATTTTTCAACGCAGAAAAAAATGCCCCAAAAAACAAAAGACGAAATTGAAGACAAAAAACAAAAAATTCAAATTGTATAATTTGCTTAACGAGTAAAATCTTGTTTGAAAAAGCTTTTTGTTTCCTCGGCTTTTTCCCAATTGCCTCTGGACATTATTTGCGTGACGAAAATTTTCTTGTTCTTGAGACACCATTGAGAGAGGATACCCCATCTTATGTATATTTGAGATCTTTGTTTTTAAGATTTCCTTCTTTATTTTTCTTCAAGATTACAAGTAAATATTTTTGTAAATTTCAAGGTGTGAATTAAACTTTCTATCTTTCAACAATGTGACCCCAAAATGATTGCTAGAGGTCTAACTGGGAAAGTTTTCTTCAATTTTTGCCCCAAAGCTTTTAATGATGGTGAGGCATAATATTGTATTTGTTTAGAAAACTTTTGGTTGAAGCATGTTAATTTTTTCTAATTTGAATATTGTAGCACAGAGCAAATTTTGTTGACCTATACCTCTAAGACAGAATATTCTGTTTCTTGTTTCTTTATTAATAAAATACTCCACAAGCTAATAAGGCCAACAATTTAATCACAATGGAAGTTTGAGGAAAAGTGAGTCAATATGAATTTTATAAGAAAATTTAAATTATTCTGTTAGTTATTTTATGACTTGGAGGACATGTTTCTGCTTCACAAAGATACTAAATTTAGAGTTGGTTTAACGATTGTAGAACACATAAATTCTTTCATTTAATACAAAAATTTAATATCATAACAGTCTGACAAACGGATATTCTCAACAATATTTTGTGTTTGTTCTTGTTAACATAATTCTGTGCTTCAGCAAAATTTCAAAGATTAAATTATTGTGAAAGAAATATAAAAGATAGAAAAAAAAGAATGTGACTGAGCGTCGCCAGGATTCGTTCCTTTTTGTATTTGTTTATAAGAAATTTTGCTTAAAAATTTATCCATGCGTAACTGTCAATTACTGTACAGGAAATGAGATTAGTTATGTATACGTCATGCTTGTACAGAATTATGAGATGAAAATTTTTCTCAAAGATTTTATTTAAATGATAAGAAAAAATTGAAAGTCCCTTCTCATGCTTGACTCAACTCGACCTTATGCCGATTTTGTATTATAGATCCATCATTTTATAATATTGCTCCGAAGAGATTTTGTTGTTTTCCTTATTTTTTTTTTTTGCAAATAACATCAGATAGACAGAGTATTATACGTTCACAATGTCACGTTCGATCAAGATAAACTATAGTTAAAGAGAAAACATAATATTTTCAGAATAATGACATAAGCTAAGTCTCTCATTTCTTATTCTAGGAAAATTCTCTATGGATTGTCTATGGATCAATTGTTGGTATGAGAATCAAAGGAATATCTGAATACTGATGATGAGATACGTAAAACTGTTTATGAAATTGAAGTATGCCATCAAAATTAATGAATCCTTTGTTAAGAGATATAAGGTATTATTAAGTACAATAGTTATTGTTTAATTTGCTGTTATTTTAATATTTCAGGAACACGAGTCATAGTATGGAAAATGTTACTAGGCATTCATGTATCCAGAAAGTAACGAATGAGTGAGTGAATTTTTGCTTTAATAAATAATAATAATTTATTTTAAAATATTAAAAATTATAAAATTCTAAGAAAAGACGAGAAATTTGTGTTTAAATGAACAGAAGAGGAAAATTTTCTACTTACACTTTTAACGGTGAATGATCATACTTAACTATTCCGCCAAAGTTTCAAAGTAAGTTCATTTAATTTGAAGAAGCAAGTATGTTATGTAGAATAGGTAAAAGTTTAACCACTTACTTAACGTGCATAACTTTTCGTTGAAACCACAATGCATTTTCATCAAGTGTCTTGTACGTTTTGAGGTGGAACTACCGCAAACTTCAATTTCAATATGCGTGCATGACATACGAGAGGGGTGGATCAGTAATGTCTACAAAATTTTCAAAGTATAACCATCTAACTTGATGTGGTGTCGACAACCGATTCATGAATAAAATTTAATTTTGCTAATGTAATGTGAATTGATTTGTCACATCCGCTTTTTAACAGTGCTACCTGCACTCAAGCGAATTTCTACAAGAAACATGAAACTTCTATTCCTCTCTCTACCTTCAATGAACGCATGTGTTTGAAAACATCCCTTAACTGTCAGTATTGGGGTAGTAGGAATGCAACCTTTCATCCATTAAATTCTGTTGAATATTTTACATCTAGCAGGGAACAGTTGTTCGTAGTAGAACTACAATAGAAACTAAGATAGTCCCTAAGGAAGACTTTTCAAAATTTCGAATAATTAATCTAAATGTTGCACCTGATGCAGTCAGACATAACGCCTGACACGTGTGTTAGATGCTTGGGTGTCCTCGTTCCTTGGGAATTTCGCAATGAGAAATAGTCGTACCAAAGTAATGATAATGTCTATGATAATATGTGCGTACTTCACCATAAATTCTTAATGGATATTATATAAATACTAATTTATTCATATATAAGAGTCTTCATTAAACTTCTTTTTGTTATTTTACGTATCAACTTTAAGTTTAAACTCTAACTCTTTACCCTTAACTATAAATGTACTTGTTGGGCTACGACACGTGGTTTTACGAAGCGTGTCAATGAGGTGTCACCAGGCATATGAATAATACTTAAATACAATTTATATTTTCTAGCGCAATTCAAAGTGATTGGACACCACTTTCACACTCTGTTAGCTTTTGGCTTACACGTGTCTTATTACCTTGGGGTACATAATCTGCTTTCGTAGCAGATTTCCTTAAACATTTCAATGTTTCCCCTTTTTATAAAATTGAAATTCACAAGCGGAGAGCATGAATACACTTACCTATATAGGTACAATCTATATTTTTGGATTTATTTTGTCTTCAAATTCTTTCTTAAGTATTTGAATCAACTGAAAATATAAATACTTTGAAAGGTTAATGTATTTTACTGGAAAGCTGAGGTTGATTGAGATGGTCAACTAGCATTAAGTAGAAGTGAACTAAGTCAAGATAATGGAATTTCAAATTTGGATAAAAAACAACCTTTTTTCGAAATGCATTTTCCGCAATCAATTAAGATTCTAGTGAATGAAAACAGCATGCACATGTTGTACAAGTCTAAGTCATTTGAACAAGATCTGCACGGTTGTATACGTAACATCATGAACCTTGTACCGTGTACCTAGTCTTACTGAGTACAATGATTGTGCTTTCCTCCTTTTCACTAACAAATTTTTTGAGGTAAAGTACATTTTCCATCTGACATGCAGCGTATTGCGCTTGACAGGAATCTACCACTAAAGAATCTTTGGAAAATCTAAGACGTCGTAAGAAGCATTAATTCTAGTTGCAGACAATTTTATACGAGAGAAGTATTTTTATACTGCAAAGTACAGATGAAACATACCCCAAACGTGTACAACTCGTTTCACATGTGTGTATTTATCAGAAAAATAAGCTTTTACGTATGTCTATCAAATGGGTTGTAAATGATAGCTGGATAGTTGAAGGAAATGTTCTTTAAAAGAAGGGTTTCAGTTCACAAAAGCTTCAAGTAATTATCCTCAAGCTTCAAGTAATTAAAATTTAATTCTAGTAAGACATGGCATTGAATGTATCCTTACAAGAGTACCTATGTATTATTTAAGATCATCTTACGACTGTTCTTAAGGAGATTTTAAGGAAAACGACTATTGGTAACATCGTAATATTGTTCTTTACAATTGAAACAAATTCATTGAATTTATTTTAATAAATTTCTCTAAGTTAGTATTGTAGAATAAATGAAATTTCATTGGTAAGATTCCTTTCTGAAATTTCAATGACCATAGTAAGTGGTTTTATGGGTTCCCGAAAGACTTTCGTTCGATTCAAGTTTATTACGCCCAATAGAGTTATTAATAGACTGGTATGGTGTGATTGGTTTATTGGCGTGTTTAAGCCAGATGTTGCCAATATTATTGGAAGTGAAGAGATTTATTATACAGCCTTAGATTTATAATATAACGTTGAAATTTGCTTCAGCCTCACTATAAGCATGTACTCGTACTTGAACATTTTCATCCGGAAATTTTCCTTTAATCCGTAGCAATTAATTTAATACCAGCAATTTATGCTCAACTCTGTGTTCGTGCATACATTGAAAGGTATTAACTATGAATCGTTTGTCCTTAACGAAGGCACTCCCTCGGTATTAAAGTCATCTCATGCTCTTGAAATAGCTTAACCAGCTCTCTGTAGTAGCTAGCATGTATGTATTTGTGTGTGGGCAGAAATGAAAAATGTCTTGTACGTGTTTGTGACAGAAGTCAGAAATCCACAAATATTTTCATTTTGTGTTTTTGATGGACTTCGTCCTTGTTTCACACGAACTGCCAGAAAGTCCCCAAATCGTTGTTGTAATACCAATAAATCTCCTTAAAAATAGAGTTAAGTTTAGCGAAGGTCTGTGAAATGGTTGTGATATTTCTGTTTTGAACTTCATGCTACATGAAAAAATGAGTTGGAGCAGATATAATTCAATTGAAGGGGATCTGACTATATATTATGAATAATTGCTTCATGGTCTGATTAAAGAATCCCAATTAAATCAATAGTAAACCTCAGCATAATCAAGATAAAATCTGGGGTAAAAATAGATGAATAGGGAAGTTACCTATTACCCAGTTGTTAACCAAACAAAGTTGTGGTCGCATTAAATAACATATAAAAAAATAGAAAAGTTCGAAATCATCAATTAGTATATCCAGGATTTCTTTTACCCACAGGGAAAATTTTCAACAAAAAACTGTTGAAATAATTATAACTAAATTAAGGAAATATTGAAAAACTCTGTTTTAAAGCTTTTAAAAGTTCATTTATTAAACCAAAAATTAATTTAAGCGGACCCATTAATAATTCATAGCTTGATGAAATCACGCCTTCTCTAACCCGACCGTAATTCCATATTCGGATATTCAATTATTTCTATAAGAAAACTTTTTTTTTCTATCCAAAGATATACTTTATATAAGTAAGTATTCGTATATCTACATGAAGAAAATTGTTATCAGATGTTAAGCGCTTAAATATGGAGCGTTAACCCTGAGCTGTTGTACGTTGAAGTGATGCTATCCAATTTCAAATTTATAGAAGATGATTTTATATTTTATACTTTATTTATATACGTTTTTATATGACTTGGGAAGAATTATTGATTTATAAGGGAATATATTTTTTGCTGTTATTTATCTTCTTTTTCGTGCTACGTTCATTTTTGCTGCTTTTCTAGGGCTATTACTGGGGACCATCTCCTGGTTGTTACAATTTAAAGTAAATATTTACGCTCAATTAGGTTGACAAACGTCAGAAATTTATTTTTATCTATTCCTTCAATTTTTCTTTCAACTCTGGTCTCATTTTTCAGTTTCTTTTTTCTTGTATTATCTTGATATAAAAGAAAACGAAGAATTATTATATCTTTTCATTTTTATGTGATATTGTTCTGGAAATTTTCGCGATACGATTCAGGATTTGAATTAGTTTAAAAATCGATTTCTTACTATGTATTATTTTTAAAGAGAGTTACGATAAAATGATTTAATGTTATTTGCACACTTAATACACCACTTTCAAACTTTGATTTTAATTATACATATTATGAAAGTCTTTTGAAAGACACTAGGTGAAAAATTGAATTTCGACTTCATTACTCCATCACTCTAAAGCTGAAAAATGTTAAAATAGAGAAAATTATTTACCCAATTGAACTGTTTTAAAATGCAACAAAAACCAGAAAAAACCACGGTCATGAAATAAATTTATCTGAAAAGCAAAAGATATAAATTAATGGCTTAAACAAGTGGCCGGTGAAAATGAATATTTTAAATATTCTACATGTACAAAATAAATTACTAATTAAAATCAGTAAAACGTTTATAGTCCTCATTAAATGATAATGAAGTTACGTTCATCAAATATTTCAACATCGGATAGACCTCAAATTAAGTTTTGATCAAATACTGTAATATAACTCGAAACAATTTTATAAACATGATTCAAAAATATTTCGAATGTTTATTTATTTAAATTATAAATTTTTCGTTTAACAAATTACATTCATTTCAATTTGATGTTTGAATGGAAATACGTGAATATTTTTCATGGTTAAAACCAAAAGTCTCTGAAGTTATTTTACCTCAAAATAAAATTTCATTTAAATTACTCGTTATACTTTTTTCAAATACTCGTGTGAAAGCATTTCAGCGTTAATTATTTTGATAATACAAAAATGATTGAAATACCAGGAAACATCTAGCGTTTATTAGGATTACAAGTGGCTCCAATTTGAACGAGTGCTGGAAATTGAACAAAAATATATATCATACTATGTGATTTTAAAATGATAGTTTATGTGATTAATTGTATTTAACATTGTGGGACATTATATTCAGTAATATCATGAACAAATAGTTTAAACTATTGTTAAACAAATTATATGACTGTACATCAAATAGAGAGCACTTCAACTACTTCAATATTAGTTTTATTATCAGTTATTTGACATGAATATCTCCGTTTTCTTTAGATTGTTTGTATAACAATGAGGAAATATATTAGTAAACGAACAAATAACAACAAATAAATATGTCTTTGCAGGAAAATAATTGCTTTCAATCTATAGAACTAATCATATCACCTTAATTAGACATTCGCGTGCTAAGGTTCGTTATTGAATTGTCAATGGAAAATTGATGAATCGTTGTTCCTGAAAATGATTGGATTGTTTGTTGGCTTAGTACTGTTTGTACAGTTTTTCTTATTTTGTAACGAATTTTTGGGCTTAAATAAATAGAAAATTAACAAAAATTAAATTCATAATAGAAACTAGAATATTTATCATGACCTTGGTTGACATGTAGACTTCCGCTCAACATCCTGTACGTATGCTTTTTGTGTTGTTGACTCCACTTTGATACACAATTTAACCCTTGATTCGTCATTGAAAACGACCAAAGTACATAATTAGAAAACGTGTCGTAATAATGAATAAATTTTCTCTACTACTCCTTTCATCTCAAAAGGAAAAAAAAACACAACATCCTGCATCAGGTCTTGTACACCGGGTACGAGCGAAAAAGAGGGCAGATTTGAAGTTTTAATGTTGGATCTAAGGATTCCACTAAACGTATATTACTTTCAGCCGTGATGAGTTCAACGTCAAATGTTTTTCTGGAAAATGTTTAATAAAACAAAACTTTCAGTACTCATTAGCTTGTCACACGATATGAAAATTTTTACTGTTATGAACTTTCACTGCTTTCTTAAAGGAATGTAATTTCATGTCTTTAGAAAGGGTGAATTTTATACGTGCTTTCTACATAACACAAACACATACATACATGACATTTAGCAAGAAGAGGACGTACAAGAGGTTCCCCCTATTATTTTTATTGGAGGGGCTTTCTTTATGACATTAATACATTCCACACGAATAGCAAATTCTCCCATGTTTTCATAAATCCGTGCGAACATGGAACAGTCTTTAATGAATTTCATTATAAGACAATTTAACACCGACATGGATGCGTAAAAGATATTTTAAATTTTCTTCTCTACACCTTCGAAGATAAAACGTGAGGAATACCAGGAATGCACGTTTCTTAAAATTAATTAAAATGTTTTAATATGTCTTTAGAATTTAATTTTGCAAAGTTCGAGGTGCTTAACATCTACCTCACTTTAGGTTAATCTATGGCCAGATGTAGTAAGGATTCAAGAAACCCCAAAAAAAAAGTAACACAGAATATTCAACCGTGTTATATCTCCTATACTCATAAACTCATATGTGTGTTTTAAACATGCTAAATGTGGAAAACCTTAAACGTTTTGTGCTTAATTAGATACAAGCATTCAGGAAAATCTCTTTTCCTGCTGTTATAGATGAACGGAACTGCTTTATGAGGAATTTCATCAAAACCATTTATATCCCAGGGTATAATGATAAGGAAGGGATATTAATTTGCAAACTGAACAAAGGAATGAAGAACCACATTCAAAAGCATTGCAATGATATCCTTGAATTTAACACACATTTGTATATAATGTACATGAATTTCGCTATAAGAAATTCACAATTGTTAGATGTAATGGAAGTTTGCAAGGCGGGGAATAATTCATTGGCTCGTGTCATGGGACTAAGTTGCATTTAATCTCTGGAACATACCTAGCACAACTCAAAATGTTCATTTTCTTGTGTTTATCGTTTGAAATATATTAATTAGGTTTAAGGAATTAACATTTCATTCTGCAGGTGATTTAGATATCACTACGCGAGTTAATTAATTCGAGAATTAGCATCATATTCAACAACATGGAATATGCATCTGAGTTTTATTTCGAAAGATAAAAAGTTAAAAATCTAAGTTCACAATTCAAATGATTTATTAGGTTCTGTATTATATACAAGAAATGAAATTTTATTCCATGTATTCCCACCAATTCTTTTCATTGCCCTCGTGCACATGACAGAGTAAGGCTTTCCTTCGTTTTTCACAATATTGAGCTTTGTCAATTATTTTTTGTTTAATTTCAATTAAATTTGATGTTGTAATATCACGTTCTAAATACTCGGAAAGATCCTCAACAGATGACTCAAGATCTCCTTGATTGTTTAAGAAAATAATTAATTGATTATTTTTCTTTACGTAGTATCCAAAGACGTAGGTGGACATAAGGACAACTCGGCATTCGCACAAAATATCAACAGCTTGCTTTAGAAATTGAACCTCAATCCAAGATAAATCGAACTGTTGCATGTATTCCATTCTATTTTTGATGAATTTATATAGATCATTTTCAAATTTTAAGGATCTTTCGTGATTCAAATAGCGATTACAGTAATGTAAGAATCTCGTTAAGGAAGATCTCTTTTCCTCTTGAGCGTTCCGAACAGTTATAGTATCATTTTCGTCGTATCTATTGCAGCTGTACCATGCTGAACCGTGGGGTTCCCAACTTCCAAGACAAACCCAACAAAAATCGTATTTGCAATTGTGGTTTTTGCAAACAATATGATTGCAACCACCATCTTTTTGTATTGTTGCATGACATTTGGGGCACTCTTTTGTATGAGTAGCTATCCAGCTATAGGTTGCAGAATCAAGATTGTATTTTCCAATCCATTTTTTGAGTAAGCTACAATGAACTGGATCATGCCAAAAGTTTCCACATTGGAAACAAAAACATTTGCGACAACTGCATACAACTTTTTGCATTCCAATCATTTCTACTTTGGCTACTTTCATACATCCTGGTCGTGGACAATGTCTTAGTAGTCTGTTGGTAGCTATAAAATAGTTCGTTATAAGTTCGTGATACTTTTGACATACTTTCGTGTCGTTTGCTAATTCAAAGACTTTTGAATCATCTAACAACGCATTGCATTTAAAGAATGGACATTCAATGCTCTGTGCCTGTCCTTCGTTCATGATTTTATTAGATATAAATGTTTTCCAGCAAGATTTACAAAATCTGTGTCCACATTGAACACTGTCCATCAAAGATCGGTGGACATAATTGAAACAAATTTCACAAAGTTCCTTGTTATCTCTTATAAACATTCTAGTTGGCTCAAAATTCTTTTGATTCGGATTAAGAACGTTTGCTTTTGAAAATATCTCCTCAGGACCTCTTTCGAAGTAATGTTCGATTAATTTATCCTTATCCCATTTGTAAAATATCAGCAAAATCCTAGTTATAGTTGCTGGTAGATTAATAAGTCCATTAACTTCATTTATATCACTGGCCATAATATTAGCAATTTCGGGATATGTCAAAATTTCAAATTTGCAGGCTTCACTTAAGGAAGGGTTACTGGTACTTTCTATATCATTCCAACAGCACTCGTCGTCACTTGAGGTTGTATCTGAGCCGATTTCCATTTTTGTAGATGAATTTCCAGCTTCCTCCATTTTATTCTGTGGATGATGATGATGTTGTGTCACTAACTTGTCTATTTAGAAAACATGTCAAATAAAAATATACAAAAGTATTGAACGAAAATTCTAGTTTCTAATTTAATCATTTGCTGTGAATTGATCACAATATCCTTCTTACTATCTACTTGTCTGTATATAAAAGTGTTAAACATCAAAATCAATAATTTTCGATTATTCTCACCGTCTACTTTGATCCATACTTATTCAGATGGTCTAAGGTGACTTTTATCTATTCCATTCGATTAGCAATGTATCTGAAAATTGAAAAATTTAATAACCTGCATTTCCTAGTTTCTCTTGTCCAATACATGCAAATATTAATACATACAGTGTAAAAGATGTTGAAGTGATAATCCAAAATTTCATCCCTTGCCTTAGTTAGTAAGTCGACAAGTTCTCGTTCCAATTATTTTTAATACCACCATAAGCTAAAACTTATTTTTGCATCTTGTCAGTTCATACAAACAAATTTTGACGCTTGATTAAATTATATTCGAAGAATTTTCGATATGCTCCCTCATTCCGTTGATTTAAGAATGGTCACATCTGTGAAAACGCGTTTCCATTATTATTTGGAAGGGATCATTGAATATTTTTGCCTGTGCCCAGCTCGTTGACAAAGATAACATTTTCATTTTAGTTTCTTATTGTTAAGCGACCGTGGATAGAAGAGATACACTTGTGATAGAGCACGACTTTCTTTATAAAAATCTTTGCCTTTATATTATCCTTGCCCTTACTTTTATATCCTATTACGAAAATTACAAAAACAGTAAATAGAAATGGAACCAGATGTTATCGAAGTAATTTATACAGAAGGTTTCATTTTGCTTTAATAGAATTGGTTTGAGGTTTTTTTTAATTCATAAAATTTAAATATTTATGTCTCTTGGATACATTAAAAATCTAAATTCTATAATTCAATGGTCCAATTTCAAGTAGTCGTTCATGAAAATCTTTTCTAATATTTTCCGTCATAATAAAATTCCACCGGGATTGTATTGCGGATTCTTCACAAAATTATTGTTACCTACCTTACTTATAACGAATGAAAGATTAATAATACTTAATGAGATCAGAATTGAAACCAGAGAATGAAATTCCAACGTTTCCTACAATATTCCAGATACAAGAAATGTATTCATAAAAGACGTCGTTTTCAGATGATAGCCATAATATTTATTGGCTTTCTCTGGCAATAATTCAAAATCTCCTCAGAGCTTAAATCGTGAAATAAATCTCCTGTCAAGTCAGTAGCATAGAAAGGAAGTATCATATAAATTAAGTCAAAAACTTACAAATCCAGGATGATTATATGCTAATCCTTGTAAAGGCATTTCAAGGGATTATAATGCCTTTCCCTAAAGTGTGTTAATTTTGAAAAATTTTCCATCCCCTCATTTGTGTAAGACCAAACATGCACTAGTTTGAGAAAAATACCATAGACTATGATTGAGATAATCATATAATATATGCCATACAACTGGCAGATTTCACATAACCATCTTAATCAAGATAACTTACATTATGGAGATATCCAATACTTGCGACAGCTGAAGTGCACAATACACAAAATAAAGCTTAATAAAACATATGGACAAGGCACTTTATAAAATTGCTCCATTGATTTCAACACCAAATTTATTACGTTCTATGTAAAATTGCAAAGAATTAGAAGACCAAAAGTGATACTCGAACTTGACATAAGTGTTCTTCATATGTTAGGGGAAGACATCAGATTATACCTAAGGTTTAGCAATGAAAATAGGGGTGGATCAAAAAGGGTGAATTTCATTAATTTAATTTAGTGATTTTCCTACCAACATCGGCCAATAATTATTTCTTCTAATTTCAGTGAGATTAGGTTTTGTAATTGAAGATTTGCCTGAGATCATTTCAATGAGTAACACCCTGTTGAACGAATGACTCAACATACAATTGATAAAATTTCTTTAAAATTGTTGAAAACTGTCAATCGATTTATGACCCTGTCGCTACCAGACAATCATTAATTCCTATTGACTAAAACTTGTCTAAATCAATAAACTTTGAATCCTATAAACGAGAATTACTTTGACATGTTCACATATGACCGAATGGCTAAAGGGTTATTTGTTTTTGTATCAATTCGTAATGGTTTCCATGATTCAAAAGTTTCGTATTTGCTACCAGCATGCAATTTGATCAAATAAATAACGAGGTTTTATGTGAACATTTTGTATGATTGGAAGAATTTGAAAAAAGGTTAGTCAAGTTATCTACTAGTTGGTTCAATAATTTATTGATATTTAATCGATTTAAAGTGATCTTCTAAACCAGCATTATGTGGACACAATTTATTACAATTAATAGAATGACATATTCACTGTCCACCCACGTTCCTTTCTTTCTTAATCACGTAATAAGGTTGACTTGAAGCGCAGTGGTTTTTCCATTAATAACTCATTAACAGGTTTCCCTTGAAATAAGGAACAAAGCAGCAAAACTCACGACTAATTCTAGGGAATTTTTTAGCATTGTTTCAGTGAAGCTTTTACTGTCCCAAGAGACATTATAAAAACGCATAATATTTTTAGCATAACATTATCCATTAACTTTTAATCTCGTACATTCTGTTATATGTACGTAAGAATACAACATCCAGAAACATTGTTTCTCTAACGTTTCAGGGGTTTCGCAAAGCTGCTGAAAGGTTTAACAAGAGCTCAACCCCTTTCATCCGGTTAGACATCCTCTTATCCGGGTTTTAAGTCGAAATTTATTTTTTCCTCTTGTACCATCAACTACCTTCTGAATGCGTTTCTTTTTGTAGATGTATAATGTCTGCAACAGAGAAAATGTTAATTTTTTAAGTAGTTGAAAGAAGGACGCTATACTTTAATTAATCCAATAATTCGAATCTAGTTGAAAATGTAAATTTTGCAACAGTTTCCTGGAATTTTAAATCTTAAAGGAACCGTCTGGCCAGCTGATGTTTATGAACTTTCGATCTTGATCTCAAAAGCATCCATCTAAGATTGAAAAGTAAACTAGAATTGTTTCAGTCATGTAAGTCTGGAACTTTATAAGAACATTTTGTAATATTCTTAGTAACGGAAGTCCTTCTTCTTCTGACTACTAAGTCCTTGAAAGTTGGTTATGGTTTATATAATCGTAAAGCTTAGTGTGCGCTTTTCGAGTGTCTTGCATAAACAAAACATGGCAGAAGGTTTTCATTGTTGTCAGGTAGACTCTTCAATGAATAGCAAATCGTTCGTTTCCTTCCGTTTAATCATTGATTTATAACATGAAAGTGTTTTGTTTAACTTACCTTTGGAACATTGTTGTACTTGCAGCACTTAAAAGCGATAAATTTATTACTTCCATCGACGAGGTATCTTCTTCAATTGAAATTGTATTCATAAGTCAAATTAATCGAATTCTGTTGCAAGTGCATTGCAGTTGAAATAATTTGAGTTTTGTTATGAGAAGCTTAAATGGAATTTCTTTACTGCTATAAAACTAGACAAAATACCAACGAACAATTCATTATAAATTCTTGGCAACCCTCAAAGTTTCCATAACAATTAAATTATATATTCTAAAGGTCAAATATTAAATCGTTGAATAACTAAGTTACTTATCAAATTGATATTTCATAAGTTGTCTGGTTTACAAATTATCATTTTCAAAGTTATATAAATGTCTAAGTATAAGATATATCTATATAAAGCATTTTGAATGCAAAATACCTTAACACACATGAAAAGTATTTTCTATAAACCAGCGGCAAGTTGATATCATTTAGCACTTTAACACGTTTATTACAGGCAATCATTGCACTTCCCAACTTCAAAAAACGTGATTTCAACATTGTACTATAAGTGTTGCATTTACTTTTACAACACTCATAGCACAGTAGTATAAACTACGAACAATAACCTGATATTTCTGGGGATTCTAACGCCTTACAACTTCATACTAGCACTCATTTTAAGTTTTCACAAAGTATTTTATGACTTTAGAAACTATGTGCCCTATTCTCGTAAATGCAGAATACTTTGGCTACAGTTTCATCTTACCACAGAAGACATTTTTATTTGAAAAGGAACTACATTTAAGTTTTCTTCCCCAAAAGGATGAAAATTTAGAGGTTTGTTTTGCTGAAAATTCAGGAAATAAAAATGTCAACTTCGCACCATATAAATGTTGTGTGTCCTATTTGTTATGTGTTTGTCGTCAATCAATATGCTATTGATATTATAACATGAAATGATTACATCTACTATCAAATGAGAAAGTAGGATAATTGAGAAAAGTTTTCTATAAAACTGTCATGCTTTTGAAGTTCTTAAGATGATTTTCTGTTTTCTCAGAATCATTTCTATTAAGTGCAAGAAAACTCTTCGTGTATTACGTAAAAAGTTTCGAAATGTTGCGTTAACTGAGTTTTTTTTTGAAAAATATCTATACAAGCTCATAAATGAAAGAGTCTAGACTCAGAAGGTTATTATCGAAATGGAGTTACTGCAAAGGAGCTCAGACGTCACCCCTAACAAAACGTCTTAAGTTTACCAGAAAAGATTCTTCTAAAGCTTTGAATTTCATGTACGTATGAAACTAAGTAAGATTGCAATTTTATCCCACTCACGAATATCATGCATTTGGACAAAAGACATTAAGTAATGAAGGAAACTTTCAAGGATACATATTACACACAAGGTCTTGACTGTCTTTTGTTAGTATCATTTTATGAGGACTGTTTATGGAGGAAACTTCTAATCAGGTCATACAAAGTAATGTCGTGAAGCTAAATCATGGATAAAGAAAGTTTTATTCAATGAAACTTGATTTACTCGTCCTCATAAGATTTGAACATATAATATAACATATAAACTGAATTGCATGGATACGGGTATAATGGCGGAAGTGATTACTTCTATTAAAGGACATAGCAAAGATAATAAAGTGGCAAGAAGAATGATGATGAAGTTCTGACTTTGGATTTGGGCACAAGATATTATGAAAAACTTTAGAAGAATCCTTCAGATTACACAACCATTTCACTTTGTTTGTTGATAGTAATACAAGATAAAAGAAAACCTAATTCCATTTATTTTGAAAGAATTCAATGCAATAGATAATTTATAGCTTCATGGTCACAAACATCCCAGAACGTGTGCATTTACGATTGCATCTAGTGCATAACATACTGAACTAAAAGTTATAAGAGTAACTGGACTAGCTTTAGCTTAATCTAATCAAAGTCGGCGTTCTGTTTGAATATTTTCACCATAAATTCATTGGTCGAGTACCCGTAAAACTGGTTACCGGGTTTTTTCTCACTTACCGAGGTTTTTTGTAAAAAAAAAATTTTCAGTGGCTTTCAACGTCACTTTTTATATGTATTTTCACATACAGTTAGAGGGGTGTATTTGAAAACCTAACGTAGATATAGTTACAGGCAACAACATCCCCTTTAGCAGGGTTAAAGTTTTATGCGTGTATATTAAAATTTTTTGTTGTTCCCTTCGTAAATCATGAATAAAAATGAGTTTTATCCGGAAGTAGCGAAAAAAAAACAAAAATAGTTTTTTGCTGATAGTTTTTTCTGAATTTTCTTTAATCTTGTTTTTTCGTCCTTTATGCAAAGTTAAAACTTATAAAAAGAATGACTTTCCGTTAAATTTAAAACGAACGATTTTTCAAATTGACTGTTTGTAGAGATTTGCATACTGCCACATACTATATCCACAAAAATACTAAATTTTGTGGGTGTACATAATTCAATTCTGACCGCAGATAAAACAATTTCATTGATTTCTATCCAAAATAAAAACACATAGAGAAATTTCACTTCCTTCTACAAACATAATTCTCATATAACGAATATCAATTGATATAACTTTGTAGAGGAATGCTGCAAATGTTATTTACGTTGCAAATTTTGTTAAAAACTAGGAAGAAATTCAGTCATCTAGTGAATATTTTCAATAACTCGAATTGTTTACTTTTAATATAACAATTTCATATGTTAATGCTGTCATTACCTAAGTCGATTGTTAGTCTAGTAAACATTATTCATTAATAATTATAATTGGAGTATCATAGCGAATGAATAGATGTATTAGGTTATTCAATAATTTGATGAGAAACTTCAATCAATTATTTCGTAATTAAAATAAAAGTTTAAATCGTATCATTCTGTACAGCAGAATAAAAATATATTATACGTATTTTACGATGCAATCTCAGTCTGGGAGTCGCCTCCTAAATGTTTTCAATATCACCAAAGAAGCTATCTCAAATCTTATATGATGGGCATAATATTATTCAATTCGTAGCAAAATCGAATGTTGTTGCGGCTACATAAAATTGATAAAAATAGGAAATTGCCACTACTACATTTTAGGGTGGCTGTCAACTGTGAAGGGAATATCACAAATAAGGGTTCCGTTGATCTTAAGGATACAACTATGTAATCTGTCGTATCCGATGTTTTTTCAATGGTAATTTCATGTTTTATTTCCGATGATAAATTCATTGAAGCAAGCGTCATAATGTTTTGATTTTTACCGATTAAAGAAGTTATGTTTGCGATAGAAATCTATAGAAGTGTTAAATGAAGTGCATGAGGTAAATTTAGGTAAATTAAAACGTAAATAAAAAACGTAAATTATTGTACTTAATTGCAGAGTGAAGTGACCGCTTTATGAAGTCATAAGTAAGTGTGTCAAGTCACAAACAAAACTATAAGGAAATATTTAGACATAGTTTACTATACTACAAAACATCGTAAATTTCGTAAATACATCAAAAGGGCGCAACAAAAAGGATATTTCGCCATATGCAAATTTGCTATGAACACTTGAATTTATGCTGACCAAATAAATGATAGAGTAAATTCATTGAGGTGATTTAATGAAGGACATGGCCTTTTCTTAACTTCTCCAACATAAAACGGAAAGATCCTAGCATATAGTACGTAAATATTGAATGGTAATTTAAGTGTTTACTTGATATATCTTACAACATGAAAAAAAACACCCGGAAGAATAAAGGCAACCGGGTTCATCTCGATGATAGTTGACCATAACCCTGAAAATAAAAATAAGATTTTGTCAAAACGGCCTCAATACCTCTCACTTCTTTATAATCCAATAAACAGGGTTTTTGCCTTTTATTTTTTTTTTTTTTTTATATATTTTTACTTCTCAAACATGTCAAGTTTTTTATTATTTTCCCTCTTTCAGGATATCATGCCAGGCAATTTAATAAATTTGGCCATATGGCTCTGATCCCTTACAAAAATGCGACATCGAAGTGGACCTTCATCAAGATTATACGTAACGCTGCTCATCTAAGCAGAAAATATGTTGGATTAACTTTGTGCTAGCTGTTTTCTTCCTAGTTAAGTCCCATTCTATGGAATAGTGGAAAATCTAACCCGACATTGATTTTCCAGATATTTCTACATCATTTGCTCTCAATTGTTGTGTGGACTAGTAACACTGCATGCTGTCCATTTCGACGGGGCTTTAGTGTAAAACAAATCGGTTTTTCTTCGTTTTTTTTTTCTATAGATAATTTTTAACTTTATCCAACTATATTTATACCAGCATGATGGGTAGATATGTTCATAGTTTCTATCCTACAAACTGGCAATAAGTGCCTCATGAAGAGAGTCATTCTATGGACTTTATATCCGGAAGATCCAAAATAGGTGGAATAATTTCACTCAGGAACGATTTCCATCAATGTTTCATTCAATCAGAAAATTGATGACGATTTTAAAAAATTTCCCTCCTGTTTATTATTTTCAATTATATATCGAGTGGAATAAACTCTCTGATAAAGTATGATGTAATCTGAAGCTTTTTTCTCCATTAATCTCCTGAATAACATTTTACAGTTGACGAATATCGACATAAATAACATATAACTTTATACACGTTATTGAATGTATCCTCAAAGCTCGTATGAATTGCTCAAACAGGAAGAAAATTATATTTTTTGTTTTGCTAACGTTAGCTTCGTTCATCTGATTTGATTGATATATACAAACATAACTGACATGTTAATAGTCCAACATAAATGAGATATTACATATACCTAACTACAAGTTCTATCTATTTATTTTGTTTTTCTAATCGTAAAGAGAATTGCTTCAATTTCTTCCGTCATAAGCTTGAGAAATGAATCTAGAAAAGTTTGATAACAAGGCGCCATGCACTTCAATAAAAATCTCATGCTGATCATTAAAGCATCAGAATACTCTAAATATCCTTTTGAATATTTATTCAGTTTGATTCAGTTATGAAGAATGAAAGGAATTTATTTGTGCGTAACATAAATAAAAATGAATATTATGAAAAAAACGACCCTCAAACACTCTCATTTGTAATAACTCCTCAAAATTATATCTCATAATAAGATGCTCGTTGGTGTTTACAGAACTGGAAGCATTTTATGAAGCTTTTAATGAAACCCAGATCTGCAAAGTATCCACGTCCTAGTTGTGAAAAACCTCACAGTGGTGGCCATAAAAATATTTGCACAATGAAATATCGCAACAATTTATTAAAAGTTTTCTACTTCGTACAACCTAAAGCCCCAAGCCACCCTCTCTTTAAACATCACTTCTCGATATTCGTCATTGTATTGTGCAGTTGTAGTTAGAATTCTGGGTTTTACAATTGTAGTAGCAGTAGAAGAGATGAAAATGGAATTTTTGTGAGAAATATGAGAAACTATGGTGGTTGCAAACGTTTGTTAGAAGATATGCAGGGAATTGGCCCGGGAATATAGTGTGGTAACCCTCATTGTGGGAAATGCTATCCACTTTAATGCGATATCACAAGTGTTTATTCGTTGTACGTAATAAACGGAATTTATCATGAATAAGAATTGTAAGGGACTCCATCTATTTAGATTTGAAGTGAGAATCCTATGTCCATATATGTTTGGCTCTACTTTGCCTTAGCTCGTCTCTAAGGGGATGAAGATTATTTTAATAGTGTTAAGGAATTATTGAAATGAGCCTAAGTGCCTTTTCTTCTTCAGGGGATATTATTTTTTTAAGGGTGCAGTTAAGGAACAACTACATTTCTATTGGTTCTTGTATTGTCCTTAAGGACAAGTCGTGCGTAAATATAGAAAATAGATTCAATTTTGGTTGAAAACATTCCATATCGGCAAAAACTGTTCAATATCACATTCAACTGTACATATGTATGTCAAATGGATCTCTTAATCAAAATCTATATTCTTGATTAAATCTATCCCTTCATTTTTTCTTCTCTTATGGTATAACCTTTTGCTGATGAAAGAGAATGATACATTGACGAATTTCTAAATCACGTCACATGGTGACGAGCAGCATGATTTTAAGTGAAAACTTTTGCCATATTTTTGTGATTCATTTCAACCCCACATCTGCATGTCACTCAGAAAACTAAGAAAACATCCTTTCGAAAAGAGGAAAATCAGTTACTTGATGTCAGTAGATTTCTGTCAATGACATGTTTTCGGAAAATTTAATATTAATTACACGAAGAAGGTATCAATTTGGATGATTGAGAGTTTGTTGCTTGCTACCATATGATTGTGTTGTAAAAACCTTCACGTTTGACATGTTCTCGATAGAAGGTTATTAAAGTCAATATGTTTGAATAGCTTGGATATTGATTGAATTCTTTCACAGACTTTAACTTGCATTCATTTTATGATTCGTGGAAATTTTTTATATCATTTTAAGTTTATTGTACCAAAAGTGGACTATGCATGAGAATTATATATTACAAAATTCCACGAATAAATCCATAACATTTTGTTAAATTAAACAAAATTAAACCCAAAGGTAAATAATTTCATACAATTTTGTTTGTATATAAAGAATGAACCCCACAAACCCTGATAGAAATGATGAATTGGTGGTCCCATCATAAAGTTTAGTGAAGATAGGCAAATCGTAGAAATTAATCAAAAATCCGATAAAAGTTGACAGGACGATTTTATTTTCATTTGTTTTTTCTACGTTTTTTTTCGCTTCTAACCTTAACCTAACCATTGCACCTTATCATTTGGTTATGAAGTAAAGCTAAATTTTGTTTATCTCATTAAAATTTATTCTGGGAAAACCAACTCCTAAGGCTAATTCAGGGTTAAAGGGCTTGAATGATTTTACTCTTCCACACCCTACCCTTCTACTCATTCAATCGTAATCAAACTAACTTTTAAAGGTTTAATTTATTTATTATTTTTCTGGTTTTGCTTTTCTTTATCTTCTTTTACGGATATTAATAAATTAAAGGTACCTTCAAGCAGTATTTGCTCTAGAAATTGAGTTAAGTGGATTTATCCGTCAGAGCAGACAAATATGCATCAAATATGTATGCTGACCCATTTGCCATTTTACTTGGTCTATTGACTTTCTCATATTTACTTATGTTGTATGTACAAGAATTTAGTATAGTGAATGGTACTTGTATGTTTCAATGAAGTCAATATTATAGTAAAACAACTACCAATACTTGGAGACATATTCAAATAACACTTACGTCCAAATGTTTTCCACAACCAGGTGACTTATTGAAGCATCTATTATACGGTCAAGAACTATAATTCTATGTCATTCAAAATGTATTTGTAATAGCTTATGTAATTCAATTTCATTTCCTTCAAAGATTTTAACATTTGAAAGAGTCTTAACAGAAGCTGATGATCCGGCTTAAAATTATTTTTGCATGATTCACAAATAAAACGTTCAATGCAAATGCAAATATCGAAATACATAAATTTTAACTGATTTTATATAATTGAATTGCAGTCTTACAAATTTAACTCAGTAAAGGAAAAACCTTTCCAAATCATCTTCATGTTCATGTTGCTCACGTTGCATATCACCCTTTCGTCCTGCTATTATCCTTGCAAACGTTTTGATTGTAAATAATTTGATATAAGAAAACGACAATTTGCTAGACACTCAAACAACAAAATCCATAAACTTGACTCAATCCTTCCTGGATTTCGAAGTAATTAATTCGTTTTGAGAAATCGCATCTGACTTTATGGGATGTTGACTGTAAAAGAAAACCATGGGATGATATTTATGTAGCGTAACAAGTTTTGACATTTAATTGAATTTCATGCATTGCAAATACACAGCTACATAAGATTATATGAATTAACAACATGATATAATCTACTATATGTATGAGTTATATTTGTAGATAGTTTAAAACACTCCTATGATTCGTTGTTGACATCTCACGTAGATCAACTTTGCGTAGGTAGTATCTAACAGACGTAGCAGGTACTGCAGACATAATCAAATTTGAAGAAGTTTCCTTAAGACGACTGAGTTTGTAATCAAGGGAAAGTTTATTTGCATATGAACAGAAGGATTTATACCTTTTTTATGTTGAAAGTTTAATGGACTATATGAATCAAGAAACTTTTTGGACTTAACATTCAACAAACCTGTACCTGTAAATGAAAGATTTAGTGACTTGTGAAAGGAAGGTTATTGAATTTTTAGTTTAAAACATTTAAGAATATTTTAAAGTAATTTCTTTAATAGTAAAAAGAATAATGATAACAATTTTATCCGCGTATATTAAATTCCTCTTATGGGGATATAAAAATATTTTTATGAAATAAGGAAAAAATGATTTCAAATGCAAAAAACCACAGCTATCATAAATGAGTTGGTATAAAATGAAAGGTTATAAGCAATGATTATCCATAAAATAGAAAACATTTCTTTTTTCCATAATAAGCACGTTTTAAATTTATAAAGCAAATTTAAACACATAAAATATTAAGCGTGTTTTTCTACTATAAAATGAAAGTTAATCCCACAACAATATTCTATACATATAATGACATGAAACTATTTCACATATAACGTATGTTGATAACATATTTTCTAGGTGTAATTGTAAACGGTAGCAGAGGGTAACCTTATCCAAATTGCAGAAATAATTCTGTTATTATCATCACTTAACGAGAAAGTAGAACTAAATTATCCCTTTGCGTGTTTTATGCATCGAGCAATTGTTGCCTGACCAGAACCATAACCTGAGCGCCTGAAGTGATGAATGCGCTTTCATTTAATTTTCTCTTTAACTCGTTCTAGTCTTCTTATACGAAGTGGACAGGCGATTTGAGGCGTTATCCTTGTGATTCAATGTGATTCTCCTTCTTAACGATTGGGAACCAGAACACATGTTAACCATCGACGATGCGTCCGACGATGAACCTTTTTCATCGTTTCCTTCACATTTTCACCGTTTTCCACATTTCTATTTTGTTGGAATATCAGATATCACAATTCTGTATACTGTTTATGAAAATACCGTTCTCTATATCGTCTGAAGTAAATGGTCTTTCATTACGTAAATTGCTTGCAATCACTCTAGATAATATCCTCGAAAAGGAACGGAAGCAGTGGTCTCATGGTGCTTCTTGAAAATCCATTCTTAGAAAATTTCTTCGATTTTGTCAATTCGTTACCACAAAAATTTTCTACATGAAAACGTCTTGAGTGAATTTGATTCAATTCTTAAGAAAACTCAAGTCTTCGTTCTAAGAACAATCTTAATGTTCCATTATTTACAAACATCGATTTATTTTTTTGTGATAAAATTTCTTTTTTAAAGTTATATATGTACATATATGCTCATCGAACTTAGTGAAAACTTGATGGTATTGTCTCGAATAAGACAACTCATATAACACACTCTCATAATTCCTGAATTGAGTAATAATTCAACATGTCTCGCTTGTTCAAGTTCCTCAAGGGATACGAACTTCGATAGCAATTGAAAGCAACTTTACAAGGTACAAGTATGTTTCATGACATGTAAATTACAGTTACAGGAAAAGTTCTGTTGACTTTGCTTGAACGGTCATACTATTGAATAGAGTTCAGCTACCTTTAGATTTTGCATCACATCTCATTGTTATTTATATAGAGTCATATAACCGGTCTCTAACTATCAAACCTCGTTAATGTCTTTTAGCAGATGTGATAGCTCAAGCAGAAATCCATCAGCTTAAACTTTACAATCTACACTAATGGAAGTTGAAAGACAATCTGAAACTTATGTTGAACAAAATTAAAACTTTCTCACGGTAATCTCCAATCTCCTTGAAATTTTAATGCGCTGAAATGAAACTATGGTACAATGAACAAATTCTAGAAACACTATATTTGATGTAGCTATTCTAGAGATAATGCTATCATAGCATCTCATATAAATGTTACTCTTAACAATGAAACATTTACAATAAATGTCTTCTCAATTTTGTCCTTGACATCAAAGGGTCTTTCGTACAACTATGACAATGTAAGCCTTTCGTGTAAGCCGTTCGATAAAGTTCATGCGAAAGTTGATAGTTACTTCTTGTTACTTAAAAACCATGAGATATCTACATGGGATCCAAACTTTTGTTTGGTGGTTTCAAAAAAATATTATTTAAGAAGCTTTGAATTCCATGTCTCAAAGTAGATAGTAACAGTCAAATGTCAGTCAAACAAAAGTTTAAAGTTTTTAGTTTAATTTGTAGTGGAAAAGGCTTGCTTTTCTGTAACTTTTCGAAGATGTTTTTGAGCTACTTAAAAAAGTATACTATAATACAATGTATTGTATATACTTTGCTCTTAAATTGGTACTCATTTCCGTCTTTCTTTATTTCCTTCTTTACAAGACATTTAAAACGAGTACTTGTGTCGTTTCCATCTGGAACGATAAGTTTTGTTCAACTGCATTAAATTGACAAGGAATTGGTGCTAGGGGAGCTGTTTTTTGAGCTTAATAAGAAGAGTGCAACATACTTAAATGGTATTTTTTATTGACTCAACATCAAGAAGCAACTATGTATGTTGGGGTAAAAATATATTGTGAACATTGACTACACGGTAGCAGTTACAGCTCATTAATTTGAAGAATTTATGTTTGACATTTTGTGTAAAACACCAAACACTTTTTCATGTTGAACGGAAATTTATCGTCTGGAAGGTAAAATCTTGTTTCAAGTGCAATATTGACTTATCCAAAAGGATAATGTTGGTAAAAGTTTCACAGGAATATCTAAGTTCCCTTACCTTTTCTTGTTTCATAGAGGGTTTATTGTCAAGCAGGTTTATGTTGTAACAGTCTATCAATTTCAGATACCTAAAAGTTATCTTGTAATTATCTGCATGTAAAGAACGTAAAATCTTGTGGAAGCATTGTGAAATAACTCACATTGTGTATATATTGAAGTGGATTTAGGTGATACCATTGAGGGTATAGTATCTACTAAAAGGAAACGGCTTTGTCATCAACACACCAAGAATCAAAAATTTTAAGAACTGATGTCGAATCTGTTTTAAGTAACAAATATATTAAGCTGCTTTACTGAATAGAATTATTAAAAAACTTCGAAATTAAATAGCCCCAGTCTATACTGCATACAGTACCATGAATACAGGACTTTTTATCGGGATTAGTATGAGATAAAAGTAACCAGAAATCCTTGCTCACGCTTTTGCAAGTATGATGTCATGAATGGCCATAAAAATCGGAACTATTCAAGTGTATTCCCAATTGAAGAGTTATAAATTGCCTTTATAAATCCTTTCTTTCTTTGGTAGAGGATTTAAAACTTTGAGATATGACCGAAATCAACGTGAAGTCCTTCCATGTTCATTCCATAGAATTTTCAAGCTATTTCCGAACTTCCTTGAAGGAAACGACTACGATTACCGGCAATAAGCTAAAAATGTAAGAATTGATTTTTCACCTGAACTTGCGAGAGAGGAATAATAATAGTAGCATGGAAATTTTTTCCGTTTTTGTTAGGTTACATTTGTCAAAATCCTTTCAAGAAAGCACCAAAGAAGAAGAACAAGAAAGTGAAGCATGAATTATTAACATAATTGATCGGAGCCAAGGATGGAATGCTTCATTTGCATTGAGATATGATGCCGGCGAATAACTCAAACGTTTTTCAAACACTTTCCGCTAATTCACATTCATTGCGGCAACGAAAAAGATTAAAGACGTCTCAAGGAAGTGCACCATTTCAGATATGAGCTAAAAAATGTATTTTTTCAAAGCTCTCCTTTTGATTAATGGCTTCTCCTTTTTCTCGAATTACTGACACTTTTAGAATTTGATTTCAAAGAAATCGTGAATTTAACTAGCTAACAAGCGCATTTATTATTCCTTAAAAGGAATGTTGAATAATCAGCGATTAAAGGGTTCAATTAGCGGAAGTTAAGAATGTAAAACTTTCTTACAATTACATAAAGCTGTTAAACTAAAAGCAAATATGTGTGTATCAAATATGTATAGTAGAAAAGATGCATGTCATACCGAAAGAAATTATTCCTATCACACACACATATGAGAGTAGCATGAAAATTAGGGAAAATTTAATCAACAAAACCATATTTCAAATCCCAATCCTTGAACATATTCAACAAACCAATGTAAATTACTGATAAGTTTCTATGAAGGCTCCCATATTGGGGATGCCAAAAATTGAGTAATTGAGGCAAAAAAAGGAAAACTTTTCTACATCAATAGTTAACCACAATTCGTCATCAAGAAGCCATGCGTTTTGGCGATTGTGTCAAAATACGTGACTAAGGCAAAACTTTAATTAATTTGCTCCTCAATAATAAATTAGTCCTTGTTCATGCTACTGTCAATTCGAAGTGGAATATATATTTGGGGTAATACTAAGTAGCAAAACTGCAAAACAATACGCCTTACTTACATTGTAATTTCGATTCCAACCCGGATTTGAAGGAGCCATCACCATCAATCATTTAGTTGTGGGTCATCGAAAATGACGTTGAGTTTTTCCGTTTTACTTGAGAGTGTCAAACTTAACCGCCTGTATTTTTGACGAATACGAAAGAGGGCGTTAGAATGCTCTCACGAAAGCAGGTCCTATAGAGTTGCCCCTCAGTTCTTCGAGGTGTAAATAATATTAATTTTGATGTTTTCTACTTGGGGTGCAAGAAAATGCATAAAACGTGTAGGTGGATTATTTACACTTCCACTTGTGGGCTGCGGTAAGAATAAAAACATAAATTAAATTTCATTTTCCCCGTATAGAGTAGTAATTAACAACAACCCCTCTATGGGTTGGTTCCACTAAAGTAGTTCTTATGCGACCTAGGGGGTACTGTACACAACTAGGGACTGTTAAATGTAATCATACACGAAATTTTTGTTATATTTGCTTTTTGTTGCATTCATGATTACCTCATACAAAACTCATTCCGAAAAATGCGAAATGGGAGCAGGAACTTAAGTGTACACTAAAAGTTTTACTTCTCATTTCCGGATGGTATATTCCAATTGATATTAGCATATTTTACTCAAACAATTGTTTATATTCTCGAAAAACTATATTCGGTTTTGCTTGGTATTGCAAAACATTATGGTAATTATAAGAAATGAATTCTGGTTGTCTTCTACGCTGATAAAGCTACTTAAGTATTTTATAGCTAATACATATGCATAAGTACTATAAAATATGAGTATTTTATGACAACTTTAGTGCATATTTTAACTGATATTGTTGGATGTACCATTAGATATTGAATGACGAAGTCAGACGTTATTAATATTTTAATCAGTTTTACGACAATTTCTACATTGTCATCTTCATTTTTGAATTAAATACTCTAATGTTCTCGTCTAGTTTAATAAACTTTCCAGGATATTTTAAAATCTTTCTAAACTAAAATTTGCAATACAAATTGGTAATAGTGATAAGTGTTATTGCAAACTCAAACTATGTATAGACTATAACATAAATCTACCAAATGTCCCTGATTCTTGTTCTATTACATGGTGAAACACGTTTACCTTTATCATCCTTTTGAGAATAAAGGGAATGTTCCCTTCCACATTTTAATGAAAACTTATTGAATTTTCGCATTCTTGTTATATTCAATTTGCCTCAAACTCTGTAGATTTTCTATTAAATCTCAACTTGAGTAGAAATTTCATGTAAACAAAAGCGGGCAAATAATTAAAATGTCGTTTCTGTAACGGGACAACGGAAAAACTTGAATCACGAAGTAAATTTTTAATTAAATTTCGGCATGCTAAATGAGTGTTTTATTAAAAAGTTAAGAATAGTGTGAATGAAGGAAGATACTTTGTTTTAAGATTCGACCCATTTATTATATTAGTTCTATCGTCTTCTAAAAGGCATCGTTTTTAACACTTAACACGGTAGTAAGTTTAATTAGAATCATATAATTTAAATTTAACATTTTTGTTAAACAATAATTGGCTGTTGATTAAACAAGGTTTTATTGATGTTTCGAGAGTCCTAAAAACTTATTTGTTTTCTTTAAATTCGATTTGATTTTATTCTGATTTGAATTTTATTCTCCCCCTCTGTGGATTTCTTTCTGTACATTTTTAATTATAAACATCTCTTAAGACTTGAATGGAATCGGGGACTTGTTTTATTGTAAACTTCAACTTCCATCAAGGTACAGTTTTATTTACTTTACTTGCCTTAAAATCCAAACGTTTCCAGACGTTCAACACCAACTTTATCTAACTAAATTTCTAATGCTGTAAATTTTATTTACTTCTAGAGTGATCAAAATTCTAAGCATTTCGAATACTTTCACACCATTCTTGGTTGTCGTTTTTAGCAAATACCTAAGATAGCTGAAATGAGAGAGTTTCATTGATAAGGAATTCAAATCAAAATATTTTTCTACTTTTTCTTTACAGGTGCGAAGCTCTTTAAGGTAGAACAATATTGAACGTTTCTTACTTAGAGAACCACAAATGCTTAGAAGGAATGAAGGTGTAACATCCTGATTTTAAATAAATCAAGGAAGAAGTTATCGTTTTCGTGGTATAGATTGTGAAAAGGATTCCATAATCAAAATGTGAGATCTGAGGAGTAAGTATCTTTATCCTTCAAGTTCAAAGCTTAAAATTAATGAAATGCAATTTTAGAAAATCAACTACAAAATCAAAGAATGGAGGAGTCCTTCGGAAAGGATATTATGGAGTCATGTCGGAATTACATGTAAGTGTAACAAAATAACAAACGAGTAGGTTAAAGAAGTATATGTGGACTTGATTAAATGTTTATGTACCCCCAAAGTTTAACATTCGAAATGTGCACAGGATGTTCGTAGATGTTCTAAAATCTCTTCTAACATCTCTAATTAAAAATGCATATGAACCAAGTGTTAACGTACAGTGTTTAACATTTGCCTCCCACCGGAAAGTGATCACATCCTTGGAAATAATTTATCCGCATCCTAACGCGTTGGACGTTGCGTATCGTATCTACGTAGATTTGAACAAGCATAATATATCTTCCTTGATAAGCGTATAATTTTAGCTCTACGTTGACCAATAAAGCGGTGTATGGATATAAATCAATTGTTAACCTTAACTTTTTATCCAATCTCTCTGTATTACATAGGACGAAGGTTGATAGGAAAAATTAAAATGACTACGGAAACATTTCGAAAAAAGAGGGTAACATTAGGCACGCATTTATTTGCAGTTTTTCTAGCCGGAGTATTTTCGCGCACCATGACCGGAAACGCGTGTCTGCTTGTCATGACTTCCTTTTGAATTTTATATAAACTCCACTCAAAATTGCAAACGTGTCCTTTCATCTTATGGTTTTTCTATTTTCTATGTCTGTATTTCTGTTAATCTATTTTCTTTTTAATAGTCAAGACAAAAATTGCAGCGTAACTGGAAGGGCGAATACAATCTGATGGTTGGAAATAATAAAAAAAAAAACTCATGAGCAGTTATACAGAGGGAGATTTAATCTCATTGAAAGTCTGTAATTGACTTTTACGCTTCTCTGATTGAACGCCTGAGTCTCATGCATTATTCACGAAGCGCATCGAATACCAAAATCAGGGTTGTCACTTGAGGGTGACTGTGCACTTTTTCTAGAAAAATATTGATATGGAGTGCGATACAATGCACCCTGTCACGAGTTGAGTGTCGTCTCTCAACTGAACGCACTACTGAAATACAATACACACTAAAACTGTATCAAACTAATGTTATAGGAACTATAGGAAACACATTGGGGTGAATTTGTTGCACCCATTCTAATAGATTCAAGTAAATTTTTATTGATTTCTCTGACAATATCAATTTTTTGAGATTACCTTTATATAACTCTACACTTGATACCATGTAAATACCAAATTAAATTAATTGATTGATGGTATTATCAGTATTAATTGATAATATGATATTAATTGATAATGATTGCTTGGCCACACAAATCTCGCTCACGTTCAGACTTTCGGCACGTAACAAAAACATGAACTGAAAATGTATTTCGGCTATTTGTAGTAAACTAAGGAATTGCGTGACTTGGGTATACTTTTTTTCTTTTATTTTCAAAATATTTAAGGAGCAGAAAATATCACATAACCTTCAATTACTTAAACTTATGAATATTCTATACATCAGAGCATCAGTGAGCTTTTGATGTGACAATACTTACCATAAATGAGTCTTGTTAATATTTATGAATATATATGGTATGAGCTTATAGTATAGCTTTGTGTAGAATATGATATTATTTCTCAGGTACTTTCAAACATGAATACTGAAATTTACGATACATAAATGAGCCAACCAACATCACCGACAAATGTCTAGTGATTTCCCACAAATTTGATTCTCTTATAGTTGATGTCCCAGATGTTATATCTAAAATGAAAATGTTGTTTTGTTAAAAGTTATGCTTAAAGTTTACCCACAACAGCTAAGGAAAAATTCTTAAAAATTCACTAGCATTGCATATGTACAATAAACAGTAGAAATCAATATCCACAAATTACTTACAAAAGAATTGTAAATTTGTATGTTCACCCACAAAAAGTTTTGAAAGACCAAATTGCGGAACCATGTACAAGATCGAATAAAGCCCAAAGCGATTGGAAAACTATTTCAAATTGTAGTGTAATAAACGAAAGATATTGTTCTAATAGAAGCTTTCATTGTATCAAGTATTGAATTATACAAGGAAAGCAAACTAGTCAATCAAGATTTCGACTAACGAATGTTTACAGACCATAGCTTATGGCAAAATGCTTTCTGTAGTAGAAACCTCACTTTGTTATATAAACAAAATCTTTTATTTAATATTAAGTGCTATTTTCTGTTACCCATTAGCCACAAATGTAGATACAGTCCAAAATCATACACAAATACGTATATATTTTCTAATCAGTGAATTAGGAATTCTTAGTCAAATGTAGTTAGATCAAGTTTATAATAAGGATATTTTATCTTTAGTATTCTCAATTGTAAATTAATTCTGAGAATTCATGCCACAAAAATTAATATTTGAACCTTCAACTGTCTAAAAACCTTTCGTGTGTTATTTCTGAATGTCAATTCCATTTTAAGGAATCTCCATTGATGCATTTAAAAAGCAACAGAACTTTCCAGACATCCAAGAAATGAAACAATTTGAAATTTCTTTTAATTCCATCACAAGCTGGGATAAAAGTAAAAAATTTTCTATAACCTTAAAGGACATTCTCTTGTAAAACGTATTTTCATTAAATGAATTGCCTTTTTTCAAACCTCAGTTCTTAGACAACATACATTCAATTGTTCTGTAGGATTTTGTAAAGAAAATGGAAGATATGCCGTTTTGAACCCTTAGTAATTTTTTTTCTATTGGACAAGTACATAAAAATATTGTGATAAAAAAGGAAAAAAATCTAGAGCAAGATGACAAATTCCAATCGGAATAATAGCTTTAAATGAACCCCAGTTTAGTGGGGTGTAATAATATGGAGTCCATTAAAATGTCCAATTTAATTTTACCCCATTGAGTCGAACATAAATAAAATACTAATAAATTCTTTGGGTAACCATATACCATCATCATGCGGCTGTCTGTAGGTTGCCTTTGATTTTCTTATTCTTTACGGTAAAGAAGAGAATCCCTGTTGCCTTGCCACGTAAGCTGGTCACCCTTTTTCCAAAATTAAATTGGTTGAAACCGCATATTGATCTTTTTGAAGAGCACTCTTAGTGCACACCCTTATAGTCGTGTTCGTCCTTGTCACATTTTGCTCGTTAGGTTGGAAATTTTTCTTTTTCTTATAAAGCTTCCCTCAAAAATGTTGCTTTGAAATTTATTATGAAATGCATTGAAACCAGAACCTTTGGGGTAGCACAGAAAATCTCAGGTTCAGGGTTACTCCCTGTCATCCATTCATATAAGAAAAGTATGAAAAATTGAGAGTTTGAATGAACAAGAAGTAGATAACAATTTTTTGACCAGTTTCCTTTCATTTTCCAGAATGGGTTTCCAACGGAAAACAAGAACAATAGTGACACTGATTTCAAGCACTAACAGCAAATGGATGAAAAGCAGATATGACGATTTACGATGGTTATGTTTCAACACGTGAATACAAGTGGTAAATACACATATATTTACATGGTATGAATGTACGTTAAACTAACTCTACCTATTTTCACAGTACATATTACAATACGAAAAGAGTGTAAAAAAAAGACAACATCAATATCAACATCAACATCCGCATCAACGAATAACACATAACGTTTATATAACAAAAACCAGAAGAGCTAGTTAACTGAAACAACTGAGTCGTGTAAAATTTATTGTCAAAGAGAATGTGTCCCAAGTCTTGTCCAATTATTTACTCAGCCAAGTGATTAAAACTATGGCACGTGCTGCAGTTTTTGGATGCTCCGATAGGCTCACTTAACCCTTTGAAAAACGACATGTCACTCAAATGGTTGAAAATAAATTCCAAGCTATGGTCGTACGCTAAGCTCCTAACACCAATCAAGAGCTATTGGACCCTATAAGGGCAAGCAGATTAGTGCTGTTAGAGATACAAACAACAATCCTTCCTACATGAAAATACTGACACTAAACCATTCCTCAACGGAAGTAGCATCAACACCATTACCATCAAGAGTAAGAGGAACAACATCAGCTATACCATACTAAAGTATTTAACTTTTCTCTGTAAACTGTAAGTTGGGTGCTGTGAAAAATTTCCGTTGGCAATTTTCAAACTAAATTGTTAGAAAATTTTCCTGATACGCTCTGATTTATTTCGTAATTAAAACTGATGCTTGCGTGAATGAACAATTAACAACTCAACGTGACGATAATTCTTTGTAAGTGCGATTTGACTTCCGGTTCAATGTTTTCCGCACATGATGGTTTGTTGGCGAAATGAAATTTACTCGTTGACTTAAATGAATATCAGTTTCGGTCATGAATAATTGCCGTGCATATAAATAGGCGTTTTCCAATTATTTGACAAGAGATGTTGTTCCGAAAGCCTTATAAGTATACGAATTTTGTGTATGTACATCACAATAGCTACTAAAAATAATTAATTTATAATTTTATTATCATCTAAATAGAAATTACTTGCAAAATTTGCCTGCAATTGTATATAATAGATGTTTAGCTTTGTCCGCGCTAAACTCTCTGACTGGATTGAGTCTACGCTTCGAATTGCATAACGGGATCATATTCTCCAAAATGCGCGCTTCTGTGCCTTTGTGTATTAGTTAACTTTGTCTCAGTGTGGGTTTTGGCGGAAAAGAGTGACAAGTGCCCAGTAAGAAGCTCGTCTTAAATAACGTTTTAATTAGGATATTCACTTAAATCTCTTAATTATAGTGCTTCAAATGTGGTAATGAACACTTTATCTATATTTGTTCATTGAGGATTGAAGTCCAGCAGGGATTGTACCTGAAGAAACCAAAATTTTTCACAAAGCTGAAAGGTTAGTGATAGTTGCTAATTTCAATGCTAAATTACTAATTACATGGAGTTGCATCTTATTCAGAAACAATAACTCATTAATATATTACTTTTTGTTGTAGAAAATTCATGAACGCTTTGTAAAAGAAGTATCATTCCTTTAGACAGAGACTACAAGTATCAAGACTTCATGGTAAGACAAATTTGGATAAATCAAAATTATTATTTCTTAATTATATTATTTAGTTGTAGCTACTTCTTCATGTTATTAAGATGTTAAACTTGAACACAAAGTACATGCTATCAGATGAATTGAAATCAAGAAAACATTGAAACAGAAACGAGTATCATCGGAAGGATGATAATAAAAGGAACGCAAAAGGTAGGCGTCGTATACAATATATGCACGTAATCCTGTATACTGTATAGGTTATTTCTTAGTAGGTAGTTGTGAATTCACGAGAAAATCTTTATTTCATACTGCATGCAAGAAAACTTCGGGGCATCATGTCCAAACGTAAATTACATAATTTTACGACTCAATAATTTAATTGTTCAATATTTTATGGTTCTATAGGGAAATCTTTCTGTTGAATTTGAATGTTACCCTTGCAGTCATGCAACATAACTTATGATGACACAAAAAAGTGCATGTTAACCTTTCAAATTGCTTTATATTTCCATAATTCTACATACCAACGAACACGGTGATCTATAAAATTTTCTGAAATTTATTTCTCTTGCCCTTGTCACTCTACATACTACTCAAACATCCAGGTTTCAAATCCTTTTCAAGTAGAAGGATTAAAAAAAAACTTTGTAACAAGCTGGAGAAATGTAACAGACCATAAAATTTTTAGATAAATACAACTGAATTCTCTCATGAAAATGTATCACTGGCATTGCAAATTGGAAAAAAGGGTTTTAGAAAACGGGTGAGGGTATCAAGAGATGGGAAAGGTATTCAGTTTAGCATTACCTTGATGTTTATTCATTTTAAATATAATCGAATTAGCTGATCATTTGGTGATGGTTTTCCCTTTGTGGAAAATGCGAGCAACTTTATAACGAGTTGCGTTCATTTGTAGAATATTTAATCTGCATTTTCGTATGTCGATTGGCAAACAAGCTACACTTCGGATCTTAGGGTGCTGTATTCATGCCAGTTCCATATGTCACTACGAGTCACCATATGTATATCATGTGAGAGAGTCACCCTGATCAAAAAAAAAAAGACAGAAACCCGAAACGATTTTCACATTCAATAAGTTTTGTAGGGTGAAACGATCACTTTCAAAAATTTCCACTAAATTGGGTTTTGTTAATACCACAGGGTATTTTTTTTGCAAAATTAATATAGGGTTCTATTGAAACAGGATTGTGAAATTTATAAATCAGCATGAAGAAAATATTCGTTATTATTTGATTATTAATTTTTTAATTTTAATATTTCTAGGTAAGTCGAAAATTTTCAATGTAACAAGGAACAATTTTACGAAATAACGATGAAAATTTACATGCTGCTTACTGGCTATGAGCAAAACAAACATTTGATTTGATGTACATCTTTGTAGTCTTAGAAGGTTTTCAAGGTAATGACAATACTCTAAGACTTACAATCCAAATGATTGTCTTGCACTCGTTATTGTGAGCAACTTGCTATTCTCGACAACAGAAGCAAGTTGTTGGATTGGTTGTTAAGGAGTAAGCAAAATTTCCTTCTCAAGTAACATGCCACAAAATAAACGTCGTTCTTTTGGCATGTACCATGTCGTTATGCAGTATATCCTGTTTCCATGTACAGGAGCTTTCAATTAATCTAAGACTCTGATTCATTATCTAGATTGATGTGAAAAGCAATAGCTCAGCAGTTGATTTCAAAGATATTCGAAAGATATGTTTCTTACTCACATACAACGCGTTCAAGTCTATCAATTGTGCTGATATGCAGTTTAGGTACATATGCAATGGCAAACAGAATTTAATTATAATAAATTGAATCTTTTGAGAGATGGATTTCAACCTAAGCTAAAGTTGATTCTATCATGATAGAAATATGATAAATCGTCTAAACTTCGAGGAAGGTTTGCATGTTTCTAGATTGTTTTCACATACAAGATTATGTAAAGATTTCTTTGACAATCTCTTTTCAAATATCTTACATATCGAATCTCTTAAAAAACTAACGTGTATTGACGATATTCTATAACGTTCATTCGGATCAATCAGACTGTAAAAAAGTGAATTTGAAAAAAAATGAAAATTTACAACTACATACTCACAAAAGGGATTCATAACTTTTCGGTATATCGAAAACGTTTACGAATTTTCCCTGACATCTTTAATTTGTGAAGTGTCTGCAAACAGTAATATTTCATTTTCTTAATACAACGGAGTGTTAATGTATTCAAGCTTATGCTAATATTGTAAAACAAAAAAACAACCTCCATTTTAAAATCTCACAAAACATAACGACATAAAGTGGGATTAGTTTAATAACGCTCTTTAATAATCTAACTCTGAATAACATAATCCAGAGATATTAATAATTGTGCACCTGAGCTTTGACTAAGATTGTATTCACTACCTGAAGGGATTTTAAGGAATATGCTTAGTTTGAATGTATGAAGTAGAGATGTGTGAGTACATCATAAATTTCTATAATCGCTATAAATCAGCGTAATTAATTGCGTGTAATCTTGGCTACAAAATTTCACATTCTCCTTGGAATTGAGACTTTAAAGTTTGCAAAAAGTTGAATATTTTAAAGATAAATTGTCTGTCTGCTCAATTGTAATATCTTAAAAACGTTTGTAACTTATTACATTGTATGAAATTCTAGTGATTTCTTCTATAACGTGGATCAATGATATAATCATACTTTCAGACAAGTATCTTGAATTGTGTGGAATAAATTTTACGTCCACTTTAAAAAAAGACTAAACTTGATGTAATAGTCCGGAACTTTGTTTATCACAAATTCATGATAGACTTGCAACAGAAAAACTAGAAATAACTTTTTCTATTTATCTACGATTTTCAATGATTCAAGTTTTCTGAGGCTGTGGAACGTGAAATAAGTTTTTATGAAGAGTCCTTCAGATCGTAAACACTCGAATTGGATAGTCTTTGAAATAAAATAAAATTAGATACTTTAAGGAGTCTGATAAAATAGCAACCTTTTCTCTCTTATGAGCACAATAAACAAGACTTCCAATTTAGTTGTAGTAAAAGCTAAACAGGATCAGGTGCAATTTAGCTTGAGCTTTGTTTGAAGAAAAAACAGCAAAAATGAGTTGCTATTAATTAAATAGCTTTTCCAAATTCATTTACCCTTTCATTTCAATCCCGAAATACGAAGAAAAATAAAATTGTCTCTAATCAAATATAAAAATTTTGTCTTGTAAGGAAGACTTCTTAAGATTAAGGAAACGGTCGATTGAAAATGAAGATTGGAGCAATTGAATGGGGACAAAAGGAAATAGAATAAAGCAATAAAAAGGCATTCAACGATCAAGTACAGGTGCACAAAACAATTTGAAGTGTACAATGTATTCCAGTATTGCAACACTTCACTTGTACCCTACTTCAAAGTCTTCGGTAATGGTTCTTTGGGATGCTCTTTCTAAGAATTCTCATGTTGTCTTTTCGCCAACTAAGGCAAGTCTAAGCGAAAACTCAAATACGAAATAAATGAAGAACTTAAAACAACAAAACTAAGAATAAACATTTTTCCTTGTAGTCCTCATTTGTTATTTTAAATCTTTCTTGTCCAAATTATTTCGTCAACTACTAGTACAGAGCATGGCCTTAGGTTTTTCTTATCGTTGCCTTAGTGTAGACTGTAGAGCTTTAACTCAACACAAAGACGAATGATTTCAAATCTGAAAGTGATTTGCTTGAGTTGATAATCCTTAGGGATTTGTTACAAAATAAATGTTATTTTTCTTTGCTGCTCCTTAACAAGGAGGCAGCCATGAAAGTTGCCATGTCCGCCATATTACTGTTTACAAATTTTAAAATAAGCCTAAATATTTCGTCTGCAAAATTGCATGTTTACTTGTGTTCTTGTGTTTTTCTACTCTTGATATCTTATTGTACATAACGCTCACGTAAGCTTACATTTAATAAATGAGCTAGAGTAAGTAAAAAACTGGGATAAAGGGCACTCCTTCATCCTTTCAAGACGTCATCGAACAAAGACATGCTTCGAAAGGAAGAAGGACTACAGGAAGGCTATGATAATGACTGTTGTAATGATGATGCTTGTTGAACTTTTATATTTTGTTGCTTCTTCCAGCAAATTTTTTTTTTTTGAGTAGCCAACAAGGACGTAAAGTAATTTGTTCAGCCTTCTGATTAGTGGGGGGATGCTTCTTTAACGTTTTAAATTATTGCAAAATTTGCATAATTTTCCTGTCTTAAATTTATTTTCCTTTCCTTTACTTTGACGAAGACGTTAAAGAAAGGCAAAAAAACCACAAAATATTAAAATCCTGTTGGATTGAATTTATTTCATTTTCCAATTTCTTAACAGCACTTCTTTGGATAAGGGATCCCTGTTATCCTTGTTATCTCGGCCGTCAAGAGCCCTCGTCCTACATTGAAAAGGGGTTGAGATTTTCAAAGAGAGTATTTAATGATTTAAAGATAATGTTGACCCTCAGTAAGTCGATTAATGTCTTCTATTCTTAAGGAAATTGTTTTGATGAAGATGAATTCTTCCTATTCTCCGAAACAAAGAGTATTATGTCTTAATAATCGAGTATTCAGAAATGATATATTATACTCACAAAGCTGTAAGTAAAGACATCAAGTGGATTTTTTCCTGCGTTTTTTCTTGGGGCTCAAGAGGGTTGAGGCTTATTTCGCTTTCCGTCAAACTACCCCAACGAAGTCCACTTTCATTATTAATTGTTGTAATTTAAGAACAAATTTGATTTTCGATCCTTTTTTTAACTGACTGCACCGCACCGTGAAATTTTATATCTCTTTGATTAATTTCTGTACTCAATAGATAAATGAGACTAAATACAAACTTTAGGCAAACTCCATAAGCTCAATATATAATAATGAGTTTACAAAACACTCCATTGCCTTCTTCAAAAAACTTCTTTCATTTTCAAACTGCATTTGAATATTTCAAATATATTCCATTATGATTTCAAGAGAGGTTATTTACATGTACGTTGCTTTCGTTATATACATATATTTGATAGCCTCATTAATTTGGATTTTAGATTTGAACAACTCGGAGGGTTCTATAAATATTGAAACTTTTTTCATATTATTAATATCGTATCAGCAAAAAGCTCATGAAATATAATCATTGAATAGAGTATTGCAAACCTCACGTTGTATTTATCGGAGGGTTGTCCCTAATTTCATGTCCAGTATTATACAATTTCCGTAAAGAGATAAAGTAAACTTTCATTTCTTAAGGGTCCCTATAACAACTTCAAGTGTACATTACCTTATTCTCAGCGTGAATCTCATATAATGTCTAAGTTCTGGCATGACTTTGAAAAGTTCTACCCTTGGTTATGCTGGTAAACCATAGCAATGCAATTTAGTGCAGACTTTATTTCTACAACATGATTTTCCTCAATTTTAATGAAGGGTAGAAATTCTTGTTAAGGAAGATAAGCGTCATTTGACACGTTGAAGAAACTTGAAGATTTACGAATAGTTTTCAAAATCTACTATAGGTATATATGTAGTACATATATTCGTTGTACGCACTTTTATGAACATGAGACTAATTCACACTATCATATATACCGGAAGAGTAGAAGAAACTCATTATCGTTTATTATGTAATTTACGAGGAGCTTACAGGTTCAGCACCAAATAATTTTACTTGCCGTGAAACAATTATAGCGTACGAGTACACTTCTAGTAGATGTTCTCTAAACACCGCATATTTATATTGCTTACATTTTTCCTGCACGAAGGATTAAGGGTAAAAGCTATGGTTAAGATTATCTAACGGATAAGTATTTATTCGAGGGTGGAAATACCTTCAGGATAGTCAGGATGCCCTTATCTTTTTGAGACAGTTTGTTAATGACTATGATTAAGAGGTCTTTGTTGCAGCCAAAAATTTACCCTCAACGTATTTAACGTACAGCAGAGTTTATACAAACTCTCATCTGTATAGTGATTCATCTGATGAACATATATGAGAAATGTCGTCTAATTATCAGATTTAGTCATGTGTTTAGATGAACTTAGCCCAGAGAAACGGTTCGTTTTGATAATTAAAGCAATATTTTAAGTAAATCAAACCACAAGGGTGGGATTCGAATTGAGCTGGGGAATCAGTCATACTTTTTGGATTACATTTAAAAAATGTCTTGATTTTGTTTGACAAAAATCACAAATAATGATAATTCTAATATGTATACTTAACTGACATTTATTCATTTTTGGAGAACAAAATTAAGATATATGACCTCTGGGAATTATTGACATTGATTTATCATTCAAAAATGTCACACCTTCTTCATTTGTTTTTGATATGGATATACAGTATTAAGTTAAATGCTTAAGGAAAAATATATTTTGAACACATCTGTATATGAAAACTAATATATCCCCTTCGTCAAAAAGCTTTAAATTATATTCATTAATGTCTATTGTTCACTAAACTAGAAATAACAAACCGCATCTTACCATAATCGCTTGCATAAGGCCAGAAAGTCAATCAAAATAATAAGTTATGCTTAATACGCTTAAAATGCGATTTTTACGAATCAAATCAATTATCCTTGCATGCGTTCGGTATATAAAAGTATAGGTATACACAAGTATACCTTATATATTGTATTTTATTGTAAAAGCAATGCTCATACCAATTTAATCTCTTCCTAATCGCCCAACACGAGACAGTCCCAAGCGTCCTTAGAAAGCGGATTTCCTATTGTAGGGATAAATAAGAAATAATTTGCCACTTGCCAATTTTCATTCGTCCTTGCTTTCCTTATATTCCTTTATTGAGTTTCATGGTTCGTAGATTTTGAAGGGAGACTCAAGCTCAAGTGTTCGTGATTGTATAGCCTTCTTGTGAAAAAAAAAGCAAAGTTGCAAGATGCAATGAGAATGCGAACGGACGAACAATCAAAAGGACTCTAAGGACAAGGGAAAATTGAAATGACAAAAAGTGTCAAAAAAAGGGAAGCATAAATCCCTCCATGGATTGCAAGTCAACGAAATAACAACGAAATGGTAGAATGTAGTCATGTTGATAGATAGGTTATATATTTGTATGTATATGACCAAAGGATATACTCAACATAGTTTCAATGGTGTCCATCTACAGAACAAAAAGCTGAAAGATTCACATACACATTTTGCTTTATTTCCGATATTTTTGTGGAATAATTGGCAACGTCAGAAGGGCAAAGGACCTACTCTCTGCGTCAGGGCATTTCATTAAAAACCTAGCAAATTAGAAGGACTCAGTAATTACTGTCGCATGATGCTATCGCTGTGCTTAAAACATATACAGATGTACAGAGAAATGTAGAGATCAGGAAAGGATATTGTGGTATTTTGATGGAACAATTTTTTTTTCTTCTTTTTGATGGACTTTTGCAAATTGCGATGGCTATATTTTTTGAGGTAGAAATAGCCGCGAATCAGATTTCGATAGTTTCTCCGATTAGACATAAAAAGTAATTTTCGATAGAATGCGGAATGGAATTGGAGGCTTGTGAAATTACATCGATTTCCAGATTCATTTGTATTTCCTTGAGCATAACGTAATTGAGTTGTTATTGGTTAGGTTGTAGTACTTTCATTGTTATCCACCTAAAAAAATTAAACGGTTTAACTTTAATACGATTTTGCTATAACCCTTTGCAGTTTTCAAATTAACGAAATTATACTGAATTATAGATGATATAATCTTAAACCACCTTATGTCAATTATAATACCAAACTTTGGCTGTAATTAATCCATATTTGCATGACAAATCCATCCATCATAGTTAGACCTACCGGAAATTTGTTGTATTAAGCGGAAGAGCTATTCGTGGTAGTGTGTGTCTTCCTGATACCTTCGATGATTCCAAGACATTTGTTTACATAACTAATGCGGAAGTAAGAAAACATAATTAGCAGGTCATTGTCTAATATTTACTAAAGCTCATTCGTGTAGAACATTTCAAACACTTGAATTATGTGAAGCGATTATTACTTGCTATCGCTTGAAATAAAACCAGATGTTTTCATTCGAAGTATTAAGCATTAGGGATTCCAAGAAAAACATCAGTCGTATGATTTTTAATATCAATTTTTATTGCTTTTTTTCCGGCATTTTACAAAAAAGTTGCTTTTTTATGTATTTTACTTGTTTTGATCTAATTTTTACATTTACACTTTTCATATGTATAATAATTTTAATACATTAGCGCATTTTATTATACTTAAAATCTAATATCTACATATATGTCACTATAGCAGATTGAACTTATCTCATTTGAAATTCAATGTTAACATGAACATAATTAATTATTTTTAATATTTTGATACATAAGTTTGTTTCTAGTCAAATTTATAAAATAAAACATAACAAGAAAATTTCCTCATAGTTCACAGATAGTGTGGTGATTAGCGAGTGTTTTTTAATATTCAATAACAATTAAAAAGTTGGTAGGAAATTCATACAAGGTGTTGAGAATTACTTGAAGGGAAATTCTAGGAAAGAAATGAAGACATTGTCCTTGCAAGCATTTTGGAAACAAATTGTGTGTTGGCTTAGGAGGAAAATTCTCATGCGAAAAATTTGTCTCTAAGAGGAAAATTGTGTTTTTTCATTTTCTTAAAGTTGTAATATCTTCTAACAAATGATGTTCTATGACTGAATGAATTTTTCACTATTTGAACTATTTTAAACATTCATCAAAATTTTATTCTAAACACGATTAAAAATTTTGGAAACAATGATGAAAAATTTTGAAAAAACTTCAAGATATTAGGAGTTTTGAAAAAGAATACTTTTTTGCTAAAGTTTCATTTGATTTTTTCTAAAGTATTATTTTATAATACTCATTTTATTAATTCACCTACACACGTAATTTTGACAATGAAAATTTTCTTAAATTTTCTTAAATTATTCCTATGAATTTTCTTTTTTCTTGAGAAATTTACTTGAACAATTTTATTTATTTCAAATCTTATTTATCAGTCACGAACTACCTCCATAGAGCTCATAATCAATGAACTTTACGTATACAAGATATTAAAAAAAAAATGTTTTCTGTTTTCATAATATTTCGTAAACCTAACTAAGACAGCGGACTTACTTTGATTTTGGGTCTATCTTACTATGTATGTATATATAATATGTATATAATAATTAATGTTAAGTACATGATTCTTCTACTTATCTATTTACAAGTTTAATATTTCTTCCACACACATTGTTGCTTTGTTAAATATTTATATTTCAAAATCGTTTTTCTTAAATTTTTGGAAAAATGTTTTTCAAGATTTTTCACATGAAATATTTTATGAAAATGAAATTTGCTCTTCAACACAATTATTGAGATTCTAAAAAAATATATACTCAGAATTTATTATCATCCTCGCACCTATCATTTTATTTTTACTTTTAAGTAATAAATCTAAAAAATAAATTATTATGGAAAATTGAAAAATTCTTTTTTCCATCGATGAATGTCTCATTTTAAAGAAGAAACACTTAAAGGCATCTACACTAAACATTTATATATATATATATATTTTGCTTGTATAAGTTTCGTATATAACATATTCATTTTACCATTTAATTTGTTATTTATTATAAATATATTATATCACAATTTTTTACGTTCTATTTAACTTTATTTTTCTTAAATATGTCCTATTTTCACACTCATATAGTTTCATTCACTTCATTACATCTTTTCATTTAATGATTTTTGTAGCCATTCTCATTAATATATTTTTATATTTTTATTAAAGATATTCTATGATCATTACTATTAACTAACATATTGCTTTCGAAACGTGTAATCTTGCGTTACACAACGCTTTCTCCTCAGTGATATCATGAAGATGTGCATTGATATACGAATATATACTTATGTATGAACGTATAATATTTTTATTATGAATTTGTTGAAAATCATTAGTCAGAGTAAAAACTTAAAATAAATGTTACTCGATGTTAACAATGTTTTGTATACATTCCGGTTTAATGAAACTTGCTTATGACTTAAAAGAATACCGGAAAAGTTCTATAATTGTTTAATAAATCTTCAAATTAGAAAAACACGCCTTGAGCTAACATACCAGATATGTCATCTTGAAGCTATTAGTATGTATTTCGTTAGGTCAACTAGACATCATGTGTAGGTAATGGATACTTCGTTTGTAACCCTCATAAGTCAGTATGGTAAATAATACCAGTTTCATAACTTTGAAACATAGTACTTAAAACAAACAGTAGGATATCCTGTGCGGGAGAATTGAAAGTAAACTTTCAGGAAGTTTATGCGTTCTTGATTGTTTTATCATAAATTTTGTGTTATTAAAAAAGGACCGCAATTAATGGAAACGGAAAACGTCCGTGAATTCATTTTAAATATTTCCATTTTTTCCATTTGCCAGTGAAAATTTTGCCCACTTGTCACAAACAGGATTTTGTTGACGTAAGAAAATATTCTTAATTAGATATGTACTCTTTCTTTTCGGGTTCAACAGAATTTCATTTAATATGTTTTTTTAAAAGTTTTTCTTTTTCCATTTTTCTTCATATCTATCTTTCGTTGCCTTTTCTGGCAAGTTTCCGACCGAAAAATTATAAGATTTATCGAACTGATTACATAGTGGCGAAGGAGGAGAGTATGGTCCAGCGAAGGATCCACAAAGCAATACCATTTAGACTAGGGTGATAATGAGAAATTGGGGTTGAACGTTTAATGAAATAAACATGGACGCTGTGTCAAAGTTTTTAATTGAATTGAAATTCCACCCTGTTTGATTGGCACAACTGGTGCAATCAACGGAAATTTATCGATTTTTATTAAAAGCTCAACGGATGGAAAGCAATCTTTCTGGAGTCTCCAAGAGACTTTCCTTAACTTTTTTCTTCAACTTTACAATATCTTGAGTGTCTGTATATAGTGATTTATATAGTCATGTATATATAAGAAATGAATCGTTTGTAGTTGAAGATGTTTGTTAGCAAAATTTCCGTTACAAACAAAACTTTGACGTAAAATTGAACGAAAATGAAGGCAAAAAAGTAAACATCTTTCAAAAGGAAAATAACGATAGAGTTCCGTGAAGTGCAAACTTTACATCAACTCATAGTTTTTTCAAAAACGAAGAAAATATAAAAAGTATTGGAGCTGTTTTTGTAAGGGAAGTACTCTTAGGATCGATCGTCTTCTTCACCGAATATATATGTATATAGAAGCGTCCATACAAGGATGCATCTTTTATAACTGACTCCTTTTTGGTATGCTCCCCGAAAGAAATCAAATTATATACCAATTGGAGTGCACGAAAAAAAAAATACTTGGTGCTTTCAAGTCAAATACACTTCATGCAAATTTTTGATTCTTATTTCAAACAACTTCCTTTTTATTGACATCAGCAGAAAATTTCCTTCCCCATATATTTGCAGGATATGGGAGCAATTAAGCTGATTTGATTTTTGATAAATCATCGTCTCATCGTTATTTCACATTCGCCATTTTATAATTTGCTGATTCCCTTATTTACCTTGGGTTAAGGGTTTCAAATTTAGCTCATTGACCTCATGTCCTTATAGAAGGATAGAAATCAACATGATTTTTTTGGTTTCCCACAAAACATTGAAAACAATTGAGTGATGCTGTAGACTTGTAAAAATATTATTTTCAATTGATTTATAAAAATAATATAATATTGTAGAATTATAGATGCGGTCTCGTAGTCCAATTATAGTGTTTGGTTTCTGTAACTAATTTAGTTAATTCAAATCATTTATTCAAGTACGAAACTACAATTTAATTAATCTTTAGTATCTAGTATTTTTTCATCACGTAACCTATATCAAATATTTAGTAAGAGAATAAATTATAAATTAACAAGAATCATTTTTTGTGTAGTATTTTTATATATGTATTTTAATCTTGCAAAGAGCCTGAACCTCATTCCTTTTATATATTTTCATTAGAAAAATATATTGAAACAGTCTGTTATTTTCCATATCTTCGGCATTATATTATTTATTTTCATAAAATTAATACCAAAAAATAAAAATATTGATTTTATTGCTTTCTATTTTCACACTGATATTATTTATATTTCTAATAACTAATTTATTTAACTAATATTGAGTTTATATTTTATTAAAATGGAAAAATCAAAAAGTGCTTTATGTGCATTTGAAGATATGATAAGGATGTATCGATAATTTGAAAAGATATAGATATAGTGGTATAGTTGAAAACACGAAATCAAGGATTATGATAGGAGAAACCCTTTCGCGTCGATTAAATGCCAAACATTTGTTCAGTAACGTTGAAAATCACTTTCACCAAACAAATCTTTTCAATTTGGTTGTATATCCCAATGCAAATAAAAAGGAAAGGTACAATAATATTGTTGTGGGTGTAAAGAGTAGGAGATAAATTATGATATTCCAGTGTTTTTCATTTTGAAATGTAAAGAGTAAGAAAGATATTTATACATACATACAACGAAAGCATACCGATATTTTCCATTTTCATTTCAATAAACGTAAGTCCCAAAGCGTGAATTTATCATTGTCTATCTTCATAAATTTTATTTTGTATCTCAAAAAAAGCGTAGCATAAAAAAATTGAATTTGTTTCCATATTAAAGGATATGTCAAGGGATTGGATTAGGATTTTTACGGCCCAATGTATACCACAGCGTGAAGGTTAAGGATGGTAAAAAACGAACCTACTTCTTTAAGGATTTTTTTTCTTTTTACTATTTACCTTCATCACATCCGTGTATCTATCCCAGTTGTGCCAGCTTCGTTGATCCTAGCTAGTAGTAGCACAAAACCATAATAATGGAAATCCCTTTAGAATAGCAGCCCAAAATTAATTACGTCCAACGGAATGCAACCGCATTTATGAGTTCACTGGCTAAAGGATACGCTCATAATATCTTGTTGGTTATCCTTCCATTCATTCACTAGTGAGTTTTATATTCTTTGTTAGTCCTGCCTTGGCACAGCTACGTTTTTTAAAAGAACTTCTTTTTTTTGAATTTTTCCTGCATTCTGTACTACAGAAACTTTTAATATTCCTTACGTCAAAATCGCTTAGACCAAAAGCTTTTACTCATTTTAGAAATTTTGTAGAATATTATGTAAATCCTTTTTGATGTAAGGTTTTATTCGTTGTGGTTATTTGAGTTTTACTTAATTTTGTACGTGTGTGAATGCAAAAATAAACATATAATAAAATCTTTATCATATTATGATGATTAACAAAATTATTTTTTGTAGCATATCTTCAAATACATAATAGCACTTAATATTAGTGAAGAAACTCAGCAACTTTGAGTGCATAGAAAATTATAAGATTTAAGATTTCGTTTTGTTTTATTGCTTTACATGTTTTATAATGAAATTCTTTAATTATCCTACACGTTTTTTCGTCTATTTTATCTGACATCTTTTCTTGAGTTGCATTTAACATTCTTATTTTTATTACATATTTCATTACAAAATTTACTGATTGTCCAATTTTGCATACAACTACTAATCTGTGTGTGTTAATGTAGTTTTATTGAAAGCAGAACCAAATAATAATGGTGTTAAAAAACAATTTTGTATATTAAAGGAGTTTTTAATTATATGATATTTTTTATTCTCCTTTATAACTTTACCATGATTAATTTCCTTATTTAATTAGTCGGCTATCCAAGCGTAAGTGACATGACTGAATAATTGCTTTGTATAGAACAAAACAAATGGAATTGTTTCAAAAAATTAAAATTGTGGCCACAAGTGTACGTAATGAGCCACCAAATGTTTTAAATTACCTTCTTGTAGAGCTGCATAAACATTAAATTGGAGTTTAAATGTATCTACGAATCTGTAGGGGGATAGAATTCAAGCTTCTCTTACCTTAGTAGAATGGTATTGTATTTTAAATTATTTGTTCCTTCTGCCGTTTTAAATTTTTCAAACTTACTGCTTCTTAATGATAATAATTCTGAAAGTGTATCAGCTTTGAACATGTTATGCGCATAAGCTTTACATTGCAGCTAAAGTAATTCTTTACAACTTTGTGTCTTAAATGTTTCTTTGGTTTGAAAAGTTTTATGGCATCCAAATGTTTGAGGAGTTTTTTAAAACAATTTAGAATAATTCCACAAGTCCTTTTAACCAACTATTATAGTATTGACCTAACGAATCAAAAGTTCTAAAGTCAACTATAAATCATGCTTATATAAATGCGACTATTAACAAATGCCACAAGGTTAAACTTCATAAGACTTTATGCAAAGAACACATAAATTACAGTGACATTTTATCAAAAAAGGGGTGTAAACCAACAAATATGTAGCCTCAGGTCAACCTTTAAGAATGTCCTTTCACATTGTTTTATGTGTGCTCATGTTAGTAAATTACAAGTTAGCAAAAAACCTATACTATACAATACACTGAGATATTTTCCTGTTATTTATCTTCTGCGGCCAACAAGGGTTATGAATTGTAAGAACAAATTTATTTCCCTGGTTTTTACTCATCTCATAAAACTATTAATTATTGCCAATTTGAATAACTTAATAGAATATTCAAGGGTATTCTTCTTGCTTGTATTCATAGTTCAACAATGTATTATATGAAAACGTTCTAAACTTTGACCACAAAATATATTTTAGAGGCATGAATGTATGTTGAATTTTATCTTAGAGACAACACTCATAAAACAGAATTTATTTGTTCTGTGGAATTTCTATTGAAATGAACCCTTCTGTTGTTTGAGGTCAGTTTCATGGCAATAATTTTATGATTGATAGTTGACTAGACATGTTATGTTTAAATGTTATGAATATCTTTGTCTTAAACATCAAGTAGAAAGAAAAATGTTGGTCACTGCATTGAGATACTTACTTACCTTGGGATTGATGTCACCTCTTCCATGAATGTTACCCAATGAATACATCACAACATAAAGATAGGCATTCAAAAGGATAACTTTAAGAAATAATAACATAAAAATTTTATTCCTTGAAAGAAGGCTACATTCATTGGATTTCTAAAGTTAAAAGGAGAATAAGACACTTGTGTTGAAAGAATTTTTCCAAGCAGATGATGTAATTAAACGTAACACAATTTTTGTGTACTGTTTGTTAATGAAATAAATATAACGAAAAATTAAAACAAAATGAATTTTGTAGTTTTAAATTTTTAATGTTTTACAAATAATAATATTATTTTTTTGTGATTTTTTTCATGTTTTTTGTACGTTTTGTTTTTCTACAAATATTACAATAATACAATTTTTCATACTTTGTATAAAAATTTTTTCATGATTTCATTTATCATATATCTTTGCTCTAATTAATCATAGTATTTTCAACTTTTTATTTCAAATGTACGTGTCACACCCATGTCTATTTTAAATATCTATTTGAAACAGATGTACTGTATTTTTGCTTTCTACTTAAGAATTTAATGTGTAGTTAGTTCTAGGCTGTAATTAATGTGTTTTTATAATTTTTTTTTTATGTTTTTCAATAACCATTTCTTGTTTAACAATTTTTACCTACTACAACAACTTTCAGTTCAAATTTTTTTCTTACCGAAACAGCTACAATATACTGTTTAAAAGTTTCTCTTGAGTATATAATCCATTTTATATTTGAAACCTACATATTTTTCTTTTGCCATGTTATCATTTGTTTAAGTGTGTGGAATCAATTACATATAAGGTTGGAAAAGTGGAATTTTTGGTTTTTCCAAAATTAAAAAAAATTAAATAAAATCTAAATTATATCGATTAAATAATAAATATTATAAATTTTGAATTTGTTTTTTTTTTGATTCTGTTTTATTCTTTAGTTTTTATACGGTGACTAGTTGTTATAAATTTTATACACGTTTCATTTATATATTTTTTAATTATTTTTTGTTTAAATCCATATTGCTTGAATTGTTGTTGAACAAAGAATTAACAATAACATTCTTATAATCATTATTTTAGTTAGCACTGGTATGGTTTAATCTAATTCAGACAATTTCTCTGGCCTTCGTGACTAAAGTAAATATAAAAATTTAAAATAAACAAAAATTAAACAATTTAAAATTAGTGTTAAAAAGCAACTTACACTCAGATTATATTTAGGAACAAGCTGTACAAGAGTAAGAAGATGATTGTGATTATTTATGTATGTCTGAATTAGAATTATATTTATTGCTTTTGAAGTGTTATATAAATGGAACTAAGGTTGTTCAAAATAACATCTAATATTTACAAATATTTTCTCGCAATAGTCTAAAAATTAAAATGAACATTAATATTAATTACGCTTGTTTTACAAATAAAACAATAAACAATTATATGAGTTTTATATTATATAATTATATAAAAATCACTTGCATTCCTTAACCCTCATTTTAACAATAAATTAATTACAATTTTTAAACTTTTCTTTAATTTTTATTGCTTAGCCAATCAACTTTACTGTACAAAATATACCAAAACTGATTTATTTTATTGTAATTGCAATGACAACAAATATATGAAAGGAAAATAATAAGAAATCAATTTGAAAATAATTTAAAATTTATTTCATTGTTAATTGCAATTACAATCAGGTTTGATCATAATTTTATTTTATTTATTTTTTAGTCTTTTTTATTTCTAAATCTATATATACAATATGTTGTTTAATTTTGCGGTCACATAAAAAATAAAGTCAAATGAAAATTTTAATTATGAAAATTGTGTTAACAAATAGATATCCTCATAGTTTTATTTAATTTATTTTTGCTTTAATTTCATCACATAGTTTCTTCAATACATCTAGATTTAAACAGTTTGTTTTTTCAATACTTTATTCTGTTACTGATTCAAAATTGCTACCTATAGCCATAATTAATAACAGCAATTATTTTACGCATATACTCGTAATTTCTGAAATTGTCTTTTAGGATTCATTTTTCACATTGATGATTTTACTACTGATATTTTATTATTGCAATTCTACCATTTATGATGTTGAGAGAAGTTTAATTAAAAAGAAAGGAAAATAACATACATTTCATATCTATGTATGTATTATAGAAACTGTTCAACAAATTTTATCATTATGAAATTCCCGCACAACCATTTTGTTTTGAGTGTATTTTGTTCAGGAAATAATTTATCAAATTATATTATATAACATGTCGATAGAATAATATGATTCATTTACGGGCTAATTATCATCTGACTATATCATGATGTTAGAATTATTATTGCTTAAATTATTTACAAATTCCGTAAGCAAAACTTAGAAAAAATAGTTTTAATCATGTGAAATTGCTCTACGGTAAACAAATGAAATATTACTGTTTTGAAAAAATATATATAATATAATCATTACTTAGTATTCACTCTTCTATGTATGTACAACCACACATTTAAATAATACTTTTTATTGTTACTGTTATTCATTATTATAATTATTATTATTTATGTTATTTCTAATTACATTTTAGCTCATAGTTCAAGTCTATAGTACATACTCATAATGATATATGCTATATTATATAATATATTATTTTATTTTATATAAATATAATTTTGTTTGCTACGATACCATTCCTTATGAAAATGTTGTTAATATTATTTGTAGTAATATCACTATACTTGTATACGTAAAGGATCTTATTATATTTCTTTTTCTATTGAATAATCCTCTTGCACCACTTAAACTCATCGTTTCCGTTGCTGAACTTCTTGATACTTTACTTCTTGCAGCACCTTCTATTATATTATTGCTATCGTCGTCGTCTATAACAGGAAATTCAATTTCTGGTATCACTTCAGTAGCAAATAAACGTTTTGGTTTACATCTGCTCGGCTCATGCCATGTTTTTGAAACATTAACACTATAACCCACAACGTTGTCGGTACCCTGTAATTGATATTTGTAATTTATAGTATGGATAGATTAAAGAATATCACTTTTATGAGGTTGCAATATTTTTTTCAAAATTAGGAAATTTTATATAACTAAACTTTATTCTTAGTCTCTCTAACACTGGATTGAGGAGTAAGTTTTATAAGTAAAATAAATTCTGCATTAGGTTATGTACCATACATATATAAACACATTTGAAAAAAAGACATTCAAACTTTGTTGTGTTCAAAAAATTCCAAGATAGACTTGTGAAAAGTCGGATCGCAATCATTTGATAATAGCCCAACACATTCCTTGACTTCATATACAAAAAGTCATAAGTTTTTGTTTGCTTTGACATCCCAACGTATTTAGAGGGTGACTTAAAGTTTATTGTATCTTCCAATTTCTTGTTGTAACAATGTGTTATTGTTCTTTACAATAGGAAAAGATGTTAAGATTTTATTTAACGAAAAGCTAAGAAGACAGAAAAACGAAAATCCTTGAAATATTTCTTAATTTCGAAGTTTTTCTGTCAAAAGTTTTTTTTTTCTTTGTGGGAAGGTCAATTGAGAAAAGTTTTTGGAAAGAATTTTCCAGTCCTGTTCACTGTATTTCTATATGATATTATTAAGCGATTGTTCAATTAAAAGATTCATATTACTGTAATTTAAATACGAAGATTATATTTAGACTTGAAATCAAGTACTTAACATTAAAAGTAATCTTACACAAAAATGTTATGCACATTTACCATGTTCATATTTGTAAAAGATTGAGAATTTACTTTCCTGCACCTCGAATATAATTGGGTACTTAATTTATATAGTACTCGCACTAGCAAATATGTCTGCGTTGAAGAAGGTGAAAGGAAATATGGTACTTTATAAGTTCTTTAAAGTTATATGTAAGGAAATATGTATTCCGAGATGTTCACGGTACGTAGACGGTAGAATAAAATTAATGTAGTCGGATATGAAAATTTATAGGAGCAGTGTGTACATACTGTTACACATCATAACTTTGGGAGAGTGCAAAATGTTGGAAAATATTTAATATTTTCGTATATTTATGCAAGTAATACACTTTAAAATGTTCAAACACAAATGTATAACAGTTTAATTTTAGAAAAGACAAACATTTCACTTTACAACTTTATATACTTTTTATATTTAGTTTGAGTTTATTGCCGACATTCATATTTCAAAAATTTTAAGTTGAATAAAACTTGGGAAAACATTTATATGGAAAATCTCTTTTTAAGTACGATGGAAAATTATCCCTATGTTTTTCAGTTCGTTTTTCTCCAAGCATAGACTAAAAATATTCCTTCTCTCTGGTGAATGGTTTTAAACGACAAGAAAATGAATGCCTTCATGTTATAAATTACTTTAAACGATGTTTAACTATGCAAAAGAAACGTTCTCAGTACAAACTATCTGGTATATTTATAAAGAATATATGTATTAGTAATTATGAAAGTCTGGATAAAAGTAAAATAATATTCGAAAAAAGGAGTATCCAATGGATAACATTTTCCAGCATATTTTGCGGATTTCACTGGTTTTTCTTTAATCGAGTTGAGTTTACTGGTCCTACCAAAAAATTACATATTTTCAAATGGGTGGAAAACTTTTACGAAAGCTCTTAACCATGATTAATGATATTAATTATTTTGGTATTTTAAATGGTTTTACGAAATGGTAAATTTTGAATGAAGGACTTTACAAAGTCACTTTCAGAAAATTTATTAGATTAATATTGAATTGTCTCCTTGTTTGGGTATGCCAATTTTATAAGAAAGGGAGATTTTCGTTTATATATTAAATGTGAAAATGCCTTTATAGTGGTAACTTTAATTAAAGCATACCTTCATGTCTTAGGAATATGGAATTTTCTTCCAAAATTTTTTATTTTAGTTTTTAAATCATGATAATTAAAAATGTGGGCCTAAAAATTGCACACATTTTGCAGACAGGTATTGATACCTACGAAAAATACGAATTCAGTAACCAAGCAGAACAGAAACTCACCGAATATATGTAGAAGCTGTACAAATAATAAATTTATTGATAGATTTAGGGGATGAAAATAGATCTCCCCCATTTGACCCGCACTATTGCCCACAAATTGCCTTATCGAGAGCCCTTGTATCACTTATATTTTTCCGATGCCAATTGATATGGCATGTGCACATAACGACAATTGTCGTGGTTAGAACGCAATATTGTGTAAAGGCTAATTTGACTTCTAAATAATGTCGCTAATTTTAGTTAGTTCTAGAAACGGGCTACCCTCGTAATACGACAAAAAGTCATTCTACCGTAACAACTGAAATAGGGTTTTAAAAGAGCCTATACTTATGAGGGAGGAAATATGACGCCAAATGTTTTGCATGTCATTTTCAAGCGTCTACTTCTAGTTTATCTGGTTTAAGAATATTCCTTTTTACAGATTTGAGATTTTCTAAGTACACTCTCGGCATGTTTTGTTGAATTTTTGAATACAAGAAGATTTACTTAAGATTAGGTAAAGAAATTGAAAGAGTTTATATTTAGGATTTTTAGATTTTCGGTGAAAGTGAATTTTGCTAGAAGTAAATAAAATGAAATCCTTAAATAAGATTTATTTAAAACTTTTTGGGATAATCTTTAGCCATCACGAGTGACAGTTTTCGCTGCAATGATTGAAGGTTTAACAAAAATATTTGTTATTCACTATAAAAGGAAATACAATGCCTTAAGAATTATCGACGTGAATCTAATTTCAATTATAAGGGAGAAACATCTCATTGGCAGCAGGAATTGTTGCACAAACCCTGTTTTGGAAAATGTCACAACGACTCAATGTCACTGTTCAACTGATAAGCTATGAAAAGTCCTTTGAGTGAGCTAGAGCTAATTAATTTTATTTTTTGATTTGACATTTTCTAAATTAAATTAGTAAAACTTTTTGGTTGACAGTCGAAAAAGGGATGGGTCATAAAAGGGTCGCTTGAAATGACTACTTTCTGTAAACTTTTATGAAAAACAAACGCACACAACTATGTAAGTCTAAGATGTTTGGTAGTTAGTAATAAACTTTAATAGAAATTGAAAATGAAAATTGCTCAAACAAACTTCCTCTTTATAATTGAAAGAGCTATAGCTAATGCAGTAAATGAAGAGATTTAACTTTATGTATGTATGTAGCATCTATAAAATTCAACGTACAAACAGTATATAACTTCGATTAAGTTTCTTTATAAATGATGAGTTGGCTTTGTGTAGAACTTAGCTTTTAATGCAGATTTTTCGAAAACATTTTTGAGAATTTAAAAGGAATCCATTTTATGAAGACATATGAATGCGTGTGTGTGTGTGTGTATACTTTGAAGTTCTATTCTATGTGACAGCAGGAAATGTTTCATGATTACTTACAGGATTTGTCGACTTTTTATCACACACGATAAAATTTCGTTCTGTACATTTCTCTAGAATAAATGAACATTTCTTTGTGGATATAACGAACATTCTCATTTGGTTGTATAATTTAAGGCTCAAGGCGATTTTTCTTAATAACATATGTAATGAACAGTTTGCTTTGTCAAGAGATAAATTTATCCGTTTATGAAAATATTACTTTGTCTGCACATGTTACATGTTTGTTTGAAAATTAAAGAACAACATAACGTCATTTGTCATTTTTATTTTGCACTTCTCGTGAATTGTTCTTTTTTTTCCAAATTAGCCTCATGTACATAAATTTACTGAAGAACAACATTAAAGAATTTTGCAAAATACATTTATGCAAATCTTACAATAATCAACAATAATATAATCAATAATAATTAACTTGTTTACATCAAAAACTACCAATATTTTGTTGATTTAATTCAGAGAAAGATGAAATATAAAACAGCATTTGTTTTCCCCTTTGAGTGAATCATCAAAGGTGGTGCCTTCTTTTAAAATATTCCCACTAAACATATCAGTGTCCTTAAGTCTCGTTGTGCTTAAGGAAGAAAATGGAATTTGCGACATTTCCGACAAAGAAACTTCAAGTCTGTTTTTTTCTGGAATTCTTCAAATATTTCTCTGAACGTAGATTGAGATAAGAAAACTTTTGAAGTATCTTATATCTTAAGAGGTTCTTAATCGATATCTTTACAAACGAATCAATAACATGACGTTTCAAATAGAAGAAAACATATTGAACATAAGGTTTACATGTAGTTAAGATGTTTACTGCCATGTACATATATTTATATTCTTGGAAGAGTCCTTAAATCAATAAATTTTTTCTTCACCATTCCTCATGGCATCCAAGTGGTGTGTTTGGTGGTGATGGTGTCCTGAAAGTGACAGACTCGAAGGAGGAAATTATTTTCACCACACGAGGAAATGTTCATTTAAAGGACGCAAAAAATAAAATTAAATGTTGAATTTAAAGGAAATTAATTCACTTTTTCTTGTTGTTGACGCCAAAAATATCTCGGGATATATAAAGGAAAAGAAAAAGTTCAAATAGTTTTTGATCTGCTTTAAACTCAAATTGACTTAAAGACACCATACACACAACAACTGCAGGTGATAGCACTCAAGAAAACATAAATTTTATTTTTCTTCAAGAATACGATCCGATACGCTTTATAAAATTCAATTGCGGTTTAGTTTTAAAACCAAAAGACCGTATATATATCTCAGGACTTACTGGAATCTGTATCAACGTAGTATCTTGAATCTTGTTGTTAGTCTTTATAATTTACAACGTCCTTAAATAGCTTGAAAGCTACTTGGATGGAATTTATATGGGGAAAATTTTCAAGAGGAAGTGAAGTCGAATGCTTTAGCCTTTCCTTATTTTAAGTATGTTCCATTTTGTCCTTACCACGATGGACTTTAATGTAGTAAATAAAGGGTATATGCTATTTATTGAGTTGATTTGAAATTTTCTCAAGTTTGAAAAAAACAAAATTGTTGTAGACAATATACAATATAATGGACCATAAGAGATGAAAGCTACAATATTGTGAACTTTACAATCATGTGAATGTGGTTTTTATTTTTCAATATATATATATAGGTATACATGTTTATAAAATCCTTGAAATCTATTAGACTTTCGGATAGCCATGTTTCCGTATTCTTTTTTGAAGCAAACAATGGAAGTAAACAAGGACACGAACAAGTAAATTAGAGAAAGTAAACAAACATGAAATGTTTAAGACTAAAAGCAATTTATTGTTACGTCAACACGTGAATGTTGACATATTCTTCAATAAATCGTTATCGGATAAATCAACGACTTCATCCTTCTGTATAGAGGCCTTCTAGAAACTTATCCTTAGCGGTAGTGTCCTCGTCAGCAAGATTGTTAAGTGTTCTTGTTTTATATATTGAATGCAATCGTATTTGTGTTTACCTTCTTCTGCATACTAAAGGGATATTTGTATGTATGTACATACTCATATGTATGAACGAATGATATCTTGACGACATCGATTTTACCGTACATTTATGAACTATTTTGTTTGCCTACCTTTGCTTTAGTATCATCGAAAAAGGACTAAGCAGACTATGATCGGAATGACAGACATAAAGTGGCTAAAGAACAAAAAGTACAAGTACCAGGACGAGAAATACCAGCAGTAGCAGCTGCAATATCTTTCATATGCTTCAATGAGTTTGTTCAATGGATGCAGATTTCTAAAATCGAAGTTTAACTCCTGCATAAGTTTTTATCTAGGGCTGTCTGTTTTTCGGGGGACCTTGTTGTCGTTCTTTTCAGATAGAGTTAGAAGTTGTTTGGAAACACAACAAAACAGACATGGATGGGCTGACTAGATGTGCTACCTAAGTCCAACATATATAAAGATATGAGGGTATAGCAGTAACAAATTTCCAGAGACAAATACTGACAATGTAGAAAAGTGTTTTGCCTTCATCGTTATCCTTTTATAGGATTTTTGTTTTGTTTTTAGTGTTTTAAACTACTACATACAACTACAGGTATCTGAGAGTAGAGTGATTTTATGGTACAATCTCAAAATGAGTGAAGGTTTTGCCAGAATTGAATTCATTTAGGTTCAGTCAAAACCCGATAAGGGGATTAAAATAGCAAAAACTCCTTTTTTTTAAATCCCTACTCGTTAGGGCCCTTCATTTGTTTGATGTGTTTTGGTTTGATTTGGTTGTATGTGAAAGTTAATATATAGCATGAGATAGAAATGTATATCTATAGTTATCAGATGAAAGGATTCAATGAAAAGGATGCATCTATGACTATGACAGTCATTGTTATCTTTCACCCCTTACGGAATTTTTGTTATTCCCTGGAACCTTTTGCACGTTTTTGCATTTTTCAATTTCGATTTCAATTTATAATACAACATTATTTTTGTGCAATTACTTTTTGTTGTTATTACATTGACTTGAAATTGATGTGAATGTCAATTCGATGTAGTTACAATTCATCAAGAGAAAGGTATTAAACGTTTTTGTCTTGTGATTTTATGAAAAAGATGTTGGAATTTTAGATGATTTTAAAGTTTACTTAGTTTTAGTTTAGTCATGCGCGAAATAATTCCAATCAAATCAAAGAACAATTCTCTGAAATGCAATGCAATAAACATTAAAATTGCAAACTCATGAAAATTCTTGTTTAACAAAAACGATACAAATGAAACTGATATCACGAGTTGGTAGATATCACAAAATTTCGATGAAAAAGTTCAATAAACTTTACAAAAACTGCATTTATTTGTCTGTCTGTTTGTCTGGTATCATTGCAGTCTCTCTGTACTTTTTAACTTTAACAATTTGGAATGAACGACATTGTCTTATGTTAACTTTTCAACATGTCAACTATGTCTTGAAAGTTTTCAGTGATTTTTTGTTTTTCATTTTCGACAAAGAAAATTCAGGAAGCATATCATGTCTTGTAGGTGGGCATGTAGCCAGGAGAATGTTTAAAGTATTGTAGCTTAGCGTGTATCCTCAAAATAATTTTTTAAATAATTTTTATATTTGCAAAGATGATACAAGTCAGGTGAAAGTCCAAAATCCCCGTCACGTCCAGAAAAGTATCCGAATACCTTATCAAATGGTAATTAAATTCCTAAAAACGATAAAGACGATATAGTCCTCACGAGGGTCATACAGGGTTAGCGTGAACAAATTTGGTTTCTTTAACCCTCAATGGAGAGGTGTTAAATCTCACAAAGTGGGAGTGTATCATGTCTGTATAATAAAATTTTCTCTCTCATTTTTCTATATACTTTTATACCTTTATGAACGGATAGAAATATGTAGTATGATTCCTTTTTCTCATCATTTCGTTTTTTTTTTTTAGATTTTTATTTATTTTCCTTTATTTTATGATATCACAACGTTCAACCATTATTGAAGGGGAGGAAGAATGTACCTTAAGGGTTTCACCACATCCGTGAGACAGTTTTTATGGTGATATTACATGAAAAGCATTTTATTTTACATACTGATTATCCGATTTTGGTCTAATGGTACATGTATATTGAAATGTTTCATATATGCCGATATATGAATAACAGTACGTGGTAAAGTAGATTTGTCGGAAAACACACGATTTAGTGAATTGGTTAAGGAAGGAAAATAATATAGGGAAGTCGACCGTAAAAGAAAAAGTTAAAGCCGTTTGGGAATTAGATTGTCAATGTTCAATAGGAAAATGATTTCTTTTTGGATTTATATATTGAGCTTTTATAGGCAATTAAATAATTTTTATTTCATGTTATCGATTGGGTTTTATTTTTATTTCGATATTTTGCTGTTGTTGTTCGAATTCGTTACAAATTGAAATTTCCACATTTTATTAGATATAAAATATTTTACAATTTATCTATGGGTTGTATTGTTAGTGATAATTTTGATTGTCCATCATTAATGATAATTGAAATTCATGAATTTGATTTGTGGATTCTAAAAATCATTCTATAAAAACTACCATATACGTGTGGTCTTGATCAGTAACTCAATTAATATGAAATGTGGATATGATTTAACTCTTATCTTGATATGAAACTAATTTGTATCTTAATTGTCTCAAGTTTGTCTATGCTATTCAGATAATATCAGATTAATTTGCTCATAATTTGATAAAAAATAATTTCCAATTAATTAGGTTTGTCTGGAGCAGATAAGCTATTGTACAGAAAAACGTATGAGATATATTTAAACCCGATGAATGCATTTAGAAATATTTTCTTGAATCCTTGAAACGAACATCATGACATATCTCATATTATTCATGTACCGAAATGTTTCCTGCAGACTGTATTTATAAAATACAAGTATATATAGTTCACTAAATCTTTTCAAAGATTTCTCAATGCTACCTCAGCAACCAGACAGTATCTCATCTTATAAACGATTCTACTTGGGAATTGAATAATGATTTCTGGGATTTTCTTGGAAAATCGATCGATCCTTAATCAATGCGAATTTATGTGTGTAAATCTAAAGACTGTCAAGTGAAAATATTTCCAGTGTAAAATAGGTGTTTATAAATCAAACAAACTGGAATAAGTTAAACTCACACGTGTGAGTCCTTATGTATAATGTATTTATTAATATAAATAAACAAATCATAAATGTATCTTTGAAACAAAAGCTTTTTAGCTTTAATGAAAACGTATAAATTAGGAAAATTTCATTTTCTTGAGAAGAATTTCACCCTTATTTTCAATATATCAACTTTAAAACTTTCTTCAAGGGATTTATTCCATGGATGTGTAGATTAATTTCTAATTAATTCTAGACTATAATATGTGAATATGTTTGCGTATGTGTTTATGTGAATATTATTATATACACACGACTTGTTGTAATATATAAATGTATATGCTCACAGCTTATTTTATACAAATGAGCTTATGATGGAGTTAAATCAAGTCCTATAAAACGATTAGTGTTTCTGGAAAAGTAGGATAATATTAATGATTTTGTATCAGAATAGCGTTAGACTTAGTTTATCTACTTCATTATGGATATTCGAATTAAACTTGAAGTTATATCGACGAAAGACGTTATTTTGTTTATTTTACTAAGTCAATATTTGTGAATATTATTATGCGTAGAAGATAATTAAAGTTATCAGGCTATGCTTTTGTATTACAAGTGATAGTCTTTGAGCAAGTTTATGTTGGTATCCGGAAATATTTTCAAAGCACATATTGATATTCGGAGAAGATTAATTTTAGACTATTATCATTAGTTACGAAATCAGATTAACTTCAAAATGGTTTGAATAAAATTTGATTTATATCAACCCTCGTATTTTGTTACGTTGTCCAAGAACATCATTAAGTCCACAGATTGAAATTCCTAACCTACCCTTCATGTTAATCTCAATAGGAACCCTTACACACAAGAAATGAGATTGGAGGCTCAAAAATTTTGTAGAAAAAAATTCTACATTGAAAAGTTTGAAATTCCTAAGCTCACTCGCCCCATTTTTTCTCATATTTTACATTCAAAAGGAGTGTAAACATCCCAACGTTATTAGATACCATTGAATTGAATCTAAAATTCACTTCGTTTTGTATTCTTGAGATTAAATCGAAAAGTAGGTAATACACACAATTCTTTTTATAGATGAGAGTTCAATAGGTTCGATCCCGATTGTATCCAAGTTGAGGGAAAAGGGTTCAATTGCATTGTAAACATACTCAATAGAGCAATGATGTCTGATATCAACTTTTTTATGCTTTTACACCATTACAGACTTCGTAAAAATCAGAATATGTTCAACACTTTAAAGTTTTTATGTTTAGCCCTTAAACGAAGGAAAAACAATGAACTCTGAGTCGAGTAAATAGGAGAAAGTGGATAAAAGCTAAGGGTTCGTACAATCGTTACATGTGGTGTGTGCGTTGGCTTATCGCAAGTCCTATTTTTTTATGGTTTAATGGTTTTAGACTTAGTAATTTTTGAGGGGTATCCTTAAGTGTAAGAAAATCATTTTGGGGAAAAGACTCACTCTAGAAGGGTTTCGATAGATAAACTAAATGATTCATATGGGAAAGGAATTCAACATAACATGTATAATATTTTAACTTGATGAACAAGTAATAGAGTGGAAGAAACCAAAAGGAAATCGGATAAAATAAGCTTATTTTCATGTTTTAAAGGATACTCAGGAAATGGTAATAATAGCAATACGGATGTGGTACAATACATTTCTAATTTGATCTTCAACTAGAGCAGAGATTTGCAAAGTTCTTGAATATTGCCAATTATCCTTTGCAGATAAGGATGCATTGAAGCAGTAGATATGTTCCTAAGGCTTCGAAAACATTTCGAATTTCAAATAAAAAATTATTAATTAGAACCACAAACAACTAGAATCTATGAAGAACTATTGAAAATCTGTAGAAACATGAAAATGAAAAGCATCATTCATTGATCTACATCTTCTATATGAATGGTTTTTATTATAGAGAAAACAATTCACTGATTCTGATTGTAATTACAAATCATAAATGATAATAATGAGGAATACTTGAACACATTTTTAATTACAATTCATAACGGCATGATACTCATCCACCTTCATAAGTACTTGTTCAAATAATTATGCTTCATGATTAAAGGAGATTCTTCGAATGAGGAACTAATAGTGTCAACATCCATGGAAGTAATTAAAAAAATTTTTTTTAATAGGACAAGCTACTTACCGGTACAACGTAGTTATCAGCACCAAGACACAGAGGCTTGAATGGTCCTCGCCTTGTAATGTCTTGGAATTTTTCAAATTGATTTTTCCAATCGTAGGATGACAGTCGGGATTCAAAAGTCATACCAGCTAGCTCGGAGGGTGAAGATATTAAAACTGGATTGGAGTCACTGGAAAAATGAAAGATATAGTCAGATTATCTTAGTATACAACATAACTATATCACAGAAGAGGACAATAAGTATAATGTTAATCCTGTTTTATTAAATGTGCCCTCTATAAGGCTATTGCTTGATTAAATTTTAAGGGTATATTGGATATGGCTAAGCAGATGGATGGAATAAGACGTTGTTTACATGCCTTCTGTTATCTTACAACTCAGCATGACGTAGTTGTTAAAATGATCGGTTAACAATGTAAAAACTCAGTACACAGGGGTAGGTGAACAATGGGAAAATGAGCATCATACAATACACTGGTCAATGAAAGGATTATCCTACCCTATTCGATTTTGTGTGGTCATGTTGATTCAGTTGGTGAACTTTTCATTTAATGAAAAATAATAGAATTGATAAACAAAACCCTGCACCATATGCACTTGATATAACGAATACATTTTGTCTTGTCATGTAATATTTCATGAGTAATGGAATTTACATTGATAATTCCTAGAGATTCATAAAAGATTAAGTATTTCCAGAGCACGAAAATACCAAAAACCTCAGGAAAGGTTGACCCAGAAACCTAAGCTTTACACTACATTGTAATTTAGAATTCTTTTTAAGTTCTGTTGATCTGGTTTTGTGGCCAGTTGGTGCTTTACTGCTTTATATACAAAATGTTTTTTTGTGGATTCGTTTCATTGCAACATTTATAACAGACCAGGTGAGGAATCAACACGAAGACCGTCATGAGTTTATGAAAATAAAAATATTTTCTCTTTTATAAATACTAACTTTGAATTCAATCTGAAACTTTTACGTTACACTATGTCACATGCATTTATATTGTCAAATGAAAAATCTTAAAACATATATCATATCAAATACATATTCGTCTATGTACGTAAAACATTTCAACTTTGTTTGGGTTTACATAGCATTAGAAATGCGCAAATCTCCCGCATGAGTAAATTTTGATTCTGGTCTCTGTTTCTGGAAAACAGTAAAAACATAAAGAGAAAAACAAAAACTTTTGTATATCCAGAACCGGGTATGAACGGAGCAAATACATTAAGTACGGTGAAAAACTCACCAAAACAGGAATGAGAATAAGGATCTGAAAGGATGCAAGTACCCTGTACGTAAATGCAATGTCAGCATATTGTGCGAGGGCAAAAAACTGCGAAGAAGGCGATACCAGTATAGCATTACATTTGAGAACGCATAGCTAGAGGTATGGGTGGTATGGAGTCAATGTTTTAAAGCATAAAAACTTGAAAAAGTTGAATGTGCAAAAGAAAAATTGGTCGAATGGATTAGAACGGATATATATAGTTAGTAATATATCTAGACATATAAAAATCCTATTTGCTTTCAAGGATTTAGATTGAGAGTAACCCAAGTCAACAATATCTGGCTTGGTTTGACTTGACTTTAAGGAACATGAATTATTCAAGAAAACTGAGTGTAACACACCCGCCACCATCACAACTACAAATACTCCGACACAACTACACTCATCAACTAAATGTATAACCATTTCCATTGCATTTCTTATACTTAAAGTTAGAGTTTTTATTTTATATATATATATATCATATAATCTCCAACCCAATCTATTTTGTTGATGCGGGTAAAGGGTACTTTATCCTGTAGTTCGCGTAGGAATTTTACAAATATACATATGCAGAAGCTTCAACTTAAATGTTCTCAAAGATATAGACTATCTCGATGACTAGGATCTATAGCGTAGTTTGTATTGCTGTTTCTCGTATTTGACAGAAACTAAAGAAAACATCCTTTACTGCTTAGTTATAGTGCTTTTCGTTTATTTAATCCGTCAGCGAAATAATTCAAAACAATTTGTTTTGTCAAGCAGAAAAGGCGACTCGTTGCAGTAAAAACTTCTTCAATGGTGACTCACACTTATTCAAAGAGTGCACCTTCTTTTAAGTATAGTCTCATTCCATCTTCTTTCTTATCTGAATTCGTGTTGAAAATGTCCTGCGACATATACAAACTTATTCCCCATTCTTTTTGTTTTTGTTATCCTGTGTCTAGGGACATTTGTAAACAGAACTTCCTGGTGTATCATACATAACAAGTTCCGTGACATCCTAAAGTAATCCTGAATATTGGATATTTTAAGCACTATCACACAAAAATTGTACCACTTTGCTCATACAATGATGCTTAGCAACAAAATTCTACTTCCAAAAATAACATAAATACTATCGTTGTAAAACACTTTTACATTGTAATACTTACACTGCAAGCTCCTCAATTCCAAGTGAATGGAGTACGGTTGCTAAACTTGGCGACGATTGGCAGGAAGTTAGATCCTTTTGCCGAGGATAATAGAGTGTTTGAATTATACAAGTTTCTTGATACATCGCAGTACCACCTACATAATTCAAAAGAGACGAAAAGAAATATTAGTCACAAAAAATAAAGTAAAAAATAAATAGAACTTTTCTTGAATCCTGAAGACAATTTCAAATATGACACAAAGTTTAACAAGAAATTTTTTGAAAATGCATTGAAATTTGAAATATCCTCTAAGGAAAATTGATATAACATAGAAGCTATGGATATTTACCTAAGGTCATTGTAAATCGTGATGTGCTATCATAAATACATTCAGCTATAAGTCTATCTCCAGGCATTGAACGTACTGGGTTTGGCAGCTTTCTGTAGTCCATGTAAGTTGGATCAAAGTTCTTGTCATGAGCAATGGGTGGTAGTTCTTCATTGCGACGAATCTATTTTAAAATTGAAAAATAAAATATCAAGCAATTTGAAAAGCAATGCAGGATGGGAATATTGTTTGATTTCGAGATTGTGAGTCTTTTGATGTCCAAATGTGTAATTCTTGGTAAATCAAACGTAAAATGACAATTTTCTATAACAACTTACCTGTCTCAGTTTGACTTCTTTCCCAAGTGAATGCGTCATCATCAGGACTGCGAATATATTGATACCCTGTGATGGGAAAGCATATCCAGTACAATCTTCTATACAATGTCCTTCGGAGACAACACGTTTCTGTTCTGGTGGAATTATGTGAGCCCAATTTGGTTGCATTCCTGTAGATTGAGATATTATTATAAATTTTCAATTTGGAATAACGTATTCTACATCAATCTTTATCAAATCAGATTATCACACGATTTAATCGACATTTAATTAGCTAAATAGATTGAACTTAATATCCCTTTAAACACGACAGATATGGAGTTAGATATTGATGTAAATTGAGCTAATTGAATTTTTTTTTAACATACTTTGAAGTGAGTTGAGAAAAGAGATTTTACTAGCATACTAACTAGATTAAGGTATTAAAGTGTTAAATCAGAGTGATTAATATAATCAAAGCCATATAAAGGAGCTAGAGGAAATGACCTATTAATCTTTTTAAACCTGCTAATGAATCAAAGTGCTTTGATTTTAAGGAAGTATCAAATTAATGCACCTGGAATTAAGAACACTATTTCTACAAAGTGCGATTACTTTAACTGGATTAAACTCTTTTGCATACAAAGCACACTTTAAATTGTAATTAGTTCGTTTAGAATCTATTTTGATTTCAAAAGTATGTACGTTAGAGGATTCAAAATGTCAAGTAATTTTTCGATTAATGTCCTTGTCATCTATAATGCACCATTTGAATAATTTGGAACGCTAATAAATCATTGACATTATTTAGATTGAAAAGCAAATTTAGTTTTCATAAATAATTGATTGAGTTCAAGTTATTAACCAAAAAATGAAATGTCACAACACGCGATGTTATTCTGTTCCTTATAACTTTAGCCAATAAATTCACTTTTCGTGCATTCATGATATTAAAAATGCATTGGAAAAAAAAACGCAGATGAACGTTAAAAACAACTCGAGAATGCATTATTTATTTAAAAATTCCTTAAAAATTTAAATTGACTTTCACTTTCTCCCATCTATCGTGCACTTTATATAACAAAACAAAAATAAAGGGGACTGTGAGTAATCGCATTAAAGTGAACCTGCCAGGCACTTTTATGAACACAAACACGTCAATTGTACAACACTTTTCAATATAAGGGTAATTTAAGGAAAATTTCTCTGTTAATTATTTACGTTAAAAGAACTTTGAGGAAAGTCTGTTACTGTGCAAGAAAATGTCTTGACCTTCTACGAAAACTAGCTTTGAATTTTTCATCAATGGGTTATCAGACCTTTCACTGTTGGATTCTCGTTCATAATTGGATTCAAATTATAAGACAAAACATACGACTATCGTGTGGAAATTAGTTAATGTTCAGAAAGTTCAAACAGTAGAGGGATGAACTATACTATTTTAATAACACATTGAAAGGTATTGAAGTTAAAAAGAATGCAAGGATTATATCGATTATAATCAAATTAAATTTTTTTGTTTCTTCAAAACTTAAATAAAATTTTAATAAAGTTCGCGTGCAACTTACCTATTGTTAGAACGCCAGCATCATGCTTTCTTGCTGATTGGGTAATGTAAAGTTTTAACCCAGAATCAGCGTCCTTTTGTTTAATATACGATTTTATGTATTCAGGTTTTGGATTATAAAAGTAAGTTTCCATGAGGTAATATTTCGTTTGCTTCGAGTTCATTGGATATCCAACATCGTCTGGGAAGGTGAAGCCCTGAAGTTAGAGAAATGCAAAAAAAATTTAAAAAACAGAATCAAAGTGAAGTAAATGGAAAGGAAGTGGATTCTTAACAAAATGATGTAACTACTACAACGAACAAGGAAACCGCTAACAATACCAACCAACAAGGAAACACCAACATTGTCTAATTTTTATTTTTGTTTTCATATACATTATATGAAGTTGTTGGTTGCATGTTGTGGCTAGAAAAGCATAGAATACGGATACGGATGTGGTCTTTAATGTAATCCACGTAACATGGAAACTACTTTAACAATTATTTAAGGTTTTGCATGTTTTATAAAGAATATCAAATGGATTTTGCTCAGTTTCAATGTACATGACCTCTTTCATTTAATATCTAGAAGTGTATGAGTTTTTAAAAAATTAACAAGTAAATTACCTTTGAACCCCTGGTCCATGTTGCAACAAATGAATAACAGACAAGTTCGATTATTTCATGATTCGAACAGTATCTTCCTCGTTCTCTGGATAGTTTCTCTAAAACTGGCCAACTACCATCACATTCGTACAGCATGATATGTTGCAGATGTTCTAAACTGGCTGTTGATTCGATTATCGGTTCATACTAAAACGAATGTTATTAAAAATTAAATATTTCAATTTGATGTTGTACCTATATATATGAACTTACTCGTATCAAATAATGCTTTCTGTTGATATCCTCTAGTTTGAATATCTTGCACCACCACATATGCTCATCACCGATCGGTAATTCAACTCCTTCATTACGTAACTCTAGTACACGTACTTGCTCATCTCGTAGTGGCTTCATTTCTAATTTCTGGGTCAGAAGCAGTGGCTGATATTTTCTCACAGCTGCTAATGGATTTGGCAAAGTCCCTGGAACCACAGAACCTTGTCGTGGCTCATCCTCATGGTACATGTAAATAACTTTCATTGTGTCGTTCTGTAAATAAAATAAGAAATTCAATACTATTAATGAAGGAAGATTCGTATAAAAAATTTTCATTTTCTCAAGTTATAAGAGATAAATCGATGAAGAAAATACGTTTAGCGATAAAGCGATATTAAGGAAATCTTTGAAGAAGGAAGTATATATACTCAGTTTGCAGTCTCACTTACTGCGGGTCGTCATTTCTTCCTTCTTTATGCACTTGCACTAAGTGAAAAGACGATTTGCAATTCGATGCAAATCACTTTGTTCATTTTATGTGCACATATGACTTCCACAGAATCCGCAAAATGCATTGTGAATGGATTTGAGAATCAGGAAAAGAAGAAAAAGAATCGAGATTCTACTTGAGATGGAGTGCTCAAGGAATTTGTTTAAGCTTTTAACGTTAAGGACATTTTCTCCATTAAATTATATAACATTATGAAATTTCTTCAATGAAGTTTCGTTTATCTTTAAGATTTTAAAAGTCACACTAAAAGACAACACAAAACGTTAACCTCAATATCAATTGAGTGGTTTACAAGATGTCTGCTGGTAGAAAATTGACTCAATTATATCCATGTGTGTTACACGAAGTTGGATAATCTACAATATATGTCCATTAGAAGTTACACTACCATAAATTCTATTCTTTCCAATGTTATCACATATCTCTTAAGCGTATCTCTCACTTTAACCACTAACTAACAAAACCAAGTTGAATTGTTGTTCACCCTTAACTATGCCACCGTCTGTAGTTGTGGTTAAAGTGGATGATATGTAATTAGGTCTGTGGTTTTGTATCAACGTGTTTTCATTATTTTAGTTCTCCCTTTGGTTTTTTTTAACGTACCTACCCTATTCAACAACAAAAACAACAACTGCTCTCATGCAATTAAACATTGACGATGGTACTATTTATGTCACATGTACCAATATATTGTATATGCATAAGAGAACGGTGTCGGTGTTGAGGGTATTATTGTTTTAACCACAATTTTAATAGCTTATATGATGAAGTACATTTTTTTTTATACATAATTATCACTGCTTCTGTTTATGATTGCTCAGTCTCTCTTTTATACTGGAATTTGCAAGCATCGATGGATAGGAGGATTATCATACTTCCATCACAAGATATCGCCGTCTGGGCACATGTTTGCAGAAAGTGCTCATCAACGTTTCGTTTTAACAACTTCTGAATAAAATTACAATCTTTAATATGCTCTATCAAAGTGAATATGATTCAGTTGTGGTAGTGAGTATTGCAGAGAATTCCAAGAATTGCAAGGAGAATATATGTAACCGATACAAGAAAAATGGTTAACCGACCACAACGTATAAAAGAGTTGAGAGTTGAACATAATAAAAAGGAAACTAAGCAGAGACAGAACGTCATACGCATATATAAAACCAGCCACATGGTTTTGTAATTGGTGAGACGATGTAATTTTAACAGCGACATAAATTGAAGGATAATTACACCGTGCAGTGGGCAATTAGTTGCAATTATTTTGATTGCTTTCAAGAGCAAAGTCACAATGGCTACCCTGTTAACCAGCAGAAATTCTTTTCAACCATCATCATGTGTCTGTATGATTGCAATTAACCATGGTAGTATGATGACATCAAAAATTGTTTATAAAAATTGCGACGACGACGACGACGACGATCAAAGATAATTTGAAGGATGACAAGAATTCAGATTGGTTAGAAATTTGTAGCTTCTTCATTGGTATATTGCGGATGTGATGTTGATTAAAGACAAATTATACACTTAAACTAGATATATCCTTTTCTAAACATGAATACCCTGGAGCAGACATGTTGGATAATTTGATGGAAGAATTTATTCATTATAGAATTATGAACACCATTTTGAAACGATCAAGACTGGACAAGTTTTTAGTAATCAACTAAGATGAGCGACAGCATAACTAATTTTTGTTAGTATCCTTAAGATATAACGTACAGGAAATTCTTTAAAACAAGATTTTCTTGAATTTAAATTATTTAAAATTTTTATTAACAGCCTTTTCCATTTTATCAAAATCAAGAATATGTCATTTACTACATTTGTTATTTGATGAGGGCTATTTGTGGTTAATGGAGTAAGAAAGATTAAGGAACAGGTCTATGTAATATATACACTTTCCTCTGAATAAAGTAACATCTTGAAACCACCTGTCCTTACAAAGAAGCGCCGTCTGTTAAGAAAACACAAAAATATTTAGAACAACAGTAGAAGATTTTAATTCATTCCCATTTGTTCTGACTAATTTACTTATAATGTTTCCTAAAGTGCTAAGATAAATCTGAATTCCAAAGTTTTTGGCCAAGTAAAAGGGCTATTTAAATTTTTGAAACATTTACCTTCAATTCCATTTTCGTGTTGTTATTCTTATTCTCTGAACCAGAAAACCAGAATTTTAGGTTTTAAACATTCTTTTAGAAATTAATGCTAACAGCAAAACTACACCATTTCAAGTGAGAAGATAATTTCAGTGTGTCAGATAATTATGTGCCTGGCATTTATTTGTTTGTAGGTCACGGTTCTAGAAAATCTTTCACACTCTTTCTCTACAGAAATTGTGCCGTCTGCAAGTGGCAAATTTAAAAGAAATTAATGGAACAAACTGATTCCTCACTGACTCATTTAACACAAGATTCAGAGACAGTAATTATATTTGTTAAATGAGAAATTCGACTTTAAGTCTTTTTCTTGATGGATCTGACACAGTTAGTTTAAACAGATGTTATAAAATAGAAAATTTGTAGAATCATGGGAATGAATTTGATACTGGTCGTAAAGCCGCAATAGTTTATTAGGTTTAATGAAAGTCCATCTGTCCGCCTTCGGTTCGTTTTTTGATGCAACTCGTTTTGATAGAACCCAAAAACGAATAAAGATTAAATTGAATTTTTCTCAGTTAAATAAAACATACATCAGCATATATGAGTTTATATGGTTTGATTGAAAAAAAAAAATGTATATATATTTTATATGTAGGCATATTGGAGTTGTAGGTTTCTTTTCATAGTGACCTACAGGAAATTTTGTGCTACCTCAATGGAATTTTTACTTTGTATTTTATTCATCCGGGAGGAATGTAGAAGTTATCCGGGGAAATGGTAGTCCAAATACAATACATTAAATCCCCATAAATTTTCTGAACCCAACAACAAAAGAATGAGACCTAGACCCTAACGACCAATTCGACCAATTCACGGGTTCCTATATGAATGTATACTCTCGTGCATATCGAATTCGATTATTTCGGTTCACGTACTTAAATCCTCGTGGTAAATTATTTTCATTAATACAAGTAAAGTTTATTCACAATATCCCTTGCCACTTATATGTCTTTTTATCTTACTGTAAGCAACACATTTTTAAAACCCTGGATGGGGTGGATCCAACATGGTAGCTCAACAAATTTCGTTGGTTTGTTAATGCAGTTGCAAAGAGTACAATATCATATATTTTTTTTCGTTTCGTTTTGCCTTGTCATTGTTGTTGTTCCATGGTAAAATGGTGAAATGGTAAAACAAACCAACCCCATGGGAAACAAACCAAACCCATCCCCTACCATGTTTCTGTCCAACGATGTCATTTTGCCCTCAATTTGTATTCGTTGGAACAAATAGTAGTTGTTTGCAACCTACATGCAAGATGAAATTGCAACTGTTTTCAACCAGCACAGGGACTAGCACAATACACTATGTGAAACTAAATGTTACAATATCTACATTACATAGTGATACTCTTATAGAGATACATACATACATGTACATATATGTAGGTTTAATATCACATGGGTCATTTAATTTTTAACTTCGTTTCTGTATTCGATTTTAATCGGTTTTATCCTTTGAACCTGCAATTGTGGCTTAGTGTAATTTGCGCTAAATGACATTTAACGATGGGGTTCTAACAAAATTTAAATATTAATTTAAACCATAACTACTGATTAATTCAATACATGCTATTCTACTTTACTGAATGAGACATAAATGTTGATTATTTTACTTATAAATTAAAATTTGACAAGTGATAAATTATTTTGATCAAATATTCTGATTCAATATGTACGTGCCGACATGCCTTGGTTATTTGTATGACATTTCAATTGCAGCTATCATCTCCTTACCCTTCAATGATTCATATATCTCGACAAGACATATATTTCAACCTTATGAAATGATCGATTATATTATTTCTAAATTCTTAAATTCATGGAGATATGTTAAACTAGATTCCAGATAATTTTTCTTGAAACCATTCGTGAATAGGCAACTTGTTACTCGCAACATGTAAATGAGAATTTTTTTTTTAATGAAAATATATAAAACATGTCGGTTTCTCTATGGAAATCTCAACATCATTAATCATGAAATTGGCAACCATACGGTTAGGGAAAAGCGAACAAATTCAAAAGGCCCCCAAAGTAATATGCACCCGAAACATAATTTTCTGTGTAACAATAAGCTTTAATAGTCATTTTGATAATTAATTAACACCTCAAAAGATTGGAATAGAGTTTCTACTTAAACACAAAAAGAGAAAACAAAAAAATAATCAACATCATTTTTCTTGTGAGTGAAATAAATCGAATTTTAAAGTTTAATTGCTAAAGAATGAGTGTATAGAAGAATAACCCACAATTTTGTGGGTTAACATTTTGTAAAATCCACCATAACCTAATAAGCTTATTAAGTTTCATCATGAATCAGTAAAATATTTGGCTAAGGGTTCATCCCCATTCATGTGTCAAGTTGAATCCTTTAAGAATTCAAAGTCAAATATTTATGTTTCTATTAACAAGAACTCTCTAATCGTTTAAAATTGCTTTCAAAAAAACCCCAGAAGGCGCATGTACTTAAATAAATAAAATTAACGTATCATACATGCAATTAACACTTTTTACACGAACTTCATTCATAATGAAAGTTTTGTTTATTTTTTTACTTCTCCTTGACATTCTTACATATTATGAAACGAAGGTATTGAAGGTGGTATAAATATAAAAGGGTTACCTCTGGGTTCCTTTTTGGGGTGTACATCTCTGAGTGTGTGTATATGTGTGTGTTTTTGTGTTTAACAGAAATAACAAAAATTTCCAACTATGATCACGAAAAACGGTAACATCAGACAAATTTGTACTGTGATGAACCATGGACGGGAAATTTTCTAATTAAGTTTTATTTCCAACGCTATCGTGACTATATGACTTGGGATACATGATATATGTACATGAAATTCACATATAACGAACAGATGAAGAAGATGATGGTGATAAAGAAGAAGAGGTGGTCTATATCGTCATCCAAATTCTGTAGTATCTGTTTATTTTACGTATTACTGAATATATGCACATCCGGATGTGTGAACATCCCAGAAACAACTTCCACATTTAGAGTGAATCAGAGGTATGTAGCTCAGTCGAGCATTCAGTTGTACTCGTAGTGCAGTTTCTGTAGAGCAATTCTGTAATTATTTCTCATAGTTTCCCTATTCCTACTTCATTAAAACGGTAACGAATGCAGAAAGTCTTGTTGCAAAATAATTACTTAAGCTCTAATTAAATAGTAGCAAAAGAGGGAATGCACTTGTGTTGAATGCACAAAATAAAAGAAGTAGAAGGATTTTGTTTTTTCTTTTTTGATGTAGAAGAATTGCATAATGCATGTGTGTTTGTAATACACCCGCGCTTTTCTTCTTTCATTAAAAGTTAAAGAAATGAATCCAAATGTAGAGGTTAATTCGTGTATGATTACAAATCTTAAAAACTTACCGTTATGGGAATATCGTGAGCTGTGTCACATGTATCTAATTTCCTTCTAAATCGTAATACTGTATGTGTGGCATTCTCATATCCTAACATAAGAATGTAATCTTGAGATGGATCTACAACTGGTTCACCATCACCATTGACTTTCACGTGGCGGTCCTGTAATTAAAAAAAATACAAAAGTTGATTAAGACATTACTCCCACATATTTTCAATAACTATTGTAAATTCTGAGTGAGATATCAATTTGGATCTAAAATATTATTCCAGACATCTGTTGGACATCGTCTGTATCGAATTGAATTTCATTTCTGAAAAACTGCGATAAATCCTGTTTGAAAATCGTCTTTACGTGACTAATTGCATATACATAGCTTGGGTTAGATAAGGATTTACTTGAAGGCAATATGTTCTAATAAACCATGAAACTGTGAAACCTTTTCTGCCCTTATCAAATGAAGTATTTATAATCTATTTTCATTTGATTGGCTGTTTATCAAATCTGATGAAATTCAATCTTCAATAGAAGAAAATGATTAAGAAGATTCGAATAATACCACATATAGATTTATAACAACCAAATCCGAATCTACAAATATATACACACACAGAGTTGATATACCTTCATATATGTACGTATTGTAGTAACAGAAATACAACAAAACTTTTGACCTTTCTCAAGGATCATTTCGTTTCAGAATCTTCATTTCTTTTGTTGTACAACACAAATGAGAGAGGCTGCAGAATCTTGATTATCTAGTTGAAGTCATTAAGAAAACCTTCTTATTTGTGTAGGAGGGTAAAGCTATCAAAAGAGCTAAATGATATGGAATGTAAAAGATTCCATATCCTGACAGCATCTTGAGGAAATCAGGCTAAATGTTTGGCATGTGTTGCGTACGTACATAGTATGTATGTTTGTGCTAACAATAGGATTGAATGACGTAAAAATTTCCAAATGGTCATATCCAGATTACATAGAAATCTAATTAATTTAATACACACACTTGAAAAATCACATTCTACTATGACTCAAGTAGTATTAGAATTAGGATCGTTTTGTGCTTGACTATTGATTGACCTAATTCTTATTAATGAAAAAAAATTATGTCACAAAATGAATTTCAACGTTGCAATGTTCATGACAATTCAAGCATGTCGTTGTGCCTATTATGAAATGCGACAGTCAATGAGTGTTCAATTATTTTCAATTCATTGTTAAGTCAAATGGAAACATATCTTATACCTGGTGTGAGACAAGAAGCGACGTCTATGACGTTTTCATCTGTGAGAATATCACCTAAATCTATAGTAGGTAACTATACCAATAAAAAGAAAAAGACTTTTATAAGACTTGGCAACGGGCCAATTTCAGGTTGAACTGAGATAAAGCATAATTTCATAGTTGAACGTGGTAATTGTCTTGGAATTAATGTAGGTGGATTGACATAATATACCTTCATCATAATGCCAACTATTCAATTATTCTAGGTTTCAAATTTAATTATGCAAAAACCCCGCTGTCATTTTCATCTTTTATACGGCGTTAGTTTGAAGGTGTTTTGCTCCACGTTCCATCAACTATAGACCCCATTCCGTGTTGAATTGATCAGACATTTAGCTTTCATCATTTCATGTAGGTGAACCCTATTTAAGAGTTTAGTTATATTGACTTCGGCACAATGAGGTCTACTTATTATACAACATATTGAAAAGAAATCTCTTTAAGACATTACTACATGTATACTTATATTAAATATTCATATCTATTAAATGAATTTAAAATTTTATTGAAGTTTATCTCGCAATTCAATCGTCGTTTATTCAAATTGAATTCGATTGTGGCGTGAAAATTAATGCAACATTTCATATACCTCTACACCTATATGTTACTTTAACCAGTTTAATAGCCCGTCAAATTTCCATCATGAATTATGTTAATTCAATAACGATAAACTAGTTATACTCGACCGGAACACACTAAAAGCTTGGTCTTATTTTTATCACAACTTAAAATGATTTTGTAATATATATTTTTTGTCCGAAATGACAGCCATCATCTTAACATCGTTTCTTATGAACAAATCTTAAGTATTTGTGAATTATTATAATGATTGGTAATAAATAGGAAACCACCATAAGTTGATATTATCTAAATTTTATGCGGGTGGATCTTAAGGTCAGCTTGAACATTTATTTTTCCATACAAATATATTGAATGTTTTAAAACCTACTGATTCATATTTATTTAAAACCATAAGTACCATGACAATACCACTAAACGTTAAACGATGAACAAAAATTAACACTAAAATTCATGACAATGTGGGGAAAAAACCTAAAACCATGTTGTCTATCAAACACTATCCTAGCATATCATCCTACCCAATTGCATTAGATGTTTGTTTTACGATCCTCTACTATACGTTATATGTAATAAAATTGATTTTGTCCTTGTTGACGATGACATAATATAGTCACCAGTACTTCAGTTTATGACTGCAAGTTTTGTGGTGTTAAAATCATGGTAAGTGATGTGTATCGTTGTATTGAGATCATACTCCATTTTTATACAGCTATTATACTATCCTTCACTTCATATAATCTGCAATCATTCAGTTATTATTCTGTCCTTGATTTACAGTGCGATAAATTGTAATCTACCTAAAATATCATGAATAATGTCCTTTGAAAAATAATGTTTTTCCTGTTCCAGAAAATATGTTCGCACTGTATATGCTTACATAACAGAAATATGCAGTTCAATGCACTTTCATTCTTTATAGCTGAATGCACCATTTCATCTACTTTAAAATATATAAAAGAAACGATACTAGAGCACATGCAAGATGCACTACTTGCATTCTGATTCACTTTTATGTTACGATGCAAATGTGAATGCAATTTAGTTCTATTAAACATACTTTTGACCTCAGTAACCTCAACAAGTAAGTGCATTCAGACGATGAAGTTATCCGCTCAGTGTCATTGATCGGATCATTTATAAAGATGTGATTTCGATTGAAGGACAAAACCCGAAAAAATGTTTACTGACCAGCAGAAAATAGTGACAGATGATGTGCTGTGAAGGCTTTATCCAGTTCATGGAAACAATCTTTGTGAAGATTTATCTGGAACAAATCTCACATCAAAGTTTAACATGAATACGTTCCTAGAAAACCTCAATTTTTTACCAACTATATTAATTTCGGACTTATGGGAATTTTGTTAATTTGTGAAGTTTTGTTGAAGTTGTTTTGATCCTTGGTTAGTTTGATAACCCACAAAATTATAAAAACATTTTATATACGAGTTTATTGTAATTAGCAAGAATTTCTATATTAAATTTAAAAGTTTTTCACTTTTGAACTTTAAACACGAAAGAATTCAAATTATGAACAGATAAAAACGAACTCATCAACCTCACATAGTTCAAGGAAATCAAACTTGACCATCTTAATTGAGAAGAGAACAATATTTCTCATAAAATAGTAGAGGCAGAAAAGGTCAAAAGTTCATAAAGACTTTTAAAATGAATTCCATCTTATTCATACCGAAAAGGAACTGAAAATAAATTAACAAGAAATGAACACTGTGCATTGGAACGCAATGTTGAGGTGACGGAGGTTTTGATGATCATTTATATAAGTTCATAGCTAAAGAATTGAAAGGATGGTAAGTGTATACTAAAAAATGAATAAAAACTAAATATTTACAGAACTTTTCCATACTTCATACTTCGTGTCATAAGAGAAGAGCATCCTTGGTTCGTCTACTTCATAAAATGAATTTACGTCTTCTTCAGATGATGACCTTCTTATGGAAACTTTAAGACTTTTTCTCTTCTCTTCTATTCACGGAAGTTCAAAGGTTGTCTTTCATTTCATCTTCATGACTTAACATCTTCTACATGAAAGTTTATGTTAAGTGAAGATTTTGTATTTTGGTTCAAGAAAGTTTAGGTTATTAAATCTAACATTCATTTGAATAAATATGAAATGAATGTGAACACGTAACCCATCCGTGTAAAAAGAGAATTCAATGAGAAAGTGGAACAAATTGTGGATGGTTTCACGTTACCAGAAACAAATTAATAATCTTCACACGCCATAAAAGTGCTAATAAGGAAGCTGAGATGAACATCGGCATTTCTCAGAAGTGACCAGAAGAAACTGTAAAACACGATGATGACCAAAACACGATATATCTACATACATCTGTAGTATGATGTTGTGACTAAGAGGTTTGGTATAACTGACACCTTTAATTAACTCAAGAAATTAGTTGTTTGGAACGTTATTCTGTATGGGAGTGATAATTAATCGGAATTCTTGTAGGAAATGTATGGTTCAAATGGTGGTAGATACAAAGACGGAATACACTTTTTGCATCTTGAAAGAATGTTTTGAAGATGATACAAAGTAGGAAAGTGCAAAATTTTCTTTGTCTTGAGTAGACGACGAGAATCATTTATGCTTATCTATCGAACCCTGTCAATAGGTTATGTCAATGTTCCGTTATGGAATGAATAAGCGCAAGATCACGAGAAAATACTGAAGAAGTGACTATTTCTTTTAGTTTCTATTATCTATGGATTTCTGTTTGGATTTAGCACGTTAGCTTAGCAGAAGATTTACTTACCTTTCGCAAATCACGGACTTGACTGCCACGAAACGAAAAAGAAACTAACGATAGTTAAGTGGAACATGTTTTTCCCGAGAGAAACGTTTTGTAGTTTTGTTATAAACATATATATACGTATATATTTTTTTGTAAATCGTGTTTTTGTTAGTTCCATCAAAAATGAAATCATTTATTGTGAGAACAATCCAATGTAAGATGTATCATTTAATTCAATGTGACCTTCTTCATTCGCAAATGTGACAGATTATCTGACAAGCGTATCAAATACGATTATAAATGTCGAAATGATTCGTATAATAAAGTAAGAAAAAATCATAAACTTTCAAAATTTCAATATTAGACTAAATCAGTTTTAACAGCTGTGTGTCGGCTAACAACAAACATATTACAAATAGACATGATTGACTTTGATATCTGACTGAAATGACAAACGAGAAAACACATTGAATTCCCCAAATGGCTCCTGTATCCTTTGCGTATCCAATATTATATTTTTAAGAACATCTAAGATATCAACGCATATCCAAAGAATCAAATTCATTAATGAAATTGTTCCGCATGTGATGAGCTGATTAACAGATTCGTGGACTTGTTATAAAAGCACTAACAAAATTAATAAGGTTACTTAATACAATAATAAGTGGTGAATGAAAAGTCCTCAAAAGTACTTGTTTTGATTTATAGAACTACTTCACGATATAAGCTTGTTATCAATGAACATCGCCTTATATGTATGACACGAAATGTAAATTACTTAACCTAATCATTCAATTTGTATATCACCACTCAACAGTCTAATGCCACATACGTTAATTTAATGATATTAAATTTGAGTACATTTATTCAAATGTCCGAGTTTATGTACATATTCTATTGGGGTTTTGCTACCCGGATAGAAGGAAGACTCAACGAAAAGCGTCTTGTGACTACATAACATACTAGTAGTTTGAAATGTTTTTGAGTAGGTTCTTGAAAATAAACGAGTCATTGACAATATTTTCTAAATGATTTCAATCAAATGTGAAACTATTTGTTTTATTGAGGTGATAGTCAACCTAATTTTTTAACAGTAAGATATCTCTTATTTTGAATTGGTTATAATTGAATATCCTCAATCATGTAAAAATTGAATGAATTGATTGAGTTATATATATTGTATATTGAAAAAATTTTCGATAAATATTATTCCTCGTCACCCGAGTCCTTCGCATGAGCAATATTTTCTAGACAACATTAAAAAGGAAATAACCTACAATAACCCAAAGATGACTTTTAATAATCATGAAATGAAACCTTTGCCCCTTTAGTATTTGCGTTTTGAATCTTTTCAAGTGGAAGAAAGTCACAGAGTCATGTTAAATATAGAAGAAGATGATCATCAAAAGTGTATAGTATAACCAGCTAAAGGTTCCTTGAGAGCAAACTGAGGTTTTATACAAAACCTAAAGTTGAGTTTATAATGAGGTAAAGTGATAGCTTGAGAAAGGAAACATAATAGGTTTGCTGTATAGCGTCTTAAAGGATAACGTCTTCTTGTTGTGGCCTTTGCAATGCTCATGTTTTTTCAGTTGTTGTTGTTGGTGTTGTTATTGTTGCCTTTAAACCTTCTCGATTTTTTCTTGGAATACATACTCGTACACCGAATCGTTTGGCTTCATTGACTGTTGCATTTATACTTGATTGCTGGTAACCATAAAATTGCAATACAATGCGATGATGATAATGATGATGACGAGCCTTAAGGCTGTAGGTAAAGTCAGGTGGAAGTAATTTAAAGCCAGAATCTGTAAGATATTCCATTCGTTTCATGTCTGTTTTTATTGTGAAATACGAGCCGTTTTATCTTCACGAAAAGATTTATTTTCCATGTGTCTCTATCAAGTAGAGTTTTCATAACAGCTACATCTCATTTTCACTTTCTTATATATCTTTTTTTTCGTTTTGTTTGTATATAACTTCTTCATTGCGGATGTGTATTTTATTACAGTGATGAATTTTTCTTTTCTGATTTTGAAGGTGAAGTACTGGAGGTGTAGCAATTCCACGTTCTTCCTATATTGTACACATATACAAAATGAAATGAGAAACACATTCCTCATGTCAAGAAGAATGAACATGAAGCCCTTTTTAAGAACGTCAATTGTAAGAGGATAATATCAAAACCCATTGGCAAAAGTATAAATTACAAACCTGTTATTGTTTTTGGTGTTTTTGAGGGTAGGTATAACATTAACGAGGTACACCGAAATCATGGTGTTGATGATGAAGAATTGATTCTATGTATAACATTTCACACGTGCGATAACAAGAGGACTTTCACAAACGAGATATAGCGGATGTTAATGATTTTGGACTGATTGCTGGTAAATTACCTTGAACACGAATACGCAATTCTTGTGTCAATGTTTGTGTTTTTTTGTATCTTAAATTCTTTGATTTATTTCCACTTTGTATAATATAAGTGAATCCACATGTAAAATGTCGATTTACGTTAACATGAACGTGGTTCAAGTATTCAACGATTGCAAATATTTTTTCAGTGAAAATTATTTTAATTGAAAGGAAAAATACTCTTCTATTCAACACAAATAACCAAAACGGAATTCAGAGAATTTTATCAATTTTCTTCGATAATAATTTTCCACATTTTCATAGTAAGTAACTGATCGATAATCGAGATCGTTAGCGCAGGATGTGTTTACCACGTAAAGAAAAATGATTTTCCTTTTTTTTGTTTTTGCCATACCTTCAACGTTGGTATTTTCCATGTAACAAGCCTCAAGTCTCTATAAAATATTTATGAGTATCGTCAGGTTCTTCTATCGCAAAAACAAAAGGAGCTACCATCATCATAGGAAATGATATAAAAGAGCATGCGATCTAATGAGATTGCACACCTTAAACAATATTCCCATAAATTTTCACGGGAAATCATGAGATAAAAATGACATCAAAACTAGGATGAGGTGGAGCTATAGTACATTCCACAGGGTTTCTTGTCATGATTTGACATTGTAATAGGGTGAGCGACATATTAAATACTTCCCTCAATATTTCTTGTCATTTTTGCTCGTCTTTAAAATTTTTACTACGTTTTGTTGGCAGAAATATGAATTTTCAGTGGGTAAAAAATTCCAACCCTTGGGTGAATCTTTAAATTTAGATTGCGTGATTGATGAGGGTAATCGGTAATGTGTGAAAAACATTGCGCAAGTTGAACAACTTTTCAAATTTCAATGCGAAAATAGGGATAATATTGCATTGGTGTTTTTCGTGTATTCAACTAATGTCAATTTAACTATGGAAAATGTAATTTTAGCAAATTATATTTTGCAATATAATGCAAAACATAACGTAATTGATGAAAGGACATGAAAATATTCATAATACTGCAATGCATCATAATATCACAAAATAAACTATAATCCAACAATCAATTTGTTTTATTAATTATGTAATGATACTCATAGACTTCATTTATCTTAAAGGATAAATGAAAATATAACGATGCTCATTATGCGGTGTAATAAAAGCACCGAACATACCAAAATGACTGCCATTTAAAACAGGTAATGGTAATGACTATGGATCATATTGTTATTTTGAAAATCTCATGATTGATGTATGTCATAAAATTATTTCTCACTTTAAAATATGATTTTAGAAAAGAATAATACAAAAACAAGCGGGGGATAGAACTGAATCCAGCATAAACCAAGTAGATATTTTATTACTTAAGTTCAAGTAGTATAAAAGCAGGGTAAATTGGAAAAATATCTGAACAAAAATCCCCGGGATAGATTACGTACGTACGTACCCTAAGCGAATATAATAAATCACTTTGAATAGCTAAACTTCCAATTATGGCTACCCCTAAATATTGTAGATGTCCGAACAAACTGTTACCCATCAACACAAAATTTTTATTTTTCCTTTACTTTTGCGTGGAAATTTTTGGTCGATTTTTTTTTTTTTTTGATTCTTCTCTGAAGGACGAAATAAACAAAAACATAGAAATCATCATATCCTTACTACCTACCTCACGCAATAGCTATTGCCTACCAATTTATAACTGTGTTGAAGTGATACAGAAAATTTTGCAGCTGAGGATTTGAAATAATCCGTATCATTAATCTTGGGAATTGGGGTGAGAAAAAGAAATTTTTTCAATCAGAAAAAATGATTTCCCCTAAAAGACAATATCACCTAGTATCTAGTACTCGTACATGTCATTCACATTTTGACAGGTACTTAGCACAATCAGATGTCGCAGTTGTCATACCTACTTCTAAAAATTTACAGTCAAAAACCACCCTTTTATCATGTACCCAGTGACAGTGTACCCTATTATGATTTGCTAAGCAGCGTTTTTCAATTACTTGATTTCACTCTTCAATTGAATGCACCAATGAACGTTACCAGATCGTTCACACCTTTTTCAATATTTGCTAAAACCCATTGGCACATCTCTAGTAGAACATAGAAAGGCACTTCAAGTTTTAGATATAGATTGAAATGAATTTGTTATGAAAAATATTGATTGACATTTAATCTAGAGTGAACAAAACCAAATACTTCAGCTGTGATTTAATAACTTTTTTCCCTAGCTATATGAAGAATACGTCTTTTGTATCACTTGTCTTCAATATTTGCTGAAATTTTACCATCGTCAAGGGTAGTTTATGTCAATCATATTTGAAGTTCAATGTCTCAATGAAATCGTTTCGTTCGATTGTTGCTCATTTCAACCGTCACCTTATTTACATTTTCAATTTTATGATTTCAATAACCAATTAAAATCATCTAACGATCAGCTAGTTTTCAATCAAGTTACACCAAACTTTTAATTTTTAATTGCAAAAAATATCTGTCAAGGTAACATCGTTTGATTGAAATTAATTAGGTTAAAGTTTTAGTGTTCTATAGTTTTCTCATTAAATATGATTGATATGACTTCTAGATATGATACAAACATATTAAGATTTCATGATGGACATGGAAACTGTTTTTAGGTCAAATTTTAATTGATTGATGCTAATAATTTAAAATATTAAAAATGGTTAATTATTTAACACAACATCCATGTGAACGTTTATAACAATTTAATGAAAATAACTCTGTGACCCAAGTAAGGATGATTTGAACTTTCCTATTCACAGATCGGTCAATTAGGAATAATAAATGCTACTAAACGTTTGACATTAACATAACAAAAGCAATGATTTGAACATTCACATGTTCACAGTTGGTAATTATTTAACTTAATGACATTGAAATGTTAAGTGCTATAGCTTCTGTACATGGTCATTGTCAATATTTTATTGATGTTCAAAAGAACCTACTCAACTGTCATGTTAATGTTGGTCATGTGTAAGTACAAATACGAGTAGAACTAAAACCGATAAAGAGTTTTTCAATATTCATATGAAAATGGAATGTCACGACATTGTGCTTTTTGTTAAATACCAACTAACAATGTCGACCGGAATTGATTCTCTTAATTGGAGCGAATAATAGCATTAACAAGCCGGTTTGTTGTGGTGTTTCATTATATCTACATACATGTACATGTATATCTACAATGATATCACAAAATCACCAAATTCGAAATGTGAATGCAGAAGATGTCGAATAAAATTTGTTTAATGAACCCCTACCACTATTGATTTTGGGATAATGTCAAAAACAAGTTATAACGTTTTTTAAATGACCCTTACAATGAATTGCTTCCTATGGTTTTATTATGTAAACAAATTACATTTATAGCTAACTACAATATCATTTGAAGGGTTGAGGATAAATAAAACTTACTTGAAAATTTACTACCCGTGAACATTTTGGATAAATCAAACACATCGTAAACATAAAAACATAATATTAAAGCAATGTTTAGCAACGTATAAATACCTTTTCTTAAATTATTTTATTTTATATAAAAAAGCTATAAACAAAAAATCGATTACAATAAGTTATTCTTAAAGGAAACTTCTTAAATGGTAAGAAAAGTAAATTCAAATATGCTTTCGTAGCTTTGTTAAACTTACGCCCCCTATAAGAGTGGGATTTGTCATCTGAAATATATTAAGATTGTGCCAAAGGAGTCTTAGGTAACCCCACAAAAGAAAAATAAAATACTATGTAACTGTCGAAATGAAATGAGGCGATTTTGAAATATTGCAGCTTTTTATTCGGTCTCTCAGTGTTTGTACAATAAAAAAACATTTTTTTTAATATACATACATATACACGTTTGTATTTCCTTAACATTCTTCTATCTTATATTGGTTAATGCTTTCAAAAAACAGTCATAAATCTTGAATGGTAGTTCAACTTAAAGCTGTAAGCAGAAAACGACAGTGCATACATCAATGTAAGCTTTTTCTCTTGCTTTCCGATATATATTCATCCCATCCCTATCTCTATCCCTTGTAATATATCCGTAAGGACACAAATATTGCTTGCAAAAAAAGTGATCGGCAAATGCTATTTGTGAAATATTGTTCAAAATAAAAATCCTTTCTACGTTAAAATCATCAAATAAAGGGTACGAATCGAACGGAAGGTTAATCCTTCGGGATAACACACCAATTCTAGGTTATATTTTTAATGTTACTGATTTCCTTATACAAAAATATGTGTTTCTTTTATAAAAATAAAACATAAATTTCTAGAGGTCATGACACACCATGGCGTTTGAGTTGTCAATCATTCTAAAGTTCAAAGGCCTCATCTAAATATATTGGAATATTTATTGGAAATTTGTTTATTTTATTAGCAAATTTATTCCTGAATTCATGTTTTCCTAAGCCCACACAAAACGAATTTCAACAGCTACAGTATCTATATGTTTCAAAGAAAACAAAATGGAATTCTTCTAAAATATTTTGCATGATCTCAAGATATTCAGTTCATGAAGTCTCTTGGAATAATTGAATTTAAAGCAGAAATATCTTAAAATTTTAAAGTATTATCTTTCAACAAGTACTGCACCAATTACACATTCATTAGTTAAGAAGTTCGATACTTCAGTGAAGAATCTCGATTCGTTAAAGATTCGAAACTTGAAGCTATTTATTGATAACTCGTAACTCAACTTGATGAAAACCTAGTACAAAAAAATTGTTTAAGTATTATTCAATTTTAGAGTATCCCTTGAAGCTTCCAGTGTTGAATTTAAAATTTTCAATTTTTTACTCTTAATAATATTCTAATACGTTAAGATAAGAGCTTTGATGTTTAGAAATCATTTACATATTCTCAAGTGTTTAAGAAATCCTTCAAGATTTCCGCAACTCAACTCAAAAACAGACAATGGTATAGCTCTTAATTATACAAACTTCGTTAGTATTATATTATATCACGTCACTTAAGATTTGTTTTAAGTGGTAAACTCAAATCAATAAGTTTTGTTTGTTTAGGCTTCTGATATGATAAATATTCTCATTTAATATTCATATTCATAATCATGTTATGTAAGTGTTATTATATGTGTTATAAGGTTGGGACTTAATTTCAATTAAAATGAATGGAAGTGATAATAAACTTAACTTCTGTGAAAGAAAAACTTCTTTTTTAACCTGAAAGCTTTTACGCTTTCGCGAATTTTTGGTTATTTCATGTAAAAAGTTTGTTCATTCAACCTAAGAAATTCGGTGTTCCTTAATAAACACGCACGCAAGTTATAATAATTTATCATTCCTGAAAATTTCATCAACTTGACACGTCGTAACCACGCTCACTTTTATTGTTAACATACAATCATATAACATTAACATAGGCTCCAAAGACTTTTAATAGGGGTAAGCTTGTTAGAATGTGTTTTGTGTAAAATTTTGTAGGAGTCAAATTTAGGTACTGACACACAAAATATTTATACATATTATAGAGTTAATAACCTGCTTAATGCAAAAGCATGAAAATTATAAAGCATGTTTTATTTTTAGTATATTTCAAGCCTCTGGTTCGTGTTTTGTATAATATTGGTATAAGGGTGATTTCGTTTTTTTACCAATTTAGTGAAGTGAATAAAAATAACAATGACTTGATTGAAATATTAATTCACTTGAATTCTTTTTAACATCATTATTCACTTAAGCAGAACGAATTTCATGTTTATAGCTCTAGACTGAATTATTTAGCTGACATTCACGTGGTTAATACCATAACATGATACTTTAGTTCTAAGTTGTTTGCAAATATTTGGCAATAAATGAATATGATGATGTCGTCTTAAAGCTAACTTTCATTTAATTCGTAGTTCATTGGCATCTTTTATTATGTGACAGAATATTAACAAACCACATTTACCAGCTCTTTAACACCTACGTTTTGTTTTGTGGTCCGTATGGAATTTTTCAAAAACCAACCGCCTACATTGAGAAGACTTAGTCATAGTGAGATAAGTAAGTTGAAACAAAAGTCACGTTGAGTCATTTTTAAGTCGCTTCCTTTGAACAAGGGCGTAGCTTGGTAATTCATTTGAAATAACAAAATTTAAATTAATTTTAATGTGAATAATAGCTGTGCAATAGCACTGGAAAAAAGTGTCTGCGTTTTTTATTCAATTTAAATTTCATAAAATTGTCTCATTTAATATTGCAGCATATAAAAAAGAAATTTCAAACACAAAGATGAGTTACTCATTTTGTGCAAATGTCAACTTCCTCTAGAGAACAAGATATCTTCACTTGGACAACATAAATTGTAATTTTTCTGACATTTTATTTTTCATAAAAAAAGTAAAAAATTATTTTCACTTGTTAACCTTTGACCAAAAATTTTAGTCCCTGTTGAATTTTTGGTACATTCGCTCATTTATCTTATCATTTTTAAAATATGCCTTAATAGGACACATCCTAATTAATGCCAGCAATGTCATGGCATTTTTAACTCCTACACAGAAGGTATCTTGCTAGAGGAAAGTGTATTAGTATCTAGTTATTAGTGAGCCTGGGAAAAACCGGGGACTGATAAAATTTAACTTTATGTTTAGCTATTAAAAGTGATAGTGATGAGGTTTGTTCCGAAGCAAATTTAAATATACCTTTATTATTAAGTAACAAAAATTGAAATCAGCAAATAATTTCAAGAGATAAATTGATTGAAATGTTTAGAAATTCCATACATTCTTCAATTGCTTTCAGTTAGTTGGTTATCTTTAAATTGATTTGGAGGAAACATTAAAGTAGCGGTCAAATGCAACTTGACTTGATTATGCATCGAAGACGAAACAGTTGTCGTTGTCTGCATCCGGGTTTTCTTGAAATGTTGATATTAATCAGCAGGTTGTTGTTGTGTGGCATGTAATTTAATATTGCCAGCATTCTCATAAATAAAATTGTGATCAAATTCAAGTTGAATGTACACCAGAATAAGCATCAAATATTCAACTACTTGTGACCAAAGAACCAACCGGTCCAGTACCTTGATACCTTGATGATGCTGTTTCACAGGTTTCCAACATGACCAGGCGCATTAAACTAATGACGATGTCCAATGTCTGGTGTTTCTCAAATAGCGGTATCTGGTAATAACATATTGAATAAGTAGGCATTCATACCGAAAGAGTTGTGCGTACATGAACGTATAAAATTTCTGCAAAGATGAAGGAAAACAACGTTTGGGAAGAAGTTGCTATAGAGGTGATAAAAGAATCGATAAAACCAGCTTGTTTTTATGGAATGAAGATCAAACTAAAATGCGTGAGTTGCTTCCCGTAACTTGAAAGTCAACATTCTGGTTCTTCTTGTAGTCCCATCCATTATATCCGACAACTACGTGCGCTAAGTGTCAGAATATAATTATCTTTTCGATATATATTCAAAGATGGTGAGAAGATTAATATGGATGTTCACGAATTTAAAGAAAAAAATTATTGGTTTTACCTTTTGTTTCGGTAGATCCTCCCTTCAATGTCAGAAAATCTAATATCGAATACGTTAAAATTCTTTAAAAAATTGTAATGATGATGGAGAGGTCCGAAGATTCGATGATGGGTTGATGGGAAGTCGATTATGAAAACAGTGTTTCAACAATAAACAAACAATTCAGTAGATAAACTAAACAACAAACGATGAAATTAAATTTTTGAATAAGATTTTGTATTCATCTTTTGGTACAATAACAACAACAACTTAAGATGCATTGTATATCCAGACAGTAAGACGGTAAAAAAATTGAAATATTTCTTTGAGATATTCGCAAGAAACTCAAATGAAAACTCTGAATCTCATTCCCTACCTCTGTGGCTCTGTTTTCTTTAATTACAACCTCTCTAATGTTTGCAGTGTCGACAATGATTAATGGAAGACGCCGGCGATCAGTACTGATTGTATATTGTAGGTATATACTACACCGAATGGTACCGAGAAGGAGTTTCATCAATTTCTTTCAGAAATTGGATGCTATTTAGATACATCGTGGCTTTTATTATATAACCAAAGTGAATAGTGACTTGACAAAACATGGAAAACAACATAGAAACAAACTAACGAAAATACTTTGTGAAATATGTACTTTTGATAAATCATTGCAGAGGTAAATCAAACAAATTTACGAAATTTGTTTCAGTAAAAATGCTTCCGTTAATTTAGAAGTCATGAAATCAGTGCTTTGATTCTTGTTATAAGACGAATAACGTTTTAAACAAAAGAAATGAATAAATTTCTACAATAGCAGGTAAAGATATCTTTGTACATTGAGTGATGAACTCAAAATTACCATCTTCTCTGGCATTTAACCAACATCAAAATGTGGGAATGTTTCGTAAATTCGATTCATAATTCAAATCCAATAAACCAATCGTGACCATTTAGCTTTTATACTGACTGTTTTCTCATTCTTCTTCAAAACTATTTCACAAATCTATTTATTCAGAATATAATTTCATCTAATGTACCTACTTGATGATATTTAAGAAATGAAAGGCATTATTCAACATTCATAAAGTCTTCAAATTTTGACCTTTCTCATTTGAAAATTTTGTTGCAAATCATATACTTGTTTGTTATTCCAATTCAGACTGAAAATGTTTTTTGAAATATCATTTTTGGTGAGAACTCAACATATCAATTCAATTTTTAAAAGGTTACACGCCCTTTTGCTTCTTAAACCTTTTCAAAATAAATTATTTTCATAACTTCAAACTTCTGTAGAATATTTTATATACACGATGTGTATCACGTCAATCTTACAAAATATTTCTTTGATTATGCAAAAATTCAAAATGTCTTAAATAAGGTTTCTGGCACTTTATGTTTGTTTTCTTGAAAATAAGAATATTGAGAAAAAAATAAATTTTAATCTTCTTAAAAGGTAAACGAACTTCATAATTTTTGACGCTTTTTGCTTAACTCTTGGGAATCGTTGAAAAGGTGATGACAAGCAGTTTTCTCTATTTACTCATAACTTTTTTCTAAGCTCAATCTATATCTAGTTCTTATAATAAAATCAAAATTATAGTTCATCACTAATGGGCATTCGAAGATAAGCAATTACGGATAATTGCTGTAGACGAGCGTGAACAAATAATACTGAGTTGTATCAAGTAAATCTCAAGATGAAATTTAAGAAAACTTGTGAAAAAACAACTAATCGAAAAGATTTTAAATACTTTTAGCACATCAAATCTAATACGCTATGCTAGATAGTGATGGAACGTAGATGAAATGTTACAACATTCGTTGTCACAGGCAATAACTACATCTATACACAGATGTAGTTAACCTCATCGCAGCAGGAACTAACGACTTTATTAAAAATCTTAATTTTCCATTAGACCATGAAATTTTCGATACCTCTTAAATAACACATTTAAGTTGTTTTTTTTCTTTATATTGTTGCCTTAGGGATATAGATTGTAGTTATACATGAAATTAGGTTTAAGATGAGTTAAGGTGGAGTTTTTTCACACCATAAAATTGAAAATATTTCGATTGGTTTTTGTTGGGTAACCAGTAAAATGTGTTATTAGAATTAATTCTATTGGAAAGTGATTCAAAACGGTTTTTATAGCTACTGTAGAAAAGATGTACTAACCTCAATTATAACTAATATGTTTGAAGCTACATTCTATCTGTTAATAAAAACAGGTCAAGGTATATATTTTATTTTGGCATGCGAGTTGGTAAATTGCCTTAATTTGCACCTTCTTCAATATTAAAATATCTCTTCTTCAAGCTTTACTTATCTTATTTGCACGAAAGTCTTATTTGCTCAAAGTGTCTTAATAGACGTTGTAAAAGCTATTTAATTGGACACTAATTGACAAAGGATGTTTGTAATTAGGCCTTTCTTCGGAAAAAAATATAATGCAATAAATTATGTGCTGGTAAAAGCATTTAGGAAAATCGTACGAAGATTTCGGGTATTTTAGGGGCGGTTATCCGAATTTCATTGTATATTAGTGTCCAAATTAACAATATATATTTATATCCTTTAGATACGTGTAGGTCTGTGTGAGAATTGTAAGAGGTAGAATCAAATTATGTGTACTTGAATAAGAATTTTCCTTTAACCTTTTGAATTATATTCTGAAATCGAATCAGGGTTAATGAGTAACCTTTTGAAAGAACAAGAGAATAGAGGGTAAATTGTATAATTAGCGATTAAATTATAATTTGTCTTAACAATCATTTCGATTTTTGTGGTCGTGCTTAAATGTCATTACTTGCTATTTACATTTTATTTATCGAAATATCAAATCTAAAAGCTTGTAATGATGCATGGCGACTAGTAGACGTTTTGTCCTTCATTAACATATTAACTGTATAGTTTCATAATAAGATTAACGAGATATTTCTGTTTACATTAAAACACTTTATTTAAATGTGTCATATCACTTTAAGCAGATATATAGGTAACTTCATCACTCATAAGAAAAAGAAGATAATAATGATATTATCAACTATCTTGTAGGTAGACCCATAAAATATTATAGCTATTAATAAAAATTTACATAAATTACATAAAAGAAAAAATAAAAACTTGAACTTACTTGAAAATGGGCCTGGCCCCGATCAACCCAACCAACAGCAACATCCGATCCGATTAAGCTACCATCCCGTGAGAAACCGAAACCCACATAACCAAGTGTACGTGCCTGTACCTCAAATGTTATATCCTGATTCATGATTGTCCATAATACCCGAAAATCCTCATTAAGATCGACAGCATGATCCCAGTGGATAGCATCGATTATTGTTATACATGAACATAATATAAGGACGACTACCAAAGGTACTATGCTCAAGGCTGATGTATTTGATGAACTTGATGAACTCATTTTGTCTCGTGTCTAAGCTTTTGATATCCTTATATATATATATGTATATATGTGTTTGTGTATATTGTATCTTTGTAAGATACCTACTATTTTCTAGATTTTCTCTTTTATTGTAATTTTTTATTACAATTTGTTTTTGATATTCGTCGATTTTATTAGCTTTTTCTCAACTTGTCAGGAAATAATTGGATTCCAATTCTTATACGTTTACAACAAACTCTTCTTTCAATGTGATTTACTCGTTTTAGCAGGTTTTCGTGTCACGTTCAAGGCAAATAAAAATGTTTAATAAACCGAAAAAATATGTTTTTTGTGTGTTGTAATACAAAATTCTGATGTTGTGTCGTATAATTTAATGGTGTTTTCCTGTGCATGACCTCTGGTCACTTAAGAAACTTCCTTTTTTTCATGTATTTATTGACAAATCAATGTCAGCACAACATCATCATTTAATTATTATAGCTATCTTTATTTATTTGCTTTTGATTTTCACATTGATTTAAAGTGCATTCTATAAAAATGCGATTTCGATTTCGATTTTCGTTATTCATTTATATCTGAAAAGAAATAAGAAAACAATTGTTAATATCTATTTAATATGTTGTCTAGTAATAACATAGAGCAATGCAACTTAATCAAACCCCTCATATAACCTCAATTTCCAAAAACACACAGAAATTTTACCCGCTTAATGCATGCAATTCTTATTCAAATAGTCTTAGTTCAACATGACGTCGTTATGCAGAAGTCATGTGCATTTGCATACTCATCGTAAAAAGATTTAATTGAAAAATTGCATTCGTGCTAGACTGGTTGGTATTCCTAGCCTTTTAAACGATTATTATTAAAAGCAGCAAGAAGTTAATGGTATTAATAACAGTAAACGTAGACATGTGGTTATGAGGTAGTATCTGTTTGTGTATATTCTTGTTTTCAGTACCTATAGCATAATCATCCTTATGGTGGTAGCTTCTTATAATGTAATATTTAAAACCTACCTTCTTGCATACTTTAGCTATATCCACATGCGTTCGTAAAGTACTTTCTTAATGACACAATTTTCTTAAATTATCTCTATCCATGGTGAGTAGCGATTTTTTAATTCACATTTTCTCTGTCCTATGGGCTTCGTATGGTAATTTAGCCCATCAACTTGAGAGGGTATTTGTGTGAAAATTATATATTTGCTTCAATATACCTGCATGACAGTAGGTTAATATCAAACAAAATTGCACGTGAATATAGTATACGGAGACAGAATCAGAAAAGTCAATTTCTTTTTTTTTCTCCGGTGTGTGCTGGTTCTATAATATAATAACAGATAATGGTATTCACATTGAGATGTAGGTACAACGCGCGCATACATTTAACATGATTGCTTAATTATAAAGTAAGTTTTAATTAAAAAATTCCTCAGTAATTATCGTAATAACACTTTTTATCTACGAATATGAAGCATCTAAAGTAACAGCACTTGAACGAGTGACGAGTGCCTTATATTTATTCCTTTTGTATCTACAACACTTGTGATGAGCTCCATCAACAATATATATGACAACAACTATGATAAAATTATACCTTATGTGTGTACCTAATTCATAGTTCGCACTCTGAAAAGGCGATTATATTGAAGTAATTAGCAGAAAGTTTTTGTCATACAATTTTCACTAATTTCTCTCAATTATAAATAATGCCATGTGTTTGGTGTCTCTCATTTGGGTTTTGTATTTGAGGGTTTCGTGATGATGAGTTAGTTTGATGCCCTTAATTTGTAGCGCTTTTATTTGAAACGCAGTTTTGACAACGATTATATTGAAAAAAATAATTGGGTTATGTAATTTTGTTAATTTGGTAAAAAAAAAACACAAATTACAAAATTTATTTCTATAGAAGAAAGGATAATTCAAAACATTTGTACAGTTTTAGGAGAAATGCTATGAATTCTTGAAAACTGTGTAAACATTGCTTACACGAATTCCTGTAAAGCATGCTTTTGAAAAGGTCATTTGATGGTTGATTTGCGTCATTGAAAGTTTCGTTCACTTGATGTTATCCCTGACCTAGATGCATTCATCTAACAAATCCTTATAGAACAAGTTTCAAGGGATATTCTTTGGAATCCTTGGAATCGTGTTGAAAAATGAATGCTTGACGTGAAAAACTTGCTGGAAGTGCCCGAAACCAAACATTCATGGTTTCGCCAAGCCCGAATAGAGTTATAATCTCTATGGAGGATAAGAACAAAGGGAAGATGTTTGTAGTGAGGTGAACATGCCAGGATTTTCTTGTACATTTAATGATTGTGGGCTTTTCTATGCTTCAATAGTGAACTTTGTTCTGGAAATTGTCGTACCAATTTTAATTGTACTAAAGTTGAAAGAAAGTTTTTGAAAATATGTAATCACGGATTGGTCCCTAACGAATCCAATTGAAATATTGTTATCTTTATTTTAAAAAGAAACATTTTATTGGACATGCTAAGTACTTTTATCTATTCTTAGTAAGATATAAATTGAAGTACAGTTCAGTGAATACAACATTTCCGTTTAACAGTTGTTTTAATGATTTTAACCTGGAAAATGTAAAGAAATAATGGTAAGGTCTATAAAAGCTTTTGTTACATTATCAAAAACACATAAATCTAAGTGAAATTAGATACAAGACGCTCAAGAAATGAGTCAAGACTGAATGAATATTGTAGTGTTGTGCTCATTACAACCAATTTGGTATAACAATAAAAAAGATGTTTGTAATTTGAAATGTTTTACAAGATAGTTTACGAATTTTACAAAACTCAGGGGAAAATAAAAAATCTTTGAGTGTGAGATATATGCCACATACCATTTGTGAGCAAGTCTGATGTAAACGAAGTCATGTAGAACATAAAATTCTATCGTAATATAATATAGATATGAGTTGAAAATATTTACTAATATCCAAAATTGTCACTTGAACGCTTTTAGTTTCTCGTAAATCATATAACAGTTGAAATGCAACACAAAATACGTTTGACGTCAGAATTCAAGAAAATATTCTAAAATGATCATACGAAATTGATATCACTTTCATATCATATTATTTGACTTACAGTATGTGACATGGTTTTCTGAGAAAACCTTTATATTTTTGTCTTTCGAATATTGTACGTCATATGTCATGCTTTGCTCACATTTATTCTTAATTTCTTGTTATATTTTGTGCAATATGATATTTTTTTAAAACAATATTAAGTTAACTTTTAAAAAAGCTTTTGAAATTCTAGAACCTCAGAGAGCGTTTATGTCTTTATATGGAAATGTTGTTAAATTGAAATTTTATTCTATACCGGAAATGTGCCGCTATTATTCACTTCAGGACATTTGATCACTCATTTATTCGTCAGTAAAAAACCGATGTTAGTACACTTCACTAAGAAGCTTAGGGGAAGGATTTAGAAACAGAAATTAAAATTTCGACCAACTTGTTTTGATTTTTCGGGGATTTTACACATGCAACTATACTCCTACGGAAATTCCTAATGAAAATAAAAAATTCAGTTTTTGTAACACATGATGTGGGTTTTCCGGGAAATTATCAAGTTTAAAACATCAACAGTGATTGTTTGCCATTGACTGTGTCATTGTGAAAAGCAAATATTAAAAATCAAAACATTTTTCACACTCTAACTGTTGAAAGTCTTAACAAAACTTGGTGGGAAAGTAGCTTTAAAGCTAAATAATTGAAAAATTCAACGACAAAAATAAACAAAAACAATCTTACTGCGGATGTTATACGTTTTGTTCCAGTAATTTTCGTTAATTCAACAGTGCATTTCAAGTACTTGATGGTTTTACCAAAATACAATTGAAATAGTTTGTTGTCGGACAACTAAAACTCAAATTCAAAAACCGTAGCATATAGAAAAACTTGCTGTGAATAACCATGAAAATCAATTTTCATTGTTGTACAAGTTTTCCACAAAAACATGACCATTGAATGAATTTGACAAATAGAAAAACAATTTAATTTTCGTGTATGTAGTGTAGGTACTTATACTTTTTATTTATTTATAATACATGTTATGAGATTTTTGAATTTTAGAATAGAATTTAACTTTAAACAAAAATTATTCCCTTAAAGCTCTTTCGTAATCACATTTTTATGTTAATTTTATAATTTCACGTTCCGATAATTTTTGAAAATTTCTGTTTAAATATTCCGAAATTTTCTAATGACCATCTGACGGTGATGTTCATGTAATTTTATTTCGAAATATGCGGGAGAAGAAAAATGGTATTCAATTTAATAAAAGTCTGAAGTTGTAATTACGTTGATTTTCTCCGTAAAAATGGAGAATATTTGTGTGTCAACATTGTGACCAAAATGTACAGATCATCAATATTAAAGAAATGCTTAATCACTACCATCATGCTAAATATCATTATTACCAAGTTTTTTTTTTTTTATATTACAATTTAATGTTTATATAATTTTGAAAAACGTTTACAATACAACGTAATTACAATTCACAGAGCATTCAACTTTTCTGTTGGAATTATACAATTTTGAATCAACCATTTTGTCATGAAATTGTTTTGTAAGTATTTGCGAATAATAACTTTTTGAAAATTGTTTACACAGAACAAGAAAATTCAATTTGATATTTTCCTTTTACATGAATTCAAAAGAAATTTCAATGATGTCTGTAGATAACCAATAGCATAATTGTAGTCAGAAGAAGTTTCATTAATTTGATCTTCGTAATTGGTACAAAAAGTCAAAGGTTACATCCTTAATGGAATAGGGGTTAACTTATCTAATATGTAATTATTCATTCATGAATGACATTTACAATATTCCAATGGCACCCGTTTGATGTCATTCAAAATCAGCATGTGACATATTAAGAATGTCGCAACCCTTTAACGTGGCACATGTCAAAGTAAAGGAACAAACCCTTACAACACAATAAAAACATAATAACACCAATACATTATTACGTAAAGTGCATTAATTGAACGTTGAATAGCAAACGATTACACGTTCATAGTAAATTTCACCGAAAATTGTCTTTTATTTATTATGCAGGAAGTTAAAATCTATTAATGGCTGCATTATTCAAGCCAAATCATTCATTTTCAGAAATTCAGTGGTTTTAACAACAACAGAATGACTATAGATATGTTATATATCAACAGCAACCGAAGGGATAACCAGATGCACCAACATGTTATGCATAAAAGCAACTGACTTTATGACATATTCCGTATATTCCATTTATTTTGTATGGGTGGAATTTGTGTGGGGTTTTTCATAAATCTGTATATGAACTGGTCATATCCGTCATGATAAACCGAACAGAAACACTTAGATATATATGTTGTATCATATACTCGTACATACATGTGGAACAACAGTTTCCGTTCAATTCTTCTTTACTTTGGTAACGCCATCGAATATGAATTGATAAATTTATGGGTGTTCATCATATACAGTACAGATTAAGTCACTACATACGTTTAATAATTCATAATTGTATTGTATTTTGTCCCCTTAAAACTCACATTGTCAATTGTCAGTATTGTCGTAAGTATTTTGTTACAGACTTTAGTGTGTTTTCTGGAAATATCTGTACATGATTCCTAATGGTTAGCGAAAAATTAATAGACTTAATTCATATCAAACATTCATTTTCTTCATGTCTTTAACACCATTAAATTATATAGGTATTAAAAATTGTTTTTATATTGATTATAAAAAAATAACAATTCAAATTGAAATTAAATTTTGACGCTGTTCAAAACAACTCTAGGACAAAATCGGTAACGTTATAAGGTTTAGGCTTGTCACGAGAATAACTGGTGTGACTGAAAGACGTATACCATTAAAAAAAATTATTTTCAATGTTAAACCCCGTCAGAAAAAAAATTCATGAAGGGATTATCCCGAAAATAAAATCGCGTGATAAAGAATAAAAGCATCGCCCTAACCATTTACGTGTTTTGTAATGCAAATCACGGGGCTAGGGTTTTTGAATTGGATTTGAAAGTGTGTATTTTATATAATATATATAAATATGTATATATTGTATACCGAAACAAAGCTGCGCATTCCATTAGGGCAACCCGAAAATAATTTAAATTTATTGTATCCAGTCGGAGAGACAAACTTTGTCACATGCCATTTATCAAAAGTTGTAATTTTTTCTTCGTGTTTTGAGGACGAAACCATGAGACTTCCTGTATTTTAAACCTCATTTACACGTTAATATAACCGCTACTGAGGGCTATTGTGGAAATTATCTAAAGGGATATAAATTCATATATGTCTCTATGGAATTTTTATACACATTCAAAGACAAGACATCATGGAAGGGAAATGTGCATCTTTAAAATCGTCTCGAAGACTTTGGGAATTTTTTGAATATGATTTTCTTAATGGACACTGAGACGTGTCTAATATCTGATTTCGAGGGGCAGAAAGGAAGGGCAATCATTCAATTCTTGTTAGCACAGTCACATCAAGATAAGAAGATGTGTCTCATTCAATTGTACATTGAAGACAAGACGAGTACTCCCTCACGTTGAGGTGTTATGTGACAGAACCATATGCATCAGTTAAAATTGATAAATATAGATAAACCCTATTCACATTTATGCATTTCACAGATGCCAGGTGTTATACATAATGAGTACAATGTTAATGAATTAGCTCATCACATAAGACATTTGCCACGAACAGTTTTTGAGTGATTAATTTGAAGTAAACCTAAAGGGTTTCATTTTGTATCACTTTAAAAGTGTGAAAGAAATTAGTTCACTTGATTTAATTATGAAAGAAATTCGAGCTAGGGTTAAGGGCAACAAAAAAAAAAATAATCAACCACAAGAAAAAATCCCCAAAACATTTTACGTGGGATGAATATAAAAATGTGATTTTCTGTTTTTGTATTTGTGGTGTAACACAAAACTGTAGCAATTTCAGGTAGGGTAACATTTCCTTGAAAGGGTATCTGCAATATTTAACCAAGGGTTGAATCTAAATAGCATGCGGGTTCATGTGTGTTATTAAATTTCATAAAGGAAATACACATTTTTTTTCAACTTGCAATTTTGCTAAGTACATAATTTCAATTTCATGGAATACGATTTAGTATTAGTTTGACAAGATTTTACTTTATTGTTTGAAAGATACACCCATTGGTAATTTGATAAATTAATGCCGCAAATAAATAAGTAATGAAGGAGACATATGGTATATAGTTATATAGTCAATGTGATATTGTCGGTATAGTCTTCGGAACAAGATGTTTCGTAATTGATTTATGTGACCATAAAATGATTCTACAAATTTAACAAAATTTTATCCGAATGATTTTCGAAGACAAGCGTGAGATAAATTTGAATGATTTTGAGATGTTCATAACCCAAAAAAAAAAAAATTATTTTCTTGCTTAACCATCAAGTTTTCGTGAATTTATCTGTCATGAAGTCAGATTAAGTGAGGACGGATTAAAGCCTTGAATTCCAACGTTTCTAACAAATCAAAAAATTTCAAATGAATAACATTTCATAGTTCGGACACATAAAAGTCTTTAAGACGTCTCCTTCAAAAGGAGGTCATTGTAAAGAAGCAATTACAACCAAAAAGTAAAGTAGAAAAAAGAAAACTGAAATGTTATTTTCTTGCGTCTCTCACAACAAAGTGGATTTCTTTTGCTGTCATATTAAACTTTAAATCGTCTATAAGTACACAACAATGAATTCAAGAATTCCCACCAAAAAAATAAGTGCAAAGATTAAGTTTAGGTTATCTTTTTTTCTGTAAAAGATTTTCCATTGAAAAGTCAAATCAAAGTTTTTAATGAGATGAGGAAAATATCTGTATATCAGCATAAGAGCTTAAATGCATGAAAAATAAAAGTCATGCTAAGATGGATTTTGCAAATGATTTTAACGCTAGACTACCAAAATTCAAAAGTAAAATGAGTTTGTAATAAACAATTGTTATCTTACTAAGTACATTCTAAGACAATTTACGGAATTTAATAAGATATTTTGCCATTTTATGCACAGCTTAATTGAAATTTTAATTGAAAAATGAGGAAGGTGTTATCCGATTCAATTTTTTTGTTTTGATTAATCCAAGAAAACTTCTTGTGGAGATGATATATAACAAACTTTCAGTTTTCTGTCCTCATAAAATTACATTATCCGCATGTAAATTTGATATTCGCAAAAGAAGTAACATATAACAAGTTATTTAGACAATTTAGAAGTTGACGAATTGAAAAACGACATAATATTTTCCATATCATGTCATCAAGATACAAGAAAACTTATTCATTTTGTACATAACTAATATAAGAGGAAAAGTTTTCACTAACAAAGTTATATCATTTTTCTATTTTCCCTTTCGTGTACTGCATCAAATAACTTGATGTGAATATTCTATATATATTCTCGTATAAAGTGGGTAAGTAGAGCATCAGCAGCGAAAACAGCAACAAACACAAGATGAGTTTTAAAGCATTTTTAAGTCATATAATGATTGTTATGATCTAATTTTTATATGTGTCATACTGTCTTATAGTAGAATTTTCTATAACAGAAGTTTGAAGTAGAACACTGCTGCGAAACTATCATCCGTACTTGAATGTTATCTACTCGTACGTATTCCATGATTTCAATATCTAGACATATAGAATACAAGTGAGCTAAGAGGTATGAGAAACTTTCACCATAGTGGATGAATATCATGAAAGTATTACGCTTCGTTATTGAAAGAACTGTAAAGGATGTGGACGAGAATATCATCCTTGAATTTTAATTAGTCGTTGAAATATTTATAACTTCTTCAAATGTTTGCTTTAACTTTTTTCACAGAATGATTTAATGGTTTTGATGAATGATACTTTTAAACACTTGATACATATGAATGTCATTATCTAGACAATAACAATTGATTTCTCAGACCAATAACCAGTTCCAGTTTCGTATAACTTAAGAATAACTTAAGAAAAATTTCAAAAAGTGTATGTGACCTTCGAAGTGTGTTAAATCACACATGATTGATCAATAAATTGAAACTGATTTCTTTCAATTAAATATGTTAACTGGTTTCTATAAAAAATGAAACAAGAACAACACAGTACACTAAATCAATAAACAAGAAGCCAATAAGTATTAAACAAGCCGTTTTTCCCAGACTTTTATGTTGTGATTCATTCTACCGGTAATCAAATCTTTTGTATTCAATAAAGTAAAAGAAAACTTAAGATCTACTTTAGACATGAAGTTCTAAAGTCGTTACACGGAAACTGTGGTCGTCGTAAAAATACGTTTAAGGCACAAAAAATATATGTACCTATATGTATTCAAAGAAAGCGGGAGTCATTTAAGATTGAATCACACGTTGAGGAAGCAGAGGAAGGAAACGTACGAGTAGAAGCATAATAACATGAATGCATTCAAAATGCATTCAACATAAAAAACCGATTGCATGTGAATGCACAGTTTGTAGGAATGCATTTTGTCTGTAATAGTTCATATATCAAACACTTAACATTGACTTTTTAAAGACTGCGTTAATGTCTTTGAACGCATCATCTTAAATGGTTTCTTCTTCATGTGAAAAGTGAATTCTCCCCCACCAATTTTATAAAATGTTAAAAATTCAGTTTCTTACAAGACAATCTTAATGGGTCTACCAAAATTTATCCTCTTCTTCTTTCTTGCTTTCTTTCATCAATTCGTTAAACATCAGTGGCTCATTTGAATGTTTGTAAATTTTTAATTAAGAATTTTCATGTGGTCAAGATGTTGACAACAATAGAAGCAATCATAGAAAATTGGAGACAGTCTGATTATTCGATTGGAAAAGAAAACTAATAAAGGAACTATTTATTAGTTATGAGCCAATAAACCGCGGTTCGGTATTTTATAAAAGATGCATCGATTCCATCAAAGGCAATGGAGTGAATCAAAGGGAAGTTGTTACTTAAATACACAAGAATCAATAATGAAAACTGTCTCATAAATTATTGCTTTTTAGATATTTCTTTAGATGAACCTCTTCCGCTGATAGAATGTAATTTACGGATTTAAAATATGTGCTTAAAACAAGAAGTTCATGGTGTGATAATTATTGGAAGAAGAAAATGTTAAAAGTTAACGAAACGAAAGAAAAAGGGGTAAACACTTTGTGTAGGTTTTAATCTACATGACTTAATCGTTATAAATGAATTGATGTGGATGTTGGAAGTAAAGTTCAGTTTTTAAGTGTCAAGATTATGAAGAAAAATTTATGTTAATCCAACGAAGAAGAAAGACGATGAACCGAAAGCTTTAATAGTGTATGTTTTTTTATGATTTCCAAAATCTTTGCAATCATATTTACCTTGCGGCCTGTCAAAACGAAAACCTTCAAAAATCATCTGTCACGTCATTTCAAAAGAAAAGAAGAATTATAAGTTGAAGATTTTGAAAATATTCACATAACTTTCTTAAACATCTTTTATTTCTTGTCACTAAGTCGTAGTATTGGCCTCGTTTCTGTTTTCCATCCATCTCCCTGTAGTATTAATGAAAATGCTAAGCTTTAAGCTTATTATTCGCTTCTTAAATAAGCCCGAAAAATAATGGAATCCAAGACAAGACAGACAGACAGGGCGAAGTGAATCTTATTAAGAAAAGGCGCCCAATTCTCTCTAACATAATGAATATATAAGCCTAAAGAAAATCCCTAAAAAATTCCGGGGAACCAACCTTATTTAGCTGGTTAAGAACTTTTCTATTTCTATTTTATTTTTTTTTTTTGACAGATTACCCGTTTGAAGTTTTGTTACTTTTCATTTTTTTAAATATTCGAGTTTTCTTACTTTTAAACAAGAAGGATTTGTACGAGGGATTTTTTATTTCCTCTTCTTTACCAAATTCATAAGCTCTTTACAATTTTTTGATTAATTCAAATACAATTTTTTCCATAGTAACATAGCCTTGTCTAGGATGTAAAGAAACCTTCAATGGGTATGAGAGATGTATCGTCTCAAGTACGTCGCCCCAAATTGGATTTAGTAATTGGATAGAAACTATGCTTTCTAAGGAACAAAATCCTAATCCTATTGTGGTAGTTTTCCACCGTACGAGTTGCTAGGACACAAGGATTATTTAAAAATTTTAACAACAATTGACAGCTTGAAATGAGATGGAAAGGTTCTTACCAAACGAAAATTTGGGTTAACCGCAAGACATACAAATAGCTTTTTTAATGACATAGAAATAAATTCCAGTTTTTAACACTGCAACTGCAAAGAACGTAAATGGGTTTAAAATGTACTAAAGTAAGCATATTCTAGCGAATGGGTTATATGTATATGCAGAATAATCAATTTGATGTAAAGTGCTGAGTTGGCGTTGAAATAACAGCTCATGGTGGCTTATGATTATATTGGATTATCTCCAAAAACACACCCACATTAAATGCACCTAAAGTTTGTAAATGTGATATCCAGCATAATTATTCGTTTATTTTAGAAAGAGTTTGTTAACTATTTCAAAAATTTTTAGTAGAATTTTTATATATATATTCTTTATGTATTTTGTAGCCCGAACAAAAGTGAAAAACATTCACTTTGTCCCTAGAATGAAAAAGTTTCGTTTTAAAGTACACAACGTGATGAAAGTTGTAAAAGTTTTAAATAAAAAGTTCCATTCAAAAGTGCAGCAAATTTGTACGTGTATTTGGTAATAAGGAGATACCTAGAAAATTCCATGAACGAAATTTTTCGTGTTATACAAAAAGACTTGATACAATACATGTACGAAAAAATGGCACGTAATTGACCCAGCTTTGAACTAGTTTGCAGAAAATTTCAGGATTATAGTTTAATAAATTCCAGGATCACGGTGTACGGTACTTGAAACTAGGTTGATTTTCTAGTTGATTGTAAAATTAAAGTTTTTATCTTTTCAAATAAAAATATACTAAGATTATTCTACGATTAGTTTCGGTATGATGCTATAAATTAGTCATTAACATAAAAAAGATGAGTGCCATCAGCAGCATTTGCTTCAGTTCACAATTGAGATGCATCAAAAAAGAAGTTCCGGAAGAGGGTCAAAATTATATCTTCACACACAAAATATAAAAACACATATATAATACGGTATACTATATAAGTAACATGAAATTTTATATGTAAGAAAGATTGGCATTGTTTGAAGGGAAAACTTTTGCAATCATAAAGCTGTTATAGAAGTTCTTAACTAAAAAGTAAGTTTGCCCATTGTTTCTTATTTGTAGTCATCATATGATATATACGTATATCACATACACAGTGAGACATGTGAGAATAGTCTATAGTCAAAATATCGTTAGACTGTAACTAATTTATACTTAATTCATTTTTGTATGTGGAGCAGTAGGAGTTTTACTAGGTTCTTTAGGTCGTATAACCTTTTCTTTTATGATGAAAATATGAGAGTGTTTTGGCAATTTTGTGCCAACTTTAATCTGACCAGTTACAGGGGAAGGAGTCTATGTATGTTTCTCATAATTGAGATGAAGATGAAGATATTATATAACATATAGTAGATATTTTCATATATACAAACTAATGAAACTTACATTGTTTGGACAATAGATGAGGGTTCTAATAGGTTTTTCATAGACAATGAACTTTAGTAAGTTATCGTAACATGTTATTTTGTGCTTTAACAATGTTTCACTCGCTGTTATACAAACTTTCATTTTACGGATGAGGTTAAATTGTTTTAACAATTGAAAAAATATTTTAAATTAAACTCAAACATTTTATACACTTGATGATATATAAAATTTTCTGGAGTTTTTAGAAACTTTTAATTGTCAATGTGAACAAAATTGTTCTTATGTGAAGCATGTGATTTAAATTACTTTGATAAATTGCATATAACTTTGAAATTAAATTTAGTATGTATTAAATATTTTCATTTACTTAAATTTAAAAGTAAAATAACGAAAAATTGATTTTCCGGAAAATTGGTTTCGTTAAATTCGTAATATTATGCACATAAAAATGAGTATTTTGACGCTGATTTTGTGTTTGTTGTCAGTTTTTGTGTATGTTGAAAATATGTAAAATGAAATCAATTCACTTTATACAAATTTACCGGAAATGCGAAATCATGTCGGAATTCATCGATATGTCCTTGACTGGTGGATTTCATATGAATTCTGTTTAAAGCCAATTCACGAAATGTCGAGTTCATGAAAACTCCCTTTTATTTTGGTTGTATAAAAGGGTATATAGAAATATTATGAGCGAAATTTTGTGAATGAAATCACAAAGTAATGTCTGTAGATAAAGAAAAACCTTTTATTAATTAAAACTTCCGCAACTTTCTCGACTACCCTCGACTTCCTCAATAAATATTTAATGCTGACAAAACAGAAATTCTGTAAGTTAAACTATTTCTTTTTGTGTCTGCAAAAGAGAAGTATAAGAAAATAATAATTTCAAGTTTCTTAGTGTCCTTGTAGAAGCACAAAAAAAGTATTGTGCTTTCTTAAATAATACAGAATAGTCGCACACCATTTGAAGTTTTTTCTATATAAGAGTTCACAAGTTTTTCTTAGCTTCATAATCAATCACAGTTGGTGATTACCATGAGAAAGAAACAATGCTGGGATAGCTTCCATTTTGGGGGAAAATTAATTACTTTGTTTGAAGCTCGTGGGTTTATTCAGATTTTGTTAATATAAACACAAAATGAAGACTGGAAAAAAACTGATATATCGTGCTGTGCTTTAGCTGAGCGCTCATTAATATATAATTCCATCATTCGTGGTTAACGAGATGGTAGTAAGAAAATTGACTAATTATTCCACAGTAGATATACAACTAGTTAACGGATAAGAACCGGGTTTTCTTCTTTTCAAATTTACTCTTTTACGATGACACTAAGGTTCAGGTGGGTTCATTTTAATTCGCCTACGCCTTAGATTTTAGATGCACATTGGCGCCATGTATACCTTGATGAGAAACAGTGATTTTTACACGACCACGTATTCAAATTTAGTTCAAAGGAAATTGGGTATCGGTGACGATAAAAATTTTTATTGATTCGTTGCACCGGATATCGGTCTTCGATTTTTCTAATTAAACCCGGAAGACTCGCCGTACGCATCGAGAAGATATACTTTTGATGAATATCAATATCTATTATAGTATGATTCTATTTCGTAGCTTAAAAGGAATTTAGTTTACAAAATTTTTACATCTTGATAAAACAGTAAATGCTGATGTATAATTCACAAACTCCAAGCATGCTTTATTAGCGAAATTTACTTGTATCGATAAAAGGGTAAAATATTATAATATTCATGCTCAGTGAAATTGTTATTCAAAATACGAATAAAACGTGTAACGAACCGTATAAACTTAATACTTTAATTTTATTTGGAAGAACTCTTCAAACTTGAATGGATATAAGGGTATCATCCGGAATCGATGTATACATGTAATAAGCTTTTCGTTTTTCTTTAAGGAAAATTCATGAAAGTGTTGAGAGAAAGGGATAATCCTACAGTCAAATGAAATTTATATCCTTTATCTGTCGTAATACGTATTTTGCAATAAAGTGTTATGGTCTAATACTAACTGAAATTTATTAGATGATGATAATCTATCCTGTCTTATATCATATTGTTGTGAGTTGTTCGAGGTTAGAAGGGCACAAGTCGCTTCAATCTGCAATTAATTGCATCTGCAAAATGAACATAAATTTGTGAGATTCGTCATGCAATGCCTTTTTACAATTATATAGTGATGCTTAAATGACTCGAGTCATATGCAGAAAGAGGGTGATTTAAAGTTAGTAATTATCTTCACCAAAATCCCTCTTCAGTTTAATCCTAGATTTATGTGTTGTTGTTGTTATACGAAATCCCTCAAGGACGAAGAACGTAAATTTTTCTGCTTATAAGAGGGGAAAATTCGAAATTAATTAACAGCACGTTTAATGGATATTTTTCGGCCGTTAAGATAAAATTGTAGGTGGTAACATATACACACAGAATTTGTATTGTAGAAATTTTTTCTCAGTTGACCCTAATCAATATCTACTTATCTTGTACATATTTTTCTGTTTCCTGAGTAGCCTTATGTGTTCTTTCAACAACATGATAAAATTATCTCTTTGTAAATTGTATGGGCGTATATTTTATTGTTAAATGAAAATAACTTTTGCTTATCTTGAATGAAAATTGCGATTTAGGCTTTTATAAAAACATCACATAAGTGATTTCAATTTAAAAGTGTTTTCTTTGAAATTTTCCCTTTTTGAAGTTATTAACCCTTTTGAAATTTTATCTGCTCATGAATTGAGTCACAAAATTCATTAGTATGTTCTAACATATGTCGAAAATAATTGCCAAAAATTTTCCATAAAACGACAAAAACTAATTATTCGCTCCAGAAGAACTGAACAAAATCAAATAATTAATCGAATCACAGGAGGGTGTCTATCTATAAAAGTAAAAAATTATAAATGTCAATTTGTTGCTATTAAAACTGTCAATGAACGTATAGTAGTAATTATTTCCATATAACGTCATTACTGTAATAAGTACAAATTGACAATGACATATATGACACTAACTTATTTTGCAGACTCATTTGCATACTATCCAAAAAATAAAAATTATCGAACATGAATTGCTTATAATAAAATTAGCGCGCCTCATATTGAACTGGCGCCATTCAAGCAAATCGGGACAAATTTGGTGAAGACGGGCTGGGAAAATTTATAACTCATAAAGTTTTATAGGCTCGGCTTTTCGGAGGCAAATAAACAGAAAGGACAGTTTTTGTTGTGTATATGACTCAAGGAGGATTAATTGATATTACAATGAAGGTTTTGAAGTAATTTAGGACAATCAATTGAAGGACAACTGTAGAAGGAATGTGAAAGATCATTCGATCATGGCCTAGCTAAAATGAAAACTAGCATTGATGTAGAATCATCTACATGACAAATGGATACAACACATGGTAGACAAGTAGAAAACGAAAACTTAAGAGACAAGCACAGATGAACCAAGACGAGATGAAAAATGACAATTTAAAACTGAAAAATCTTACTTGAAAATGTTCATCTAACAAATTCATCAACATTTCATACAACATGATATAGAACTGGATGTTACTATAAGCTCTGGAATGGAAGGACATTCTATGCCGACGATTCAAAATCCTTGTAATTTATTTCCGTCATTATGACGAGCTATCTGATTGCCAGAATATAACAAATCAGTTTAATAGCAAGTAATTTTCTTAATCAAGAACATAAATACCTTAAAGCCGACGAAAATATCAAATGATTTACGCTTTTAGATAGAAATTATTTTCTACTTTGTCGCCTGTTCCTTCGAAAATAATTCATAAACTTTATGTCATTTTCATATTTTCCTTATCTATTAATCTTTAAAGTTATCAAACAAAGTTCAAAACATTGAAGTAAACAAGTAAAAACTTTTCTATTTTCTGAATAAATGTGTATGTAAATTATGTAAAATTTATAAAATCTATATATACGAAACACATGAATGTTCAACATTTCACTTTCCATCTTATACACTTATTATTATATAAAAGTCATTTGAAACTTAGAATAAACATCTTGACAATTTCTTGGAAAAGTTTTCCATCTCAAGGGAAATTGTCATACTTTCTTTCTTTTAACATTACAAAATTGAGAAGGGAAGACTGAATTAAAAATAAAAACAAAACTAAAAACAATAAGAAAATTTTGAGATATGCTCAAGAATACATTTTAGAACGAGTGGAAAAATGAAAATTTAATTTTGTCAATGACTTTTTTCGTTTTATCAAAAATTTCAATTTCAAAATGTGCATGCAACAAAAAGGGAGATTCGCATAGTATTATTTACAAATTTTTATATTCCTAATGACAACATTTATTGATTTTTCTTAACAAACTTTAAATCCTTAAAGAACTTTTCCCTATGAATCTTTATAAGGATATAAGATGTAAATTTTTATCCACAAGTTTTGGTTTAACTTGAAAACAGTTATGAATTCTGTATATCTTTCAGATAAAATTATTCCATCATTAGAGATGAGAGAAACCTCGAGAAGGGGGAATACCGAAATAAAATTGTTTTCATTAGGAATTTTTTTAAATTAATTTTGATTCAGATTTGATATTCACGATTATGTAAATTAGACAATTAGCACTGTCACAAATTTTAATATCAAAATTTTAAAAATCTTTAAGCAAAACGTGTTCACATGCCCATTTCAATCGAAACTATCTCTGAAACCTTCCCGTTACAGTAGTCAGGATGCAAGGGCGAACACTCGAAACTCAATTTCGAATTCATAGGGATTAACGTGCATAGGAGGTTAACGTGTCATGTTAGTATCATGTTCCTACAATTGAACAAAGTCAGTGTTTTAATCGATTTTCAAAATCTTATGTGGCTTTCGGTAACACTCAAACACAACTTCTTAACAGGTTTATTGAATTGCTAAACCAGACACGTTATACCTCAATCTAGGTCGCGGGTTATCCTATTTGTTTTGTTTTTGTATGTAAAACTTTGTGTATAAGGATTGCAGATTTGTTGTGTTTCGTCCTTAAGTCTCGAGGCAAGCAGAAGCAGCTCGTAACTTTTTTTTCTTCTGATTACATATTCGTTTCTTTCCTGTATTTCCACGTTTCTGCTATAAATTTTCTATTTCGAAACATCTTATTATACTCACTCTCTACCAGAAAATGTCTAAATTTTCAAATATTTTCACAGAAGAGATATAGAACGCTTACAGGCTTGTGATACGCGTACACGAATAGCCTCGTAACATAATCCTCTAAAGAGTCTAAAAATGAATTTCCTAGTTATCCTTGTACCTATACCCGGCTCGCAAACAACATACAAAAACGGAAGACTACCAAATCCATCAGACTGAATTTGTGTCGACAAAAGGGGCACTAGGTTTCACCCGGTTTCGCTGAGTTTTCGCAGGGTTTCGATGAGTTTCGTTAGGTTGGTTGAAAATTCACAAGTACTAAACTCATACAGACACATTCCATTATAGAGTGTGTTTACTTAGGATGGCGGAATGACTCAGAGGTTTATGCTGACTAGAGGCCCATTAATCCAACTTAAGGTATATAAGACAGTTGATATCAGAATTATTCGGGCACGAGGATTAGGTACCATAGCTGTGTAGTAATATCAATTGAAGGATGAGGATAGGAGTGTTAGTGAACGCGGGCATTTTTTCGGGTTAATGGTTGAGAACATAAAATTATGTTGCCGTTAGTTGAAAATTGTCGAATACACATGCATAGGTTGTCGTTTTGGTCTCGTCTTTAAATTCTTACATTTTTAAATTCTAAGGAAACAGAATGATAAGGATAAACTGGTACATGAAGTAAAGACAGAATTTGAATATTCCCTAAGGACTGAAATGAAGATAAACGTAAAGCTTTTACTCTATAGTATAGAGTATATTCGTTTTAATGTTATAAACATACTAACACACTTTTTTTAAAACGAAGCTTTCATATATTATACCTTAGAATTAAATTTGATAAGCTTGGTTTTTGTGGGTATAAATGTTTGTGTGTTTTGTAAACGTTTATATAAGTAAAGATTCTGAAATACACATTTTGTTAATAATTAATAAAATCAATTTATTAATGGTAAAAGTTTTTGGTAAGATGATAACACACACATATACACTTAACGAGTTTCTGTTTCTAGTTACAAAACGATTTAATTGAATTGATGTAATGGATCTAATAAAAAATTTAACATTCAAGAAATTTATGTATGTATTTTATTTTACGAGAGTTCTTATACAAAAATATGTTCACCCGCAACAGATTTATTTTCATGAGGTTAACTTAAGAATTCAGCAACAAACTTTATTTATATAATATGATGTTCAACGTACATAAATGTTTCATTGTTCTATAATACCTTCATTAATTATATACTAAAATTACGGTTTTGGTTAAAACTACTTGAAGCTGTTAAACTCAAGACTTGGATGAGGAGTTAGATAATTATAATGAAAATTAATTGAAGTCTATAAATTTTTGTAAGACAATATATTTTTGGTGATCATACGAAGTTACTTAGATGATATTTGATTTTCATGGAAATTTCTTTTCTACTTGATGAAATAAATTGCATGTCATAAACTAGAAAATTATTGTTGGTTAAAAATGTTAAGTGCTTTCGAAGGAACATCATGCAATTGGTTAACTTAAGGACAACCACTTATATGTCCTGCTGACCTGTCACACTTGAAATTGAAAACTAATTGCTGGCATGAAGTTATAGACTCCTGCAGATTTAACCGCATCAAACCACCCAAGTTGTTAAATGCAATATGATATTGCAGAAGTTCTTCTTCCGTACAAATTTGACATATGAAACGTTAATGCATTCTCAAGTGGTATCCTGTATGACAGCATTTCTTATTTTCTGGTTTAGATAAAGACATTGGGTGTTGTCATAATTTACCAATGCTTTGAGGTTTTCCGATGTCATGTCCACTTGAAAATGTCCTAACCGTCAGGACTTATCCATGAAATTAATAAAGAATTTAATGATCGTATAATCCTTTAATATGATAGTCAATATAAGTATGAATTGAGGATTTGCAGAAATTTAAATCATTTCCTGCGAATATATAAACAAATTATGTAAATGCACTTCAATATGTTGAATAGTGTGACCGCGAAAGTCGAAGAAATGTTTGTGATATAAATTCTAGTCGTTACCATGGGCTGAAGGATAATCAAATGTCAGTAGCAAAAACACAGAATGGTTAGCGATCATATAGACTTTGTAATACTATAACTAGTGAGTGGTTCAGTTCTACTGTCAATGCAGCAGTCACCAGTTCAACAACATGAACGAATGATCCAATGTTAGCTTATCCATCACCTAAAGGCCGTCTCTCAATAAGATTTTGTAAAAACATTTGTGCAGATGCAAACACATGGCCGGATTCATTGGTATATCCCGTTTTAGCCCTATTGGGTCTGTTTGCCCTGTTGGTACGGAAATTGTGAAGGCACCATTGTGAATATATTTTCCTGTCCAGTTCTACCACGACGATAGCGACGACGATTGCATTTCAACTTCTGGTAAATGTCGTTTGAATCTACATACTTTTGCAATTTTGTAATAACATGGATTTGAAGAAATACAGGAACATAAATTTTCAGTTTATTTTCCATCATTTTTAAAGAAGCAAAAGTGAAGTATGCTTCCCTTTTATGCACAATATACATACTCCTATATATCAGGTTGTTATCCGTTCTTATTCAATAATAAAATATATGTTGATGCTTTTTGAATTCGAATCTTTTTCGAAAACATTATTTTGTGTGACACATTTTTCACAAAATGCAAAACAGAAGTCTAAGTAAGCATAAATCTTATAGAGAAAAATTTCAAATAATCTTATAGCAGACATTATTTTCCCTGTCAAAATATATGTATATGTCCTGCACTATGTTTTATCCATCGTTTCATTGCCTGTTCACTTGTTCATTTTTGAATATCTTTAGCATTACGAAAAGGGCGTCAAAAAGGCACCAAAAAATCTTATGTACATGAAAAGCTTGAGAAATTCAATGAATAGACCAAGTGTTTAGAAGAGACATTACTACACCGACAAGTCAATGTCTTGATATTCGTTATGAAACCTTTTGTACAAAAACCTTCCAGTCGACCAAACCACAATCATTTTCTCTTCATGAATCTTTTTCATAAATTCTGACAGTTTCATATCTTCAAGCACTTCTCAAATTGTTTAGTCTGTATTATTTATTAAATTCATGAGTGTGTAAATCGTATAACGGAAAATGCTATTCAAATCACATACAGTTTTATATTGGAATTATATAAGAATATGTTTTCCTTTATCATTTCAAGAAGTCAGTGCGAAAATTCATAATTCCTTCTATTCAATGTTAATGTTAAAAGCACACAACACATATCGTACTTTCAGACCTTTTCCTTGTAAATGTAATACAAGTGAATTTTCTCATGAAAAAAAAGCTTAATAAAAAAAGCTGAATTAGAAATGGGTGTTCCTAATAAAATGATTATGTTAGAATAAATGAATGAAAATGACAAAAAAAGATACCAGAAAATAATGTTAGACAATCTATTGAATGTCGTTATTTCCTTGGTTACACTTTTACGGATGAATCTATTTCGATGTAAAGGACTTTACTGCCTTTATGTGGAATCACTAGAAATATCGATTTGAAATCTTTAAACCCTCAAAAATCAACAGATTTACCAGTAAACAATTCTTTCTTCGTTCAATTACATATTATTGATTCAATTTACACGATATTTACACAATTCAAAATGGGTTTGTTTTAATTTTTGATGTTTAATATGCACGACTAATAAATTATAGAAAATGCATAACTGCAAAATTTCTACCCTTTCTTCATCATAATCCTTGTATAAACTAAAGGTTTGTCATAATCCACAAAAGCCAAAAACTAAAATTAAATATTTAATACGTGCAAATTTTGATTTTTTAAATTCACCTTTTGGCGTGATCCTTTTGGGTTCCGGGCTTTCTGGATCTGTAACAAAAGAAAACCATTAAATACAATTATTAATTCATTTAATTTAATAAATTTTTGTTCTGTGAAGAGTGGAAAAAATAAATTTATTTTATTATTTATCAAGGACAGTAACAGAACACAATAATTATATTTTTGACTGTCGGTTATGACCAGGATAAAGGAAAACGAAAAGTAAAAGTACATAATATTTTTTTTTCGTTGTTTTGTTTATTTTCAAATTAAGCTTTCTTTTTATCATGAATAATTTATAAACAGACACAACAACTTTCTCTTGAAACCAACAGCAACAAAAACAAAAAAAGAAATACTATCAAAATGTAATATAACATAAATTTTTCGGAAGTTAAAATTATGAAGATAACAGACAAAAATTTTCTGTTTCATATTACCTTATTTTGGATGAGATATGCGTACTAAAGCAACGTACATGAAATTTCAATTAAATTTATAAATATCTGAACACTTACGCACACAGAAACATTAAATTTTTAATATCTCTGCAACTGTTTTGATGTTCTGTTCTAGTTATGGCGACAACGTTTTTTAAGTAAATTTTTGAAAGTCAACAGAACAGAAATATCTTAAGGATGCTTGAAGATTTTTTGTTTTTGCAAAATAACTAAGATAAAATTTCATGATAATAACTTAAATAAAACTCAATAACTCCAGAATGAAACACGTGTAGAAGGACAAGAGTTTCAAGGATATCAAATGAAATGCTTCATTGAAACTCGAAACTTGTAAACTGGATATTGTTGCAATGGAAACACATTTTCAGAACGTATGCAAATTACAATCCATCAGTCTTTTCAATATTTGCATGTCCAAATGGTGAAGAACATTTCAGGGTGAATCCCAAGCGTCTTAAGGTCCAAAGAAGTTAAATGATGTAGAAGATAGGAAGATATCTTTTGAGAAAAGTTTATAAATAATTCAACGAATCCTAAACAAAAACTCTGACAGTTTTTTCGTCCGATTGTCTATCCCAAATCAAATTGAACAAATTGATTCTGATACAAAATGTGTTCTTTTCAAATAAATCTTTTAAAACTTCGCATTGGGATTACTACAAGACACTGTAACTGCATTTACAATTCGAACGAATCTTGAACGTGGGAAAATGATAGACCACTTTCTGCTTATAAATTTTTAGGGTAGGTTTTAATGGATATTTCCTTCGAAGTGAGAAACCCTCTTCACTATGGTAAATTCAAAGAGTTCTGATTTTTCTGTTGTTAGTTCACAGCTCCAACTCGCGATTACGATCATCACACACACGCCTTTTGTATTATCTTCATAACATAATTCTTATAAAATCAGGAAATGGTTATCTGTATGTATTTCCCGAATTGAAACAGGAAACAAGCAGAATTTCTTTTTGTGTCATAAGAATCATATTGACCATAACTGTGTGAGACGGGTTTTGTTTGCTTTCAATAAAGATCTCACTCTTGACACTTCTTGAATAACCTTTAAATGAACCATGGAATTCAATGATTCAATCCCTGTTTTTGAAAACCCTTCTTAAGGACGAAAAACTGGTTCTTTTTTTTTAAAACTTATGTACATTGTATTGAAACTTCGTTGGAAAAGTGACAAAGAATGCAGAGAATAGCAAATAAGAAGAGTGAACGTCGTCTTGCCAGTGTCGGAAACGTGTCAGAAATCACACATGCTTCAAAAGTAAATGGTAAAAGGAGAATAAAGGTAGATAATTGCCAACGGCCTAGTCAGCCACCTGAAGGTAAGGTATTTTCAAGAATGTAGGTTGCACTCAAACGTTCCTAATGACAGATATGAGCATTTCCAGGTATGAAGATCAAAGATAACCAGATTCAAAAAATCGTAAAAAAAAAATTCAAATTCTTTCTCCGTTTTGATTTCCTTTTGAAGGTATCGAAGTCAAAATCATTCGCCTCCAGCAGGTAAAAGTGAAGGTATAGGTATTTATATATAGACTTGTCAGCTATCACACGTCATAAGAAGGTATTCTTGTGTTTGCCTTGAAGATAAATAAGGTAAAATGTAATGCATCCTCTATGTCGGATTTATGAAGTCATCACAAGGATATGCTGTGATTGTGTGGCGAATGAAACTGATCCCGGAATTTTGTATGCCATTCATGTGTACAAGAATTTCATATTTCTATGGTCCTTTGTTCACATCCCAACTCATATCACCTTTTATTTGTTGAATATCATAAGATATTAAGGACAGTTTTCCTGTTTGCCAGACTGGAGAATCATATTTCGCGTGGTTAAGCATCGGATGACGCTGGAACCACGAAATAATTTTTTCATAATTCATTTAGGGTTTCTAAATCACGAAATGATACAAAACCTTGCCTGAAGCTGCCACAGTATTCGCAAAATGTTTGCTCTTATAAAAATAGAATCAAATTTTAACCGTGGTTATACTTTTATGAGTTTGTGCCTAAAGCTTTACATGTTCCTGTTACAAGGTTTCAATGTCGAAAACATTAACTGTGAAGGTTGTAAGAAGATACCCAAATTGTTCATCAATGCTTATCATTTTGATAATCATTTTGTTAAAGGTATAAAGATAACTATTCCTAGAAACAATTTTCAAAATTTAATATAACCAATTGATTATATTATAATAGATAACCTAAAGCTACCTTGATACTATGACAATTTGAAATGGATATCACTCTTAAAGAACATGGCTTACGTCATTTTAAATTAAGGGTCAAATGTCAAACAGGAATTCGTCGAAATCGTGAGGAAAATTTTTCAAAAATTCCAGTCCTGAATTCATTCTTTTCCACATTGAAGTGTTCGTTGACATTAAGGCTTAACCTGGAGTTATGAATCTTAATAAATATTTCATTTATAATTGGTCTAATTAACTGAAAATGCTTTGTTGTTGTTTTTTTTTTTTATTTTCAAAACCTTTTCACGATTATATAACATATTTCGTTCATGTTTCTTAAATAATTAAAGGCGTGAACGTGTCCTTATTTAAATGAATTACTTGTAGAAGAGAAAAGGTACATTGGTAGGAATTATAATATTACATTTTATCACGCACAGTTGGACAAACTGGAAAACAAGGATAAAACTAGGAAATATAATAATAATAAAACCAAATACCTAACAAATACATGTTGTGTCAACTCCTGTCATAAAACCTAAATTAGGTCAGTGAATAATTGAAATTCTATTGATTTTCTTTTTTGTATATCCTTTTCATACAGTGTCAATGTGTAGTGGGGATGAATGCAAATACCATAGGAGCAATTTTATTATATAATTTTTGTAATTAAACAAAATAAAATTAACGTTAAATTATGTGGGATTATTATATGTATGTACGACGAGTTGGTTTCGAGGGTATAGTTTTCACACTAATTCTAGTGAAATTAATAACAGCTCATGGTAGAAAAGTGGTTAACTAAAATGAATTGGGTTATAGATTAGATATGTTTGTATTAATGTCAAATGACAGGCTTTTTATGCAATTAATTTTGGGTGTTTTATATTGAATTGTATCCAATTTGTTGAAGCTGTTCTTCAACTCACAAGTATGTAGTTACAAACCAATATCCAATTTTGTTTTGTCATGTCCTTACAATTAAAGTTAAATGTCTGTCATTTTGTAGAGAGAAAAACCCTTTAAAGAACATGAATGGATAAAGGTAGGACAAGATATTCTTTCAATAAGGACATGAGTGTGTATCCTTCAAAATAATATAATTCCGGAAAGGTCAAGAATTTTATTCTGAAGTTTTAGCTTTGAAACAGACAATAAGTATTATTACAAACAATTATAGAATTTTCTATTTTATTTGAGTGAAAATTATCCGACTTTGGGTTGTTACAAAGAAATTTCAAAATTTCATTTGAATAAAGTTTAAAACTTCAATTTAAGAAGGTTTCAAGGCTATTATTAAGCTCTTATTTCAGGTATTACAGGTATTCAAGTATTGAAATTTTTGATCGTTTTGTTGACAATTGAACGTTCGTGATGAAAGCAATAAATTTTTTTTAATTGTCCAAAACCACTTAATTTATTCAATTAACAAAAAAAAAATGATTCATGGTCTGGAAGTAGTAAACACAATTAACATGTTATCAGATTAAAAGTGTAATATGAAATTCACACTACTACTTATGTTGTTTTTTTTAATACTTTTCCTCTTTTTCACATCATAAATTCGTAGTAATATTAATCTTAACACTCCATTGGGTAAAATCTAGTGAAATGGGAATAACTAGTTAAAGCGAAAAGCTGCAAAACTTCTGTCAGAAATCAATAGGGCGTAAATCCTTTTAAGTAATCGATAGTGTAACTTCCCACATCCAATATTTTATTGGTTTTCTATCCGCACATAAGTATAAATGTATGTTTTTATATATTGTTTTTTATAAAACTTTAGGTCAATGACTTGTTGGTAACGTTTCCTGGTACGATGAGTTGGAAACGAAAACTTTCATGTTTTTAGTATAACTAATGACCGACTTGTAAAGGACATTTATGTTTTTATAACTATTTTACGAAAAGCTTCTTATATTATTTTTTCTGTTACTCTGTCATTTTGTTGTTTGAACACTTCAATTACTGTAATTGTCATGTACTCGCCATATGAGGTTACTATATGAATTTTCCTTGTGGAAGGACTTATGTCTCTTGCAACAATATTATTAATGATAGATTTTTAAATATTTGTACATGACTCAAAACAAATAGTTTTAGTACGTAAATGGAGTTTTAATAGCGTTGTGCAACTCTTCGGACACATTTGATGAACGAATAATTTAATATTATTATTTAATGAGGAGTTTCCTTGACCTATTCCTACCATTAATCATGAGAACAAACTTCACATTTTGTTGTACTTTATTTTATTTACGTTTTAACATATATTTGGAGCATGTGGGATAGTGATGAATTTATTTTAACGTATTTTTACACTTGTGGTTAAAGTTTTCAATTAAATTGTCCATTTCAAATGGATAGTCATATTAACGATAGTCATCACCAATGAATGGTGTTTACATAAATAAAACCACGAAAGTGTTACGTCCATTTAATTTTCATCTTAGTACAACCTGATTGCTGTCGACTACTTCCGCCCATTAGTGTGTTTATCTTAGCATGTCACTTATTTATCTTTTCACACTTTCCCCATTACCATATTCAAAGATAGTTTTAAGATAATTTTTAATGAGAAACAATTTAAAAATGTTACGAAAAATGCCGTATTCATTTAGGTTAATTGTCTTTCAATGTTAATAAATTCTAATTGTAAAACCTGAATAATTTCAATTTAATGAGAATGAGGTGTGGAATAATAATAAAAGAAAAAAAAACAAAATAAAAACTTTTTATAATTTGTACTGTGTTCTATGTTAAAGATCAAGTTTCTGAAGTTACTAAATCAAAATCAAAAAATTCTAAAACAAACAAAAATATGAGAAATTTTATGGGAAGACCTCCTGGTGATTTTCCAAAACCTGAACCTAAACCTAAATCTCTTAAAAAAGAAATGTTTGTTTTGTGAAATTGTACGCATTCAAAACAAACAAAAGTCCATCGTACCATGGCAAACAGCATGAAATTAACAATAAAAACAGACACTAAATCTAATCGAAGTTTAAGAACGGACGGAAATTAGTGCCCGGACACCCGTCCCGGGTGGGGAACAGATAATAAAAAAAATTGTTACGATTCGTTTGAAAGAATACTCCGTAAAGAACCATGAAGTTCTAGGGTCTTCCAGTCTGTCATGTGTACGTCGTCACTTTGACAGATTCTCTTTTTGCCGACTCCCTGCTTCATCCAAAAACATTCATCCGAGAAATTGAATGCTAACGACCTCAGACACATCTGGAAATCGAGATGAGTTATTTTGATAAATTACCAAAGATATCCGATATCTGTTTATACTATTTAATCATTTTATCTAAATCAATTTGAGAACTCCATCATTAGTTAATGATTTGTATAATATTTTTCATCTAGTAATTTTGATAGATCTTCTTGTTTGATGAAAGTATCAAACAAAATTGCACCTTTCTTATATATCTATGTATAATAATTTTGAAATTCTTAAAATCAGAAAAAAGTCTTCAATCATTTTCTTGTAGCTAAAGATAAAGCACAGACGTATTTAGTCCCCCTTTTTTAAATGACAAATGATTCTAAAACTGAATTGAACCATGCGCCTAGATTAGTCAAATTACATGCTCCATCGACAATTTGTCATCATTCCTTGTTCAGAATAAATTGCACATGTGGTTTAGAAAGTAGGGACAAAATATAGTTAGTAAAAAAATGTTACTGTAATAAAATAAGGAAGACACGGTTTCAGACATACATAGACCAGAAAGAAAACATCATTTTCATTTGATAAATGATATCGTGACAACATGAATTTGACACATGTGAACCCTGATAGCTATTAACGAAATTAGTCATAAATGAACCCACTCTGGGTTTTAGCCTCAATCCCAGTGGGGCAAGTCATCAAGAGAAAAAGGGAAAATTTTATTAAATCAAAAACTTTATAAAACCGTAATTTGTCTTATAATTCTGTGATTGTTATCAATAAATGCTTGAATTCTGGATTCATTTGAAATGAAATTATTTTTTTGGTTATTCAACTTAATTACACTCGTCGGCAATTAACAACCGTAACCTTATAATTTAAAAGTAATAAGTGAAATTAAAAGAAAAGTCCCCTGTTACGCAACTAGAATTTTATTGTCCTTGTCGTGTTGCACAACAGTTGGATATTGATATAAATGCTTGGCTTTTTCTTATAACTCCACTTAAGTTGATATTTATTAAACGAGGCAAATAATTAGGGAAAGGACTTTCAAGTAAATAAAATTATATTTTACTTGGTTTGCGGGCACAATTTATAATTACCGAAAATTGGGGGAGGAATATAACTAGTAACGAAGAATTTAATGGTGTTCGGGGGAAAATCATGTTTGAAGTTTATTTATTTAAAAGTATGACAAAACTCTTTCCCGGGAAAAGGATTTGTGAAAATTTACAAATTGAGCAATAAAAGTTTCAATTTTTTAAATTACTAAAATCCTGTTGATATAATTTGTATATTTCTGTCCCTGTAAATTCTCCCTATTAAATTATTAAAGTTTGCGTTAAGTGATAAACAGCGGTTTCCTGTAGAATTTTTTCATTTATCTAAGTCAAATATAATTATTTGGAAAACACATCAAAATAAACTTTAAAGGTTACCATCGAAAAATTGACTTTTCTCACTAGAAATTTGTTGGTTATCGATAAGAAGCAAATAAATCGGAAAGAAACCAAATATCCAATTATGTACTCAGAAACCGGAAGTGAGTTATCGTTATTTGAAGACAAAAAAAACCATATTTCTCATATGCTTTGAAGAAGGTGTGTTTCAGCCCCCTCCAGGAAAAAAAATATGGTTTGTATCTTATCGACATGTATCCATGTACCCTCATCTTACATAAATCTTTAATGATTTAACCCTACTCACGATAATTTTATGACTTCGTTCAAACGGAATAAATATTTAGATTCAGGTCATAGTATGATTTAAAAATTTCCATATCAAACATTCTATCCATATGCAACACAACATCAACATTGGTCTATGAACAAATATACAATTTATATATAACGTTCAATTTTTAAAAGGGTTGAGGAGAAAAAGCAATTTAAAAAAAAGTAGTTAGAGTTATAAGCGATAAGAAACGTAAAATAAGATGAAGAAAAAATCTTACAAGGAAATGCATAAAGTGTAATAAGGAGCAAAAAAAGGATTTCAAAAGAAAAACGTAACGAAAAAATCTCAAATTTAAAGGTAACTTTTGAGATTAGATCGAATTCGTTTGGATTGGATTGGAATCGACTGTAACTATTTTATCTTGAAAAGATGGAGATTTGAGAAAAGTTCTTCTCATTTTTTGATCTGAAAATTGCATGATCTTAAAAGTGTATGGTACTCGTATATAGCATATTGGTATTATATGCAAAATACGACCACTTTTATAAATAAAACATAAACTGAAAAGGTTCCATGTACATTACACCAACATTCATATGCAAACTGTTTTGTGGAATTGTATGGAACCAATTTCTTACCCTTTTACCCTTGTGTAATGACGGACTTTACCTTTAAACCAACCCCCATCTTTTTGTATTGTATCATACATGTATATACCTATACCTGGGATCTCATACACTTCTATAGATCAACGTTTTATTTTGCTTGGTGGTATTGTTAGAGGATGATAGGTTGAGTGGTGATAAATCTCCATTGGTCAGGTATTGGTCAATTTGATTACGTTCTAAGACCGTCTTTTGAATTTGAATTTTATTAAAATTTTATACGATATGCATTTGAAGTGGATTATGGAATTGAAAATATGTAGTTAGGATATAGAAGGATTTATATATTTGAGACTTGGTTTGTTTTGTTTCAGACAACAAATAATTCAAGTTATTCATATTGTTAGTATATAATATTTGATTATACATATATAGGTATGTATAATAGGACAGAGACATCTTATTGGATAACCCAGAGATATTCATTCGTGTTCGTGGGACCGAAATCTAGCATTTAACGAGCATGTTCTGATGCAATTGCAGCTGTGAATAAAAGGTATTTTGCCTGGAAATGTTGGCATTTGATAAATCATATTGAAATTCACGAGTTTGTAATAAACAATGGTGCATTGGATGTGTAAATTGCAAAACGTGACATGGTTTTATCGCACTCTGGAATCTTTCACCATTTTTTTTTTCTCTTTTTACTTATTCGAATATAGTATCTGTTCAGAAGTCTACAGAACTCAAAATCTGCAGCACTACATATAATACATACATACCACCAAAGAAGAGAAGCATCCAACAAACTATCATCATCGTCGCCCTCATCATCATCCTTGTCGAAATCATTGCACCAGAGACCTTATCTCTGTCATAATAAGAAATCGTGTACCTGCCTTACCTTGTGTTTTGAATCTTCTTTGTCAGAGACACAGACGTTTCACCTTGTTACATATACTATGTATGCTCTCAAGTGCAATAAATATCACACTAACATTTGAAAAGGTTCAATCTTTCGTTGAAATCAAAAATTGTTGAATGTGAACGTTCACATTTTGTTTTTCTCCAAAAGAAAATAGAGGACATGCTTTAATGATCATTTCAACAAAAAAGCATAAATCTAAATCTGGAAAATGACGCGTACTTGAGCCTTTTGATAAATCGATTTCCTCCCTCAATGTTTTTAGTATGAAAGAAGTCAAATTTCTTGGACATGTTACACCCCTTTCCAAGTCAAATACAACATCAACATTCATTTCTTGACTTCTTGAGTATCGTCGTCAAGGATGATACTTTTGCAATTTTCTATTTTTATTACATATCTTTTGGGATATACTCGACAGAAATTTCCAGAACGGTGAGTACCCTGTTACCTGTAAAGCTTCTGTACATATGGACCATTGTGATTTGCTACTAGTATGATTCAATGCATGACGATGATAAAAAGTCAGAACATATCGCTTCAGTCTTCCGCGTCTTATTTTCCGCTTTGATGCTCTTCACAATGATCAAAAGTTGATCTTTCAATTTCCAACATCTCTGTCGTTGAGAAGAATATTTTGTTGTTGTATTTTATGTGTGAAGAATAAGGTGTGATGATGATGTAAGTTTCATACTGTATTGTATGCACTTTATAATGTATCTTATATAATCTTAGTTTCACAACCAAGTCATTCAAATGCTTTGATTTTGAATGCACCCCAATGCAATCTTGTATACATACACGTTTATTTCATAGATTTTGTGGTACTTATGTGCTCAAGACATTTCTTTTCTTTATAAAGACGACCATCATAGATAAACGTTAGAAAAATTTTCTTTAACACAAAGCTTCAGGGAACCATTATAGATAATGGTTATCTCATTCATACTATCAGTTCTTGAAAGTGAGCTTGTGTAGTGTGGATCATATTATAGACTATCCTTTATAAAATTCAATGTGACCTAAATGAAAATGTTTTCTAAATATCTTAGTTCTCCCTAGATTCATACTAGATTCATTAGTGATCCTGTGAGTCAAGTGTTTCTATCACCTTTGCGAACCACATACTTCTCGACATCATCATACAGGACATCTTCGAATCAATGGTACTTATTCCTTCAAAGAAATTTTATCAATTTGCCTTTGAGCACATGTGCTTGAACATATGACCTCATTATCCTGTAAGGATAAAACCTAGTTGGTTGAGGTCTCATTAAATTGTGAAAAAGAAAATGGAATAAAAAAATTATGGAAATGGAAATCGAGAAAATAAGAAAAAGGATTTGAAGAATATTCACATACGAAAATTTCCAAGACGTGTTTATTCAATTTACTAACAATTTGTCTACTTTATATATGTAAATCAGAAAATTCAGTTCAAGTGATAGCTTCGTTGTGATGCGAGGGGGAATCATTTGTATTTTCTATTTTCTATTTTCACTGGCTCTCACACTAATCGTCCCAAAAGGCAAGCGAAAAATTCAAAGTTTCTGCTTTTTTTCCTCTATTCTTTTGGTCCTGTGATCTATTTACAAACATTTATCACGGAAAACTCATACATATGAACGGACATTTAGCAGGCAATTTTCCATGAATCGTCGCACATGGAAAACCCGACTTTTGTCTTTATAAGAAGTGAAATTTCTAGCTAATAGTCACGTTTCAAGCATTAAAAGTGGCGACGAATGATTTTCTTGTTGTTGTTGTTGATGTTTTTTTTTTATCTTCGTTTCGTCTTTCTTTTGCCACAAAAGAAAGAAAATTTATCATCTTATTTTTTTTTGTCTCGGTTAAGTTGAAAAGGACGTGACTAAAAGACAAATAATGATCCACAAATGGAGGATATCCGGACAGACTATATATATAAGGGTTTCTAAGATATTCTAACTTTTTAGCAGGACTAGCCTAAGGCCTGCTCATTTATGTCCTTGTATTCATATAAAGAGTGAAAAACTACATCGTGTTGAACAGTTGAATTGCGTAATTGTGATTTAATGCGTAATGAGGAAGGACGTAAAATTTCCAACAATACAAACATTTCCAGAGATTTTTCTAGAAAACAAAACTTTTATAACAAAACTTTAAGTACCAAACGTTAATGTAGTCAATATACTTTCTTATGTGTTTACGATGCCGCGGCTATTTTAGTACCACAAACTTTCCCTCTTCTGATTGAAGATATTCTTTAATATATAAATACTCCCGCATTTCTTTGGTTTTTATCTGAAGCTTTTTCTTTAAGTAGTTGCAATAAATAAGTCTATTAAATGTAAGCCTAAACGGCAAGTCATTTTGTCTTGGTCTAAATCCAAGCGAGAGTTGAATGTTAATTGTTCAGGCTGAGTACAATCTTAAGACAAACTCGTCCTTCTTTGTAATATAAGAATGTTATTCTAGTGAAATACACTTTTTTTCATTTTTCTTTTGCCTTTCTTGGGATTTGAGTTGTTTACTTAACACGTCTTATAGGATTCATTTCACGTCATTGAGCTAAAAATAAACAAATCAACGGAGAAGTCTGGAATGAATGATTTTTCATACAAGGATGTTGTATTTTTAGTAATTTTCCTATAAAATCTACTTCCAACTTATATTATAACACAACGAAAAATAATAAACAAGTTAAGCAAATTTATTGGCTTATTAAGCAGACAATATGACTGTACACGTTTGTTTATCACTTCAAATAACTTCTTTGTCATGTCAACATTGAAAGTTGTTTTTCCATTATAGGTTCACAAGACAACATCTTGTAAGAAAACGTTCGTCTTTATTGGAGTCACAAATTATTAAGAATAAGGAGGTAATTACCAACGTTCGAGACGTGAATTGATGCTGTTAATCAATGCCGAACAACTTTTTAAGGTATGTGAAGTTATAAGTTTGTGAATAAAATGAAATCAAAATCACCTTTAAAGTCAATGCCTTCGAATTATAGTACTAGCCTTAAGTGTTAAAAAGTCACACAACCTTACACAACAATTTTTTAAGTTTTACTTTTTCATCAATTTTTAAGTGAAAGTGTAAAAAAATATTACGTCTAATTGGGTTTAATGACATTTGGAAATATCATTTTAAAGCTTAACATTACAGGAAATTTGCTTGTAATAACATTGTAATCATAAAATTATTTGATTATTTTAACCCTGAAGCGGAAAAAAACATTTTGATTCAAGAAAATCACTTAAATTTCATTTTTGGCACGCCAATCTGAAATAATAACGTAATATAATAATTTGTAATTGATTTAAACTTTGATGCTTTTGTAGAATAAGTTGTTTTTATTTTGTCCACAAATTATGAGAATCAAATAGATTCATCATAGTGATGTTGGAATTTGTTGTTTTCGAGTTCAAACAAGCCGCAATTCAAAGAAGTAGGTGTGATTTTAACTGCACATCAAAAGAACCCTCGATAATTATTCCCATCACGTTTTTATGTTTTATGGACTAGCTATATAATAACACCAACTAAAAGTGTTCATCTAAAAAAGTTAGTATAAATGCTGCAATAATAACGACATTGTCGGAAACGCGTTTTTGACGCACGCAATCATGTCGTAAGGTATAATGACAGAAACCTAAAGGCACAACCTGAAGTTAATTTGATATCTTGAAACAACAACATCATAAAGAGGAAAAATGTAAGAAAATTATAAGAAAAAGTTAAAATCTTGCATGAAATTAACATTAAAGTTAGTAAGTTAAATTTTGTATTACATAAAAGAGACATTCCTGGAAAATTTTCTGCCTTAAGAGAGTTACAATTTTGAAAAAGTTCAACTTTAAATTGGAGCAGAGCAAAATGTCTTCATCAGCAATTTAGCAATTTTCGTCCTTAATTATAACTGAACTGGGTGATTGTAATTTCTAGGAAGGTTTTTTTTTCTCAAAAGGATGTATTACTCTGCAATGCTTTGGAGGAGACAGAAAGGAAAATTTGAAAATTTCACCTAGATTCGTGTGACTTTGAACAGAACGTGGTTTCATTGCGGTATTGTGGAAAATGAAGGAGAAATACTGCGGAAAAGCGTAGAAAAACCATACACCTGACCTACAAATCGAATTCTATAAGGACTCATAATACAAAGGTTGATTTCACGTACTCCACGTACTCATCATTTGGTTTTATTACAGAATTAATTAATGCAATCATAATCCTTGTGAGCACTTTCAAGTGTACATATACTGAACAAGGATGTTGAAACAGGCTGAAGTTGGTTCCTGTAATGAATTGACGAAAATTCAATTCACAGCAAAACGAAAAATCGAAACTAAAGTCCTTTCGACCTATTTAAGTAGTATAAAATCCTGTATTCCATAAAACTAGGTCACAAATACAACTCCAGTCTTTATCCTTATTCACATGCACACACATGATCCTTGAACGTAATACAACGAAATAACCGAACCATGAAATCGGTGAAAATTTTCAAGAAGAGCGCATTTTCCTTTCAACGCTACAACAACGAAAAAGGATCAAAAACTATTTTTTTTTCTGCGTTCCTCTGCTCTGATGTTGGTAATAGTTTGGCGAAACGGGTTTGTCCTTTTCAACACAAAAACGGAAAAACAAGAAAACACAAAATAAAGGACTCGTTCTTTCCCTATTTACGTTCAGCCGTGATTTCTTTTATCCTTGAGGCGCGCTTGGTTTTCTCTTTGAACTGGAAAGTTCATCGATACTAGAATACTAAGGACTTTTTCGGTTTTACGAGTTTGTTGCACAATTTTTATTTTCACATTCTCAAAAATTTTCAGTTTCTCCAAATAAACATGTGTTGAACGCTAAAACGATGTTTCGTATAACAGTCTAGCATCTGGTAGAAATCTGTTCTTGTCATACCTGCCATAGCGTCACAATTAGAGTAGCAGCAAACTTCAAATCTTACCTGGAACGAAATAAGAAATAGACCAATTAATATTTAGCCACTTTGATTGCATTATTTTCAATTTTTCATTTTTCATGAAGTCATTTCACGAAGTAATATAGCATTTCTTTTAAACAATAATTAAATGAACTCAGTTCATTTCATTTACAACCCACAAAAATATAATATTCATCGTGGTGTTGATCAAGCCCAGCACTTGTATAAGGAACCATCATCAATCATTGTATGATTATCAATCTTATTTCGTTTTTGTTTTCAACCTACTACAAATAGCATGTGCTACAATTTGATTCAAAAACTTCTTTAAGATATTCCATGAAAATCTGTATAAAGTTAAATATTTTATGTTGATATGAAACTCAGTCAACATTCACGTGATTGAGTTTGTTCTACTACAACTAGGTATAGCATGCTATATTGTTAAATTTCCATAAAGAAAGTTATTTAAAACTGAAAACCCTAACATGGAGAAGTCGAAAATAGAAATGTCACTTGTAATATATGCAAACAAAAAACTAGGGATAAACTCACGAAAATCTTTGTAGAACTCATGAAATCAAAATGGGGTCAATGTAATATAACCTTGAAAGTGATTACCATTTTAGAAATGTAAATGTATTTGTATTGTACGTGTAAAAGTTTGGGTCAAAGGTTTATTCTCTCATGCAACTAAACGGCTCGATATTAATTATTTAAGTTCCTTTTGGGCCGGTTCTTTTCAAATATTCATCATATGAGAGTGTATTAAATAATTATGATAATGAATGGCACGTTTAAAAGGTCACGTGCTGTGACCATATATCCTGTTCGCATACAAAATGTCCATAAAACTTCCGTAGAATGAAATAACTCGAGTTGAGACAAGGAAACGGAAAATATGTAGTTTATGTCCTTGCCATACATACATACATCCATCCATACATGCATACATACGTACCGGCATGCAAGTGACTTCAAACCACATCCTTTCAAAACAACTACCCACACGTGGTTTATACACATTCAACGTCATCTCTTCTTTAACATTCTGTTCTTTTTTTTCACATTAAGAAAACTTTAGGACAGATAACACTTTCATAAAGTTATAAGTTTTGCAAAATCACCTAGATGGCAGAATAAGCAATAAAACCGGAAGTCTCTGTAGCTGTAGTTGAAGCGAAAAAAAACGATATCTAAGAGACAGAAGAATGGAAAAAGTTTTTGTGTTATTCCTTCTAAGGATTGGAAAATGGAAAATGGAAAATTGAAAGCTTGTGGTAAACTAATAAAGGATGAAAAGGTGGCATTTGTAAAAGAGAAATCGCTACAAAAAACAAAGAAAATAGAATTCTGGAACCAATCGAACAGGAAGTAGACATTTCTTTTTTATTTTAACAAAGCTAATAAATTTTTGTCAATGGTAGCACATTTGAAAATTGTGTAGAATGACAAAAGAAAAAAATAATAAATGGTTCATGTCCACTTCCGGTTGATGTGACGGCAAATTTGTGGAACATGATTTTGTAACAGTTTGGACAATTATTGTTGTTTCCTAGCAAATCACAGGTACTTAATGAAATAATGAATCCTGGCCACCTTTTTCGGGGGCATAAAAAAGTGATATTGTGAACACACATGTGACAGTGATTGGGGGTTTATCTTAACCATACAAGGATTAAATACAATTGATAAAATTTGAATAAAATGATTTACGTAGTTACCAGAAACAGTGTGGAAAGCAAAGCAATGTTTCATACAACACAATAATAATGGAACTATGCCAAATAATAGCTTATGAAATATACCAGTTTGATAAGTATTAGGTATCATCTCGCTGAATTTTATACTATAGTGATATATGCACAAGTGCAAGGATACAGAATACAGTATGAGAATATGATGAAATTTTGAAGTTTTATGACTTTCTCTATACTTTCTACGTGACTATATCTCTCTACTGAAATTATGATTTCTTACACATTCAAGGTTTGGCAAGTTTCCATTCAAAAAACATTTTGCAGATATTTATAAAATGAATAGTACAATGAAATTGCAGCAAAATATTTTTAGTATGTGCTGTGTATTTTTAAAAAGGACAAGTTAGGAGGGACTCATCCTGCAATTTGACCCGTATTTATATCAATTTGACCAAAATCTATGTAGTTAGATGTTCTACCAACCTAGTTCTTGGTTTTGGCACATAAAGTTTTAGTTTGTTATTGAATCAAATCAATTTATAGTAAAATGATAAACAACAAATGTGAAATTTCCCATCACCAAAGAGGTTAATTTCAACTACAAAGGACCTTCTTGCTTTTAAGTCCACAAGAACGATCGATCCAGATTAAGGATACTTAAAGCAAGGATTAGATGAAGAGAAAAAAATTGTGCCTAATACACCGGACAGAGGAACCCACACATTTTGTTTGAAGTTGTTTTGTGAAAGTTTTTGAAAAAAAGGTTTTTATGGAAATAAAATCCTACGGTGGATAAACTTAAGAGTTGTTGCTTAAAGTATTAGAAATTTAAATAAGTGAAAAAACAACATTCTGAAAATGGTGAAAGTTAAAGAAATTCCCTTGCAAACGAATGTTGGGTTAAGCCTTAAAAAGTTTGTCAACCTCGTTAAGATCACAAGATTTGAAGTCGAGATATATGTATAAGACAACACGATAAAAAAATGTGGTGGTAATACCCCTTAATGCTATAGTCCTTAAGACTTTTGAATTAATACATGTTATATATGACACGACGCCTTTATTATATATGTTGGAAATTATAAACATAAATGAAGGGAAAATATGTTGGGCCTACCTTTTTTTTAATGTACTAACACTTCCTGGTGGAAAGATGGAATTGTATGACGTCTTTCTTGTCGTTTTACATTTTTTATTTTCTGTTTAACTTTTCCAAATTGTGTGAAAAACATGGTAAGTGTAGGAGAGAAGTGAAAGCTAACAAACAAAAATAAGGGAAGAAAAGCATGGAAAAACAAGCGGAAAATGGAATATTTCGCTTAAGGCGACCAGTGAGTCCTGGTTTCTTTTTTAAGGATTTCGAACAGAACTCAGTTTTCTGTTGGGTTTTGTTGAATTATCCCATCTGATATTTTAATTTTATTTTCTGGTAATAACAACCTACAAGCCATTGCTCATTGGCAGAAAAAGTTTCGAAATAAAATGGCTAAAGATGTGGTAAAGCTTTAGTATAAAAGACATTCATTCATGGTGACGGTGATGTTGGCATTTTTTTTTTTTGTTTCTTGTTTTTGTCTTATTTCAAATACAACAAGGATATAAGTGAATATTTATTTGCATTTATATTTCACAGATATTCTCATTTCCCTCAATTTTAAGTACTTTGGATATGTTTTCGTTAGTATTCCGTTGAATCCTTTTAAAATAAAATATTTACCCCAAAGGAATTTCTTTTGACGTTTCTTAGAAAAAAGCTTGTGGTAAATTTTTACTAAATTCATCCTGGCATTTTCGATACGCCAGGTAACCAATCCAAACAGATACTGCTGTCTCATGCAATCAATTTTTATTTCGATATAATAAAACATCTACCTACCCGGTAGGTAAAAGTGGTAGTGCGGTGAGAAAGTTTAGTTCAACTCAACTTCAATATAATATACACCTAACATATACTTATATATCTACCTATATGAAATAAAAAAATTTTGTATTCTTGTATAAGAAAATTTTCAACCCTCTAAACGAATGGAGCCAAGCAACCTACATATAAATCCACCACAATGGAAAAACACCTAATCCCAACACGACGCCAATCTTCTTTTCTACACCATTTTCTGTGTGTGTTGAAGAAGTAGAGTTATGTCTTATAAAACTAAACAAAAAGGGTATACACTGATATACACAAACACACATGTGTATCTGAGGCATTTTCACCCGGTCGCAAGGGTCTCGTCAGTGCTAAAAGCGGTCGCCCAAGGAATATATTTTCAACCAGAATTGAACTTGACATCCTTCTGCAAGAAATTTAAGTTAACTTTTCTTATGGTTCTGCTGGTGTTGTTGACGTTTGTTGTTTCTAATACATATATATACAAACAAACACACATACATATATATGTATATGTATGTGCAAAACGTTGATTTATATCCTTTAGCATAGAATTCTATGTTAAATGGTCTTTGCTTAAGCAGAGAAAGTCTTTTGCTACTCCACGACCTCAGAACAACCATAGAAAATTTCTTGTCCTAACGACTTTGGGTATGTGTCGCCCTTTTTTGGTGTATAACAATGTCTTTGTTCTTCTTCCGAGACTCTTCCGAAGGTTTGTCCGGGTCGTCTTTGTGGTTGGATTTACTATTCCATCATTGTTGTGTGAGATGTATGGAGGAAGCTTATAGGACAGGTCCTTGAAACAAAGCTCAGTTCATATAAGAAGATTTCTTGTCCCAGAAGGAAAAGACTGGACAACGAACGACAAGAGGGATGTATGGGGTTTAAAGAAAAAATTGTAGAGATGAAGATGGAATACTTACGAAAAACGGGAAAAATCTTAACATTTCAAGCAGATGGGGACACATACTCCACAAGAATGAAATTGATATTGCTGGAATTAGCATCTTAAATTTATGTTTAATAGCATATCCTCATGTTATATGGAAGAGAAACATATAAAAAAGGCATCATTTTATAACGTTAGCTCGACCTAACCATTACAACATTAGCAAAGAACATTTTCCGAGGTTTATCCTCTAGAAACTAGGACAAGGTTTCATTTCAATCACTATATTTTCAAATCTTTGAAATGTACGATATCCTTCAAATGCTTTTTGCATCCGAAACAGCCAAACCATGAGGGTTAGTTTATGAGGGAAGTGCGTAAAGTCTAAAATTGATTCAAAGCTCTAACAAACGACTGTCTGGCCTAAATTAGAACTTTCTGCATTTGCTAATAAAAAAGAACACAAGCCATATAGTCTAGTTTACGTTTTTTTTAACGCTTTTATGTTGGCAGTATTTTTGAGTACAATTTATTTCGAGCCTTTTATGAGTTTCAAAGTACGTCACTTTATGTAGGCTCGTTCTTTTTGTGTGGCTACCAAAACAGACAAATCCTTTATAAAACGTGCCTCGTCTGGTTTTAGGAAACACACCATTTTGTCGGAAACTCTCCATCACATATTCATGGAATGACTTCAGAATTTGTTGAATAGTAGTTGGGAAACTGCCTTTTTTATTAAAAAACAAAATCAGGCTAGACGCGGTTTTCTTTTTTGAGGATCTTGAGCACTGAGCTGACCAAACGATTAATAGCCATGAAGTGTTTTATGAAGGTAAAATTGATTCGAACAGGTAGATGACGCCTTTTAAATGGTTATTAAGCGTTTGATGATTTTATTGAGTGTTATAAAAGGATCAGTCATAAATTTGTTATATTTTTATGACTTTTTATTGACTCAAATTTTGTTGAAAATTTCTTACCACAATCGGCGACACTTTGTCTGTCGCGTTTGAAATCAGTTTGTGTTTTGAAAATGAACTTCTCATTTCGATAAATATATTTATTCAGAAAGCCAAGATTGTGGTGGAGAAAAACAAAAAGTCTTTAAGAAATCACAAAATTTTCTTTCGTATTTTTCTTTAAGAATTTACTGGTTTGCGACAAAACAACACTGCAAATGCATGCATGTGCAATCTGCACGACGAAAAAAATTGATTTCCAACTGTGTAGGGATTAGATATTTGTATGAGATTTTGCCAAAAATTTTGTTATCATTAAATTTTTCTTTTATCATGATAAATAACATTTTTATATTTGGAAATAAGCCAAACTTTACAAAAATACTATAAAATTTTGTATTTTGAAGTTATCACAAGAGGGAAAGAGATGTATTTTATTCATCGAAAATATCATGAATTTTTTGTAGAACGAAGAGATAAACTTGATTCGAATTTTGGTTGGAAAACCATTTCTTAAATTGATTTCGGTTAGGGAAATCTACCCTGCATAAATAAGACTTCTACAAATTGACTTGATATATGGTTTGGAAGTATCGATCGTAGTTATGTAGTTTGGGGTTACAGGAAACAGGAAAAACAAATACACATGCAATCCGTCAAACTCACAAATTTCTGGAAGTAGAAACTTCGTACACACTACATCATTCCACAGACATGTTATCATGATAAAATTATTGTATAATAACTCTACGCCTTACTAAAGAACTCACAACTCAACAATTTGTACACCATTTATAATCAAGTGTTGCACCCTGAAGAGCTTTAAATTATCCTTCTTCCTTGTGTTCGTGATTTGATGACACGAAAAAAAGAAGAAAGAAAAGAAAATATTGAAGAAGCAAGTATAAAACAGATTACTTTACTGTGGTATAGATTTCTAATTTCACGCAAAAGTCTAATCAATTATTCTGTTATCGTAAGGAAGCAACCTACAGCGAACAGCCTTGTTACCTGCTTTGACTACCTATTCAGATATCGACTACAAACCTACTTTGACTACATTCCAAGGTATAGCGTTAAAAAGGGAAAACACCAAAACCAGGTTAAGCCCAAAAACTACCTCAGAATTATTGGTTCTTCAAGTCTCAAGAATACTAAAAAGGCAAATTCTAATCGTTGTACCTACTACATATATACAAGTCAAGTCAAGTCATAGACATTGTAATATACATATTATCGATTTGTGGAGAAAGTGTAGACTTTTCGAAAACTTTAACAAGCACAAAACCTAAAGAGTGAAGGACGAAAAATTCAGTTTAGGTTTCCAATGAGAACAGCAACAAATATAAGAACAAGAAGAAGTAGAAGAAGTGATAAAAACATGAACCCATCATAAGGTCTTTCTATATTATATTCTGTTAGGCATACAACAAAACTTTCAAGTACTTTAAATGAATTTGACAAATATCCTTCTTGCATCAACAACAAGGACGACAGACAAAAGCTTACGAAACATTGTTGTCACAAAATTTAGGCATTTACATCTTATTCCATGTCATATTTGACACGACTACTTACATGATCTTATATAAACCTCAGACATTTGACACTTGAACATATGAACATGAACATGATGTTGTTCTAGGAAAATTCATAACGTATATATTCCTTATTGAATTGTAAACATTCGCGATATTCATATTGTATGACAAAACTTTGTATCATACGTAGATTACTATAAAATAAATCCCACTTTGTTATAGACTTTACCACAATTTTATTGTATCAAACATTTGTTGTTCTTTTGCTGAACCTTCATAATATATATACAAACTTTAAGACTTCTACAGATAATATCGTCGTAAAGATGATAATAACAATAATTGCATTATCCTTGTATCATTCAATTTGCATTCAGGATGTTGTTTTTCTCTTTAACACCAAATTGATAAAATGAGAATTTTGTTCGTTGTATCGTAAAAATTGCAAAAGTTATTACAAAACGCGGTGAATAATATAATAATAAATAAAAGTTATATTCCAATTTAGTTATTATTGTTCTATTGTATTGTATTTTAAGGGTTATAGTTAGGTGGAAATCTTACAAATGAAGTTTAATAGTGATCTACCCACATGTGTCTGCCAGGATCTGGTATTGTGTCAAAGTTATCTATAATCGTAAAGCAGATTTGCAAAAATTGATCTTGGATCAGATACATGCATTAATGTTGAAGGGATATCATTCTTGACGGTTTATTGACCATGATTTCACAAAATAAAAATTAGTCGAGATTTGTTTATGATCATGTAATGTAATAAACAAACCATAAAAAAGTAAAGGTATAAGGTTCCAAAGTGACACGATCATGTAAAGTGTCACGTTTCATTATTTGACTTCTTGACAAACTAACATGTGTTTGAGGAAAATTTATGTTTTCAAGTGGAAATTTTAATGAAGTTATTTATTCATTTGGAATCAAATTTCCAGGAGATATAAGTCAAATGAATGACTGAATAGTTTTTGGAAATTTATATACAAAATTAACTCGTGCTATCAAGTCAATTTGAAACTTACTGTTTGAAGGGATTTCCTTTGAATAAAACAAACAGAATGAGTTATTTATATTCGGCTTGAAACAACACATTTTGAATTTAAGAATTTTCTTCAAATTTAATAAATCATAACTTTGAAAACGTTCTTGTTCTGAGGCAAGTAATAAATTAATAATACTGAGTACGGAATACTAACGAATTATTTATTCAAAATTCCAGCCGAGAATATCATATTTATCATATCAAAATTCCCACGTTTAATATTTTGATTAAGAAACCATAAAAATAATTTTTATTAAGAAACCACAACGACTGAGATTCTTGATATTAATTTTCATGTAAAATATCACTTTCAAGAGTAGTACCTCCTAGCTTGAAAAACCTTTCAAACGAGAATGTTGTAACATGATAGTGTTGTTTTTTGTGAATTCGATTATTTTCCAGAATGCACAAAAGGACAATCATGTTTCGCAAATTCTTTAGAAATGTTTCAAAAGAAGTTGAAACATTTTGAAACTATAAGTATCTGTCCCTTACCAATATTCTAGATTTGATAGGATGAAATTTATAAGCATCCATCGTCAACTGAAACAAGGATCAATCAAAAGACTCCTTAAAGTAAACGAAAGAAATCTTCATAAATAAAACGAAAAAAGTCCTTCAGTTTATTCAAATCCATCACTTTGGAAAAGTTTTATCAAGCCAAGGAAAACTTTATCAAGAAAAGTGATAAAGAAAAAAGAATATAAGAAAGTAGTTGATAAATATCAACCATGACTTACTCAAGGTGACGGAAAGACTTCATTTTCATCTTAATATTATAACTTGCGAGAAGAACCCATCATAATCCTGCCCAGACAGAAACTTATAAATCCGTCTTTATTATACAGGATAAAGATGCTTTTTATAGAGTCATCGTTGCAATATTGATAAGATTTCTTATCAGACACAACACATTGTTTATGAAGAATCAGTTTAAACTTTTTATAATTATAATTAACCTTTATCCTATCCTATAACCATGTACACACCTGCTACAAAATTAATTGTGTCTTGAACATTTCTAGCATCTTAGGATGTCAAGATTGTTAGAACTTATGAAGCAGGTGTGTAGTATATTACAATACCAAATAAGCCAGTTATATACGTTTTATCTTACATAATCTACGAAAACTATCTTCGGAAAATACTTTTACTTAAATCCGCAAATTTTTCCCAAGTGAAAATGGAGAAAATTTTTATTTTTTCTTTTTATCTTCTTGGAAGACACGTAAAAAAAGATTATTGTCTTACAAACTGGAGTATATTTTTTTTTATTAACTTTGTCTTCTTCTTGTTTTTACACGTTGTTTTGTTTTTTTTTTTTTTTTTCGTTCGGTGTCCTTTACACGAGACATTGTCCTGTTTGTATATAAAGAAAGTCTTGTGTCAGAATTTGGTTCCCTAATTTTTTTTTCTTGTAATACTTATTTCTTCCTTTCGACAGTCTCCGTGGAATTTGTAAGTAAATTGCACTTAAGCATTGTCATTAACTACGTGCTGGAGATTTTTGAAAAGTTTACACATCCATAAAAGACGTCTATATGCATATAAATAAGTGTGTGTGTATATAATCATGTACAAAATAAACTTCACTTGTTCCTTAAAGGTGTTACGAAGAAAATATCAAAACAAGAAAGTAACCACCAGTCGGATAAGGACTGTATCATCAAAGGCGAAAAAAGGAAAAGGAAAATTTCACTTGTATGGGATATGATAAGTTCAAAGGACGTAAAGTCCTTGAATAAATATTGATTTTGTCAGTGTTACAATATTCGGAGGAAATTTTTTACCTTTCGTCTTAAATTTCTTGAACAGATTTTCATTGTCAAAAATATCATCGTAGAATAAAGGGTTAAAACATTACAAAGGAAGGATATTAATTCCAAATTCCTTTTTCCTCACTTTCTCTTCCTGATTATTTATCATTCATCTTTTTTCAAGACATTTTTGTATCACTATAAACCTAATTTCTTGAGTTCAATAGAAATGATAAATTTACGTGTAGTAAATCAGGATGTGTAGGTGTACATATACTTCCTCATATTGTGTTGATTATTGACGAAAATTCTACAACAAAAAATCGGAATTGTCCTTGTCAATTTCTTCCTTCTACATCCGTTTTGAGGGAAGGAAATATATATTTTTTTCGTCTTTCATTGATTTTCTATTGAAATAATTTACGGAAAAATGTTGTATTGAATATGTAACATATTACATGCTTTCAAAGGAACTAGGTAAATCTATGACTGTGTATCCATGTGGATTTCGTTCTATGCCAATTTCATATTTCATTGATTCTCTCCCTTGCCCTTTCATTCAACGATTGAGTGTTCTTGATACGAATTTTTACGCTTCTTAACGAAAAATTGCCCTAAAAAAATTTTCTTTTTCCATCACCTACTTAAGGAGTTTCAGGAAGTCTTGACTTTTTCTCTTTTTTCCTTTGGGGACATCAACAAATTTATTATTTTCTGGAATAGATAAAAGATATCGATTCAATTGAATGAGCTCTTTAAACGCAAATGGAGCGTGTTACATGGAAAACTTTCCATTTTTAAGCAACTTATTTGGGATTAAAGTGTATCTTTAACCAGTTTGCTCTACTTTCGCAGTGTTCATATCTTTATGTGACCTATTTTCGTGTATTGTTGTAACTCGGTTAATGCGTCTGGTCCAAGAAGGTTCATTCTTGAAAAATGCATTGACAGCTGGTTCAATTGCTGATTCAAGGAGACTTATACCGATTCTAGAAACACTGGTCTCCATCAAGTCATCATTACCAATGTTCTATACTCAATTACAAAGAATACAAACTGAATATTTTCTTAAATTAAAAAATATTTACCATTTAACGCATCCACGATGTCTTTTAGTTCGCACCAAATTAATCCAATCAAACGAAAACGAACTCAAAACGTAAGAAACACTGAATTTCCACAGAAATGTAAACGAAAAATCATGTAAAACCCAATTTGAATGGAATAAATGAAAATTTTTCTTATTATAAAAAGCACAAACTTTAAGAATTTTCACTGGAAAATTAGAGGAAAATGAAAATTTTCCCTCGTTTTTTCTTCGGTAGTTCTTCTCGTTAAGATCACACCGTAAACGTCCTTATCGATTTGTCGCACTAACACACGCGAAATGAATTTTCTTTCTTATCTACCGTATCATGTAAAATCAGGATAACAATAAAATAAGGGAAGGAACATGAAAATGATAACAGAATACAGTATTACAAATGAAAAAATCAATTTTATTCGATTAATTTCAATTTCTAAGACAAAATTATGTATTATATCTCCTTCACTGTTTCCTCAAACGACTTCGTATTAACTTCTCCGGAAATGGCAGGAGTTTTCCCAGTTAAACCCTTCACTGTCGGCAAATTATCCTTTTCCGTCTTTTCTATCTTTGTATGCAAGCAATGATTTTTTGATTTTTTAAGAAAAGTTAGAAACAAAAAATTCTCATTGGAAATTTATCGAACGTGTTAATCGTGTTAATCGATAGAGGCGGTAGAAATTTATCTGGTTTCGGTGGTGATAAAAGGATTTACACCGGAAGTCGGTAGGTACGAGCTTCGGATTACGTCTTCCTGTGCTGTTCTTTGTGAAGTTAAATGCAATTTAAGTTAAATTTTCTTCGTAACCAATAGAAGAACTGTTTTTCTTTCGTAAATCACGTAAAATGAAGTTTTCTCTATTAATGAAAATTTTCCAGAAAAACGCTCACGCACGATAACCGTTTGTGTTCGCGATTCCCCGTTTGTCATTCACTTGATTTTACTCAAAACTTTATAAATATTCTCAATATTATCTTATTACAGCAAAATTTCTTGTAAGTAAATGAAAATTTTCGTATTTAATCGGAAAATAAATTTCTCATGTTACACAGAATTTACAGAACAACCGACATACATCAACCACTCTCGTCAGTAGTCGCGTCGATACTGAGGAATGTTATTCGATTTCCCCCCGAGATTGGGTATTCAATTCCGGTGACTGGCAATGCACAATTCCGTTTCAATTTCAACGTTGACAAGTGGATTTCATTTGAGTGTAATCGTTTGTCCTCTTTCCCCGCATTACAACGTCTTGTAATTGAAACAGAAAATAATATTTTGTTCCTTTTTTCACATCTTCAATTTCGTTCTCATGCGTTTTGGAATGAAATATCGAACGTTCCAGTTTCACTTGTTCCACGGATTTCAATTCATGGTTTACAGAATTACAACAATAACAAAATTGAAAGAAATTGAAACTGGTTACATGAGAGAGACACAAAGTCGTTCTCTCTAAACGGAATGAAATGAGAAAGACAAAAGTGTTTGTTTCATTTCATGTTGTTCCTATATGAAAAGTTCACTGGAACGGAGTACGTTCCTATCAATTGAACTCAAGTGGAATTAAATCGTTCCTCTCTCAATTTGAAATAGTCAAAAATTTGCATACGATTCAATTTTACAAATTAAAATAATTAAATTTAAAAATTAATTCAAATTCCATTTAAAAAAAATTAAATTTTAAATTTCTCTAGAACAATCGGAAAAGAAACCATTTAATAAGAGAATTTGATTATTAAGAGAGAATATAATTTCTCTTTTGTTCTCACAATTTCTCCTCTCAATGTAATGCAGTTGCAGTTGCACAATTCCGTATATTCCTCTCTCTTTTTCACATTTGCAAAATGCAAAATTTCTTCTCTCTCATGAAAGTGGCGCAATTTGAGAGGTGAGAAAATTGACAATTGCAAAAAAAGAGAACCAAATCAGCTGTTCAATTCGATGTATGGTAATTCAAATTTATCACGTCAAATTCAATTGTGGGAGCGTGATGAACTTTTGAGTGGAAGCTGAGAAAGACAGCAACACACTGCGAACCAATCAAAGAAGGAATTGATTAAATCCTTGAAGGTGTAAAATTTTTTTAAATTTTTTAAATTAAATCAAAACATACTGTTAGTTATCATTTAATATTTTTAATTTTTATCTCCTTCAATTGTTATTGTTCCTCTCCCACGAGTGAATTCCATTGGACAAGCGCAAAGACCACGAACTGAATGAGGGGCACCTATCAGTGAAAGTTTTGTTTTGCGGCACCACGTGTGGGAAAATCATGAAAACTTCATGAAAATCTTTCAAAAATCCAAAAAATTTTCGTACAACAATTCTCCGTAATATCTTATAAGAAATTAACAGGACATGTAAGGACACTAACGTTGAATGAAACTTTAGGACAAGCTTAATCAAAAATTCTGGAAAAAAATGTATCGAAGGGTTTTTTCCGGTACTTGAGAATGTCGTAATAAAGCCATAAATTATTCTAAGAAATTACAAGTTATATACATTTGTGCTTAGTGGTATCCTTTTTTTTCAAATCCCATACAAGACATGTCTTCGACTGGTCCCAAAGTGTCTAGGACTCTCTCCCTTCTTGATGGAGTATTTGGGCAGAAACAAAAACAAAAGCACAAAAGTCCAAATAAAGGATATGTGAGACGCCTCAAGTATCTTAATATCCTGTAAGATGTTCGCGAAAGAGGCAAAGACGACTCAGACGACAGAGGCGACAAGGACAACGGAAGATAGGTAGGTAAGTAGTTTTTACGGTTGATTTGAGATATGAAAGCAGTAAAAAAGTTTAGCCACAAACTTTTTTTTTGTTTTTGTTTTATGAAATGCTCTTCCGGTTTTATCTTTACAAGGACTTTTAAGGAGTTTTCTTTATTTTCTCTAAAACACAAACAACCAATTGTAAGAAAGTTATATACATACATATCTATGTATGTACTCAACAGTGAACTCAAAGCCTTTAAGATGTTAATGCTTCTGTTTGTGAAAGACATCTGCTTATGAAAGAGTGATAATGATTTTAGTACTTCTCATTAACGAGGGCGTTGTCCCGATGATTTGACAAACAAACAAGACAGCAACGGATGTCATCCGAAGATGATGTTATCAATTGACCATGACATATCACCATGTCATGAAGGAAGATTCAAGTACCACTCAGACGATGTTTTCTTGAAAAATTGTTACATTTTTCTTTCGTTTGGGCATTATCCTTCCCTTTTATCACGTCTGAATAAGAATTGAAAAGATTATTGCCAGAGAGCAGGTGCTTCTAATAAATTTTGATTGAGAATAAGAGCAGACGACTGTATAGATACCTATCTGTAGCGATTCTTGTAGAAGTAGATGTTAGACTTTCTTACGAATATGAATATTTTTAAAACTTTATCTGTTCATAAAATTACGATATGACTTCTTGTTCGCATCCATTCTGGACAGAATTCTTAATATCTTGAAAATATATATTTTTTCTCTCGAGTTTTTACTTAGGAAAAACTTTAACAATAAAAGTGAAATGGAGGCTTTTTTGTGCTCATTTACACAACGTTTCGAAGTGTAACAAGAAGAAACTTTTCCACCTTGACTGGATTTTGTTAAAATTTAAAAGGGCATTTATAACCCTGTTCTGGTGAAATCATGAGTATTTGCGAATTAACAAGTAAATATATGTTTATGGGAATTTACTTAGGATTTAAGTAAAAATTTACGTTATTTTCCTTATTCAAATTTTTTTGACACTTAATTTCATTTGAGGATTTATCAATTTTTATATTAAAAACTAAATACAATTGTGCCAGAATGCGAAAATCAACAAGAAATGTGTAAAAGATAAGAAAACTGATTTATTGTTTGTTTTAGTGTAAAAGTAAACTTCAAAACTTACAAATCTAAAATCATTGATAATTGAATGCAAATATTTAATACAAAACATGGAAGATTAAAGGGTGAAATGGGAATTTTATTTCAACACCATTAACCGATTACTGATAATAATTTATTTTACTTCATTAAGCAACAATTCTTACCCTTATTTCAAATTTTCAAGCTTCTGTAAAGTGTATTACGTGGGAAAACCAACATTGCTTTAATCCTGTGATTCCAGTGCATTAGGATATTAAGGGAGAATGTGGTTAAAAGGATTTGTAGAAACATTTTGCGGTCGTTGGATCCGTATAAAAGTTTTTGCATAACAAATACTAGTACCTACCTAAGTACTCCCTCCATTCCATCCCTTTTTGTAATTATGACAAGTTGTAATTTTGCGTAATGTTTCCTTTATATGTTTCAAATATTCAAACTGAATATATATCTACTATATTGGAGGCCCCACCTGGATTTAATGTTGAAAATTGAATTTATATCCTTGGTAAATGTGGCTACCTGAAAACTTTTGCTCAAAATTATTTTCAAAGAAGTCTTTTCTTGACCAAAGAGACCCACAAAACCAAGTTTTTTGCTTTATAAATTTTAATACGAAGAAATTTGTAATTATTTAAAGTGTCAATATCTTCATCATGTTTTTTTTTTTGCTTCTCTGGATATCCAACAACAAAACTAACAAGATGGATAAGATGTAGAAGACGAAGGAGATTTTGTCAGATGACTAAAGGTAGGATTTGAGGGTATTTTAATTTTAAATTTTAATCCTGAAATGAGGACAAAATTTCAGACTACAAAAGCAAAATGTCGAATACATAAATAAATAAATAAATAAATAAAAATTTACATTTGCTCAGTGAGAAGAGAAGTTTATTTGGTAAATGTTTTTGAGGCGAAGAAAACAGTTTTTCTTCTTTTACTTCTTCATTTGGGTTTTCTTACAATGTAAGGGGACAAAATCTTCCATCTGTTGACCAGCCGATAATCCTCTTTTAAATTAAATTAAAATTTAAAGGAAAGTTTATTTTGATGTTTATCTGTTATATCTGACGCATATAAAATGTTTCGAAAAAAGGAAATGAAATTTTCTTGTATAAAGCATTTAGAAATTTAATTATTTCATGAAAATATATCTAACCAATATGACTTTTAGTGGTTTCTTTTGAATCTTGAAGTTGGTCAGAAGTTAATACAGATGATGTGTACTTGTGACAATATTTCCTTGAATCATATGAGTTTCTTTCATATAACGACATCCAATTTATTTTCCTAAAATTGAATTGTGCAATAATCCGATTCCAAATAGTCAGGTTATCTTGAAAATTCCAAATACAGTTCGATTTTCTTTAATTATTGATGCGTTTCCAATCCAGAGAAACCTGTGCGACCGTTTTCTTTAAGGCATCTTTAATAATTCATATTCATGTCTTGTGCCTATACCTAGTTGTTTGACAATCAAAGATATTATCTGCCTGCATTCACAGTTTGAAATAAACAACATTTTTGGGGGTTCTAAATCAATTTTAATTTGATATCCATTAAAAATGTTTGTTTTCCTCATTAACACAAACAAATTCCAGATATGACATTGTGTATCTGATTAAAATTTTTTAAAAATTTTCATCATAAATAATTAAAATTATTTTTCAAGCATCACGACAAAGACGTTTCGGCCAGCGGGAGCTTCTTGGACCATTTCCCGACTCCATGAATTGATTTAAATTTTATTAAATTTTACATAAAAAATGCTAACAAGTTTCCCGTCGTTCTTTTAATAAGTTTCATTTTTGAGAGTAGCTTAAAACAAAATGATGATTAACTTAACCAACAAAATATAAATGTAATTAATAACTTCCTTTTCTGTGATAACAATCACATTTCGGTGTCACGCGGTGACCAAATTTTTCCATAATTTTTATTTTGAAATTTACTTGAAATTTGTTTTGGAAACTAATCAAATTAAACTTTTGAAAATGTTAGGAAATAATTTTCGAGATATTAAGAAACAAGCCAAAAACCAAAAATTCGCTTCAAAATTATTTGGTCAACGTTTGTGTCAAACATGAAGAACAAAAGTTTCCTCTTAACCATTTAACCATAAGACAGGAATTTTGAACTTTTCCATTAGTTTATTTGGTAATATTTTAGAGAAACAGTTTGCCTCAAGGCTCAGAGAAATCCATTAAAATTATTAACTGAAATCGGGACACAAGATTTTACAATCTATAGGGAATCAAGGATCCTATGTAGGTGAAAAAACAGAGGCCGCAAAAGTAAAATCATGAATTCTATAAATCATAATGGACATTCTATGACTTCAGGGACATTCGTAATTTTAAGGACATTCTATGACTTCTGTGACACGTGCCTTTTTGAGGTCTCGGGAACTTGTCCTTCACAAATGATTCTGCCATTACTCGTGTGTCATGGTGGCTTCAATGGATAAAGCCAAAAAATTTTCTTGCTAATAGCCTTTCGATGAAAATCTTATATCTATTTCTTCTGAATCTTGTTGTTCAATAGAGGCGAAGTTCACTTTCGTATCGTGGTTGATGTGCTGTTGAAGCAGGTGGAGTACATACTCAAACTTTGGATTTCTTCAATTGTGATGGTATCCGAAGAAGTTCTAATATCCCGATAAGGAGAAGAAGAAAGAAGTTCATTGAATGTTTTGTCTATAAGAAATACAAGAAAACTCATTAAACGCTTTTGGTGTAATAAAACGAGGAAATCGCATGGATTTATTACACTCTGAATTGTGTGTCACAAGAATTGTCCTTGTAGTTGTTGAAATCCTTTTATTTGTTTTAATTTTATTATGTTCGTTTGTAAGGCAAACATTATCCCTATTGCCATTTGAAAATGTGTTATACACGAAACCAGATGAATACTATTGATAATGTGTTTCCTTTATGATATCCAGGATCGGTTTCGTATATAGGATTTAACGAAAAGACCAATCTTCCAGGACAAAGAAACTTCTCGACATCTTACTAGAAGGTATTATCACTGTGTTTTTTCCTATTTTTCTGCCTTTGACCGTTCCTCATGTTGTAATCCCTTTTTTTACGAAGCTTGTCCCAAAAATCAATTTATCGGCTACATACATCAAAAGGATTTTTAATTTCGTTTTATCGCAAAAAAAAAAAATATAAAGGTGTATAGGTTTTGCCAGAAGCAGGTAAATGCGATACCTATTATTTCTTGACTGTTACCTTGAAAAAAAAAAAATGAAAACAAAATCAGTAAATTTAGGATTTGAAATTTGAAACCGCTAGCCAAAAAACGAAACGAGTCAATGAAAGTAAACATTCTAAGAAAAGGTTAGCATGATATTAGTGCCGTCAGATATGAGCCTTAAGGGTTTACCTTTTGGCTAGTGATAAAAACCCGATAACTTTGCTGTGAAGGTGTCATGAGCGTTTACTGATGGAATTGGTGTGTCTGAATTGGTACAAAAAGTTCTGTTAAAGAATTTCTCTTGATGTACCTTTAGCTGCATCCCTCAGGTGATGTTCATCATCACGATTAGGTAAGAGGGATCTAGACATGAGAAGAATACCAGAAAAGCAGGATTAAGTTAAAAAAAGGAAATTGTTGTATTTGTAATAGTCACATGCTTGCATGTATGGCTATTGAATAGGCTACAGATGTAATCATTTCAGGGTACGTCAGAATGAAAAAAGGGAACAAATGAAGATCTAAGGGATTTTATTACGGAGAACACCTTAAGAGGAAGTCGTTACGAAAAACGCAATCTTATATAGAGTTGTGTGATTTCTGACACCTTTATTTTATATAGGTACCTATATATATTTTTTTCTTTGGTTCCTGTTGTTAAGATTACTCAAACTCTACATGTTACAACATGCTACAACAGATGCTTCGTTCTGTTCTCTGTGTGTGATGGCTTGTGGTACTTCTAGGCCCGATCAATAAACTCATGAGGATTTATGGTCTTTCCATGCTTCAGTTCTACCTTTTCCCAGGTCCTTTCAAATTTGATGTGTTGATTTTGGATATAGACAATAGATCTTTTGAGGGAAAAAATTTACTAGGCAATAAGGGAAAATTTTGTGTTCCCTTGCTGATGATGGACCGACCGTCTTTAGGTAATGTGATAGGTACCAGAGGGGCCATATCATTTTTGTTATGATTATTTATTATACCACCGATGCGAAAAATTGTCTGTTACATCATAAACTGTAACGTGTACATAAGTGTAGGTGGAGATGGTGATTTTCTATATGGTTTTATGTGAATGTTAGTAACTAAAAGTTAATGGATAGTAAATATTATAGAATTTTTCGAGGATAATAATCCAACATCTTCCAAGACTTTACAGAAAGTGATGTGTAGCTCGAATGAAATATAAAGGTGAAATGTGTTAAACGTGTAGAAGACAAGCGATAGGTAGAATTTACCATGTGCAAATCATAGCTATTTGCATTGCAAAATATTCCATTCGATAGATACACTTTTTCTCATGTAGAAAGAAGAGAAGAAGGTCATGCATTCAGGCTTTCATCCTTCAACATTAATCATACTAAAACATGGCACATCTGAAGGAGCTCAACGATTTGTAAGAAAGGCCACAAGAGAAGATTTCGAATGTGTAAAATAGTGGAACCAACAAAAACAAAAGCAAAAAATAAAAAAAATAACAGGACACCTTCTCAAGTTACTAAACCTGGGAAAAGAAGTGGTGCAAATGTCGTTGAATGCATTTCAGAAGAATCTTGAGATCCAGAACAATGGATGCTCCTTGCATTTAAATCTGCAAACTCCAAAGCGTGACATGATTTTTATCATGTCTTCTTGGACATAAGAAAACGTGCTGCATAAACTTTGTTGAAGGAATCATTTCATATTCCGGTGCCATAGTTTTTAGTACATTCATTGTTTACTCACTCTAGAGCCTTAAGAAAATATGATAGCTTCTGGTCGATTCACGACACCTCTTGGATGCTTTCAATAAAAATAATAAGAAAATAAACCATAATCTCTTGTGTTGTTGACGAGGTGACAAAACGAGACTTGGACCAAGGTTTTCTGGATCTAGTCATACTAGTTTTCCTACACTTGGTAACTATTATTAAAATAAAATTTGTTGAATGATGTAGTGCGGGTTTTATCTTAATAGTGTGATAAAAGTACATATAATAAATTTATTCGCGGGAAGGAAATAAATAAAAAATTTCTTGGAATTTTCCTTGGAACCATCGTCAAGATCACTTTGCCTTGACATCAGTGTTGAATGTTTTTATTATTTTCTTGTGTTTTCTTCTGATATCACTTTGTTTGAGGTGATACAAGTTCTTGAACTGGATGCCCAGTGTCCACTACTACCATATGCGGGACAAATGTGTCTTCAGAGTAACACACGACGATGGTATCTGAAAATTAATGGAGCTTATATGATTAATTAATAACACTGGTACATGCAATCTCTTGATGTGATGGTGTTGCGTTTAGTTTTAGCTTGTTTTATTTTATGGTTGTCATGTGAATGTTACGTGTAACGCGAAAAAATGATCATTGCCCGGTTATAATCAAGATAATTTCGGATGCTGTTGAAGGTGAATTCCTCAAAATATGAAGGGTCATCCATTACTGTTTTCTGTTTACAACATATCGTTGACATGTCAAGAAATATTTCTTCATATTTATCAGGAAAATCTCATTTTTCGATAGCATGTAGCATGTTATAGCTGCTAACAGTATCTTTTAAAAAAGCTAATTTGAAGATGAGTTTTTTCTTAGTGTTACTCTTTACATGATTAAGCTACTTCATTAAAATTTAAAAATAACCATTCGTTTTACCTTGGATTTAAATTTATCCTACATACATTTCCTTGAACAATTTTTGTCACATAGTGTATAGCTAATTAAGTAAAATTTCAAGCTTATTGAAATGCGTCATGTAATTGTCAAAGTGTCTTAATTACTCATTATTTTGTCATTTTTCATAACAAACAAAGAAACAGAAACAATGTTGACTCATCATTGGACAAACAAACAAAACAATTCAACAATTTCCTGTTGAACGGATTAGTGATTTAAAAAAGGCGTTGAATTTTGTAATAAATTTTTAATAAGAAATATTTTGAAGAAAACTGCAAAGTCACACAATTCTTTTGCGGAATCCAAATGAATTCTGTTAATTAAAGTTTGAAATTTGTTTTAAGAGGCAAAAACCCGTAACACATAATCCCGGTATTAAAAATAATCTTTTTATGCTTAAAAGTGATTAGCAATATTTGCACTAGAAACCTTTTATTCCTCCAAGATATTTTCAATTCGAATAACCTTTCGTCATCATTTCGAAATATCAGTTCAGGTGAAAAATTCCTTCCAATCCGTACCTACACGTTGACACCACAATAACTTGTGGCAAGTGTCGGCTTCTTGCATTCGACAAGGGTCCGTGTTGGACATCCGTAGAAATGGGATTTTCAAAAAAACGTCCAGTCATATTTGTTTAATGATCTTTTTTGGTAATTTAACGTTGTTTTTGCTTATCATTGTCAAGTCATTAAAACATTAACTTTTCCATCTTTGGGGACGTAGAGAGAATGTCGTATTTGAGATGGAAAGACAGAAGCTGGAATTTTTTCTTTAAACAAGTGTTCTTTAAGGCTTTTGTCCGAACAATGTTTCTTCAAGTAATTAAAAAATTTAATTCTTATGCTAATTACATGGGCGGTAAAGACTCATTTACAAAAAAAAAAAAATTATATTAAGCTTCTTCTCAAGACAACAAAGCCGTCTGTCGGTATGTTCATTCAAAATGTAGAGGCATTGACTGAGGCTTAATAATAGTAGGCAGAAAAAAATTCTATTACAAGCCATACACAAGACTTTAATGAGTAATAAAAAATTAATTAAAAATTTATGATTCGAAGTAAATTTTAAATGACAATAACTTCTGTGCAAAAGGGAATACTGTCATTATTGTCATTTTTACCACTGGTTTAGTGATATGCAAATGGTACAGTAAAGTGCTTTAAGAAGCTAATATGGAAATGAGTGCTTTCGGGGATGATTGCTCATAGTAAAGGTTTTCATAGATTGTTTGATGGATTTTTAAGAGAATCTTTATTCGCGTTTTAACACAAAAACCATCAACAAGGATTAGTTTGTTTTATGTATTGTAGTTAAAAGTGAAATGATTACTACTTATACTATATTAATACTAGAAACATAACTAGGACTCAAAGGGAAAGGGAATCTCTGAAGTTCGCTTATGAAAATAAGTTGCAATTCTTTCAAACCTAAGATACGTCCACAAATTGAGTTCTGACTAATAGATAAATTACTTTGAATATTCCCATGAATCCCATCAATCGATGATGATTCAGGATAATAGAGAATGCCTTTTAGTCACTTCCTTTATATGAGATTACTGTAACTATCACACGAAAAAAATTAAAATGATTGTAATAAATAAAAATGGAATCCATTTCATGTCTATAATCTGTTCACATAAATCATGCAACTAGCAAGAGGATAACTAGTGACTAAACATATTTTAATGCATGTATCCTTATATGATACAACTGCAATGTGAATGCGGTATGAATTACTGCATTACTTGCACAAATCGAATATCATTATTCGCATTTCAATTGAATTGATGACAGGGTATGATGCACCTTCTTAAAAAGAGTACTATCTTTTGTTCGTTGTTTTGTTTTTTACAATTTTATTCTGTCATGAAGACAAGTAACATGCTCAGCAAGTGAAGGTTTGACACATAACAAGAATTTATTTCTAATTTTGTACATTGGCAGAAGGTGCAAATTATCCTTGCGACAGAAGATAACATTGGACATGTAGTCAACTATTGAACGATTTCGTGACCAAAGGTAATCATTGAATTCAAAAACAACAAACAAAGTAATACCAATCCAGAAGCATGATAGAATGAAAGAATATTTCAAGCCTCTTGAAACCTGTCTCCAATTCAAAAAACAAAAAGCAGATGTATTTTGCCAAGGAAAATAGTACCTTTATAATATATAATATAAGACAAAGTCAAGTGAATGGTGAATGGGTACGGAAGAAGAATCAGAGACACTGTTGTCCAAATGGTCCACCATCTCCCAGGAGCATATTTCTTTGATATTCTGCGATCTTTGATCTGGAATCTTGGATCTTGGATCTGAAATCAATAGACACATGTACACAAGTGTATGGTTAAATCATCCAGTCATTAAGAAGCCAAACGACACTAATAATTGAACTTCCAATAGCCTGTCCACATGATGGTTTCCTCAAGACCGGTTTCGAAGATTTTCGATTTTAAGAATTCTTGCAATATCTTTTTGTCTCATGTCTCTTATTCCTGAAGATGTTCCCTGACATTCTTTAATATAATTTTTGTTAGTGTTTACTGAAATAACATTCGTTTAACAGAACCAACGACAGACCAGACAGATGCAATTAGTCACTATTAACGTTCTCTGGTATCATTTCGTATCAGGTTTTTCGCAACCAGATATAAAAAGGCCAAAGTGGAAACATTTATACCTCAGATACAAATTGACAGATCTTTGCTTTGATCAACTGTGCCGCATCATTCGCTTGGTAGGTTGCGATGGTTGAGGAGAAACTATAATTTCATCTTTGCTGGCTTCTGATACCATTAACATCCTGATTCTGAAGTTTGAATCGTCTGAATTGCATCTTGAGTCAGTTGTCTTAAGAATTTTATGAATCCATCTCAGGTATGAGGTTTGAAGCATCCATCGCACAGTAGAGAATAAATTTTTTGTTTCTCCTTTGTGAAAGGATGAAGCTAATTTTAAAGATAATCAGTTTGAGTGGTGAGTGGTTTCAAGGTAAAGGAACTCTTCATTTTTCAAGACGTATTGAAAAATTCCAAAATTCGGTAAAACTTTTAAATTCAATCAATTTGTCATTGAAATATGTTTAACATTTTCTCGTGTTAATGGAGCAGTCATTTGTATTTTTAATAAAGTCCGATAAATTTCGGCGTCTTCAAAACAAAAACAAGAAATGATCCCAATCCACCAACGTAAAATGCCACCGATTGAGTGTATCTACTTTAATACCAATATCTTCTTAAAGTTCCATTAAGAGAGTAATCAAAATCTTAACAAATTCCTTGATACTCTTGTTTACGACCGAATTTTGTCAAATTCGCATAAAAATTATCGTTTTTACCGCTGCCGTTGAAAGATGTCTTAAAACGTTAACCGTTCAATGTTGAATATCTTAAGACATTCACCGCTGAAGATGTTGCATTGTAAATTTTCGAAGAGGAACATTAATTACAAATTTTATTGCATTTTTATTTTCTTCCATTAATAAACTTTAGCTTTGAGAAATTTAAAAATTTTTTCTGTTTTCTTACTTCGTCTCCACTAATTTCGTCACGACAATCAAAGAGCCGTAAAGGGATTCAAAATGTTATAATGGATCGTATAAGATAATTTTCTTGGTTTCGGTTATGTTTTATTCTTGTTTCATTTTTTGGTCATGATAATTGCAGATTAAGAATTTCATACCAATTTGAATCTAATTTTTGGCAATTTTACTTTTGTATAATCGTCCCAGTAGCAAATTGGCTCTGTCCATATAATCAGTAATTATAAATTGAAATATTTCTGTCTTAAATTATGATAACGATTCAAAATTCCAGATATTTGCATAATAATAAAAATAACTAACGAATATTTTTCGCGCTTCACGTTGGATTATTTCCATAAAAGTCGAATAAGATTTACTCACTATATTTTGCATATTGTAAAGTATTAGTTAGTTCATTGACTTTTGTCATTTGATACGTTTTCTTCTTTACGACGATACATATATCTATTTGATCTATGATCTGATATTGATGAAATATTTATTCAAGTACTTGTTCAGCTTTAATTTATATTGAATGATTTCTGAATAATTTATATAACAAAATTTCAGCAAGCAACAACATAGTTTGACATAGTAAAATCTGTTTGAAAACTGTTTAGGTCATATGAACAAAATTAATTTCCATAAAATTGATTTAAATTTATTGAGTAAATTGAATGAAAGCTAAACAGATTTTTTTAAGCATTAACCTCTTTGTGGTAGCATACAGTAATCATAATAATGTTAAAAAATAATATAAATTGTTTTTCTTTTTACAAGTAGATATATGAAAATAACTGCAATCCATCGGCCTAAAGCTAAAATTTGTCAACCGCTACTGATATTAATATTACGAGTGGTGGTTCATAGTTCATAGTATCACGTTCATACTTTTATTATATACAACAATAACTCACTGATAGAGTCCTATTTGTAATGAATATTCGATTGTTAGGGTTATATACTTCGGGCAGACACAAATCCCATAAATCATGAACAAGGTCGGCATGCATGCACTCTGCGATAAATTTTCATTCATGGTTAAATAGATATTGATCAGTTCCTATAAATAGCCATTTTTATGGTTGAATGACGTTACCACAAGCATAAAATTGTTTTATTTCTAAAGGAATAAATTATGAACAGGAATTGGCCAAAGAGTTGAATGCTGCATGGGATTTAATGGGAATAGAATGATAGTCATAGTTCTATTGTGAATTGTGTCATATACGTTAAACATCAGGAATACTTGTTTTAAAGTGCAACCTACCCTACTTAAGGGAAATGCATTTCCGGATCGACTACATAGTGCAAATGGCTCCCTTCTATAACAGCTCAATGTCACATGAACCAAATTGTAAACCCTTTCGTTTGTTTATTTGTCCTTATACTGACTATTCTAAGGTTGTTCTGACTAATTGCAACCAAACATGCACCTTTGTAATTTGCATAGTTTAATTTTGTAAGCGGAAGAAGCTCAAAGGGTTTTCTACCTTACAGCTGTAAATCAGTCAATGTTGCTTTTCATAGAAACCCACAAGCGTGAATTTGGTTTTTCTTTAGTATACCTATCTGTCTGATTTTATGCATAAAACTTACGGTAATTGTCATGTTATATGAATGTTGATCAACACGTACACTTACACCTGATTTTACAAGCGTTACCAATTACAAGTTTTTGTTTTGTCAATATTTCAAAAAAAGTATTTGTGTTTTGTCAGAGTGTCATAGAAATTGTTCATATCTTTATTTTTTGTACCTTACCTTCAATTTGAATAAATTTTATACTAAATAATAGGGAATGAAATATTTTAATATTTAGTATATATTGGTCATGTTTCTAAATCCTTAAAATCGATTTTACATTAATCTTAACATTAATATGAATCATAGTATCAAGTTGAGGAATCATCACAACTTCAGTCCAGTTTCACACTCACCAACAATAGAATGATTTCAACGCTACTTTATCAACTCATACATTATAGATCCATCAAATATAAATCACTGATACTTACAACAGCTCTACATTTCCCGTGTTCTTATATCCTTGAAGGCAATTTACATATCAATGAAATCTATTCATACCTCACTTGAACACCACAAATTCTCTGTTTTATCTACTTGTAGCCATTTAACACTCTATAGAAAGGCAATTTCTCATTGATAGAGGATATGTAGTATATTATACTTTACATAATAACCAAAGAACCTACACGCATTCAACCTATGTTTTGTTCTAACCGCCATAATGTGATAGGTATCTTTGAATTTAGGCCTAAAATCGACCCACACGGAAAATTTTCCTATTGATTTCCGCATAATCAATATTTGATCTTAAGAAACGAAGTGATTTAGTTATTTAACTCAATTCAATATTACTTATCATAAAATAAATTTTAGCTCTTTAAAAGAAACTTATCAGAAAAGTCATGAAAATTATGGGTCGAAATGTTATTCAACTTGATCCGGTTTTCCTTAATAAGAAAATCAAATAACACGAAGAAAACCTTCAAAGACAAGATGATAAATGAACGTGGTTGACAATTTACGAAACCTCTTAATGAGTGTAAAGTCTTTTGAGAAAAAAGCAAAAATTACGAAAGGATAACGAACATCCAGGACTGACTGCTCACTGCAATTTAATACAAATGACCCGATTCTGTGCAACCAAGGACAATAATTTGTTTCAGTCTTTCATCAAAAACAAAAGGATACCACAAGGATAGTACTAGAAACTCTACAAAAACAACAGGATCACAGGAGATGTCACTGGCAATGCGTGACCTGGAAGCAGCAAGGTTCGGTAATTTATGGATTCTCATTTTATGTTACCAACTTCATCCCATTTTCTGTTTTCCAAAACATAGAAACATAGAATTGTCGTAGATGAACTTGTTTCAGTAATTTAATTTGGCCAGTACAATTTGTTAGTGTGGCTTCAACATGAAAACAAAGGAAGCGGAAATGATTTCATAATATGGTCCTTTGGCTATCATGCTCATCGTGTTTAGTATACGAATTGTTTGAACCAAGAAGCTACTATCCTGTTTTTCGTATTAGCATGTTACTCAGCACTTTGATTTAAGGAAAACGTTTTCGTTGGCACAATTCCCTCATATAGCTTGTGTTGGTATTTAGAAAATTTCAAAACTTTCAAATATCTTCAGACGTAGGCTTTGTGTCCAACTGAACTACTTCAATGGAATTCACTTTATCCATGGAGTGTGAAAAATGTTGTTATTACGAAACAATTTAATATCCTGCAGGGACCAAATGCGACACGATTTAATGTCATGTCACAATCATACAAGGCTTTCATATCGATTGCTTTGCTAATTTATCTGAAACATGTGTACTAACAAAGGGGATAATAAATTTCTGTGAGCTTTATCAAGGATTTCACAATTTTTTCTTCTGACAATTCGAATTTGAAATAAGACAAATCGTTCAAGACGAAAAATTATTCTGAAACTCAGGCCAGACGAAGGTGTAACCGCTTTAACGACACCATCAAACCATCTAAAAAATTATATCCTCTTACCTGGATACTAATACCTCTTCCATTAGAGCACAGTTGTCTGATGACTCCCGGTGGGTATGAAGGTAATCAAATAATTTCACGTAAGAGGATTAGAATATTCGAAGTGGGAAAAATCATTAAAAAGGGTTTTAAAACCTACCTTTGCCGCTGATGACTCTCGTGGAATACAAAGACCACTTTTGGACATACCGCGGCAGCGTCATGTGGAATCGTTCCGACGGGCTTAAGAAGATTAATCGCGTTATGCTTATCTTTCGAGGTATTTTGGTGGCAAGTTTTTAGTGAATCTATTCAAGACGTGGTTAGCAATTCATTACCTCGCATCTGCTTGAGGTGTTACGACTATCGGACTGTGTCAAACATCACACTGAAATTTTACACTTCACTGCAAGTGCTGGTCGTCTCTCGTGGAAAAAGAATGAGAAATTTAGTCCTGCTGTGAGTGACTTCAAGTCCAAGTCAAACAATTCCTTTTTTCAAAATCCTTCTATGAATTTCTACCTTTGTAGAGATTATCTCGTAAAAGTGAAGCTTATCCTGAATTTCATAATTCCGTGATTGTGATTGAATAACAAACTTCAAAGAAATGTTAACGTGATTTCCACTCCCAGTATCATCATGATGGGAAAACAAAAACAAAAACAATATAAATGACACAATCACTCACACCTTCATCATGATTCCGATGTTTCTACATCTTTTGAACATTTTCCGAACGTCTTCCTTTCAAAATGCAAAAATTCACCTTATGTAGCACCTTAAAACGTTAAAAACTGCAGAAATTACATAAAAGTTTAACGAGGGCAATTATCACATAATATAACCGGTGGCGTACGGGGACCGAAAACGTGCTTTACACTTTTACACTCTGATGTTTTACACTTTGAGTCTGTTGGTACTCATCATCACCAGGGCTGGGCATGGATCGGCCCGGAACAGCCCATCTTGGTTGCAATGGCCCGAAGCTTAGAGCGGAAAATAATAATGTTTGGGTCGAACGTAACGACTTTGGATGCCTGAAATTATGGCGCCTCGTGCATTTTTACTGTAATTTTGGGCTAATATTATCCAACCGATCAGGAATTACCTTTCAAACTTTTGCTCACTTCCACACCTTCCACGATGTACTATAGTCTTGAAGTCATGGTTTTTGTCTTTAAACTCTTACACGAATCATTATCCCTACATCTTCGAATGTTCTTCGGTCGAGATGTTATTCGCTTGATAGCGGCTGTTGAGTTCACAAGGTCATTTTTGAAAATATGAGAAATAATAACGTTTTATGGTGCGCAAAAAAAGAAAAATTACCATAAAACCAAGGTAACCAGAAACAGAACTGTTCTTATCTTAGTAGAAAGCACGAACTCTTCGCTCTTTGAACATTTAGCGAGATTGGCATAATTTTGATAGCCATTTCAAGTCATTTCAAACCATTTCGTGGCATTACCTCGAGTTTCATGGTGAGCCATACAAAGATGATGGTTTTACTGGAAAATCTTTGAATTGGCCTCAATAAATTTGAGCTGTGGGAAAGAACTGCACTTTAATTCTGAAAACGTTTCCCTATTAGAAGTTGACTTTCTAAATCATAATTTGGCATTCATGTTGTTGGTACTTTCACGTTCCTGGTAATTCTCCTGAAATATCATCCAAAAGAAGCACTCAAATCGTTTACGGGTATGGCTTGCTCTGTACTATGTCCAACATTTCCCTGTCATTGGCTCCAAAAGAAGCACTTGAAATCTAGTCATTTTCCCTAGTTCAATTGCAGACACAATTTATTATGATCAATTGACAGACAAAGTAATTTAGAAGGTGACAAAGCTGACTGTTTAACTTAATTCCATTTCTTTCCAAGACGTAATCTTGACATGGTGGAGTATTTATTTAAAAACAGTGATAAGAATTGAGCATGAAAATCCCTTGAGACGACTATAACTTGAACGAACTCCTTTTCATGATTAATTGTCATCTTGTAGCATGCTATTTTGCTTGGTGCTTTTGTTAAGCACTTTGATATCCTCGGAACAAAGGGACAAAGCTTTAAAGGCTTGTCTTGTTTAGTCGTTGAAGAGATTACAAACGTTAGCTTTTATTTTTATATTTCACACCATTTACTTTGACATTCGTGATTAATTGTAGAATTGAGTCATCATCATATCTCGCAAATGTTTTATTTTATAAAAAAATATTTCTTTTAAAAACATTGATTGAACGATTTATAAGTGAGAAATCGAAAAATTCAAATTAAATTATTCTCTAAATGTGAAGCACATTGATAAATAGCAATTTACGTATCAGCAATACTCAAATAATACCCTCTCTTGCAGGAGAAATGTAATTTTATTTTGAATTCTTTAGAGCATATCGAATAAAAATAAGTTAATGCACAACATCAATTAATGTGGTTACAAAATGTTATAGATAAAATATAATTTTTTTCCATTGTCGTTACAACATAATTGCATAAATTTGAACTACTTGAACAAATTGGACAAACTGAAGTAAAAGGTCGCATTACAACTGAATTTCCTTCAATTACCTACGTAAAAGCCTTTTAATTGCACTTAACATACAATCGCACTTTATTCCAAAGAAACTTTACGAATTCTATTAACATAAAAATTTCAAGTATTTTCAAGAATTCTGAATAGTCACTTTAAGAATCGTTCGTCTACCTTTTTATTCCACCTTCTCACAATTTCAATTTCAACTCCATTAATGCTCGTAAAATAATAGTCAGCTACGGTGACTGTACCCTCAAAAAAGTAGTTTGAAATATTAAACAAAAAGACAGAAAAAATTTAACCATCTAAAGAGTATGGATATAATAACTACTTTCGAATGAAATTAGCTTACAAAATCATGCAATTATAGGGCCTGACAATTTTCCTGCTCACATACATTAAGCAAAAAAAAGTGTGATAGAACTTCCTGTCCGTCACATTTAGGTAACACAAAGCCATAATAATTGAATTAGGCTTCTTCCAGCAAAACGAAAAAAAAAACTGAAATGATTACCTGACGTCGTAAAGACGTTTCAAAATAACATAAATACCAGCTTCCCGCCCATAATTCCAGGGATAATTAAGCATTTGTTGCCAGAGACACCGTCACTGAATGTGGATGGCAGAAGGTGTTTTCATGTGAACAAGTTAAAGTGATTCTAGGGAAGAAATGAAAATGCATCGGGGTATTCTTAATCGACCACCAAAAAAGAGGATTAACTTGAATATAACCTTTTATAACTTATCAAAGATATTGGATTCTGAGTTTTGATGTTGGAGTTTTCAAAATAAACTGACTTTGGCCAGCTCAACTCGTTTCTCGTTGAATGACACTTAAGAGGATTATATGCAATGTTTGTCCATTTACAAGCCGAACTGGATCTACGTGGGTTTTTATGTACGTTAAAAAACCACTTAACCTCTAGAAATATGCATACGACAACTGAATCCTGTTGTGGCTTTTCTAAAAAAAAACCCAATATGATTCAACGATAACCATTAAGTCGATCCTTCAACTTTTATACTTATTTATAGGCGTATATTTGCAAATTGTATTATATTTTTATGACCTATACCTATACTGAACGATTCGAAGGAAAATATTTCTTAAACGAATGCTAATTTTTCTATTTAATTTTCAAATCACTTAAGCTGTGCATGTTTTGAACGTGATTTGTTCTTTCAGACTTTTAAGATGGATTTGATAAACAAATGCCAAATGTTCCAATTTTTTCTTCACGTGTTATGTGCGTGTCAGGATTTTTCATTCAGTTTAATACATGACTCTCCTTTCCGTTTAGTGACAAACCAACCCTAACGCAATACTTTGATATTAAACTAGAGCAAAGGGAACACTGTCATATGTCTTAAGTCAACTTTACATGTAGAATAACATGACTCCCGGCCTTTGTATGATTCATTTTATGTAGTTACTTAAAAGACTGGCATATGTTTGTCACATCCGTGGAAATCTGGAAAATGTATTTTGTCGTTTGAGCAATGGAGGTTTTTTATCAACAGTAAACCACTATTCAAACACATAACATATCTTGGTTTAGGACCAACGTTCAGTTCAGTTTAGTTTAGTTCGTTGTTTGGGAGCGTTTGTGTAAACAACGACTTAAGTGTGATTTGTTTTCTTTATTCCAACTCTAAAATAATACATTATTTCCATGTTGGTAGAACTGCATAGACAAAACTGTCCGCAATCATGGCCATCCCCCACTGTAAAAGTTTAATTTTCATGTAATCGCTGGAAGTTAATTCATCCTTAATCCCCTGTGGGCGCTAGTCAAATACGTGGTCGTAATTTGAAATTCTGTTGAAAAAACACTCCCTAATCCACGTGGATTAAATTTTCCTTCTCCAAATCTTAATCCCTAATTACACTCATTCGGCCAAAAATAACCTTGACTAGGAAGAAAAACTAGGGAGAAGAGATTTTCAAAAATTTTGTTTTTTTCCTTATGACTTAGTTGTTGAGAGTTTTCACTTTTAAAACTATTTGGAAAATGCTTCATTGGAGATACCATCATGAGTCAGGTTAGTTTTCTCAATTGTGAGTCATGAGATATCCCTTCAATTAATTTTAGCTTGTTGCTCATCCACAACTTGAAGTTTTCATGTTTTTCATTTCAGTCCCAGTACATTTCGGATTAGCTTCTAATTGGTTTTATATTGCTACAAAAACAAATCCAAGAAATTTCAAATGTTTAATTTCAATTCACATTAATCAGGATAGAAAAAACAGCTACATGTGACACAAGACATACATGACAAATTCAAAAACCATCAATCTGTGACTTAATTTTTAAAATATAATTTTTCTTTCTTAGAAAAATTAGCTTCAGAATTTATTTTAACAAACATCTGTCGAATGGAAAAAGCTGTTTTACTTATCAGGATAGTTTCAATTTTAACAAGTTCGAAACAATGAAGTAGAAAATTTTCATTCGAAATTTTCAGGTAGAAGCATCAATCTTCTTGCAAACTATAATATTACAAAAGAAACTAAGAAAGATAACCAAAGTAAAAAACGAACATGGCAAATTCGTCAACTAAAATAAATCTTGACAAAGTACTTAGTATTGTATATCTCCTTACGACATGTAATCCTTTTGAAGGATTTTTCTACTTATTTCACTTGTAATTCAGGATCTCAAATCCAACTTGCAGTGTACGTGAAAAATATGTCATTGTGAAAATATTTCGAAGAAATGAAGAGAAGGACTTGTTCCATCTTTGGTGGAAAGCTTGCTCAAGGAAGTGTGAATTCCTTCAATATGCTTATAGCATGTATAGTTGCATGTATATATTTTTCCCTTGTGAGAAGGTATTTTGCGATCATTGGTACTGCAAATTTTGTTCATGTCGTCTTTGGTTCATTCTACAATTGCTCATTTCTATAGTCTAACCATCTTGACATGGAAAATACGAACATAGGTATTTTGTATATGAAACATTTTTCATAGAACACCATCATTTTGAGTGTACAAAGCGCTGTCACATTTTTAAATATCATTTATTTGTCACATGTGAAGAAAAATAACACAAAATATATGGTTTTTGGTTTATGTCGCCTGCGTCTGACTCTTAAAGACAAAAAAATAAATAAATGAGGGAAATTTCATGGTTCGTTGTCATAGAATTAGCACCATGGAAAAGTTTAAATATCAGGGAGGTCTATACCAAATTCAATAAATAACTGAATCACTCTGTGTCGTCTGTACGTAAGTATGATGCCATGAAATAGGATATCAAAATATTTAGTTAAGAAACATTTCATTTCATTTATTTAACAACGTTTTTATATTAACGTTCAATCATCAATACATGTATCTGTCAGATACTCCATCGTCTTTTTCGATATGAAATTCTTTGACTTACACTTCCTGTGTCTCTGTTATTCTTTAAACACATTTCATTATCTTGCTAATTGATTTATGAAACTGACATACCGAAATACATCTATCCACAAAAAATAAACCGAAGTTGAGTGGCCTTTTCACCCCAATTTTTTAAGTCACGTAATTAACGTACTTTCTAGTTTGAAATTTCTGTCAAAATGCACTTTTTCCACCCTCACACTTTTCATGGGATGCTCTCCAATTATACCCCCAAAAATAAATTGTCATTAAAAAACAGGAAGTCATACATTACAATGAATTTGACTTACACCCAAATTTGAGTGGTTGCGTCAAAATTAGTACCCTACTTAAGAAACAAGGATAACATAAAAGGACCACACTCATTATCCAGGATTTCTATCAGGAAGTAATCCTTCAATTGACGCAAATATGCGACCAAATATGTTACTCTTCCCCGAAATTACCGGAATTTTCTTGGAATATTTCTTCAAATACGTATAAACTGGAAGACCATTCGGACCATACACCTGTCAAACACAATTCTTGAAGTTTATGATAAACGAAATGATTCTAATAAATTAGAATTAACATGACCTAAGACTATGACCTGACATTTTTGTAAAAATAGCCTGTTGGAGCAAGATTCGTAAATGTTTCACCCGTAAAGGAAAAAATGAAAACTTGAACTGGAACGCATTTTTGATCTGTGCCGGGTAATTTTCAATCATTAACCGAATTTAAAAATGTCATCATTTTTCGTTTAACACTTCAAATGACAGAAGCATTCATGGTAATATTTTTATATTATGATAATAAATTTACCTATAAATGTTCAACTTCATATGTCACCTCTATGTAGCTATAAAATTGGGGAGCAAACATTTTCTAGTATATTTCAAGAAACCCGTCTGGAATCATGCTCCATCGTAAATTTTAATTTTATACCAAAAATTCAGGATTTTTGAGCGATTTCATTCGATTTTTCATGGACTGTGATCTGAAACCATGCAGAAGGATTAAAAGTTTAAGGCGACATACATCAAATAAGGATTAGTGCATATCTTCAAAATTTATTTATAAGTTTTTATGTTTTACGATCGGGTTAAAGAGGAAACGTGCAGAAAAACTTGTTGAAATAATTAAAGTTTTTGTCACAAGTGTCACAAGAAATAGTGATATAAGGAATTCAAATAATTACAATACCTTAAAAGTAACATAGATCGAATGAAAATTAATTTGAAACAACTACACTCACTAATTAACTGAAATTGCGTTCATGTTCGTATTGGGATAAGTATAGTGTTAAAAATTACCTTCGCTCAAGTCTAATTTTAGGCATTCCTCTTGTGATTTTTCAAGACATTCCTATCCCATGTAGAAGACCCTTCAAAGAAGTTTCTTAACGACCAAACAGAAGCAGATAAAACTATAGAGAATCATTCTGTTTGTAGTTATTCAATGTTGAACGGTGTGTTAAGGTATAGAAAACATGAACGCGCGAACGACAAAACCTTGAAACATTGAAAAATATGTTTTTCGGATGTTAAATTATTCATGGGTAGATCTCTGGTCTGAGATAGGTCTCTGGCAGCTTCACGTCATTAATTTATTTAAGTCGAATCATGACCGTTTGACTTGTTTCAGAATTTTTTCTCCTTCATATATATGTTGTGGTTTTCAAAAGTAATATATGCACAAGCGTGTTAAACTATATTTCATTCGGTTACCTTCTTCAAAGATGCTTCTAAAGCGGGTGAAGTGTTAACTTTGTATCCGTTTTGTTGTTGACACTCTGACAGACATATAAAAAACCGCATTGATTTTGAGATTTTGATATTGTCCTGCTCCTTGTTGATGACATCAGAACCTTGAAGATGAAGGCTGCATAATTTTCTTATCAATTGAATCGAATTCACGATGGGAATGAATTATACTTTATGATGAGCTGGATGGAACCTTTGTTTGTTGAGTTACTGTCTACCTTTGAGTTACTATAGAAGCATCCTTTAACTTGAATTTGAACTTGAAACAATGGACCAATGATGGATTTGTAGAATCCAGTATTATAATTTGAAATAAAAGAAATGTACAGTGGATGATTATTCTAGAATCTAGTAGAATCTATTATCATGTTTTGGAAACCATCAACCGCGACACCTTCTGACAAAACTTCCTGTTCTGATGGTTCTATTTTGATGGACTACTTAATGAGATACACGAGTTTTGTTGCATAAGACATTTTCAAAATCAACAAAAATCCTCTTAATTGAAAAATGCGTCAGCAACTTGTTATTTTGAAACACTGCAACAGAACTCATGATGGATTCAAGTGCTTTTCCTGATCTTAAATAAAGTCTCCAAGCATTCGGCAAACCCATTTCCGCTGTCAAACTTGTCTGGAATAAAAACAACATCAATGTATGTACTCCCAAAGATGCATTTGAGGCGTTTCAGTTCTATTTCCCATGAAAATTTTTTAGAGCATTAACGCCATCGTATCAGATTCTCCCCAGTGACAAGGTAAACATCACATTAAAATAGAAACATTCTTCTATGTTTAGTGAAAACTTGAGTAAGTAAATTGAATTTACCTCATCTCGTCATGATGTTTTTCATTTCTGTCACACACATAATCGCTCGACATGTTTTCATCAGATTGCACGCAACAACGTTAACCGTTTATCTATTTTGGGGGGATATCTATGGAAAAGGATGACGAAACTCTTTTTCGTTGAGTAATTTTCCAAATAAAACGTCTTCACTTGTCAGTGTCAGTGAGTGAGACTGGATAACATCCAACATATTAGAAATTTCAATAACTTCAAGAATTTCGAATGTACACATGAAAACAAATACTAGGGTACAGAACGGAAGTAGTTAGTAAAATAATCTGAAGGGTAAGTGATAAAAATGATTTCCCTTCCATCAGTTGAAAATATCAAAACCAGAACCACACAACCACACCAACAGCGGGTATTGTTTATTGTATCCTATCATATCAAGTGTGCTGCTCAGGTTCGTTATATATAGGTATGTTGTCAGGATGATAATATCATACACGTGATATAGTTCACCCGCTGGCACATCTATCCAAACCAGTAGCAGTACCTGATTGACACTCGAAAGATTTAGCACAGAATAAAAACATCAATACATCAAGAAGAATCTTGAGCTGACGATGAATTATATTGAGCTAAGGAACATATCACATCAAGACTTCAAGCACATACATGATACAAGATGACTAGGTACTGGGCAAAGAACTGGAGGCACATACCTACCATTATCCATAACCCAGAGGAGAGAATCATTCTTCCCAATGATTTGAACTACATATTTCTGAACTCATATTCTTCTGAAAAGTGGCAGGCATCACAAAAATTACTTGACTTCCCTCAACTTCGTCAGGCATCATCTTTTATTCATCATGTTGTCAACTTTTGGAATTTCCTTTGACATGTCTAGACGTTTTTTGCTATATTACCTGACAGGCAACAGAATTTTCGAGGTGCACGTATAAATAACAACAGATTGATGTAGAAAAATTATTTTTGATGTTGATATATCCATTGCAGTAAAATTAAAAAATTTCTGCATCACACAGTTGAACATTGATATTACAAAATAAATTCTTAAAATCTAATAAATTTCAAACCGAGATTTTTATGAATTTTCCCACACTTCAACTGAAACGAATCGTACCTATATGTACTTGAAAATACCTTCTCATAAGCCTTGACATATGAGAAGAAGGTTATTTTTCCATCTTGAAACAACAAATTTTAATTAAACCACAATAAGTTGCGTGTTAATTAAGAAGAAGGTATTTGTATCATCTCGAATGTCAAGAGCTGAAATTACACAATAATTAAAAAACCTCAAAGTTTTGAAGATGAAAATCATATGATACCTACGATTATTTTTAGTTATTGATAATTAATCTTAAATTTACATGTTTTCAAGAAGATAGGTACGCGTAGAAATTTCCTGATATAATCAGAAATTTCTTAATTATAAACTTGTTCATACGAAAAACTAATACATAAACAAACATACATATTTGAAAAGCTTTTCCCATAAAACTATTAATTTCCTGTTCAACTTGTGTTACCAATGTTTGCAGATTGTTTTTTGGTGTAGTTTGAAAAATTTCCAATTAAAATTTTCAAATTGGCTATGATTAATTACACACCACTCCTGGAATCTTATTAAGATTGGATTTGAAGTCCAAATTCAATGACGATTATCATGATGACCATGCAAATCTAGTTGAGATTGGATTTTGGGCAAATATAACCTGCAGGCGAGTAAGTAGGAGTCAACGCTTTGTCATGATGGATACACCTGGTTGAGATAAGCTCTCATATGCAATGAAACTATTTTAAGTTTTTTATAACTTTTGGGACTTCTTCGTTTTGAAGAAAAATAATAAAAAAATTTTACTTCTTTTGTTGGTAGTTAGATACTTTCAAGAAAATCACTTCACGCTGAGTTGAGCTTATTGATCTACTGTTTCAAAGTATATATTTTTTGTTGCAACATTCACTCAAGCAAATAATAAAATAGTTAGCATGTATATTTTTTTATAAATATTCTTGTATTCAAATGTATTGCTTCAATGCGTTTCAAAGATTAACAACAAATCACCGGCAGCAATCCCAGCACGACGTGATAACACCCGTTGAGGTGAAAAATAAGCCGATGAGAGATCATTAATTATCGACTTATTTGTTTACACTTTCCTTAGATCGATTGAAACCCATAAGCCGGGTCCCACCAACCCAATCATCGGCTTCAGTATGAGGTATGTTTTTTCCACTTACACTACTGTTTAAGAAGCAAGTTTTGTGTTTAAAACAACCATTACTGACTTTTTCCTAGTACACGAATCTTGAATGTTAGGTTTCTAATAAATCTTTGAGATGACGGGCTAAACCTGCAGACAGATACAGAACCGCCTCACATTCATGTAAAATGGCATTCCACTTTGGATAATCATAACTTCATAAACCTTTTGATTATACGATTATAATTAAATGGAACCCAATAATTTATTAGTTTGTTTTGGAAAATTCACGCAATTAGACCATATATCCCTAAAGGATTCTTGCTTTTAATCCTAATTTATACATACAATACAGATTCTTGTCTTAAATTAAATGAAGATCAGACAATATCCGGCGGATTCACCGGCTTAATGATGTACAGATTCGATAAAAGCCACATTCATCATTGATGACATTGTCGTCGATAGTCCAATAGCTACTGTGATTAACCATGTTCGAAAGGCCGGATGTTATTAGTGAATAACACAATTTAACTTTGTGTTTTTATAATTCTCTATAATTTATAGGGGATTAAAATAACTCCCACGTACCTATAAGAAGCTTCAGAGCATTGTTGACTTATGCAGAGTTTTGTAGTTTTGTGTCAACAGCTCAACCATATTTTCTCATTAAGTTAAAGACGAATGCCAAATAAGATAAAGATTAATTTCCATTAAGAAATCCACGAGAAAAGCAAATGAGTTCAAAGCAAAGGTTAGAAATGTTTTTTTTTCGTTTTCCATTATATGACTTAACTTTTGAAAACTTTATCTAAGCTTGAGATCAGAGTGTTGGGTAGCTTAATTCATAAATTAAGCCTTTACTGATAAATAATTAACAAAGAAAAATTTTTTAAAATGCTAAAATATGTGTCAGATTTTGAGGGGATTTTCATATTTTTGCGTCATTTAACGGCTTTGGTTACCAGAAATTTATTGCCTAAGAGTCAATTTTGGTAAAATAATAAACGAATTCATTTATCTTGTTTATTAGCAGCTTAAAGGTGTATTTGGTTCTTTTTTTACCTCATCTTAGTGATGATTCCGATGTTAGTTTACAAGCATTGGAATCATATATTTTACGTTCATAGTTTTAATATGCAAATATCACGCCATATCAATTTAATGAATATTGATAGATTTCGAAGTGTTATTCACACAAATCCCAAGTTTAACACTGGATTTTTGAACTTTGATCAACACAAAATTCCTCAGCTGATTCAATATCAAATTCGAAGAATTTTGACCGAAATTTAATACTTATGACTATTGCAAATTCATGATTAATAAATTTAATTCATATTTTCTTAAATCTAGAGTTTCTGCAGCTTGCTGCATCATCCCATCACCAAGTCAGACTGTGTGAAAGTTTTTTTCGCGTAACATGAAAAATTGTCTGACTAATAACTCGGGTTTGTATTCTTCCAAGGCTCTAATTTTCACAAAAGTGATAAGATCACATCATAAATTTCAACTTAACACTCCTTGAAGGCATGTAACCGAAAAAGGTGAATTGCAAAATCACGAACTTTAAGAAGGTTTTTCTTGGATATACCTACCTACAGTCGTGCCATTTAAGTCTTTCAGTGCACTTCAAAAATCAACTTGTTTTTCTCATTTTTGTAAAGAGTTTGTGAGACTGTTTAAAAAACACACAAATTGCAAAAAAGTCATTCAAGACGTTGGATGCATTCTTGTCCACAATTTTAAAGATTTTGAGTTAAACTCATCATACCAAGATTCAAAATAAATATAACTATGGAACAAAATTTTATAAGTTATTAGTGTGGTTCTTAGAAATTCCAATAGTTATTTAATATTTCTCAGAAATTTTGATTTAAATTTACTACGCATCATCTTGGAGTGCTGTATATTATAAACCTACTAAGGGATATGTATATCAAAGTGTGTGCAAACATTTTGAAACTTATGCCGAAAATTTTAAAACTTTTTAATTACTCACAGCAAAGAGAGGGTTAAGTATACAAAAATTAACATTACTTGAACTATGCAAAAGTTGAAACACCAAGAAATAAGTAGCTAATGTCTTACACTACCACTAACAGGAAAATGTTTCGTGGTTAGAATGGTATTTTTTTATCGATTCATAGTGAAATACTTTATATTGTAATATTAAACATCATAAGGATAGAGTCCTTTAACTATTCCCTCTTCAGTAATTCAATACTTTTGAAAGTTTTTAATACTCTCTCGGGAAAGTTTTATGTACGTAAACTTAATTAAATTGAAATCACTAACTTTCATCCCTTGCGTTATGTTGGCTTATCAGACACACAGATATAACATAAATTTTCACAAACTCAAAAACTTATTTCAAATACTTATACGAACTTTGTCACATTCAGTATGTTTTTGAAGGGGTTAAAGTTCAAAGTAATATTTCTAATGCAAAGTTTGGTGTTGGTTTTCTAATTAAAATAATTATTCGAATTTTGAATCTCGATATTTTCATCTTATACACTGACTTAACCTAACTAAAGGTATTTCGATTAATAAATAAGATTTTAAAAGGGTTAACTTTGTATAGAATCATTATATGATAGGTATGTTATATCTTTTACCACACTGAAAGTATGTTTGTAATCATCCTAAAAAATTTTAAAGAGAACTGAAAACATGTTAAATTAAAACAAAAACTAAAATATATCGGATGTCAAAGTTTTTTACCTCCTTCTGACCAGTATTTAAAACAAAAACTTATGTCCTAAGACTGACCATGAAATCGCATGTTTCTGCCAATATGCAAATCTCAAAACGTAAATAAATTAGACGTATCACAAGATGTTATTTGGACCAACAACAAATAAATATCATGTAAGAAGATTTATTTCCATACATGATATCTTCTGCAAATTCGTGTTTCTTCTGTTCGGATTTATGTTTTTTATTTTGTTTTATATATATTTTTTTATATAACACAACATTCTGTCGAATACAGCAGTTGCAGAACTTCATGTACCACGGATCGAAGTTCTTTAATTACATGCATGTAACACGATCATTAATTAAACTGCAGCCGTTACCAATTCGAGAATGGTTATAAATATTCTGCAGTTAAGGTCAGATGAATCGTATCCCAAAGAAGAGAATAAATTCATATAACATTCTTTTATTTTGTTGGTGGCAGGAAACTCAGGAATGGGTGAAAAATTAAGAGAAACAAAAAAAAATACCCTGACAAGGTTTATTCGGTTAACTCTGCTAATAACTCAACCAGAAGCACTTGAGTTAATGTTTAGCTGTTAAGTAGCAAAGAGTTTAGTCATTGTAATTGCTAACAAATTCCTCTTGTGCATTTTGCTAGCAACCATTCCTACAAGTATCATTTAAATCAAAGTGCTAAGTGCTAAAATCACTACATAAACCATAACACGCAAATTGTCTTTTATTTTCCATTCATGTTGCTTCTGTCGTTAATAATTTTAAAACATTTTCCATGAGGTGTTTCAAGATGCATGTTGTACATAATAAGCTATAACAGATTTGACTGCACTAAATATCCTATAAAGATTTTAATAATTTTGAGAAAAATTTACATATAGTCGAATGACGTTTGATTTTTAATTTATTTCTGTCTTAAATAAATAACATGACAAGTTTATCTAATAACGAAAAATTTAATGGGATCTACATAGTTATTTCATTGCAAATTGTAATTTAGCATTTATAAATTATTCATAGCAAGAAAAATAGAAATCAAGATATATATTTGTTTCTTAATAACAAGTGATAATTCTATACATTCTGTCCATATCGAAATAATAATTCTATTCTTACTAAATTGAAAATATAGAAAACATTTCGGTCTCCCATGAATTATTGAACCTGAAGAAGATGATAAAATCAAATCGAAAATTGAGATTTTCGTATTGAGAATAAAAAAATAGAAAACATCAGAAATATTTTGATTGGTATTCTATAATATTCCCGCTTAGCTTCTGTCAATTCCCGGTAATCAAGTTAACTTCAATATCCTGAAGGAAATCAAGTTTTATACTACACCAATCAATAATACGAAAAATTTAGATGTTTGAATTTATAGAATGGGGAAGATTGAAAAACACGAATGGAAGAATTCTCTTATAAGCTATATATCTAAAAATGTTGGTTATAGCAAAGATATCCTTCAGCTGTATCATGTGAATTTCTATTTCCACTCTGGAATTTGGAATTTTTATGATTTTTGAAGTAATGTGACTGAGTTTTTTGGACACTCATTGAATACTTCGCCGAATATATGTCACGTATGATTGGTTAAAGTCTATTTTATCCTCCTATAAGCTTTTCAAAATCTTACACTTACATGCATGACTGAAATCTACTGAGTTTATATTTATAATTGGTTGATCAACTTACAAGCCATTTATCTCTGGATACAGTGTTAACTACAACCCAACTAGATCTTGAATGGTTCAGAATTCTGATAGCAATTACCTCCAAAAAACTCATCATCCATGCACCAGCTATATTTTTTATAAAAGCTTTCCCAAGCATAATGAAAAAAGCAAATATAAATTCTAGAGTTGGTGGAAAATTTACGAACGCTGGACTTATAATAGCACACAGCTCTGGTCTGTGGAAAGCAATTTACGGGTTGATTAGTTTGCAATATCCAACAGAAAAAAATAAAAATTACTATCATAGCATGCCCGAAATTCCAGTTTATCAAATATTTTCCAGTAATTTGGATGAAATTAACAACAAATTTTCAAACTTTTTCACGCTATGCAATTCGTTGCATGTTTATGACATACATATATATCAGATGAATGTTGATTTTCAATTTTCTACATTATTAATTAAATTTTACATTCAATGGAACAATAACTTAGTTTGAAAATTACATTCCATTGAATCCAATATCTGCATTGGACAATTGCAATTGTATGTTGCTAACAGAAACAGATCAAATGTATCATGTGTGTGTAGTAGATATATCTCTCAATTAGTTCTTTATTAAGATCAAAGTTTAATATTTATTAGAGTATGTATAAGGAGATATCCGTGTACAAGGGACCAGTGTATTAATATATGTATTTTCGATAAAATATTCTAAAGATATCAAATTCTTCATTGATTGGTACATCCAGTCGAATACAGTAGAATCTACTTTTAAATTGAAAATGTATAGAAACCACTCCATTACTTGGTGGTCACTTCTATAACAGATGCCCTGATAAATTTGTAGTAAACGTATTACAAAATTCTTCAATATCGTGCAAGGAACGTGACCTAACAAATGAGGTTAAACTCTTTTTTTTCGATAAATATCAACCATGAGCCACAACAGCTATTACAACGACAGTACTTGGCGTTTATGGTCAGATATGTCCACGTAGAGAACTGAATTTTTTCATTCACTTTAATATAGAACCATAAGGTATGTGATATCTGAGTTAACTCATGCCTTTTACATTACAAAATTTCTACCACGGAATATTTAATGGAGAAAATTCTTTTGCGATTTTACTAATATCGATTAATGGTTATTAGCAACCACAGCCACTTCATGTACCTACTCGTATATGAACTTTAACACTTTTTCCTTCACACCAAGTATTCGAAAAAACAGGTTAAAAACCCACAAAGTAGAAATTTGAATTAAGCGCAATTTGGCTATAAACCGTTTAATGAAATGATATCCTTTCACTTTCATGTTCTACAGAAGAGAAACATCTCCCACAGATTGATACCTTAATCTGGGAGTGATAATCTTAAGTAAAATTTTTTATCTGACATAAATCCTCACGAGTATGAGAAAGGTAACAAATGCCATCACTAAATTAACATAAAAAATATATTTCCCAACACTCCAGTATTATGTAATATAAAATAATTTCAATATAATGGATTTTTATTTTCATGCCGACATTGATACATTACATTCTTACATAGAATAAGAAAGTAGAAGAAAATATTCCAAAAGGTATTGGAACGGTACTATCATGTCCATCATTAGCTCTAAGTACTACCACTAAACGCTATCATTTTTCATGTAGTTATCAAGGACTTAAATAAATGTTCGGTTCTTATATTTTATCTGGATAAGCGAGCAACAGCTTACCTAAATTTATACAGCGTCCGTTAAGGAGATTTAAATTTTTGTTTTTTGAAGATTAATTATAAGATATAATTTCAATTGTCATGCCGGTGTCATAATGATCATGTTTTTGTTTAGATATTCTCACGAAAGATGCAATTTTCAATTGTAATTTTGGCAAAATGCCCATTTTTGAATTAATCTATATTTAAGGCTCAAAAACATAAATAAAAGATTAAGGCCGCATGTCGTTGTTATGAATTTTCATTTAGTGATAAGAACTCCTTTTTGGGATTCAATTAAAATGTATTTCCGTAAATAAATGAAATTTTCATTTCAGAACCGCTAAGAGGCTTTTGAATCAGTCTAGCAGTTTTGAATAGCTCGAATAAATCTAATGAAGATATATACATCTGCTACAAAAGGTTTCCAAAATTATTTTGAATTCGCCCTTACACATTTTGTATCTTGATATACTTGCATTGGGTTATTTCAATTTAAATGATTTTTTTTCATTCATTTCCATCAAATTATTAAAAAGTAATTAAAATTTTCAAACCAGATTACTCTCTATGACAACAAATCGGATTCAGATTCTCGTTGACTACAGGCTATATTTGGTTGGTGCTGTTATGAATTTGTTTCAACAAAATAAAAAATCAGAGTGATTTAGTTAACATTTTTACTACAAAGCATCCCAAAAACTTCAGCTTTTTACCAGGAACATTTTATTTTACATAAGCTTATACATTTTTTTCGTACTAATTATGTAACATAATATGTAAATATGATTTACATGGTTTTGTATTACTTGAATGAAAGCTTAAATCAGTAATTCTCATTAATGTTATTGAGTTCACAAAAGGTTTCAGACAGGTACTCAGCAAAAAAACCTTGTTACCTTATAAACCTAGTGCAAGGAAATAGAACCAAAAGGTACAGGTATGGTTTTATAAACGGTTCTGTGTCCTTTGAGTGCCTACAAAACATTCAAATCCTATTCGCATTCAAGGAATTTTGTCTCATGAAACTGCATACAATGCAAAACTTAACCTCAGTTAAAAGTAACGCCTTTATGACCTTTGCCACAATTGAATCACTTCAATTGAACATGGCAAGTGTACATGAAATTTAATTACTAATAGTTTCATGACATGCAAGTGACATTTTTCCACAAAACACTCGTGTAAGGTTAGTAATTTGAATGTGGAAATGTTCCATGAATCCTGTTTTACACGTCAATACTCAAAAATTTACATTGAAAAAAAAGATTTGTTTTTCCTATACGTGGATTGAACACTTCTCCCCTCATGCAAATCAAACTTCTACGTGTCACGAAATTTAATAAAAATCGTTTTACGTGGTGGTTAAACTCCAAACAATCTGTACGTGCCATGGTCGTGGAAAATTATTTTAAATTACAGTATTTCAAAAATAATATAAAAAATATATGTACACTGTATAAGCAATATTGAGCTATTCACCAGTTAAAGAATAATTTCAAGCACGACTTTAACGTTTTTAATTTATAAGGAAGTTACAGAGTAGCTTTATCTGGGGCAAAATGCGTTACAAAATTGCGGTTGTTACTGCTTTTTGGAGGCCTTTTTCACACAGTTACCATACATCCTCCTGGATCTTTTCTCAAGATTTCTTTAAGGTGTCAAAGATTTTTATTAATTACAAACAGTATAGACATCAAGGCATGGAGATTCGTCCTTACACAACACTCTTATAAATGAGGTTATGTCCATCAGGTTAAAGAATGAAAATCAACTATTTGCGTAGAATGATTTCAATGAGTGACGAATAAGATAAATGACTTAACTCTAATGTTTAATCAAGCAACACTCTTATCTTACATGTCCGTAAAAGGATATTGACGAAATACATGAAAAAGTTTTTCCAAGGAAAAGAGTAGATACAGCCTATTACTATTACTTTGAAGGCCCATTACTTCGAATTAAATGTTGACTTTGATGTTGATCGGATGATGGAAAAATCATTAATTCAATTTGGGGAAGTTGTGCTTTAGTGAATGTATACATATATTTCAGAAGAGATTTTAGAAGGATCATTAAAGCAAAAGCTTACACCCACGTTGTAATATGTCAAACCTGAATATTTCACTCTGTAATATTTAACAGATTATCTCATCCCAGAAAGTGCAGTCAACGAATTTTGAAATTATACCATTCTGTAAAGCCTTCTAAAAATAACATACCGGAACAAATTAAAATCCTTGTTTCAATTTGTAAGCTAGGTACAATATTTATTAAACTTTTTCAGAATCGAATTAATAATAATTGTCTTGAGCATTTTCAAAACTCGAATACAAGTTTTATTGCATCCGAGTAATTATCAAACCTAAGAAATTCATTAATTCTAAGTAGATATGACGCAAAATAACTTGTATTACTGAAACATTATTACTTGAAACATTATTATGAGGATACCTCTTACGAGGATAATGTAATTTTCTTAAGTTTCCAAAACAATTTAATTTAGTTTCGTGGCAGTCATTAATCTGTCATTTGAGATTAAATCATTTCAGAATTAATGCATGCAACTTTAATCCAATTTCGGTATTTATTTCCATTTGAATAACAAAATTGACATTAATAACTTTATTTTCTATCTTTCTAGAAAGATTTCATTGGATTGCAAATTTCAAATTCACCGCGTCGATCCAAATTCAAATACACCGCCGCGTACATTTTCTTTGAACTGAAAGATTTCACATTGAACGTCCAGATGGCGGTTCGAGCCACTGGCAATGACACAATATGGCGCGGGAAAAGGTTCAACCGTTGTTCATTTAGTTTTTGAGTAATTATTTTTAAGATTTTAGTGCTAATGCAACAAAATTAACATTAAATGAATTTCCAGATTGTTCTACGTTCATAAACGATGAAGTTAACCGATAACTGCAAAAGGCAACAGCAAAAGTAACCCGAAATGTTCAAGGTGGGTGCGATGAACGCTTACCCAGGGGATTTGTTAGAATTCCAACAACAACTTCTCAAGCCAAAATGGTTTGATATACAATACAATTAACATGATTATTGAAATCAGATATTTCAATGTTTTAGAAAACTAGCGGATCAAAAATGAAGTAGATTCACAATGCTCCGAGCAACACTTCCAAAGTAAACTTTTATAAAAACACAAGGTAAAGAACTATATGAGCTTCAAATATTGATGAATATAACATTTAGATCGTATAAAGTTGCAATTAGGTTAATTACTTTGTTTTGATTTTAATTTTAGTATTACCAAAGAATTTTACGAACAACAAACATGACACAATTCAAGTGTTCGCTTGGCGTGGACTATTAAAATCATGTTCGTCGGCAGGTACCTACCTAACAAGTGTACATTTTTATAACTATAACTTTAACTAGAATGTTGATGTTGGTCAGTATTGGGTTATTCCATTTACCTACTTCTGCACAAAATAGAATGGTTTGATAGATATTTAAATTTATTCAAATGTTTATATTACTAATAATTTTATGTTTTAGGAAATACACAACACCACACAAAACTGAATACTGTGCAACAAAAACCACAAAACTGAATGAAAGTAAAATACCCGATCATTGAAAATTGTAACCGTTTAGTTTTCATAGTTTACTTCTTGTTTCTAGATTCATGAAAGAATGTTACGAACAACAATCATGTAAACACAATTCAGGTGTTCGCCTAAAGAGAAACATTAAAATGTTATTCGCCAGTAGATACTAAGTGTAAGCTGCAATAATTGTTCACTGGATGTGCATATGTGCTGTAAGTAAACAAACATATATTTGATTCTTTTACAAATACAGAAATGTGGGAAATTGTATCCTCTAATGTTTCCTTGAACTGATTAGAGAATTCACAAGCCACCACACAATTCAAATTCATTTGTGTATTAAGGTATAACTACCAACCTCGGAAGTTAAAGTTCATTGGATAAGTGCCACAAACGTTTATCTCAATTTCCTTTCTTACCTGTGACTTGACAGATGCTTCACCGTAGTTCTTTTGTGTGGCTTGAAAGTTTGTTGGCAAAGAGTTTTAAACTCATTTCACAAATAAAACCATTTAAAGTGTTCTATTTATGGGGGAAATTTTACTTATCGAAAAGGTAATGAATTTTACCTTTTGTAGAGTTATTAATTGACAGAATAGGACGATTCAATTAATATTGAACAATATTGAATGTTAAATAAAACAATAGTAAAAATTATTTATTTTATAAAGAAGGATACATGAAACTGAAAACTGTTTCAGTAAAAATGATTCTTTCTTTGATATATAATATTTCAAGCCTTTGTTGATTTATTAATAACTATGTTAGCTACATACCTAAAAGTGAAATCCTTACATAAATAGATCTACAGAAAAAGTTGCTAACCATGTTTAATAATGAAAGAATTTTCAAAGAGTCTCTAAGGTCAAGGATAATTCCAACTTTCATTACACTCCACAAACTCTATTCGAAGTAGAGAAGAGTTAATGATATGAATGTATGTCGAAGGAAAGTGGAGACAAAGAAATGGAAAATAAATTAAAGGTTGCAAAGATAACAAAGTTTTCTTCGAAGCCTTGACTTCTTTTTTGTTTTTTTGTTTTGAATATACTAATGGAAAGGGAAAAATTTTTCTTAAATATTCAAGACGAACCTGTTGAAGTGCAAAAATACCAATGGACGAAGTAACTTGACTGAGTTGATAAAATTTTATGGCTATCGTGCCATGTTGGAAAAAGGATGTAAGAAAAAAAGAAGGGACTAAAATTTTCCCAGCTACGGGAAAAGAGAATCTACCAAGAAAAGAATTTGCCCTGGAATGCATACAGAAATTTAAAAGTTTTTCTTGTGACATAAAATTAACGTAGAGGCTCCAGTTGAACTTTAGTGGTGGTGAAAGAAGAAGAATTTGAATTTTAAATTTAAAAGTTTAACAAAACTTTTAGGGCTGCAAAAATACATTCTTAAATCAAGGAAGAATCAAATTTAAATCAAGCAAGAAATTCACCTAGAGGAAGTTTAATTTTCTAGTGTTGAAAAGTTTCTTGTGTAAACGGTAAGAAATTAATGGAGTAAAAATATAGTTTGGCTTGAAAAAGTTAAGGTGGTGACTATATCGTTTTCTAGCGCTTAAGAAGCTCTATATTAGGAATGTTATAAGTACTTTTAAGTTGCACGTACTTAAGGTTCAACGACTTTGTGAATTCTAACACTCCTTTTTGTATTCGACCTTTAGAATGTATTTCATTGGATTTGTTTTATATGATACACATTAAAAGTTTTCTATATCAACATTGTTTATATTAGTAAATATCATGTTAGTAAGATTAGATCTGTTATTTTCTTAGTTTACTACAAACTGGACATTTCAATTCAGTCTCAATCAAACGTGCTCATCATATTTATTCATGTCCTTAATTTGTAGAATTTGCTGCTTGGATTCCACCTTAAGCACTTAAGTTTGAGTCTGGAATTGAAACAAGCTTACCTTTGCATCTGTAAAATTAGCTCGTCAGCCATTCAACCACCCTCAATTCAATTTACAGGGATAGAAACCATTTCAACGAGGCTCTGTTACATTGAAACCTCTATAGGCTCTAGGGATCCAATTAGGCGTAAGTTTTCTACTTTTGCAAACTGCATGGAATTACATTCATCACATGGAATTCTACTTATTCTGTAGAAAATTTTGTTAAAAAAAAAGATCCTAATGTACAAAGAATCCAAAATCTACAGGGGGTTTACATTTTACATAGGGTCGTTTCAAACACATCATTATATAAATCTCTGGAGCAATAAAAAAAACTTTCGTGGCATATTTTATTTGACCAGGGAACATTTTTAAAGGAATCTGCTGTTGAAGGGAAATTTTATTCAGGGGTTTATATTTTACTTAAAATTTTAAAGTTTTTAAAGTACACTTGAACTCAGTGACATGAAAACCAAAATACTAGATTGAAATGTTGAAAAGCTTCAGAAAATATCGCCTCAAATTATTTATTATAAAAATTAGAATTATTCGAAATATTTCTTTGGAAAAAATTATTTATCAAGAACTTTAAATTTATTCGTGCATTAAAAGCATTACATTAACTAACTTACTTAATAGCAATGCAAAAAGGGCATTACTCATTTAGGGATTATGGAAGCATTTCGTAATAGTTCAAAGCAATGTGATGAGATTGTCTTAGAATTTGCTGGCAAATTTAACCCTTCAGCCTGCCACCATAGGCTGACTAGTCACTGGAAAATATAAACCATTATTCCACTTCATTTATCTTAACGACATTCAATCATTTGTAGGTTTTATTGCAATATGTAGTTATAAGTGCTTTTGAGGCTTAGCGAAATAATGTTCTATTTCTTACGCTTCAGTTATCTAAATGCTTACAAAACTTATAAATTATCTTATGTTTCTAGTCAATGAGTCTTTCTAGAAAAATTAAGTTGAATTTCGAAAGGGAATTTTCTTGTATCATATTGTGTCATGTAGGGATTGAATAAATGAACATGTAAATTTCGTGGTGATGATAGAAAGCGTTCTATTTAAATTTAAGTTGAAATCTTTCTCGTTTGTCAACAACGTGATTAAATTAAAAATGCTTGAAAAGAAACTTTTTCATAAACGAAATAGCAATCCCCTGTTTTAAAATTTTGGTTTGTTTATTATTGAAATTTCACGGTATGCTTCTTTGAACAATTGAACTGCCATCCGTGAACTTATTTCAAATAGGTCCTGAATTTACTAAATGCCTTTAAAATTTCTACGAATGATTAACTTTCGAATTTACAAAATTAATTGGACTGAAGTGCTTGTTTAATTCAAAGCTTCGTGTTAATGAATTTGTTTAAATGTATTCATGGCTTAATGATTTCATCGAAATGCTGCAGAGCCAAATGAGCAAAGGTTCGAAGCCTTTATAGCAAAGTTTGTTTTTTCAATTATCCTAACTTCGTAGGTAATAAGATGTGTATCAAGTTTACTTTCATGGGCACAAAAGTCTTGGTCTCAATTTTCTTCTTCATGGGTCGACCCCTGTCCATGAGTTACTAAAAATGACCTTAATTCAGAAATGTTATTTCTTTGATTTTTTTACCTTCACAACAATCAAAACGAATTCTTGTGAACAAAACCTTCGAATGTTAAAGAATGTGTTTTTAAACAGGATCTGGATCAAAGCATCTCTTAATTGAACTTCGTTTGAAATATAACATTTGAAGAACTAAAGTTTAGAGTCATTATAACAAAATTTTGAAAGTATTTTGAGAGAATTTTAGGTCAGGTGTAGCACAGGAATAAATAAACTTGAATTGTTCGAAGAAAAGATACCCCAAAGTTCCATTAAAATGGATTATAATCTGGTGACCTAGTCCCATAGCATATTTAACACAAAATTGGTCATGATAGAGGTAAAGAAGTTCTTTTAAATGTGTTAAAAGCAAAACCAGGTCACATTATATCACTTTCATGTATCTGTTGGATAAATATCAAATCTCTGTTGAGAATTCCAACTCGCATAAATGGAAACTGTGTGCAATCCATTTAAACTGTCTGTATCAGCTCAATGCCTCTTGTTCTCAAGATGTACGATTGAGTTGAAAGTATAAAATTTGCTGGTCCTGAATCTTCATGTTGCATTAGATTCATGTAGCTGCACCCCCATGATGGTGTTATGTTGGCGAATGTTATACAACTACATTCTTATTCATTCCTTGAATTATTTTACTTCGACCCGTTGACCCAAAAAACCGAAGAATGCATTTGTTCCTCCTTTGTTTTCTTTTACGAAAGGAGTATGTGAATGATACTCTCTGTGCACTCTGAATTGTTGAGGAAAATGTGTATAGAATCGTGTACCACCAATTTGGGTTTTACTGGTTATGTTTGCTTTACCAATCGTAGAAGCTTTAACAGCAGCGCACATATGCTTGCAATACAATTTGTTTATAAAACCCTCAAGGATGAAACAGGATATCTGAATGCAATGCGTTTGTTCAAGATCCTCGTTGAGTTTGAAACGCATTTTTCATTTTTCCAAAAAAATGGAAACTATCGAATGGAACCGATTGATCTGATAGTGTCGCTGTCTCTTTGTTGATTTCGTATTTTTGATTATTTAAGCTTTCATACTTTTCTCTCATAATCTTCCCTTAAAGTCTTTCTGTAATATGTAGGATTCAACCAAATACGAAGGGAAATTCTGTGAACATTAAGCAAAGTGCAGTAGATGATGGAACCTATTGATGCACTAGTCGGTAGTCGGTACTCAATAGCAAATGGGATCAATAAAATCGACCACATATTGAACTCGTTGTTTTGTGTTGTTTTTAAAATAATTTAACTGGCGAATGTATATGAAGTTTTCACTTGCATATCTATTATACCAGGTCGTTTTGGTTTTATTCAGTTATAGACCAAAACACGCATTTTCCGATTAGAAAGTTGTTGAGGTTTTTCCGATGGTTGCATTCATAATTTGAGTTTGATAGAAATTTTCATTCATTTTGTGTGGTTAACTGGAAATGAGGAAAGTGTATAACAAAAGTTAATATACCATCTGGAACATTCGCACATTTGAAACAAAAACTACATATGACCTAAATGTCAAAGTTCTAAATCAATTATGAACAAAACTTGTGCTTTGAAAACTTGAAAATATTGTACTTTATAATTCATTCCATGATTTTTTGATTCAGCTACATTCAATATCTCATACGTATAGTAGTTATTAATGATACAAGAGTATATGACTCATTTAAAAATTTATTCCTTTCAGTAAGCATGAACTCCCTATTCCCATTGAACCGAAATGCTTAGAATAGAAAACCAAATTATATTTGGTTCGAAAAAAGCCTTTATTTGGAATAGAATGTTCTATTGTTACAAGGAGATAAAAAATTCATTTTCATGCTACAAAGCACATTTTATACTATACAAATTTTTTTTTATACAAATTAAAACCTTTCTCATATGAGAAAGTGATATGAAGAAATATGAATAAAAAATTGAGCTAATCGCCTTCGAAGCTGAGTAGACTTTAACACCACTAAAAGGATTTTTACCCCAATCATAACCATACGGTCGAAGTGATAATAAGGAAAATATACACTGAAGCATATTCAACAAATAACCAAAATCGGATGAGGTTTAAGAAGTGAACTGTGAAAATTATGTTGTTATAATTTGAGGGATTATTCAAAATTGGATAAACATAATTGAAGAAAAATTTGTTCTATTATAGCATTATTATTATATAACCTATTATGGAGAAAGTGCAAATGATCTGATATCATAAAATGTTATGATTCTTGTGTACTACATCCCATATGTGATTGACACAGATCAGTAAATGTTTATGCATTCTAGAGAATGATTCAAGTTTCTTGTAGTCAAACATGATACCGATAAAACATACATTAGCTACACGTATAACATCTACCGGAAGAATATTATTTTCAAAGTATCATTTTGTACGTGACTGGCATTTATTGAGTTTCAATCGACACGAAACCAATAAATTGTTGTCGCATTTTGTTATATAACTATACATTTGGTGATATGTCCTACAGACAATTCTTTATAAGTCTTAGAAGTTCTTGAGGGTCTTTAGGCTTTTCCGATATTTATATTTAATGATTATTCCAAGTGTCACGGAAAAGTTCAGTCGCACATCAATCAAGATTGCGTGACACGTCACTAATGATAATTATTATCTATTCATTAAGATAACTGTGTGACCTTGATCCACATGTCTTTCTAGAATTCTTGACGAACTTTAAACTTTAGTGAGGACTTAAATGTCACAAGGATATATACGAGCTCACTAAAGCTATTTAGTTGAAAGTCCTTTACGTTTAAAGCTGAATAAAATGGAATTCGTTTGGGTTTTAACATCGCTCTAATGCTTCCTATTAGTATTGTTAATCCACCAGATGTAATCCCTCAAGAAAAAGCTTCAAGTTGAAGTCGAAACGAGTAAATGAGTGAGCTTAATAATAGAAAAACTTTGTTGAGTTGGTTTCTTTTGTGAATGTTTCTTTTTAGTTTATATACAAACATAAATTTATACTTACAATATATGTATGTAATTCATATCCTTTGACGATGGTATTATGTGTAGGTTTTTCCTTTGATTTTGCCCTTTTTGAAGAAAATCCCAAATAAATTACCGCTAAGCCTTTTCCTTGTTCATCAGAGCAGTTAATGTGATCAAGGTAAAGGTAATTGATTTATCAACTGAACAACTTGTCGATTAAGTCACCGAAGCTTAAAAGGGGTATGCTTTGATAATTTTTAGTTTAAGAAAATTATTCATATACCAATATATCATCTTACATATGTAATTTTAACGTTTTTCTTTCAAGTCACAATCCTTTCAATCATAGATTTCAAATTACTGGTCCCCAATTTTTTAGTATTTCAAACGATAACCTCAATTGGAACTGCCCGTAACTAATGTTGATTAGACAAATAACCCAATTTAATTTCATCATTAGATTCTCGTTAGTTATCTTCAAATTAATTTAACCATCATTTAGTTATACCTAACTGTTATGAAGATATCAATATATCGTGCGTGTGCATGATTTAACATTTACATTAAATAAAACAAATTTATTGTACAGAGATAATGGTTATTGGCACACTTTTCATAAACTATGTGAAGTATCAATGATATCAATGATTTGCGTGTAGTGATTTTTGTTATACGATAAATTTTCAAAGTAATGTCGTATTTTGACTTTAATGTTTGATTGAATTTTTGTGATGATAAATATTACGAATTTAAATAATGAATCGTATAGATACTGATTAAGTTATATAAGAGGTTATAGAAAATTTGAACAAGAGTTATAATTGTTTGGCTTAAAGAAAGACTTAATTGAAGTTTGTGACATACAGGAAGTGAAATTTTGTCGTCATTTATCACAAGCAGCATTCAACCAAAACGAATCACAAAGTTCCTTTATTCACTATTCATTTATGAATGTGCCAAAGTCGTTTGGGAAGGATATAAAATGGCTCTTAATTGGCTATGTCTGAAAGCCACTATATAGAAGCCTTAGATTTGAAGTTTTCCTTTCTAAGGAAAATGATTTCTCTTTGAAAGTGAAACGTGAGTTCAAGGAAATATTCGTTCTAGCAAAAAGGTTCATTCAAGAAAGGTCGGCCGGATGTAGTTTTGTTCTAAGTCATCTTTTCGCAGTCTTACTCATTTCGACAATTTCCACCGTAACTAAACGTAATCGCAAATGCCTCATTTAGCGTTTGAATACCTCATTTCTAGGGACTCATTATCGTAGCTTCGGAATCGAATCACGTGCGTCATTTCGAATAAAATTGGAAAATTGGCTTTCCACTGAATATGTGTTAACGAAGAAATCAATTTTCATTCAAAAAGAAATTCTTTCTAAGAAAGGTACAGTTTTATCGAGGGTTATAAAAGAGAAATGCCATTTATTTTTCTTGTAACAAAACTGTTGGTGTTAATTGAATTGGAGTAAGTTACAATTGACACGTTCATTTGACAAAAAGCAACAAAATTTGTACAAAATTAACTTTTACCTTTAATACATTTGAAAATGCAAAACAATTTTTGTAAATGTCTGGATTTAACAGCAAATACTAGGTATTCCTATAAATAATCATTGTATGTAGATGCACCAATATCTCATTTTTGAAGATAGGGTTGTCTGTTAAATAAGCGAGGGTCGTTTGAATGACACAAAAGTGTTTGAACTGACCACAACTGAATGATTGCTTTCAATATATTTAATTACACTTATTCTAACAGGGAGACGTTTGATTGGTTCATTAAAACTAGGGGATTTTAACGTATAACAAAAACTACTAAAATATAAATGAGTCGACATGTTTACCCCCAACATGATTTTATAGGAAATTTTTCACTAAACACAGACAGATTAGCAACCAGGGAACTAATACAAATATGTCCAGTTTGATGAGCACGGCGATAGGTATCCCTTGTGCTTGAAACTAGTAGGTATTGTGCATTGGCTATTACGGAGCAGTTTGAAAACTGTTTACCAGTATCATCAACATCATCAGTATGGTGGTTAATTGTAGTGTAAACAATATTGAAGGGATATCTCCTGTCGTTTTTATTTTTGGTTGTGTTATTGAATCGGCTACTTAAAATCTGAAGTACCTGAGTTTAACCAAATACCAAAAAACATTGCTCAATTAGAATGTATCGGTTTGTTTAATGTCAAATATTTATTTTAGTTAAAATTTAGTTTTGGTGTATATCCCCTGATTATTTTATCACAACAAAATAAACCGGATTTGAGCTTTTTGAACAGACCAAAGCCTAGTTTTATCTTTTGTTGTCTATTAACCACTTCACGATGTCTTCTTTTCAGTCTGCACTCAAACCCCGTTCGTGGTTGACAGGTTACTGTGTTAAGGTCAATAGACCCTTCTTGTTTACGATATAACTGCTTATGACATGAAGCTCTGACCGGAATATTCTTAGATGTACCCAGTAGTCACCGGAAACTTGAGGGATGTCCATCCCTTGTGCTGTGAAAACCACTTTCTCTTGTTCGTATACCTCGACACGGGGCATCTACCCCTGGGATATATATCTTTTTGAGATTTCTACAACATGTACCAGGACTATTGTTTGTTTTTAATTAGAAAATGTAAATGGTGCACTTATTGTTGTCACTTTACATCGTGGGTTGTGTATGTGCATTTTGTTTTGAAATGCTGTACCAAGTAAACCAGGATGAATGGCTTGGCTTACTTGAAGGATATTTGTTTATCTGATGAAGTACTTAATCTTGTTGGACTGACTGTACATACTTCAATATATCCTTTGATGGATATCAGTCAAAAGCAAACTTTAATTTTTTTATACCTTAGCTTTTTAAAGTCTTAGAATATCGCTTGTTTATAGTATAAAACTACAAATGTACAACAAAAATATATTACCTACGCTTTGTTAGAATTGTCCACAGGTTATATTAACTGGCGCATAGACTGTACAAAGATCTAAAGCTGTCAACCGGAAGTGGTTGTTTTTCCATCTACGTTATTTGAGAATAAAAGAAAGACACGGAAACTAATTCACGTTGAAACAGAAGAAATGTTTTTTTTTTATTTTAGGTGTATTGTGAAGTTGAAGAAAATAGAAGTACTAATTTCAGGAAAGTACAATGAATCACTTTGTCTTGACAGATTTTTCCAAAAGGAAGTCCAGTTCAGTTTGTTGAGGACTTTAGTGTCTTTAGAAATATTAGATACAGGTAAATGCTATACATTTATATTATAGTGTCCTTAAACTTACCTTAAAGATGAAATTCTTCAACTAATTTCTTTGTCTTTTTCCAGAAATGCTCTTTTTCCAAAGAAACGTCTTAAGACTATTCGTAGAACTTTAACATGACTGTTATTTAAGAATTATTTAAGAATTACTACGTGGACATGTAACATTCTAAGACGATAAATTCCATTAGGTTTATTAACTTGTATACGCATTAACTTAAATTCTATAGAAGAGTACATATTTTTGATGTTATATTGTCGTTATTAAATAATGCTAATAAGATATTTTCTTGAGCTTTCACCATATGGTGTGCAATAAGCAATTTTCACTTTGAATACTCCCTTATTACTAAATTCAAATTTGGTTCCACGAAATCTATAGAGAAACATTATTAGTGCAACGAATGCATACGATTGCTTTTTTAATGTTTGTTAGTATATCCTACAGAGAGATATAGAGTGAAGAACAAAGTTCTTGATATCCTTTCTAGCTACTGAACTGAATAAAAATCTAAATCGCTTGAGAAAACGCCGATATAGAATGTAAAATGCAAAATGCAGTTGAGTCTTTGAATAATTTATGAGTGCACTTATTTTATGCAGATTTGATGTTCACTTGGAACTTTGCTCATTGTAAAAAGGAAGAGATAAGCAGATACGTTGCATCACAAATATCGATGTTTTGGTTTTTGGTGTTGTTTAAGAAGTTTTCACTTCGAAGATGAAACTGTATAACATTTTTGGTGGTTTCATATCCTTAAGGGTTAAAATTTTTCCTCCCACGTTACAATCTTTTGAAAGTATATAATTTGCAAGAAAAATATCAAAAGTATACTTCACAATGCATACGATTATGCAAAAGTTACCAAATACACTATCGACACCGCTTTTGTTTCAAGTCTAGTTTATATAGTATGCATACAACAAAATGTCTGCACGTAAAATTGAGTTTTGAAAAATCAGTTTAAGTAAAAGTATTTCAAAGTCCTTTAATAACTCATATTTTTACACATTAATGTTTGAAGGATTTTAATGTATTCTCAAAGTTATTTGAAAGCATCATAAAGTAGAAAGCAATACAAACAAGAAAAGCGATATCATTCTAGGCTATGAAGTAAAAACAACTGCAAAGTACATAAAAAGGACTGATTTAATTTCCCTTCCTGATGCAATTCAAACAAAACTAAAAGATTTTTTTTTTTTACTCCAACATCTACAGAATATTCCAATATGGTTTTCTCTATACTTTCCTACTTTACTCAGGATTTCATTCAATGATTCTATTCGCAAAACCCGTTGATTCTGTGTGTACTTTAAGCACTAACATTGTGAAAATCCATCGTTAAGTTTGTTTGCTCTATATCCTATCTGCATCTGTTTGTCTGTTTGTTTGTATAATATGAGCTGGAGTTATAGTCAAAAGGGTCATTCGAAATATGTGAAACTATAAAGTGGTTGGTAAATCGAAATTTATTCACTGTCGTGGTTGTTTAATTCGAGAAATCCGGAAATAATATTAAATATAACTTCCTTACTAACACGTTGCGAACTTTGTCATCTTACTTTGCAGGTATTATCGAACCCACTCAGGTTTACTACCCACTGTAGAAATGAAAAGAGCTTTATCGGCTTTCACATGACTTCAAGTTTTATTAATATTATAATATATACGAAACAGGTTACACAGATTGAATACAACCTTCTGCAAACGTGTCATTTGCTTTGAAAATCGCCATCTGACACTAAACACTTTGAGTTGTGAGAAATTGTTTGAAGTGTTAATCATCTTGGGGTGATAAAATGCGTTTCAAAAATATTTTGTGCATTTTTAGATGATTATCATTCTCACAAAACGTGTGTCGAGAGGAACCCCTGCTGCTTATAAGTTTCTACTTTATTTGAAAGAAATCCTTGTGACTTTAACAAAAAATATCCCTGACGTCACTGCACAAGCTAAGATATTCCCTCATCTTTAAATACGAATGAAATCAAGCAACGTCTGATAAAAATCAAGAAATTTTTCTCCATTTTTGTTTTATATTGTGGAATACAAATCAATCCTTGTTTGGCATCTTTGCTATCTTATATTCTGTGCCGCATAAGAAAAGAATTCAATTACGAAGAAAGAGAAAGAAATATATTTGAACGCCAACAAAAACCTTAAATGTGATGTCATAAATATTTATGAAGTTTAATATATAAACCAGTGAAGTGTAAAAGCTGATTTCCCTTACGGATATTAAATTAAATTTCGTCAATTCACTTTCTCTAGAAAATAAGGCTGAGGCGTTGTATCTGGCGCTTTTGATTTCTTATCACCATCGAAACCCTAATTTGAGAAAAATGATGGCATAAATGAATGAAATGTAACCTAGTTTGATGCTTCTTTTAAAAACATAGCCAAGGGCCAAAAATTAGGGCAGAAAATTCGCTTTACTTTAACATTGAAATTCTTCTTCTACATAGTTTGTTGTAAATTTTCATACAATAAAGGTTACGACCGATATATAAAACCTTTTTCCAAACAAACCTAATACAGAACATTTAAAAAATGGATCATTTAACTAAAGGAACTGCTTTCAAGTCTCCAGACATTCTACGTTCATTCGGACTTTATTTCAATTTTACTACATAGTGCATTTAACCGTATTTAATTACATCAAGTTCAAGGAGATTTACATAAAACGTTATATTTTATAACGAATCAAATATTTTCTTTTAATCCATTTAAAAAGCTGATATTTTATATCCCAAACCAAAGAGAGTAAATCGTTTCTTTCCGGTCTATTGTTTTAAGAAAACTCCAAGACACTTTTGAAATGCTTTTCCATGCCTTCGAAGGATATAATTTATCATTTCAAGTAAATATGGTTTAGGTACACCGAGGGAAATATTCTTAAACAAACATCAATACCCCGAAATGAGGAATTCTAAGTATAATGTTGGGAGTTAACAAATCTTAGTAGCTTCAAGAACTGTGGAGAATATACTAAGGCAGTACACTGAAAAATAAAATCTGAAAAACGAATATGTCCTCCAAGCAATTGATAGTTGACAAGTATGTCCTTTGGCATTCGAACCTCAAATTTAGATTATCCTTTAATTTTTCATAGGACAAAATGTCAAGATAATCTCAATTTTAATAACGATTTCAATTTCATGGTCTATCACATAAGATAAACATTTTGTGTTAGAGCAAAACCATATCCCATCAAGAAGGGTTTGCTCATCAAAAACCTTCTATCATCAATTGTTTTTGTTTATGTGCTAGAAAACCCGCACATTCGTTTTGTTCATGTAATTCGAATTTTACTAGGATGGAAATAACAAGTTTCTAATTACATACCTTCATTGTATATTCACATGAAATTCTTGGAGTAAGGTCTTAAGATAACAATAACCAACAAAACAGTATAGAATTAGTACTAGAAATGACATTCAGCTGTCAGTATATTACATGGTTTTCTTGTGGTTAAACCCTGAATATCTTGTTACCCCTTCAATTAATATTGCCTAGCTAGAAGATACTAAAGCAACCACATGTTATCTTGTATCAAGTATTTTATTTTGTCATGAATGTAATGATGTTTTTGATTACAAAAAAATTATATAACAAATCACTTTAATATACCAAGGAAACTATAATAAAGTAACTTCTTATCTACAATGGAACGTCAAACACAATACGCTTTAACTGGCATTTCTAAAGTATTAAAACTTTTTCTTTTTCTAAAAAACATCTCTAAGTATGTTTACTTTTTAAGTAGAAAATTTTTAATGAAATTTTCTTGGTGATTTTACTACAGCCGTTAAGTAAACTTGGAAAATATCCAGCTTCTCAACAAACAGACAGTTTGTTGTTTATGAAGAGCTTTGTTTGAAATTAATTTTATTTTTTAAAATAGTTTCTACTCTCGTAGTTGCTGTGAATTGATTAATATAATAAGTACAACTTATGATGTAATAATTCTTGGGAATCACAATTCCAAAGGATATAGATAGAATATCGATCGCAACTACAACATATTACCATTTAAATAGATTAATGTTGATGAAATTAAAATTAAAAATTAATTGAAATTGCAGAAATAAAAATAATGTCCATGTACATACAGAACACAAAACCGAAATTCTGTATTTAAGTATTATTAACCACATTCACAAATGACTGGTGAAATTTTCAAATTTTCAAATTTTGTAATTTTCAAATTTTCTATTTTAGGTAAAATTTATTCAACCAAATACAAAAAAAAAATGTATAATTTTAATCGAATACTGAGGTTCACATTCCTGATGTGACGCTTCATGGTAATCACTTTGTCGCCAAAATGCGGAAAACAAATCCCACCAGCTGTTTTATTACACGGGTCGTTGGATACTATGGTTTCTGTGGTTAATTGTGGGTTCGTTTAATTCAAATGAGTTGTGTTATTGAGTTCTTTTGGGAGCAGCTGTTTGTCCCTTTGTTTTGGTTGAAGTACTTCCGTTTTTATTTGTCGTAATCTCAGTTAGTATTTTTAAAAAATAACGATTCTGTTATGCGGTCAATAAATATTTATGATCAGAGACAAGAAGAAGCAAAAGAAAAATGTATTTTGTGTCGTGTGCCTTAAATAGGTTTTTGGTAAAACTTAAATTAACATTTCAGTTAATTCTAAATACAAAAAATCTTCTCAATATCTACTACATGCTACACAAATTACATGCATTTCTTTACCAAAATACATTCGGACTTGAGTTTTTGGTCAAATAATATGAAAAAATGTTTTTGAATTCATTCCAAAATGTTTAGCATGTAAAAGGGGATATCCGGAACCTATTAGTTCTTCTCTATCAATTCGTAACAATTCAACACTTCATTGTAAAGCCATTACGACGATTTTTACTTTTTTTCCCTTTAAATTGTGTTACAGGAAGGTACAAAAAGCCCATTGATATTAAATGTGTACCATAAAAGGCTCGTTACGGCAAGCTTGAAGGAGCAAAAACGTTATACGTGATTTGACAACGAAAACCTTCGATTAGGTGTTATTTTCCTATGCTAAAATTTCAGGCCTTGTATGTAAAGCTTGTTACATCGTTTACAACCATCTGTTGAATTGAAGTGAAGTTGTCTTTTATATTTTACATATTGAAACTAGTTAATCAATTCATTGGCTGTACGCCGCTTACATTTTGATGTTGAATGTCAAAAACACTGTCAGACTAAAATAGACCTTAGGGCATCCATCATTCTTGATGAAAACCTTAAATTCGTGAGGGTACTGTGGATACCAGCAAGTTGCAACTAGGGATTTAAAGATTTTGCATGTGATGATAGCTAGGTATTTGAACATATTCACATTCACATGCCCATTGATGTGTTATCCGCTCAACTAGCTACGCTAATATGTTTCTAACGAGCTTCAGTCACAAGTTCTCAACAACGGGACAAGAATTTACATCAAATTTTTATTCAAATATTTAAGGAAACAAAGTTTTGTTTAACTTGCAATCATTCGGGAATAACGACGATGTTTCTCAAAATTTCGTATAGAAACTCTCTTGAACTTTACCTTAAGTTCAAGTTTGAGTTTTCTTAGAGACACAAGCAAGGATACGATGGTAACTTTTTATCCATCCAGGAATTGTTTTTACTCACAACAAAACCAATAAATTCTTGTCTTAGTTTGGACATCAAAATCACTTTATTGTTCACACTGGTATTCAATTTTAGATTATCGATATTTTTCTTATCTGAATAATTTCCATTCCTAACCTAAGTGTAACCTGTTTCCGATGTTTGTTTGATGGTCCCTAGCTGCTGAACTTTTGGAACTTTTCGTTATACTATGGTAAAAGTTTTGTAACGCTGGTACCAGCATATTTGTGTTTTTAAGCAATGTATCACGTCCAACTTGAACTAATGCTTGCAAAATATCCTGTCGCCATGATATCAACTAGACAACGTTTTCTCAATTGTTGGTATTGTTGTGTTTCATTCTGGGGAAGATGGATCTAAAAACCAAATCTCCTGATTTTCAAAACGCTACTAAAATTCCTTCTTCATCAAATTTTACTTTTTCTGCTTTGTTTTTATGCATAAAAATTTAGAAAAATTTATCCATGTAAGATAACAAAAATATGATTTGAAAAAATTGCCTCTATTTAATTCTTGCAAAAACTTACAAGAATTTATGCTTTTTACCATCAAAACCAAATAAATATGACGTGATTTATTTCATCGTTGATACTAAAGCTGTCCGTACTTGAGATATTACGCAAAAAAATAACATATATTTGTATTTGTACAAAATCGATATAAACATATTTGGAAAAACATACTCTTTTAAAAGGAAATGAAAGTAACTTTTCGAAATATATTTTAGCCTAACCGGATAATACGACACTTTGGGGTTGAAACTTATAAAATGTTTGTCATTGATAAACGACATTGAGATATGGGTTTATTTTTTATTTTATAGAATCCCCGATTTACATGCTTGTAAAATGTTTATGAATTTATTTCTTAAGATTTTTCGATTCCTTAACACCAATTTATAATATCCAACAAATTTAATTAGCTGGAAGTAATCTATCAAAATAATGTTAGGAAATATACTTCCTTGACGAAATTACATAAGTTTATTTTGAAATAAAAGTTCCACTTGAACTCTTAATGATCGTCTGTTACTCAACAAGAAAGAAACTTTGAAACATATATAACATGTTAAAGAAATCCTTGTTATAACACAAACGAACACACATGAAACTGACTCCTTCATGTTCATGAGATTGCTATCACGTAAATGACCAACACAATAAATTAATGATACGAATAATTTTTCAAAACAACACCTTGGCACGCTCAAAGAAAAGCTTATACTACTTGCAATTGTACGCAGCTATAATTTATAAGAACGGAAAGTTTTCAACACCGAATAATTTTTGCTCCTTGAGTCCTTACACTTAATATCCTGTAGAGAAGGAAATGCTTTCAGGGTAATTTCAGTTTGTAGTTTGTGTGCAACAATCTTTTATGTGTAAAGGAATTTATTGGTGGTTAAGTCCTTTCTTAGAGATGTCCATATATTTTTATTTTTATTTTTTGAAATTAGAACACATACATACATACAAATGTACTTAAACACTTGAAAATTTAATCATATGAGAATTTATTGTTGATTTTTACCAAATAACATAAACAAGTCACAAAATTATAAAGTTGTATGAAAATTAGGTTTAATGAAAAACTAACTAAATGCATTAATTTTGATTTCATTTTCATGAATCTGGAAAATTACGGACACTGATGTTATTAGGGTGTGCGTTGTATTAACGGCTGAATAACTTTTGGTTTAATTAGTCGACGTTATCGAAATATTTAAATTAATGGCTTTCTGAATTCAGAAATTTTCTGGAAATATTTTTAATGTAATAGATTTATAATTAATAAAACCAATTTTCATGTTATTTTTATGGATTTTGTTTGTATTAAAATTTACATGGTTTTAACATTTTGCAACTTATAGTACAGTTGTATGTAACCAACTCAGTACAGTCGAATGAACGATGATGGGCAATTTTACAAAAATTCCAATTAAATTCTGAATGCTGGGTGTATTCATTCATTTGTTTGGGTTGCAGAAATGCAAAATTAAACATGACTTTATACAGGATATATGAGATACTGTTTTATAACAATATTTATAGCTAGTCGTCTCAACGATTAAACACTGAATCACAATTTTGGCAACATCAGACTCACTTCAACAATTCATTGAATAGAAACACAAGGGTTCGCTAAAAATCTGCTACAGACACAAATGGAAAAATAAATCCAAGGTTTACCCTCAATCGATTCTTCAATAAAATTCACTTTTATTCGCAGGAATTCGAGCGTAGTTTAGAGATGTCTAGAACTGGACGAAAAGGTTCACGTTTCAATCCACTGGGATAAAAATGATCAAATTTTTCTTTTTCAAAAACGGATTCAATGAAAGAGATATCAACTTCTGATTCATAATAATTTGTATTAACAATTTCAAAATCTTGCTCAGACAAAGTTAAAATGTTCCGAATCAGTAGAAGGTATTAAATTTATTTGATTGAACTCATAAGACAAGAGGAATATTTTAAAAGAACTTATTCAATGAGTTTCGGCCAGTAAACATCGAATAATCAATATTGAGTTTCATATACGATGTACATGTAAGATATCCTTACAGAATAACAAAACTTGTTGACATGACCTCAAGAATCAAAGTTCTGTAAATCATTGAAAAACCAATGGGTAAACCAAACAATTTGAATCCAAAACTAATGAGTGAAATTCTCTATAAGACATATGAACAATCTCAAGTATAGAGTTTCTATGGAACTAATAGAGCAAAATTGATTTTCATATCACGTCAGACTAGATACTGTAGCCCACAGCTTAGCAATAATGCATACACATTTATTTGGGATACACTGATGTGGAAGTCATGACTTAACATAAGGAGAATCAATTTCGTTAATTAATTAAATTTCATTTTACATTAAAATCTTCAATTTACTGATTGCCTTAATTCGGACCACAAAATTAACATTTCAAATACAAACTAAACCTTGTCTTTAGGTTTATGTACGAATGAAGAATATTTAATGAAGGCGATATTGATCAATTCCATAATTTTTTAACTAAATGTATTCACAAAATCGTATCTGATTAATCATTTCATTTCAAATGTCATAAGATCAAATTCTCTGCAGTCCTTAGTCCTAAAGTGTCTCAACTTTGCAAAACACTTAAAAGGAAATGCATGAAAGAGGAAATATTTTTCTCTCTGTATTCAAAATTAAGCTTCCGGAATACGTATATAATAGAATATAAATGGAAATCAATTTTGGTAATTGAATTGCATCGCTATCCCCATTTTGGAATTTTATAAGACTGTTTTTATAGCATTTGAAATTCAAATTACAATCTTATTTCATTTCAATATATGTACGTTATATTGTAGATATATAGAAGGGAAAAAGTCGTTTTTGAAAAATATTCAAAAACATTCTCTGTGACATTGACTAAGTGTAGCCTGAAGCTGTAGCCTTTAAATGATGTCCTAAATTATTCAGGAAAGGGTGCCATTTCATATATATTTTCAGGAATTTCAAAAAGAATTCAAAACATTTTTCAGAGAATGTACATGTATGTATATTGTAAAATATAGCATTTAAAGTGAGATGCCTTTCATATGAGCTAACATTTTAATGGCCTAAATTAATTTTCAAAAACCCACAAACAACATTTAAATTTTGTTCAAAGAATTTACTAATTTTTCGTCATGATAATGATGGATAAATTTTTGTGGTCTTCATGTCTCACATGACGTATTTTGTTTAATTAATCAATTTCAAATTTGTTTAATTAAACATGAGCTTTAAGTAGAACGGGAATAAGTGTAGATATTTGATAAGATACATGTTAAAGGGTAACTGAATGAAGAAAAGAAATCACAAACAAATAAAATACATTATCTTGTTTATTGAAGGATTTTCAAATTGATTGTCATCAAACACAAAAAGAAAAATACCGGAAATCATCAAGCGGAAGTAAAGATACAAAATAAATTCGTTGAGACCAAAAGCCCTTCTTTAATACACTCCAAGAATTTGAGGGATGTTTTTGTTACGTCACAAAAATACTTGAAGTAATTAATTTCATTAAGGATTAGTTATTCAATTGAGCATTCGAAAACATACACAAACACATATATACAGAGTAGAAGGAAAATCTTAAGATACAGAATAAGAAAAAGAAATGTCCTTTAAGGACATGAAAATTTTGTAGATATGTATTAGAGTATTTTCTTCTAAGGATACTAACTTTGTGACACTTCAAGGTCTCTTAATTTATTATTCAGTTAATTTTATTTAGATATTAGAATGATTTTCGTTGTTTTACGTATATAAGATACATCAGGCGAAATTGAACCAATTTCCGACAGTGATTTCCTCTTCATTTATTCTAATTAAGAGTGAGTGTACTTAATAAGTTATTTATAAGTGAAAGGAAAGAGTTCCAATTCTGTTTGGGTCTTTGGTAATAAGAGATTGTCCCGATTTTGTTTTAGGCAAGTTTTATTGTTATGATCTCGTTACATTAATTTTGCTTCTTATTGAGCATACAGAAATTATTGTTCTCTGATTTTTGTTAGTACTTGATATTTTGCCTTTACCACCCACAAAAGCTGATGCTGTAAATTATGAACTTATTATTGTTATATTTATATTTTTGTTTTTGTTTTGGAATAAATGACACCGAAAGAATCAAATCAATGATTTGAACCAAGCAATCAATGGATTCGTTGAAATGTTTTACCAAAATAAATAAATTAATTTCATTTAAGTAATTATACTATTTTGAATTGGTGAAAACATTATTTAAGAAGAGAGAGAAAATGTTTTTATCTTTCAATTTCAATCGTTCTTCGAGTGAAAGCAATAAATTATGTTGTTCTTTATTTATTGCACCACTGAAACCATAATGTATCACATACTGCTTAAATGTCCTCACTCTGGATTAAGTTCTACATTATGTTGCATCCTCAATGAATTTACATTATTGTTTTGACAGTATGGATATTATGAAATATACATACATGTAAATAAGATAAAATGACAAAGTCAAGAATAAGGAAATCAAAAATATTTATCACTATCCATGAGGCAAAATTCTGATCCTAAGATTAAGCTAAATCCTTTTTTAATGTTAAGGATAACTCATCTCGTTTGTTTTAATGTTTCATATAACCCGACGAAAATTATTTCCATCAACCAAAGTAATCCTCATGGGCTACAATGTAAACTACATTTTAATTTAATTGGATACACATCCGGATGGAATGTTCAAGTGTGTTGAACAAAATAGGATACAACATCGTATATATTATGGGAATCCAGTTTAAACACAGACAAAGCTATGATATCCTGTTATAGATGAAGGATTTCAATCAGAAATAACGGACACAAGGATATAGGCTTTAGATTTAAGCTCTGGAATGTCTATGGTACATTGATGTGTGCTGGCAGCGTAAAAGGGATTTGTATCAAGGTGAGCTTGAAGTTAAAAATTTTAATTTTTAATGAATTGCTTCTCACTGTTGCTTTATACTTTGAAAGCTGATTGAGCAGTTATTAAAAGGTTTGTTTGGATTCAGATTCAGAAACTTCAGATTTTCTATAACAGAAGAACTTATTCCGTATATCAAATAAATTATTACAGCTGAATTCTTAAAGTCATTTACCACATTTCAAGTCGAATGAAACCATGTCAGTCAAAATTGCTTAATGGATATTCTTGACTAATTGCTTAAAATTTTGGTTAAACTTCATATATCCGCGAAAGGGGTTGGAAGGTTTTAAAAAGAACTTGATTTTCAAACCACCACCACACCACGTATGTGCGTTTCGTATCATCTAGCGAAGTTAACCGAACAAATGAAGATTGATTTAAATTTCATCTTCTCATTTTTGTCTGAGTTCTAATTGCTCAGATTTGAATAAAATTGATTGTAATGCTTTCCTTAAAACATTCAAGCTGAAATTTTGTGGTTGAGGCCATTTACAAAGGGTAGAAGAATGATTTAATTGATTGATGACTTATAATATAACCAGTAGATCTTAAAACATAGTTTCAATTTAATTTAAATGCTGAAGCTTTTAAAAATTTTATAGTACCTGAAAGTATTTGCATTAAAAAGCTAATGAGTTTTACAAACTGAAAAATACATTAAGTACTATCACAATTTCAATTTAGTAACTTAAAATATGTTTTAATTTTATTTTAAACTTCACATATTATCAAAAATTTTATAATAGAAAATTCGCTATAAACTTTTGTTGAATTTCCATAGAACTTTCAAAATTCAAAAGACAAGAAGAACTGTGAAATTGGTAAAATGCAACACAAAGTTATAGAACTGTATTTGACTTATTAACCAGATCTAATTTTTGTCATGTTACATACAAATTGAAAATTTCATTCATTCATTTTCGAAACAAACTTTTCTGCCACAAAACCGTTTGTCAAAAACCAAAGGATACCATACAAAAAGAACATGAACAAATGTATAAGGATCTTGAAGAATAGGAAACTTTGTTCTCCATATGACTTATCATGCACGCCGTTCAACAGAATCATAAATTATACTCATACTCTTTCATAACGGTATACACTAAAAGCTATTTGTAACCTCACATTAATAATGCTGTGACTCTTGCCGTGTCCTTGTCACAGGAAATCCTTTAAAATACATACCAGCGTTGTCACGAATCTAAGATACTTTACATTTCAAGGATTTCAAGAAAATTAATGTCTTATCTGAAATATTGTAACAAAGGATGGAAATTACAAAATCATTCCTTTATCTCATTTGGGAGTTCTTCTTTACCACGTTCAACCTCACAACTTTGTCTTTCTCAACTGTAGTATCTCATTAATAAAGTTTCTTGTTTCATACTAAAATTGGTGAATCTACTTCTAACAAGATTGACGTATGAACTTTTGTATAATTTTAATTGATATCTGGAATGTTAGCAATTCCGAAGAAATTAAAATATTAATTAATTTCGTTACATGTCAAATTAGTTCGATCGTGTTGCATCTAAAAATTATTTCTAATGCATATGTTATATACTTCCTTTTAACAAAATTTATTTTGACAACATCGTATGTTCCGAAAACAATACCAAAGTTATATTGAAAATTGGGATCATCATTTTGTTGTGATAATGTCATCCAATTTTCCGCTACTCAAGCATGAGGAAAATGTCATGTCATTTGGATGTCAATTTAGGCATGTTGATGACATACAAAAATCTAAGATTTTGTATCATCTTTGTTTACTTCATACACGTATAAACTGAAACAATTTATCATATAAGATATTTGAAAACAGTAAGATCAAGAAATTTATCTTTTGTGCAATTTTCCAATGGATGAGTTTCCTTCAAAATAACAAAAATCCAAAACTTCCTACAGTTATTTTCTTTTAGAAACGTTTTAAATATGACTTTTAGTATTTACTCTTATTGTTTTTCCCTTATGCTTTCACATTTTTCATGAATGTGAAAAGGTGTCACGAAATTTATGAAAACATAAACTGCTGTTGCTCAATAAATCAGGTAATATTCCATGGTATATTTCAAATATGTATCCAAAAAGATTCTGTTCTGCAAATATGTTCTTTTATATAAATCATAATATTATAGTCGTTATTTATCAACAATCCAAATTCAAGGTGTCTTAAAGGAAAGGTGCCTAGAAATGTATATTGCAATAATATTTATTCAAAAAATATATTACTAACATTTTTTATTGTATGTATCTATATATTTTCTAAATTTTTAGCCTGAATTTGATTCCCAAACAAAGTTTTCAAATTTAAAAACAACAATTCCAAGTGGATAATGATGTGCTTTGAAAAGTATAATAAATTGTCATTAAGGACACAAAATTACGGGTTAGAAGTCCTGCATACTCCACATTACTAGGATAAATTCAAAGAAAAAACTCTATTTCGTTTTCAGTTTTAACAAAAACTTTTCTAATTTCTAGAACAACCCCTACGTAGATAAGTGGAAAATAAAAGTTCACTTGTCTAATTTCGAGTTGTTTTCAGTAGCAGTTATAACATCAAATGGACAATTCTTAAGGATAAGAATGGTAGTCTTTGTGAATTGAAATAACCACAAAAAGAATGTTTTTTAACTTTTACCACGACAATTCTCTCTATAATATAACTCACTTAATTGTATAAGACATCGAAAGACGAATACAGTGGAACCATTGAAATTTTTCATCAGAACGAGAAGAAATTACCCTAAAAGAGATAAATCGTCATTTGAATGAACAGGAAACCTTCATACATTTACCTTGCATGTTACCTTTTCAACCTTCCCTCGGGATTATGGAACAAATTGAACAAGTTTAGTAATTTGTTCGCGTAAATTGAGTTTGCAAAATGCACACAAACGAAGCTATACAAATTGAATAATTTTGTATTGTGGGTGAATTTACTTGTATTCGGAAGTTGTAACATAATTTTTTTCTTTTCTTTTTAAAAAAAAAATATATATATATAAATTTATTTCATATTCACTTCATTGTGTTGGAGAAGGAATAGAGTGGTTTCCTCTTCGAAATTTCTTATTGTAGATCAACAATTCACAATAAGGAACAGTTCACTTCTTGAGAAAAGAAGTATATGAATTTAGAATTGTAAAATATTTTCACCAGTTTTATTTAAATAATAATATCTTTATAATTGTTATACAGTTAATTGCATTTTAAAAAATTTATTAAAAATGAATTATTTTTCGGTATTGCAAATCCCCTAAAAAGTACATACATATGTATAACGTATAATCCGGAAATGACTGCGCCAAAATGAATATCCTGAAATAAATAAAATCTGCAACTCATCAACACGTAAAACTCAATTTTGCGTAAAAGTTTTATGCAAAATAAACTATTTGAAATTGGTAAAGTAAATTTTGTGGTATAATGAGTCATGAGCTAACATTTAAGGGTTTTGTTATATAAAAACGAGGATAATGATAAAGGGATTCTGTAGAGGGTGCATTAATAACATATAGACGGACAGGATAATAGTTACCATTGTTTTCCAATTATTTTCAAGTTTTCCTGCAGCTGAGTTCGGGTTTTCTTCATAACTCACGTGACAATGATAGATGAGGCGTTTTTACCAAGTAGCAGCTCATACAAGAATATCCAAGTAACATACGAAACTGCAAGGATAAAGAACATTTTCACTTTCGTACTTAGAAGGAATGTGATTAATGGAATATACATTAGTTTCGGTTAAAGGAAAAATCCTTTTTACTGGGTGCTCAAAGGAGGAATTTCTAAATTCCTCAAAGCAGTCTCAAGGAGCTTATTTTTACGACTCCTTAGAGGTGATGATTCTGCCAAGGAATTGCCTCCAAAACCCAGATGTGGAAACGGTTGTTCACTTTTAATGAAGCAATTTGAAATTCAATACAAGTGACCTTAATTGAAAGTTTTCATCATATATTCGATGTATATGATGAAAGTTTTACTCTTTTTTATATTCAAATTCTTCAAAGTTTTAATATTTCTTCCTTCGAAGTTAACTTGAAGGTTAGTTTCTTAGAGACGTGTAGGTGTTTCATAAATCCTCAAGTTTGTCTACTCATTTCACTCATTTCAGTGTATTTGTGAAAATGTATTACCGAAAATTTCAGGTAAACTTTCAAACTTTGATCGTAAATAAGAGTTTTAGATAGTTTTCAAGAGTGAAGAAAAACGGTGCTGTAATTTATCACTTGTTTAAGTGAACAGAAGTTGTTGTAAAAAGATAAACGAGCGAGTTTGAGTAATTTTGTTATATATAAGAAAAACTATTTCCAATTTACTTGGATAAAACATTTAAGATGCATCCAGTTTTTCGTATCTTCTATAAAATGAATCATTTCCCATACCTTACTACAATGATTTAATTCAAAAATTTTGCGAAAAATATTTTTAATTCAAAAACATTCAAAAATAAATTTGCAATAAATGTCAAAAACCCCAATTTAAAGTGTATAATAAGAAGTTTGAAGAAATCATAAATTTGATTATAATTTGAAAAAAAAAAACCAATTTTTTCTCGTTTCAAATTAAAGCAATTTACATAATGTTACACCCAAGAACGGTTAGTCATAGTACGTTGTTTATGTGAAGGTAATTTTGTAAGAAGCTACTACAATTCCAGTTCAAACTCCCAAATCAGCTATAAAAAGTCGTTCTAATATCCTCATTTCTCAGACCTCGTATTACCTTAATTTGAATGCCGGCATCTTAAAGAAATTTATCGCTTCGTAATAGGCTTTCTTCTGTATCACATTCTGACAAGTGCTTCTCTAAAAATTAATTTTATAAATTTTGTTCATTTTGTTTTTCTCATTTTCACCATGAAAGATTTATTTCAAAGTGTTTCAAAATATTATATTCTGATATGCCAGATACTGTACCCTGACAATATTTCCAACTTAATCCCTTAAAGTTTCTTCAAGTGTAAATAACAAAACTATAACCTAATGGATTTGAAAAGTTATTTTGATTTGAATACGAATCGTTATCTTCTGTGGAATATTTATATAAGCACATTAATTAATGTGTTATCCAAAAGAAAGGATTTCCTTTTAAATTAAGAAGTATAACATCCCATTTTAGCACCTGATACACAAATGTCAAGGGAAAAGAATGCCAATATCGTAAAAATCATTTTTAACATATTGATTTTGATAGCATGGAATTGGAATATTTTTCGAAAACTTTGTTTGTGGGTTTTATTGAAAATGAAGATATAAGGACATGTTCATACATATTTCGAATTCTGTGTGATACACAAATGTGCTCATACTCGTACATGTATCTATATAACAATATCCACGTGGAATCTTTTATATTTAGTATGCAAATCATGTTCAAATCTAAATTGGTTTAACCCTTTCGCGTATTTTTATTTCATGCTTAAATTGATGAAGGTATTACATGGAGATATTCGACTTCAAGTCAAATAAGCAGATTCCAATTGAATTTGCATATAAATTTATATCTAGCAAAGCTTTTTCTTATTTTCAACGAAAAATTCCTTGTAATATCTTATAATAAAGATGTACAGTCATTCAGGAGGAGTGATTTACCAGAATTGGAAAGATACAAATTTCGTTTCCTTACTTTTCTTGGAATATCTTTAAGTAAAGGGACACTTAAGGAGCATCTAATTATCTCTGAAGGAAATTCCCCTCGTTCACACGTTGTAAATCATATAAAATTGACGCATATCAATGCAGTAACTATTCTTCATTACATGTTATTGATTACCACAAATAATTGGTCTTCGGTGTTGTAATTTTCTAACATATCTTTCCATTTCCTTCATGTTATTGCATTTTCTATATCCATTAAAGTTTGTGTCCGTCTTCGAATGTCCTTTCAATGGTAGCCCTAAGGGAGTCATGTTTCCTGAACAATATTGATGACAAACTTTGTGGGGAAAGTTAGAAGGAATCGAAGAAGAGAGTGAGAGTGTTGCTTCAGTGATTACTGTTTGGGATTTTGGTTAGCTTGAGAATTGAGTTGGAAGTAAACAAACCGTACAAATGCTCGTAAATCAAAGTTTGACAGAGTCTTTGACTAATGAAAAGATTAAGGACTTTTCCTGTTAATTCATCTTGTAAATGTTAGCCGATATCTCTTAGGCTTGACCAATGAAAGGGTTGGCTTGTGTTGTAAACGAATTTTATCCAGTAAATTTATTGCTTTTGAAGGTTTTTGGCGTAGCATCTTTGATAGTGTCCTTCGTATTTTTTTTTGTATATCTTCTTATTAGTATTTAAGCATCATTCCTTACAGTTGTTAGCTTATGATATACTATACTCGTGTATACACTTGAATTCATAGCAACTTTTTCACTTTGAATCAATGAAGAGCCTTCAAATTTATAATTTACAATACAATAAAGTAGTCCTCGATTCTGGATTTATTTATCATTTTAAATTGTTTACGTCATACGTGTTATAAAGCTTTTGCTTTTGTGTTAAATGTAAAGTTTGTATCTTAAGTGACATATCTCGTCGTAGTGTGTATAAACAAAATTTGAGGTCTTCGATCATTTAACGGATTTGATGACTACGAAATAAGACAAATTTTGTTAATATCTTCAAATTTACAATAATATATAAAAATGAACCATTCAGGAGGTGATTGTCGTATAGAATGTCTTTCAAATCAACAACGTCAGGATGTTCTTCAAAACATTATTCTGCGACTAAGACCTGCTGATGTGCCGTCAATTGACTCGAAGCTTTTGAGGCTGTACAACTCTGTAGCTACCGTCTTCTCCATTCTGAGCCTCAACATTCTTGGAGCTGTTACGTTGATATCGATATATTTATCGGTATACTACTGGTCTGAGATGAGAGTGTCATCATCTTTTGAGATTTTCTACGCTTCAATTGGACTTCTTGCTGTTTGCTTTATGAAATTCTTGCACTGCCTACTTAATCTCCATACTTTCTCAAAACAAAGGGACGACTTCAAAGTTATCAGTTGGGTAAATATATTCCTGTATCTGCCTTGTATTGTCGTTTTGTGGATGAGTTTGGCCTGTACTCAAAGCTATCACAACCGATCCTTCAGTGTTATGACAGCAAAGGGCACAAAGGGAACGAATTGGAACACAGAAATTCCAAAGTTTCCTTCATTTACGTCTTTGTACGATTTTCAAAGTGATCCATATATAAAGAGCGCTTGGAATCAAGTTCAAACAAAGTATAGCTGCTGTGGATCGTACGGCTATAAAGATTATGTCAAAAACTCTCTAACACCTCCTTTGAGCTGTTACGAGCCAGGGAAATCAAAACTTCTAGAGAAAGGTTGTCTTCCTGCCGTCAATACTATCTTATTCAGCTTGTGCTATCAACTCCATAATATTATCTTATGGTTACTACTACCAATTGAAGGATGGTTGGTACTCTTTGGGATTTTGGGTTTTTATTCGAAAATGTGCAGCTTCTGGCAACCAACTTGTAGCACGAACTGTCAAGAAACTGGACCTATACATTTCTTTGTTGATTCTCTGGAACGAACAACTGCAAATTGACCTTTTATACAAATTAAATTCTTTATAACTACTTGTGTCCGTAAATGATTAGTTAAGCTGTAAAATTTAATAATTAAAGACTACTCATTTCTGATTTTTGCAACATTTTTATTTAACAGTTTTAACAAGAAAACCTTTAAACATCACTAATGCTGTTGGCAACTCGATTAGAATTATTATTGAATTCATTGATTATAGAGCGAACCATTAACTTCCCAAATTTATTAATTGTGCGAATGAGTTGTTGTAGAATTTCCAAAAAAATTGAATTTTCATTTAACTAAAACGAATTCTGCAATAACTATTTTTCTTCTCCAAAATCATATTGATCTACTCACAATTTGTATAAATTCTGGATTATTTCGTATAGAATATAAGCATCTTATTGCACCCAACTGATATGATGTGTGGTTTCTGTCCTCCAGGCGGTTGAATAATATTTCAACCAATTTGTTCTTCATCAAAAAATTGACAGCTATTTCATTTTCATTCAAGATTTCATTAAGATGCGTCAGGTAGCACTCCAGTTCCTCGTAGTCTTCTGTTAAGAGAATGCTGTTCATTAATTTCACCAGATATTTAGCAGAAATTCTTCTGGTGTTCGGTTCAATGCTCTGGAAATTTTCAACCAAATTTTCCACGCTTTTATCCATTATCAAATATATGAAGTGCAATCAATACACTAAATTTTCCAATAAGTAATTTTAGACTTTCGATTTTCTAAAATAATTAACGCAATGCCAATTCAATCTAAAATAAAATTACTTAAAACATTGCACCTGTTCCAAACATTTTATGATTAATAACTAATGGAGAATAAAACCATAAAGATACATCCCGCTCCAGGGAAGTAACAAAGGTCGATGGTGATTTACATAAAACCTAATTGAAGATAATTCAAACTACATATGAAGTATACGATTAATTCAATTAAAAATATTCGTAAGGTTTGGTTTTTCTTTAAACAAACTGATTTAACAGAAAAATATATCAGCATTATTTTTGATTTTAGTTAATTAAACTCTTTCTGTGTTTATTTAACACTTGATGATAAATAAATTGCATTGATTTTGGTGTACTTTATAAAATTGTTGAAATTCCAAAGTACACCAACTGGAGATTGAAATCAACTCAATGGATGTGATTTTATGTTTTTGCCGTTGTTTTATATAAACAAAACTTATTTACATTTAAATAATAAAATCAAAAACAAAAACAAGTGGCCAATTCAATAATTGGCAATTTCGAATATATTCTGGTTGCCTCTTTGAATTCGTTTTAAAACTTACTGCCGTGCATTTTATTGATTGATGCTTTTAATCGAACTGACCACTTATTTCTGAATTTTAATTACATAAAGGCTTAAAAATTTGTTGTGAAAAAGCTATTGACTTTTGAAAAAGGTCTGGTTGATTTTCGTTTTCGAATTGTTGGAAATATCAAAAACAATAGATTCGGGAAAAACTCACAGAGATGCTACTAATGAATCTGGAGTCAATTTGAAATGGAAATTTATTTAATTAATTACGTTTCATTCATGTGTATTTAACGTACCAATTCTGGTTACGAAATAGATTATTCAAATAATAAAAATGTGCGAATAAAAATAAATTACTTTTGGATTCCTACATAACTTTGAAAAATAAGTCAAAGCACGTACCTTCAAAATTCCAAAATTGAGAATGAAATTATGGTATACTGTTAATAAAACTGGAACAGTTTTCTTGATAACATTTCAGCGTCATGTGATATCATCAAAATCACTTATTGAGATTACAAACAATTTTGTCATAAATTGTTTTTATTTTGATTTATATTATATAACAAATAAAATTTATATTTCCTCCCAGAAAGTGAATCTGATGTAACAAATGTATATAAGCATAATTTATATAATATATTCAATAAGACATATTTAACACATGACGATATGACTTTTATCATACCTTGCCAAAGAGTAGCCAATTTAGATTTTAAATTATCCTATACATCCAACGTAACCTGTTTGTTTGATGAATAGTGTCATAGACAAAATAAAGGGTTTTCCGAAATAAAATTTTCCTCCTTCAAAGAAACAAATGTCTTTTATAAAATAGAAAAATTTTTCTTAAATTTCAACATATGGTGAACCTGAAATCCTATTGCCCTCATGTCCAATGTGATTTTTAAAAGCACCCACAAACTTAATGGAACTGACTCTTGAGAACCTGTGAAAACCATCAAGTTCCACGGATATCTATTTTTTAACTTTACAATTTTTCAATAACCAAATCAATCTAAGTGTTATCACTTCCATGATTCGAAGTTTTAAGGGAAATTTTATTTTTGCATTATTTCTGTTTGCTTTCCCCGATTTGTTTGATTTTCCAGAGAATTCAATGAATCTATTGAGGTGCATCAGGATTTGTAATTGTTTACAAAACACTTATAATTCATTTCTAACTAATAATTGGCTTTCAATCAACGTAGTGTTTAATTGAACCAAGCTTTACTATTAAAGACAATAGCCCTAATTCAATGTTTGCTTTATAAATGCATATATTTTCAAAATTACCATAAGTACCCACAATATCTTCAAATTGATAAATAGTTTTTATTTAAGGACACTATTGCGAATTGATGATTGGTTAAAGAGGTAAACCAAACACTTTCAATTTTCCTTCAAGGCTGAATCCAATTACTCGCAAAATTATTTGACGGAAGTCTACAAATTTGCATATTCAATTCAATTTTATTTCTCACAATCAGTAGAATAAAGAATAAATTTAAAATTTCAAATACAGTCATAGTTTGATTGAATTAAATCAATATTTACCATTGAATGGAAGTTATTAATTCGAATACATTCGTAAAGCATGATTTTGTCCTGGCTTGTGGTTAATTTATATAAAACCACGTACAAGTGAAACTGAACCAATGCATATAAATTCAAAAGTAAACGGCTTTTCCTTATACTGAAACATTATCGGAATTCCTCATTAGTTTCACAACAGGTGCAACAACAGTAGAGATTCGAAAGGTTTATCCCGAAAAAGAAATATAAAAGAACCTTGTCCAATTTTGTTTAACTAGCAAATTTATTACGAACATAAAATTCTGAGGTATAGGGTCAACTTGGACAATATGGGTAGTTGAGTAAACAGTTTATTTGGTAAAATAGCAAAAACTTTAATCTACCCTAGTCCCTATAAAAGAATAAATGACCAATTCCAATAAGAAGTTGTACCATAAAAATACGTCATAAATAAGAAAAATCACAAAAGGAAGTTCGCCATCTTTTTGTATGGAAAGCAAACAAAATAAAAGAAAAAGGACTTGGGTCAAAGATCAAGGAGTCATCGGTCAAGAGTCATTTGTAACAGACACTTATGGAAAATGCCACTACTTGCAATATTCTTGTCACGTTTAAAATTGAATATGTAACGTTCTAATATTCACTGATGATGAACTTTTTGAATGTCCTGACAAACTTCCTTATAATAATAATATGACACAGAGACATATACTAACATTTGAGAAAATATCCTTATTCAAATAAAACCCTTTTTTGCAATATAACAATACAAATCACAAATTTCTTTTTATTGAAATGAAAAAGGATGTCTAACTTATTCGATTATGATCCTTGGAATCATTGAAATTTGCATATTTTCATTTTTGTATCAATTCCTTAATCCTTGTTTCCTTCTTTTAAACTTTTCGCACGTACGAATGCGACAACATCAATTGAGTGCTTGACATTAAACTTTTCGCTCTCTTTCTCTTTTGTCAAAACAAAATTCAATTCCTCTCTGGCCGACTGCGCCACAGGGATATTATCAGGACTCGTAGGTGGTTGAATCGATTTTGGTCAATAAGGTGTCTATCAATTATACTAAATCATGCGATATTTATAGGTTGTTTCACGGTTTTGTTAAACCAACATGACTGCCCTAGGATATAAACTAGCGTACCATATTGAGTTGAATATCACTGAATAGCTCTTTCATAAGCAAAAACAAATTAAAATAAATTTAAAACAAAATTTTCTTTGAATTAAATAGTTTAGTATGTATAACCCAATAAAAAAAAAACTTTAATATAAATTGAGGGAAAACTTTTTTAATTTACAAAATCGCTTCTAGCGAAATCTCTTAGTCACTTTTAATAAACTTATAACTAAGTTATATGAACAAAAATTTGCATTTTGTTATTTTTCAATTAAAATTTACTATTTTCGGTTTAAGTTGCATCGTAAATTGATTATCCCGCAGTGTTTTAAGATTCATTGTCTTATTAACTGGAAACCATGATTTTAAGTCAATTGCATAACTAAGTAAGAAAGGTTGCAATTTAGCAGGTAGAACTCATTGAATTTGAAAGTTAATCAAGTGTATACAAAATGTGTTTCTAGAAGATATTTCAGACCAATCCAAATTGCATTTTGTGCAGCAGATAAAATCGTACAGATCTATGGGAAATCTCAAAGATCCATGAATCGTAATGCTACTATAGATGGTAAATCTCCATTCAGTGCAAAGTTTTTCTTTTTGCAGAGATTTTCTGATTTATTAAATTTTTTATGAATTCTGGGTAGATCTATTATAAATAAAAAATAGTTTTTATGAATAACAAAGTTCATTCCAAATGGTACCATTTTATGTATTGATTGAAGTTTTTAATGAAGAGGTTCAACTGCAATATGTACAAATATATAAACATGTACATATATTTATGTACATATAAAATTCATAAAGAGTTTTCACAATCTTTACACACGTCTTTCAGTTTGCCTTATCACTGTGGGTTTCACTTGGTTCTCGAACTTCCCGTCTGGAGCTTTCCAAAGTCCGATTTTGAAAATTTACATACTTCAAGACCAGATTGTTGGTGTTTGATTTTCAGTAGAACTACTGTAGACATCTCAAAGTTAAGTTTAAAGGACCCTTGTGAATAAATGCATTGAAAAATATTGCAATACTTTGATGTTGCTATTGGTGGTGCACTTTGAATAGGAAGGGTGGGAATCAAATTTCTGAATAATATTTTACTTTCATAAGAATAGTTTTGAACAGACGTTTGGAGTTTTGAAAAGTTGTAATGTCGTTAGTAACTTTTTAATGTTAAAGTTCGAGGGCTTTAAAGAAATTTCAATTCGGAGGTGATTTCAAAAAAGTGAAAAAACGTAAAAATAAAATGGATCGGATTTTCTATGCAAATCTAGTATTTCTTGAATTCACGATAAAAATATTTTCTTTAAAGAAAGAGCAAAGTTTTATGCAAAACTTTTGCACACTTTAGATATCATTCAGAATGATTAATGTGGAAAATTGGTTTTTCCGTTTCCGTTTCTAGATATCCACATACTTGCATTCTTTTACACTGATCTCATATATCAAAACTTCATGATGCAACTTTGACGTATCGCAGGATACAATTCAGCAACTCATTCTTCATTCTACCAATTTCTTTTATAGGATTAAAGGTTTTATGTCATACAGACTATTACCTAAAGTGCACCTCTGGTTAGAAGGAACAAAACCCTGCTGCAAATATTTACACTTAATCTGTTAGACAAATATTACAGCTCAAATCATGCACCTTGAGGGTATAGTTTTCACTAGCCAATAGATCAAATGAATCCTACATTTCTGATTGAATGCCATTGGGAATCACTGGGACATAGTGGCATATTTGCCCTCCAACGTTTTTTTGATTCTGGAAACAAATAAAGCACATACAACCTAGACAAATTTTTAATCCATATTTCAATTGAAAGTGCTACAATCGTAATACCACTTGCTACCTAAATTGTTATTCATTTACCTTTACCTCTTTCCGAAAGCGTCTTAGCCTAAATAGGCTAATAAATATCGCAGATTCTTTATTGTGAGAAGAAACCCTTTTACAAAGTTGTAGTATCAAATCCAGCGCTTAAGAAAACCTTTCCGATGAAGGATAAAGTTCCAAGAAAAACGTTTTTCCTCCCTTGAACAAATGTTCTGGATTTGAAATTCTTAATTAATTCTTATGTCAGTTTGTGGAAATGTAATTTAAATAAAAAAGGTTTTCTTCTCCCAGTTTGATTTCGTAGAAAAATCCGTAAAATATTTCACTTAATGATTTGTTCAAGGATTTACAATTTTCGTGGTAAGGAAATTTGACAATTTTGCACACGTAACATTTTATGAGTTGATATCTCAAATATAAGTTAAGTGTGAATAAAAAATTATTTATAATTTTACTTAAAATTGAATTTATTAAAGTAAATTCTAACCACGAAACGAATAAATCGTTGTTATTTAGTTATGAACCTGAATCCTTTGGGATGTGTTTGTGTCGGGAATACCTTATACATGACTAAATAGAAATCATCATATACAATTGACAATAGCATATCCAGTTGCAGGTTGTTCTTGAGGGAATCAGTTTGTTCATGTGACCACAAACATAAAGGAAACATGAAAATCCACAATCGTCCACGTATAAGAGTAGTAACAAGAAATTATTTTGAATGTCACAATAAACCTTTGATGCTTGCTTTGAATTGCAGCCAAATTCCACAAATTTCTATTTTTTTTTTGTATCCTTTGCAATTTCCTTCTATATTCTATAGGCATTTCCTTTCTATCTTGAACCGTTTAAACTATACGAGAGTAAATAAAAAAGGTAAAGACTTGAGAAAATTGTTATAGAATCAGCAGTTTTTTGGATCAGTAGATCCTTCAAGTGTAAGCGATTTCGGAACAAATCATCCGAATGATGGACTTCTTCCTTATTTAAGTGATGCCGCATCAGCGCTATGAACGTAATATAAAAAGGACTTACCGTTTGTGATTTATGTAAGTCTTTGGTATTTCCGTTTATTGGATGGTTTGACAAAACTCGGAAGTTGTAAATCAGGAAAATATGTGATAGTCATGCAATAAGGATCAACCAGAAATTATACTTTTTATATTGATTTCATTCAAATTCATTTCATTGTTTTAATATTTACGCCATTAAAACAAGTTGGACACAAAGTGAGGGAATGCCATAGTTGCATCATACGATTTTCTTTGAAGCTTATCCCCGACAAAACTTCTTTGATTATTCCAAAATTGTCACAAAATTTTCCGCATATTAGTCAAGGCGCATACAGTTTTGAACTTTATCGAATCCATTCAAATGATTTCCACTGACCAAGCATAAAGGACTCGTCTAGAATGAAAGTCCCTTTGATGTGAAATTTTGTGAATTTAGTGCAACTTACAACAACCAAGCATTTGGCCACAATTTGTCACGCTCATTACGTCCACATATGAGACGATAACTCAACTCGGTTTAATGAAGCTAAATGGGTCATCAGACCCGGAGTTTTTCACTTGACTTACCCACTGTTTTAGCCATCATTAACTCTTCCAGTTGCGTTGCATGCTAACAAAGGGAATCGTCGTCAACATCTTCTAGTATTCACGAATTTACCTGAGTTGAAATTTACCCATTAGGAAGTCCTTGATAACATTAAAATAATGTTTGTCTTAATGTGTCATTGTTTATGTATTCATCAACATAAACCTCTACATTAACACCTCAACATCTGACATAGAAATGGTATAGGTTGCAAAATCTAAACAGGTTTAATGGCCTAGAAAGTGTCTGACGACGTGCAAAAACTTAGTACAACAAATAAATGTTTTAATGTCGGTTTTTGACAAATTAAATTTAAAATAAAACCATTAAAAGTGTGAATAATTTTCTGTATTTACCCGCTTAAGGTATTAAAAACATTTCGTGATTTGGTTGAATCAAATTTGCGTGTCACGTTTGGTTTTCGTGTCATAAACCAAAGGGAATCAAGCACGCCAAGTATCTTAAAGGGAAATTTTCATTCAAAGATAAATAAATGCGAATTTAATATCTACATATAAATATATCCTTTCATATTTATGATGCCAACTTGAAAACTTGTTCCTAGTCCTAAAACTTCATGCAAGAGTTGAATCAAAATTAGACACAAAAGTGCAAAATGATGGATGAAATATGACAAATTTAAAAACGGAAACGAAGCTTTTAAAGAGCAATCATTCAAGAATAAGGACAAAGTTGCTATTTAAAGAAAAGATGTTACAAACATCGAAGGAAGTTTCCTTCATTCAATCAAAAAGGATTTAAAATTCGAACTTCCTTAATAGAAAAAATAAGTCAAGCATACTGTCGTAAAACTTTTTATTCGATAAACGCTTCATTTCGCACTTGAAACTTTTTTTTTATGAATTTGTTTGTGCTTCAACTGATATCAAAGTTGTATAGAAAAGTTTTTAGTATCCATCTGGATTTGTACGAAAACCGAATTCTAAACTCGCTCTCAATTACAGCGTCCTGTTTGCATGAAAGAGATACACCTCGATATGTATGTATTGTAACTTGTATCATATCATTGTAATTTTTATAAGGATTTTGCATTTATGAATCTTCACTTACACATTTTAATAGTTGCGTAAAATCTTGGAGCCTTGAAAAGTCTAATAAGTCATAAATACTTTCGTAGTCACCTTCGGGATTTCTTGAAAAAGAAAGAAAATATCCTTGGAATTCCACGTCAACGTCGTTCATCAAAAAGGAATTCCTTAATCAATCACTTTTTCCTTCCCTAAAAATTCGTCTTTTGTTTGGTGGCACAAAAATTTCTAACGTCCATTCGTCCAAAAGAGGTTACACGTTTTTGTGGAAGAAAAATATTTTTTTTTAAATCGATTTAAGATTCGTAAACAAACGAAAAATTCCAAACAAAATCTCAAGAAATAAGTCAAAGTTAAAAAAAAATTGTTTACTTTCACGTGGAGCAACACAATCACAAGACAAATGATTCAAGTGAAGAATGTAAAATTTAAGTTACATTTTAAGAAAAAATTAAATAAAGGAAACTTTCTTTTTGCCAATCGAACTGGAAAGTTTCTTTCTGGTTTTGAAGTCTTAGATTCCAATTAATCTGAAATTTTTTTCCGCCACATCTTGACACAACTCATGACGTTTTGACTTTTTTAATTTGCTCCCCAAAAGCCCTTAAAAACGATTAATCTCTCTTAAGCCTTAACTGGGTTCATTGGAGTATTTTAAGAAATTAGGGATTTTCGTGGTTAACCCTGGCGACATCTTGGCTTTTCTAAAATCAAATTTTTGGTTATCATCTATACACCCGTTTCATCAAGAAAGAATTGTATTGTATCCTTATTTTGCAACATGTGTTTTGTATGTGCCTTTAAAATTGTCCCTTAAAGTTAAAAATTCATTTCATGAAACGAAAGGACTTTACAACTTGTGTCCTTTGAAAGGAAACTTTATTTCGCCTTCAATAGATCTTCCAATGTATCTGAAAAGTTTTAACAGGAGAATTTGTTTCGGAAAAAAATAAGAAACTTTCCTAATCTTGGAGATTATTCATCAAAGTCAATTGTACCTTTTAGAAAAGTTTACCTTTATCCTAGAGACGTCTTTTGAATTAACTGAAATTGGCGAGACACTTTCAGGACATTGAAATTGTAAACACCAAAGCATCTTCGACATTTCATTTTATTTCGTTTTTCCAGAGATATTATAAAGTCCAAGTTATCGCATTTCCAATAATATCTAATAGTATGTAATTAATAATTATAATTTGCTTATAAGACAAATAACTATTTCACGTAATTTCCACACAGACAAACAATCGGTTGATTAATTGTTAACATATTTGAGGGGACTGTTCAATCAATTAGAAATTCGATTTATTTTAATCAGCTTATGCTTAATTCCGTTCTGGGAATAAGCTTTTCCCTATTTAGAGTATTTTGATGATGTTAAAGCTTCATTTGATATGTAAGGACTTTTTTACCTGAATACGCGTTTCACATCCACTCTGTTACATGTCTCTCAATATTATGTTTTATTAAATATTATAAATTATCCCGAAGTCCTCCTGGATTTCATTTGACAGTATCTAAACCCACAAAAGGTATCACTTTCCTTGACGAGGAATAAGTTTGTCTCATTTAAAGGGAAATAATCTTATCTTTTACAGTCGTAAAATCAAAAAATTCTGGAAAACATTCAACTTAAGAATAGATATGAAATAAACAGAGAATGATAAATTTACGTATTGGCACCCCACACAACGCCACCCCTGCTGTCACATATCATATTGATTAAGGGACAAAAACGTGCGTAAAAAACACCATTAAATTGTACCCTAAATGTTAAAATTGTAGAAAGTTTTTGGAACAACATGTTACTAAATAATGAGATAATGTAGAAATTCGTGGTTCTAACTGAGAAAAGTTTTGTCATTGATAAATGACACTTTTAAGTTGGAATTTTTTGAGCTTCATTTAATTCTTTGGGAATTCAGGAAAAGATTCACTCAAACAAATGTTTTGTGCTTTTTAAGGATTTCAAATGAAAGGCTTGAAACATTCAGTCGTCATTATCAACCATCAAACTCGGAGATAATGAGATAGGCATCTGGAAATAAGGCTCAAATCCAAATCTAAGGAACATAATTCAATGGATGGATTAAACGAAACCAGAGATTTTGTGGACAAAATTTTTCCTCAATTTTGATTTATTATGTGCCCTGTCAGAATAAAACAGGATACTTTGGTATGTGATTAAGCGATTATATTAACAGCAAAATTAAAAAAACATAATTGATTTTTACCTTTATTCCACCATCATTTCTGTGTTAAACAGGAAATTTATTACCTTCCACTTTATCTTCTCTCACACCGAAAATATTATAAATATTTGCCTTAATTCCATGATACTGAAAAACGAAATTTTAATTTTGTATGTTGTCTGGTCTGTTCAATATTGATTTAATACATATTTTCATTATATCCGATAGACGTTCATGTTATATAGTAGGTATCCCTTAAAGACCAAGAGCCAAAGAGATTATCCGATTTTTCATGGAAATTATAATTTTCAAGTTAATCTCTTCATTGTAAATCCAGTGTGATATCACTTACTGGATTCAGACAAAATTGTTGGTAAATCGTTTCTTATTTTATTTCACAATAAACATGAGATAAACAATTTTTCATTAATTAAATAAAGTTTTGTTACTAAATGAGATTTACGAAATAAGTTTTGAATAATAAACGAAACAGGATCACACTTTTGCATTGTCTGCTTAATTGTGATGTTTGCATCAAAACCACTAACGATAGCTAATGATATTTCGGACATAAATACATAGTACAATATCGTCGTTCTTGTAATGTATGCACATATTTATTAGCTCAGAAAATAAATTATGAAAATCACAACAACCCTTTACATGTTCATGGAATACCTGAAACATAAATTTTGTTTGGATACATTTTTGTTATCGAATTAGTTACGTGTATTGATATTTATGATCTTTATCAGCTAATGTCTCAAACACTAAATAATTAAAATTATGTGAAATTGTATGTTTACGGGGAGAGAGATATCGGAAACCCACATAAAACAATAAAATGTGATATCCGATTTTCATATTTTTCAAGTGATTCTCCTTGACTTAAATGTCCCCAATGTAATCCAATGGAAATGGAATATTTGTGGAAAAACAATTTATATGTCAAATATTCAATAAAAGGTGTATAAATTTTCAATTGAATATAAATGAAAAATCAATTTTCATAATTGAATTGAATTTTATGCAAACTTTTCATGTACAAATGCGAATTTAGTCGAAGGGTTTTAGTACATTTCGTTGTAATGAAATTCCTTTAGTCCCTTTTGCCTTTGGTGAAATGGTTTATAAAGGCTTAGATATATCATATCTATGGTATATGGATAAATCCATAAAACAAATGTGTGTTTGGTAAAACAAAAATTTTGATGACGATGTAATGGAATAACATGAATTCCACGTTGTGGAAGGAAATCTAAAATTATTCAAAGAATACAATACGAAAGTATCTTCATAACTGCTTTAAATGAACATTACAAATATAAATTTATATTCCATATTGGAATGAGGGTTTTTCGTCAGATTTCAAAAAGGGTTCACATTAAGATATTGAATTTGCATTCTAATGAGTAAGATTAAAAGCTTGGGTTTTGTGGGAAAATCTTTTTCATTATCCTTGCATTATAGCGCTTAGTATAAATTTCAATTCTGAGAATTTTTAAATTACTGATTAACTCAAACCAACTTGATACTGAGAATTCTTGCATGAGTGCAATGTTATTCCATACCGACTCATATCATTTTGGACGGTATTAAGATGAATAAATGAAAGACCACATCTAGGATATAATATCCTTTCCGCAATATCTATTGTGATAATAATGTTATCAAATAGTCATAACTTTAAATTGCATTGATTTAAACCACCGACTTGTCTTTGATGTTATTAGGCTTATCGTTCATTGCGATAAGCAAAACACCAAAGTGATAAAGCATTCCAATAATGTTATTATATGCAAGGGAAAATCCTTTGTTTGCCTTAAGGAATTTCAATTAGAAATAATGCACATTGAAATAAAGGGTATGATTAAAACTATTTTGAAAGTACCAATTGAATAAGTACTGATATTATCCCAGATTAAAGCTTAATATTAGCGGCTTAATTTAGTATTCTAAAAATAAAATTTTAATGAGCAATTTTCGTTATATCCAAAATAACTTATTAACAATAATAACTACTGGATTTGACTGAATGTATAATAATAAAATATTATTTGTGTTTCTTTGTAACCATAGCAAAAAGGATTAAGTTATTACACATAGTTTGTGTAAAATGAAATCTTATTAAAAATGCAATCAACCCAATGATTTTATATATCCACGATGTATGAAAAACGGATAACGATATTATTATAAATGACCAAAAAATTTTTTTAATTAAAATATTAATGACTGTTTAATCAGAAAGTTAAAGTGATGTGAAACATGACCACATATGGAGATATAATTTCATCTCATTCAGTAGCATAATTGACTTTTGGATCTAAAGCTTCTAGGATAAACAAGCACAACAAAAGTGTTTTGTATTTATTCACAAAAGAATCAGTACTGTATAATGCTTTGCTTATACATACCCAAAATAAATTATAGGTACTCTCTTTGGTGTTAAGATAAATTTTGAATTTAAGATAAAAATATAGGTTGAATGAAATGTAACTAACCTTTTTATAGCGTACAGTCATAATTAAATTCTCGAGAATACTTACTTTTAAATTATAATTACCCAAAAACATGTTACTGTGTAAATAACCTCATTCCAGGAACAGGAACCAAATCTGATTCATATCTTTGAAAAATAAATAGTACCCTCGTCAATTGAAAGTAGGGATTCTCTGAAGATTCATTACCGAAAAAATCTTACTTATCTCAGAATTCTTTTGATAAATTTCCTAACCCTGAAGGTATGAAATGAATATGGATACAGTTTGTGGTATATTTTGGTAGAGATGTATTAAATCATTGAATCGTAATTTTAAGTAGATGTGCAATCGTTTAAGAAAAACCTGAAAATTTTCGAATTTGCTTGGATATCATGTATCTTTTCTGCGGAAGAAGCAATTCTCATGAATAACTCAAGTAAAAGAACAAAATATCAGATGATCATTATGACAAAGTGAAATAATACAGGAAACAGTCTCATGAGACAAGTATCAGATGGGAAAAAGGACATAGTCCCAGTAGGATAAGACATCCGCTTTCGCCTTCAATAACTCATACATTACTCAAATAACAAGAATGCCAATCATCACGTAACCATGCGATTTTTAGTGGCAGCATTCGTTGTGAATTGCTAGCCTTCTCTATGGTACACAATGTGACTTTATACACTGCACATGTATCTGTAGAGAAATCAAGTAATATTTATGCAAGCAGAATATAAATAAGGCATCTTTTCCGCATGGTATACTCACAGAAATTTGTAGAGTGAACCTCTCTCACCTTATCTGTTTCAAACCAAAAGTAAACCAAGTGGCAAACACAGAGCACGTTGATAAAATTTTTAATGTAACCTACTACACTAAGGAGAAGATACCAAAGTCATGGTATGAAGTCAAAGTTTTTAACGCCTTTCTATCCTATTGTGTATCTTGAATTACTTCTTTTACGTTATTCTTTCTTTTTAATATCTAAGGACTACTTGAAAGTTTATGTTCCGGATGGTGGCAGACCAATTTGTATCCACTTGATGATTACCATGAAAATACATCATCATCTTTTTGTATCTTCAAATGAAATATGAGCTAGAAGACTAAGTATCAATTTCATTTTGAAAATGTTTTCAAATATATTTTAAACATGAATGTGAGTCACGTGTTTGACCTTCAGGTTATCAAAACTTGTCATCAAAAACTTAAATGTACTTATATACATGAACCTTTTAAAGAAAATAGATCTTAGCTTTTATTCATTGTGAACAGTTGGATTAAATGCGCACATAAAAGGATATATCTAAGAAGTTATCCACAAAATAATCCACAAACAATCATGAATCACTGGAAAAGTGCACTTAAGCGTCTAACATGTTATGTCAGTGTGCTTTTCTTAGAATCTCTAAAGATGCTATTAGGGAATTGAAAATAAGACACAGCCTAGTTCATGTAGCTTTTATTGAGTCATATCAATTGACTAAACTCGAAATTGCTTGAAAAATATTTTATGCTTGTCATGGCAGTCAGTTTTCCCCATGAACGGAGTAATCTCGTTCATCTTTGTTGAGTCAATTTAAGAGCATAGAACCATAGAAGCATGTTCTTTGTATATATGTAGGTAGTCGAAAAAAGGACTGCTTCTCATTCACGAAAATGTAACCTGAAAGAAGTTTGTTGTTAAAAAAAAAATTCTATATAAGGAAAGCTTTTCGAAAAATACAAATTTATATGCAAATTCAATTCAAATCTGCTTAGCTGACTACAGTTGAATTTCTTAAAGCATACCTTCATCAATTTAAGCAGAAAATAAAAACACGCGAAAGGGTTAAACCAATTGAGATGGGAATATGATTTGCATTCCAAAGATAAAAATTTCCATCTACGTATATTCTACGTTGATTCTATGAAGATGTTGTAGTTCGAGGAATAGGTGCATGTTTATGTAATCCTGTTATGTTGTATGCTATGGTTATGGTATGGTGGACGTCTTTCAAATTTGAATATGAAATCACCAATAACTTAACAGATCATATTGGCAGTTGTCGAAATCAATAAATTTAACTAGATATGTCAGTTAGGATTTAAGAATTCAATAATAAAAAGAGTGTGCTCCTACAATATCACCTACTTATCTCAGAAATGAAGATAATCCAAAATTGAATTTGTTCTAAATTTTAATTTGTATAAAATTTTATTTAGTTCTTCACACAATGGTTATTACAAAATAAATTTCTTAATTTGCGTCTCGTTAACTTGGTAAGTGTTATTGAACATGTTCTCTAGAAATCAATTTGATTTGATCCCAAAATCAAATAATGAAGTGACTTATTTTTGGGTAATTTTATCATTCAAGAAAATCAAAGACGATTTATCTTAATTGAATTCCTTTTTCCTTTCTTAGTTCTTCCTTAAGGAAAACAAAGTTTTTTGTGTACAGAAACTTGGCAAGAACTAAAGTTCCAAACGATGTTAGACATACTTCCTTGTGTCGATTGAGTTGTCTTATATGTCTTTTATGGGATATTATAGGGTATCATTGCGCTAAAAAATTCTCAAATGCCTACTTTAGTTGATGAGATTAAAGTTTTATTTTCTGGAACTAGGCTTTACTGTATAAATAAACGATATTCTCATGAAAATTACCTCATCAGCTCATATCCAAAGCAATGTGAATGATTTATGATACACTCGAGGGTTCATGGTCATATTATATAGGGTGGGTGTCATCTAATATCATGAATATTTTTGAATTTTACAATTTAAAATGCATTTTTACGAGTGCGACAGAGCATCGCGGAGCCCTTAATAGCAAGTAATGTCTTCAAACCAAGAATATCCATTCATTTCTTGCGATTTGATAATTCCCTGCTAGATACTCACCCTAAGACGTTTGTGAATCAAGAAATGCACTCGCAGTAAGGATTAATTACACTTGGGAATGTCATAGAAAATTTTCATTGTATGAAGAACAGGATATCGGGATGATACCTTTTATAATTTAAAAGCAGACACACTCATTCCAACGAAGGAAAGTTAAGAGATTTCTTGGATGTTCAAACAATCAACCAGAGTGTCAATAATTAAGACCATGTACTTGTTAAATATTTCCCTTCAATTAATTAGTAATTTTTAATGTATTTTTACTCAAATTAATGATTTTTCCAATTCGGCGGAATGAAATTTCACGGGAAATCCCAAGATGCTATTTACCGGCAGTCCGAAAAACGTAGATCTAAGTTCCAAATCAGTGCTAAGATTCACAACCAATTCTATACATGAACCTTCACATATTCGACCAATTGCAGACGAAAATGGTTTGTGCAGATGTGGGTTTCGGTGCAGATCCAAACTAATCTGTTATCTTCAGCCACAGACAACTAACCAGATTTTGTGTTTCCATATATTAGTAACTAGTTTGGTTACATTTCTGAAAGCTCTTTTCCACAGATTTTACGATTTTACTATCTCGTAGTTTAAATTCTCTAACTCAAAAGATTTCGCTCCAACTGAGAGAGAATGGTTGGCTTTTTTGAACAATAAAGGAACGTTCACATCCCCTAAAGTGAGAGTGGAAAGAGAAGCTATTCGCTCTTCGGTACACGGACAACGTGAGATCACAGACAACCATTCTTCTCTTTTAACCGAAAAAATACATCTGTTGGATTTTTCAAAAACTATATTTTCGGTTCGAAAACAAGGATATGAGCTTTTGTTTTCGAAAGTTAGAGCGGACAAAGTGGAAATTGCTCCATTTTCACTTTAGATGCAGGGAGAAGCAGTGATGGATCTCTCCATATGTAAGAAAGTCACAAAACCCACTTTCACTTGCACATAAGATTGTGAACGTTCCTTTGTTGTTAAAATTAGCCAAGAACGAAGAAAATTCCCTAATACCGCGTTTACACCAACCAAAATCTAGTAGATTTCGTGAGATGATTTGATAAATCTCCTCGCCCGTTTACACCGCCAGTGAGGAGATTTAGTTTGACACTTCGACATTTTTCATGCGAAATTGTAGTGTTTTGTGGTTCTGTTTTGCTTCAAATCTATTACAAAACTATCTTGGACAATAGTCCATGCCTTCCCGTGCCTCTATTGATTCTTTTTTCATTAAATAAATTTAAAATTTTATATAAATTTTCAAAATCAAAAACCGCGCCACATAATGAAATTAAACATCGCGCACAACAACCAATTGAACTCACTTCGGATACGTCAAAAGAGTACTAAATTGTACTAAAGGACGTAGAATGGCAAAAATGATCACCAGTAGATGGTGCCACTAAGGTGATTAAGTGAGGATTTCGAATTAATCTACTCCCGAGAAGATTTCGAAAATGTATGGTAAATCTTGGCGGTTTCAGCAAGATTTCGGGCTAAATCTCCTCAAGTCGCTTAATCTACTAGATTTCGGTCGGTGTAAACGCGGTATAAGAATCGCAGTGAACTTTCTTTTCTACTACTATAGTTAACTTTTCCTTTACTCAGGATGAACCATTGTTTTAAGTTATGTAATATCAGGGATTCCGGTCATCAGGGTTTTGAGTTGAACCACTGTCAGAGTTTCTGGAAGGTTTTTAATTACATATATGTTGGAAATGATTATTGCGACAAATCTGGTAGCCTTTGTCTTACTTGTAGGAACAAGCGTTAAAACAAATTTGTGGTTATTCATTCAAATTGGTGTTATGAAATTCTACATTTCAATACGTGAAATGTAGAATTTCAATTGAAATAGTTTTTATTTAATGCATTTTGCCTGTTAGGTTTTCTTTCTTTGATTTTACAATTGATTACAATCATACACAATTGATTTAAGAAAGAATGAAAAACTGAATAAAGGGATGTCAATATCTCCTTTGGAAATATGTATATATAAACAAACAAATATCACTTCAGCTTGAAACCAGATCCTTGATATTTTAATTAAGAAACTATTCATCATGACACATAACAAATGAAGAAGATCTTCTCCGGTCCGTTGCTACCAGTTGCGGCATTTTATAGTTATATCTTTATATTAATCACATTATTTAGACATCCTCCAATTATATTTAGCTCTAGCTATGATACGGTCTGATTAAAAAGTGCACTCATAAATTCATTGACAACAATATATAATAATCATGTCGTAAACGTTCAATAAATAAATTTTCGTGATTGACTTCAATTTCATAAAAAAGTGAAAAAAGTGAACAAACTAAAAAACAGGTAACAGGCATTCATTTTGTATCCGATAAAATTTCAAACAAAGTGAGGGCAACAACTGCCAGACATCCATGATGCAGACATACTATCGACTTCGTGATGAAGAAATGTATTTTAGTGTATTTAGATATTAGATACTATATACGATATGCGAAAAATGAAATACGAAATAAGAAATAGTCTTTAAATCATAATTGAAAACACATCATTGATGTCGGCATCTATATAATGTCATAGAACATCTCATATATACAATAAACGGAAAGTAGGAGATAAAAGTTCACCAACAAACGATAGACGAGTATAACTTTAAGTATCTTGAATTTTATTACAATTACATTGCATTTGGACCACACAAAGTGAAATCATGATGCTATTTATTGAAGTTAAGAAATTTTAAAAAAGAAAAGTTCATATTAAGACGATAGTTTTAGATTTTGTGACATCGAAATCATGGAAAGGTTCATGATCAGGAATGTCACCCGGATGCGGATCTCTTTTATAAAATTATATTCTTACACTTTGCTGAGAGATATCACATTCTATCTTGTCTTTAATGATGTCCTCTGTGTCATCGTGTGTCATATTTGACGAGCATTATTATCAAGATAACATCTTAGATATGTCAATGTGATAAAGCTAAACATATCATTAAATCACAAACTGTATACTACATAATTTGTGATAAATATTGTACCGTGTAGCCACCTTATAATTTGATTGCTACTCGCTTTTCTTGGACCAAGTCAACTCGACGTTGCACATAAATAAAAGCCACGATGTTTCACGTCATCGTGGATATGTTGCATCGGTGCAGTTGCAATAAATTTTCCAATTCCACTGCAGGGGAATCTTCTTTAAGGTGCATGGTTTGTGAAGAACTGTTGAAGAAAAATATAAAAACAAATTCCATCGCGTACTTACATAATCCTTCACTGCTTCACTGTTCTTATCGATTGCTTGGTACAGGAATTTGCCATAGTTTATAAATTTTTGTTTTTTTATTTTTATTTCTGTATCATCTGTACAAAGGACAGAGTTCAGATGAAGCTTTCATGAAATCACAAGATCCATACATCTACGATACAAATCTTGAGAACCACGCAGAAATGATTATTTTATGTTTTTCATTGGAACGAGTGGCGCGTGCTTTGGTCGTGATTACTTTTTGGAGTAGGTACCTATCAATTGGAGTTTCGATTGGAGTTGACTTTCACTTTGTTTATCAGCTCGTGATTTGTGGAAGAATTGAAATAAAATCAAAATAAATCCACCAACTTGTAACTTAGATTCATTAAGGATAAATTCACAAGAATTCACTTGCATTTGTGTCACAGTTGATGACCTTCCACACTGTGAAAACTTTAAACACTTTCACATAATATTCAAGATATCCCTTAAATGGTGTGTCACGATTTTACACTCTTTCATTGTATTTGATAGCAACTAGTGGTTCTTGACAAACCTTGCTTGAAATTTAAATAAAATCATTATCCTTCAAGTAGAATTTATGTGACCGACATCATAGAAAATATTGATTCATTCTTATATCCCATGTCTGTCCGGCACATCAGCTTCCGTACAACATTCAATAAATACCTCATTCAAAGGTCACAGTGATCTATAGGTTGACATGGTCTTTCATCGGCCGGAACATGTAAAAGAGAGAATTTGTTTGACCAACATGACAACCAGATATGTTAATGTACTAAATTTGTATTATATAATTATTTATTGAAATTGACTGAAAAGTAAAGGACCATATACTGTGACTTGTTTATAGTACAAAGTAAAGATATACATGTGTATTGTCACTTTTTGAATCGATCCTCTGAGTAGTATGATTCTTCAAAGAGTACAAAGCGATATATGTATGACCACAAACAAGGAGTTAATAAACATTTCTATGCAATGACGTTTTTCCAACTAAAAATTTATGTGTGTTAGCTGTAAGATAAGATATGGGACGCCTTCATTTGATAAATGAACGTTCTAAGAAAGATTTTCCGCCGCAACATCTTCAATTAAATCCAATCCCATTCTAAAAGATGTCTGTATCATGTTGAAAAAATAAAAATTGAAAATTTTTCAAATCACGTTATGCAAATTTCAAAAGAAAATTTAACTGAGTTTGGCATGCAAAAGTTAACAGTTAAATGGCATTTTGCTAATTATTTATGTACTTTCCTCAAGGTGGGATGACAACATGACTTTGAACGGCCATTAAGAGTTTTAATTAATAAATCACTTTGCAATTAAACAAATGTTTAGTATGATATCTGTCAGCAGATAAACATTTAACACAGTTTTATTTGAGTTCATTGAATTTATGTTTCGATTCATATTCAATGGGCCTTCGTATTTTAAACACGAACTGTAGTAGATTTTGACATACGAATGGAGCTATTGAACTGAATGAAAATTTTATGAAATCATTTTGAACAGAAGGTGGAGTTAATTTATTATTTATTCACTAAAATTTCTTCTCAGTCATCTTTGAACTTCAAAGATAAATCTAGATTTATCACAGTGTAGTTGTAACTAAAATCAATTTCAAGTTAGTTTCAATGAAATATTCGAAAAATTCCAAAGATTTTAATAAATTTGTGTTAAACATTTTTGAAAATCCTCAAGAATCATGAAGAAACCACGAAACTTAGTTAAACATGAAGGGTCCAACTCATATCGATAACAAGAGTACATACCACAAGTTATACTTATATTGCTTCTATTTCATTGTACCAGGTGTTTGTAGAAAAGATAAATGATTTTCAAACTACGAGTAACTACAAATTTCACTTGCATACGAGTTACTTTAGTTGTACAAACTGTATTCCATACTTAGTAGAAATATCTTAACATGATATGTTTCAAAATTCTTTCGACAATATTTCTTATGATCATCCCACAGCAAATACGTATATACATAGCTACATATATATTTATATTGTATTTATAAGTAGTTTTCTCAAAAGTTAACACGATATTGATTTCAATACATCTGAAACCATCGACTTCGAACTACGGAAAGTACTTAATATCAAAATTATGTTCTTGTATATAACATGCTAATAAACCATTGAAATTGCTTTAACACACACGTTTGCGTCGCACCTCCTAGAAATATATGAAATTTATTCATCTTGTTTGCAGGTATCAGTTTTCCTTAACGATAAATTCACTTACCTTGTTCAGGAAGTCCAAGCTTCCTTCATGGTCATTTCCAAGAGCCTCAACTCCAACTCTAATATCGGTCAGTGTTAAAGTGAAAAAAATAAAAAAAACTCATTCTGGATTTCTAGTGCAAAAAGCCATACCTTGTGCATTCTTCATGGATAATTACATAATTAGAAAATACCTGCAATATTTTATCGGAAGAGATTTTAACAAGAATGTCGGGTTGGTATATCTGCAAAATCAAGATGATGAAATTCAACATATATTCCATGACCATACGGTACAGGGAAAACCGATATTTTTTTTTTTGTTGTAAACCCAAGGAATCGTGCATACTATATATATATCTAACATTCAAAAATAGATTCGACTAGCAACTTCACGTACCTTTGGTTACATCTCATTCAATGCTTTGCTTAGATTTCCATACAAAAAATATAATAAAAAACTCTGGCCACTTTCTGGTACTGATTCTATCACTTTGATTTGTAGTGACAATGACACTTCGAAAATCTGATACTAGTAACACTTCACTGGAAATAGGATGGGACATATACGTATATGTGAACCAATAGAGCGACAATATCACCTATGGAATATCTTAATAGAAACAAGGTTTCAATGGAAAATCTCCGACAATCTTATGTGTAACCACATCGTTGTCGGTGTGCTTTGAAGAAAACAAAATTTTTTCTTGTAATTTTCTTGAAATTGACACTACAAAGTTTCAGGAAAATTACCTTAAAATGTTTATTGTGCAAAAGTTTTTGGTTCTTATTAAGGTACAATTTCGTTGACCTACTTTATATTACTAGAATTTGAGAACATCGTATTAAAAAATACTTCCTTTCCATTCAACTCTTTATTTAGATTTCAAAGCGTTTATAAAATTGAATTCACCCTTATTGTTGGCATATTTGTCAACCATTTTAAGTGATTCATAAAGAAGAACGTAAGCAATTACTCAGCCATCTTAATAGGAATTTGTTATTTGAGAAAAAGGCGTCTTGAAATAGAGCTAAAGTTAAAGACAAAATGGTTAGCAATTAACTTACAGAATAAGATTAACCCATTTGAGGGATATGTTAAAAGTGAATAGTGATTCTATAGTAAATGTGGTGTTTTTTATACATTTTTGCATCAACCCAAAGTGAATTACATAAATTCCATGATGCAATTATTGTACGTGATGCTGTTAGAGAGAAAAACACTGGACAAGCAAATACTTAAAAACAGTTAGTGAACGGTGCCAACAATGCAAAATACCCCACGCTTCTATACAGGGAATACAATGGTTGAATAGAAGTAACCTTTCTAACAAACGTAATTGTGGATACCTTAAAAGAAGTTAATGATACACTTAAGATAAGTCTCAAGTCCGTCCCTAAGCATGCGTAAACAATAAAATGGGGCGGCATATTTACCTCTTTGATAAATGGCTCTCACCTTCTAACCACGTTCTGTCCCATATGAGCTCATTCGTAGACTGGTCTGATACTACCTTTTCTACCTGGCCGACGTTATCAATTAACATTCAATATTTCACGCATCATTTGACCTGTCATGAATGCCATTGTTAGGTTCGAGAGTATTCTACTGTACCTACTTCAAGATATCCCAATGAATATCTTCTATGTGCTACAACTAACTGTTGCAAAATAAACGTGTTATAAATGGTTGTAGGTGGATTCCAGTTTACCGCGTGTTCTGTTTGTTATATCCTCTTGCACTTTAATTGAGTTCCATCATCAGTCTTCGTTGCAATATGGTTAAACAGTTTTATTTTATAATACTGGTATACTATATCTACATTCTATTAACGCTTTACTTTGTTCAATTATTCCTTTGAATCGATGTTATCTTCATTGCTAATATTATTCAAAGGAAATTGATAAAATTCGAACCCCAGCAAATATCTATTCCACATCATTAATAACTCCTAAACAAATTATAAGATAATCCAACCTCCTTTGACACTTTTGTTATTATATTTTGTTAATATCTCCGAAAGTATTGTGTTCATCAACATTGAAACTTTCATTTGAAAAAAGTTGAACTTTAACAAGAACTGTCAAAGGTCAATGTATGATTTAAAGTATGAACTGATCGTATACCGGTGATCCTGTTTTATTTTCAAATGAAACAAAAAAAAAAAAAATCTTTTGAATAATAGTACGATTTATCTTTGTCAGTGTTTGCAAAAGAAAACACCTTAAAAAGAAACACCTTTGCATATGAATAACCTTTGCCACCTGAAGTTTCATGACTTAGCTTATGGTTCCTAACGATACAAAAACTGGCATGTTGCAATCAGATCTTTGTGGAATATTCAGGTGGTTATAAAATTAAGCTGCATTAAGTTCATGTGATACATTCATTTATTTATTTATTAGAATGCACAAGAGGGTTCTGTTTGTTGTTGTGATATCGAAAAATCTCTGTTGGACTGGAGCTCTGAACTACTGCACTTTTTAATATATGCACATTTAAAATGCATATATAAATGGATATAAATGGATGTCCGCATATTTGGTGCTAATCTGAATATTTGAGGCATTTTATCCCTTGTTAGCCAAGTAACTAATTCATTTAATTTATTTATTTATTTGTCTTTCACTTACTTGGATAACTGATTGAACCATTAAATATTTTCTACTCCCGTATCTAAAGCTGTTTAATGCGATATATGAACAAATTGTTGTTGATATCTGTTTAAATATTATCAAACATTACTTTAACTTATAACCTTATTAAGATACATTTTGTGCAATTCTTGTTATTTACAGATAATACAAAATGAAAATATCCTATTTTATGTAAATATTATCTACAATCTGTTTTTCAATTCAAAGCACTCCTTTGTATTGTATTATGTGAATATTACACATAATTTAAGTTTCATATGAAATTCAAATTCAAATTCATATGATAATAAAATTTTGAAAATAAATGTAAAAATGTTTTAACCATTTATGGTTTGAAAAATTATCCAGAATACATTCTTGAAATAATTTAATTTAACAAACCGAGAATAATTATTATCTACTAAATTAGAAATTAATGAAACATATACATGCCAAAAATCGATGTAATAAAATTAAAAATGCCTTTCAGTTACTACTCGTTAGTAATAAATAAATTATTTTATATGCAAATGTATAATAACCGTGGTTAATTACATATTTAACAAAACTCGAACACGAGTAGTTAGTGCCAGAAACGAAATATGAAAATCAGAAAAACCCATGGAGATAAAGACATTCCAAATTGAACTTATAACCTGAGGTGCACGGAAGATATTCAACTATGGCACGAGCGGAATAAAATCAAGAGCTACTCACATTTAACCTGAATATCCTGAGGCCTAAATTTCTTGTTATACATTGTAGGTAGATATTAAACGACATGACAGCATTACAAAATGCCTGACAGCTTGCAATTATACCATCACGATTGATCGTAAAATTTTCAGCAGATTCTTTATTGGAAGCAAGATTTTTTTAAAACCACAAATATTCATTAAAAGAAAATTTTCATAGTGGTTACTTATGATTTTGTCAAATGAAAATCACCCGAGGAAATGATTTGAAAGAAAGTTGAAGAAGGATCATGTTTAATCTCATATCAGTTATTTGATCTTAATTTAACAAATTAAAACCATAACATATTCAAATTAACTGATATTGTGCATGGATTATAAAAGAAACATATGATGCAAATAACATACATACTACTATGATAACATAGAAAAAACTTTGATAAGAAAAAGTTGAAGACAACGTTGAATTAGAAAAATTTAAAATGCAAATTGTCCACTGATGCACAAACCTCAGATTGGCATCCATGGTCAAGGATGGGTAATAGTATCTCAAGTATGCTACTAGAAGTAACAAGACTATCACGGAATAAATGCGAATTAAACTAGAACACGCTGAAGGTTCTTTCCGGTGGCAGATTCATGTAACCGTACAAAATAACTCGAAGGTAAATGGCTCTCTCTCCATGGCATCTCGTTTTAAAACCTATATTTTTTTTCTCGGTATAGATATACTGATACTTTAACCGATCGAAGGAGGTGCCTCCAAGAGTCCAACATACTACCAGCACGAATTCAGTATTGAAGAGTATCAAGCCGACTTGGGATCACAGAGATATTTTATCGAAAGCTATTATTAAATGGTTGCATACATTCCGTGCAGATGATAAAGTAAAGTACTCATTGTGTGATTCCATTTTGCATAAACGAATAAATATGAAACCTGGCCTTTAGGGGAACAAGGTTTCCGAACCTTTTTCACAAGAAAATATGGTGATGCAGTGCAGTAGGGCATATCATTTTAAAAAAAAATTTCAAGTGTTGCTCTATTGCTCGTAGATTTTAAGATTTAAGACCTTAATGTTAAAGTTTTAAGTTCACAAAACTGATAGTTGATAACCTAAAGGTTGTTTTAAGTTTTTTTGTTGTAGTTTTAATGTTATTCCAAATACTAACAAAAACTTAAATTGCAACAAACTTACAATACGCAATTAAAACTGCTATTGGAAATTGTAATCATTAAAATATACAGTAAGTAACCAGAAAATGATCCTTATCGTTATAGAGCGTACAATGAAGCAGGTGGATTATAAATGAATGAATCAGATATAGTTATAAGATAGCTATAAAAGTGTATTCACTAGAGAAGCACACATTGAGCCGACGATGAGCCTTAGTTTCATGAAACCATAATTCATCGATTTCAATTATTGATAGCATGTGTCTAAACAAGCTATCAAAATACTAAAATCACTCAAACTTAATTGAAAACCGTACATGACAATGTGATATCCTGAAATGGCAGACGAAACAACGCACCGCGAATATTGTAACAATTCACACAGACAAAGATGTAAAGAGATAAAGAGAGAAAGAGGTTAAAGATATTAACTAAACTATGTTGAAAAAATATAGGTCTAAAGATTGTGATATGATTATCCACTTGCAGTTTCAACATGTCAGTCACTTGATGCACAGCATCCATAATCATATAAATCATGATTGAAGATTCATTAAACTCTGAGTGGTTTCGCATGTCACGTTAGATCTCTGTGGAAAGGAGACACTTTTATACTTGACTTCCAGTTAGTTGATACTGGTTAAAGTTGACTTGGAGGAAATCACTTTAAGGGAGAGAAAAAAACAACAAAAAGAAAAAAAACTCGCATGTTAAAGGAAACTATCTTTGCAAAATATTTTCGCTTTTTGTTATAACATCACGCCAGTGGGATATAAAAAGTATAGTTACTAAAACACCCAAGTCGCAAAACGAGATGAGAAACGCAAGAAAAACTTGATCTTGAATAAATAAACTGCAAACATGATGGCACTTTGCGTGTTGTCTTATATCGTCTTTGACTCCAAGATGATTGCAATATTATCATACTAACCATGAAGTATCTTTTAAAAACTCAACATGATAAAGTACTTCTAGTTTTGATTGTTATTCGAAACAGTTTATTTTAATGTTGACTTATTTATGATTCATGAATCAAAAACAACTAAATTTCATGAAAGTAATAACTTCATTCCAAAGGATAATCATTTGCACTTAAATTGTTCAGTTTCTTTTACATTTGAGACACTCATTAGTCTGCTCAAAATTGTCCTTCTTCATTTTCAATTTAAAATGTTTCTTTCATTTTCTGTAAAAAGCTAATTGCTCGAACTGGTTACTTTATTCAACATTCAATGAAACAAAAAGTTATACGCGTATATCCAGTAGCACCTGTACTTTTGAGGAAACGTCACTAAATCTCTCATTGAGTGATACATATCTGCATATGTCAGGAATTAGCAAATTTGCGAATTTGTTTCAATGAAATGTAACAAATTTTTCTTGTCAAATATTCTCAATCTAATCTTCTACATCTTGGCGTCTTGGTCACAGTCGTCAACGAGTCAAGTGTGAACTGTTTGTCTTGAATTTTATTCCGTGATATCTTATAAACGTTATCTGTCACTTGTCTGTAGGAAATTAATTAGCGACGTTTGACATTGACACGAAAGTTTTTGATATGGCAGAATAAAAAAACCAAATAAATTTATAACACAAGTAACTGTTAATAAGCAGTTCAGTCTTCGATTTAACAGGATATTAATATAGATGATATTGATACATAATTAGAAAACTTCAATATTTTGATTATAAAATCAAATGTCCTTGTTTCAACGTAAGCCTAACTATTACCATACTCAATGTAAACTTGTAACTGATATTCACCTGATATTAACACATGCTCCAATTGCACTGCTGCAACGCTGACGGGCAATCAATTGTTCTGCACACGTTAACAACTCAATCAAAGTTCAATGAAGTCATGCGAAACGATTTAAGAAGTAAATTTTAAATTCTTCAATATTCAGTATAAGATGATTGTCTATAAGGTTGATATCGGTTCCGCCTTGAAGAAAATAGTCTTATTCCAATATCTAATCAAAACTTCAATCAGTTAAAATCACGATTTGATATCCAACTTATGTTATATGGCGATATGTTTATATCAAGATTTCCTTGGGATTCTTCGACAGATAACTTTGATCCATTTATCGAACGTTCATCTTTAAGACGGTTACTTGAAGATCGATGCTGATTAAGTTGATTAAAATATTTACAAAACCGGTTCATCTGGTGTCAATACGTAATCTTATCCAAGTACGTGACACAATCTTTCGTCAAAATAACGAAAACCCCAACAAACTTCTTTTGTCTATGTTAAAGGTATCCTTTAAAATGAAGTGGCTATTGGTTCGAAACGTCATAGTAGAAGCTATTTAATATCATTGGATATACGAGATTATAATGATATTGTCGATTGTTGCGATAATCAACTAATCCAGATTGGAATAAATAAATAGTATAACTTAGTAACTCCTACGTGTATTAGAATATAATTGAACCACATGATACCTTGAGATTTTCAACACGCTGTCAAACTTTAAAAACCTACAACAAACTCTTTGTTTAACTATACTAAGTGATATATAGGTCACATACTTTAAAATGTTGTTGTTTTAATTCAAATTGACTTTTCGATTGGTTAGATAAAACTAGAATGTCTAAATTGGTTATGATTTTGTCAATGATAATTAACATATAACAACAGCACATATAATTTTTTAATTGCCTTACACTTTTTCATGCAAATTAGGTTTAGTGATAAGATTTCTTTTAATCTTTCTTTTGAAAACAAATCGACTAAAATCTTATAGTGAATCATGACTAACATAAGGTGGGTGTGTTATACGGTTTATAGTTTCATGATTACTTTGTGCTTGGTTTTTAACAAAATATGCAAAATTACAAACAATTACAGGACATTCAGAACTTGCCAGTTAATTAAAATTGTTCCAATACTTGGTGTCGAAATACTCAAATTAAGTTTGAGTTTCACAGTATTATTTCTTTAAGTTGATATTAAAAACCTAAGAGCTATACCATGATATCAAAATTCACATGACAGGTGATACAGTAATTGCATAAGAAAATTATCAAATTGGCAGCTATATATCGATGTTGCTCTACTTGCTTATATTATAGAATAGTGTTATGAGCATTTGCTACATTTGCTACGGTATGATTTATTGGAACGCGCCCATATAATTAAATTAGAGGTAAAACAAGTTACCATACGCGCTGCTACTTCTCGAAATAAATCAATACAATTTCTGGTTGGTTGGTTTTTGATCAACAGAGACAGATGAACTGATTTTTGTATCAGATATCTATTTTTGTAATGTTTAATTCAGGTGTTACTGCGTTTGCAGCAGAGCGTACTTGTCATCGATATCTCCTACCTTACATGGGACAATGGTATTCTGAAATTTATTATTTATGATAATTTCGGATATGATTAACTGCTATTGGGTTAAAGTCAACTTTTACACCAAACGTGCTATTATGATTTATAGTAAAGGGTAAACATATTTTATATGCTACTATACTCGCACTCCATTTATTTTAAAATCTTTTCTGCTAGTTTAACTTGTCAAAACTATTTTTTTGAGATAATAAACTATAATTTTCGAGAAAAGAGAAGGAAGATGAACTATAAAAACCAAAATTAAAACCATTTCAACAATTGCACGGCATGTCAAAGTTACCGTTTATCAAAGTCAACATTTGATGACATTTTACACCTGCATCAACACCATTACCTGTCTTAAAGATAAGTCGAAAAGGTGAACCGATTGATCGTTGACAATAGCTGACTGGACGGGCTATTTATGTGCTTTTTGTCACCCACTTTAACGAGATACTTATTTATCACCATCAGACTAGACCGCAAACGATGTCTTGAGATTGATTGAACAATTGAGACGATTTGAGATCACTTGCTCTTGTCCTCCATTCACATGTTGAACTACAAACATTTATTTTAGATGGTTAAAAAAAAGGTAGTGATTCTATTCAGTTCTGCTGAAGCCTCACCACTTTCAGTGTTTATTAGAATGTCCCTTGATTAATGTTCTATCCCGTAACAATGTTATTTTTAAACAGGTGTAAATAAATGTACACGTCCCGGAAGTTTAAAAGTTTCTTTGTCCTGTCTTGATGTTAAACTTGATAAAGAATTCAATTTTATTTCAAACATAAAATTTATTTTATAGAACTGAACATTTCAAAAATTGAGTATTTGGTTTTTCGATTATTTCGATTGGCATTTATTGCCGCAAAACGTTTGTGATGCATAGCAAAAAAGTTCCAAATTGTTAGAGTATCATCATCGCCTACAGTTGCCAATTGCGTGGAGTCTGGACTCCAAAGGAGGAATCTTACATTTTCTTCGTGAGTTTTAAGTATGTCTACGATTCGATCTAGAGAGCCCATAACCATTGTTTCTGATGTTGTACAACCATCAGGAGCTAAATATCATTAATTGTAGTATATTTAACATATTTCTAAATTCTCAACAACTCACTTCGAATTGTGTAGCTTACAATCAGCTCAGCTGATATTTTGTTGAAGGATATTGCATAAATGGAACAGATGTTATCTCTTCTTTGGTAGTATCCAACGACTTCCTTAGATGGTACATTGACGATAATGATACCTGCAGGCCTTTCTTCAGCTAAATATTGAAATACAATTAATTATCTAATCCCATAAAAATCGTTTAGTACTTTTACCAATGATCAAATCCTCGCCGTTCCAAGGATGCCACGCAATAAGGGTCTTAACACTTTTTGTTGAAGGGTAATGAGTATGAAGCTCAAAGGTATTCCAACACCAGACGAAAATGTTTCCACCGGCATCAGTAGCTGCCAAATATTTTCTCTTCGGAGAGAACTTGAGACTTCGGATAGCCTTATCCGTTTCTTGAAGTTTCCTTATTCTTCTGAAAGTACTCGAACAACAGATAAAAATTTCTCCAGTACTTGTGCCACATGCCACGGAATCTCCACTGGGATGCCATTCGAGACATCGAATATCTCTGTTATTCGGTATAAAAATGAATCTGCCCGTACTCTGGAGGAGATTGTTTCGACTTATGTCCCAAAATTCAACAACTAGTTATAAGAATATCTCACAAGTTAAAAATCTTAATAACAATTGTTTTAACTTACTTGGTATTCCATACCTATTGTAACCAGTAGCTAATGTTTCTCCAGTAGGATTGAACGCTACAGCGTTGGTGTCTTTGATTTTATAGACTATCGTTTTGCTCGTGTTGGGAGTCCACATGACCAAATCCTGTCCAAATGACGCCGCAATTGGTCCTTTTGCCGACCAATCAATTATTGGCAAATCTACATTCTGCAAGTTAAAAATTCTTAAAATTTTGTATACTTAATATCAAATAACCACTAAATCCAGGGTTGGCACTAAATCCAGGAAGATCATGGGCAGAATCATTGAACGCATAAGGACGTGGCCGAGGCTTACAAGGCCAATCGAAATCGTCGAGGTTTTTCGAAGCCCTTTTGCATGAGACAACTGAAGGTAAAATATTCATACGTGCAAAACACTTTGGCATAATTACTGGATCCGAAAGCTGATACAAAGTTCGGTTCTCTATTTTCAATGAAGATTTCAAGGCAACTCTGACGTTATGTTGTCTCCAGTAGCCTGGTTTATTTCTCTAAAAGAATAAAATGTTTCAAAGTTAACCCCAAATTGTATCAAAATCGTCCTACTTCTTCCACAATGTCGAATGTCTTCGTATTTTTATCAAGCAAATTCTTGAAAAACATGTCTGAGTTTCTTGTAGCATATCTTCTTGGAATAAACCGATCTCCATATTCATTCGGAATAACTGTTGATGGTTTACAAATCTCCTAATGATAAAAACAAAGTTATAATCAAAAAACAAACAAGGAACACTTTATGTTTAGCTAAATTATGAGCCTTTAGAGTGTCCCATATTGAATCACGCGATCACCTTATGCGATCTTTATCACAATTAGGAAGACTATCATTTCCATAACTCGTAGCTCAGTTACATTATAATTTCCAAAAACTATGACACTGTAATTGATATTTTGTAATCATAGTTTGTTAATTAATTTAAAATTATCAGTAACGAATTTGTAGACATGAGGTGAGCACCAAGGCAATTCTGCTAATTATACAAGAATTTCAAATTACTTTGTAACAAATTTTATGCTGATTTGTGGCCAATTACTCTGATCAATGTGATAGGCTATTTAATGTTATTAATATTTTAATTGGAGGCTTAGTGAGTTGAAGCGGTTTAATTGCGTTTGAAATGAATTTTTGGGACATGACAAAATTAAAACAAGAACAAAAAGTAACTTGTTCGTAAATATAATTTATATCTTACATTTAGATACTACAGAGTAAAGATTTCAATATTATACATGAGAAAATGAATTTTTCAGGGTTTTAAAAGGTTTTTAATTTCTCTTTACATTAACCTATGAAGATTAGTACCGAAAATTATATTAACCATCCTCTATTAATTTCCATTTAAAAAACTAATATTTCCAAATTCCATAGAGAAACATAATTATATGTTTATAAATTTTGGGCAAGAAGCAAATGATAACAAATTGATTGTAGTTTTTTCTTTTGACGCAACAAATCATTGAAAAAGTAGAACAAATTTTTCTTAAGACAATAACCATTTCTCAAGACGAATCAGTTTATAAAGTTTGATATAATTTTCCTTCTACATTTTGTCTTAGCTCCTCATCGTGGTTGGTGTTGTCAGACGCTCTTTTTCTTACAATTTCTCTTCCATAACTATCATCTATCGGAGTGAATTGGTATCTACAACTTGCCATACATTTTAACGTAGAGAAAAGATGTAGAAGAAAATTCAACTAGGGCCGTACTGATCGATAGTAATACTTGCGGCTATATAGCGTTTAATTTACGTGTTACATCGTGGCGGATGTATCAACTACTCCCAATCCAGCTTTCGTAAAAACAGATCCAACTGCTTCACTTGGGCAGTGCTGCAAACTGCAGAACGTGCTTCTCGATATCTCGTAGACTTGCACTATTAGAGCAAATCTGTTCATAGGCGAGTCTCTACTCTAGATTATACAATATTTTCTTAAGGTGCTGTACGTACATTCTGTGGATATAAAATAATACAAAAAATATATAAAAAATAAATAAATAAAATTCAAGAAAAATGTTAAGTATTAAGACGGTCGAACTAAGTGATACGTAAAACGATGTTGTCTTCAGTGAACCTCTAACGTTTGATGAGTACAGATCGCGAGTTTTAATTTCGCTCAAAATTTTATTATGAATTAATAAACACGAGTTAAGGTTTTAATTATTTTTAATTGTTGTTCATTTAATTTGATGTGGTTCAGTGTTAAGATGTTATGATAATTTATTTTCAATACAACTTCATTGAGTGATCATTTTATGCAAGTGGAAAAAACGTCTTTATTATAAAATTTCTATAAGCAAGTGACTGTTTTTTTATAGATTCTAACAACATATTTTATTTTATACAATTGTAAGTAGACATTTTATTTAAATCTATTATCATCACAAGAACATGATTAAATTCAAAGATATCCAAATAATAGATGCGAAACAGCTGTTAACCTTCCTTCTACAGATGAAGTAATAGTTTAAATTTATGCACTACATAATTAAGTACCTTTAAGGTTTCATAAATAATAAAGAGTAACTGCCTGTTAATCATATACTGGAAAAGTTTCAAAATCAAATATCATTTTGATGGAATGTATTTTATCAATTTCTTATCGAAATGATTTACTCACTTACAAACCACATTTTAATAACAATTGTGTAGGGTGTCAATGCAATAATTTAATCAACCTGCTTGTTAAAAGCAATAAAATCAAAAGAACAAAACATAAATGTCCAGAAAGTGTTTGATGTCAATAAAAACCACTTCATCGAAAGAGAACCTTAACATCGGAACAACCACAACAGTAACCAGTCTGCGATTCAAGCAGTAACCAAAATGTTGGCTCCTGTCCAGTAGACATGCTATCTACATTCAGATAAAAGCATGCATATTCGTTAAGTCAGTTTTATCGGGTCCTCGTCCAACCAATTAGCGCAACACAAAATACAAATTAACGATAGACCAAGTAAGACCTATCTGTTCTTGAGCACAATTTACATAATAAGATAATAATGACTTAATTATATCTCTAAATCTATGTCATATACTACCTCGTTTATCCATGGAGCGCAATGGTAGCAAAAGAAGTGGAGCTCTTGCTACCGGTTGCACGCACTTCATCATTAGGTAAATGTAACCTACCTCAATTGCGAGGGGTGTTCATTAATGGAAGAGGTACTTCGAGTGGGTATGCAAATAGTTGTGAATAGACTATAGAGGAGGTATGTTAAAAACCCACGTTCTATAGAAGTTTAGATGCCGCTCAAAGAGACTCTGTCATTTGTGATCCCAAGTACTTGTCTTAGAAGATGACATTCCAAAAACTAAAAACAAAATCAAAAAATATTTAAGTGGATTGAAATGATAGTGATGCCGACGACTACGATGAGTACGATGAGTACGATGAGTACCATGAGTACGATGAGGATGACATTTCAAGTCGCGTTTTGATTCTTCCAATAGATGAGGAATTGGTGTCTCCTTCTTGAAGAATCACCATTCAAAACGAAGCTACTGAAGAAATTCTTCTATGTAGGTATGTTTTATTAATGAATAAGTGCATTAATAAAACATCATCGTCTCGTTGCAAATTCATATGCATTGTATGAGATCGTTTTGATGAATGGTATCAAATCTTTGTCAGAAAAATGGAACCATTTATTTCTGCATTCACTTGATATTATAACACATCTATTGGAAAATTTTATGCCATATCTAATTGACGGGCTATCATCGGAAAAACACGTTGCACGTTAACAACATTTCAAGAAGATATAAACGATGTCGAGCGATTTAAGTGAGACATCAATATTTTTCCTGTGTCTTCTTTGACTCCTCTACTGACTTCCATGTAATTTTTATTGCTAAGCCAAACGATATTACAAGCTTATAACTAATTTTCAACTTATTCCTTTCGTAATAATGAAAAATTGAACTTTTTTCAGTTTTAAAATTTGTTCATGATTTAGTGGAAACACTTTGATTGTGTTCCAATCCGTGCTATGTTCAATACAGCTCTCATTAAAATCGGATTGGTCTAACCTTTCAACGTAGATCAACGTCTTATAAGATCGCGTTTTATGAACGTAACAAAATCAAGCAGCTTCAATTCCTTAAGGCTATGGAAGTTGATGTCGTGCATAAGGGGAAGACTTTAAGAGGATTAATACGTCTACTTCTATTCAATCCAAATGATCATGAGGTACTACTATTAACCATATGATGGTGTTGGACACGTGCGACTTAAAAACGAAATCAAAAACTGGTAGTGCTAACATGACATTTTAAGATACATTGAGTAAAGGGTTAAAACACGAAACGAACAACTTAAAACCGCCCAACCTTGTTGGAATTGGCAATAGAACTAAAATCAAAGAAGGTGCTATTACCACTACACTACTAAAATAAATCCATCCGGTTTTGTAACAATCATTGTCGCACAAAACATCTTAAAGTACTTGCTAAACAAAATGCTTAATTAAATCTAATTACCTGATTTGCCATATCAAGCAGGTATATCTCCTAAAGCACGCTATCCTAAGGCATTGTTTATTTGTTTCACTACTTGACTTGGAATGGCCTTACATTTGCCGGTTTTTGCATTGACAATTTCAACACTTGAACATTTCTTTTTTTTATTTGAACAACGAAATCTTGATGTTGCAGTACCTTCATTATTTAAACCCTTTGTTTTTTACACGAAAGGTGATATAATTGAATAAATACTGAATTTGCAATTGAAATTTGTCTAGAATATAAGATAGAACTCATTTCGTTTTTTAGTTTCATTTTCAAAGAGGTCAAGGGACTATAACTTCTGAAATTGAATAGAAAATTTGAAAACCTTTACTTCAAAACTATACAATTAGCTTTTTATTCATCTTATATTGACAATAAAACAAATTTTCAATGTAATTCATAAACCACATTACATACCATGAGACAGGTTGAAGGCACACGTAGATTTAATAATCTAAAATAACACTGGCCTTTCACCTCAATTTCAATCATTCATCAAATTGAAAACTCTTTGCCATTTGTGTCATATCACTTGCTGGTTTACCATCAAAATATTACAAAATATCAAGTAGAAACACCACTGAATCAGCAAGGATATTTGGAATATACTATTCATGTTAGATCTCCAATCATTTGGCTAGACTTATGAAGAGATATGCTAAGTCATAATGGCGATTCATACTTTGTGCTACAAATATTTCACACGATACTGTTGTACTACACAAAACAGCCGAGTCATTTTATTGTCAACAGGTTGGATAACTGATTAAATTTATTCGATATAACTTTGGAAAAATTCATTCAACACAAAGTTGCCTTAAATGACTGAAAATAAATTTTTCAAAAATTCTATGAAGACTGACGGTGCAAATCATTTTCCTTTTCAAGGCAATTTGAAGGCATATTTTACAACATTCAAGCAATAACCTAATCCGTGATATATGAACCAACCAACCTGAAAACAATAAACCAGCCAATGTGATTAATTTCAATTTGAGCTTTGAAACAGAAACCGAAAATGTCCACCCTGTGTCATAGAGAATTAATTGTTCACACGAATGAAAGTGTTCAGAAACATATACTTCTGACATACGATCAATGGGTATAGTCAGAATAAACCCTCCTACACTTTAAATTCTATAAGGGTTTTGGGTACGTTAAATTCCTTGACTTCAATTTTACTCCGTAGATTTCGTTTGACAAATCAGGGCACATAGTTCAATCGTTCTACAGATCACGTGCAGACAATTGGATTGGCTATAGGAAGCCATAAGTTCCGCGTTGTAGCTAATGGAGACAGTTGGATATGCCAGCAAGAAGTTATTTGAATAGCGAATTGTTCAATTTCAAATAATGCAAACACGATCCGATATAGCGTGTCGAAGAGTGTATTTTGTTGCCGCACCTTTATACTATATAGATCTAAACACATGAATGTTAAGTTGCATAATAAGTCAGATTAAAAATTAAACCAAATACAGAGATGTTCTACAGAATGTTGAACCACTTTCCTTGATTTTAAAGTTTCCATAGAAATTACTCACTAAACTAGACAATCTTCTTCAAAACATATGATGTTGCATTTGAACTAAAAGTAAATTAAAGAATCATTGAAACACAAATTGCAAAAACAATTTTCCATTTCATATCTTCTATATTTTCCCTATATAAAGTCTCAGTGGCACGAAATCTAGGCGTGCGATAAACATACCTTACACCTGAATAATTTTTACTTTTAAAAGATAATCGATCTTGAATTTCGTGTTACTGTAATTTATTATCATTGAGCTTCCAGTTGAGATTTCTTTAAAGTCTGAATCAGAAATAGGAAAGGCGGAGAAATAAGGCTAATCCTAATGATGAAGAGGTGAAAAATATGTTTTTGAATAAAGAAACGTGCTACACTTACTCCAACACCTCAGATCTCATTGCTCATTGCTCATTGCTCACTGTTCAATGTTGAATGCTCAATGCTCAACGCTCAATGATCAGTAGTATATAATTTATGTGAAACGACCCGACGGATTATTGGAAATTCTTGTTTCTGATATATATCTCACTGTATACGATGTGTTATTAACATCGAACATGAACTGTCTAGTATGTAATTTTTAATTTCGTTTTAATTTAAGATGATTTCAACTGAAGTCATATTTCTATCCATTCAAAATCATGTTTAATACTTCGGAAATTGATTGGTTTTCATGGCAATCGTTGTTGGTTTCCAATTTTAATTGCTTCATTTTGAGCAATGTTTCTGTCGTCGTATCTTTAATTTTAATACTCCTATGAATTAAAGGTCTCACACCATCAATCTATTCATGATAGTAATATAATTTATTTTATAACTAGATAACTTGATAGTGAAAAATCTTGATTGTGATGTTCATCAATGATATGTTTAAAATATAAACTATCTTAAATGAGCTACATGAAAGTCACTTAAATTCTAGCACTTGTGCTGTTGAAAATAATAAGATATCTATCTGTTTCACAAACAATAGAAATCATCTCTCTTGGGAGATTGTTATCTTCTATAGCATTTACGAATGCGAATGAGACAGTAACTTGTAATGGATGTTGAATTTAAAATTGTATAATTTATCAATGATATTGATGTGATAGCACTTATGATGTGCTATTATGAATTTAAATGTAACATAAGGTGTTACCAATGAAATATGACTGATATTATATATGACTGACAATGAGTGAATTAAGAAGACACGAATCGCGTAAAACAAACTTGACGGCATACATCAAGAGGAAAAAACCGGAATGGATATGTTAAACGATTAAGTCAATTCTACTGGATTTCAATAAATATATTTATTATATATTACATTAAGGAACTACATATTTGTTAAAACGACACATTGGATCTCAGTTTCGGTTATGAGCAGTTAAAGTGTGACGAATAGCTACAAAGCTCGTGACTAAATGCACCGCAATACTCAAAGATGGATCGAAATGTCATGAATAGAATTCACAACATTCCAACTGTTGTCCTTACCATTTTTGGTATTATAAAACTAGTCAAGTGATAATTACGATGTTATACGTTTCCCTTAAAACTCAGTCATTAGTTGGTCGATGACTCAATTAGTCAGTTTCAATTTTCTCATTGCTTTCAAAACGTATTGAGAACATGAATGACTTCAGACATTCTTAGTTAAACGTTAAATACCTTAGCTGATCGCGTAATTAATGTTATTATCCTGTACATATGGATAAAAACACTTATTTTCTCATATGTGAAACAATTGTTGCTTTGATAACGTGTAAACTTGATTAGATATATTTTACTTTCATGGTACATATGTCAGTAGTAACATTGTGCTCAACTGATTGTAGCATTTATAAGGACAGTTCTTGATTTATTGTCACCTAAGCTACATGAAATCAAAGAGAATATCTATTACATGTTATAGAGATTCTCCACATGTCCATTTACAGTTACCGATATATTTCTCGAATTTTAAGAAGGAAAACAGAAAAATCACTTTAGACTGTTTACGGATTCACATATGATTTCAAAGAAACTATCTCAAAATTTTTCAATTAACGTGCAAATTTGCATCTCAGACAATCTCCCCCATACATAGATAACTCTAATCCATAGAAGCGTCTTCGACTAGTCTCGTCAGGTATTAGCGTTGATATAATCTACTAGCACTTTATCAAACGGTTGTCAATAATCAAGACAAATTTTTATCTGTGCCATAAATTAACAGACTAAAGTTAATAAATTTTAATGACTTTTGCTACTGGTAAATTAAACTTATGCACTCTCGTATGGAGGTAGTTTTGTACGGCAATTTGTGGGCTTATCAATCTCTCCGGGTTTGTCCACATGCCGGGTTACGAGTGCAAGTTTACCATGTGAGGAAGTGAGTTTTAAAATTGTTTCCTAATTCTACTTGAGCATATGCACGCATGGGCTATAAATCCTGATACATTTTTCCATAATTTATTTTCAGATGACGTGGGTTCGTTACAGCTGGTCGGTCTTCTATCTATCTGAACTAGGAAGTTTACATTTTTCATATGACAACGAGAGGGATATCAAGAGTTAAGTAGACAGACATGGTAAAAATTTAAGTCAAAATAAGAACGTTATAAGTGCGACCTTCACTAAACTCAACATCTATAACTGAACAAATTAAGTCGGTTCAAATAACAAGCTACAACTGTTTACGAAGAAAACACCTAAAAACCTTAAAGTGATATGGAATAAAAAACCCTCAAGTTGCGAAAGTTTCAAAGAAGAAACATAAATAACGACATGCTACCTCAAGAGAAGTCAACCTTCTTCAAGGTAAGAAAAGATTTATAAGTTTCCACGTTTTGTTCCGCATTCTTTTTTGTACTGAAGCCATTTCATTTGTTGTCCTTTACATAAAATCCAAGCAATTTTCATATTAGGTAAAGTGTTTTTCTTCTTCTTTGTGGCTATTTGTTAATATCATCCATGTGAAACCGAAAATTTGAAGTGTTATAAGATAAATATCTGAAAATATTCAACATGTATCAATTATCATCATTATATAGCGTGAGATAAGAAAACAAGAAGCCATCTGATATATACCATTCAACTATGTTTCTGACTTTTAAAGCAATTATTTCATTTTGTTATAAATGAAACTCTAATGTGAGAAATTACCTGCAATGACATATAACAAACTGCAAAATTAGCATTTATGCTCATTAAAAGCAGCCAAACAATCTGTCGGCAATCGTCACTCAGGATGTGGACTATATATATAATATGTATCTATGTCGTTTTACTGCATATGCTAGAATGTATCGCCGTAGTTACCTAGACGTAGAGATGTTTGAATAAATGAATAACTAAACACCAAAACGAGTAGAAGTGCCATGTTTTTTATTGAAGTATACATATACCCTAAGATAATTCATTAGACAAGGCAGGATTTGAATTCTAGTAGTAACAAACCTTTGGCAGTTTGCTTCAACTGTAGCACGTTTTCGATTTATCAAAGTTTAGATCTTACCTAGAAGATTAACAAGGAATCTACAAAAATGAGAGTTAGCTTGTGGCAGCTAACTACGTTTTACAGATTGGCATTAATCGATATTAATGTTAGTGAGTTTTTAACAACTTCACCACTTTCATCACTTAACAAACACTAGTAGAATTCTGGTTAGTCTAGGAGACGAGCTAATTTGATATGCGTGACTCCTGGTCTATGGTGGTTTTATAATTTATGCATTGCTTTAATATTTACAGCTCCAGGTGTTCGGAAGCTTGATTATTTTTACAGATTTCCATAAGGAACACCGAAGAAAGTAAAATTTTTGTATTTCTTATTTGAGGAGATATTAATTTCTTTTTAATGTATTTATAAAAGGAAACCAAATAACAATAGATGGTATTGTTCATTTGAATTTAGAAATTACAAAAATTTTATTTCCGAACAAATTTACAACAATCTGTAATGAAATACGAATTGAGCCATACCCACATTGATCACATTTGGACCAGTTCAAAAGTCTACAATCCAATCTCTATTGATTCACCTGAACCTGATTTCTAAGACCAAAACTAGACTTGTGGTTCACCAACTGACTAACCTATGTAACTATTCATGTTCACAAAATGTTGCAATTGTTATATGGGATGGGCATTTTATGAAAAATTGTATAGTTTTCCTGAAGTCAACCTCTGCTCTATGCAAAAAACATACCAAATGTATACATACAATGGCAACGTTTCAACCTCAAGAACTTTATCCATAAATCAAATATGTACATATGTACGTACGACCGTTGAAGGTGAGGATTTTCAATTAAACCAAAAATTACAGATATTTCCGGGAAACGAATGAACAAAGTTGCTTCATTTCCCTTAAACATGTCACATTTTGATTTAACAGAAAATTTATTATTCAAAAGGAAATTTATTTTTAGTGATAACAGATAACATGACTTTAGCTCAAAATTATATTCAAATGAAACATTCTTATAAGACATGACCTATGATCAAGATCGAAAGCGACTCTTGACTTCCAGTCTTTCCTATGCGAAAACTGTTAAGATAATCTTAGCAAAATTGCTGAAGGAAGGAATGTTTCACTAAAACTCGTTGTAATTTTTCATTGTAAATGACAGGGAAATGTATATTCAAGAAAAACGCTTCGTTTCTAGAAGTAATACACAAATCTTCGAAAATATTCCATTTCAAAAAGGATAACAATCTCAATTGTCATGGCACACTTAATCCCAGCATTTCCAAGCTGGTTTAGCAAACCGACAGTGATCTTAAACGATTATGCCATGTCAAGCATCAAAATTTATTTCATTTGAACAGTTTTCACAGCTGGACATGGTAGAAACACGTCTCAGAATATAATATTCAAGTGACATTTCACTATTGTTTACATCTATGTAATTATCTCTGCCAACGGCTGTAAATGAATGAATTGTGAACATTTGCAGAAACACCTTCGGAGAGTTTCGTGAGAAACAAGATACATATAACTACAAATCTTTCTGCAGTTCCATGTGACGTTGAGGTCTCAAAATAAAATTTATTGCATTCTTAAAACCCTCTGGTTATAATTAAATGATTGTTGTGCAACAATTCATATTTGATTTGTTTTGCCATTTACAAATAATCCATTTCACATAAATGTCTACAACTTTTTTAACTAATCGCTTTATTACATCAGCTTAAAGGCCTACAGGATATTGAATCATATTAACATTTTATTCGAAATTACAGTTGGAAATTGTTCATTTTTAAAAACACTTTGTTATCCTTTAATATTCGAAAAATTATAAATAAAATTAAAATAATATTCTCCTATTTATCTACATATATGATTTAAATTAAATAATTAAACATTATTTATATGTAGGTCAACTAATTAACCTTTGTTTCAATTGCAATTTTAACATAATATATCATAAATAATTCCAACAGCTCATTAATAACAAAACTTAATGGTTCAACAAAACCTGGTGTTAATCATGATACGTAAATATTTACATTAGATCATTCATAAATATACATTCAATTAATATTCAATTGAAAACGCAATTCATTGCGTCGAAAATGTTATATTTGAAAATTTATCAAATTATGTTTGTAGTTGACAGGCGTCTTGGGTAATGGCCCAGTATGTAGCTTATCGGAAGATCTTTTATGCAGAAAATGTCTTGCAGCACTTTCAAAAAACCTATTAACTCAAAATGGCAGTATACGTATAAACTAATTACGCTCCCTGTTATTGTCAACTTATAGTATTTCCATATAGTCAAATGGGGAGAACTGTCAGCCCACGCTGGCTAATGATATCGGACACATTACAGAAAACTGGTTACTTGAGTCAAATGAATTATTTTGAAGTCATGAATGAGTTCAATAATCGCTTGTATAAATCCAACCTGTTGTAGATCGTTACATGCTAACATAGAGGCTAACAATTTTGCATTTTATTTAGAACACTATAACCTGTTAGGGTTCACATCAAATGACTCACAGGAGACTTATATGTATATCTGCTAAATGACAATTATAATTTAACCACACGGCAAGGTGCAATGTTCACCAACAGTCAACAAATCTTTAAAAGTTAGTTATAGTTGCATCTAGAGTCGACTTGACTCTTGATCTAGAGTCGTGACAACTGTTTAATATTCAAATTACGTTCTACATTAAACATAGATTCTAGGTAAAATTTTAAGTTTTTAAAAACACTGCCCAAATACAGTTTGGTATGATCAGCACGATTTGAAGTTTTGTCTACACAAAGCTTGTTTGTAACAAAATATTATGGAGTTTATTCATGTTCAAATACTTTTTGCTTTTAATAAAACATTGTGTTACATGTTAGTTACAGTGCACCTAGCGTAATACTAACTTAATTTACCGAATAATTATTAGAATCAAATTCAAACAACTTATTTTAGTATCTTTCGTGTGATATATTATGTGGTTTATTATTCCATGTACGCATATACACATAAAATAATTTTAATTAATTTTTCTTCCTAAAAATGTCACTTTTAGTTCTAACCATACATCACTTGGTCGACACATATACACACCTGGATTGACAAGTTGTCTGTAAAATTAAATCACATTACTTGTTTTATTATTCATATCAATTAATCACGTTAAAGAGAATAATTAAACTTGTTAATATACTTAAATAAATTTTATAAGTTTGTGTAATTAACCTTAAGAATTTAATTGAGTTGAATAACTTCTTTTCAATTGCGTTAAACTTGTTAAATTTTTTCAAATAAGAAAAATAACTTGTTACTTTCTAAGGTTTTCAACACATTATTCGACTTTGAGTAAATACCCCAGTAGGATACTTGACAAGTTATACAGTTGTACATTTACTGATCATGTTGTGTATTAGACATCTTCATGATATGGAGACGAATTTGAAAATTTTCAATAAAATTTTCTATAACAATTTTGCCGCTTTACTTTTTCAAAACTGAAAAGAAAAGAAATCACATCCAATTTAATAGAAGTTAAAACTCTGTAGCTAATCATGTTGAGATGCTAAACAAGTATAAACATTTTAAAGTCTATATTGTAGCTAAAAACGGGTTCTTCAAATGACAGAAGAAGTACAAACCAAAGACACCAACATCAGAAATTCCGATTAAAAGAGACTACCTTATATCAACTACCACAGTGCGCTAACATAGTATATTCGTAAACGACGCCAATTGAAGTAGCAAATTGTTGTAGGCGGGTGTCGCTATTTCATTTCTATTTATAACGTATTCAATGAACCCCATTCTTGGATGTTTTACTGACTTTTCAATGAAACATTCTTGCATTATGTTTAAACCATACGAGTGCATCTCATATTCACATTCTTATTGCATTCCACTAACTGCACTTCATCTTCTTCTGCTTCTTCTTTTTCTGGTGGCCAGCCTGTCCATTTTCATGATAACCGTCAACTTATTTTGGTATCATGTCCGTGTTTAAAACTTTCTTCCTCAATTTAAATTCTGCACTTATGTGAACTGAAGGTGTAGCAAGATGACTTTGTTTTATCCATAGCACGCTCCAACATCTGGTCTATACAATTTCTAGACTTATCGTCTTCGAATCCTAACTTTCATCACTCTTCTTACATTTCTGCTAATGTCAATACAAAGATATAGTTAATGTCACGCAAGTTATTTAAATTTCTATTTGATATACGTAATGTACCTACGTAATGTAACGCGTACTAACTACACACATTGTCCAATTATTGATGAGAGTAGCTTGTAATTGTCTAACCAAATGCCAGCGACTGTTGATATCTAAAGAGCACATGGAATGTTCTTTTCATGTCTGTTTGATGTTTATTAAGTCTAGTAACTACTGAGTACTGACAAAGGCACATATGGTATTTCTGTTTTATATTAACTTAACATCGTGTAACTTGTGCTAATCTAATGCAAATTCTCCGCTAATGGAGGCCTAAATTCCATCGGACCTAAATATCTAAATGTTATTCAATGTTGTAACTTTCCTCTAATATCCTAGTTTGGGCTTAGTAGTGATCCAACCGACATTCAAGAACTCTTAAATGTACTTTCAGATGCATAAAACTTTTGTAATTTTACATTTTTGGAAATAATTAAATTTCATAAACCACAAACCCTTCAGCATTGTACTTCAATCAGACTGTCTAATGAAGGATATGTGTCACTCTAGTTGAATGTTGAATTCGTGTTAATATAATGAATATGTCAATATCCTCATAGATCTTATTCCAATATAAAAATTATGAGAAAAACAACTTTATGTCTATGAATATTATTGCTATGAAGATACATTGGTGGCACCTGCTGAGAAATTTATTGATGTTATAACTGCAACCAAATCCAAAAAATTATAGCATTTTTAATGTATGTGACGCCATGAGTATGTTTTGAAATTCAAACTCAGAAAACATGATTATAAACGGCGTTAGTAAGTGATATAAATATGTCTCACTTGTTTATTTTCATGCAACATGATCATTTTACACAGTATTTAGTTTAGCATTTGACAAATAATTATTATAATTCATATGTGTAAATAACTCATGTAAGTCATTATCATTCCAGCCGAAGAGGATTCACATTCTACTCAACTGTTAAGTACGTGGTCACATAATTTTTGTTACTTGGAGTTATCGTACTAAGATATAATAAACAGGTAATAAATCAATAGTGAATATTTTCAATATCTATTTTTTAGCATGTGTTTAAAATGCATGAAACCAAATTGCGTTAAAGTTATGTTATTCGCGTGAAGGGATTTTTTTGACCAGCAGTTCGATATGTTTGAAATTCATGTAATTTGTCATAACTTGTATCTACTGGCCTTCTAAGTCCCAACACGAGAAGAACATTATCATCTAGTGAAACAGATACAATAAATAAAACAGCATGAAAATCAAGTGTTTGTGAATGTTATACGTTTGCGCTGACTTGGGATTTCCATGTGACATGTACGTTCCTTAATGATAAAACGTAATGCCCTTGGAAATTCCAAAAAATGGCACAACACTAAACTAACAATTATCAACTACATTGAAACAAACCTTTCTCACTTCGTTATCATTATCATTTTGTCTCTTAAATAGAACGGAATGTTGCATCTTATTAATCCCCGAAACCAAATCTTCGACTGATTCACATATATTCATCACGTTTCTATCACAACACTAACGAAGGAACTAAGTACATTGAACAGATCTGTGATGTGTTCCAACAACCGAATTTCTTCAAGTAACAAAACTAACTATTTCAGTGTCCAGTTATCACATATTTTGGCAACAAAATCCTCATTCATAATGCATTCAGTAACGGTGCATATCATTCTGTATTTTTCAAAATTTCTCATTGTTAATATGTGTTTGTTTCTGTTTAACATCTGTTCCATCAGATTGTCCAAAAAACAGTTTCGTTATAACAAAATTTTTTAAAGGATTAATTCTATTTGTAATCATTTTAGGTTAACTAGTGAAGAGAGCAAGTTCTCAAGTTTAAGAAAATATTACTAGAACAAACACGAATGATATTACGAACAAGTGCAAGTGTGTGTAGGTACATATATGTAATAAAAACAAAATTAACCTACGGATAAAACTAGCCTCCATGGTGCTTATAATTAATCGCGCAGAATAATCTTCAGATTGCTTCCTACTGCTAAAACAAATTAAACTCCAATGAATTGTCCAAAGATCACGAATTCCATCGCTTCTGTACAAAGTGTATTAGAATCTATCTGGTCGTGATATCGCGTTTGAAGGCATGTGCCTTGTGCCTTTTTTATGAATATAATCAGCAAATTATAGTGTTGGCGGATACGTTCGTACGACCTCTTTCATGCTGCGACGATAGCTTCGTCTTTGGCTTGTATTAATTGAATTCATTTAAAAGTTATTTGGCATTGCAGAACTATCGGTAAAAGCATCTTAGTAATAAACGTTTTGCTTTGAACGTGACGGACTTAGAATTGTGACAAACGTAAATTTACGCAAAGAGGTGTAAGATGACCAATTATCTCAAAGGATATATAACATTTGTAAGTATGTAAATGTAATAAGTTAATTCTAGTAACTAATCTGTGTCCAAAAATATTGCATTACTTTTATCAATTTGCTAATAGTTACAGGAACACATCACATACTAATGGAGATATTAATTGATATGGGAAAAATTTTTAGCAACATTTTACTAAAAACCATGGTGATTTATGACATCATCTAAATTCAGGTAATATAATGTAATGTAAATATGTGTAAATATGATTAATGTAGTGCTATCTCTTCTAAACCCTGAAATATGATCGAATTACTTTCTATTTCCTCAATGATGTAACGAGTTATGCAAAATGCAGGCTATCAATTATAACGACCAACATTAGAGTATACTTATTGTACGTCATTCTCGTTTCAATATAATAAATAAATAATACTCCTTACTACCAATTGCTCATTGTAGATAAATGTTACAATTGCATCGAAATAGAAAACTTTATCATCTGCTAATCAGGCGCATTGATGTGGAACAAGTACAAGATCAATCGTTATTTACTTTGTTTAGCTAACGTTATTCTGAGCTACTTTCAAAATTCCCAAGCAATTCAAAGCAGACGGTTGTGTTATAGACAATTGAGAAAAAACGTTCGGTATTGCTTTTAAACTCGTCCACGATTATTTAATAACAAAAATGCGTGATTTTCAAAACAAGCCGACTATTTGAAATAGTTTAAATAAGGACCGCACCCACAAACGTGCAGCGTGTTACTTAATATATTTAACTCAATGTTACAAAAATTTTTGGTTCATAATATTACGAACAACGATGCAGTTTTACTTATCGCAAAGATATTCAATTACACTACTTTTTTATCGTTTTCACTTTATACATGCAAATATTAAATTTATTTTTAAGTTATCTCATATAAATCTGCTAATGCAGGTGTAAATTATAAATTACATTTTTGAACACATGTTTTCTTGATTTTGTTTTTGTTATACGATAGACATACCAAATTTAACCGCACTATATGAGGAAGATTCTATAAAAGCCAATTTGTAGCAATGTTGTAGTGTATGTCTTATAAAAACTAAGATCATTTTGATACTTTTTAAAATCTGTACCCTCTTTAAGTTATCTTTCTTCTTAAAAAAATTGTTTTAGAAAGTAGAAGTTGGTTTGTAGATCAATAACTAATAGAAATTAGCAGCATTTTGTAATTGAGCATGATATTATTTCGTAACTAAAAGATACCAGGTTTATAAAGGTAAAAAGTATAAAATTACTATAAAAAATCGATGTTACCTCAATCTATTCATTACATCTTTTAAATAATCCTTTATTAAAGGTAAAAAAACATTACAAACATAAAGAGACTATCTTACTAGATCTTAGTTAAATTGCAATTGAGTTAATTATTATGAATAACCCAGCAACGAAATCGACTTATTTCTGCAACGTGACTTCTTAAGTACTCACTGGTTTAGGTTTTGTAATGCTGCAACAAGAGGCTCCCCAAATTAATTTTTGCTTCTTCTTAATCTAACTTCAATTTTATCTTGTAAGTGAACTCCCCATTTTGAATTTTTTCTCGTTATTCTCTCGCTTCGTTTAAACTATCATCGACAATTTACCATCCAATTAAAACAAATAATTTATTTTTTGAGCGGTCACGATTTCGAGCACGCGCCGATGAATCTACTGATATTAAAATTTCATCTACTGTTTGCATACAAAAGGTTTAGTCGTGAGTTGCTCTTTAACCGAACAGTTTCTTCCCTTTACTTTGAGTTTTGAGTAACTATGAGCCTTGATTTTTCAATGGACTTTCTGTACGAACAGATAAAATTCCATAACTTTTGTTTTTCAAGTCGTGGATGCCTTGTATACCTTTATGCCATGCTTAACTGCATTCGGTCATTGCTATTTAAATATGAATGGTTACTGAATTTATAATACTGAACTGATTACTCACTTTTTCGCCTTTTTAGAAAAATGTTAATTATTCATTTGTCTAAATAAACGACTATTGGGAACTATTGTAGATTTGTAGATAGTATAGTTGAGTGTTGATATCGGATTTGTTGCCGTCCTGCTGTTAAAACAAAAAAATTATTTCAATATCCATATACTATATCTTCATGTGAATACACAACAAAGAAAATTCTTATAATTTATAAGCTTACATCATTCTTTACTTTTGATTTGTTTCCTTAAAATGATGATGGAGACCTTCACAGAATATCCTACATTAATAAGCCTCGAACCATCAAAACAACTAATTCTGACTTCGATTTAAATTGATTATGTCACTTACGTAGAGTGTAGGCAGAAACAGTTTCTGATCTGTGCACACCAAAGAGGAATCATTATTCTTGTGAACAACATACAGATGCTCCTCGAGGAATTTATCGAATTGATTGTTTCAACCTGTTTTCTGGAAAATGACAAACGTTCATGTTAGCACAATTGGGTAACATTTCTTGGATCACGAATCGCCTATAGGAGGAATTTTTACATTCAATTTATTATTGCTGATCAAATGCAATAAATTCAGTTTTTAATACGATAATTGGAAATAAGACACAAGGAATTTCTTTTTCAGTTAGAAGAAATTTATTGTGCTCATATTTGATTGAAATTCAACATAACCAGCTTCCTGGTGTTCCCAAGTGCCAAATCTACAAATAAATTCGTATGATTTTCAAGTTCTAAAAATATTTGAATTATTATTAATATATTTTTGTAGGTATATCGCTAACAACTGAAATCGTTCTAAAACCCATGATCAATTTTGGATGGAGTTATCACAGTATGATATCAGCATGAGATGATAAAAAGGGATCAAGGTAATACAATTCAATTTTGAATCATACTATTGTACTATTAAATATTAAATCATATTTTAGAATTGTACCATCATCAGTCTTTGGGATTTTATAGTATCTTCAGGAGCTTGGAGCTGTGTATTTTATGAGTAACATAAGGAACTAACAGTCTATCCAAATAGAGGAAATTTATAATTAACTAGACAAATTCATAAGGACGATAGTTTAATTTATAAACTGTATGACATACGTATGATAAAAAAGGAAGATACTATATTAAGTAAAATTTTTATTGATCTAGATTTCTTCCAACCTACTGAATAACATAGCCTTTTAAAGATTTGATAGGATGCAAATGCAATGGTCAAATAAAAGTCATCTTCTCACTAACAATTCTTGTGACATTGTCCTGTCGGCCTGTTAAAAAGCCGGATAAATCAACGCAGCTAATTTATTATCAACGTGAAGTATATTGATAAACAGAGTGTGGTTATCATGGGTATAAGCTAAACTTATGTCTTATGGAACATTTTACTATCAAAAATTTAAATTTCTAGCTACCTTAAGTACGAGGAATCATAACATCCTCATGTTGATCTTTGTGAAATGACAAACCAATCAATTTTTCAATTTGATGGAATTTTATTATTAGTTATTGAGACCAACAAAAATAATCCAATATAAGGTAAGATTACTTATTCATGTTTTCATGTCGTAATGACCTGCATGGTCTAGACTAGTAAATGTATACCTTCATAACATCAACAACACATTTAATTGCGTTCAAGAGTAAAAAACTCTCAGATTGAACATGGCATGCATACAAAATTGAATTGACACTCTTAATGGAAGCCAATTAATTCCGAAAGATAGTTGGAAAGTGGATGGTCGGAGTTGATTAAAAGAAGTCTCGATTTGTTCCTCCAGCCTACTTGGTAAAACTTTTATATATTCCGTTTTACACTTGTTCCGACATACAATGCCGAGATATACGTCGATTTCTATTTAAACTTATCCAAAGCAAGATATGGCGCGAAGTCAGCATTTATTTCAACTGATCTGAGCTATGTTCCTTGCTAAATGAATTCTTCTATTGTGTAATTAAATCAGTTTGGAATGTGAAATTTTATAATTTATATGCGTATCACGATAGATCTCTGTTCGCTAATGAGACTAGACCGAACATAATGAAGCCATTACCACAGCTGAGAATTAAAATCTCGGATCTGTAAAAAGAAGAATCTTTGCAAGCCTATAGCACATTGCTAATTGAACGCTGTACTATTCTAATATGGTAACTAGATTTAGACTCTTATCTTAATTTAAGCCCATATAAAGAAATTGAAATGAACCTACATCAATCAATTAAATTCTCCTCTTTCTATTAATAAAGTATGTTAATACATTAAAACATGCAAGTAATAGGCATTCCACGCTAAGGTTTCGCATTGAAAAAGTCGATAATTTAAAAACGATCTATTAGCGATAAGTAAATGACATCGGAAAAAAAGTGACGAATATCCCATTCATGTAACATTTACAAATGTGTATTTCTATAAACAAATTCTAAAAGAAGTTCTGAAAAGAACTTGAAATATGTGAACTATGAGATATGAGTTGGCAAAAAGGTTTTGTAAATAGGGTATATGATGTAAGCAATGTATAACAAACTCTAGTCTAAAATGGAATAAATTCTTATAAAAAAAATTCCCTGTGGACTACAAGAAGCCTCTAGTTATGGGTGTGTTTTGCCTTCCACAATCAATTGTGATTCTGGTTCGAAGCTTGATTGAAAAAAGAACTTAATAGCCAAGACCAAGCGTACTGAGTCTCCGGCCGGTTTCTTATAGACATTAGACAGTCATCGTATCTCTTGTATTTATTTGCTGTGAGATGACCTTACTGAGGTGACGCTCAACACAATATGAAACGAGCTATGTTACACGTTACCTGTCATTACGGGTAGTACATTATGGAATTTATATCCTATTTAGCATTACTTTATTATCATTGGATCTCTTGCTATACAAGACTTAGAGATAATCGTAGATTATCTTTGCCATCGCAGATTGCACCTTGTTTCTGCTTGTACTGATGATGTGAAAAACGTGGAGGTCTTCCATACTGTTGGTTGCATTCTGGAGCACAGGCTAACTTACTAAAGATGGAAACAATAGATAATTGAAAAAGTAAATTGCTAACAATGGCCTTTAAAAGTTGAAACAGACAGAAATTTGACAACTTTTTATCTAATATTGTTTTTGTTTTTAAGACAACTTTTAGCTACAATACTAAATCGTGCACTTCTGGTTTTGTATTATATTCCAACATTCTTTATGAAGTGTTTTCTAGTAACGAATTGGTTTTCTAAAACAGCTAAAGCGTGTAGCTAATTTATATGCCTGTATCATCGATTACAGGTTCTCAAACATTTTCTGGACAACGGTTTTATCCGGGGGTATATTCGTTTATATATATTGAATTTTCATTTAGTGTACAGTAGTTTCTATTATTATTTAGAAATTCTATTTGAACTTGAAATTCTCCGTTGGTTCTATAGGCATTTAATTACATACACAAACTTACTTCTTCTGTAAGACCAACTTACACTGATTAATATAAATACAGAACTTTGATCCAAACCAGTGTTTTGCTTCGGTCTATTATTTGATATATATTATGTAAAACTTTGCAATCAATTGAAATTGTTAGTCGTTACCCTCCAATATCTTCATAATTACTCACCCATTATTACTCACTGCCAAACGGATGTAACAAATTTAGTTGGACTATAAACTTTTATGGCTAAGCATAGCTAAACTGAATCCCAACTGTCCAAATACTTAACACCAATTCATTCCAGATCGCTATATAAAACATGCGTTAATATTATAATTTTAAACGTAAAATTATATTGCGGTAATGTAATCAGGTGTAAAAACTTATGTTCACGTTACATGTTATCGTGATAATAATTTGTCGTATCGTGATGTCACAGAAAAGCTAGATTACACTCACAAGATAAGATATTTCTTTTGCATTTTCTCAAGTTTCAATCTCTTAGTCTATCCGTTTGCTGCTCTGTCACGTCCATATTTTATACTAAGAAAATCAATAAAAGCAAAACCTATAAATTGACATGTAATTAAACTCCTCAATCTCGACGCTAATTACTATCTACGTTTCGCCACAAAGTTTATGAACCAACAATCTTTAGTATCATGAGCACAAGACGAGATCAATGCATCGCATACCATGTCGTATAACCAAAAATAGGTGAATAATTATCGAACCGAGCTCTATGATCTTCATTTTAGCATTGAAGTTGAATGCAAATCCTGAAATTAGTAACGTTTAATCTGGACATTACCAAAAGCTGTTTAACATTGTTTGTACTATATTGCATGAATTCGTTTTTAGTATATTTATTAAAAACCACTATGCGAGCAAGCAAGGGGATACAAGAATGTATACACAAACCTTATAAGAATGTCAGTTAGCAATTTGTAAAACGAAGATAATGGCAAATAAACAAGAAAATTACAAAAACATAAGATCACGCACACGTTGCACTCGTAATGGCAATTAAGAAGTTTCATTGATGTCATAACACAAGCCAGAGCCAGATCATTAACGTTGAAAAACATCTCCGAAAAAGATAAAAGTTAACAATTTACATAAATAGAAATTTTAGCCCATACTGAAACGTGATAAAATGCCAATCGAACTATTCTAATGGATTTTCAAATTATCCGTTTGAATTTCTTTAATATCACGTATCCCGTATTCATACAACATCTCGAAAACATCCGATTCGATCGGCGCGTAAATTACTTCAAAAGTCAAACAAGCGATCGTCTCAAGATAAGATTCCATGAAGATCATTAATAACTCAGGGTATACAAAATCTGTCCAAAGTCTTTACTTGATACACAATTAAACATTTATTTGCACGTTACTTTGCTATAACGCCATGGTCAATTAAATTAAATGTACTTCTATCACGAATTTGAATTTAATTTAACAACTGTCGTCTTTACGACAAGTTTGCGGGGGTGTTTTAAACTGATATGCAAAAACAGGGATTTTATAGACCATGACTTGAACTCAATAACTTAAAACTATTGCGGAATTGATTGCAACTCTCACATCATGTACGTAGGCGAACTATACTACACAAATTATAAATTGATTAGACTACGTGAAAGTTTGTCACATTTATATATTGCCTTTTCTACTGTACATCTTTCAAATTTTTAGCACTGTGACAATGTTTTTGCTTAAATGAACTCAATTTAAATTACACTTATAAGTCACAATGAATATTATTAACTGACAGAGAAACTACTCAAGATTCATGATAAAGTTCCAAATATTTTGAAATAATATGAATAAATAACCATCATTTGTAGTTTAACTTATAATGGTTTATTGCATAATCTACAATAGGATATTAGATATGTTTTCTACACAAATTCAAATGTTAAAAATTACTTATTCATATAACCCTCGAAGAATGGTGAAGAATGAGTATGCTGTTTTAAGTAGTGAGTGAAATAGTTCAAGGGACATGGGATAAAGGTTCCCAACCATTATCTGTATAGGAAATAAATGTGATAAATTAACCATATAACTTTTTAATATATTAACACAAAATTACCGTCAATGGGTTTTGAGCTTTGAATATAACTAGCATTATCGCTTTCTTCACCGAGGGGATGCAATCTACCCAAGGTGCAGCATACGCAGCATTCGCAATATTCTCGTTCTTTAAAAGGAAACATTATGATTTTATTTATAAAACACCTTGCTAAAGTATCACCTGTGTTGCCATTTCATTAGCAAACCAATAAGTGGCTAATATTTGTATGAGAATCATCGAAATATATGCGCAAACAATACACATTTGACCGAAACCATGTACCTAACAAAATTTCAATGAATTCATGAACATTGAAGGTGATATTAAACGTTCTTCTTACAATATTAAGTAGAAATAGTAATGCGCATATAGTGGCACCATATGTTAAAAACTCAAAAAGTGAAAAGTAGGTGATGAGATCATTCAATGTTGTTACATAACTAGGGTATTGAACATAAGTTTATTCGAAATCTTTATACGGAAATACAAAACCTTATCAACTGCACATGATACTTTACACAAGCATACGCATTTTGTTGAATATCATCAGTTGATGTATCAATTACTTTCAAATTGATGAGCCGATATTGAAGCGCCTTACTCATAACAATCGCAAACATTATAAAACAAACCACTAAATTTGTAAATGGAATGTACATGCAAACACCCAATGGCCCAATAATCATTTGATAAACGAATAATATTTCGTAATAAGGTGATTCTTCCTTTGGTATTCCAGGGATATCCACTCCATAAGGAAGAACTGTTAATTAATTATTATTATTGAAATTCTATAGTTTATCTACGGCGAATACCCCTTTCAGGTGTTAGAAGTGCATATATTGCGAAACATGAATAAACAAACAATCCTAAAAATATGTTTATAAGAGAGAACCTTCTAGCGAATATCGTTGTTTTCTTCAATTCAGTTTTGATCTCATCTTCATCCCTTTTCTGAAATGTTCTCAAAAATTGTAAACGATTCTTGTTACAGAAAAATGTTTACCTCAAGATCGTAATAAAGGATTCCAATTTTCTCCATAAACTGTTCGTACTTCTTGTGCTGTACAGAAACTACAACACCACGTAAAATGGAATTACCCCACAACGCAAGGGAGTAGAGATTTTTGATTTTCTCTTCAATTGGTTGATTTGAATAATACATATCCCAAAACTGCATGCAATTAAAACTAATGCACAACCCGAGAATAACATATCGTTTCCAATTATGTTCGATAATGATGGAGAGAAATTTTAACACTTTTACATTTATTGAAATTATCGGTATATCCTGAATCATAATGTATATGAATTCCGAAGCTTCAACGTGTAATGAATTTGTGATTCATGACCCACAGAAACAGCAGCTTTTGATTCATTTTGCCATCTGCAATTTTTCACAAATCCATTTTACAAACTTTCTAAACTTTGCGAACATTGATTTGCACTTTAGCAAGGAATCATGCAAATATCCTTGTTATATATTTGAAAACAACTTAAACTTTTACATATAATTTGCGCCATGCATACTTTATAACATTTCATTGATCCTTTAATTCAATATAAGAGTTCCGTAGCGCTTCATAGTTCATACAATTATAAAGTAATAAATACAGTTTCTTTTTTGCATTTTTTATTTCAATTCAATATAAAAATATAAAACGAGGAACAATCACTCTTCGAATGGGTAAAATTTAACGTTCTCATCAATTTTTCCATTGTATACAATATGAACATCCATATATTCGTTCGATGTCAAATTTGGTAGCAACTGCAAGTGCGCATTCAAAAACAATAAACTATTTTATAATAAAAGTGCTCTATACCTTTGGTGTAACAAAAAAATACTGTGATTTACCAGGACATGCTGTTTGTTGAACCAACATTTCGAAGATTTTCCTTTCGTTTCGTGGATCCATGCCCTGATTTATTTCGTCCACACATCTTAAAAATATATAGATATAAGTCAAATAAATTGTTATTTATAAAGGCAAAATAAAGTGTATTGAGATTTCACCTGAACGGAACATGTGAAATATGTTGAATAGATAAGGTATACACAGCTATCGCTACAGCTCGTTCTCCACCAGATTGTGTATACCGATCTAGTATTTGAAGCTTGGATTCTTCTCGATATTTGACTAATATCTGTATACCATACGTGTTATAGTCTTTCTGTAAAATTGTTAATCATCGTAATAAATTCTTTGTGATATAACTTTCATATTGAACCTCATCTGTCCAATGAAGTTTCACTTCACCCGCATAATTCATATTTTTCATGAAGGATGAAAAATGAGTGTTAATAATATCAATTATGTTTTGTATCTCTGTTATCCAAGAGTTATATAAATTAGAAATTTGTTGTTCTGTATCATTGTTATTTTGGCCAGCAACCTCAACTGCTTCTTTCAGATCATTAACAATCTTTTTTACACGGTGGTATTCTTCCATTAACTAAACACAAAAAAGTTTAGAAAAAGTAATATTCATCTATCACAATGTATAACCTCTTTATTTTCCGACCCTATGCATTCCACTCTTGATTGTAACTTGTCGATGTGTTCCAACATTGCTTCTAAATCGTTAGGTAATTTCCTGAATTTCCTACTATATGGAAAATGAGGATCATTTATATGTTTTCCTTCACAACTGGCTCTAGCTTTGTTTTCCTTAGTTTTATGATTTTTTTGTTCTTCCACTAGCAATAATTTAATATTATCAACAACTTTCTGAAAATTTTCATTATATAAATGAACGAATATGATGGATTCCAAAAATCACCTTAGAATTCTCGTACTCTTTGAAAGCAGTGTTTTTCTTATTTTCTAGGTCAATGTTTTCCAATTTATACATTTTTATCTCTAGACGTATATAGTTATACTGGGACAATGCTGCTTCATAGACAGCGAGTAAATCAACCTTTTGACGAATAGCATTTAATCTTTTCTTAGCGGCTTCCTTACAAATTTGCTTGAAGTTTCTTTCCTCTAGTTCAATATCTACAAAGAATTGAAGGATTTAATAATGACAAACATGAATTAATATTTTTACTAACTCACCAATCTGTCTTGATTTGATGTTTTCAACTTTTTGCTGTAGTTGCTTGCACTTCTGTCCATATTCTTGTACTTTATAACTCTTCGACTCATATTCACGTTTCTCGGCGACTATTCTTCTTTGGATTTCCTCTTTTTCCTTGATTTTTCCCTCGACATCTGTGCGATGGTTTTTCAAAACATCTGACCTCTTTGTACATTCATAGTGTCTATAAATATTATCTCCAATCAATGATCTTAATTTTAAATCCTTTTGGTACTGTACCTTTTCTTAAGCGTATTCAGTAACTCAGTGTCAACGCTGTCTCCCATTAAATTCCTTCCACTTATTTCTTGGCGAAGTGACGAAACATCGTCGGAATATCTAGATGTGATAATTTGATATCTAAGATTATCTGAAATTGCATAAACATTTTAACATAAAATGATGCAACGCGTTATAAGAATTGTAAACTCACTAGCAAAATACACTCTGATATGTTTAGGAATTCGATCTGTGCATCTGTTAACTCTTTCGTCTCCAATTGCTACGTCGTAAATTCTATAGTAACGGCAAAGATTGTTAAGAACAGGAGCTGGTCCATCTATCAAGTCAAGCAAATATGCATTGAAGCCTAAATGTCTGTTTATAAGATATGTTAGTGGGTTTTTAGTAAAATTACTGAGTGATATTTACTTCAAATCCTCTATTGGAACTGTTGGCTTGTATCGGCAGTGATCTGATGCAGGAGAATGAACGATACTTATTTTCAACTTCATTTCAGTGCACAATTTTTTCACTAACAAGCTCATGTCGTCTTTGCTTACACATGTCAAAGCTGTTAGGTCATTTATGCTCACTATATTTTCAATGTACTTTGCATTTTTTGCTGAATCTTTTACTTTCAGCTAGGAGAACAAAAATTAAAAACATAACACTTATTAAGAAAGAAAATCCCATAAGTTTTACTTACTGCCATTATCATGGGCTCAAAGACTAGATCATCAAACAAGTGTCTATTTTGACGCACCCATTGTACAGCAGTGTAGACGTCTGGCCAACGGTTTTTAAGATGCTAAAACATGAATTACACTTAAGAATTAAACATGAAATAAAGTTCATTCACTAACGTTCAATTTTCTCTCGTCAATGTTTTCTAAATTATTGATTTTCCTTTGCAAACTTGCGAGCTCTCCTTGAAAATCCTCATCTAACGTACGATTGATCTCACGATGCTTTTCTGAAAGGTCGCGAATTTCATTTCTGTTGGCTTCCAGACGCTCCTTAAAAGCCTGCAATGCATCTCTCCTTTCCTGTTCTAAAATAAATAAAGATTTGAAATTTTCATTGAACAAATTTTATTCATGCGAAAATACCAGAGCCACAAGTTTCACGAGCATTAGCCAAGTCGGATTGTGCTGCTTTTAGCAATCGTTCAGCATTTGCTAATTCAGTTTCCCTCTCTTGTATATCCGTTTTTTTGGACTGAAAATAATTTTAATTATTCAAGCTGTTCAAGTTGCCTTAAAATACGTACATTGAATTCTATGCCCGCCCTCTTTATTGCCGCAACAGTATTTTCACATGTTTTATTAAGATTCTCGAAACACCGGGTGCACTCTTCTCCTTTTTTGGCCTACAAAAATGTTTTTGTACAAAGGAAAACTTTACGAAATACTGCGTTTCATTCACCTCAGCTTGCATCTTGGCTGTTAATTCTAACTGATGTTTTTCAAATGATTTCGTTTCTTTATCTATTTTAATGAATTCACTTTTATGTCGCTCATATATGGAACTCGCTTTCTCTAAATCTTTTTCCATTTCAATCACTTTATTTGCAGCTTTATCACATTCAAGCCAATTTTTTTTCTTCTCACACATGTTAATATCATTTAACAGTTTTTGCCTCAAATTCATTTGCTCAACTGCTGTCTCCATCCTATAATTGAAGAAATATATATACAGATCACGTACAATCAATAAAACGTTCATACTCCTCCAGTTTGGCTTGATTTTCTTGCAAAAGTTTAATGTTCTCAGCCATTTCTGTCTTCGACTTCTTCTGATTACTTCTAATTTCTTTCAATTTCTGAAAAGTTTCCACAGTTTCTTCAGAGCAAACCGATCTTTGGGTGCTCTCCAATAATTCTTGTTGGTTCAACTTAGCAAAGTCCTAAGAATGATTGAGTATAATTTTATTTAAAATTATTTGAATATGAATCAAATGTCTTACCTGGACTCTATCTTGTGGTAAAAATTGACAAAGATTATCAATTTGAATATTGAATTTCTTGATCTCTCTTTTATATGCTTCTGGAGACATTTCTTGGTTATCCACCTAAAAGTTGAAATGCGAAAGTAACTCATGATTCATGAATGATTGCACTCACTTTGAATGTGGGCTTACTAGATGACCCAAATGTCCTCTCAAACGTTACGAGATCTTCCTTTGGGGATTTATAGATTTTGATTTGTATCCATGCGGTTTGTTTGCCATTCTTAACATAATGATTGATGTTTGTCGATCGAGATAAAAGTTTTGGATGTCCACCAAGGCCCAATATAATGGCAGCAACGAGAGTTGATTTCCCAGTACCATTGGGACCAATTATAAGATTCAAGTGCTGTCCAGGATACATAGTAACATTGTTATAAGTTCTGTGAAACGGAAATTACGCCGCTAGTCGGTAATGGTTATTACATGGAATATGTTTAAATACTCACATGAAATCCTTGCATGCCACTGAATATATTTTACCAATAACAATTTCGTTTACTTTAGTTTTCTTCATTTTGATTTATACAGGATAAACTGTTTGTAATATACTCGTCGAAACACCAGTTTTTACCGCCAACTGAAACCGAGTAATTACCATTTAGTTCGAAACGTCAAACACCGAACAAGTAAACAATATCACCAGCGCCGTGCGGACAAATTTGTAAATGATTTTTGCTTGGACTAGAAGACGGTAGGTGCCGCAATCAACATTTGTTTGACTCCTTATATCTGATTCATTACTTTTCCTAGATTCAATTCATTTAAGATTTAAAGTAAAACTAAACGTTATTGAATCAATCAATGAAAAAATTAAGTTTCTTAATTTTAACACTGTTAATTTGATTGAAAAATTTAACAAAATTTTCGTAATTCCGAAATTTATCTTTATTCTCTCTAGATATTCAATTCCCCTGGTGGATGCTAGCACAACTAAGTCTAGATTCGATGTTCGAAGACGAACCAAATTGACAAATTGTGGCGGTTAAAGTGCTGACGAGTGATGGACGGCGACGTTTGGAAAATTCATTAGAATATCAAATAAATTCAGGTAAAACTACAAATTAATAAATTAAAAACAACATTTATTGTTAATGTTTTTAAAATAGAAGTTTCATTTGATGGAACCACTATTTATCACCATTTCTTCATACTTCATGTCACATAGCAGTGCCGATTACTATGGCGGAAGAGACTCCTCTTGTAGGTGAGTCCAAGTTTCGTTTATTTTACATCTAATTAGATTTTTAGCTCTTAAAAGTTGAAAACTATATAATCCATAGTCTATATTGTATTTGATAAGAAACATTCTAGAAGCTTCTTTGAAGTCAAGTTACGTTGAACGTTATATAGAAGCTGGTAAAGTTGCACAATTTCATAACCTTCAAATCGAACAAGATCAAATATACCTATGTACCTTTGGCTAGTATTCATTTTCTTGAAAATTGTATATCTCTTCTGGAAAACTTTCTTAAATTCCTTGATATTGGTAGAAGTACCTTGCATCTGTTGAATAGATAAGTCGTATCTGAACGTGACACAAGTTTGTCGCAAATTCTTCAAAATCCTCAACCACTAAGCACATTATTTTAATTGCTGTTTGTCTTAAGTTAAAATGATCAGCTATATAATTAGGCATTTTGCACAAACCAAGGCATATTTTCTACTTAGACGATCGGCGTGAAAAAATAAGGAGAAGCTGAAAGGCAGCAGATCCAGCTTTGAAATAATAGATGGCCTATGCACAATGTGCCCCTTCAGTTTGTATGACGATCAAAGGGCGGAGCAGTGAAGTGAGTTTCAGCAAAATCTTCATGGAAAATGGGGAGTTACTTTAATGCTTTAATTACAGCTTTTTTATTGTATCCTCCTTACTTGGTATTCAAGCCGTTTGTCTTCGCGTGGTTCTTTACCGTATACTATAAAAAACAAAAAACAATAACACAGAAAAATGAAAATAAAAAATGCAGTACCTCAAGCAATGTTTCCATATTCTTTGCTGTTCACCTACCTCCCTTTGGCTCTTGTTAAGGAATGATGCACGAAATAAGAGGAGGCTCGAAGCGTGGACTCCATGCTCCACTATCAGGTTTTAAGCCATCTTATTTGGCTCCTTTCAGTTTTTGGTATTGCGTTGTATATGCCTGATGTGCCCTAAGGTATTTTACTTATCTGATGTTCTGCATTTCATGCATATTTTAGTTGCATTCTTCGAATGTATCTCCTTACTTTATGTGGTCAAAGGTGTGTGGTCAGTCGGGATTCATTTTGCGCCATGCTTTTGAAGATAAAAAGTTTGTAGTCACTTGAAGATGTATCATAAGCTTGCCCTTTGTTCTTTATGTCGGCAATACTGTGCAAGGTGCTTGGCAGAATACATATTTCTATAAATACTGAACATTACCACTTTACTTGGAATGTACAATCACAATTGTTCAAAATGATAACCTAATTAATCGTTACTGCATGGAGAAGACAATAAAGATGAGATATTGATTATTTGACAACGTAATCAAGACATCTCCTTATAGTTTCAATTCAGTCTCCAAAGTAACTATACTCTTTAATAACTATATTAATTTGCATGATAAATGAAACCTTCATTTATGGCTCATAACATCAATGAATTATATTTCCTGCAACAAATTTGTGTCCAACATATTGTGTTTAATCTAGCAGGAGAACTCAGTTAATTATGATAATTGCTCCCTTGACATATCATCGAATCGTCTATCAATTCTACCACAATACAGTCTGAGTAGCACTCGACTAGATGTCAACTACCAGGATTAAATGAAGAGGAAAAAAAAACCTTTTCAGGGATTTTGTTCGGGATACATCACTAGCAGTAACTCAAATGTCCTTAGGCAAACACGAGAATACACTCAAAGCGAATGTTTAAATGCTTCTAAAGCCTATTTGACTGTTTATCTGTCTGACAACATCCTGAACCCCGGAATTAGATCTTTCTTAGATCCCTTCGGTACATAAAACATATCACTCTTATAAATGTGAAACGCGTTAGTGTTGAATGCCTAGTGTAACCTTCAGTCCCTCATCCATCCTGTGTTTGCATAGTCCTTACATTAGATGCACAAAAAAGGGTATGTACATAGGTATATAGAAAAGAAGTCCTTAAATTTTTCAATAATAATAATCCCGAAATTGCAATCAAACCTGGCGTGGAGGACGAATTCAGGATATCATGGCGCTAAGTATTAGAAATTTTTCACATGTGAACAAACAAAATTCTTACTTTATTTCAGTTTCTGAAAACTTCATTGGAATCAAGAACTGGATAATCCTTTCGGAATGTTTATTCTTTATATTGTGAAAAGATATTCAACTTTTCTTACATGATATGCACAAGACAATTTGGCCTAAAATATCTCTCTGAAATAGGGGTGAATTAATCCTACTCACAAGGCTCCTAATCAAGAGGAAAACGCGTATAATTGGATTTGATACTTTTGACGATACTCTTTCCTTTCTCCATATCCAATAAAACTCAGATAAGATATTCAAATTTCAACCGCACATGATATGATTGACTAAATAATCTGCTAAATATGAAATCACATTATACTGTGGCAAATTCTAACCGTATGCAAATCAAGACCACTGGTCTCGTGCAATGTAACTAATCGTGCCATATGGGTGTCAAGGATAAATTTTAGTGATTATACGTAATTCTATTCTCTATGAATATGACAGAATATAACTACATATATCACTTGATACATACATATATCCTTTTATTAAGGTTACAATTAAACATATCATTTTCCCACTGGACTACGTTTGGAAATATTGAGATCACTCTCCTTCAGATCAATGTAAAGCAATCCTTGACCAATTGAACCACGATCAAGGAAAGTTTCTGAGGGATATTGTACGAATACTGAAATGTGACTAGGAAAATTTATGTTCAGTCTATAGCATATTTTTTAAATGACTTAACTAAAATGGCGTGAAACGATGTTTTTGATTTGGAAAAAAAGGAAGTGAACTTGTTCAAATGAAAATCTAATAAAGAAAGTATCTCACCGGAAGTGGTTCGTGACCAAAATTAAATTGAAAATTACATGGTCGTTTAACCACCCCTAAATGAACACTAACCTCAGAAGGAGCATGTCATCAAACTGTAGGGTGAGTCCCGATGGGTTTCCTTTATTGCATAACATACGTTGACAGTGCATATGTCCTAAGGAGATGCCTATTAGGTAGTCATGCATGCTCATATACATATATATGAACAATTTTTTATATCCTTAACCTGTCATTCGGGGCGTCAATTACTGTTGATTCGGTCCTCTATTTTTTGTTTGTTTTGTGGCTTTCTTTGGCCCCAGATCACATTCGGTCTTCAAAATCACAAACAAGGACAAGAAAACTCACCGCACATTTTGTATGAAATGAAGTGTTTAGGTTATGAAGGGTGGAATATCCGGAATATCATAATTACAGGTTTGTTTTCCTCCAGCTATTTTCACGGTTTTTTAATGCACACATGGCAGAATAATAAAGTATTGCTGCATGGCGTTTTTTAAACACATTCAATAGATGCTAAATTGTACGTTGAGTAACTGATATACACTACCGCTCATAAGTATTTGCCCACCTAAATTTTTGATTATTTCTCCTACAAGAAAAAACAAAAAGCGGTAACATTTATACACATTTATGACATTACATACTGCGATCAATAAAAGAATATCAAACTCATGACAACAATCGTATTTGGGTAATTAGGGAAGTTTGTCACAAATTTGGAAATCATGGCGTTGAACTGATCTAAGTTTACCTGAGTGCCATTTAATGACTACCATGTTTAAAACAATGGGTGTGTCCTTTTTCAATTACAATACTCCTTAAGTATTGTAACCAACTAGTATATCATTAGTATATCCTTTGTGAAAATAGTTAAGGACTTCATTTTAACACTTCGTTTTGTCAGTTTGAAATACGTATTCAAGTGATACAAGCCGAAATAAATAAGGGTAAAACTAAGGAACTTTCTGTAGAAACACGATCAATGATCATTTCTCTTCATCGATTAAACAAAAGCAACCGCGAAGTAAGTACGATTTTGAAAATTCCTCGAAGAACTGTGGACTACAACGTGAAAAAATTCATGGAGACTGACAGTTTCATGAATAAAAAACGTTCCGGACGGCCTCGAAAAACCACATTAGGTGAAGGCAAGCAGATAAAATTGATCAGTCTACGCAATCGAAGACTCACAGCACCAGAAATTCCAGCTCAATTCAATTTATCCAGGGAAAACTCAGTTAGAACATCAACCGTCAAAACGAGACTCGGAGAAGCTGGACTTTTTGGACGAGTGGCATTAAGGAAACCACTTCTTCGGCCACAAAACAAAGTCAAAAGACTGCAGTGGGCTCTCGGACACAAGGACTGGACTACCGAACAGTGGAACAATGTTTTATGGAGTGACGAATCCATGTTTGAGGTGTTCGGAACAAAGCGGCGTGTCTTTGTACGCAGAAGGACTGCAGAGCGGATGTTAGATCAATGTATGGTGCCTACAGTCAAACATGGAGGAGGTTCTGTAATGGTTTGGGGTTGTTTTGGTGAAGTATCAACTGGAGACCTGATGAGAATCGAGGGAATTCTGAAGAAAGAAGGTTACAAACAAATAATACAGGATAATGTAACATCTTCTGGACGTCGCTTGATTGGAAGGAACTTCACATTTCAGCACGATAATGACTCGAAGCATTCTTCTAAACTCTGCAGGGACTACTTGGATAACTTAGAGCGAAAAAAAGTTCTGAAAGTTATGATCTGGCCATCGCAGTCACCGGATCTTAACCCCATTGAGTTACTCTGGGATCACTTAGACAGAGAGGTGAGAAAACACGGCCCAACCTCCGCCAAACATCTTTGGACTCTCCTGGAAGGAGAGTGGTGCAAAATAAAGCCAGATTACATTGCAGAATTAATAGAGAGAATGTCTAAACTTTGAGCTGAAGTTAGTAAGGCGAAGGGTGGTTATTTTGATGAGTGTAAAGCTTAAGATCAAGATATGAAAAAAATTAGATTTATGCTCTATGTACGATAGTTTAACATAAGTAATAAAATTATATCAAAAATTAATTCAATTTGGTTTGATTTCGATGTCAAAAGCCTTTAAACTCTAGTGGGCAAATACTTATGAGCGGTAGTGTATGTCATGAAAAATAATGCTAATCAATTTTATTTTCTATTTTTGTAGCTCTATTTCTTACTGTGGGCAGTTAGTTCAAATTCACTTCTTCTAGGATTATAATTATAACGTAACTTTGAATCTTACATTATGAATATCTTTGCGTTTTCTAAATGATATGAAGACGTGACATGACGGAACATTCTACATTCCCGCCGAAGGATTTCCTCAGTGATTTCAATTACATGATTGTATAATTGCGGACAATTATTAAGTTGAAAATGATATTCTTTGATTAACATCCTTCTTAAGCTATCGTCTCGATTTTACATAGAGAACCTGTTACTTCTCAAAGAAATTTCACCTGTTGTTTTTTAATCGTACTCATCATGGACTTCCATTTAGAAAAGTAGATTTTGATTCAACATTCTGGTGAATCTGCTATAGATAAAGTTAAAGAATTCATGTCACATAATAAATCTCTCAATTTCTATGATTGCGTGATTAAACACGAATTAAACCGAAATTTCGATTTCAATCAAAATTCAACCAGCACTTGAGTATGGATGAGTATGCACCCTTACACCTTTCGATTTGACAAAACAATTTGTTAAAAAGACTTTACAGTTTTAAAGCAGGGAAAGTGTCCTGACACCAAAAATGAGACGTCAACGCCGTCACCCCTATGTTAGGCCAACACACTTAAGTGGCCATTCGGGGGTGAAACTGGAAAATGTTTAGAGGGTTTTTGACATAATCAGATTTAAATCCTATTTCGATCATGTCTGGATGATTACGTTTAATGGTAAGCCATGTCATTATCACAAATGATTTTTTAAATTTTTAAAATCTTTAATATTTTAGTGCTTTAAATAAAAGACACTTATTCGGTAAACTTTCAGTTTCTCTCCGAAGCGTTACAATTCAAAACAGAAGCTAAAGGAATAGAAATAATGAGCTGATGTAGAATACATTGAACCAAATTAGCCCAAAGCTCCTCACTGAACATATCATTCCAGCAAAGATCTTGTTTCTTTCTTATAAAATTCATCGACAATAGCTTGTGCCAATTGAATCGCAGGCATTTTGTTGTGGGACAAACACAAGCGAATATGAAAGTTGTTTATTTATTTAAAGTTCAAATTACATTTGCTCAATTGGTGTAATGAAATTTCAATACATATGAAAATCGACTACAATAAGCTAACTTCAAAGAAAAGTCGAAAACAGTATGTTCATTAAAATCCTTGAGGGTAACATCAAAGAAATCGAAACCGAATGAAAGAAATCAGTTCCCACATGAAACTTGGATCAGAAGACACTCTCCACTATTGCTCTGGATAGAATATTTGTCAGAAATAAATCGGAATGATGTCTTAAAATGAGAATGATTTCACTAGTCAACCCTTATTTGAAATGGGGTTGAAGATTTTGAAATTTTCATCGAGTTGTGGGTTTTTTATTTGACTATTTGCACAATTCAAATTTAAATAATCCTCAGAAATGTCATATGTCTCTGAAAGGTTGTCACAGCAAGTTTGAGGGTAACCCCTTGTCTTATCTCAAACAAATTTATCTCTAATTGGGGGTGTAATAGCGAAATTAAATGGTTAGTTTTGAAGTTTAAATTTAGTTCAATTTTGATTATCCTTTTCTAACATGAAATTGCAGGATAAAGCCGAATTCGTCTTCTTTGATATCACTTTGTGATGGAGGGTTATGGTAAAGTGATCAACGAGTTATTTTGAGTTTTATAAAATCGTCATAAGCTGGTTCATTCTTGGTGATTGCTGTTTATTCATTTGTCCCTTGTTATTTCATGGGTTTTTCCACATCACATCACTTTCACGATAAATTTGGTTTTCGAGTTTTGTAATTTTCAAATTAATTGAAAATTTTTGAAATTTGTACAGATGGCAGAATTGTTTGTTTTGTAAAATTTACATTTAGAATGTATCATTTTCATTTTCAAAGGGTTACTCAAAATCGAATAATGTGACGAGATAAAAAATGAAGATATATACAAGTAAATTTTTCAATTAGATTACAGAATATAGTGCACTTCGTTTCCAAATAATGCTATGTCTTAAAGCAGAATTGGAAAAATTATGATTTGACTTGCGAAACCACGAAAGAGTTAAACGAATATTTATAATAGTTACCTTTTACTATAGAAAGCTGGTGGTTATCAATTCCATTCGGATCTAAGTGAAAGTTTGAATCAAAACATCAAGTGAAGGGTTCCTAGAAACTTTAAGGTTTAGGGTGATATTGATTACTACTACAAATATCTCGAAGTGAAAGAAGTTGCGAGTGTAGTCAATATTATAAATTATGAATTTTCAAATATATAGGTACCCTTTGCATTCAGTATATAACTCGATAATTTTCATTAGTAGCGTGCATTTATTCAGTACCCTGTCGGAAACAGCAAAATATATATACGTACCTGAAATGTACAGTCATAAATTTAATATTTGCAGATTCTATCCCTTGGGTGTAGCCGATAGCAACCAATTGTAAGTCGAGTTTGGGTTTACTGATTCAACTTCTTTGGCGGAATATTGAATGAGACAGATGAAAAAAAAATGTTCAGTATTTCCTCTGCAACTTGCAGCAGTTTTTTGTATAACAAAATGTTCGCTTCAATAACTACTTCTCTTCTGCTAAAGTAATTCACGATTTCAGATTTTAAAACAAAAAAAGAGGGAAATTTTGATTTGATATCACGTTACAGGATATAGGTTGAACTGGCTGAGTAATATAATCGATTGATCGCCCACAGCCAGTACGTTTTAGGTAATAACTCATTGAAATAGTTTTTTATTCGGATATGACGCCAATTCATTTACATATTTCTATTTGCGTTATGTTTGACATAAAATTTGAGTTTTGACCGAAACAGAAGTGGAGTGATTTTAATGAATTGTGCAATGCAAATTTCAGTTGACATGTTTGCTTAAATTATTTATTGAAGTTTCGTTTAAAACTTTATTATGTCAATAGCATATGAAAACTCTTCCAGGGGCACACATGTCCGTTGATTGAACCTTCCCTTGCTGGTAAGGATTTTTCTTCAAAAACAATTTTTATTTTTCTCATTTATCGATAGCAAAATAAAATTTTATTTTTATATCTTCCATTCCACTTACTTGAATCAAATCAAAAACAACAAGAACATAATTAAATCGATAACCTCAAGGCAGTGTTATTTTAAAAGAAATTTTTTTTCTGTGATAAGGCTAAGAAGGTTCACGAGATATTCAGCCATTTTTTTCAATAATTTTTTATGAAATTTCTGCAGCTGCTAAATTTTCCACAATTCCATAGGGATGAGGCTGTATCTTAAAAAATTGAATCTGTGTAAATCACTGTAGGATTTGGAAACTTTCCCTTAACATATACTTAAACTTTATGAAACTCCCTTTACTGCATTGCAAAACAACAGGACTTGTGTAGATACTAGAAGACTTTCTTTTAATATACTTTAAGATGTTTGAAATTTCATCCTTGTGATGCTGTTGTGTGCAGAATTTGATTTGTTATTTATGCACATGTGCAACTGTGTGTGTGTACTTTCCCTCGTATGAACGGTGTACACCCTCAAGGCAACGAAAAAGCATGTTTTCTGCCTTCCTGTTATCCCTTCATGCTATTTATTTATCTTCCCTTTGCTTTATAGAATTTTATTGCAGTCCCGTGTTACTTTAAGGAGTAGTCGGGAATCTGTTAAAAAAAAAAACACTCTAATCTAACCAAAAAAGGACGATCAGGATATACATATAGTTCTAGAGACATCCCTCAATTTGTAGACCCTGTAGTTGAACAGATCCCGCCTCTGGGCTATTTGTACTATGTGTATATATATCGTTATTTACCAGGGGCTGCAGACATGTCTGTGTCTCGTACATATTGCTTTGATGTACATCAATGAATCTTCGTTGTTTTGTTCTGCTACGTCGACATGTTTCATCAGAGATATTATGCATATATCCCTCCATATCCATCATCCGACTGCGACATGTTCCTGATGATGCCAATTTTCTGGACACTAACTAACATGCCAAAATCCATTCAAGCTTCGAGAGTAGCTAGATTTTAATCAAGTAGTTATATCTTGGCCAATGAAACTCATGAAATTTGGAGACTCATAAACACATTTGGAAACCATTCTGCTAGTATTCATGTTAAGGTCATGTTAGTCATACATCTAAAAGAAATCCATGTCTCAATCTTTTGTGAACAAAATATCATGAAATTAAAAATCCACTTTCTGTCAATGTCGACACTATGCGGTAACATCATCTATGAATATCTCATGCGAAGGTTTCACACAAATGTTAATTACTGTTTTTGTAAAGAAACAAAAATTGTTTTTGAATTTCATCAAAAAAGGTTCGTTAGAGATTGTGCTTCCTTTCAATGTTGTAGAATTTCTAAACAATTCGCTATAGGAAAACATTGAAATCCTTTCAAAGCTCGTGAATTTTAATTTTAGTCATTGAAAAGAGGAATTGACGAAACTGAAAGTTTTTTGTTTAGCTTTTAAAGTGAAAAGTTTGTAGTAATGTAAATAAAAGTAGGAGAGGAGGAATTTCGGGATCAGATTCAGTGCGTATGTACGTGTTTCTATTAGAATGTCCTACTTTTCACTAATAAAATATTCAGAATGAATTGAAGATTGTACTTCGCACTCTATATTTATTTACGTAACATAGCTCATTTATATATTTAGAAAACATAAGAGATGCCCTAATTAAGTTAAGTTATGAAGTTTCCATATGATTAGAGCGTTGTCTTTTAAAATTTTATAACCGTCGTTGGTCATGCAAAGATGTTTGGTCATATAGGAATGGCATAAGAGCACCTACGGGAGATGGTTATATATTCTCTCGTTGTATTGGATATTTGAATATGTTTAGTTATCCAAATAGTGATTATGATAACTCGTAGAAACTCAGTTCAACTTTTTGGTTGATAAATAAAATGAAGTTTTATAAACAAAATTTCATGGAAATCCACAAATTGAATGTGATACTTTTTCTCCACACTATATAATTTGACTTTGTCACCTTGATTTGTCACTTTTCTTGAAATTGATTTGACAATGTATTGTACTCCGACGGAGACTAAGAAAACTTGGTTTGAATTATCCTGTTTAAGTTGAACACATATTTAAACCGGAAAGAACCAAGACACAAATTCCAACAACTAGACGATTGATTTCCAGATTCCATCGTCATAAATGTTTTTATTTCGGAATATGTAATAAAGATATTGTATTTCTGAAAACTGTATCCTTACACTGAATAAGGTATTGAAGTATTTAAGAAAATTTCACTGAAAACTTCACTTTTCATACGTGTCTGATAGACAAGAATTTTAAATATTTTCAAACATTAAACGAACAGAAACAATCACTGCAACAAGAACAATAACATCAGAGGGTAATGCATCAGCGTATAATAAAAATGAAAGTATGATTGTAATTGTCAGCTATAAAAAACGTATTGAGAAAGAAAAGAAAGTGAATTTTAAACCCTTTTTTTGCTGGTTGCAAGCGACTATACCATTTTTAACCCTCAAATCCCTTAAAAATTTTGCTGAAACTTCAACTACAATTCAGCTAAAAGCTCCCCACCAAAAGATTGCTCCTTCTGAAAATGTGTATGTATGTATGGTTGTCATTTAGTGTATATTTCATCCCCCAAAATGGTGGATAAATTTACCCTGCAAACTTAACGCACACGCAGATCCTAGAATCCCTGGAAGAGAAAAAATTTTATATATGGCTTTGGGCGGATACATCGAGTGACGTTGGAGGCAATATTTCATGAAGCTTTGACTACTGCGTAAAATGGTTTTGTCCCTTTGTGTGTATAAGACAAGAGTTTTAGCTTGATTTGATTGTATTGAAATGTAGATGTAACGTAGATGAGTATTATGTAAATAAATTTGTCAATATACAGGCTTAGAATATACACTGCCTACTTGTACTTAACTACAGAGAGAATCAAATAGACTTGGTACTTAGTATACTGCACATATTCGCCCTGAGAAATTTACGTTTCTAGAGCAAAAACGGGGTGGCGCAATAAACTGTCCTAGTAGTTGCCATTCCAAAACATCCCTTGAAATAACCATAGAGTCGCCATGTGCACATGAAATAGGAACATTCATACATGTAAAGAAGCTTGCCTTTGGGCACTTGAACGTTTTGTCAGATACTCAGAGGTATATGGATACAAGTATATAAACATTCTATATATTAAATATTTAGGAATATTGTATACGCATGAAAATAGTAACAGAAGCTGGAGTATACACCCGCAGGTACTGAATAGCCGAGGGCTGAAAAACCGTTGCAGTCGTATTGGAACCTTAAGCGCGTCAGTTTGAATTTTTTCAATACAAAAAGTCATTTGATAAAAGATACAGTATAAAATAACAATTATTTATATTGATATATTATTTTATACGCTAATGTATCATATATACTTGTTCATAAACATGTGTGCAATTCATTTCGTGTATTAAACTAAATTTACACATAATCCTACGTGCTTCAAGAAAAACGAAAAATATCCTTCCCGCCAAAATTCTCTCAATAATATTAATTAAAAGTTTAAAAATAAAAATCGTACGTGTTTGTTATTGTGTTTTGTGTCGAAAATAACTTAAAAATATTATGTTTTCGTGTTGTCGTACGTTGTAAATTCGAACAAAAGTCAAAAATTATCTTATATCGACCTTGATTGTGATTCAAAATTTTACTCAACGAAATATATAAATTTTTTCTGAAACAAAAACGTGAATATAAAATTCCCACCTTTGTGCAATAAATATGTTTTTGAATGTGTTCTGCACATGTGTAATTGTTACGTGTGAAGTTTAATTGTCATATTTGTGATTTAGCTAAAGTTTTAACTCAAACATTTCATACAGAGACGTGCCTATTTGGGCCAAAAAGCAATTCTGGAATTCGTTACGAATTTTCGGGGTAGGAAGGTAAAATCTTTCACTCGATTATCAATTCACACTCTTTTCATGTTTGTTTCCCTAACACTGGATAAACTCCTTAACACTTGATATCGTTTCCATTAAACTATTTACAATAAACAAACTTATGCCTTGGAAGTGCCAAAATCGAAATCTTGTAATTTGTGTTTTCTACATTCCTTCAACAATATTGCACATATTGTACATCTGATATTTATAACATGTTATGCATCCCTTCCCAAAAAATTTGATAGGAAAATACCCTCTAGTTGAATAAATTTTTAAAATTAACCTAAAAGCTGCTTATAAATTTTCAAAGATTTTTGCATAAATGTTTTGCCCAAAATGAACTCAGAACACGCTTTAGGTTTCATTCAGATTGAAAACCAATCCTTGGTGTATGTATTTGAAAATATATTTTCTTATAAAATATTTGAGAAGTCTAGCAGTCACATTTGATTTTCATTCCGACGGGTTATCAGATAAAGACGACACATATTATGAAGTAGATATTGATATAAAACTAGATTTTAATGCATTAATCTGCAGATGAATACACTTTTCCTCATTATTTCACCATGTCACGAATATAGATAAGACAGAGGAAAGTTTAAAGAAGGTGTTGAATTAAATTTTAAAAATAGTTTTTCATATTTTAATTTAATACTTAACAAATAATTCGATTTTGCAGGAATTGGACATGTCATTCCTGGCCACACTGGACGCAAACGCGTGGCAGGTAAGTAATTGAAATTATATTACATAACAAAGCTTCGGACATAGGTAATAAGAAACAATTGAATTGAAATTTCTCACTCGATCAACAAAATCAAGTTTCCTTTATGTTCTTGTACAGGATATGAAGTATTCAGTAAGTAATCTTATCAACAACCACAAATTTCACACCACAAGCAATTTACACTCTTCAATATCTTGTTGAAAGTGTTTTGCCACAAGGTGTTACTGACCACAGTTCAAATTGTGAAAGTCAAAGGAAGCAGGAAATTTAGAATTTCCGAAAGGTTCCGATGAAGGTATGGAAAAGGTTTTGTGTTCAATTTGGACAGGAGTTACAGTAACGTCTGACATGTTTATAAGGGATAAATTCAATAATAAATGGTATCAAGTTGTCTCAAAACTTTATAGTATTATGTTATGAATATCTTATTGTCTTTTGTGCTCATTTAGTATGTGTGATATCTCAAGTTGCACATGAGTTATCTTCATAACTCGATGAATGAACGTTCGTTGCATGAGTAACGTTCAAAATGAAGTAAAAAATTGGTTAATATTTCAACCTTGCAAACTCATTATGCAAACTCAATCAAAACTTTAAGACTGTAATTGGAGTTGTAGACGTAAAACATATTTTAAGAGCTTGATGGGATAACATTTCTTTTTGACTATTTATTTTTTAATTTAAATTTTTTCATCCAATTTTCATTTCATCTCTAGTCGTCATATACGAGTACGTTTAAATTTTGTTGGATCAAACATATTACTTGTTATATACAATATGGTTATAGTTATTCCATTTCAACAGCTACTTAAAAACACGCCGACGATTTTTAAAGAGTTATGATTGTTTATTAGTAGTGGTCAGTTATGAGATACCAGGATAAAAAGATAAAGCAACAATACTGAATACTGGAATGATATGCATATGAGATCCGAAATATGGTTATTTATTGCTTCGTTATTTAAATTAAAACCAAACCATTCACTGAAACAGTGACGATCTTCAGTATCGTCTCTTGTATAGTAGGATATCAACAAGAACAGAATGAAGTATGAAATGAGAAAACTTAAATATTACGAAGTATAGAAGAAGAATAATCTTAAAAGGGAAATGCAATTTGTTACGGATAAGAAAAATGTCGAAAATGTAATATCTTTCAAGACATGTTGTGAAACACTAGACTGACTTCGATATCATTCGGTTCTTCCGGTGGCTAATTAGTTCGATATAAAACTTAAAAATTATGTGCAACGAAATTGGTATCAGGTATAAATTTCGAAATTGAACATTGCAAAAACTCAGAATTTCACATGATCATGAGAATGTACCTAATGATGTTGAAACTAACTCAAGCAGAGTTATTGTTTTAGGATATGGCTTAAGGGTTAATACTCGTATACAAAACAGCAAGACAAATTTTAATTGATGATATAATCAATAACCATATCCGAAAGTTATCACACGTTTTATAGCTGCGGGAATTCATTAGAATTTTAACACGTACTAAAGTAAATTGTTATCGATTTAGTTTTTGTATTTTTATAATATTGATGTGTATTAGAATGAGTTTGGTTGCATGTTTTAATCAAAATGTAAGACTAAATTGAAAATTTCTCATGATAATTGAAGATTCTGTCGCACATGTCTTCAAGAGTGAATTGAAATCCATTTGTTTTGGCAAGTGTATGGTGGATTGCCAAAGCAAACAAGGGACAGTTTATGTGGGGGATGACAAACACAATAATCAAACCACCTCAACTTGTCACCCTTATTTAACAATGTTTGATGTATTATTCGGTTCATTTGGCCGACAGGTTCAGGCAAATAATGGTTTCAAACAATTCCACACAACGCAATCAGTTGTGGATACCACAGTCGTATTAAAGAAGGGATGTTATTTGAAATGTCGTCGAAATCAACATTGAGGGTTGCCGGATACATAATCGCCGGATCTAAATCTTTCCAACTGCATGGACTGAGTTCGGTAAATTAAAATTGTTGGACAATGGAACAAAATGTTCGGTTAATAATGTGTACACACAGTTTGTTCTGAGTGCAACTGCAAGTAGGTACTGCTCATTTTTTCGAGGACATTTATTTACATATTTCCTGATAATTTACTAGGACGGTTTAAGATTAACTAAGAGATAGATGATTTCAACGTGCGTTCAGTTAAAGTCAATTTCGTTAACCAAAATGTTCATTAAATTCGTAAAAAAGACACTTTTGTCTTATAGCAAACATTCTAATAAACTCCTTCAACACTCTACAGGTACAATGTAGATATGTGAAATTAATCAAGGGTCGAACAAATAACATGCACGTGACCATCGTAATGTATCCGTTTTGCCTTACTCCAGTAATCATGTGTCCGCCCTTTTAATAAGTGAAAAAAAAATGCAAAAATAAAAAAAAAAAATAAAGTTAAGAGGGCTGGAGCAATGAAGGCACGCTCCAGCGACGTGGATACATGGCCAACGTACACTTGAACACTGATACAATATGAAGAGAAACTTCATTAAGAGGTTATATTAGATCGTGGCTAAGGAAAATATATAACATCTCGAGAAAGTTATTGAGGTTTTTGTGTTTTTTATGCTTTTGCTCGGTAAACATGATAAATAAAGTCACGTGCCTTGTTTGTTTCTGGTAGAAATACACGGAAACGACCCCTATACCTTTTAGACAACAATATTTGGTTCACGTTCCTCATTTTATAGTCATTGATGGTGGCGTGAGCCAAATCTACAACAGATCTATGGTGGGATAATCTAAATGTGTGCAAGAGTGGATGCCTTTTGTGGCTATGACGTTCAAATTATGGAAAATATGATTTTAAGGATCATCTCGATGGTCTTATTATTTTGCTAATAAGAAGGCGTTAGGGTAGATAATGGATAATGGGGTAATGAAGTTATATGATCTTTGATTTGATATTGGGTGTATCCAATTCCATAGGGTTGGGTAATTAGTTAACGAACGTTCGTTTTTTACGAAGGAAATTGGATTGGTGATGGTATCAAGATTGTGACCAGTTTATATTTCTGCAGTAGAAGCTCACATGGTCAAGCTGCAGTCAAGCTTCAAGGATTACCCTTAAAGCAATTCCAGGATAAAAAGCACTGTAGCCAGAAGGAACAGTTGCCAAAAATTGCGAATCATTAATCATGTATATTGGCACACGTCAGATTTGATTACAGGCTAATAATTTAATTAAGACGATTCGTTGAAGTTACAGATTAACAGGTTCATTAAATCAACACATTTTCACGGACTTTAATTTATTTAATCTCTGAGGCATTGAAGACGTCTTGGTTTTTTCTCTTCATCTTGAGTTGAGGTCTCTGATTATTTTATTCTAAAGTTGTTTTGTGATTAGGTCTCCCCAGGTTTCAAATTGCTTAAGGTGATAACAGTTTTCCAGGTTAAATTTTTTTTTGGTTTTTTTAGAATCACCCGCAGAATGATTTCTTGAATTGCCTTTAAATCTGTTTTTTTTTTTTGTTGTGTTTCTTGCGTTTTGTTATCCAAAAACTTTTTCGGTATTATGCAGAGTAGATAAATTCCTTATATTTTGTATCAAAAAAACAATTCTCTAACCTAAACCTTGTGGCAGGTTTTTTGAATGAACTCAACTCTAATATGGGGGAAATTGAATATTATTATGGAAATTACCTGCCACCATTTGGTATTTTGAGTTTTTTATGTTTTGTTGGTGTGAAGAGGATTGTCTTAAATTGCTGACTAGTTAAATCAACAAGGAGAACGTATCAGATGCGACGTGAAAGTAACGATTTAATTTTGGGTTCTTAAGGGCAAGATGTAATTTAGTGTTCCTTCATATAGTGGACAACAGATTGCCTTTTTGATGAGCATTGTAATCAGTTGCATGTTCCTGCGACATTTACAAACACTCTTAAAGTATTTCATCGATGTAAGAATTAGTAAATTATTTATAATACGAAAACAAAATCTTAGCATTTTGTAACTATTATCATTGATGCTATAAATTCCTACTTATAAAAACTTCAACAACATCACTTCATCAAATGAATTCACGGCGCTATGCGTGAAGAATTTAAAGGCTCAAATAACTTGTGTGAAACGCAATCATTTATCATTATAAAATTTACAATTCGTTTCACCTTTGCATTAGCTTTGGTAAATGGGAGTAGAATTTTGTCAACGGGGGTCGGCACGCGTACCTGAGACAAACAACATCTTGTTCAATTCATTCAGTTAACACCGTATTGAGATCAGACGGAGTTGGCGAAAAGGCAGCCGTCGGAAATATTTGAACAGTTCATAAATAAATAAAAATATCACAAAATCCAATAAAAAAAAAATATATATGTGTATATAACCATCGAATTGTGAATGCGGCTACATAACAAAAACACGCAGATTCTCGGAGAAGTCCCGCAGCTCACACCAAAGGTATCCCACAGCCACGAGCTCAAACTCAGACTTCTTAGGTACCTACCTGCGAATATCTCGAATTAAAAGTGTACCCCAACACGATTAGTATGTGATTTTTATATTTGGGCTGTTTATAATTTCCATTGCAAGAACAATCAAGATTTCTCTGTTGCCCTATAACGCACTTCATGTGGTCGTTAAGATATCTTGAAGACAACTAACGAAATCAAAAAAAAAAAAAAAACAAATTCGAAATAAAACAAAATGATGCAAATCGAATGCATTTCGATATCTTTATTAATGTCTGCGACTACATATAATGCACTTTAGACACGAATTGTGTACTGCATTAAAACCAGAAACCTTCATATGACTGCATTATGATATATGTTTCCTTGGAAAGTTTTGACAGTTATCGGCTGGAGTTCAATAAGACCACATTTAACGACTTTACTTGGCGAAGAGTGAACGTAAATCTTCAGCTTTTGTATTATAGATACTGAATAAACAAAGCTAAGTAGATGTCAATGTTAAAAATAATGGCTTTTTCATGGTTTTTGAGGTTAACCAAATTACAAATTAAAAATTAATTGCTACTCTCATTAGGTAGATATTATAGAAAGTTGTAAATTTCAACATAACTTGATAACTCGATTTTGTAAATTAAAAATAACAAGTTGATAAAAATTAAATTTTTAGAATTAACAAATTTACAGAAATATCGCCGTCTACTTCCTTGAGATTTCCTCAGCGTCCTTCAATTTGTTACATCTTCATTCTAGTTTATATAACTGTGCAATGTACAATGGTTATGTCCGTCGATCTATTTATACAACATTTTTAGAACTAAGAAAACATAAAATTCAAATGAAATTCATATACATATATGTAATCTACATGTGATATCCTTTTGGCTGAGTACAGATTCTTCAAACTCAAGGGTAAATATCCTTTAAGTATGTAAACAAGTTATTTTTTGCGTCTAAAAGTTCATTGTGCTTTTCATGTGCTCTTACCCTATGCGAGACATTCACTTGAGAAGCAAAAAGAAACAAAAGATTTCCAGAGCACTTACCACGGCACATTGTCGTACTAATTATTTCCAAATATGTTGCATTTGTTTTGGTTTATTACCTAAAGGCAAAGGTCTTGTGATATTGGATATCTTATAAATGTAGCTAGGACTTTGCATTATGTACAGACAAAACTCAGAACTCAGCAACATGTCGTGAATTTGGTTGAATTGTTTAGTTTGAATTCAGTCTTAAATCTCATCAGGATACAAACATACCTACCCAACTTCAACATGACTTTCATCCTGTTAACGCAAAGCAATATTGATTTTTCCCGTATTATAATCACCCTTTTTCCATGTTTATCCCATTTCTTCGTGAAGTGTTATTCGACGGCGTTATTGAAAAGTTCAAGTTATGCCGTAACTCAAGTGGGATATAAAATCATCGTTGTTACTTCAATAAGGAATTTTTGTGGCGAGCATAACGCATGAATAATATTTGAAATTGGTTTTTGGCAAAATTGTCAATTCTACCAAATGCAAATCCAATTATGGGCTTAATATACCATTCAAAGTGAGTAGAATGTGTGTCTTATAAAACTAGAGGGTGACTTGCTAGATCTGTTTTTTTGGTATATATAGATAGTTTATTAGTTTTGGACTTATTCAATATTATAAGGAGACCAGTTTGTAAAATGATTCCTTATCCCGTGATCAGGACTGTGGTATGATCAATGACTAATTAGTAATTGCTGATGTCACGGAATTTTAGAAAATACAAAATTGAGGTTAATATTACTGTGCAACTGGATATGAATCTTATTATATCCATGTAATAAGCATATGAGCAAAGGTACAAAACAGGAGTGCTAAAAACCTTATGAAAAATTGCGGCATGAGCAGCATATTTTTTTCATTAATCCATTTAAGCCCCCTTTTAGACGAAAAACGTTTTTGTCTTATCTGCAACATGGTAATAACCATAGAAACTACTTCTCTTGCACAACATCCGCCGTACATTTTTTTAGTAGTGTATAACTCGGCTCTGCCCTGTAATTTTATATATATAAGTATATGTATATATTTAAAGTAATTCACCCTTGGGGGATGAACGTGTAACTTATGATGCAGGAATAATATTTTATAAGAGTATGCATATTTATCTGGCATGCATAAATGGATTAACGCAATTTTTCTTATATATATTTTTATTTTATTTTTGTTAATCCTTTTCTGTGCATTATCTACCAGACATATCGGCATGCACATTTCATAAAAGGGACTAAAAGGGAAGTGTATTTTTATCTTTAGCAATTTTTAACTTAACCACCAACCTTTAACTTAGTTATTTAGGGGTTTTTGTTAATTTTTTTTTTATGTTATTTATTCAAAATCATCAACATGACATGAACGTGTTTCATGTGGTAGATAAACTACTACCTATGTTAAGTAGCTTTAGTCGCTTACATCCTGAGTTCAAGTGTCAGAGTGAAATTATCGTTTTCGTCTAAATGCAAATTCTTATTTCAACATGCAAAATTTCTATTAACGAAAATACTAGAATTTTAATGAATACTTTCATGTTGTAGGCAATTCATTTCTTCAAAGTACTTGTTGAATTGAAATTTTCAAATAAATTACATTTTAAATTGGAATCATTTCAAAGTGAAGCACATTTTAACAGTCACTCATATTCATCTTATTTGAACTAGTTAAGATGAAATTGGTTAATATGTAGGCGTGTATATATTCTGCCATAGATAGTCGTATTTATTTACCATCTCTAAAATTTGATAAGGATAATTTTAATAAAAACGAACTTTTGCGGGAAAAACTTGGCATTTTCCTGATATATACTTAACACGAAGCTCAGGTCAATTTTACTGGCTTAGATCAAATCTTCATTTGAAAGTAGAAATCACTATGAATGTTATTCAGTTTAAGGAAGTGTTTGCTATGTGTCTTTATTCCTTTTAAATAATTGGAAGCACTGAAAATGAAAAAGCGAAACCAATTTCAAAAGGTATTTTTCTTGCTGTTGTACACGCGTTTAAATGAATGTAATGGGTTTTATGCCGGCACGGGTCGGTTTTGTTCAGTAAACCATTAAATGTAGTGACCACAAAATAACGCCCTGAGGAGGTTACATTTTCTTCGTAGATCATCTTTGTCCAATCGGAATCTGCTCATTTTCATTCTTCATGTAGCCTTTTAAATTGCTGTTGCTTTAGACATAAAACATAAAATCAAGATTAAAAGCATTTAATCAATTAATTCAACGTCATAGTTTCAGGAATACCTATTCACGAAAAAACTCTTAGTATATGGTTTTAATTTTATAGATCTATTTCATTTAAACTAAATCAAATTTTATCTGAAGCTATCTTCTAATACAGCAAATCAAAAATAAAAATGTTGATGCTGTATGACTCGTTTTAATACATGAAGTAAGTAGGTACATCATGGTTACATTTAAAATTTCCTACTTGTATTGTATGAAAATTATTCAAATGTCAGACATGTTCATTTTAATGGCAAACCTTCGGTGGCTTACGTCTATAAAGCTGCTAAGGTATTTAAGAAAAGTTGAGTTAAACGCCATATTGTAGCACCACAATCCATCTGTCATAATTTGTCAAAGTACATGCGGCGCGAGTAATATGGTTCAGGCCCTGAAGATCTTTGTACGTATCTTCTGGACAGAAGAAGAGAAAACTTATGACGAACCAAAACACTGCCACCTTTCTGTAAAAATCTTTTTGCACAAACAAAATGACTATAATTAATACGACAGATCTGATAGGTTGTACGTGCACCTTCAAATCTCAACGTACGAAGAAAAATTTCTTATTCTTCTTACGCACGTTACAGACTGGTCTTTCGTCGAATTTGCAGCAATCGACCATACTAAAGAATTTCAAAGAATACTTTGTTATGAAAAAAGGCAGTAGATAACACCAAAAACCAAAGTCCTTCGTACATATATATGTATGTATGTCTTCACTTTAGCCTCAAGATAATGTAAATCCAGGGGAGCTCAAATGCTATTAAAAAAATGCTCACGAATAGCCTAGAGACGTTTTTGCAGAAATTTTTGTGTTCATGTCCATCCTCCGCCTTCCTTGAAAGACGATAATTTTTTTTTTTTTGGTTTTTATTTTCCTCAAAAAAAGGAGATTACTTTCTTCTATTTGTTAACTTTTTTTCTGTTACATGAAGTTGATGAACAGTAGAACATACTTCATGAAAATTGTACAAACAAAAGTTGTTTGATTAGAAATTATTCAGTCTAGCAATGGATATCTATGTTATTCACAAAATAAAGATTGGTGGCAAGTTTTGCAATTTTTATTAAAAACACTCGAAAGTATGTTAATTTCTACTTCAACACAAAATCGATTCGAAATTCTACGGAAACAGACAATTTTCCATCCATCAATCAACCCAAATTGCATTTTCAAACCCAATACATCACGGAAAATAGTTATTATCCTTAATACATTTTAACATACCTCTATGTAGTGAAAAACAACCGAAATTTGATGGATGCCTTCTTCTCTACTTGACACTATAATAAGGTTGTTAAGAAACAAAGTTAATTTTTTGATTTTAAATTTGATGAGAGTAAGAAGATTTATTACCTCTACCAGGTTCAATTTTTACTTTAATCAATTTTTATAAAATCGATTTGATCAAATGGTGAATGATCTATGACCCTAAAATGAGCTAAAATTTAATTCATATCCAAAACTAGTCCATTGTCACTATAGGTATGACGAAAAATTTTTATAAAACAACTTCAAGGTACTTAATTTAATTCATAATAATTAATGTAATTGCTATATAGTTTCAAATGAGTACCTAGTGCCTGATTTTAACAATTTTATAAAACAACTTTCGTGGCACAATTAATTTGACTCTTGTTAAACTCAAAAAAATGTGAAACGACTTTCACATTTGATTCGGTTATCTATAGTTAAATCCTTTTAAATTGATTCACAACCTTACAGAAGATGTCTTGCATTTAAAACTTTAAATTGCAGGTTAATGCGATAAAACCTTTTCTTGTTCACAATAAACCACACATAAGACGAGTGTGAATGATTTGTTGCGTGAGGCGCCTGTAGAAAATGAACTTTCAAATTACACGTCCACAATACCTAATGGATGCCTTCCAGAAAAATTGGACCACAATCAAATCATTAGCAAAATATTAAGGTGAACTGATCATCGAAATGTTTTCAAAAGGTTATTTATAAATGAATCGACTGCGTACATACAGTATCACTTGTGAATTGAAATGATCATCAAGAGAAATGTTAGTATCAAACATTGTCTTAATTTAACCTCTGCCTTATGACCCTGTAAAAGTTTTAACAAAATTGTTTTAAAGTCAACGTCCCTCCCCCACCAGCGTTGATTTGCAACAATTTACAACATGACATATCGTCATTAAACCTAAGCAAAGATACAATTCTGGGATTCTGTAGATTTGGCCATCATTGACGATTGTTTTGATCATCAATCATTGGATGATTCTTTCAATTTTGGCTGTACAAATTTAAATTTTGTGGGAAACTTGTTTGACCTCAATTAATATTTTTTCCTGTAAAAATCAAAATCTTTTCTAAACGTTTTTTAATTTTATACAATTGTGTTATGTGTCCTTGCTTGAGACAACCTTTAAATCATTTTATTGTCTAAGTCTAAAGAATCAACTTTCTCGAGTATGAACATGTACCTATACACCATGATGGTGATGGATGAAAGTCGTCTGCACGAAATCAACTTGAAACTCAAAGGAACCATAAGAATTTCTTTAGAATTTTTTCGGAATTTTAGGGAATAACTTGTATTTCACTAATTGCCATTTCAAGAAAACACAACATTAGCAATAAAGAAGGAAATGATAATGTAAGAAAGATACGATATCCACATAATAAGGCCCAACATTTAAAGAGTTATAACTATAACGTAAAGTTTATAACGAAAACGCAAAGAAGAAATGTGGGTGTTTTTGAGCGGTTCCTCGATTTAGTTGAGATCATGGAAACTTTGCCATAAGTTAATGCAGACATATGTGATTATAATTATTACATACAGATCCGAGACCAGCCAAGTCGAACTGAACTTAGCGTCTAGGCATGATGAAGAGATGAAAAAAATATATATTCCGTTTGTTTCGTGTCCAAAGAGTTAAAGATCGCATGAAATATATTTGAGGTTCATCTAAATTAGAGGGTCGCTTTCGAATTTTTTTATAATATGATTATACCTTTCGAAATAGCCATGTTGATAATAACACGAATATCAACAGACCATTAAGGTAAAGCATATTTGTACATCACTATACAGGTGTATAACTAATTCATCTTATCGTTTGTAGCTAAACTACGAAAACAAAACTAGTGTCCCGCCATCAACCGGATCAGATCCATGAGTAGTGCATGATACGTTTCTGGTTTAATGATTAATAGAGGTCGTGGTGTTTAGTTTATCATTATATATCTTTGATCCGAAAAATCTTGATGTTTTCTTATTTTTTTTCATCTTCCCGAAATGAAACGTTTTACTCCTTCAACTTTTCTTATTTCAAATTTCTGCATGATTTCCTAAATGAGAAGTTAGTAAACCGCCACGTACCTACAGAAATTCTATGTCGTTTTCCTAGTTCTATTAGGTACTATTGAATTAATAAAGACAACCATTTCATTCATAGTACCTGCTCATAAACATCGCTCATAGTCACGTGCCCATAGTCAATGAGTTAAGTTCATTCACGCTGACTATATATACACGGATTCAACGCAAGTGTTTACCATACGTCGACAACACCCGATGGTGGCTATAGAACCACAAAAAAGTCTCGAAATAAAATTTCAGGTAGATTATCATAGCTGCGGATCATGGTTCCATTCGCTTGGAGCGGATGTCTGCAAAACTTCAGGTCAATGGTAGACATGTCAAAGTCAATTGTAGTCAAAAACTTGAGGTTCTCATGATGGCACGCTTGGATAGAAATACTCAAACCCAAAATAACCTTAAATTTATAAAATAATTTCACAAATTCCTTACCTATTTCCATTATGAATCTAAGTCACTTTAATTGCAGGAAGCTGCATGATGAATCCAATTACAGCGTGTCCTCGGATCAGGGATGAATCATAAATCAAACAATTTTCTGGTGTATCCATAAAATCCCATAAATCTCTGAATTTTTGATTGAAATCAAATTATTTTGAGCCATTTCTAGTGATTTATATACATATAAAGTTAAAATTTATCGATTTCATTCAAGTTAATTTAACTAACAATTTAGTAAATTTCATACACTTTTCATTAAAACAAAATTCGCAATCTTCTTAACTCTTTCATGATTATCTTGTGGAGTTTGCAATTTGTAACATGTTCCCCAATCAATTGGAAATCAAATTGAATCTTTTGTAGCTCGAAGAAACAAATAAAATGGTCTCTTTATTTTCGAAATGCCATCAAATCCATGGCTTTTATTTAGTCTAATTTTGTAATTGTCCTTGGTCAAAACGTGTACCTGTACCTAGGCATCAGGTATAAGGTAAAAGTATATGTGCAGATAAAAAATTACAGGGAAATTATTTTCTCGCCTCAAACCAGCACGAGCTTGCGTGTTACGAGACGTACTTTGAAGTACTAAACAAAACATAAATATATGTTTGAGATAATTTTTCTTTTCACATTGTATAACTTAACATTCACACTAGTCTGGGATGATGCAAATATTTTCAAAGTTATGACAAAATTCAATTCGGCTGCATGCCAAAAATTTCATCGAAAAATACTTTTTGTTTCAAATAAAGACGATATACTTATTTACCTTCAATCAGTCAAGTTTTAAATTTTTTCTTCTTAACATAAAATCCCTTAAGCACTATACAATTTTAACAACATGCCTGTTATAATGAACAGATAGCATGTAACAAATATCTGCTCATTATTTAGTTGTTTGAAAAAATTAACCTCAAATTTGTCGTGGCACCGATTCGTGAAAGGAACTTAATTGCGACCAAATAATAGATATCCAATTTTCGGCTTCATAATTTAAAGATTTCAAATAAATATGTCAAATATCTTATAAGAAATTCAGGCACACGTGTACAAAATGGCCTTCAATTTCATTTTCGAAAAGCATTTTGTATTGAAAAGTTTGTAAATAATAAAAATAAAATATTTTCATGAAAACTTTCACGTAGATATCTACACGAAAACCCTAATCAATTAGTTGTCTTGAGTGTTAATTTTTATCAGAGTTTAATCCAATAAGTAGTTACTCTATCTAATAGAAACGAGTGTAACAGAACAACCCCTTCTGGGCATGATGATGGTAAGTGCTAGGTTGAGAAAACAGTTGAAATGATATAATAAAAGAAAGTAGATCAGGTTTATAACATGGTGGATAAAACAAAACAGAACATCTGCATGCCAAATACGTGACTGACAAACCTTATCATGTTTCAGAGAAACACACTTCAAATGATAAGACGCCTCAGAGATTTCTGGAAGGCACACTAAAAATTCGTTTTTCTTATAAAAGACTGAAGTCAAAGTACCACAAAACATCCACCACCCTCTTCATTATTATTAAGAGTTCCGTGCACGTTGCAAAAATAAATTAGTGTTGTTGTCTTTCATTGGTTGTTGTTATTTTGTTATGGAGCTACACTCACAGGAGTTAATGATACCACGAAGAAAATTGCTCTGCCATTAAGAATAATATGAAAATATGAAATGAAAATTTATTCTATGCGATGGATATCAAAATTGTAGAAATGCTACTTACCACAACAAAACAGCAGTCTGTAATGCTACCTACCACCAAGCAAAAATGCCACATTCTACAAAACAGAAGAATCACAAAGATACAGAAAAGGAAAAGAATGTCTTCGCGAATTCACCTCAACACTGAAATCTTTGAGCAAGGAACTAAAACAAAAGTTTCGTGATAGTGTGCTAACCCTCAGGTTATCAGGATTTTGTACTTTTCAACAGTAACCGTAGATTATTGGCTTAATGCAATTCACTGGAAATAACGACATGTGGATTGAAAACGTTGTGCAGATTAAAAGCCAAAACCCAAAGTACTAACCAATAACCCAAGTAACCAGTATTACGAACCAAATTTGAATTCCACTGGAAAATTATAGACGCTAAAGAAATGGTTTTGTTATATGCACCGAATTATTGGATAAAATCATTTCTTAGTTTTCTTATTTTTAATCACAATTTTTCCGCAGTTCGTGAGATGTTGTTCAATTTCATTTGAAAATTTTCCTTGAACTTGAATGCCCTTTTGCTATGTTTAATAAATTGTTTTTGTTGATTTGGATATTGATCAGAAACCTTTAATTAATTGCTTCTGTCTGGAATTTGTTGTATATCATTTGTTAAATTCCATTTAATTCATTTCATAAAAATAAATCCTTATCATTTCAAATCTAATCCAATCTGTCTATGATAAAACTGCCAGAAGCAAGTTATAGATTCATAGAATCACATTACACGAATCGAAAATCTTAAATAAGTTGATATTTATAAGGATTACAACACTCTGATTGGATGATACAATAAAGGAATTTAATAAGATCCTTGTTTGTATTTTCAAAATTTATTTCACTTGACAAACAGCATTTCTTTATGGAATTGTAATTTTGTTTGTGGTATCTTAATTAAATCTTCCAGGTCTATGTAATTCCATGAAATGAAAAATTAACTTTCTGTAAATGTAAATAATAAATTCACCCTTATATATTTTTCATTTAATGAGATAATCATGGCCACCAAACAACTTTTGTTTTAATGAAATAAATTCCATAGAAGAATGGCCAATGTTTAAAAATACTCGCAGGAAACAAGAAGATGTAAGGACGAAGTTTGTTAATACTTTGTTGGTTCGTTTAATGAAAACTTCAACTTGAACTTAAATATCGTCTTATTTTGAGGGTAGATTCTCCCCAATTTTGGATACCAAATACAGAAATGAAAATAATAGACATAAAATGATAAAATGGTGGAAGTAAAATCCAATTAGCGTTAAGAAAATTGTCTTCTTTTTTATACTTCCATTGTTCATTATGATTTTAAATTTCTATTCAAAAGGATATTTTTCATTTCTGTTATGGTTATTACGAACTTTCTTTTGAGTTATTATAGGAACTTTTTTCTCAATTTCAAAGATAATGCAAATATTTACAAATTTCAAAACGACATCAAGGGATCAATTTCGTCTTGTAAATAGAATCATATTTTCTTATACGTTATAAAATAAGAAAAATATCTTTCTAAAAGCATTTTGTATCTTTTTTCATTAAAAATAATAATACAGTAGCATGTTATTTCAGCTAAAAACGGATATTGATAACAAGATGAACATTGAATGAAATAAAAATTCCCACGTAATTTCGCGTACCTGCAATGATGTCTACAATGAAATGCGTCAAATTTATAAAAGGATATTTCACAGTCAATTGGATATTTTGAGTAGGTATCTAATAAACCACCTTGCGCGAATCATAAACCTATCCTTGAAACAAGTTAATCCAATTTAACAGACCCAAAAAGAACATACTTTCACTAAACCAAATCTCTCAGACGAGGGTTAAACCTTACAGTGGCATGAAGGACACAATACTAAGGACATTCCTTAATCTTGTTAGATTTTTTCTGAGGTATTCATTCCTTAAGTAAACACAACTGATGAAAATTAAACCCGACAACCTGCAATATATGGCTTGAAATTTCATTTCATTGCATTTTCCGGGTGAAAGTGCATGTGAAGACTATATGCACATTGTGCATGAATGCAGGATAAGCTAATCCAGGTTGCAAATTGCAACAAGTGAAGATATTTATTTTGGTTAAATCCTGCCAACAGATTCACAGTAAATTGTTATCTACTACGTTAGTTTAGTCAAAATGTAAACTGAATTTTCAGAACGTCGAATTCATGTTAATGTTGGATAATAAAATTAGGATTAAGGATTTACTAATAAAATGAACTACAAAATGCTGCTGAATTCGACAATTCCTACTATTAGGTAAAATAAAAGAAACATTTCCTCCGGTTTTTCCAAAGGAAATCAATTTGAAATTAAGGAAAATCATAACAAAATAATGTTTATGAAAGCACCCACTCCACGGTGGAGTTTATATGAAATTGCGTACAGAATTTTCATATTCCTTGAATGAAGTATGAGTTTATGATATTGTAGATTCACCATCTAGTTTCATGTAAGTGCTTCTGTAGATGGTAGATGTTATATAGGTAGGTACTATAAGAATTGGATATCGTCATACAAGCCAAGGGTCAGTTGAAAGTTATAACTCCCTAGCCATAGGCGGTTTGTTCACAAAATTCATGCAACGGCGGCAGTAATTCCAGCCGATTCTGACAAAACATTAAATTTATTTCGAAAACTCAGAGTTTTTGATGGTAGGCAAAAGTTGTGGATATGGCGTTTGTTACACGTGTAAATAGATACGATGAATACATGATGATTCCAATACAAATAAATTCAACAAATTCGAATTTCCCCCAGTCACGCGGTCTGAAACCTGAATATCAGCTCAAGACTCATTGGGTAAACCTTCATCTGGTCAGATAGTGGGGATTTGGGTTTGGTTATAATACCTAAAAGGCGTGGCTTGAGCGAGAATGGTTGAATTGAATATAATAAACGCTACAAACACATTGTCACACAAAAACGCATATTATTCGTAGTATCTGGTAGCTGGTGATATAGCTTCTAGCATATCCACTTTATGTACACACAATATCATTGTAGGATGGGATAAGGTATATACCTGATATACCATCGCATTGTGCTTCGTGTCAGTATCGGGTTTTACCCTCAATACACACTCTTCGACTTACAACATAAATTGATGAATGAGTCGAGTTTAGCCGAAAACCTGTCGTTCGGGGTAAACTAGGAATGGGAATTGGGATGAACTGGGTACTGTGTTTGTTGGGATACAACTCGAAAGGCGTTGAATACCCTGAAGCCTTTGAACCCGGGCAGTTGGAATCTGTCGATTGCGCAGAGAGTGTCGTGTGCGCGTATTTTTCCCGTTTTCTGTTTTCTGTAAAATACCTAAAAGGCATAAAAAAGTCAACTTTAGATTGTTTTCGATAGCAATAGAGCGATAGAGATTTTCCTACTCGTAGTTAGTTTTTTTGTAAAGTGGTTCTTCTATTTAATTACATTCACGGATAAAGTGTTACTGGTGTGTGGCATGTACATAATGTAAATATACGTATGTGATGATTTACATCTCGTATAACATCTTACAAATAGTTTTATTGCTACAATTACTACCAACGATACCTCTTTATCCGTATACAGTATCATATCCCGAAGTGATGCTCTCGAATGTCACCTCCAATGATTTGATAGCTTCTAACATGAGTTTTAACCATACCACAAGAACTTGAGGTTGGGTGGTTTGTGGGTTTTGTGTGATTCGTGAACTGTAAAATTTATTAAATAAATTACGATTGCGTTGTAGTTAATAGTTTAAAACTTTAAAAATAATAATGAAAAAAAACATTGTGGTATTGAAAGTATTAGATACCTCAACATAACTTACTGAATTATTTCGTGTTAATGTGAAAATTTTTGAACGACTACACACCTGTTTCGCGCTCCGACAACACCTGAACAACTCAAAAAATTTTCAAACTAAAAAGTTTGTTTTGAACCTTGATTTCATGTAGATACAACTCAACGTGCTGAGTTTTGCGCGTACTCTCAACGTGCGTGGAATCAAAATTTATTTAAATGATTTTAAACGTTTCATCTTTGGATATATATCTACTTGCCAAGAAGCAATTTCGTGATTATCTGTGATAAGAAACCCTTAAAATACTTTTAATTATGAAATAAATAAATTTTAAAATAATTTTTAACTCGTATGGTACAAAAATTATACATATAAATATATATCTGATCTACAAGCTTGATGTCCTCCATTTTCTTGGTGTAAATATTATAAAGTTTTTTAATAAATGTGATAAGAATCTTAATATTGTACGTGTTATCTGGAAATAGACAAAACAAAATTCATGTCAATCTTGCCTTAAATATTGTGCCAATTATTATATGCAAATTCAAATTGAAATCGATATTGATGAAAGTGTGTTTTTAATATCCAAGTTAAAATGTACTTACATATTTACAAACAAATCAGATTTTTATCAACTTAAAAATACTAAAACTTGTGCCTCCATATATCTACTTGCTAAAACGATTCGTTAAACGAATATACACTATCATTTCGTTTTAAATCTAATATCACATAAAGCAAATCTTTAATTCAGAATACAACTTTGTGATTAATGTGTTTTGATTAATTATGTCTTAATTAAATAATTAAATTTACTTAGTTTAACTCAAATTTCAAAGTGTGCTTTCTCCAAGAATTTGGATAATTTTCTTAGAAATCGGAACATCTACAACTGTCCAAATGCATATTCTACACAGAGCGAATGATCATCAGTTTGAGGATCAAAAGTTTATGATGGTAATTATCCTTTAACCACTTTTATTTAACAATTTTATGTAATACACAATATGAATATTTTTGCAAAATGCAAATTTATTATAAGCGACGGCGTTGGGATATTCCTTTGAAGATATGTCTAAAATTTATCGGTCGCCGACGACAATTTGGAGTCACATGAAATGAACTTTGTCAATTGTTCTCATGGAGATTTGATTGTCAAACTTATTAACAAATTGAAACGATATAAAATTCAACAAAGAGATAACTAACTGTTGTTATTCAATCTGAAGGAAAAATTCATCTGTAAAAGGATTTGTTTCAATATAAAAAATACTCAATATATTTTACTGATAACCTAATAAATTTTAAGGATTTGAATGCATAAATACTGTTTTAATTTCCTTTTAAATTTGATACTATTGTAGGTACTTTCTTATAACTTGTGTGAAATAAAACAGAAATCATGGCATAATTTCGAAGGTTGCACTTTTGGCTATTTAAACTATATCAAATATGAAAGGATAGTTAAAAATGAAAAATCTCCCTATCATAGTTAATAAATATAACTCTTTGATACACAAATAATTCAATATTACTTTGATACACAAACAATTCAAAAGCTTATAACATATTGACTCTGTATAAAGATAGTAAGTATAGTTCCTCCAAAATAAATTTTTGGATTTTCCTGCAAACATCATTATTTGTTGGGTTTCTTTTTCTGCTAGAAGACTTTAAATTAACTTCTGTAAATTAGGTTGTATTTAATTTCCTGAGAAATATTCCTTAACGTTTTAGTAAGCTACATCATCGTCCATAACTTTCCATTGAAATTAAACTTTAATTAGCTAAAAATTGGTTAATGTTTCCGTGTATACTTCGGAATGATTCTGAATGAATATGAATGATTATGACTAAGTATGAAATAAATCAAAATCTATGAGGTTTGCAACAATTAGCAACAAAAATGTATAGATTATCAAATAAGGTAGGTACCTATAGGTTATGATATGGTTTCACCATGTAGTTATTTCTCAGTTCTGCGTGATTTAGGTTCTGTCTACTGGAATACTATCTAACATTAATTCAAGAGGATGCATACCCTGAAAGATTTTACTCCTTGCTACTCATGTTTAAATGTGTTACATTCTTCTGGGGTTAGTGGTATAGTCATTTATTAAACTACTGACAACAATACTTACAATATATTATAGTTTTAAATGAAAATTGATGTGACATTTGAATATGTTTCCAAAAATTAAAACACCTGCATTGAAACTGATCTTTCGAATACCCTAGCACATATAAAACATCTTCATTATCTAAAATTTTAAATCATTTTGTAATAATAAATAACAGACTATCTAACATTGGTCTGAATTTCACTTCAATTTATTATTACCTAAAAATTGGAATTCGTTTACTTGAATTGAAAGAAAATTAATGAATTGAATTTAAATAATGTCCCTCGCCCTCGAATTGAATATAAGAGTCAAAAGTATAAATGATTGTCCTTCAGTTAGGTTAAAAATTTAAAAATTCATAGAACAAATCAAGCACTGGCAAGAAGCGAAGTGTCACACTAACTCAAAAGAAGCTCACCATTCTGATTGACATGTTAGTAAACTGGTCAATTTCTCTGCTTGATTTTCTATTAAAATAGTAGACGGAGTTGAGAAAAAAGTGACAAGCGAGTAATTAAACTAAACCTTAACATACTTCATGTTTACATATTCATGTAGATATTCTATCGAAAAATACCGGATTTTCTACACCAGACAATATAACTACTCGCATATGATAACCGAATAGCTTTGCATACCAAACCAGTTTCTTAGCAATTCCCTTAATAAGGCCTTGTCTCCTAGAGATGTCTGGTGTAGTTTCTTGCGCCATGTGAGGCATGGAAGTGACGTAGCCATGCAGTTGTATCTGCAAGGCATCGCCGTATTTGTATGTCAAATCACAAGCACTCGAACAATGAATTTTTTAAATTAATTGAAACAATTGCAAAGTTAATGCAAAATTTCCATCGCCAACATGTTGCCATATTTATCAAAAGCGAGACATAAATAATTTTATTTGTATTTGTGCACGTGGAACTACAGAGACTTACCTTGATCACCTTCATTTGCTTGTTTAATGAAAAATAAAATTATTTTACTTTTCAAGTTCTTAAGCAAATGCATGTGGATACAAGTGGATGCATCGTGTTAAAAGTCAATCATGCATTTCTAGGGCATGCAAAACGATCCGTTAAATGATCATAAATCATAACGTCGTTTGACTTCATTTAACGATCTTCCATATTTATTTTTTCAAAGAACTTTTAAATGATCATTTCACATTTCACATAAAACATTTGCATTCCCATTTATTTTGAAAATTTAAAACAACATGCAATGTTGTTATGCACTCCAATTGCATTAATGCATCCATCTCAAGACGATTTCAGAATGTCTCAAGATGTTGTAAATTTTCAAGAACAGGTGAAACTAAATGAAATTCGGAGATTTATTGGTTTGTTCAAAGTTTAAAATTTTAAATTATTAAATTTTATTTAAATTCAACTAACAACTCTTGGGCAGGTGTTAATAAGACGCGAAAGTTTATTCCAATCGCTTCGTTTATTTTACATGCAAAATTCAAAATGTCAAGGTACATGATACTCAACCTATGACTTGTCGGTGATTTTAATTTAAGATATCTGTTAATACGACATTTCGTACCTGATTTATCAATTTTGATTAATTTATAATAAATTATTCGCTTTTAATTAGATTCATTTGTCAATTGATGGCATTCCCATTTATGATGTCACTCCTTCTAATTAAAAGTCCAGTTACCTCTTCAAAAATTTAACAAAAATTAGTAAGGTTTTTTTCAAAAATTTTCTAAATTAAACCAAAACCCTTAAGTGCGTGATAGGAAAATGTACAAAAAATCAAAATGAAAATGACCAGCACGAGTCAAAGATGGAAACATTACAAAGCTTTCTACAAATTATTGCAATTGACATGAACAAATTATAAAATTTTGTTTTTCACAATAATATTCAACGAAATTCCAATGGATTTCTAATGATGTCTTTTTATAGACTCAAGGTATCTCTTCATTAAAATTACTTACAGTAGGTACTTGAATTTGAAGTGTCCACATTTAAGTTTTCGTAAAACAAAAAACTAAAAACTAGTCCACTAAAATTCCAATTGCAATTACTTTAAACAAGTCTAAATGAGTTTTAAATTAGAAAATTACAAAAAAAAAAAAAAAAAATTAATATCGAAATCGAAAATTTCATTTCTTACCTTAAGGTGAAAATACCTGGTGCCTTATAATGACCAGCTCTGAAAAAAAAACACGAAGAACAAATTTATTTCTTTTGTTTTTACTGAATTTTTTCGGTAATTTTCCTTAACTCCCGTTTTCCGTGTTCGAATGACATTAGATGAAGGTTTTAAGGTTTTTGCTACAACAATATTTTAATAACAGTCGGAATTTTTAAGGTTGTTCGCTTTAACTTTGATTTTATTATATAATTCACTTTTGGATATTGTCCATAAATGAATTTCGTCAACACTAATTAAACCGTTTCTTAAATAAAACACGCCAAAAAATCTAATAACTTGAATCTTCTCGTTGACGTTCAGTTGTCTTAAGATAAAAATTTCTTTAATTTGGTGAAAAGTTTGCGTGCCAAAGAGTTATTTAGAAATTTCATTCAAACCGAAAAATGCATTCTGCTCGTAATTGGCGAGCTCTCATTCTCATTCTTTACCCATGTAGATATACCAACTTATATAATAAAAACTAACGTAGAATCAACCGATCAAAATTAAAATTGTTGTATTTATGCTTTTAAAATATAATTTTCAATACGATTATAGAATTGACATCATAAAAGGTTTTTTGATTCCAGCGATTTAAAATTAATACACGATTTCCAAGACGTTTAGATTTCGAATGTCTTAAATCACTTATTTTCGGGGAAAATTTTCTTTAATGACTTTTGAATTGTTTTATAACGACTTTTGATTATTTGAATTCTTCGTTAGCTATTAAATGAATGCTCAATGATTTTGGGATTTCCTAATCGAGGAAATTAAATTTTGACTCGTTTTTATATCACATGATAGAAAAGGATTTACTAATAATTGGATTCGAAATTATAATATTTTGTTATTTTAATATTGAAAATTAAAATTGACCCAAATTCAACTATGACATCTTGAACCACTCTTTAACGTTAACGATTTGTCAGTCAATCAAATTGTGTAAATCGTGAAATTAGTAATCTTGAAACAAAGCGCTGGATTAAGTCTGTAATTCGATAATCTTCTGTTATTTTATGCAATTTACCATCAATACCTGTTCATTTTAATCTACCTTATGGATTCGACGTTATTGATTGCCGGATCATGGTATGCCAGTCAGGCTCGTGGATGGTACGCGTCCAATCCAGATATTGTGTTCGTGGGTTATTAGGTTCTTCTAAAGTATGTACCCTCTGGTACTTCCTTTTCCGATCGTATTATTTTTTTTTTTGTATTGTTATATTTTCTCTTCAAACTTTTGTCTTACATTTTATGAAACCTAAACGAAGATAAAATAAATCACAGTGCTTCGTGATAAAAATGCTAAGAATTTCAAACCTTGTGTATTATTATAGCACGAATTACTAAAGAATGTTGTGAGACAAAAATAACAGCAACAATTACAATAACAATAACATGAAAATAGATTTTTGTTCTTCGAAAAAATTACAGCTTTAAGCAATATCCTCATGAGTATCTATTTCATCCATTCACGGAATTATAACTATTTTTTGATAGAACAGTAGTACATTTAATAGATATCCTTATTTACTACGAACACGTAGGTCTGACAAAAGACATAATATCTTGTAGAAGATATCATCTTAAATGAAGTTTATTTTATCTTCAACTCAAAAATATCTCAATTCAATTGGGATGAATGAAAAATTAGATTTTTTGATAGACTATCTAACGAAGACCAGAAGCTGTTTAGAGTTACACAGCGTATAATGTTTTGTTTGGATGTTGTTAATTATGATAATTAATCAATATAACACAAGGTTTTGTGAGTAATTAACGTGTTTGATTAGCCTCTGTCAGTTGAGTTAGAGAGATTTCATGTAAGTTTATTCGTAATTCCTCAAAAAAAAAAAAAAAAATTGATGTACATTTTGTAATTAGCCAATTTCATGACTGCTTGTACAGCACGCGTAAAAGAATCGCTAAAGTACTAATCTGAAAAAATTTCGCATTTACCTGCAATGCGTGTGCCCAATTTGCCTTTGCTTTTTCACAGAACATAAATTACCTAGTGAGATTGAAGGCTATGGTCTGTGGATGTTGGAATCTTTAAGGATCATGGACTGTTTGGGTTGAGAAATGGAAAACGCAAAACGCAAAGTGAAATGTAAAAAGTGAGCTTAACTCGTCACATATCTCTACGTGAATTTCTCAAATATTTCGAATTTCGTGGGATGGTCAATGGGAGGTTTGGTTGAATTTCTTTTTATTCGTGGTTTTGTCTTGGAAGGCGCTCTCGTTTCAAGTTTTTATGCAGATATCCAACTGCCTTGATCATCACGTGCAGTTTGAAGCGAAAATATCTCACAAATTTATTTGAAACGGATCACGACATGTGCGATTTAAGTGGCAGAGAGTCGTTCACTTTTCGGTCAATATAGTATTAGAAGAAACTTTGTACCTTCTTTGAATACCGTCAAATTAGGGGCTTTTTTGCGGCAAGTATAGCTATAGGCTAAATACTTTCAAGTCCTGTGGGAATTTCATACGAGTCCTTAAATATTTTCATCACGAAAGGATAAATTCCTTCAAGATAATGCCAGCAGTTTTGGTGGGTGGAGAATGATTGTTTCGTTATAGCGTCTAGACGCGGTGTAATCGATGAATATCATGTAGTTAAGCGTTGAAATAATTAGTATAAGACATTTTTTGTGCAGAGTACCATTTAAATGCAATTTTACAGATCACGAATTGCATTTTTTTGTAAATTAATAATAGAACCTTAAACGATCTTTTCATGGTTTGCATTCAATTGCATAAATCGTTGTTTTTTGAAATTAAATCACATCATATGACAGTATTTTGTATATATGTATAACCAACAATCATTGAATATGTAGTGTAAGTTGTTGTGACAAAATCAGGATGATTCCCCCATAATTCCTGGATCTCTCAGCAAAGAATCATTCTAACCATCATTATAGGTTAGGATAGAGCAGAAGCTCCTGGTGTCTATGAAGTCAAACGAACTAATGCGAAAATGGCTAACAGTCGATCATGAATTTAATTTTCTATTCCTCCATTCATGGTTTATAAAGTGATATCTGGAACTAATTTAAAGAGACATTTATTGAAGAATTCACAATTAAGGTGCTATAAAACGGATCACATAAAACCAGAAACACATTTCAATAGCTCTACTTAAAATATAATTTTAGTATGATTTCAAGTCCATCAAACGAGCAGAAAACGAGTGTTAAATCAATACTCCGTGGAGTTAACACGGAATGATTTTTTCTTTGTCAGACACAACATCTTGGAGTATCTTGAGGATTTCTTACACCTCATCAAAAAATTTGCTTGTATATTCCTTGTGCCATGGAACGTGCTCAATTTGATTTTTTATTCAACTTTTTTCCCTTGTTTGGACAAAGTAATTTTTAAAAGGCAGCATTTTTCGATTTATATGAAAGAATTTTCATTTAAACGTTGAGCATTCATTAATTTTTATTCTCTGGTCAACAGGTATTAGGTTTTATCTGTTCAGTTTGCAGGTTAACCCTCAACTCATATGAAGATTCTGAATATTCTTCTTCAAGCACGTCAAAATAAGAAAAATCAAATTTCTGGTCTTGTGCCACAGTTGACCTAAGTCACATGTATGGTAAATCCGAGTATATCGATCCGGGTCCAGATCCGAGCTGGACTCTGATCGTGTAAAGGATTTTATGAATGAGTTTTTACTACTTCATTAAAACATATCCGCGCGGTCAAACAGAGAATCGATTATCATCTGCCTTCTTGGTTGGTTTGATTTATTGCGAAATAGTAAAAACCGAAAAGGTTCGTGCATAAACGCGTGGATGAGAGGTTTGAAGGGTATTCATTTTGCTTAACATTCTCATATGCAAAACGAACGTACAAATCTCTAAGGAACTACAGAACACAAGAGGTCAACATTAAAGCCCAAGAATTCTTTGTGTAGGTGCACAAATCAATTTCATCCGAAGAAATCTGTTTTATAATTGACTTTGGAAGTGTCTTCGCATATGGTAAAATGCTTGACATGCGCCAATTAAAAAGAAAAAGACTTAATGACTTTTCGTTCATTTATTATTAAATTTTTTCCTTCCTCTCCTTTTATAAGTATTAATTAAAAATTTGAAATTAACCGGAAGTTAGGTGGCAAAAATTGAATTATAACTGATGATAGTTTACAGTAGAATATATGTTTCGTATCTTATATGACTATCAATTAAACATCATCTTGACACTTTCATCAACCTCAATTATGATGAAAGAACTACAAGAACTCATAGGGCGCGTCGAAACAAAAACAATCAACAACCTGACACCGAAAATGTGGTAGCTTCCGTGTTGATTTCACTTTAATTCATGGTCTCAATGGAAAGTAGAAAATATTTTTCATAATTGGAAATTATAAACGCCAAGAATGTGAGTCGAAAACGAATTTAACAGCAAAGCCAACCAGTCTGAGTCTCAAATAATTCGTTTCGAATGCCAAATGATGTGCATCAGAAGAGTGTCTGTATACTGTATAACTTTCAATATACATTCCACTGTGATTTAATGCGCATGTATTCAAAGGTGGTCGAAGGTAGAAAGAAGCTATCAATGGTACATGGTTCAGAACAAGCTATTCCATCCGTGGTGAGGAATAATTTTGGGTTGGCATTTTTCGACGAATTACAAGCTACTGTAGCTACACACAAATAAGGGATGATGACTAACTTGAAGCACCTACTGAAAAAGAAAAAACTTATTAATTGATAAAAATAAACTTAACTCTCATCTCTGTTTGTCTGTTGGAAATTTTCAAAAATGCTACGTATCAGACAGAAAACAACGAAGATTAAAAAAATTCTTGATAGGATAATTGCATACAGGAATTCCTCTATACACAGTCATTTAATCATAAATTACTTGAGATTTTTTACTACACACATTCAAAATTTTGTATTCGTTTGCAATCATCAGGTTAATATTATTTTTTTCCTTTATGTTTCAGGTAAGAATTTTTTAAATTTACTCATAAAAATGAAGCGAAACATAAAAATTCCTTCATGTTGGAATGTTTGTACACTACTTACCGACTACAGCGCCTTATGGGTAAGTCGGTAATTATTGTGGTGAAAATGTTTGGTGGGTGTATACGGTAAGTTCCAAGAGCCATCTATCACATTTATTCGGAAAAAATAATGTTTCATTCACGATAATCGACATTTGCAATGTCATGAAACATGATTTGTGAAATTACAAGTAATTAGGTTAATAATTAGGTTATTAAAATTGTTAAAATTCATGAATTATAATTAACAAATTAATTATCAAAAATGTGGTTCGTGTAAACGTTGTGACGATACTCAACATGAACGTTTCTGTTCTATGTCGCTAGGTGCGCGTTGTGTGCAGCTACGTATTTTTGGAGGTTTTGTTCACATTTCGTTGAAATTGATTTTATTTATTGTAACAATTATTTAATTGAAAATTCGTTAATTAATTAACATTATAATTGAATTAACAGTCGCATAACACATTATCTTCAAGCGGGTATTTAATTTTGTCTGCTTACTGTTGCAAATTTCTTGGCTTTTACCAATTTTCTAACTCAAAATTTAACATAAAAGTAAATATAAATTTATGAAAATTAACTGCAATTTAATTTAAATAATTTTAAAAAGATTTAAGAAATTATGACTGTGTGTTGTATAGATATTCAATTCACAAAACGCTATATTCTGCAGATGATAACAATTAGACAATAAGAACCGAATTGTAAAAGTGCAATTCACTAAAATGTAATAAGAAATTGGAAAAAATTATCAAATACATGTCTTTAAAATAACTGTCCAAGGAGTAAAAAGCATTGACAACATCAGAAACAGAAGTTAATGCATGGATAAAAGAAAATCGACCATAGTATGGGCGAAGGTATCGTGGAAAACATAAGCAAAATCACAACAAGAAATAAAATTTAAGCGACAAACCGGAAATATTTTCACAGACACAGCAACTCGTTATACTCTGTCCCAGACCTGACTTAAGTGCCCAACATTCAGCATCCAACAACTTGATTGAATTCCAGGTTAGGTCATATTATTGTAGTTGGGGTACTATCGTCGGCCAGGAGGAAAAACAAAACGTTGGAGACAACCGGCATTAAACACAAGCAAAATAATCTCAAAGTCTGATTCTTGGGTGCTCTTAAATTGCCAGCTACACCATACAAGTCGTCCACAAGGCATGTCTTCCTCAGCTCAGCCTCAGAGTGTAACAAAAACCGATCGGCTAAAGTAACCGGCTTTAGAAAATTGTGATCCGCAAATGGCGCGCGACACGGACCTTAATCACTGTATGTGAATGCCAATGTTCGGGACGGGAGTCATGGGATACACACAGTAGTAACTGACAGAGTCCAAAACAGATTATAGTTTAAGTGCAGATCAAAAGAACCTCGAACTCAGACTTTTTGATTAGAAAAATCTTTTTTAATTGCAATTAATTGAACAGCGTACCTTAATCCACTTACCAGTTACTATACGTTAAACGTTTCAAGATCGTCGACAAGTCGAAGTCGATGCCTCCAACGCCTCATACAAATTTCATGATCTCAATTTTCCACTTGACGCTTGATTGTGTGGTCAAGAGTGCATGATGTGCCCATAGTCAAGTCTTGATAGTTCTGATTACACAACACTATAGAATCCAGAATCTAGAAATGAATGCCTCTACAAGGAGGTAAGAACTGTGTAATTCACCCGATGTTATATATCAGAAAAAAAGACGGATGTTCGGACAGTGTTGATTGCAGTCTATGCTCATAGTCTTAAATCTATGCGACATTTTATGATTCAGGCACACTCAAGAAGCACTAGTCGCATTGCAACAAGTAACTGAATATTCTTCACCAGTATGAATTAGAAAGGAGATCTGAGATCCGAGATCGGAGATGGGAGATGAGAGATCGGATGCAGGTATAGCATTTGAGGTTTGGTTAAGATCCATTCAGTAACTACCATTTCAGGTTGGTGTGATCTTAAACAGGTATTATGTGTGTGGAATTTAAATTCTCACCTTTTTTCTGCTCCAATTGCCAGTTTTTCCGCATTTCATGTGACACATCTTGCAAACTGACCGATCTAGTTTCAGTACCTGACTTTGTATCTTTTAATTCTTGGCATGAATTAGGGCTTGGCAGAAAAAATTTGTAATGTGAGATGAAATTTTCTTAGTTTATTGATAAATGACTTTGTTACCTACAATTAAACTGCATCTTAAGATAACAGTATCTATAGGATACTTATCTACAGTAATTGATAATAACTATAATATTGAATCTGACTTTCATCCCTACTTGATCCAATAGTAAAACTATTTTTCATATGAATCTGATTTGTTAATAAACATCTCAAATTGAGTTTGATGTTAATAATGAAGCTATCATTGCCAAAATTCTCTCATCACGATTTCTCTCATTTTAATTAACAATCTTGTTAAAGCTACTGTTTATGTATCACAATATAACACTATAAAGTGTTACAATTTTTTTGTTTATAACCTCTAACATCGTCGGATTGATTTTACAATTGACCTTTGTGTTATCTGTCTAAACATACATTTGTTGTAGTACGAGAGATGATGGATTGTTTTATGTCATATTGAAACAACCTTTCAAATATGAAAATTAAACTTTTTTAATTTCAAAGGTTCATACCTGCTATCCAACTTTCATGAAAGTTATTACTAAGCTATGGGCAGGGCTGTGAGGGATCATTCTGTTTAACCACAGTTTTGAACAATATTAATTGAGTTTTTGTATACATAAAATTACAGAACTGTTATTCTTCTAGTTTATTTACCTGATATCTTTAAAATGATATTAAAAGCTACACTTTCGTCATATTTGTATTTTCAAACTATTTATCAGAAAAATCAACTTTCATTATTTTGAATGGGAAATTAATATAAAAAGACCAAGAAATAATTTAATTGGTTAAGTGTAGGCCAACTGTACGTTCTACAAATCATGTAAAGACATTATCAAAATTTATGTAGATGAAAAATTTTTTTCTAAATAATTCTCGTTCTCAATATTTTGGATTATTACACAAAAATTGCATTTAAATAGTCTTTCGTTGACATGAATCTCGTTAATTCAAATAATTATGACAAATAAATAAAAATTTAATGATAACGAAATTTAGTTGAAAAAATGTTTTTGAGCAATTCTCAATAAGTGCACTTTCATAATGTAAGTAATTCCATACCCAATTTTGCGGCTCAAAAAGAAAAACAAATGAATTTCTTTGGAAAAGCTGCAGAAACCAAACTGAATGGGAATTTTGAGCTAAACACGAGCGGCCGGTTGAACCACTACTATTAGCAAATAATTTTGTACATTTACATCGCATTGAGCCCACCTCAACACTTTGAGCCACAGAAGTTTATTTGTATATTTGAGTGTACAATGTTAAACGTACTCAACGTTCACCTCAGGTGTATCTAGAAGCATTAAATTTATGAACGAGATAAAGTTGGCTCAACATGGCTTCGGGCCATTTGTATCTCTTATGAGCTCTCCAGTTAACATATGGTACTCAAGATGTACGCATCTCGGGCCTGAGAAAGTATACATATATCGTCTCATTTATTTGTAACTAATAGAATATATTGTTTTGATACTTGTTGAAATATATATATTCACGTGTATTTTGCTTTGATTGCTGTTCGATATCTTCTTATAAAAAACTAACGAATATTACGTGGATCAATGGACTCGTACTTTGCATGTCAAGTGATTTTTATGTCGTTATGAGTTTATCTAAGATTACAATACAAAAACAGGATATTTTTCAATTTCGTGTTTGTGCGAAACAAGTTATATGAGTGTATTGTGGTTTTGTTGATATTCATCTAATACAGAAAGTTTTAGTGAATTATTTTGTTTATCTGCTTAAGCATGGATGCTGGAAAATTGAAAAACACATGGTATTGTTGACAATCACCTCTGGTATCTTATTGTTGAACTAGTTTTGTTTACTACATTTCTTATTAATTGATTTATTGGAGATATTATGGAAGATGTGACAACAAATAAGCGGCATCTAATTACTCATGACATACTGTCAAACACGACAAACAAACAATTCAAAATCATGCCATGTGGAAATAGTGGTAAAAATGAGAATATCCCATACGAAATAAAAAATACTTTAATTAAAACAAACTTAGAATTTTTAAGGCATGGTTTAGGTGGTACCAACGTATGTGACGCTAAACAAATGTCACCAACAGTGACTGATATATCTGATTTGCGTCATGAATCCTTGAATGCAATCCTTAAGAATAATATTGAAATAATAAAAACACAAAACTTGGATTTTAAATTGTATAATGGAGTAGCAGCTCACAGTATTCGCAATTGCATTGACGATGAGAGTGATGATTGCAATAGTGACAGAAACCATCAATTAAATGACAACAATAATAACCGCACTAGTGATAATAACAATAACACAAACAATAATAATAATAATAATAATAATAATAATAATAATAATAATAGCAGCAATCAAATAACAAGTAGTGTCAGACCAAGTGACCCAGAACGGCAAAGACGTTTAGTTGGTGGGAATGAACCCGATGATGTTGGCGGGACAACAGAAGAATCTGATTTACAATTTTCGCATTTACTTGATGACGAACAGAATTCTGTTGAACGTGATGATGAAGATGTAAGTACCTGTAATTACCATGGAAACACCAACATTATGTTGCATATGTAGCATTTCAACTAAATGCCAATATAACCATTTCATTTACAACCTTTATCTCTTCGCTATGGCAATTCACATCATCTACCAGGACCGATTTTATTTACTAGAACTGATTTTTCAAATTGCTACAGATCATTTTCAAATCAATGTAGGACTTTAGCACGAATTGGCATATAACGAATGTCATGGATTAGTCACAACAAGTTGAGATATGTAAAAGTTGGCTTGAAATGATCGTCATGGGGTTCGCATGATTGCGTGCATGACCAACTAATTCATGATGTGTTCTTTGATAGTTTAACAGTTGGATTTGTTAATCTCTTGAATGACTTCGATACTGATAATCGACTGTGTAAAATCAATGAATCAAGTTTGGGTTTCGTTGTTGACAAAATGTGAAGTAGGTAACTCACATTACACCAAAGTCTTAAAGAAACTTGATCATCCCAGTCTCCTCTATATCTAGGTCCTGATTGTGTATCAATCATGCTACTACATGTGTAACCTTACTAATAACAAAGCTGGTGAAATACGTGGGCTTTTGTCCATTGCGTCAATTGACTTTTTTTTGCACAATTATCCTACGTACAAGTCGGACTTGTCACTTGAGATTCTTCAATTTTTCAGGTAAGCAAATGATCAGACCACGAGTAATGACCTCGTTGTTTAACAAAAAACCTCACCTTAACCTGTTCTTAACAAATGCCTTTACTCTCATAAGATCACCAACCAGACGCGTTTATCTTAAATGTTTTTGGCAAAAAAAAAAAACAACAACAACAACAGCAACAACATAAATTCTTTGAACATTGCGTCTTTATACATTCATTCATTCATTCATGATCACCTCAAGACGATCACATATAACTGATGATCATGTGAACTCTGGTCTCAAGAAGTGCTCGTATGAAACGAGTGTTTCAAACTCACCAACATCGTGTCATATGTGTAATTAATTTAAATGATATTGCGGTATTTAAGGTGTATAACAATTCATTTAATCTTAGTGGTTTGAGGTTATTGAATTTCGTTTGATTTCAATTTTTCCGATTGATCATATTATCTTGTCATCTCTAATACCCGTATTTAAGGAATGATGCTGAAATCATCAAAATTCTATATCTTCTCATAAGACCCTTTTGATTAGTAGGTTAACTGATTTGATGTGCACCTCCTGGAGAAAGTTCCGTATGGACGTAACGTAAACTTTCTACGAAACGTTATTGTCTAAACTTGACTCATTTTATAAATGCAAATAATTTTTTATAATAACCCAGCAATAATTCATAATTTCACGCTATTTACTAAAATCAGTTTCACATCGACCATTTTTAAAATTTGGTTATATTCTTAACAACCGAAAAATCCCGATCATTTTATTTTAACTGCAATGATCAATCATTCCAATCAGTCTTCTTTTGCGATTCGTTAGTATCTATTAGACGTAAGGTTTACAATAAATAACTTTATGATGAAAGTTTGCATTTGAAAAGTCTTAATTTAAAAAAACTGCTTTAACTGGTAGACCACGAAGTTTTGTAGGCCGACCAATTTTGAATCTCATCAATAACAAGTGAGATATATCGACCACAACATGATAAATTGATGTTATACACTAACAATACAGATTGATATTAGAAATGTTTTACAATAGTCTGGAAAAAGTGCAAAAAGGTTATATTTTCCAACAATCAATTTAGAGAAAATTTCAAGAATTTAAGGACGTAACAAACCTGCAAAATATACTAACCCAAAAACTCCCAGACGCACCTGGAAGCCGTTTTCTTTTAAATCGAGTTTTTACCTTAGAGCACGACTTTGCAGACTTTAGCAGACATAGCAGCGTCTTTGTAGGCTTGAATAAAATCAGGTATTGAAGTACCGTTATTGGAGCAGCACGAAAAAAATTATTCTTATAACACATACACGCACTTGATGTTGATATTAAAAATAAAGGTACCAAATTATCGTGTTTTCGCGTCGATAAAGACAACGAAAATGACGACGAACACGATTGAATGGTTATAACTCAACTTTCATGTTTGATAAATCAGGTATGCCTCACACGTGGGTTAGAGAGATATTCCATAAAATCTAGGTCCCAAAATATGTTTGCCTGACAGGGACCCCCCAATCATGGTAATTCATTTCGATCAGATCCACGGCATGAGTCCAAAAAGATTTAAAATTTTCATTTCTAACTAGTAGCTTCATCTTGATTTTGGCAAGTCTTCAATTTGAAGCGTACATGATAAGCGAAAAATTGATTATTTCAAAAAATTTCTGTTATGTTCGTTAATCAGGTAATATTTTATCAATTACACATGACAGTTGCTTAAAGAACTGATCGAGATTTGTGCTGCGATAATGTCATTTCCATAAGAAGAATATTTAATTTCATTTGAGCTATGTACGTTTACGTCGTCGAATTTTCACGTATTTTTACTATATGTTAAGTGCAAATGGAAAAAACTTGAAAGTAATACTAGATTTTAAAAATGGCTATAATGAACGAATTATACCCACAAACGCTTAACTAGGCACAAGAAATTCATAGCTACAAATGCATTTAAAAATAAATCCAAATTGCACATGCTCTAATCTGGATAATCTGCAACCTAAACCCTCTTGCAGCATAAGAGATATGATAACCACATTGCACCCTCGGATGATATCAAATTTCCTGAATTTCAAATGATTCAATTTGAGTTGAATTCAAGTTTGATTTATAACATTATGTTTGATAAGAATAATAATTCGAAATAAACGGTAACTATGAAAGTAACACTTTGTGGGTGAAAACTGTTCGCGAAATAGTTAACGTTCCGGATATATATTTTAGGAAAATGTTCATAACTGAATTCAAAAAATAATAAATAGATGAAACGGAATTTATTCATCCGCTAAAGCCTTTTTTCAACAGGTTATACTGACATGAAATGTCTATCATTTAATCCATCTATTCGAAAAGCACATAAGGAATAAAGTGGCACAAAATCGACGATATCATTTCTCTAGTGTCATAAATGACCTGGGGCTCATGTTTGTTGGTTTTATCAAAAGTTAAAAATCATCAATCATTTTCTTCGAAAAAACCACCTTTCTTCCCTTCATCTTCATCATCATCTACATACATCTTAACATGTTGCTTCTTACGAGGTTTAGGTGTAACTTGTTTTGTTTATTTATTTATTATTTCGCCTAAATCATTTCTTCTTAAGAAAATTTTAAGTTAAAAAAGTTTTTCCTTCCAGCCTCGTGTATAAAGTTAAATTTTTTATTTTTTAATTTTACACATTTGAATGAAGCACGTCTTAAGAAACAAAAACGAGAAAAAAAATTTGTTTCTTTTTTTTTCCTTAAGATCAATAACCTGTCCATAGAGTGGTCCATAGAAGAAAAATTAACACTCGAAATTGTAAATATAAAATTTTTGCCATTAATGCTAATGAAAAAAATGCCGTTTGCATGTACATTGTACTAGTACTAGTACTACTAGTACACTCTCGTACAGACCAGTACACTTAAGTGAAATCGTGTATTATCTTCGAATAGTCAAGTCTAAATTTGGAATCGTCATCGTCCTCATCAAGAGTCACATTAAAATAACCTGAATTCTCTAGTCTAGTAAATAGGCACAAGGTACTGGAGTACTGTCATCCCAATATGAAATTTGGGTATGTGAATATATTTGAATAGAAATTCCTTCATGTAGACAAGGTGTTACTTACCTAACCTAGCTATAGCTAGGTACTCGTACTGTGCATGACTTTGATGAATTCAGACATAGCAATCAAAAGAGATTAAGTCAGTCAGTCAGCGTTTTGAAGAAACGTTCAGCGATAAAAAGCTTTAAATGCTTAAAGGTGCGGTTTGAAATTACAGTCACCTATATTGTCAATTAATGTAATCAACAATTTATAAAAATACTTTTTTTCCTTTATTTCTTTAAGATGTTAGATGTATGTAAGAAGTCATTGGCTTGTTGTTTGATTTGTTGTAGCCTACACCAATCCGTTAACTGATTATTTCTTTACATTTTTGTTACAGTAGTCTATCACATCAGCCTTAATGGCGTCATGTTCCTCTTCTATGAATTTGAGTTATTACAACCTTAAAAAATTTACAAAATTTATATACATGAATGCTAATGATCTTATCTTATTTCTAAAATATTACCCCACACTTGTCTAATATATTATTGGTCATATCTTATTATATTGGTCAAGTGTCAAGCGTTAGTGTCAAGGAATCTTGCTCTTCACGGTTAACTACACTAACATTATGAGGACATTTTATGAATAATTGATATACATATTCTTAAATCTATTAGTTATGTACATATATCCTGTCATTAGAAGAATGAATAAATTCATTTATTACATTGTATCAATATCAAATTGATTTTAAATAAAAGTAAAGGTTTCAAAGTAAAAACAATCATATCATCTGTCACAAATCTTACACTTTAATTATGTAGTTAATTGTTTAATTGTTGCAACAATGTATTCTATTTAACATGAAATTTTAAAATTAAAACATTTTTCTGTGCGTTTTAAGGTCATCATGTGCGATACTTGTATAGGTGTCGAGGTAAGGTTAACAATATTAGTTCACGAAAATTATTAGATTTAATTAACCGACTTTAAATATCGATTCACAACTTATATAAATCGCTGGAGGTAATAAATTATTAACCTTATATTTATTAATTTCTAATCTATAATCTTCATTTACTTTAGAATTATTCAATACAATCACAATCATTTCTTATTATTGAGGTAAAAAATAAGTTTTGATTTTAATTGCTACTTTAATCAAGATAATATATGTTCTTGTTCAAAATGATGTTGATCTACTTTTTAAAATTAAAATCGAATATCATTCTAAACAATTATATATATATGTATGTGCATATGACATTACTAGTTTTCTTCTCTTAATGTCAGATTTTACATTTCATTTAATTATTTTTAATTTTTAAGCTAAAAATAAATCTCAACGAATGTCTATCCTTACATCGTGAACATTTTTTAATCTCAAACTAAATGCAGTTTGAAAGTTGATATTCGATTTTTGAAACAAATTATATATATCAAAATATACTAATGGATATATCTCTATTAAAAGTATTTATCTAGAAAGTATCTGCAATTCGGTTATGTCCAACTATACTTCCATATCATAATTTCGTAAACTAGATATTTTGATTGACTAACAGACATGTTTACCTCGACTTGTTAGGATATTGTATTTTCTAATGTGCTAAATAACCTCATCGGTCAATGCCACTAACTAAAACACAACTTGCAGCTCGTACGTACAACACTCATTTCTTGGTTAATAATCTTTTAACGTCACTATACTTCCTGAAAGTTATATGAAAAATGCACCCTTTTTCAGAAATCTACTAGTCATATTATTAAATTGAGTTACAGATTTAACTCATTTAGATCTCAAAAATGGTGGGTTGGAAACCGGTGAAAATTATTCAAATTAGACAGGTACAAAAACTTGCCACCTTTAAGATCTTAATCAGATTTTCTTCGCCTTTGAATTTGGTGTCAAATTAAAATATATTTTGCATCAAAATCAACATCAATTTTACTACATTTGACACCTTAATTTAAATTTTAAAACAATACCTGTTGACATTTGTCATATTTGGTGTGACAACGAGATGGAAAATTTGATTATTTTCGCATCTACTTTCTCAATTCAATTTTCTTGTAGATTCGTAGTGAATTTCTACGTCGGTGGCCTGTGATTTTGTCCGAATTTCTTGTCCAACATCTTGGTCTTTCTTTTTATTAATGTTTCAAGTATTAATCCTCATAAATTTCTTCACAAAATTCTCAGAATAAATATTTTATTTCATCATTTGGCATAAACATTTGAAAAAGTTTTAACGGATATTTTTTATTCATAGTTTCAGGTAAAGTCCAAATGATACTTACCACAAATTAGCAGCATGTGAATCAATAGAATATCTGTGATTGTAAGTGTTATGCATTATATAAAATACTATTAGCATTGTAGGTTAGTAGATAAACCTTTGTTGGAATACAACTGGAAATTTCAACACTAGAAACTGTCAGCTATAGAAAGAGTTGAGTGAATTTCACATCATGAATTTTATTTAGGCATATGTTTCTTCTGAACATATACAAAAAGGTTTTTAGCCTAAGGGCTTTCAAGGTTAAAAAGAGGAAAACTAAATAAACATATTACATACAGTTATTTCAAATGAATTCGTTAAAAAATTTTTGCACCCCTTGTGCAACAACTACCCCTAGAAATTTTCAATACAGTAAATAAGACTGAATGAGAACGTTGCGAATTCAATTCTGAATGATTCTTGTGCGTTTTATAGTATAACACATAAGTAGCAGCTACACTTCAATCAGTATGTGAACACTTTCAATTAATCCATTTACTTCCGGGCCATATCCGGTTTTCAATGGCGGCTCCCAAAATGGCAGAAACACAGTTTTAAGAAAAACTTTAACCTTAAAGGTTATTCCAATATATGTATGTATATAGTAGATATATTATATTATCACATATCTCGTTATCTCTAGAATGGTTTAGCTAACGAAGTACACAAAATCTGTGTTGATGTGGTGCAAAATTGACACTTTCTATTTAAAGAAATTGGATAATCTAATACAATACCTGGTCAAAGAAAGGTTAAGCTATCACTTAAAGTGCCTTAACTCAATATAAAACTGGTTTAAATCACATTGAGTTTAGAATAGGCTTTCGTTTAGATAACAACTTCCCCAAATATGGTAGCAAATTAAAACGCATTTGCGTTGTTATATTGTTGACAATAACTTTAGAAAACCCTTAAGATGTTGTTGAACCGACAAGTTAAATCGGACTCATGGTGTCCAAAAAAACAGGAGAGATTAGGTTATATCAATCCAAATGATTACCTGTTCCTAACTATGCCCACCTATCTAGGAGATGGCAAGTGATTTCTTTCATAATTACCGCATTAAAATACATTTTCATTGTATATTCAATTTATATTACATATATGGATATTCTAAATATATGCGAATGAATTTACATGCTATTGTCTTGTCACATTAGGGCCAAGTTTTGTTTTTAAAGGTGGGGCCTTCAAAACTTGTCAGTACGCAATGTTTTTATGCCCATTTTCATAATTTCTTAATCACTTGATTTTCTTGTACTCAAAACGATGAAATATTTTAACGACTCAATGTGTTCATATTTAATAATAATAATCGGCCATTGCTATTTCTTGTAACATGTCTTATACATTTCTGACATTGTATATAAAAATTTTTTTCAATTCAATTATATGATCGATTTCAGATATTTACTTTCAATAGCATGTTCAACATGGTGTAATTTTTCCAAATATTGAAAATTTGTAGTTACCTACTTGCCTGATTGATGGAGCTTTTTTCTCCAATTCGAAACTATACTAATCACATATTATTAACAGACTATAATTATAAAGCAATTTTTCTATTAACTATTCGTTTGAGAAAAAAGAATTTTTAAAATTACTTTGAAACGCATTTATTTTAATTAATGAGTCTATCCAATTCATTTATGTTATTCGGAGATATCTGTTTAGTGCAACCGAAATTATTTTCTTCTTTTTTCGCTAATTATGATTTATTGATACTCATTAACATGTCTTAAACTTATTGGTTTCTTGCGAATAACTGTTTCTTAAATTTTTTATTAAAATTTTCCGACGGGTGGTCGAACGGTTTCTTTAAAAACATTTTTATCTACCTATTATGAAAATTAATTTTCAAGCTCATAAGTTGTTCCTTAAGTCATTATTATACACAATATCATGATCATGCTAATATCGTTTTAGGTACATTTGTCTTTCAACTGAGAAAGAATATTGAAAAAATGTTTAAAACAATTTTTGTACATATTAGTTAGAATTACAACAAAGGGCATAACAGCTATCAATTACTTAGGAAATAATTTGGAAAATGTGTACAAAACATATAATAACAAATTACTTTTCCAATTTTTGTCATTCTCATGTCACTAGCGACTTTAATAATAGTTTGCCAACTGTGACAAAGAAGTTACAAGTCACACCATATTGCCATGTTTCAAACACCATTTGTAGTATAACATATCCTGCAGATCGTGACACATTGACGCCCTGGAATCTAATTGAAGCTAATAAGTCTCCTGTATGAGTTAGTAGCCAATCAACATGTTTCAAACCCGATTGAGAAAGGGTCCTTGTGTTTGGCAGAACAACTCGTATAATGGTCTCCTGTTAAGAGAGAACTTGAATTCCAGTCTAGAAATAGGAGGGAACGCACACAACTTAACAATGGTCCTACAATCCCTCATGAATTTGCAGTCTTTACCAAGTTTCACTCATATATTCATGTTGTATTCTTGTCTCCCGACTGAAGCGTCTCAATTCTGAAAGAATCTCTTTTACTGCTAACAAATTGCAAGCGTAAAATCTTATCTAAAATATCCTAATGCATCCTGTCGGAATTCACGTGAAGGTCTGCTGACTATTGATATACTTTTCCTTTATCCTTTGATGCCACAATGTTGGTATTGAGCTCTATCATGTCGTAATCACTTCAACATTACCCCCACATTGTCAATGTTCAATTTTTTACAGCGCTTTTCTGACGGTGGATAAAAATGGGCAACAACATTACAAACTCAGTCTATATTGATTGTAGGTGATATTGGTAAATGTAGGACTTCCTTTAAGAAATAACTTTGTATTGTGTCTTGTACAGTTAAAGGATTTTAGAACTTCCTGAAGAGCTTTTTAGAAAAGTTTTTTATGCATTTTAGATAAGACCATTGAACATTTTATTTTGAATGTTGGATCATTCATATGTTGTATATCAGCTATCTTTAATGGTTCTTTAATGGCAATTTTGATTTTTTCAATAGTCCTTTTTGAAAACATACCACATTATACACACATAACAAAGATGTTTATATAGAAATATAAAAACAATTAAACTTTATTAAAGCTTTTTTAAATAAAGTTTCATAAAATTATCCGTTTGTCAGATAACAGAACAAAACACAAACGAACACTTCAATTGACATAGTCCTGAATGAATTCCAAATTTTTTCAGCCCATCAAAAATTTTATATAAAAATAAAAACTGTAAAAATATGTGAGGAATTTTTAGAAATTCTTTTGACAGCACTTTAACCCCATCACAGAATGATTTCATAAGCACAAACCAAGGGATTCCAGAATGAAGGTACATGTGAAAGGAGTCCACAAAACTCGCGGATAACACAAACCCACTATGAGCAGTAGCTACATCAACGTGAAGACAATTTGAATAATTTGTTCCCATTTCTCTCCTGACATATTATAGTTTTATGTAAGCCAGTAGCCGTATAATTTGATATAAAATCAAGTTAATGGTATCAAGACAACCCATTGAAGTCTAGACGAGTTCCAAATCCGTTTCGTTTCGATATCAATACGATGTTCTGATGGATAATTGAAAACTCCGTAGGCCGTTGTAGTGACCGATGGAGTTGGGTTGTCATGATGTTGTTATTATGGTGGTAAAGAAACGCAAATTTATTGCTTTAAATTACTGTATTCATTCATTGACTTCATCTGACATGATTTCAAAAATCTTCGGAAGAATACACTTCAAACATCTAACGCCTCCTCCAAAAATTTTCCTAATACCAATGAACCAACACATGTTGAAACACAAGTTGAGTTATATCTTAACAGAATTCAAAGTATTTCATTAATATCTTTATGAATAGCAAAGTAATACAATGTATTGTCGCACCTCATGTGTATAAATCTGAGAGAACAGGTAATGCTACATGACTCCCTAACAATTTCACTTAAGAAAATTTTTTGGAAACTTACTGTATTGAGCAATCAGATCGAAGTTTGAAAAATATGAAGAAGAAGCGGAAGATATAACGTACAATAACCTAACAACAACAACAACAGCAATGTCATGTCCACAATGTATATACCATACCCATTAACATGGAACACATTCAGTATATGACGATTCGGATTCGGATTCAGATTTGGTGGATGGTCTAACAATTGGCCTGCTACCAGTAGACAGAGTCATGAATAAATGGCAAGCATAAATTTAGTCGATATTAACGAAGCCGACGGTTAACACTTACTACCTGACGCTAACGTGCACGTGCTAATGGCGACAAGGTGTTGACTTGATTGTTGAGCAAACGTTTGCTTAGTGGTGGTTTAGAAATCATACAAAATCGGAAAATCGACAGTTTTCTTTCGATCATTCTTTGGGAAAAACGTTCGTTACAGAAGTTTCCGAAACAATTTTATGTAACCGCTTTGAAATAACAAACCCGGGAAAAATAATTTTCTTTTTCGGTTAAACGTTTTGTTATATTGAAAACGTCGTTGAAATCTGTAGTGGTTATTTTTGGTAGTTTATATCCAACGAATTTGAACGCATGCGTTTATCCTTAAAAATATAAATTTTTACGTTTTCGTTCTTCGTCATACAATAACAAGAAGTGAAAAACTGTTGCCGGCTTGCCTTTTCTTTAAGAAGACGTGGAGGAAAAGGTTTTCCGTGAAAATTTTGTGTTTTTATTCGAAATCACGTGGTTGTTCTGAACGTTTCGTAACATATCGTTATGATTGTCGTGACATAGTTTAGAACGTTAGCACGAATATTTTTTTCAAAATTTACTCTAAATAAAATGATGTGAATTTTCTTACGAATATCAAATGGTTATTAAAATGTGATTTATTATATATTTCAATTCGTGATATAGTCTAAACGAATAGTCAGTTGTTTTTGCAACAAATGTGATCAAACTTTTATCGTAAAATAAATTTTTATCCGAAATATTGGCTATTGTAGTGTGAAAATGTTTTACTCAACAGTGAGGTTTTTTTTTAAATTATGTTTTAAAGTAAAAAATTTCAAAATAATTCATTTGGGCTGATGAAAAAGTATTTCGAAAGTGCACAGTTTAATTCAAAACATGAGTGTGTTAGATTCTGTTTTGTTTTACACAACGCTTAAGATCATTAAGTGAAGAGTTCCTCTTTTATTTGATTCTCTACAGAACAAAATCAAAAGGAAATAAGAGGACGTTGTCACCTGCTCTAAGTTTAAATGAAAACACGATCCTAGACGATCGTAACATAAATTTTATAATGTGATTATTATTATTTAAAACCAACCGACGATCACGTAGTTTTCTTAAGAGTCCAGAAATAGTTGATAATGGTTCTAATATCAACAACATGGTTCTGAACATCTTTATGAATAGAATGACACTAACAGTACTAAAAATATTTGAAGTCCTTTAGTGTGAATTGAATAAAAGTTAAGATTTCCTGCTAAAAGACATTTTGTTAATTATATTAATAACAGTCAGTCAAAATCATTAATATTGTTTCTTATCAAAAAAACCACTAAAATATTCTTGATTATTTTTCATATTCAATTCGTATACATTCCAAACATCAAGTTCGTTGATGCTTTGTGGGCGCACGTTATTCCATTATAAGTAATTTTCTACAAAAGACTGATTCGAGCAAAAGTTATATTCTGATCATCCCTTAACCCACCTACGTTTGTATTATTTATAAACTTCTTAAAATCAACCATGATTTATATTGTAAAATAGGATATACCCTGGATCAGCTTAATAACATACAAATGAATGATCACCCTTGGGATCACTAACAAATTATTCATAAATGTTAAATAGTTTAATAAACTTTAAAATTGAAACTATAAATGAAGAGGACAGAAAGTAATAAGTTATATATTTTAAAAGTTGTAAAAATATTTAACTGATATCAATCAATCGAGAAATGCCAGTAAAATGGCGGATCACTTTCCACGCCCTAATATTTCTTCAATGTAGCTAAATTTGATTTGGTGTACATGACACAGAATCTCGTATATGTTGTAAAGAAAGTTGTTATTAATTACACTGATCACATGATTGATTAACAGGGGAACTTTTTTGAATGATATGCAAAGCTACTGTTAAACAACTAATAGTTTTACTTGATACTGTGGGCTTGTTGAGATGACTTGAACGACGTAGATAATTGGAAATTATTTAAATAAAAAATATACCAAGAATGAAGAGTTTCAACAGACAAAAGTGGATATATTTGGTGTGTTATGTGTTAATATCAAGGATATGAGATTAATGTAAAAGTCAAAAATTCAAAATTTTGTGAATTGAAATCCTTTAAACATGGCTCTTGCGTACGTCGATATGTCGTCAGTTATTGAAGTGCAGGTAAACGTAAATAACTATTGAAACAAAAATGGAAAATTTTATGAAATGTATAGGAATCCGTGTTACAAGTACTAAGATTGTTTTTCATCGTATTATAGGAACGCTTGACCAGTCACAGCGGAATAGGACTAACAAGCGGGAGTCCGGCATATACAACACACACAACTGGACATACAGGACGTGGTGGTCCAACTGGTGGTCATGGCGGTGGACACGGTGGACATGGTGGTCCTGGTGCATCAATGCATCATCAAACGTTACAATCAGATTTTCAGCCACCGTATTTTCCACCACCCTTCCATCATGCCACACAAAGTCCACCGCAACAGCAGGTAAGATATATGATACTCATACAAAAAAATATTAAATAATTTTCAAAGACGAGTCAAAGGTCCACTTTCTCTTTTGATGAGAACGATGTCATTAAAACCCTCTAACACAACTTTCCTTGTTTAACATGAATTTATAATTACTGATTTCAAATTAATTACAGAACCATGGTCCACTCGAATACCTAGGCACAGATCCATACGGACAGCCCCTGTCGTCATTGCACCATGCGCCTTTACATCACTATAACCAATTGGCTGGATTACGGCCAACGCAGGATCAATTAGGTATACACCGATCACATCGGGAAGCTGAGCTGCAAGGGCATGTGGTAAGTTTGAAAATTGTAATACTTTTAATGAAACATTTTTTCTTTTCCTTCATACATTGTGTACTGATCATCTATCGTTTGCGTAATGCTTTTTAATTGCCGCATGTTTCATGCCAATCAATCAAACTGACGCTATTCAAATTTACCGATGAGTATTTCATAGATTGCCGGTAGTCATTTCATCTTAGCGACACTTCAATCATCAAAATTTTACTAAAGACGTTAGCCATTTCGTAAAGATCTTAATTTTATCTTGGGTTAGTATCAAAGTACAAAAATACTTTCGAAATTAAAATGAAACTTTAGTTGAAATTATTCAATTCGACTGTGAACTTCTTTCGATAGAACCCTTATATTCCTCTTGAATTTATTGTTAAAAATATTAATCCTTTCAAAAATTTATAAAATTCACTATAATATGAGTCACTATAGATTTGGGATACTAGTCTCTGAAGAGCACTAAGAGCCAATTTTTGGCAAATCTTAATATATTTACTAGATACCATCAGTCTAACCTCCTAGACAGTTTCAATCTACTTCAATACAATATAATCGTCTGTTGAACACACCAGGCAAATGTGGCTCAACATCAGCACTGAATGATTGTATGTTGTGTTGAAATTCTGATTATCATTGTAATTCATTGTTTTAATTTAAGCATGTCAAAGTTTTTTTTCATTATTCTTTGACTGTGTTCAATAATTTATCTCAGAGAAATTATAAACTTAAAACCTAAAATGAGTTTTACATGATCCACAACGAAGTATTCAAAAGAGGCTGACTGAAAAACGTTCAATAATAATTGACAAATTTTATCGAATCAATCAAGTTTAATAGATTTCGTCTTAGTATAAATTCGAGTACATGCAAATAGAATTGATTTATTTTTGCTTTTTCACTTATGAAAATCTTCGTCTATACCTTTTCATGAATATTATCAAATTTAGATGAAAGTTGCACGTCACTGTTAGCTTGATGGTTTCTGTATGATATGAATATCAAACTACCAAATCACATAAAACATGAGCATGCTGTCTTAGGAATTTCACATTTTCTAATACTTTGAATAAATCTAGCGTCGTATACTACTGTTTGTACATTGCTTTTTCCTCCTTCTGTTTTTTCAACCTTTCTTGTAACGTAAGAGTTTCAAGTACGGAAAGAAATCAAACTTTTTACTAAACCATCATACACTTTAAATTCATAATCCCTAAAAACATGATTTTCAATAAAAATAAATCGAATTTGTACGAACATTTGCAATAAATTACACATTCCAGTCAATGTACTAAAAATGACCCTAAATTCTTCTAATTTTATAGATAAAGAATTCAATAAACCAATAATAACCCAGTTTAGACTATGTGTATAATGTAATTTTGTGTACGGCCAATATAAGGATATTGTGTATACGCAATAGATGAAGAAAATATTTCAACGTTTTCTAAGATCTTGTGACAGCGTTGGTTGCAGGAAGTTTTCTTAGCGTAGTCTCACAAGCTTTTCAGATAATCTATACAAACTCGTATATTATGCTCGGAAAATATTCAATGAATGTTGCAACAGACAACCCCAAAATACTTAAGGACTTCATCATCTTAGACACACTATGTTGTAAAACAAAATAAATACATTACAGCACTCGTCCTTGTGTTGGTTATACTGAATTTCGAAGACAAATGTGTCTGTGAAACTAAGACGAAAAATTCTTTCCCAAGAATGCAAGGTTTCCTTAAAGAAGATTTTGGTTTCATCTGATTTTACAATATGCTAAGCATGTATTTACGTAATGTTAAGTTTTCATTCCTTTAAGAATCAGGATCTGCTTTGTTAAGTCTTTAATGTAGTAGTACCCGTTGGGATGTTTGGTTTGTACGTTCTTAAGTAAAATTTTGGGGGGAAAAATATGATAAACTTGTAACGGAATTCTTTTACAGGCTACTGTACATAACTTCGTCTAGAAACTAAAAGTTTCAAAATTATTTAAACATTTTTTAAACGTTGGAAGTAATTTTTAAAGTAAATCAACAATTCCGCTTGCACTCTTTGGTATGCTGTAAATTTGTTATATATATTTTTCTTTTACATTTACAAATTTTAAAGAGGAATGAATGAATAAAATTTAACTCTTTCGTATTGTAGACACAACTTTCACACGGATTTCCTTACACTGACAGACGAGGTGACTACAGTGGTGCAATAAGTGGAGCAGGTGGACCTGGGGCTAGATTAGGACATGAACACGATCCTTTGGCACTTCATCAAGCATTACAAAGTGCTGTTGATGATGGGCAAAATGCAGGAATGGATGATAACACCCCATTTATGTCGGATTTACCATTGCTAAAGAGTGAGTTTTATCATCCTTCCACTTACAATGATTGGGATGTTGCAAAAACATCTAATTCATGAAACTACTGCTGATTGTCTTAAGACTAAGTTGAAAAAGACTTATAGACGGATATCGAAATGATCCCTGATTTAATCATCAATACATTAAAGGATCAAAATTCTTGTACAATCAAAAAATATTAACTGAGGCCAATTGTGTAAAAAGCAGAGGTGTCAAATTTACAAATCCTAGCTAATATGACGACCCTAAAATTATTATATTGCAAATCCGTCTAGAGGTGGATATCTATACAAAGAAATCATGCAGCGTTTTTTCGTTGATGTAAGCTAATAATAGGCCTCATACGTTTCTAGGCGTAACGTTTAACACACCTGGTTATTTGTATACTATTGTTGAGGTGAACAACAGAATGCAAATGCAACATAATATCTTAGTTGGGAAATTTATAAACCTAATATTACATAACAAATCATTATGCTCAAATATCTCATACATTTCTTATATTCATCTTTCAGATATAAAAACTGGCAAAGATGTCAACAGTATTGGTATTGGTTCACCAGGCGATGTGTTCTGTTCCGTTCCAGGACGATTAAGTCTCTTATCCAGTACATCTAAGTACAAAGTCACTGTAGCTGAAGTACAAAGAAGGCTCTCACCCCCGGAATGTTTGAATGCATCACTTCTTGGTGGTGTATTAAGAAGGTGAGCAAAATTTGGACTGTTAATGATATCTGACAAATAATTGTATACAAATTGTGTTACAAGTACACCATGATGCTTTTCTGTCCGTCGATTTTGTAGTTACAGTCAATTTCCAATTGCCTGGAAAATATCTTAAACACGTTCGATGTTCAGTTATGGAAAAAAATCTGATATTATCTTATTCGTTATCACTCCTTAATCATACTATTTCATTTCAAATCCTTTATACCTGTAGGGCTAAAAGCAAAAATGGTGGACGACTGTTACGAGAGAAACTGGAGAAAATTGGCTTAAATTTACCTGCTGGAAGACGAAAGGCAGCCAATGTTACATTACTAACATCATTAGTTGAAGGTGAAGCAATACATTTGGCTAGAGATTTTGGATATATATGCGAAACAGATTTTCCTGCCAGACAAGTAGCTGAATATTTATTAAGACAACATACCGAGCCTCAAGAATCATATCGTCGAAAAGAATTATTATTGAATACAAAACAGGTGATTAAAATCTTATAAATAATACCACATATGTTGTATTATAATATCATTTTTCTTATTTCGCATAGGTTACAAAGGAACTTATGGATTTATTGAATCAAGATCGATCTCCATTATGCAACACTCGGCCACAGCATATTCTTGATCCATCAATACAACGTCATTTGACACATTTTTCATTAATTTCACATGGATTCGGATCACCTGCAATTGTTGCAGCACTCACTGCAATACAAGTATATTTAAAATAATATTTAAAGTATTGCTGTTTACTTACAATTCAATATTTTTTAGAATTTTCTGAATGAATCACTCAAATATCTCGATAAAATGTACCCAACCAATGGTGGTGGGATGGTATCTTCATCGCTGGATAAATCTAAAATGGACAGTGATAAAAAATGATAATTTATGGAAACTTCTCAAAACTTTATGCTTTAGAAAGATATTATTTTTAATTTATTTGTTGTTCATAAGCATAATTACGATAATTTAATTTATATCAGTATTTTTTTTAGATGTAATAGATGATAAAATACTCATTGTACTAACTTGTAATTATGATTTTATTTGAAATTAATCGTTTGCATCGATTATTTAAAAATTTTTAACTGTATATACATAAAAATAACTCTTAGTTTATGAACAAATTCAATCGCTAAAAGAGACAAGTATTTTTTGTGATATGAATAGTATTTTCTACATGAAACTTACTCAAATGCATTTTTATTTTCTTATTATAAACTTAAATTTTATTTCATTTTCTACTTAAACATGATTTGAATTTTAACAAATATCAATATTGTCAACACAGATAAATATGAAAAGAAAATGATTTACTTTAAACAGGACTGTAAATAATTTTCAGTTATTATGAGATCATTAAATTCTAACAAATCAAATTAAGTCAAAAACCTTTGTTTTAAGACTATGCTTGTAAGTTTTGTAATTTTTGAGCATATTCACAGTCCAAGATGAATATTTATATAATCACGTCATTGACAAAAATCTGTTGAATAATAATATTTTTAACTAGCTTTAATATCTCAACAAAAAACAAAATCAGCTTTTACTTTAAATTTCTATTAGCACAGTTTTGTGAAGATGAAAATTAATATTATTCAAAAGTTCATACATATTAAATTTGAATCGTGTTGTTGTTGGTGCCAAGCAAGTCTGACCACAGTTTATTTTACACGCTTTAAAGTAATTTTTTAAACAAACAATCATGTTGCCAAAATTGAACCTCAATTTAAACAATTTACTTTAAGTAAGTCAAAATCACTCATGACTGTACAGATAATATACCTACCAAATTTTACAAAGTAACTTTTGTGCCAAATAAGTACCCTTGATCACGGCCATTCGCTAATGTTACAAAATATTTATATTGCAACAATGAAATACTAAAATATATTCAACTCAAATAGATATAAGATTTGAAATATTGGGATACATTAAACTTTTCTAAAATATAAAAATAACATAAAAACATATAAGTCCTGTGCCAAACTTCTCTAAGATTGAGATATAAAATAATTGTGAAGTAGAATTATATAAATATGCACAAGCAGTTCTTACTATAGCAACTTATGTTCAAAGTTCAAAATATTTCTAGGTTTGAAAACAGAAACGTGATAAATATGTTTTGTTGAATATCAAAATTCTTTATATAGTATATTTAACATTGTCAGCCAATTTGATAGAAATCCGAGCATTTTGGAGATCATGGTATGCAATAAAACACAAAAAATCTTTGACTAAATTTTGCAATAATTTTTATTAAAACAAAAGTGTATAAATCTTCTAACGGTTCGCATAATATTTTTAAATAAATTTACTCTTAAATAATATAAGTCATATACGTCTTTTCTCTGTAAATTATAAAAATGAATTAAAGTATTGAATTCCATCTTAATTCATTAAAATCGTACTAAATAGAAACAGAAAATACAAAAGATAAAAAAATTTGCAATTATTGATTGCACTTTTAAATTGATTAAGCGTAAAATAAAAATGTTATAAATTCGAAAAAGATGCTAGTTCGAACCTTTTCAAATAATTCAATTATTTTAATAATCATAGTAAATCTAGATAATTTTAAAGAAAAGTTTTTCTGTAAAAATTGTAAAATATATAAAAATAAATTATTATTCCTTAATTAGATCTGAAATTATAATTATTAGAATTAAAAATAAAATTCGTTTGTTGTTCGAATCAATCGGAAGGCTAATAAAGTAAAATTTCAAATTATAATTAACATTAAAGTTCTCGTACGTATTTACATTAAATAAAAAATTATGTTTTGTAAAAAAAATTATTCAAAGGCTATTAAAGAAAATAATATGAAACTAAAGCGTTTAATCGGATTGATTATACATTACTTTTTATTGTAAAACAAAATCACAATTTAACAACAAAAATTACAAAATTAAAATTACTCTACAAACACTTGTTTTATAGTTACCATTGGATAAGTAGATTTGTTTTATATATACTGGATAATCAATATTTCTCAGTAACCATTATTATTTAGTTATTAAGAACATAGATAATTTCTTATTTAACTTATTTATATTTTGATATGTCATATAATTTTAATTACAAATTTTGGGTTGCAACAGCAGACCAAATCCGGAATACCTTGTTGCGAGAAAGGGTTTTTCAAAAATTGGAGCCAACACAAGATGAGAGTGCTGCTCATGATGTTTTTGCTTACCTTTTTGCGAAGTACGTTTGCTTAGTGAATCGATTGAGCGATGTTTATGACCAAACGTGTCAAGTGCAGAAAAGAAAATTAGTTGGAAAATTATTAGAGGCAGCTACAAAACGTCTGAAAGAACTAAAACATGAATTAAAGAAAATTGAGCTCAGTGAATTTGTTTATGTTGACAAAATTCTAGTTCAAGAAAAACTAACACCTGATGACATCGTGCTATTGAGTCCATATCATTTTCCACAAAGGCGATCTCAAGAAGTTCAGGACTTGATCGATGGAAAAGTATTATATGAAGCTATTTCTCCTTCAGATCAAACCAGAGAAGATATTAAGCTACGTCCAAAAATTCGGTTTGCTACATCTCTGAGTGACACAAAACCCCAACCAATGCCTAAAAACAAAGAAGAAAGCACATTTTCGAAAGCGGTTATCTTAATAAAGGCTCATGAAAAGGCTAGGAAGGCAAGGTGGTGGTATAAGAACATACAACTCAAACCAAAAATTTACAAACCGAGATGTACCCAAGAAGATATTGAACACAAGTTGAGTTTTGATTCAGGAACATCTATGCTCAATCTAATGGGAAACATGGAGTACGAAGCTGATGATAATTGGAACAAATCACATCAAAGCATCCATGAACACTATTCAATTGAAAGTTCTATCATGGAGGCCAGTACAGATGCTCTCGATGAAGATAAACAATTACAGAATTCTTTTCAATTTGTTGCATCTCGTACTCCAGAACAAGTGGAAAGTTATTTAAAGGATAACCAACCACAAGACTATAATTACTCCTGTCTGTCTTTTAAAAGTTCCACAGTTACATCAAGCTCGAGCGCAAAGAGTGATGATCTATGTGCTCTAGAAAACGCTGCAAACAGAATTCAAAGGGGTTGGAAACTTTATAAGAACAGAAAAAGACTTCATGAGAATCACTTAAAGCGACTAAAACTGATTGGTATGATTGATGACAAGCAATGGAAACCTATTGGTCAGTCAGAATTTGATATCTACCGAGAAAAGCAAAGATCTAGAAAAATCATGTTTGACCAGGAATTTGCTGAAGTTTGTCAAAATGAAAAAAATCGTATATTACAACTTAAAGCACCCTGGATAATGGAAGATATATCTGAACGAATAAGAGCCTGGTTCAAGGAATTGTAAATTGTGTTTATTATCTTCCTTAAGTTATTTCTAGCTTTGATTTTTCCACAGCTATGATGAATGTGGTGACTTTCATTCTTATCCCAATGAATTTGAAGGAGGAACAATACTTTTGTTAACAAACGAGACGTTAACAACGCAAGAATTTAAGGCGGAATTACAAAAACAGAAAGATAAAAAATCGATTCAATTTAAGAAAACAGAAAAAGAAAAGAAAAAGTCTGAAGCTGAAGCCGCTAAAGAAAAAGCCAAAAGAGCAACAGATTTGAAAAAGAAGAAGGAAGCGATGCAAAGCAAAACTTATGACTTGAAATCAGATGAATTCCGTACAAGAAACTATTGTATTCTTACGAATTAAGCCTTCCATTAAGAATAATAGTTATTAAAATTATTCCTTCATTAGGGGACATTGAAGAAACAATGGCCGAATACGATCGTTTTTGGATGACCGTTGATGAGAAAAGTAATTTTCTTGAAGCTCCTTTCAAAGATTGGATTATAGCGGACAAAAAATATGAGGTTCATCTGGAACTGATTCCTATCGTAGATGAACTTATGAGGTTTGTTCGTATTGAATTGTTCTTGTCTAATGTAATAATGTCTAAGATGTCTAATATGTTTTTTCAAAAAAATTATGATATTCGATTTTGTCTTGCACTCGTTTCTACATGTTTCTTACTTAAAATATTAATTTCTAGGGTAGAATATGAATTACTGAGAAAGGCACTAGCAAAAGATCGAAAGGAAAAGTATAAACCGTCTAAGGTTAAGAAACGCAAGAAACATAAGAAAGTTAAATCTGGAAAGAAGAAAAATGCTCAAAAGGATATTACTGCTGACAAATCGATTCATGCCTTGTTTTATGAAATGAAAGAAGCTGGTCTGATCAGAGAATTTGAAAAAGTTAAGCTCGACGACTATATAGGAGACTATAATTACGCGGCCTTTGAGCAGCGCCACTCTTTCGACATGTACTGATATAGAATTTTTCTGAAAATTTACTAAAATCATATTTTCCAAATTAGGGACCCTCATCCATCTAAGGGAGAGATCAAAAATATTTTGCGGGAATGGCTTCTAGGGGCTGGTCCAATCAATGTTCCAAAGCCTAAATCAATTTTCATTACTGGGCCTAATGGCAGTGGAACAAAATACCTTTTCCAAGCCATAGCAACAGAAATAGGTCTGTTTCTTAAAAGTTTTATAGACGACCTATTTTATATCTATTTTCTTAAAGACGCTCTAGTAATTGACATTAGTCCAGAAAATGTTATCAAATTCCAAGATGATATGACGTACTTTGTACATTTAGTAGCCAAAATGGCCAAGATCCTGCAACCTACTGTTTTATACATTGACCAGGCACATCGGTTGTTTTACAAAAAAGTGCCACGAAATGAAATCGATTTAAAGCCTAAACTTCTTGCAAAGAATTTAGTGAAAAAAATATTGAAGCCCATTAAGAAGGATGATAAGATCATGTTGATTGGTACATCTTCTCAACCGTGGTTGGGCAGAATTGGGAAATTGAAAAAAAGTTTTGAAAAGATTTTACTTGTTCCCAAAACGGACTATGGTACAAATTATTTGCTATGGCGAAACAGAGTATTGTCCAAGCATGGAGTTGAACGTAATTTTGAATTTTCACCTCTGGCTATAGTAACAAGGGGATTTCCAACTTCAAACATATATAAAAATATTGAAAATACTTTAAACTTACGACGAAGAATGAAACTTTTGACAACGCCTTTGACACAGGAAGAGCTCCTTGAAGGTTTTTTCAAAGGACCAGAGCCGATTTTTCCAGTGTCAAACGAAGTAAGTAGCTATCAGTTTTTATGGTTTAACTTTCGTGTTATTTTCTGATTGATATGGTTTGAAAAATTAAGGAATACGAAAAATATTTATCATGGTTTAAGAAAATTGATGGGTTTGCGAAAAAACGGTACAACAAAATGCAAGAAATTCAAAAACAGAAATCTAAGAAAAAACAAAAGAAAATATAAAATCTTAAATCTAGTGTTGTGGGTTTCAGTAACATACGGAAAATATTTTGGAAAAACATCAAATTAAAGACTAATTTTATTTTAATCATAACAGATTTAATTGTGTACATATTTGTCCACTCAAATAACACTTTTATATTATTTTCAAACTTTTCTAAAAGCCTTTTATATTTGGCGTACTAATTAGTCTTTTAAAATCAACTTTGGATAAATATACTTAATTTAAATTCACTTGAAAAGAGGACTGACTGCGCGAAGGAAATTTATCTGGAATTCTTTGTCAGAAAACCGTTCTACTGAAGCTCTGTAAGAATGTTAATATGAGACTGAATACTTTTTATAAGTTATCTGTATTACCTGGCAGCATTTCTTATCACATCGTTCTGTTCTTTAGTGTTGTATAAAATGTTTAAAATAGCATTGGCGTAATCAATTGCGTCTACAGCCAAAAAACCAGTTTGACTCCCTTCTGATGTCTCAATTATATCCAGCAGAGGACCACCAGATCTATTTGCAATCATAAGCAAGCCTGCTGCCATGCACTCAACAATTCCTATTCCAAAATGTTCATTCCACATAGTGTGTATACCTATTTTAGCTTGTTGGAATAATTGTATCAATTCCTGATATGAAACATTCACTTTAAATTCGACAGCATTTTCTAAGGACAAGTGCTTGCTTAAGTCTTGCATATTTTTCAAACGTTCATTATCCTCTTCGTTTCTACAGGAACCAACAATTACAAGTCTCATTTTATTCCACAAATCCTCATTGTTTTGAAGAAGAGTTCGAAGTTCGTACATGGCTTGTAGTTGTAATGGATGGTCCTTTTCTGGACGAAATTGGCCAATAGACATTACAACAATTTTTTCATTATCATTTCCAGTAAATTGCAAGTTCTTTAAGTGATTCACTTCACAAGGTGGATAAACCCGGTGAGTCTTAAACGGACAGTCCCACATATTAAAAATATGATTTTCCGTCCACGATGAGTTGACCATAACTGTTTGGGAACAACGTCCAACCCACTTGTACAACTAGAAACAAAAATTTGTTAACTATATGCAATGCATTTCAGTTGTTACAGACCTTAGCAAACATTCTGTAATAAACAAGTTTAAGCCATGTAAGAAATGGGTTTCTTACAACATAGCTGCTGTTATTGTGGGCGTACACCCTGCACTGTACCCGGCGCAACATATCCGTACTAATTGTTGGATAGTGGACATAACAACCCACTTTACATTCTCCTAAAAATCTAAAAAGAGGATATGTAAACGCGTAGCCCATTGTTTCCATATAAATATCGGGTGGGTGCTTGAGAATGGCTTCCAATCCTAGAATCAGCGATCCTATGCTTTGGCCAAGTAGTGTGAAATATGGATACATTTTCGCTTCAACCCAATGTCTTTTTGTTAAGTACACAAACGATGTGTTCTCCTCATCGACAGAAACATTGAAAATTGCTTTAGCTTTGTTGAAGATTGTTCTTGGGGAAGCATCCACGTCTCCCGTATAGATTACGATTTTTATCCCATCGTATTTCGCCTTAAGAAAAGACACAATATTGTTATGAATCATGAATGTTGTACGTGGCAAAATAGCCTTCCTACCTGAAGTGAACGAACTGCACACCATAGTACTCGTTCTCCTCCACCGCCTGCATTGCAGTATGGATGAAATATACCCACTGTGATGTTCTTGTCATTCTCATGAAGTTTCTTCTTTTTGGCCAATATATACGTTCTAAGAGAATATATGACAAGAAACAGCAGACAAACACCCAGTAGCAAAACAATATTGAAAATGTAAACTCTGCAAAAATTTTGAAAATATTTTAAACATTTCTTGATTTCGAAACATTTTTATCCGTACAAGTATAGTAGAGAGAACATATTAATTTTTCTAATATCACTTGCATTCCCGTAATTAATCCGAACCTCTATAAGTTTTTCGTAAATACCCTTCCCGGGAAAATGTTTACAATTTTCATCTGCAATGTCAATTGGTGACAAGTTATCTGTACGTACACTGACGTGTATTTGTGATTCTCCTTCACCAGGGCTGCCAGAACCGATTACCAATGGGACAGTTCGTTCACCATCATTTGAACATGGCTTGTTTCAAGAACTAAAGACCTCTAAACTTAAAAATTTCGATTGTGGCTTTTGTGGTTACTTGCCGTAAATATCTGATTGAAAATTATTAGAGCAGCGTCATGTCCATATGCAACATACTAGTGATTGTCTTTTCAAGCGGTAAGATGTAAAAAGGAAGGTATTTTTAACTTAGGAATAGTCTGAATTCAAGAAATCTCACATTTTCAGTAGGATAAATAACACAAATACAGTTGATTTATAAAATTTTCTTATATTTTGTTTAATTTTGATACAAACAAAAGTACAGCCCAATGCTATGATTGCTAAAAATACAACTCCAAGTAGTTAATTTGGCAATTTTTAAATAAGATCCAATTAGATACAAAACAAGCACGCAATTGCAATATTAGTTAGGCGATTTTCACTTTATCACGCAACATATCGGCTCATTCATGTTTATACATAAACTTTACATATCTATACAAATTCCTTATTTTCATTTTTATACACATTTCTTATATTCTTTGTTAATTTGCAGGTATATATGCTAATTATTTACTTATTTGCGACATTCAAAAGTGTTGGTCTAGGGTATACGAAAAGGTACAACTAAATCTTCTTTGTGATCCACCTTAATATCTTCTATCGCTGTGTATACCTTATTCATAGCGCTTTTTATCTGAAAACAAAGATATTTATTGACTCAAATTTATAGTGTTTTTTGACTAGTAAATTGTTTCTCACTAATGACAAATCCGGTGCAGATATCGGACTAGAAGTCAAATAATATTCCGGATTAGGTATATCTTTCAAAAGACCTGAAATAAGGAATGATAATTATCTGTATGTACGCATTGGATTCGTTTTTCATACCTGAAGGAGCATTGCTTGGATGTTGCAAAGTGCTCCATTGCTGTTGTAATTTATGATTATAAATTTTAATTCTATTGTTATATTCCTGCTGGTCTAAATTATGTGAGTCCATTGCAGACACATCGATCACATTTCTGAAATAAAGACCATGAAATATTTTGTAATTAACTACAATACAACTTTATGTACTGCATAGTGTTTTGGACTATACGACTCAGTGCGGTTTGCTCATCTCTTTTAGGCAAAGACTGCGAACATTCATTACTTAAGTCATCGTTATTGGTTCTTCGTAGTGCAGGACTATTGTTCGCAGTATCTACAAATAAATGTGTCCTTTCGTTGGGTTCTAAGCCCTAAAGAGGAATGAAAATAATTGATTAGCATTACCCAAATATTTATCCTGACAGACTTACTTGTCCACCAGAATCTTCTATGCAATTCAAACAACTGCAGAAATTTGACAAGCAATTAAGAATAGGTCTCAGATAATCCATGATTTTTCAGTAAATTCAATTTATTCATTAATTGAGCAACATCAAAACAAAACCAAATCGCAAAATAATTTTTGAGGCGTAAGTGAAATGTCAGAATCCAGTGGATGTCAAAATTATTGACAAATCACTACACGCTGAAGTTGGCAAAACTTTATTCAAGTTGAGATGTTTGTGACTAGAATTTCATGTTTTTCGATCATAATTTTCTTAATAATGTGAATTATTTAAAATAAAATCTATTTGCAGAAGTTTTCAACAATCTAAAATAGTAATTATTTTGTGTGAAATAATTGAATTTCCATCTTCATCAATGCTTCTTGACTATACGGGGTTAGATATGTGGCTGAAACAAGAAGAAGAGCCAACCATATGAGTACTTGAAGATTGAACTTGGTAGAGGCGGTTGGACTTTTATTTCCAGTGGAAATAAGAAATGAAAAGAAATGGGGATGGTAATTTGCATAGACACCCAGCCAAGAGACAATCAACAGGATATGATCTATTCAGCAGTGGTATCATAACAGGCGAAACAAGTGTGAAAAATTTGAATCAAAGTGAAAACTTGTGGCCGGATGATTCTGTTTGTGGCGACAGTATATTTTCTGATATAACGGCTATTTCGGATTGTGAAGAACCTCAGGAACAACAAAATGATGACCTCAAAGAACAATGTACACAACGTTTTATCGATGACATTTTTCAGCAAGCGCAAAAAAGTGTATTAGATGATTCAGTTTGCGTTACAGGATCTCAATACACCACGAAAGTTGAATTACGAACAAAATTTTTGCTTGATCGTAATGTCTCATTGAAGCAAGAAGTTAAATACTTGAAAGATTTGTCATGGTCCACACAAGATTTCAATGAGTCCACGATTTCATTTCCCAGCAAAGGACCTTTTTACGGTTTGCCGGAAAATTTAGAAAAACTTATTTATGATCTTAAAAACATTAAAAGTCTGTACGGTAGGAGGAAGTTGAATTTCTTTAAACTCATTCAAATGTAATTTTATTGCATTATAGATTGGCAAAAAGAGTGTTTGCAGCTACCAGCTATTGAAAACAGAGAAAACTTAGTTTATGCACTACCAACAAGTGGTGGTAAAACACTAGTAGCGGAAATCTTAATGCTACGTGAACTAATATGCCGAGAGAAAAATGTGATATTTATATTGCCTTATGTTTCAATTGTCCAGGAAAAGGTAAAAAGAGCATCAGGCAGTCTTGTAATTTACATGTAGTTTATGTGGCTCTTTGTTTCAGGTCAGCGCAATGGCGCCTTTTGCTTTAAATTGTAATTTCCTTGTTGAAGAGTACACAGCAGGAAAAGGACGTTGTCCACCACCAAATAGAAGAAAAAATAAATCTTTATTTATAGCTTCTATTGAAAAAGCTTCAATATTGTTTGATAGCTTAATAGAGGCAAATAGAGCTAATGAAATTGGTTTAGTTGTTGTCGATGAAATGCACTTGTTAGGGGATAAAGGTCGTGGCGCTACATTGGAAACATTTTTGACTAAAGTCATGTATATTAAAGGTAATTTTTATTAAAAATTAAAATATATTAAACATTTTTCTGACACTAGCCGGAATTCAAATTGTCGGGATGAGTGCAACCATTGGAAACTTACCAGAAATATCTCATTTTCTAAATGCTGATGTGTACACACGTGGCTTCCGTCCAGTAGAGCTGAAAGAATATATAAAGTGTGGAAAAGATATTTTAGAGATCAACTCAAATGGGCAAGATATAAGCGAAATATTTACCCACAGAAGGACAGTGAATTACAAAGTATTTCTACAAATATAATGTTTGTCATGTTTTAATTTTATTGTTTTTATAATTATAGTACAGTTCGGAAATGACCAGAGCTGATCCAGATCATCTAGCTGGACTTGTGTCGGAAGTTATTCCGAATGACTCGTGTCTGATATTTTGTGCATCAAGGAAAAACTGCGAAAATGTGGCATTACTTCTAAGCAAAATTTTAAATAAGTAAATAAGAGATTTTTATGAAATTTAACGAAGCTCCAGGGAATGCTTTCAGAAATTTGTACACGGAACATAAGAAAAAGGATAAAAATGCATTGATGAAAGCTCTAGAAGATATGTGTGGAAGTTTGAGTCCGGTTTTGGAGAAAACAATTCCTTGTGGTATTGCGTATCATCACTCAGGCCTCATGACAGATGAACGGAAACTTTTGGAAATAGCTTACAGGCTTGGAACGTTATGTGTAATATGCTGTACATCAACTTTAGCTGCTGGGGTGAATTTACCTGCAAAGCGAGTTATTATACGAGCTCCATATGTTGGTCGGGACTTCATGTCTTTGTGCAAATACAAGCAGATGGTCGGTAGAGCGGGAAGAGCTGGAATGGGAGTTGCAGGAGAAAGTATTTTGATCTGTCCGGCAAAAGACAATTTATTGGTTGGACAAATGCTGTTTTCTCCAATGGATGAAGTTGTTAGTTCTATGGATGAATCAAATAGTTTCGGTCTACAGTGCCTTGTACTAAGCAGCATTGGTCTTGGTATTGCAGATTGTTTGAAGGACCTACTTGCGTTGAGTTCATCTACACTTCTTGCAGTGCAAGCAGAAAGATTTCAGTTGTCAATAGAAGAAAAGATAACTGCTGTTGTGCGATCGATGTTTCGACATAAAATCCTAGATGTTACAAAAGTAGACCGTCACAACGAAACTGGACGGGAAATTGTTACAACACAAGAAGTTCGTGATAAAGGGAAAAATGTGACAAATTTATCTCAAAAAAGCTACGTACTAAGTAAGAGTACAAAGTTTTCGTTAACATTTATAGGTAGAGCGGCGTTTAAAGCTGGAATAGACTACGCTCGTGCTGATGCAATATATAAGGAATTGATAAGAGCTCAGAACTCAATTGTTTTACGTAATTTTTCGCATTTATTATATTTAGTGATGACTTATTGCGAGAACGATGACTTCTTGAATGTTGACACGGGCATATATTTTCGTGAATATAACAAGGCTGGTGAGGCTATTCAACTTGTCTTTAAGACTATTGGTGTCACAGATGCCCACATGATAAAGATGGTCAAGTCCATGTCAACCAAGGGACCAGTCGAAGAAAAGTTAAGCAGAATGTTCAAGGTTTTGGTTCTGACAGACTTCTTAGATCTCGTACCCGTACATGTCATCGCAATTAAATATTGCTTGGAAAGAGGAATGGTACAGAATTTAGTGTCCCAGTCGATTGCTGCAACAAGCAGTATTATTAGGCTGTGTGAAGAGATTGAAGACTTTTGGTGTTTTACACCATTGTTCCAAAAACTTTGTACGAAACTGGACTACAGCTGCTCTGCAGAACTAATGCCTTTACTAGATCTACCAGCCGTCAAACTTGTAAGATAAATTTCTTGCTGTCAATCATGTAAAAGTAATTTGTGTATTTTTCAAGGGACGGGCAAGGCAGCTTTATGCAGCTGGTTTCAAAACAATTGAAGACATTGCGAAGGCCAAACCAAGCGATTTATGTCGCAGTGTTGAATATCTCCACTTCCGGCAAGCTAAAGAAATTGTTTCCGCAGCTAAAGTATAGCACCACAAATGAAAATTATTTTCAGTTTTTGAAAATTCTATCGTTTTAGGTCAACTTACTAAACAAATTGGATATTTTGCAACAAGAGACCGAACAAATTTTAAACTGTCTTCAATGAAAATGTTAATTGGATGAACCACCATAATCAGTTTTTTTGGAAGACATAATACAGTCGTTGATGCTTAAGATACGTTTGAGAACACTGGGTTTATTATTACCTATAACCTTTATTCACTATTGATACTTGTCTATTAAAAACCAAATGATCTAGCTTTTGATTAAGGTTCAAAAATTCGAGTAACGAAGCTTGATGAAATATTTCCAATCGAAAATATATTTGTTGACTCGAGTACTGAAGAATTTTGTAAACTGTTTACGTATTAAGATATTCCGAACTTTCTATTTGCATAGCATTTCTTGAGTGTCAACGTTTTTCAAAGAGTTTAAGAATTGTATAACAGCAAATTCGAAATGAACACAATTTTATAAATAAGTTCAAAGCATGAAAAGTAAATATTGTAAAATTTCATATTTACTCTTTCTGTGTGAAATGGAAAGAAAAATTTGTTTGCTTGAAATTATGTTATTCCAGTACAAGCAGAGATCTGTCGCATTGAAATCGATGTAAATTTTCATGATTTATTTGTTTGATTTTCATACAATAATGATGCGATAGACGAATTATAAGATCAACTAAAGAAAATCAATACTGTTTGGAACCAATTATTAAACAATCTTATTAAATTAAAGAAACAGTTTGTCATATTTACTTATTGAAATTTAATGTAAATCGGAATAATTTGATATTGAAGAAATGTTCACTTTACATCAAAACGTGTCAAATTGAATTTGCCTGAAGAGGCAACTGTGGATAGGTTAAAGGAAACTCATGTATAATATAAGCTACCAAATTTTCCAGTTGGATGGCACTTCAAACCAATCAAAATAGTATTTCACGTGAATAAGCACTCGAAATCAGTGGTAAAGGTTTAATGTTCCAATTAATTGGGGTTGATTAAAATGTTACAAAATCGGTTTATTTAGAACAGATGTGTTGGTTCCAGTAATTCTGGTAAATGTTCTCATATATTTAAGACTCGATCATTTCTTAGCATCTTGAGTTTCTTTAAAGAATAATGATATACTTGCAAGTCACATAAAAATTACACAGTTCTGAATAGTGAATTTGAGATTTTATATTAAGGAATCAACTTGTAGCACAAATTAATCAAATAAAAGTTGTTTGTAGTACCATGATTGTCTTATTAAAAAAGAAATGAAATTTCCAGATATTTTCCAGTTCAACGTCCAAGAGAATCAATCATAGGCATAAGATCCTTACCTGTGGACATTCTTCCTGTATCTTTTTCAATTCATTATCCTTTCTAGTGGTGATTCTGTCTCAGATCTGTGTTATACATTTCAGGGAATATCTATTAACACATTTGTAAAACAATTCTTGCAAAAGGACCCACGGTTCCTGAGAAAATTGTCCTTAAAGATGCAACCTGGTTGTTGTTGTTGTGCTTCGTGCCAAAAATTTCACGACATTCGGAAAGTACGCTTTTCAGATTTTGACTTCTCCATACCAGGAGCTCAGAATTAGCAGCAAGTATATGAGTTGTGGCATTAACCTTCCATTAACACTACAATTGTCTCTTATATCAGATTGCATTTATAAGAAATGATTGCAGCGCTCTGCGATAGACTATATTGTCAGAGCCTAGGCATATGCTATTGCAGGACCAAAAACGCAGGTGGAGTTTTTCGTCGATAAATGTTTTAGAGGAATTCCTTGAGTGATTGTCTGTGCTTGAGTAGTGCAAAGTTTACGCCACCACTCATATACTTGCTGCTGTTTCTGAGCTCCTGGTATGGCGAAGTCAAAATCTGAAAAGCGTACTTTTCGAATTTTGTGAAATTTTTGGCACGAAGCACAACAACAACAACCACGTTTCATCTTTAAGGACAATTTTCTCAGGAACCGTGGGTCCTTTTGCAAGAATTGTTTTACAAATGTGTTGACAGATATTCCCTGAAATGTATAACACAGATCTGAGACAGAATCACCACTAGAAAGGATAATGAATTGAAAAGAGGTACAGGAAGAATGTCCACAGTAAGGATCGTATGTTTATGATTCTCTTGGACGTTGAACTGGAAAATATCTGGAAATTTCTTTTCTTATTTAATAATAAGACAATCATGGTAATACAAACAACTTTTATTTGATTAATTTATGCTACAAGTTGATTCCTTAGTGTGTAAATTGACGCACATCATAATTCTTTAAAGGAACTGAAGATGCTAAGAAGTGATCGAGTCTTAAATATATGAGAACATTTACCAGGATTACTGGAACAAACACATCTGGTCCTAGATTTTGATTAACTCCCATTAATTGGAACATTAAACCAATTACTTTACGACTGATTTCGAGTGCTTATTCACGTGAAATACTATTTTGATTGGTTTGAAGTGCCATCCAACTGGAAAATTTGGTAGCTTAGTAATATACATGAGTTTCCTTTAACCTATCCCCAGTTGCCTCTTCAGGCAAATTCAATTTGACACGTTTTGATGTAAAGTGAACATTTCTTCAATATCAAATTATTCCGATTTACATTAAATTTCAATAAGTAAATATGACAAACTGTTTCTTTAATTTAATAAGATTGTTTAATAATTGGTTCCAAACAGTATTGATTTTCTTTAGTTGATCTTATAATTCGTCTATCGCATCATTATTGTATGAAAATCAAACAAATAAATCATGAAAATTTACATCGATTTCAATGCGACAGATCTCTGCTTGTACTGGAATAACATAATTCCAAGCAAACAAAATTTATGTTCCATTTCACACAGAAAGAGTAAATATGAAATTTTACAATATTTACTTTTCATGCTTTGAACATATTTATAAAATTGTGTTCATTTCGGATTTGCTGTTATACAATTCTTAAACTCTTTGAAAAACGTTGGCACTCAAGAAATGCTATGCAAATAAGAACTTCGGAATATCTTAATACGTAAACAGTTTACAAAATTCTTCAGTACTCGAGTCAACAAATATATTTTCGATTGGAAATATTTCATCAAGCTTCGTTACTTGAATTTTTGCTAGACTTTAGATAGATCTATGTCAAAAATCAATTTGATCATTTCTTTCATCTCATTTCATAGATAATAATAAACAATGTTGCCAAAGATATCTTAAGCATAGACGATACACACTCTCTATAGTTTAGAAGGGTAAAATTTCTTCCAAATCAATTGATAATGTTGACGGTTCAGTAAACTGGTTCACAATTGATTGATTCAATTTTGTACTTTATTGAAGTATGTGTGCCTGGAATGACAAAAATTGTAAAACCTCAAAATAATCTTTAATTATGATACTATACTTTTTCTGAGGAAGCATTTTATTATAGATGTTCAGTATATTGGCTATAACGTTAAATCCTTCAATAACCGATTTCCATGTTTTTTATCAACTTTGGTAATTCGCATTACGACAACAGAGTCTTTCCTTCCAAATTGGACTGGACAAAACTCCTGAACATATCTTCCAAAGCTTTCATCAGTGAATTCGTTTTATGATGTTCTCTACACAGATTCCTGTGTCCACTAAGAAGTTTCTGTTCAAAATCGTTGTCGTTGGACTGACCTACAAGAACAAAATACTTACGGTGAATGTGAATTTTAAATCTTATGCTTTTATTACCTTTTCTTAAGCAATCAACCCATATAGCAAACTGAAATGCGGTCATCTTCATCTTCTCATGCTTCTTTACAATCCAATATAGCCCTTACGTCGGAATATCTACTGGTATTACAAACGGAATCAGGGCAAACGTTAAACTTTGGTTTGCCTTTTTCATAGTGTTTTCACTTGAATAGTCAGTAGTTACTGCTGCTGAGTAGATCACATACGGTTCATTGTTTTTGACCGGATTTTTGGGCACATCGCCATTTCCAATTCTCCTAATCATTTATTTTCACTCCGGATCCAATTGCGATCGCCTCCACTGGTTCTGTCGCACAAAAGTTTGCAAAACTCTTCTTCTTCCGCAAATAGTCTGTCCAACCACTAATTATTAGAAAGCGTGATAGAAAATAGGGCATTATTCAGAATTTATTACACAAAATTAAATGTTTTTACTTGTGTATATTAAATTTATTATTATTCATGAATAGGTTTCATTTATTATTCATATAAAAATGGATAAACAATTTGAAATTTAATGATATTTTCAGAATTTTGCAAAAACTTTAGCGAAAGCTGTCAACCAGATTGACATCTAATGAGCGACTTTCGTTACTTTGTAGCGCGTAACGGAAGAACGCAATTATTGGCGGAAATTTGGTGTGGTGGTTAGTCGTGCACAATGAAAGCCACAAAAGATGTCTCTATTTAATAGCGAATATCTCCATTCTTGAATTCTACAGAACACTAAAAAGCATTCACTGGTTTAGTGTGTAAGAGTAAGTACGTACGCACTTAAGAAATTGTAGGTATGAAGGAATCTCAACGGCGTCGGTTCGGTTTTCCTTTGGGTCATTTGGCTATTGTTCTTGGAACATTTGTTTGGTGCATGACAATGTTATTTAAGGAATTTTCAGTTCCATTATTTTTATAAGAAATTCGGTCCGGGAACGGGCCATATTTTCAAAGGAATTGCACCGCATTGGCATGTCTCGTGTTTATATGAGTTTTGAAGAAGGAACTGAAACATTTTTGCCTGGTAGGGAGGAATAACAAAACATTTACGCGGTCGTAAGTAATCCTTTGAGCGATCACGGACATTCGAGTTTTACACTCCAAAGTGATTGTGCGCCAAGTGCTTATTAGTTCGATTGATCCATCCTCGTTTATAGAGTAATTCAAATATATAGTGTTCAATTAGAGTAATTTTAGCAACAGTGAAGAGTTGTGTGAAAAAAATAAAGGACCTAAAGGAAAAGTATTCGAAAAGGGTGATTTGGTGAGTAACTTTACTCATTGGGTGTCGGTAATTGTGGGTGTCGTATGGGTCCTAGGGTTCGGTCGCAAAGATTAAAGTAGAAATCGTTATCTCCCTAGATTTGAAAGGAAAATTAGCCAGTGCGATTTACAAGTGTCCCAAGCATTAATGTGATTGTAATGGTTTTGTTTTGCCAATGTGTCATAGATCAAACATTTGTGAAGAGTCAGATATCAAGGCTGGCGTTTCCCCTTGATGGACTCTCGTTAGACACTGAAAAGATGCCAGGGTTGGGATGCCACCCTGATGATTTCACAGAGTTTGAGACAGTTACTGGTGTTTCCTCTCTGTCTGGGTGGCCAGTGAGTTTCCGTGGTCAACCATAAACGTATAGTCACAATGTTTGATCCCGTGTTTTTGTACCGTAGTGTAATTCTCTTGAGTGCTTGAAAAGGGACATGTGTAAACCAATGCGCGAGACTATGACTTTAGCGACTATATTTTATTGACACTCACACATTGCTTTACATTTCTATTTGCAGGTAGGCCAGAATGTTCGACGCCGTTTCCACCACTACCGTATCGTGTCACAAAAAAAAGAAAATAACACACAATAAAATTAATAGCAACAATTAATAAATAGAAACACATAAAAATAAAAAAAAAAAAAATTCTTTTACTATAAATATCAGAAGTGGGATAACTCATGAGTCGTGAACATTCTGGACTTACTGTGACTTAGTTAACATTGTTGTCATATATGTCGATATATAGAATAACCGATAATACATTGATATATGTAAACACATACTTGGTCAAATATTGCTTTGGTTTTAATATTCCTCCGCTGGATTCTACGTTGATTAATTTGGCTTTTTCGATACCCATTAGAGTTTCCATACGGCGGAAAATTCGAGATATCATACGGCAAGATATTTGAGTGTGTCTGATTTGATTTACTACGATGGGCCGTAGTAAGAAAAGGTCGCGACATCAAAGGCGTAGAAGTCCGTCGACATCAACGGATTCTGAGCGAGGGCGTGATAGAAAGCAGAGGCGTTGCAAGTCTCATAAGACATGTGACTCTGAAAATCCATTAAAACAACTGACTGAAGTTTTAACTTCAGTGTTAGAAAGAACGGGGTCTAGCTCAAATGGTAATGGGTTTCGGAATGATGATGTACCAAAATTTGACCCAGAGGATGTAAATCAATCCTCTGTGAGTTGGTGCAATAAAGTCGATGAGTTGATGCGAATAAATAATTGGTCTGAACGAGATACCGTGTCCTTCGCAATGGCGAAACTTCGTGGTTTGGCAGAAACGTGGTACAACGGTTTGAAATCTCTAAGTTTCTCGTGGGAAGAATGGAAAGTTAAACTTTGCGAAACTTTCCCGGCGAAAAAGGACTTTTATGAAATGTTTGTGGCAGTTCTGCGACGACGTAAAAGAACGGATGAGACTTATACACGATATTACTATGATAAGCTCAATTTGATGAATGCATGCGATATTACTGGTGAGCCGGCGGTCTCGTGCATAATTGGAGGAATTGATGATCCCATTGTCAAGAACCAAGCGAAGGCTGGGGAGTACACATCTCCAAAAAAATTGTTTAGATATTTGAATCAGGTAAAGAGCGATGATGGTCAATCTAAGTCATCCCATCGACCAAGAACGCTTTATAAAAAACCATATGAAACCAAGCATCCAAAGAAACAAAATACAACGACAGTTTTGAATACGAATTGTTACAAATGTGGTAAACCAGGCCATTATGCCAATCGATGCCCTGATTTGAACTTAGGAAAACGGTGTAATCTATGTAGAAGTCAACAACACGACGAATCAAAGTGCCCGCGAACACCAAAGGCTGGTCCAAGTAAAGTAGTGGCGTTGCTAGAATTGGGTATATCAGATCAAACTAATGAAAAATACTACAAAACAATTCGAATTAATGACATAGAGACGGAAGCATACGTGGACTTCGGCAGTTCATGCACTCTAATTACCTGGAATGAAGCACAGCGACTTGGTCTAACCGTTAATGAAGCAGATCAGGTGACATTACATGGTTATGGAAAAGGTACAACCAAAAGTAAGGGATCTACGGGAATTAGATTGGAAATCGACGAAATCACAGCAGATATCAAGGCAGTCGTAGTGTCTGACGATGAACAGAATGTTCCAGTAATTGTTGGAAGGACGTTCACCGAATTATCACATATTCTGGTCATTAAAAATAGTGAATCGTTGAAATTTATCGAACGAGAGGAAGACGTCTTCAAATTTCCGGAACTAGAAAAGAGTCTTAGTAAAATTGTTTTGCATACAACGGATAATGTTGTAATACCACCCCAGCACCATGGCGTTTTACGTTTTAAGACTGAGAATTATACGGGCGATGTATTCATCGAAGCCAGTTTACGACCACAAGAGGGAAAGGAAGCATATATTCAACGAATGATATTGAACGTTGGTCAGGATAAAGTAGGGTGTATGCCTTTTGTCAACCTGTCAGATCAGAATATCGTGCTCAAGAAGAATAAAATCGTTGCGCGAGGGTGGCCGTGTGAAGAAGAAATCATCGAGGAAGTCAAGATCATCGACTCCACGAATAGAAATGACATGAATGAGGACAGTTTTGGTAGAAATGATATGAATGAGGACAGCATTGATGTAGGAGATGTCACCGTCGAAGAAAAAATGGCATTGATGAAAATCCTGCGTGAATTCCGGGACTGTATTGCTCTTGATACCAGCGAAATCGGTTGCGCCAAGACTGCACAGATGAAAATTCAACTCCAGGATGATAAACCATTCTCTTATCGTCCGTACAGAATGGCTAGATCGGAGCAGGATGAAGTTAAAGGCATTGTGGACGATTTACTTCAAAACAAACTGATCAGAGTGTCAGACTCTAACTACGCGTCGCCAGTTGTGCTAGTCAGGAAGAAAAATGGCGAGCCTAGACTATGCATCGACTACAGGAAATTAAATTCGATTACGATTAAGGATTGCCATCCGTTGCCCAGGATCGACGACCAAATCGACAGATTGCGTGGCGGTGTATTCTTTACTAGTTTGGATTTGAAATCCGGGTATTACCAAATACCGATGGATGAAGAATCTAAACGATATACGGCATTCGTAACCCCTTCAGGACAATATGAGTTTGAGCGGATGCCATTTGGACTCGCAAATGCACCGCGAACATTTCAGCGGTATATGAACCGCATTCTATCACCGGTAATGGATATTGCTTCTGTTTATCTTGACGATGTACTCCTGCATGCAAAGACGATAACGAATTCGCTGACGGACTTGGAGAAAATCTTGTGCATTTTCCGCAACGAAGGAGTCAAATTGAACATTAGAAAATGTTCTTTTCTTAAGAGGAACGTCACGTTTTTGGGTTTCGAAATCGTAAATGGCTGCGTCAAACCAGGAAAAGATAAAATAAAAGCGGTGGAAGAATTTCCAGTACCTTCGACTGTGCACAATATTCGTCAATTTTTAGGACTAACCGGATATTTTCGCCACTTCGTTAGAAATTATGCGATAATGGCAAAACCACTGACGAACCTATTGCACAAAAACGTAAAGTGGGAATGGACCGATCAGGAAAACAACGCTTTCAATCAAATGAAGAGGGCGCTAATTGAACGACCAGTACTGGTATTATTCGATCCCGCTCGAGTGACAGAAGTTCACACGGATGCTAGCTCTCATGGATTGGCAGGAATTTTGCTACAGTACCAGGAAAATGGTAGAATTCAACCAGTAGCTTATTTTAGTCGGCAAACAAGAGGAGCTGAAAATAAGTATCACTCCTACGAATTGGAAACTTTAGCAGTCGTCGAATCGCTGAAGAAGTTTCGCTCTTATTTATTGGGAATCACGTTTACGGTGGTCACTGACTGTAATTCACTAAAGGCGTCCAGCGAAAAGAAGCAGTTGCTCCCCAGAATAGCACGGTGGTGGTTGCAACTGCAGGAATTTACATTCAACGTGAAATATCGACCAGGTGAGCGGATGAAACACGTTGATGCGCTAAGCCGGAACGTCCCAAAAGAGGATGTTGTAGAGGTCTTACGAATAACAGAAGGTGACTGGGTACTAGCAGGACAATTAACGGATGAAAAGATTGAAGAATTACGACGGGTGCTGTCAAAGAAACCGGAAACAGAATACGAGAAAGGTATCTATAAAAATTATGCTTTGCGAAATGGGCGTGTTTATAGAATCACAGCACGTGGAATTCAGTGGGTAGTCCCCAGGGGAATGAGAACCCAAGTTGTTAGGGCCGCGCATGATGATATGGGGCACTTTTCCGTGGAGAAAACGCTGATTCGGCTTTGCGAAAATTACTGGTTCCCGAGGATGAGGGAATATGTCCAAAAATATATCTCTTGTTGTATAAGATGTCTGTACAATAAACGAAAAGCGGGAAAGAAAGAAGGATATCTTAACCCAATACCAAAGGATCCAGAGCCAATGAAAACCGTACACATAGATCACTTGGGACCGTTCCCGAAGACCAAACGGGGGAACATGTACATAATCGCGATGGTGGATGCATTCACGAAGTTTCTATTTCTTCGAGCAGTTAAGTCCACTAAAACGAAATATGTTCTGGAATTTTGTAAGGACATCTTCACAGTTTATGGAGCACCTGCTGTAATCATCTCGGATCAAGGGAGTGCTTTTACAGCTAAAAATTTCACAAATTTTTGCGGACAAAATGTAATAAAACATATTAAAAATGCAGTCGCTACCCCTCGAGCGAACGGACAGGTAGAGCGTTTGAATAGGTCAATCCTATCGGCGCTACAAACAACGACACTGGAAGAGGAATTGTGGGACGAAGATGTTAAACGAGTCCAATTTGCCATAAATAATTTGGTAAATAAGAGCACCGGTAAAACTCCCAGCGAATTACTCTTTGGTTATAAGCCTAGAGGAGGTATAGATCTCCCTCTCATCGAGGAAATAACCAAAACATCAGAAATCTTGAAAGATCTGCTAACAGAAAGAAGTAAGGCTGCAGATAAAATAAAGAAGGCCCAACAACAGCAAAAACGTTATTACGACTTGAGGCGAAGAAAACCTACAATCTACAAAGAAGGAGATTTGGTCTTAATTGAAAAGGCTGAATTAGCTCCCAATACCAGTCGAAAGTTAGTATCACCGTACAGCGGGCCATTCGTGGTCAAAAAAGTCTTGTATAACGATAGGTATCTTGTCAAGGACATGCAAGGTACTCAGCGAACGAGTAAAACGGGCCATTATGAACGAATAGTTGCGGCTGATAGGATGAAAAAGTGGAATACTCCAGGCGATATTTCCGACGAGACAGCTAGTGATAGTGGAGAAGATGGAGTTTATCTACCAGAGGACGAAAGTGACGACAACGAACTCGGGACGAGTTAATCACAGGATGGCCGAATGTAAGAGTAAGTACGTACGCACTTAAGAAATTGTAGGTATGAAGGAATCTCAACGGCGTCGGTTCGGTTTTCCTTTGGGTCATTTGGCTATTGTTCTTGGAACATTTGTTTGGTGCATGACAATGTTATTTAAGGAATTTTCAGTTCCATTATTTTTATAAGAAATTCGGTCCGGGAACGGGCCATATTTTCAAAGGAATTGCACCGCATTGGCATGTCTCGTGTTTATATGAGTTTTGAAGAAGGAACTGAAACATTTTTGCCTGGTAGGGAGGAATAACAAAACATTTACGCGGTCGTAAGTAATCCTTTGAGCGATCACGGACATTCGAGTTTTACACTCCAAAGTGATTGTGCGCCAAGTGCTTATTAGTTCGATTGATCCATCCTCGTTTATAGAGTAATTCAAATATATAGTGTTCAATTAGAGTAATTTTAGCAACAGTGAAGAGTTGTGTGAAAAAAATAAAGGACCTAAAGGAAAAGTATTCGAAAAGGGTGATTTGGTGAGTAACTTTACTCATTGGGTGTCGGTAATTGTGGGTGTCGTATGGGTCCTAGGGTTCGGTCGCAAAGATTAAAGTAGAAATCGTTATCTCCCTAGATTTGAAAGGAAAATTTGCCAGTGCGATTTACAAGTGTCCCAAGCATTAATGTGATTGTAATGGTTTTGTTTTGCCAATGTTTCATAGATCAAACATTTGTGAAGAGTCAGATATCAAGGCTGGCGTTTCCCCTTGATGGACTCTCGTTAGACACTGAAAAGATGCCAGGGTTGGGATGCCACCCTGATGATTTCACAGAGTTTGAGACAGTTACTGGTGTTTCCTCTCTGTCTGGGTGGCCAGTGAGTTTCCGTGGTCAACCATAAACGTATAGTCACAATGTTTGATCCCGTGTTTTTGTACCGTAGTGTAATTCTCTTGAGTGCTTGAAAAGGGACATGTGTAAACCAATGCGCGAGACTATGACTTTAGCGACTATATTTTATTGACACTCACACATTGCTTTACATTTCTATTTGCAGGTAGGCCAGAATGTTCGACGCCGTTTCCACCACTACCGTATCGTGTCACAAAAAAAAGAAAATAACACACAATAAAATTAATAGCAACAATTAATAAATAGAAACACATAAAAATAAAAAAAAAAAAAATTCTTTTACTATAAGTGGCTTCTTACAAATTATTCCAAAACATTTCACGACTTTTGTTTCAGAAATTTGATCGGTGTATTTTTACTGGACACATAACCTACACCAACAGTATTTTATGCAACTAGAGTTGAAAAACGCATCAAATTTATGCAGGTTCCACAAGATAAGGTTAGTTTGACTGATTATATGATTATAACATATTTATCCTATAAACATACACCCTGACTGAAACTGCATTCTTAATTCGCAGTGAAGTATTTGACTAATTTTAATTCGGTGAACAAATGGCAACTGGCAACTGGTAATATGAGTTGAGAAACAAGTCATGCTCGCACTATTCACTATGCTACTTTTACTTTTTAAGATTTCATTCCCTAAAAGAAGAAATTTTTACTTCTCTTACGAACTACCTGTTTCGATGCCAAGGGAAATTCATTTTGTTTAGTTTTTCCTTTGCCAAAACTTAAAGTTATTGTGGACCTCAAGTTATCATTAAAGTTCGTTCTCAGTTTGGATCACGTAGCAAACACAGTATCAGAAAAGTGTATCAAAATCAATTCACGAACTGGTAACTGATACCAAGATTCATGAGCACATGTGAGAAATAATAAAACTGCTAGGATACAGAACCTAAGCAAACCTGAGTAAATCAAATCAACCTTAGCTGCAAAACGAAAATATGTTCTCACAATATTGATGAAGTCCATTAGGGGTTAAGGAATGAAATTCTGGACGTAGCACAAATTTAATAGCAGAATGTGCTACATACATCACTTGAATTAGTTTTATTTATCCAGTGAAGAACAGAAGAAGAACCATCCAAAGGTTCAAATCTTGAAGATATCATGATGAAAAAGTAGAAGTAGATACGAGTATAGCTACGTGGACAGGAATGTCCGAAAAATGACCAACCATGATACAACCTTGATAGTGGATCCAACCTTGATAGTGGATGTAGTTCTGATGTGGGTACATTCCTATCAGACTGACCATTGACGCCAAGTAGTTAGCACAAAATACTCTATCACATAAACTACATATTCCCATGATACTAACCTCGTTCCATCCATATCGATTTTTCGCTTGGACTATAGCTTCGTAAACTGCATTGTGTTCCAAACCCCGTATAACATATGACATAATAAAATGGTTAGCATCCAAGCGGATCGGTGTGGGCGTAATCAGAAAGTCATGCCATTTGCCAGGATGTTGATATGATTCGTTCATCTATAAAAAAATGAAAAATAAATATATATAATGCATGTGTGTATAATATAAAAATCATTGTAGATATTTTGCACGAATGTTTTGCTAACGACGATGGAAATATGAATCTGATGAAACGTTCATCGGTCAAAAGCAACAACAGAAAAATGTTTTTAAATTCTATAAAAATTTAAGGAAACATCGGATAGTGAAATAGTTACGTTTATTTTTTGAAACAATTTTCCCATCGCTTCCATATCAGCTACCCCAACATGATCCAACATGAGGCAACATGAGAAAACAATTCAAAAAATGTTTAATTGTGTTTATAGTGTTTTCCATGGAAAAATTTGCGGATTGCAAAATGTTTGTTTTTCAAGCTTATGGTTTATTCATTCATCTACATCTACATCCTGTTTATAGTAGCTGGCTATAGTTGAAGCAAAATCAACCAAAGCCATAAGCCATAGTCATATCCAGTTTGGTGTATTTTAAGGATATGCCGGGAATACATGGTCGACAAAGCAACAAAAACTATATAAAAATATAAAAAATATATAAAATATTTGAACTTGTTTTTAACATGTTTCACCCAGCTTTTCTAGCCTCAAGCTTTGCTTCGTTTATTCGTATTTGGATATTGTACGTGACACTATTCATGCTCACCTGAGGTAGCCATGTGTAGAAAATATATTTAAAATTTTTCACTTCCGTTGAAGGCTTTAAGGAAATTTTTATAAAAACGAGAAAATATTCCTGCACTCTTATTGTGTTATACATAATAAAATTTATTATATATTTAGCTCTTGTTAAAATAATGTTGACTTGGTCCCTGTTTTCTGTTTTGCCTTACTTTTTCTTGAAAAACCTCAGAAACTGGGTGGCATTTCTGGGTAACAACGATTTGAAATTGTGCCACAAATGTTTATTATGAGGATGCTGTCCTGGCACCTTTGTTTGGCTTTCTTTACCATTTAAACACGAACTAGATTCCAGAAGGACCCTCTTATTTTTCGTCCTCAAATTTTCCTTAATTGAATTTTCTTTTGTTGAGGTGTACTCACCACAAAATTCGTTCTAAAGGTGTTTATGAAAATAAAAGCTTATCAGCCGTGAGTCGTTTGTGGGAAATCGTTATCATTTCCGTTTGGAATATTCCAGAGGTATTGAAATTCACCGACAGAAAATATGTTGAGGAACCACAAAAATTCCTTCTTTTGATGCTTTCAAACACGTGGTAAGCAAGTTTAAAATTTTTCCTTATCAGTGGAAATGATTCAGTGTTACGAAATTTTTTAATTTTATTTTGACAGGTTTTTAATATAAAAATGTTCTTTAATTATAATATTTTTCTTGGAACGATTTCTTTTTAGTGGTTCCAAAAAGTTTCTTGAATGTTCTCAAATTGGTTCAACTTTCTCCCATTTGAAAATGAAATTTAATTTGTAAGTAGCACTTAAAGATATTAAAACGTTCTTGCTCATTTGATTTCATAAGGATTTTTCAACAAATCTCTTTGATGTTTCTGATATAGAGGCAAATGCGTTCACGATAACCTTCCGAGGCCCCTGATTGCATCATGAATTCTTTACACTTATAGCAAATTTGTTTAGTTTCCATTTCCAAAGTTCCTTATGTACCTGATCTAAAATTTCTTGCAGAATCAGGAATATCAGTTCTATTTTGCAGCAGAAATTCTCTTGAGACTTGCGGTGTACCTATCCACCAAGTGAATGATGATGACTTCGGGAATTTGGGGCTGTTGGGGATAAGTTTGAAGTCAGATTTGGAAGATAAATGAGAATCAAGTCTAGATTTTCTTTGAAAACAATTCCTCAGCATAGAGCAACCATTTGAGATTGAGTAATCCAATGTGGTTCCTCAAAAATAACTTCTCGTTGAAGCACAAAATGCCATGGCTAATTTATTTTTCCATGAATACACGTTACATTCCGATCATTACTCAAAAATTCACTTGAATCCCAGAAAAGGTATGAAATACAATCACATAAAACGGATATCACATTTATGATCATCCGGTATTCCATACCACAAAGTTACATTTTTCTAAAACCGTCAAATTTCCAGGACGAATACGTTCACGCACTTCTTACAAGAAGAATAATATCATCATCCTCAAAGTGGCTGTTGAATGTGGCATGTGACAAGTAGATAATATTGTGAAGCACTTTTAGATCCATTTGCTCAAATGTAAGAGAAGTTATCTACATGCCTTCATTTTCTATTCGGAAAAATGTAAAATGTAAAATGTTTTGCCTTCATATTTCTGACGTAAAATTTGCAATTTCTGTAACAATGTAAAACATTTTTCAATTCTCACCATACAAAATGCTATCAGAGAAAAAGACCCACTCGACTTACAAATGGCAAAATCATTCTTTTTTATTATATTTTCTCGAATATATCCTGGGATCCTTGGAACATAGCAACAATGCAACACGACATTTCATCCACACAATACATATTAATGGAGTGTGGTAAATTTCTTCTTAAAACTCAATTCAATCAGTTGGAAATTTTGAAAAATAAATGAAAAATTGATTTATTAAATATCGTCCTTTTTCCAATGTCCTGACTCGTGTTGCTAAGTTCTGATGTGGAAAAAGGTTTTAACAACTGTTAGAAATAACTCAAGGAAGTTACAAATTCATTTCCAGGACTTTGAACGAAAACATACGAACGTTTCCATAAACATATCCTTATTTCGGGAGTCCTTATTGTGTATAGTGTGAATGTAGATGATTAACCTCCGTAAATTGAATTTATTTAGTAGAAAATATTAAACATTATCAATCAACTGGAAAATGTTCCAATCGATGGAATTATTGATTTTGATTTAAGGATAATCCACCCATGATAAACGTGAAGTCAGTGAAGATTGAAGATGTGTCTTAGTTTAGTGTGCTTCAATTACATGATATAACGTATGTTACGTTCGCGTAGAAAGCGGAAAATGTATCTTTATGCTCCATTCAACTTCCTTTTTCCCGTCTTCCTGAATTGATGCAATAAATAACACACAACTTTATGAAATATGTACTTATTTTCACACGTACTTCATGATCTCAACTGACGTTAAGGATGCAAGGACTTCCTTCCGATGTAACGATGTGTTCATGTAATGAAGAGTGTAGCAAATTCAATATTCTTGAATAGTATTACATCGATACTAAATTGGGGGAATAGATGTCACTTTGCTGTAGAGTTTTGTCGAGCGTGGAGTGGAGTGGAATTCTTGCAATATTTATGTGATACACACTGTATAACGATATCCTCGTAAATTTACCAATAATACATATTTACGAGACAACAATAACGCGAAAAAAGCTTGTATCCTCTTTCATTCTTCAATCATTTGTTAATGTATTTAAATTTGAACTTTTTGTAAATTTATTTTCCGCACGTCCTTTATTGGTTCACGCCTTGTCCTTTATTGGCGTCGAAATCTTCAAGATGACAGAGTCAACGGGACAAATTTTGGGTCATTCGTGTGGCAAAGGATTTTGACAAATATATTATATAACAGAATTGAGAATGGAATTCTTTTAATGTTCAATAAAGGATGCAAATTATGACGGAAACTCAGGTTTTAATGACTGCATGTACAGTAGTTTTTTAATTTTAATATTTTTAATTTGTGTTTATGGTTTTGAATGACACAGCCTCCAATGCAACACATCCTTCAGTAGTTGGTTCAGGCCAATTAGTGTTTCATTCCAAATTTTTTGAAAACATTTTTAACAAAATTCCCGCACTTCCAGCGGCTTCATTAACTTTTATGGGATTTTTCGGTTTAGTCGAACACACCAAATAGAAACGATACAGGGATAAAAAAATAATTTTCCAACTTGAATTCTTTACATTTAATTGGATTTTGCATGCTTTTGGGATATTCAACTTCGGACTATCAACCAAACTATTTAAAAACTTCTGCAGCTATTCAAACAGTCGAAATAAAGTTTTAACTTTGTTAGTACCAAAAAAGAGAGGTTAGCAAAAAGGAAATGGATAAATTAGGAAATTGTTTAACCTATCCTTTGTGGCGATGGTGTTCATGGAATATAGTGTGCGAAAATTTTAGTGCTAGTTAACGAATAAATTTTAGTAACTTGCTTTCAATACCCTCTATGTGTTACATAACGTTTTTGTAAAAAACATCAATTTCCACACTTTATGCACACTTTTGTCGAGGTTTTACCCGTTTATTTTTTGTAAAAGGTTTTCTAGTACAATATGTAGAAGCTTCTGGGTTGATACCTTGCATGAAGTCAAAGAGAAAGGATTCAGGGAAAAACTGAAAGTTTCACAGTCACGCTGAAACACCTTCCTCCTTTTCACGTCAATTTTGCTGCAAGAACATACTACAAACGTGTCAAAGGGTGTAAACTTCTTCTACGTGCAGTCGTTCATGCCTTACGAGTCTTTGGTGTAAACTTTAACTAGCTGAAAAAGGACAATCATTTTGGCATTGACTGTTGTCAAACAAAGTAACAATTCTGTTCAATATCTTTCACAACGAGGGTGGTTTTCTTTGACGAAAAATATTCAAATATAAAAAGGAATTTTCATTTTAGGGAAGAATAGTTTCCGAAGAACTAAACTTTTTAAAGTAAAATCGATTTTTGAATACTTGCATTGTGCAGGAAATTCTCATAAAAATATAATAAGCAAAACTTTCTAATATATCCAAGGGTAGAACATGGAAAAAGAAACACGCTTTTCCGCAAGGATAATTAACAGAATGAAAGAAATTATTCTGTAAAATACGGTTTCCGTTCTATAATGAACCTTCCGCGAAACCGTTCGCACCTCCATCAAAGCCAAGTTCGATTAACCTTCCCTAATAAAACGTTTTCCCTACCATTATAAAGCTTTTGTTTCAAGATCCTTGAAGATATCTCCCTGCTGTTGTAGTTGTATTTTAAACCAAATACTATTCATTGGAAAATCTGTAGTAAATATGAGTTTTCGAGGGGAGGAAAAATATAAAAAAAAAATGTTTCAAGTCGCGGAAGACTAGTTCAAGAGGGAAGGCAAAGGCGATGCTGAACTCACCTCCTTTCCTTCATAGGGTCCGGTTTAGTGATTTGGGGTTGACGTCTGTAACGAAGTCAGAAGAGGGACGAGCTGTTCAGGACAGCTTTGATAGCCGTGCAGGCTGTGCACTCTGGCGAGAAATCCCTGTCAGACAATCGAGCGGCGGACGTGTTCTGGCTTGCCATCGCTAGCTAGTTCGGCTGTATGGGGTGGGATCTTGCTCGAGCCTGACTGCCGGACCGAACTACAGAAGAAGATTTAACACGTCCTGTCGGTTCGTGTGGCCATACCAAAGGAACCAGGTGTTCCCCAAAAGGAAGTAAAGAAGAGAGAAGAAACCAAAGCAAAAAAAAGGATAGAAAGAAAAAAAAAATCTGTAAGGAACAGGGGAGAATCAGGGAATTCCTCTGCGTCATCAAGGAGGGGAGGGAGGACAGAATGAGAAACGATGGAGAGCGGAAGGGGAAGGAGTAATGGATCAGGGATCGAGATAGAAGGGGTTTCCAGGACTGGGATCAGGGAGTAAGGAGGGGAGAAAGATCCCAATTAATGAGATGGAAAGTAGGATAGGGAGCGACGCCTTCGATCGACGGATCCTCTTCGTCTCGTTGGTGGATCCAGGTGGTTTCGGATCCACCGTAGCCCACCCAACCGTGGAAAGCCAACCTTACCCGAATGCGATTCGGCTTTCCCCCATAATTTTCAACTATCGACCACGAATTCCCGGAGGGGCGAGGGACATGGGACACCCTTCCACTATATATAATTTACCACATGTTTCGCGTCCCCTTTTTCCCCTTTAAATTGGGTTGATCTCCTTTTTTTTTTGTTTATTCCCGATATTATTGTCTCCCGTTTATCCAGATGGTGGATAAAACGTCAGTTAATAATCTTCTAGGAATTCCAACGAGCAATCTTTATCTTATTCGTAATGCATTACATTTCTCCTAACTAATTTCATGGACTTTATGTACTGTATTTAAAAAGTATAAAATGGAAAATTGATATTCAAAATTAAATCAAAATATTATTTGTCTTTAACAAAATCAATTGTTAATTTCCTTAAATGTGATGCTCATTGATTTATCAATAAGATTCAAAAGAAAAAAAAAATGTATATCGAACACTTCACTTAAAGAACTTTATAAAGAAAATTTCAAAAAAAAAAGAACAAAACAAGTTCTTAAATATTTAAAAAAAATTGAAAGTTAGTTCACTCTCTCTTTTGACGATTTTGATGGTACGGGAATTATGTAATGTCTAAGGTAGAATAGAAAGTACTTTATAGAGCAGTTCTTGTTTTAAGAAAAAAAGGAACAAAATAAAAAAAAATGTTACTAGTTTAACTAGAAAAAAAAATGTATAAAAACTTATAAATTCCAAGATACATCAATTGCCTTGTTCTACTACGAAAAAATATGCATTAACCAAATATTCTCCATTAAGACGAATCTCCTTTTTCTTCGTTTTTATGTCAATGATGGTATAACTCAGAGGAACGATTAAAAGAAAAAAAAACTTCAATTCCACTTAAATTGACATTTCGCTCCTAGAGTTTTTTTTATATATTTTTATATGTATTTTATTTATAAGCCTATGCGACTAATTCTGAGTCATCTGTCCATCTCACGAGTCTTCTAGCTACCAATTCTTGACTAATGAATATAACCTGATTAGGTGTAAACGCATGCATACAAGAAAATTCCTGGTAAATTATCGGGACTGTTTCCAGCATCTTGTGCCGGTAGAATTTCACTATCTTTTAGTTGACGACGAACACACCTGGATTTCTAAGACCATTCGTTTTCTATGGGTTTAATATTTGATAATGAACATTCAACTGCTTGGAAGGGAAATGGCATAAAATCCGCACTGATTTGTCTTAAATTTTCTGTAGCTACTGACGCGTATTCATCAAAATCAACAAATTTAACATCACACCTTTGTATATCCTTATTATAGTTTTACTATCTGTACACGGTAAGTACTCACGTATTGCTGAGGATGAGGGGTTTTCAAATGCTTTTCCCTTTTTCCGCTTACCGCCTCGCGGGGTCGCCCGATTCGAATACCAAAAAAAATTCCACGATGACACGTTCAAGATGGCAGTATCACGCCGGCTCAGGCTCCCTCGTGCAATGAAAAATTATGCGCACCACGTGTCTACCAAGAACAAAAAAAAAAGAAAAAACAGAAAAGAAAACGCACCAAGCACATAAGCAAAAACAAAGAAAAGAAAGTTACTTAACTCTTCCTTATGATTCTGAGCCCCGCTCACATGTTTCCCAACGTGTTGTCCTGTGTGCGTTCCGAAGTCACGGGATCATCGTTAAAAATTCTTTTCCACTATTTTTTTCCTTTCTTAAAAAGGGGAATTGACATAAATGTATTCGAAGTTGTTGCTTCGAAATTTAGTTCACTCAAAAATTGGATATATTAAAACTTTCCGTTTTTTTTGTTTTGCAGATTTCACGTTTATTTAAATTTTATAATTTTTTTGTAAGGAAATTTAACACTTAAATGATTTAGGTACATAACCATTACTTTAAACTTAATTATTGTAAAACAAAAACAAAATATCTTTAATAATCAAAAAAAAAAGGAAAAGAAAATTAATTTTACAAAGAAATTCCAAAAAAAAAACCATCCGAGATTCCTCGTGCACAGCACCGTCCTCGATCACGGTCAGCATCCCAAAGAGAACGATCATTCTCCTCCGTCGCTGAGGATCGCTGGGGATCCCGTTATCTATATCGGGTCGTTAGGCTCCTCCTATCTACTTCCGTTGTGGAATTGCCAGTGGTGAGTTTTGGCTGCGGTCGGTCCCTTAAATTTTTGAGCAATTTGCTCATTTTGCTACAGGGCAGCCTTTACGAAGGTTGTATTCATCCTTGGAAAGGCTGAAGACTCTTGCAAGATTGGGGCATCGGTCGGTGGTATTGTTGCTGAAGTTGTTGCTGTTAAGCATGTGTTGATCAGGAGCTCGAGTTGTCGACGTCTTTATGATTTCGACTAGGTTAGTGATGTAACATGGTCATCTAATGTTGTTTTGCTTTCTTGGCTTCCAGATTAGTTGGGTTCGCTAGATGTTATTTTGCTCAGATGGCAGAGAGCTAAGGTTTTGTCCGACACTCGATGTGGTATCATCCGGGTGGATGACATGGATGGGACTTCTTTCAACTGCTTCCTGGGATTGACATTTGTTGATATGACCTAGTCTGGTGTTGATGTAGTCACTATTGCAATATTGTTCCGCTGGTGATTCTAGTGCTTCAGATCCTTCGCATGAAAGACCCCTAAGGGCTTCCCTGTTAGGTCGGACACTCGGTATCTGGATGGGCTGATGATTTCAGTTATGCGGCATTTCAGGAACTTGTGATCTAATTTTGCATTGTAGTGAGCGGCTGCATCGCTTTGGCGGAAGTTACGGCGATAGACCTCATCACCGATCGCAAAGGTAGGTGTTCTGGAGCGTAAGTTATACGTTTTTGTTCTCGTCTCCACAGCTCGGGCGATGTTGTCTTTGATCTGCTGGCGGAGTAGATGAAGCTTGTCATGATGTTGGAGAGTTAATGTCGCCTCTCCCATAAGGTTTAGTTTTTGTAATAAGCCATACTGACTGCCATGGCAGAGCATATGCTGTCCAAAAACTGCGAAATAAGGTGAGAAGTTCGTCACCGAGTGGTGTGACGACCGTAAAGCACAAGCGATGTCCGATATTTTTTTGTCCCAATCCTTTTGGCTTGGCTGAATATAAGATCGGATAGCGGCGAGCAGCGTGCGGTTTAGTCGCTCAGATGCATTGCTTTGAGGAGAATACAATGCTGTAAGTTCGTGCTCCACTCCGTAGCGTTGCAACAGCTCTTTAAACTTTGTTGAGCGAAACTGCACTCCGTTATCCGAGCGTATCTTCTGCGGCACTCCAAAGACGTGGAAGACTCGCGTCTCGAGGAATTTGATGATGATGTCTGTGGTGAATCGTTTGATGGGTTCTAACAGCGGGAACTTTGATAAGTGGTCGAGAAGAACAATTGCGCCTATATTTCCGTTTGTAGATCTCGGATACGGTCCGATCAGGTCGATGTATATCCGCTGGAACACGCGATCTGGCAGCGGTTGTTTTCCCATTGGAGGTCGTAGGATTTGATTAGGAGCCTTATTTGCCTTGCAAACTTCGCAAGCCGCCACGTAGTCTCTAACTTGCTGTGCCATTTTAGGCCAGAAGAAGAAAATTTTAAGACGACATAGCGTCTTGCTGAAGCCTCCATGGGCGCTCAGGGGATGGTCGTGGGCGCGAATGATCAATTTTGTGGTTAACTCCGCCGGTATCCAGAGTTTCCATGTTTCTCGTTCCTGTATCTGATCTCCTCGAGCATAATCGTCTCGTTTATAAACATAACCGTCCACAGTTTTCAGGTCAGGCAAATGTTGTTGTTGGTCTCGAATCGTGTTTATAAGTTTCCGGTATTGCTCCGATTGGAAATGTGGGGAATCCAGGTCTACTTCTAGTATGTCATCGTTTACCCAGTCTAGTGCCGCTCCCTCCGGGGAAAACATCCGGGACAAGGTATCCGGTACCACATTCTGTGAACCCTTCCGGTGGCAAATTTTAAAGTTGAAGCCTTGGAGTTTCAACGCCCACCGGGCTAATCTCCCATGTAGATCTGTTTGGTTCATGAGCCACTTCAGGGATGCGTGGTCGGTTATTATTTCAAAGTCTTGGCCTTCCACGTAAGGACGAAATCGTTTCAGGGCGGTTACTGCGGCTAGGCACTCCTGTTCGGAAACGGTGTAATTCCTTTGAGCTGCATTTAGTTTCTGCGACATATAAGCGATAGGTGCTTCTTCACCCTCCTCGTTTTTTTGCATCAGTACTGCTCCTATTCCGTACTGACTGGCATCGCAATGTATCGCGAAAGGTCGTGCGAAATCGGGACTGTGTAGTACTGGAGCGGAAGTTAGTTTCCTCTTGATGGTTTCGAAAGCCTCCAATCCTTCGTGGTTCCAATTGAATTTGCTGCCCTTTTTCAGCATGTCTGTCAAGGGTGTGGTGATGTTGGCGTAATTCTCCACGAACCTGCGGTACCATCCACAAATTCCCAAAAATCGTCTGAGCTGCCTTACTGAACTGGGTAGGGGGAAGTCCTTAATCGCGCGTGTCTTCTCGGGATCGGTGGATATCGTTCCGTTGCCAATAATGTGTCCTAAGTATTTTACTTCCGTCATCACGAACCGGCTTTTCTCGATGTTTATTGTTAGCCCTGCCATGCGAATATGTGTGGCTACCACACGTAAGAGCTGTAGGTGTTGCTCAAATGTCTCCGTAATTAGGAGAAGGTCATCCAAGTAGACAAAAACTTGGTGCTTTAAGTGTGCTGGGATGACCTTATCCATTAGCCTTGTCATCGTTTGTGGTGCGTTGCACAATCCGAATGGCATGACGACGAATTGATATAAGGGGCGACCTGGTACTGTGAAGGCGGTTTTATCTCTTGATTTTTCATCTAGGGGTATTTGCCAAAAGGCGTCTTTGAGATCTAGGCTGGTGATGTATCTGGCCTTAGGGAGGCGACTCAATATTCCATCGATCAAAGGTAATGGGTATGCATCTTTTATAGTGACATTGTTGACCTTACGTGCGTCCAAGCAAAGTCGAACTTTGTTAGGCTTCCGGACGAGCGTGACCGGTGACGACCATGCACTCTGTGACTCCTCGATCACTCCCAGTTCTAGCATGCGGTCGACCTCGGCGTATAGTAGTTGTTCTACGGCGGGTGAAATAGCATAATGGCGTTGTTTGATTGGTTTAGCGTCCCCCACGTCGATAACATGGGTAACGAGAGAAGTACGGCCTAAGCCTTGCTTTGTATAAGAAGGGAACGTGCCAATCGCTGCTTCTAGTTTCGATAGTTCCTGGGGATTGAGATTGTGCTGTGGTGGAGTCTGTTTCAACAGAATGCTGGATATAGTCGGAAAAGGTGTTGCGTCCGTGAACAGGTCGGCTGCAAGATGAAATTTCCTTACGAAATCTATGCCCAAGTATAAATTTTGGCTGAGTGTTGGGATTATAAAGATGTCCATGGTCTCTGATCTGCCTCGAAAGGTCGCTTGAGTTGTTATTTTCCCCTTTATCTCGTGTTTTGTGCCATCGGCGGTGCTTAGTTTGGAGGATATTCTTTTTAGTTCGAGGGGTTGTTGATGCCAGATGCTCGCGCCCAAGTCTGCTGCTGCCACGCTAACGCTGGCTCCGGTGTCAATAAGACCGCTTACTTGCCGTCCTAGTAGGTGAATTGAGGCGTACGGCCGGAGGTCATTGCTAGGTGGATCAGTTAGGCTGCCGAGGTTCAAGTGTCTACGCGACTGGATCACTTTCTTCCAATATTCCCGTAACCTCTTGGTGGATCGTTTGCCCTTGGTCCGGGTAATGGTTAGTTCGTCGGTACTGAATATCCTCTGTCGGGCTTGATTATAATCCCTTAGGCGGACGTGGTAAGGCTTCCAATTTCTGGGGATGTTTGCGGGAACTTCTGTCAGGTGTTCATCATTATGGTTGGATTGTACTACGGGGAAGTTGGTTGGTTGTTGATTAGGGCGGTGTTCTGGGATGTTGTTGGTGTCCGAGACTAATTCTGTCGTTGGTGGGTCGTCACCCGTGGTGGAGGACTGCGGCCTGGGTGGCTTGGTATTGGTTTTTCCTTGGAGCTGGTCGCAGTCGGCACCCTGTTTTTTTGTCGGTTATCCATGCATTTGTGACACGATGGTTTGTATGTGTCCGGCGTCCCACACCCATAACAGAATACCGTGCGGACAGCGGTACACATGTCGAAGCGGTGGCCAGTTTGACGACAATTCCAGCAGACGATAAGCCTTTCCACGGCAGCGATTTCGGCGTCTAACTCCGGTGGTACGTCGCTGTCACACAATTCAGCGAGGCGCCGTGGTTGAAAGTGTTGGGGTTTGATTCTAACTTCCTCATGGAACGCCTCGATTCGTCTCACGTATGTTCTTAGTTGGCTCAGGTTCTCGAACTGGTAGTGTAAAAGATCGCGTCGGATTTGTGGTAAAAGGTTTCGTCTGGCTATCTCTGTTAGTTCAATTTCTGGAATACGTCGCGACAGTCTGTCCGTTAAAGACAGCAGGTCATCTATATAGGAGTCGAATTTCTCTCCGAATCGTTGCTTCCGGTTCCTGATTTGTTCGCGGATATCTAAGTCCGAGCGTTTATCCCGGAACCTATCCCTTAGAGCCTCGCAGAGGGTTGTCCAGTTATATCCAGGATGGCTACGGTGGAATCGCCAAAACCACTCGTTGGCTTGTTCAGTAAACAGTAAATGAGCGTTGTTGCATAGTATGTTGTAATCCCCATTGAGAGTCTGGTTCGCCAGGGCGTTCACCCGGTAAATAAACAGGTCTATCGGCAAGGTGTTGGGGCATCCACTGAAGCGTATTCCCCACCCAGAGATTGTGTTCGTCGTCCTCTCAGAACCACGATGGTCCGAGCCATTTAGCCTTGCCCTTGCTACTTGGTGGTAAATGGGGGGCACTCCTGGGGCGCGTCTGATCGGTTCCTGACGGTTGTTGTGGGGTAGTCTTGTTGTGGAAACTTCGGCGATTTTGTTGTCAAGGTCTTGGTACATCCGAGACAAGTTTTCCTGGATTTGGGCGAATAAACGTTCCTGTTGATGGGACAAGGTCTGTTCTAATTGTAGGTATGCCTGTGGGTCGACACTGGCCGGAGGTACTTGTCGCTCGATCTCTGGTATAGCGGGTGAATTGTTCGGCACGGGCTGTGTCAGGTCTGGAACCCCACTAAGGGTTTGACGGGTTTGTGATCGTGTGGTCGGCTTCTGATATTCCGAGACAGCTCCTGCAGTTGTGGTCTTGGTGGCATTCGACGGCTGCCGATATTTCGGAATAGCTCCTGTTGTTGTAGTCTTGGTGGCGTTAGGGCTGGTATACTCGTCCATAGCGCACGGTTCCCTACAGCAGGGACAGATACTGGAAGTTCGCAACCAATTTCGTAGGCACCGGGGATGGAAGTTGTGATGGCAGCTGGTTTCGTATGGTGGTCTTAGATCGTCAAATTCTTCCATGCATACTGAGCAGTGATTTTGGTCACCTCCTGTGGGTAATAAATCGTCGAGTCCGGATACTTGTGACATAGCTGGGTGGTTTTTTTTTTTTTTTTTTTTTTTTTTGTTATTTTTATTTTTTTTTTCTTTGTAAGGTGGAGAATAACTCTCTCTTTTCTCTCTTTTTTTTTTTTTTTTTTTTTTTTTTTTTTTTTATTAAGGTGGAGAATAACTCTCTCTTTTCTCTCCTTTTTTTTTTATAAAGTATTCTGTATGGGTTTACAATCGTTACAAAGGTGCTACTTAGTTGCTAATACTCATCGTATATTTACAAAATTTATTACTTACTATATATTAATTTACACTTTAACTTAATATTTATGCTTAACAACCAAAAAACTTACGATTAAGCTCAAACGAAAAGCTAGTCGGTATATAATCGGGACAGAATAAAATTTAACTATCAATCAAAAAAAAAAAAAAAATGATAAACTTAGCTTAAAACTTATCCTAACTTATACAGAATTTGTTAGCAACTTTAATTTAGCTGAAACAAAGCAGAAGTTCCAAAACCTTATATCTATAGAAGAAAAAAAAACTTATATCTAGCTGAAAAAAAAAAAAAAAAACCCAAAATATATATAAAAGCCAAGTCCAAACTTGCTTACAATGGCTTATCCCAGTTACAGGGGTAACTCCCTTTTTCTCTTTTATTTATTTATTTACATTCAATTTCACTTTTAGATACAATCAAGAACTTAGTCTACCATCTTATGATTAGTTACACTAACTTACAGATCTCTATAAATTTAGTAGTATTTCAAAAAAAAAAATTTTAGAAATTGAAATCAAAATCAATCTTCTCGTGATAGGTACTATCATCGTATCACTACTCTAGTTTATGCCAAAACTATTACTATTAAATTCTATTCATAAATTTTAATAATAGCATGAATTTATTTCACATACGCATATAATTATATTCGTTTATGTCTTATAAGTCATATATATACATTTTCCATTAAACCTACGTCTTTTATTCAAGGATGGGTTTATTAGATATGGCTTAATTTTACAAAAAAAATTTATTTACTTATTCTACCTTTACGTAGTATTACTAATTTAATAACCGACGCAGAACCTCGTTATTTCATCGACTGAGTCACTCTAAATTCAATTTCTCTCAAATCTACGTTTCTTATTCAAACATCTGTTTATTCGTTATATATTCTCCTTTAATTTAGATATTTACTTTACTTGCTGAATTTTATTTGCAAAAAAAAAAATGTTTATCAGTGTGTTCGCCCAGTTGTGAGACCTTGAAAATTTCTCTTAAATTTTCGAGATGTCAAAACTGCGGAGTCCAGCTAAACTGGATTTATATATACAAAGAAAGAAAATGCTTTAGTTATGCGGGGAGTAAAAAAAAATCTTGTTCGTTTTCGGTCCTGTCCGAGGAGACAACAAGGTATCTGATAAGTATTTCACAAAAAAAACTTCTAGTGGTAGGTGTCCATATCCCTTACAAGTCCCAGAAGTCACGCTCGAAAGTCGACTTGAACGAGAAGGAGAAGGTACGTCGATCTATGAGGAGGGAGTTTAAAAGCAATGAGTCCACTCTTTGCCACATTAAGGGAAGAATACATCCTGAAGTCTACCAGCGGATCGTCAATACGGACGTACCCGATCTTGCCGATAATTCCAAGCCGGAGGTCCAGGCGTTTCTCCCAACAAAACATACAGAAAGGGAGTAATCATCCAAGTAGCATTTCCGCGGATCGGTCAAACGGACGAAAACCAGACTTGCCGATAATTCCAGCGGAGGCTCTTGGAGTTACATCCATGGTACAGCGCAAAAACAACAAAGAGTTTCCTGTAAACTAAGTAGATTGAAATGGGAAAAAGGTATCATAACAAAATGTAATTATATGGAGAGAGATTTACAAAGATTCTCCACTGGGGAAGGTTGTCGTGCGCGTCTAGCGAAGACGTAGAGGCTATACCTCTAATCAGTTGAAGAACTTTGTCGTGGGGCCTTTGATCTTAAACTCAAGTAAGAAGAAAAAAAAATTAGATTTTTACAGGTCAAAGAAAAACAAATTAAAAGGAATCAAAGAAAGTCTTTTCGAGCCCCACGTTGGGCGCCATTCTGTAGTAAATATGAGTTTTCGAGGGGAGGAAAAATATAAAAAAAAAATGTTTCAAGTCGCGGAAGACTAGTTCAAGAGGGAAGGCAAAGGCGATGCTGAACTCACCTCCTTTCCTTCATAGGGTCCGGTTTAGTGATTTGGGGTTGACGTCTGTAACGAAGTCAGAAGAGGGACGAGCTGTTCAGGACAGCTTTGATAGCCGTGCAGGCTGTGCACTCTGGCGAGAAATCCCTGTCAGACAATCGAGCGGCGGACGTGTTCTGGCTTGCCATCGCTAGCTAGTTCGGCTGTATGGGGTGGGATCTTGCTCGAGCCTGACTGCCGGACCGAACTACAGAAGAAGATTTAACACGTCCTGTCGGTTCGTGTGGCCATACCAAAGGAACCAGGTGTTCCCCAAAAGGAAGTAAAGAAGAGAGAAGAAACCAAAGCAAAAAAAAGGATAGAAAGAAAAAAAAAATCTGTAAGGAACAGGGGAGAATCAGGGAATTCCTCTGCGTCATCAAGGAGGGGAGGGAGGACAGAATGAGAAACGATGGAGAGCGGAAGGGGAAGGAGTAATGGATCAGGGATCGAGATAGAAGGGGTTTCCAGGACTGGGATCAGGGAGTAAGGAGGGGAGAAAGATCCCAATTAATGAGATGGAAAGTAGGATAGGGAGCGACGCCTTCGATCGACGGATCCTCTTCGTCTCGTTGGTGGATCCAGGTGGTTTCGGATCCACCGTAGCCCACCCAACCGTGGAAAGCCAACCTTACCCGAATGCGATTCGGCTTTCCCCCATAATTTTCAACTATCGACCACGAATTCCCGGAGGGGCGAGGGACATGGGACACCCTTCCACTATATATAATTTACCACATGTTTCGCGTCCCCTTTTTCCCCTTTAAATTGGGTTGATCTCCTTTTTTTTTTGTTTATTCCCGATATTATTGTCTCCCGTTTATCCAGATGGTGGATAAAACGTCAGTTAATAATCTTCTAGGAATTCCAACGAGCAATCTTTATCTTATTCGTAATGCATTACATTTCTCCTAACTAATTTCATGGACTTTATGTACTGTATTTAAAAAGTATAAAATGGAAAATTGATATTCAAAATTAAATCAAAATATTATTTGTCTTTAACAAAATCAATTGTTAATTTCCTTAAATGTGATGCTCATTGATTTATCAATAAGATTCAAAAGAAAAAAAAAATGTATATCGAACACTTCACTTAAAGAACTTTATAAAGAAAATTTCAAAAAAAAAAGAACAAAACAAGTTCTTAAATATTTAAAAAAAATTGAAAGTTAGTTCACTCTCTCTTTTGACGATTTTGATGGTACGGGAATTATGTAATGTCTAAGGTAGAATAGAAAGTACTTTATAGAGCAGTTCTTGTTTTAAGAAAAAAAGGAACAAAATAAAAAAAAATGTTACTAGTTTAACTAGAAAAAAAAATGTATAAAAACTTATAAATTCCAAGATACATCAATTGCCTTGTTCTACTACGAAAAAATATGCATTAACCAAATATTCTCCATTAAGACGAATCTCCTTTTTCTTCGTTTTTATGTCAATGATGGTATAACTCAGAGGAACGATTAAAAGAAAAAAAAACTTCAATTCCACTTAAATTGACATTTCGCTCCTAGAGTTTTTTTTATATATTTTTATATGTATTTTATTTATAAGCCTATGCGACTAATTCTGAGTCATCTGTCCATCTCACGAGTCTTCTAGCTACCAATTCTTGACTAATGAATATAACCTGATTAGGTGTAAACGCATGCATACAAGAAAATTCCTGGTAAATTATCGGGACTGTTTCCAGCATCTTGTGCCGGTAGAATTTCACTATCTTTTAGTTGACGACGAACACACCTGGATTTCTAAGACCATTCGTTTTCTATGGGTTTAATATTTGATAATGAACATTCAACTGCTTGGAAGGGAAATGGCATAAAATCCGCACTGATTTGTCTTAAATTTTCTGTAGCTACTGACGCGTATTCATCAAAATCAACAAATTTAACATCACACCTTTGTATATCCTTATTATAGTTTTACTATCTGTACACGGTAAGTACTCACGTATTGCTGAGGATGAGGGGTTTTCAAATGCTTTTCCCTTTTTCCGCTTACCGCCTCGCGGGGTCGCCCGATTCGAATACCAAAAAAAATTCCACGATGACACGTTCAAGATGGCAGTATCACGCCGGCTCAGGCTCCCTCGTGCAATGAAAAATTATGCGCACCACGTGTCTACCAAGAACAAAAAAAAAAGAAAAAACAGAAAAGAAAACGCACCAAGCACATAAGCAAAAACAAAGAAAAGAAAGTTACTTAACTCTTCCTTATGATTCTGAGCCCCGCTCACATGTTTCCCAACGTGTTGTCCTGTGTGCGTTCCGAAGTCACGGGATCATCGTTAAAAATTCTTTTCCACTATTTTTTTCCTTTCTTAAAAAGGGGAATTGACATAAATGTATTCGAAGTTGTTGCTTCGAAATTTAGTTCACTCAAAAATTGGATATATTAAAACTTTCCGTTTTTTTTGTTTTGCAGATTTCACGTTTATTTAAATTTTATAATTTTTTTGTAAGGAAATTTAACACTTAAATGATTTAGGTACATAACCATTACTTTAAACTTAATTATTGTAAAACAAAAACAAAATATCTTTAATAATCAAAAAAAAAAGGAAAAGAAAATTAATTTTACAAAGAAATTCCAAAAAAAAAACCATCCGAGATTCCTCGTGCACAGCACCGTCCTCGATCACGGTCAGCATCCCAAAGAGAACGATCATTCTCCTCCGTCGCTGAGGATCGCTGGGGATCCCGTTATCTATATCGGGTCGTTAGGCTCCTCCTATCTACTTCCGTTGTGGAATTGCCAGTGGTGAGTTTTGGCTGCGGTCGGTCCCTTAAATTTTTGAGCAATTTGCTCATTTTGCTACAAATCTTTGTCTAATCAACCATTTACACTGTGAACGTCCTTAGTCCTTATTCTTGATTTCCCTTACTCAGCATGATTCTCCCGGATTGTGTTACAAGTACTTTCCTCAACCCGTAAGGACGTGGAACAATTCACATGGAAGTTTCCTTAGACAATGTGTAAACGGAGTCCTTTGAGGCTTACTTTCTTTCAACATGCAACGCTCTGTTGCCTGTGGAAGGATGGATCCTGTATTTATTCATTTTAATTCGCCGCCATTCCCTTGTCTTTCTGAAATTCTCCCATTAATCTTTACTTTGAATATGAGAGTTACTTATAATAAAAAATGAAACACTCTTGGAAGGATCCTGAATTTTTCCTCTGTCTTCCTTAATGGTTTCTTACAGTCTAATTTGATTGTTCCATTCTCTATTTTATATTTCACATTTTCCATGCTTAAATGATTTAATGGAATTTTAGGAATTTAAGCTTTTTTGGTTCGGTTCGGTTTTTATAATTCTTTTCCCTTCTTCTTAATTTAGTATTCCCGGAACTGGTATGAATTTTCTTGAGCTAATTTAATTAATTTTCACTTCTATTAAAAATTTGCAACATTTGTTTATCCTAGATCTATGCATTTAAATCAGAAGCAATCTAACCCAGAGAGTTGTCTTTAACTTTTGTTAAATTGTCGCTTCCATATATGAGGACACGTAAATGAAATTTTTCAGGTACACTGGTGTTACTACTGGAGAAGAAAATCAATCTGGTGTCATATAAACAATCGATTCTTGTGACAGATATCACGTACTAAGGATAAAACAGAATTCTAAAACATTTCCTCCACAGATTCTGCGAAAGACAGAGTTATATATTGAAAACTGGAAGCTATCTGAGCATTTTGTACGTGTCGTCCATATATTTTTGTTACATGGACATTCCGCGTTCCATTCAAGCAACCGCTCATAACCATTGTATCCTTATGATATTCCCGACAAATGTGGAATGTACAAGGATGTTGTTCCATTCGCACCAAAGTCTGGTCCCACAAACATTTTAAATTAAGCCTCTGATTTATAATTGCAAACTTCATTTCGAGGGCGTCATTCCAAAGTACAGAAGCTTTACAATCAGCAATACATTAAACCGTTTTGCTCCAGTTTCAAGTTGAGATAAAAATTATAACAATAAACAAATTGTGTAGTAGTGCCGGGGAAAAGGTGTTTTATTTTATAAAGCTTTCAAAATGTTAAAAGGAATTTAATCAATTTAAGCACTCGTCAGTTTTGTAGAGCAATAACAAGTGAAATGGATCTGTTTATTTATTTTATAGTACGTATATTGTACAACAGACATCATGTCGGAATACCTCTTTACCTATTAAAGTTATTGTATTGTTAGCCATTTGTTTGAAAATCTCAAGAAATTCAGTTCTGTGTTGTGGACTGTAAATTATGACTTTCAACTTCTAGTTATATAATATAGTAAACACTTGGCTATAGTCTTGATATTCTAGACAGTTCAAGCTCAAAGTAAATTTCTTCATAACGAGACCTGGAGGAATAACCTTTTATTGCCCCAAAAAGAATTGAATTCGTTTTATAGAATTTGTATTAAACTCCTCCGCAAAATTGTAAATGCCAGGTCTTAAACGCTTCAGAAAGCCTTTAACTTTATCCCTTTCAACTGAATACATTGCGCCATATTACAAATTCAATGGAGTAAGTCTTTAAAGTTGGTACGATTCTAAAGTTCCCTTCGAAAGAATTCACTTTGACTATGCAAATTGTGTATTTTCATATACAATCTAGCATACCTGACGCATATAAAATCATCAATACATGGATAGAAGATGTTTAGACTTATTGATTTCTGGTGTAGTGTAACCAGGAACCCATTCGCAGTTGGATCACTACATCCTGCTCAATGATGTTTGAATGGGGTGGATCGTTTAGCCCTATAGTTATATCACGGTTCGTCCCATACATTGAATTCGTAACGATTTCTCTATTTCTGTTCCTATTATTCGTCTATATTTAGTTCTGCAGATAAATCTATAGTTGCACTTTGTTTGTAGACTTGTAGTGAGTCCTAGTTAAACAACTTAACATCGAAAAGGACCTATTTACCCGGAGAAACAGAATTTGAATATTAGAAAAGAGCTCAGCCAGCTCGGCTTGGGGTTTAAAAGGAAGATTCTTTATAGAAAGTTCTACCCCAGTCTATTGGAAAGCAAGTGAAATACAAAGTATGTGGTAGGAAGCCCAACGACTTTATTTTATTTGATTTTAGACATTTTCTTTCTCATTTAGAAGCTTACGACTGTGATTTCTAAGTAAATTGTTTTTTTTGCTACCTTTGTACTTTGAAATGGTGATTGAATTGAATTTGCCCTTTTCCCAGTAAAAGAGCAACAACACAAAGCAGATACTTCTTGTTTAACAACTCTACTTCTCTGCCTTCCTTTTTTCAATCACAAGCCTTGGGAAACAGAGTAAAAAATACGAAGTACTTAAGCGATTAAATGATGTATCCACCTCTTACATGTTAAATATAATAGAATAAAGACGTTACATGTATATAAGACAAAAAGAAGAGCTTTCACGACCTAAAAAAGGAAAATCAGGATGTTCCCCTTTGGAGTGGGTAGGTGCGTTGTACAATTTAAAATGGCTTATCCAATATTACTTTCAGACCTTTACGAGTTTTATTCGAACAGTAGAATTAATGTCTGGAAAAACTAATTATATGTTAACTAGGGAAGAACCTCTTCCGTCAATTACTTTTATTATCCTCTAAAAGGTTTTCATTGCGGGTACGAATGTGTAACATCAAAGGTTTAATTAATTTCCGCAAAAAGGGCAATTTGATTATTCCTCAAATATCCTTTTCTCTAATATCGTTAATAAGCTAAGAGAAAGCTAAACGAATAACTAAAGATATGTATGATAAAATTTACATGAGTGCTGTCCCTTTGGTGCCACTTAAACGAATTGCAAACTTGAAAACGTAAATCACCAGCTAATTTCATTAAGGTCCAAAGCATAAGAAAGGGAAAATAAAGTAAATAGGGAATTTGCGAAATTAAATAAAATTTTTGTCATTGTGCGAAGTCTTACGAGACTTAGTTGTTTTAGAAGGAAAAGTTTTGAAACTCTAAATCCCAAAATGGAATTTTTTATTTATTTCACAATTTTAGATCAACGAAATTTCCGCACAAGTTTTGGAGGCAATTTTTAACATAATTTAAATATAATAAAATAAAAATTTCGCGCTAAAAATATATTATTTTTGAGAATTTTTTCCTGAAATTATTTAGGGTTGTATGAGACAAGGAAACAATGTATGTGTTGAAGATGTTCAAAGATGTCTTTCTACGGATCCCGTGGAGGTTCCTGGAAAGGAGCCACCCCTGGAGATAGTAATGAATTTTTAATAATTTTCTATACTTCTTTTATTCGGTTTGTTCATTTTGTAATTTTGTGAAACTTTTGTGGGATGAAATTTCATTTGGTTTTGAATTAATTCTGTGGGTCTGTATATTGTGTATTGTATTATATACTAACTCATACAAGACACAATATAGATTGTATCGAAATGAAAATTTTTGGCCTTAACTTTCTTTCTTTATCAATAAATATGGAAGTTGTGAAGTAATTTCTTGTATTAAAAAGTTTTGAAATTAGTGCGACTTTATCTGCTAGTACTAGGTGGTTGCCTGGGGTGTCTTAAAATGTAATTTAACTTTTACTTGAAAGGTTCTCTCAGTTTGTTGGGTTGAAAGTGACCATTTCAATAACATACCCCCTGCAGGGTGAAAGCTACAAGGGTATAGTGATAAAGAAAATATGATGTAAAGTTTTTTGGAATTTATGTAAAATGGTTCTGTCACCTTTTGATATTTCCAAATAACCTTTTGATGTACCAATTCCTTGGAAGAAATGTTCCTCTAAAATTTTTACCTACAACAAATTCTAGGTACTTTTTCACACAAAAACACCCAGTCACATGATGTGAGTAATTTTATTATCAATTGTCATTTCCACTTCAGGAAATTGAACCAAATTTCCTTTTCTTTTGACATTTCAACGTTGGTGATCACAAACATTCGTTATACCTGTCAATCAGGTGAATATACTTTCATTTTCCCTCTTCGTCCTTAAATTCTACACAAAATGACATTAGAGTTAGATAAAATCCTTTTGAGATGTTGCGATAGATTGACATTTTCCAAGTAGCATTTGACAAGGGGTTTATGTTGTTTTCCTGGGGTCTTCTATGGCCGCATCTGTCATTGAAATTCTTTTCAAGGTAGCAAAGATCATTAGGTATTTGTATCGATCAAAGATACTTTAACCATATCAAAAATTGGTTACTAACAGCTTTGCTTAACTTCGGGCGTTAGAGACAAGTTATACCAATTGGATATACAGAAAGAGCCTTCGTTGGAAGTATTATACATTTAAACAATTTCTTTCCAAGAAAAGGTGAACCAAGAGAGTACAATTAGACGCATAACACTTGATGATATTCCAAAGAAATGTCCATGAATCCGAGTAACTACCTTCGTGTTTTTATTTCTTTTAGAATTACCTTTGGATCCGTACTAGAAAGCTTCCAAAGTTGTTATAATTCATAAAACATATCCTCAAGAAACTCATAGCAAGAGCATAACTATACTTATCTGCTCTAGGATGTTCGCATAAACAAATTTTATATAAGACTGTATCGTTTAAATGAAGAGCTCAAAGTCAAATTTAATATACTCGTTAAAGTGTCGTTGTTTGAATAATTTTCAGGACAATGAAGGACATTTTTTCTCCCTTGAAATCTGAGTTGATTTGATTCACTTGAATCTACTAAAACTTTATAGACTTGAAATTTTTATACGCGTGAAATATTTTGGAGTTCATTCGAAAACACTTGGACCATTAGAATTTTCCCCACAACTTGTGTTTCTAGGACCATGCGAAGGAAATGCTTAGGAAAAAGGGAATGGCTGCGAAGTGATATGGAAAACTTAAAGAAAAGTGGCCGAAGAGAAAAGGATTTTTATACGATTTGTACGCATCGAGTAGTAAAAGTTTTTGCTTAGTAATTTCTTGAGCAATTTACAAAACTTCCAAAGAAGACAAAACCTTATCCCGCATCATCCCTTTTAAGATGTGAAGGTTATGGTGGTGGAAAATATTTCTTTCTTAGAGGAAGATATCTTAAAGTTTTGATCCGTGAATTTTCCCATTTTGTTTTTGTTCTGTATCGTAAAGTTTTAGGCCTTTTCCATGCTTTGATAAACTTATGATGGTGGTATAGTATATAAGATATTTTATTTTCTTAACACAAACGTATGATATCATCACCGTTTCACTTTAATTAAATAAATTGCTCGCTGTTAAAACTGTATGGTCAATAAATTGCAGAATCACCAAGAAAAAAGGACAAAACTTTACTTTGTTATTGTTCAGTGTACCTATAGATGTACATACATCTCACATCTGGCTAAAGACTGAGAGATATTTTTATTTTTAGTATATAACATTTTCTACGTACCATTAACCTTCTATAAAGCAACCTTATCTCCTCTAAAGCTGGTATCGATTCAATAGTCCATGTTAAGTTATAGTGATCCAGGGCACCGCTCATTGCTGGTGAAATAAATTCAGCCGCACCAGGTCTACCCGACACTTCAATATATTTTTTCGTCCTTCCAAGTGCATTGTCAGCCACACAACTATAATTTCCAAAATCAGAATGTTGAAAGTTGCGTATTATTAGGGTATATTTGTCATCCCTTGAATGCATCGATCTGCGATCTGTAGGATCCAGAAGGAATGAGTTTTGATACCACAGCATCTGTAGGGAAGAAAAGGTTATAACATAAAAATCAATTGACAAGATGCCAGTATCTCCCTTTATCTGTTTTCTTATTAGTTCCATCACTATATCAGATGTGATTTCATTTTCATTAAATAAAATTTATTTTTCTTCTTCTCTTTCGTTTTCTTACCTCGGAACTGACGTCTCCGTGAACAACACACACCAATTCAATATCATGTCCTTCGCTAGCATGAACCCAGGACTTTTCCACAGTTATTTCTGGAGGTGCTGTAAGGATATAACGAAACGATATCAAACGATATCTTATCAGAAGGGTGTTTTTGTATATATTGTAGGGATAGAGATTATTGTGAATGATGAAATGTTTCAATAAGGCGTTTATATAAAAACGAAAATCACAATAAGGGAATCCTTTCTTCCTCGTATTGTTGTATCATGCCAAATATGAGGAAGCATTATAGCTGGCTCAGAATAGATTTGATGATGAAGAACGTACTTGATTGAATTATGTTCTAAAAATTTGGTTTTTTCTAGTAGCATCTGAAGCTGTTGGGTTTCCATATAATTCATCATCGGTTGATGCAAAATATTCAGTTGATTTTCATACGTATATATACCTAGCAAAATGCATAACAATCCCTCAGACATCCTGTTTTCGTTTTATTGAAATAATCAAAAATAAAGTCGTATCGGAAATTTTTGTTGTCCTTAGAAGCAATCCTCTACCAGCAAAATAGTGCTCGAAATTATTTACTGAGCTATTGCCCAATACAACGTCCGCATGCGACCACAATTTTCCCTCCTTTGGGGCAGAGCCTCCAGGAGTTATTTGGGTAACGAAAAACAGGGAAAAGGGAAAAAACCAAAAGCTTACCCCAAACAAGTCCTTGGCAAGATTATTAATTCCTTGAAATTTTTCAAGTGGTTTGATAAAAAAAGCAAACTAAATTAGGAGCTTAAAAATGTTTCCTTTTTGTATATCCTTAAACCATTCGAGGAAATATTACAACGGCTCCATCATGAGTTTTCTTTAATTTCTTTCTTGATCAAAAGCATAGATAGGGATTTATTTGGCTTTATCTGCCGGATTTTGCCTACAACTTGTTCGGGTTTTCCTAAGTATTTCCCTCGTGTACATTTATTTAACACTTTTAATTTTCCAAAGTAATCAGTCATAATGAATGTTTCGACCAGAAGAAACAATGTCGAAAAATGACTTGATAGCTTTTATTTCTGAAAGGACTCTGTGAATAATCAGCTTAAAATTATGAGCGCATTTTGCCAAACATCTAACAAGGACATTTTCATTCGGGTCAACGAAGCCTGTTCCTTGAGAGTTATCATGTCGCCTTGCAGTGTGCCAAAATTAATGCTATGTCTAATAGCTACACAACAATTACACAAGAACTAATTGATGGTTATTTCATAATACAAACAGGAAGGTTGTTGTCCTTTTGTCCAAGTCCTTCGCTTCACAAGAACATGGGGATAGAATGATAATCAAAATTTTGTTGGCAACTTTTGGCACAACCGAAGTACACATGGACTTCATACTTCAAGGGAATTTTTTGGTTCTAAGGAACAGTCCCGACAACTTCAAGCTTCGGGACATATTCCGAGAAGACAATTTGTAATTTGTCTATTTGGTGTTGAAGCCAAACATGTTTTTGTGTGTGTACATGAAAATTAAATTACAACTTGCACCAGATGCAAATGAGTGTGGATGGACAGAATTTTCGAAATTTTTCACTGAGGGTGTTGTTGCTAATTATTTACATTACCATGTCTCATACACAAGGACACTATATCCTTTCGTTTCAAATTGTCACAACACTGATACAATTCACTTACTTCAAAGGATACTGGAAAACCCATGTCTTTGTGATTTTCTGAAGGCTGTGGTAAATAATTTGGGAACTTCTTCAGAATAACCACATTACTTATACATATATCACATGATACTTGTTCATATTATAAACTTGACAATTAACTTGAATGCATGAAGGTTGTGTTTCGTTCAAAGGAAAACCAGTTAAAACTCGAAAACTTCTTCTCGAAAATCCTTAAAAGTTTCTGCTTTGACTAAAATCTTGTCTTTGGTGTTACTACGAAAATTGAAAACCGCAACTGCAAACTGTTTTTAGCAATCAAATTAAAATTTAAGGACTTAAAGGCAGGAAGCTTACTGTTCTCTTATGTCTAAATATCATTCCTAACCCGACATTAACATTTTTGGGAAATAATTTTATAATCCTTGGATCCCAGTGTGAAAGAAAGAACGACGTGGCTCGGTCGTAAAATTTGATGGTCGGTCAAGACGAAAGTTTATGTTTTTGAATATAAGTCATGCGACACATTTGTATCCTTAAGTATGCTTTAATGTACATCAAAAACTCTTTCAAATGAAGCTTGGACGTTCAAATTCACAACATGTCTCGGTAGACTTCGTCGACATACAAATGTGGTGACACCTATATTTGCTTTTTGGGTCACCCCAAGGTTTACCTATTCAAGAATTGGCTTTTGCAGTTGTTTGGACCAGAGCCAAATGTTCGTTCTACTACATTTTGACACTATTTTCACGTAACGTTCAATTAGCAATAAACTAAACCTGGTACGGGTTTTGCGGACCACTATTTCATTGAAAAGTTGTAACTCATTGACGATGGTGACACAAGGCTTTAAAGGATGTTTGTTGAAACACACTAGAACCTCTCGGAAACCTACACGAGGGAATCAAATTTGAAAAAATGCACTTCTAGTTCTCGATTTCGGAACATAACTAACAACTTTTGTGAGTCCACCAAATGTCGTGCTCTTCCATGAATAGTTCAAAACTACACAAGCGAACTAGGAACGATTCCACTTGTTTAATACTTTCGATTTATGTCAAAATCGGATTTCACTGAATATAGAATATCTTGTGATATTGTACCTGCTACATGTAGTTTCTAATTCGAGGAAATTTCATTGGCATCGAATGGGACAAGTGAAGCGATAATCCAACGTTCTGAATCCTAGACCTCTCTGTCACCTGAAGCTTCATGATGTTTCATGTGTTATACGGCTTCTGTGAGATAAACTAGGGAAATTGGAGTTTATGTTTCGAATAGTATATTTTTAATCCCGATTTCATCAACTCTTGATAGGGAAGAATTAGGACGTGAATATGAAACAGAGTTAAGAGCCTTTTTCTGAAACTAACCCTTACAAATTTGTCAAAGGCTTACTATGAAAACACTCTCGAAGTGCAACACTGAAAAAAGTATACAGGTCAATGAAGTGCATTCAATTATCGAACACTTCGGAATTGCATCAGCATTTGTTCTTTTACAGATTTTATATAGTGAGAAGCACTAAACCCGAACTTTGGAGAGTTAAAAAAATTTTATGTTGGATAAATTCAACGTTGATTGCAACATAAAAAGCATAGTGCCAGAAACTTTAAACGCCCAAACCAGAAGCCCTGAAACCTTCCCTTCAGTTGACTTGACTGTGTGCTCTACTTTTGTGCAGCGTGGGACATTTGCATGACGTTATCGCTGTGCACTTTTTGGGTAAACTATGAGAAAATCAATTGCACTTTTAGGGAGTTTGGGATGAAGTCAGTATCTTTTGAACTGGAATTTGGGCCCACTATTCCATAGATTTTCGAAGAAATATTATAAAATATGTGAAAAGTATAAGACACTAATTTAAAAATGACGTTCCATTAGCTGCATAAATCGCAAAGTGGTTTCAAAGAACACGTGATAAGCAACGTGTTCAAGGTGTAACTCTCGTAGATGTGCATGTTATAAACGTAAATGTAAAACCAAAGTGGATACACGAGTGGCTATTGCTGTTCTGCTAACCGAAACCTCCTTACAAAGTTACGGGCTGTGGTAGAGTTCCCGGAAGTATTTTCCGTGTTTCGTTCCAAAAACCTGACCAAACCAGCCAAAAGCCGAGTGTTCAGGGAATGCAATGCGGTCGAAATCGAATTAAATTTTGTTTATAGGCAAAGCTGGATGGAATCGATTCAAGTTAATTAAAATTTGCTAATCTTCAAAATTTTAATTGAATGTTTTCTGGTGACATTTTCGATTTGATCTGTTTAAAACCCGATTTTGTTTTGGAAATGAACGTTTAGCCAAATGTCTGGAATCTATATAATGTGAAAAATGTTATTTTTGTTATTGGCGGATTACACTATCATTTAATTGGATGCCAAATTCAAAACGTTTTGCATTGAAATAATTAATGAGAGTAGTTAAAAACGCGTTTATCATGTGTCAGGGATTTCAAAATTCCTGGAGATTTAATGGGCCTTTCCAGGAATCTGTCCCGTTTAGTGGTTTTTATGTGGAAGAGATGGAGATGGCTTTACAGTTGATCCGTGGCTAAGGTTTCCATTAAGCTTGGACTCACCATAACGAGACTGGTATCGGCTGCAGATTTCACTTATCGATGTAATCTCTTAAAGCAACGAAATCTATTAAGTGGATAAACGAAGGAAAAACGTTTCAAATTCGCTGATTGGATACTTGTCCCTCCCAGCTTGTCAAGATATCTAGGATAAGTGATTCATCCTTAAAAAGTACTAACATGCGATTTGCGTTAATAATGTCTTGAACGTTTGGCTTTGGGGCAGATGAATGGAACAAAACGCTGAAAGATTTCCGATAAGTGAAAAAAAGGACGATAAGATTTATGTCGTCCTTTAGTTTTGTGGAGAATAAGGAACAAGAAGAAGAAGAGATAAAAACGTTTGTCCTTACGTCATCATCGTCGTAAGAAAACAATCGAGAAATGTTAGCGGCTTTCAGGTTCTTAATTTATCCACTCAGAGTAAATGTCTATATCCTGCTGCAGGATAGTGAGCCTTGTGCCTTAAAGTAGCATTCCATGTCGTCACGTTTGGGTTTTATTGATTCCGATTTTTTTGGTAGTGACACTTTTAACTTTGCCTAAATAATCTCCTCCGAGTTTCTAGCTAAGGATTTATATTCAGTTGTTGTTTGACATTTTTGTGTGGTTATCGTGGTGTTGGTGTTTTAATGTTCTCGTTGTTCGTTGTTTATGACCACAGTACTGCAGGTTATGATTGCGGCAGATAAAAGCAGAACTTACAAAAACTGTCAACGCTGACAACAGCAAAGTGATGATGTTTTCTTATATAGCTAATATCACGTAGTGTTTTATTGCAAGCTGCATAATACACTATAGAGCGGAAAAGTTTTTGCGCTAAGATGCTTTCGGATTAGTGCTCTGGAACAAAAACAAGTTGTGGGTATTTAAGATGCAGACAATATTCTTGAGTTTGTCGTCGAGGTATTTTGAAGGAAGTGTCATGCTTTCCTTGGAAACCAGAGAAACGTTTCTATTTAACACTAAGTCCTGTTTTAAGCTTTTATAACTAGTTAAAAGAGAGTTAATATGGAAAATTTAACACTTCGGGATTTCAAGTTGGTTTTGTTGAACAAAATTCGGGACAGCGCTAAATGCATTTTGTATCGATCTGCAGTAATGCATTTCCTGATCGATATAACTTCGAGAATGCACAGAACTTGAGATATGTATATCAAACACCATGTCTCTTTGATTCATTGGATCACAGACCCGGTGTGTGTTCAAATTTAAAGCATATCCCTAGCTTGTAAACATGTTATCCTGCACAAATACTTAATGAGTGTTTACAAATGACTTTTAGATGATGCTTAATTCGATTCTCGGCATTTCGTAGAAGCACAATATTTACTTTGAGTGACAGTACTCGAATACAAACGGAAGGATTTGCAAGAAACCCATGCAAGGATTCCAGATTAAGGTACATCTTCCTATCCCGAAATTCATTTGTGGATTTGGCTGTGCATGCAAATACGAACAATTGTATTGAAATTTTCAACAAAGTATTATCCTCTTTCCTGCTGCAATACTGGAAATGTGTGTAGTCGTTTAAATACAGAATAAGATACGAATAAACACACAATTGGAAGGGATATGCTTTGAGTATTGGAATATGTCTCCCTTTATTATCCGAAGAATATCACTTTGACGGTATTTAATTTTTGCTCGGTATGAATAAAAATTTGAGAATTCATTACAGTTTTCACGCATAACCAGCCTTGCAGTTATGGTCAGGGGATATGGTTATAAACAAATAACGACCTCTTTAACTTGTTATGACTAATGGATGCCGTATTTTATAAGTCCTAAAACCGTCACTGATTGGAAATGTTAGTAAGGAAATAATGGTCACTCCTTGAATAATTTTTACGATCGGTGAACCTGGGGATATTTCGTCTTTTATGACATTTGGTTATTAAAGTAATTTAACTCCTGAGACATGTGCTCCTTCCCGTCACTTGCATGTGAACAAAATAAGTTTCAGACAATCCTTTCCAATTCCTACATTAGTCCGACCTCTTGTTGGAGCTGAATCTTAAGCCCTGCATTATTAAAATTAAAAATGCATCAACAATAATAAAGGTCAGTATACATCAGCATATATTCTGCAGGTATTTATGAGGTTTCTGGATAGTTTTCTGTTGTTTCAATTCTCTAATAATCCAGCCTAAGGTGATCTTCCAGGAATTTGTCAAGATCGCCATTGTAACAAAATTATAGCAAAAGTTCCAGGAGAAGATACATTTTCAGTAAATAAACTTTGTTTTGTGTTTTACTCCTGGAATGAGTTTTACTGTTTCAGATACATAAGTTTTATCAAAACATGAACTTTAGGGCAAAACACAAATTTTCCTTTTTTCTCTTTCAATTTGAAAACGAACAACTCTGAAATGTTGAAATTATTCCAACCACTTTTCAGTTTGAATTCCAGCATAAAATTCTTCCCAGTTAAATTGAATTAGCTCCTTATAATCGCTCGCTTTGGCTTGATTATGCGGAATGAGGTACAAAATTAAAAAAAGAAAATATGAAAACAGATATCTCATTAAAGTTTTAAGCGTAAAATGAAAAAAATTGAATCGGCAAAAATATAAAAGAATTTTTCCCAACAAAAATTCATAAAATTATCCAAAAGAATGCAGAAACACAGAACTCACATTCAAATAAAATATCCTTTTGAGGAGATCATAAACAGGTGAAAAACATTGAGGAATGTACAGAACCCGCTACTAATGAATTAAACTTTTGTCCACCTTTTGGTGATGAAACAAAAGTGTTTTGATGTAAATATTTTTCGTAATTAAACTCAAATCCAGCACTGGAACTACAAATGCAGGCGATATCTCGAAAGTTTGGTACTAGAGGAAACGTTCTCTTCAAATGCATTTTGTAGTACAGATGAGGAATATGTGAATATCTGTAGCAAAGTGCTTGGGGCTATATGAACCCGATTGGGTTGACCTTAAAAGGAAGCAATCAAAATAAAATTTCTTTATTAGATTGAAGCTACTGTAAAGGAAAAATTAGAAAAGGTCAAGAGCTTACAGAAGTGATTCATTCAAAGTAGCAGGAAACATTTACACAAAATTGAAGAAGGCATCAATTTGGTGAGAACTGCTAGTTTGAGGCAATGCCAATGGCACGTTTGTTGTGTTTCATAGTCTTCTTTCAAAAACACCTTCCCACAAAACACTTTTAAGTGTTTTACTATATGGAGAAAGCCCTTATGAATATTACTAAACACATTTCGCAACAACAAAGCTTTTTGATTACGCTCCGCAAGCCTCTGGGGAGTGATATCTGAATATTATGAGCCTTGAGCCTTGTATTTTCCTCTGGTCATTGCTTGTGGGTCGTAAAAGGACAATAAGGAAGGAAAAGGTACAGAATTCTATTGAAAGAAAATTTTTTAAGTTGATGACATCTAATTCACAATGACATATACAGGGTAGAATAACACAAAGTGTAGGGTAATGTCATCAATCATACCCTAATGATGGCACCCTCAAGGCAAGGAATTAAGGAGCTTTGTTCAAGAGAAACGACAATGAGAAGCCCTAATAAAAAGCGAAAGGATGTTCCAATTACGATAAGCCTAATATTATTCACATTGCTATCCCATCGAAAATATGCCTTTAACATGTAGATATATTTGGAGTTATCACATAAAAAGGAAGCTTGCATGTAAAACGGCAACAAATCAATGCTTCATAAAACGTCATGCAAAATGCAACGTTTACATGAATTAATAATTTCCTCCAGTTGCGTTTCGAGAGCACTCACTTACAAATTCTGTTAAATTTTTCGGGCTATATTTCAGTCAAATGATTAATTTATATAACATTCAGCTGTTTTTGCGCTACTCGAGGATAATGAAATTATTTATGAAAGCTCAAATTTACGATGCCTCTAGAATGTTGATTAATGCCGTAGAGAAAGGTGCAGAGTTCAGAGTTGATACATAAAGTCGTCTCTTGAGTGTTGTGCTTTGAAACTTGTTGCCAACATAACCATAAATTAGGTATTTTATTTCGGTATTTTATTAAATAAAACCCACAATGCTGTATGTGTATCGTTTAACTGTCAATATATCTACATAAAACAAGTCGAAGCGAATAAAATCATCGTTGACGTTCAAAAGCCGCAAGGAAACGGCAATGGAAGAAGTCGTTTGTGAGGAATATCAAAAGAAAACATAAAAAGGATCACAAGATGCGGTTTAGTAAGGACGTTGAAGGGAAAACAAGGAACAACCCAATCGTTTATATCTTCCTGCAGCAAATTCAGTGGATTGTGTTGTTTCTTTCTTTTCTTCTTTAAAGACACTCCTTCTTTAGTCCTTATTTCGATTAATACTTATTCAAAGAGTTCCACAAGATTGCATTAATTTATCCTTCTTGAATCATTAAAAACAGATTTTTGTGCTAACGATCCTTCTTGTGTTCAAAGGGACATAAAAAATTCCTCGAAACAGGATTATCGGGAAAAAGGTCGACAGGTCCTGATTTATTGTAATGCCGAATGATTTTTCAAAGCCTTCCCGATTTTTGGGGGGTTATCGGGTGTAACTATCAAAATAGCCATAAAATGATGTAACCCTGTATTTAACCAAGACGCTGTGATATCCTTGAAGGTTTTGAATGGAATAAATCTGGATTGTTGTGCTAGGCGAATTGGCTGGTTTGATTTGTTTGACTATGGAGTAATTCAGAGTCAATGAACGGAATTTATTCATGAATCTTTAAAATTGCATTTATTGTTGGAACTTTTTAAAAGCTCCTATTTTTCTATTCAACTGTATATTAGTGCTTGAAAATGTTTTCGCGTCTAGTGGTTTATGTACACATCTTTATTAAAAGTACTACACCAAATCAAGAACAATGTTGTTTTTATAGTTAAAGCACGTTGGCTTCTGTGAATGCTCACAGCTATCGTGTTTTTCTATATAACATTGCAAATGTTATGGAAGTACTTGGAAATCAACAAAAAGCATATAAACTTTTGTGAAAAGAAAACCGCATAGACCTTTAAATGTTTTGATCTAAAAGCTAACACAATTCAGTATAGAAAGTGTTGGCTTTCGTCTAATAAAGTGGATTCCATAGAATTTTAGGTGGGGTTTAAATAATTTCTTTTGAAATTCAGAATGGTGAAGTAGATAAGGCTGGTATTTGTATTGTGGTATTTGCAAACCCACAGACATCCATTCCACATCATTAATTCGTGCCAGTCAGTTTCTACACATTTAGGGCACTTTAAGAAACCGAGAAAAGTCAAACATATTTCTACTAAAGGTAAGCAGAAGCCCTTTAGCCATTTCAAAGATGTTAGTCTGGAAAGAAAGATGTGCTCCTTAACGATTTGATGATGAAAAAATTAAGGAGAAACCATTTTCATTATTTCCATAAAATGATTTCGTGCTACTTCGGGGCACATCTGGTTCAAGGGCGGAAGCTCTTAGTGCTTTAATCGATGCTAATTTTTCCTAGATTTTCGTGGTGACATTTTGTGGGGTGCTCGTTTCATCACAAGCTTTAATCTGGAAATTCAACAAGCATTTAAGGAACATGCAGCGCATCCCTCAGGACTTCCAGACTGTTGAGTCCTTCTTTGTAGGGCGCGACATTGTATCTACTTCAAATGGCAAAAGTCAATGTTGCAATTTTTCAAATTCGTAAAAACTGAGTTATTATTTAGACTGGAAAACCCTGAAAAATCACAATAGACCACAATCAGGGTAATTTTTACGCTTGTTTTAGCCTTCTGCTATCTATTTGTGTTGTTTTCATTGTTGATGTTTGTCCTTTGGGGTCAGTTTGTGCTCTTTCCTTGAAATTGACTTTTTCACTTTGTCCATTTACTTGACGTAAAACCAACAGACAAATATAAGAAGTCTTGGTAATAAAGAAATTTGACTCTTGAATTTGAACCCAAAAACAGGAGATCCTTACTCAGTTTATTTTACAGAGGCGTGTCCTTAAGGCTATTTAGCTTTTAATATTCTGCCATTAAAGAAAATTGTTTGGGCGTATATGTTTCTTAATTTGAGTCACAAAGTATCAACCATTAAGTGAATTTTCATTCATTCCCCTGTTGAGGGAATTCTCCACGACCATTAATAAGAAACCTCGTCATACTAGTGGATTGTCTTCCAAAGAACCGAGACACAATATTCGTTATAAAATTATAATTGCAACGTGCAGTATATCTCATATGTCTCATATTAAATGGAAAGCTCTTAACATATCCCATGATGAGGTGATATGAAAATATAAGTGCACATCTTAAAGAAAACCTTTCCTTCGCTTCTTCGTCCCAAGCGTGTCACTTATTATTTCGCCACGTGGTGACAGTGATGGATAAGAGCAGCTTCAGTATGTGTTGAGTGTCTCATGAATAATACTAACACCTAATTTTTCAGTCTTTTTTTTCACTTAAGAATGAAGGAATTTATTTCTATCAGAGGTGAAGCAATTTTAACAATTTACGATAAAGGTTCTTCCTCCATGTTCACGTGGCACTCACACATCACGCACGTGGTAAGGTGTAAAATCCAGTGAGATTCATGGAAAGAGTTCTGTGGTATATAACATATAAATTTATTTCCATCATCATGATGAGAAAAAAGTTTTAAATGGAGTGAATTCTTTTTGTTGGATTGAGCAAGTTTAAAATATAATTTTTTGCCAAAAGTTTCATTTTATCTTGTACGATATGCAACTGTTCTATGTATACCATGTACGAGTTAACATAACGATAACTTTGCACTTTAACTTTCGAAAAATTCAATTTTCGTTTGTGATGGAGCAGCTTTCATCAGGTTATTGATTCAGTTATCAGTTTAATATTTTTGGTTAAAATATGACCAAGAGTTTTCAAATTACATCAGCATGGACATAGTCACTTTGAGATTGACTTCCTTTTCATAAAGGAAGCGGAAATATACCACTTTTACAGTACTTCTTGTTTATGATTTCTATACCAAATCAACGTGTATATCTACTTAGTACTTGCGTGCTTTTAGCAAGTTTCCTTGAATGTAGATGTTAACAGTTGCACGGTTGTAAAAGTGCCATAAAAATGTATCTTCGTGTCTTCAACGTCAAGTCGAATATGACACTAAATCACGAAGAGAAGAATGAAGGTCTCATTGCAAAAGTTTCAAATTAAAATTGCTTATTGATAAAACAAAATTTTTTCTATTTTTTCGTTATCAGACACATGATTCTAGTCTCAAACAAATGAACCTTGGTTCACATGAAGTATTGATTTTCGAAATTTCTTGTTCCGACACTGCACTCGAGTTCATATGGAATTTTTTAGTTATTAATCAAATAGTTTTCTGTGCAGAAGTGAAATTTTCATATTAAGACTCGAAATTGCTTTATTCATGATAAACAAAATTCTAATAATCCAGATATGCAATATTCTCCGAATACCACGGCATGATGTTTACGTTAAAATGAAAAACTAACGCTGTATGTGTTCCTGTTCTAACTCTAACTGTGTGCATTGAGTAAGGATAAAGCGATCGTTTTGGGTAAAACTAATTCTGCACACCCCCACCTGACAATCCTTCCCTTGAATACTTTTTAATTGCACTTTAAATCCCTGCAAATTGTTCCACGAAGTATATGGATTTGTGTGTTTGCGTAAGTTACTTTTAATAATTGAGACAATAACACTTAAAGTCATTTAGATCAAACCACTGAAACACATGATGAGAGAACGTCATATGGTTCCGTATTGTATTCTAGAAGTTAGAAGTCAGATCTTCCAAGAGTTGAATTAAAAAATATTATCATTACTATACTTTACAAAATTTATAGGGTACTAGCTTAGTAAATTTTCATTATCCAGGTTATAGGTTTTGGTCATCAACCATCTTACATGCATGCAATAGAGAAAATGCCAGTAGCTCAGAGACCACGACAAAGGTATATGATTTAATTAACATTTCACTTCTGCACTGAAACCCTTTTTGTTCTGTTAAGACTAGGATTAGAAGGTACATCCGATAACTATCATTAGTATCCTGATGGATAAAATGAATTTTAGTTGATGAATTTCGTGAAAACAATCACGAGTTCATGTCATGTTAAATTGGTCGCATTACAATGCCTCACGGCTCGTTCAGAAACAAGACTAGACAATTTAAATTGAGTCCAAATAGGCATAGTATACTATAGTCATACCTTCATTAAGCGGTTATAGGTGTCATATAAATAAAACACATTCATGTATAATATGATGAAAATGACCAATCGGTTTTATGTTAAGCGTTTTCCCAACCGTTGTGCAATTCAATTTGAATGAAAATTAATTTTATCGTAATGCAAAACTACTTGGTATAATATTTATCTTATTAGATATTGATGTTCATTTAATTTTCAAAATTAAGCGGATTAATTCTTTCAAACAAATGTTCTAAATGATATCACACAGTGCAGGCATTGTTTCAATTATAGTTCTCATTTTATACAAGAGAAAATTCATTTAAATTCGCGCATGAACTTAAATTTTCAGTAATTCGTGGGAAATGCGAAATTGTGGAATGTAAATAATCCCAGCGTGTTCAAAAACACTCTAACTAATCTTAATTAAGCATCACTTACACTTGTAAAATTTTCGGGTTTAACAACCCTCGAAGCATAGTGATGGATGTGCTACACGTTGTACTCCTGTTTTAAGGAGAATTCTTCTGTAGCAATACTAATATCTACTAATGAGTACGAAATCGATATAATCAAAGTTTGTATCTCATCATCTTGTCTACGTTAGACAACATGGCTATTTTCAATTAGATATTAATGGGAAAGTATATCTACGTAAATCAAGTGGTTTATGTTCGTAGTTTCGAATGTATGATTTGAAACAAATAACAAAACCCAATTTGGGGTTAATCAAAGTAACGAAATGAGTGTTGTGAACCAATCAAAATTATCATTGAGTAGTAGTTACTACTAAAAAGGAATTCATCTTGACATCATGAATACCGACCAATCAAAAAACACATTGAAAGGATTTCGATGATATGCCAAATATCGACAACGTCCCTTTTGAACCTACCAAATATTTACTCATCCAAAGGATAACTAATCGATTGTGTATCCTCAGAAGAAGAAGAAGAAGATTCACGAATACATATTAGAATACGGTTATACAAAATTTACACTTTGATTCACTTACATAGAATGGTCAGCTGGATGTCCATGGATACCCTTTCCTTCACACCATTATCTGCAGAACATTGATAAACGCCAGCGTGATGTCGGTCGACATTGTCCAAGATTAGGGTCGAGCTATCTGAGAGATGTGTTGTACCAGAGTACACGTCCTTCTTGTACCAATATATAGTTGGAACAGGATTCCCAGATGCCTTACATTCCAATGTCACTGTGCTTCCCTTACGGGCTGTAACTTGTCCATTATGAGGCAAAGCTCTAAGTGTTGGTGGAACTAGATTTGAATGCAATAAACAAACAATGCCGAAATAAGATTAAGATACTTCTATATAATACTTTTTTGTACTATTCTATACTGTTTTTCGTTGTCATGCAAAATTGTTTGTTTATAAACTTTGGATAGAAAATTCCTGTAGCTTAGTTTAGGACATTGATATAAATTTTAATGCTACGGGTCAGTCAATACCAGCAACTCGACATCATGTAGGCATACATACCTAGAATTTCCACTGTGTGCACTTGATCACGTGTCTCTTGATCCCCAATTTGGCATATGTAGTCCCCAGCATCTTGAGTTTTTACTCCAGCGATCTGTAGATTGTAGTCTCCAACAATTTTGAATCTTGGATCTCTTGTGATTTTCGAATGACCAGCTGTTAGGACTGATGTACCTTTTCGCCATAGAAGTACAAATGATCCAAGATTCTGTACTTTGCATGGTAATTCAATTGTTTCCCCAATGATGGCTTTGTACAAATGTCCACGTGATACGAATTTTGGAGCAGCTGTTGGGCTATCGTTGTCCGATGTTGACACAAATGAATTCAATTGTTGGCAAATACCTTAAAAAAGAAATCGATTACAGCAACTCACAACTCTTAAATTTTATCTTATAAAGTATCTAACATTTAAGTTCAGCATGGAGGAGTTTGAACACATACACACATGTCGTAGAGCAAAGGATGTGGAAATGTGGAGCCTTTTTTGTGTCCTTTCAGCATGCAATGCACTTGCAGTCGATGAAGTTTTCATTACATTTTGGGAAGTACGTAATTCTGTATGAATTATGAATTGAATCACATACCATCATCGTATTTTCGAAGCTGTTAATCCTTTCTTTCATGTATGTGTGCATATATACACTCAACTTGAATATGATATTATGCGAGAAGGTTTTATCAGTGTTATGTGTTACTTGGAACGTTGTGAATTCAGCTTTATTGGCACATTTCTCTGTTTGCATCGTCTTTGTGTTATGTTTCGTACGTAACCTACTTGGCTTCATTGAGTTATTGCTAATGGATTAATTAATGTTTTTGCTCTTGTTTAAGCTTAAGGAGAAGTTTATTAAGATAATTAACGTTTCTTGGAATGTCATGGAATCATGAAATTTCTAGTCCCTCGAAAGTTTTGGGTGTTGTCATCTTCATGACCGTGACATTATCAAGAACCCTTTTCCACCAAAGGATTTCTGAGGTCTGAAGAATGTTCAAGCAATAAGGATCCTGTGCTAAATGAATCCTTCTTGGAATTTTGGTGATTCTTTGTGTTTGTGTTTTCAATAATAAATTTAAATTCGATTCTGCCACAATATATTGATTTTCTTCTGTATTTCAAATATTTCTCATTTCCAAACAAACTGACTATTTCAACAAATAAAATTTTATTGGAGTTTTTTTTGTTAATGGTGTGTCCTTTGAAAGATATTTACATTCCACTCGAAAGCGAGATAACTAAAATATGAAAGTTTTTTATAATTTAAGATAGAATCTACCTTTACACCTTCCATTCCAGATTTTATTCAACAGATGAAGAAACTAAGGCTTGGATTTAAGATATTTCTTCGCCTTGAAGCCCAGACATTCTTATATCCTTCAATGTACAACATCTTGAGCATATGACATTGTCTAGTGAGATTTCGTTTGTACATTCAACCAGAAACAAAACAATTTTAGTGTCTTATTGCGGCATGAAACGGAATCATACAGTTTAGACTTTACATGAAAGCTATAAAAGCCAACAGCGACTGACATACACGATTTAGTTTAGATTTATGTTTATGTTGTCAATGTTACAGCTGTTACATTTTACACGGGCACAAATGTACGAAGGTTACATGGTATTGGGATCAAAGACAAATTTCGGTTCTCTTGAATCAATTTGTTCGTTCATGTTTGGGGATTGGAATGTGTGCTATTATTAACGTGTCCTGGGGAATGTCAAGAGTACAACGTCATTGCCTTCAAGATGTGTCTGTTGTCATGAGGTCTTTATTCAGGTTTTTGGTTAAAAGAGATTTCGGTGACAATTTTCGGGGTAAAAGCCATAGTTTCTTCTGAATAAATTTTGAAGAGAAGTCATCAGCCTCATATATGAGTATGTTGTCATATATCCAGCCAAGGACGCAAGCCATATGTTTAAAGAAGCTTAAGCAGAATTGTAAGAAACTGACATTTATATGAGCAGGGTTTACTCAAAAAAGGACCAGAAAACTGTTTGAAATATGACCTGTGTTAGGGTTAAATTTTCTGAAATAAATTTCGACAAAATTGTGCCTTTAACTTTATGGAAAATAGTACTAGAACCAAGAGTATCTGATAAATTTAGATATTATTCTGCAACTAACAAAAATAAAATATGATTTTTGTATCAACGTTCTGAGTCCTTTTTCGTGGACGTATGGTTCAAGTTAAACCACAAAACATATGAAAAAGGTTGCTTTCGACCCTTAGCACAAATGGAAATGAAAAAGGTGATAATACACTTCATGAATATATATCAGATCCTTGGAAAGAATGAAAGTTATGGCTGTGCAAAAAGATGGTATCCAGATTAAAATAGACATAAATTTATCGACTTGAATTTTGGGTAGCTACGGCTCCCCTTGTGAGCTTTTTGACTTTTTGTATTTGAATTTTTATCGCTCCGTTGTACTATAGCTCATTAAATGCGTACCAGCTTAATAGGAGCAAGATGTGTATTATTTGCATATGAAGGAATTAAGGAAAATTTTCATGCGATATGAGTTTCCACAAAATGATCACTCGAAAGGGAATTTTTTTTCTTTGAATTAAAGAAATCGAACGATTTATTGGTAGACGTTTCCTAGAAATTTTCAGAAAAGTCTTTCATAGAAAAATACTTGAAAAATTGTTTGGGACTTCTGCCAGGACTAAAGGAAGCAGGAAGTTCGGTTGTATTTACAATTCACACTTCAGTACACAAATAATTCGAAAGGAGTGACGGAATAATATTATTTATTGCTGTGAATAGGACTCAATAAAAGCCAATAAAAATAACTTGACTCGATGGCAGGATATGAGAATCCTTTGACACCAAATCAAAAGTGTAGGATTCCTTTTTTGTGTTGAAGTCTTAGGAACATTTTAGATATTTGATTGTCAGCTATTTGTTAACGTTTCCTTGCTATTGTATTTCAACATGGTGGGGTTATGTTTTTGTGTTGAAACTCTGTAAATGCATATGCTAGTTTAATAAAGGTCATTTCAACATTCATTAGTGAATGTGTTAAAAATACCTGCTAAACAAGTATCTTCAATTGTCTTCCACTTTTGATCCTTTTGGAAGGAAACCATGTGAATGATGAACCGCTCCAGTGGTATTTATTACGAATGTGTTGAAATTTTCATTTAATTAAATAAATGAGCATTTCTTTGAAATTTTCTCACGACTTGCGCTTGAATCCTTCCCAGAAAAGGAAGCAAAAGGAACTCAAATTGAACACAAGAACTTGTAAAAGGAAATTTGCTTCTCATTGTCTTAAGTAAGACTTCTTTGCAAAAACTGCAATTAATTCTAGCACCTAACGTGATATAACGTATTCAGCTTATTAATTCGGTCATAATGAAATGAGTACAAGGTGTCTATTAAGCAATATCAAGAACGGTGTATGAAAGTGATACCTTATACGAATATTTCAGAACTTCCTTCGACTACAAAAGAATTCCTTGAATAGAGTCACGCAATCAAAATGGGCAAATAACCCGAATAGCCTACATTTCTTCCCATCACGTGAATAATTGCAAAAGCTTTGAGGTAAACAACAGAACGATGAAGTATTGCAAATAACTACAAGAAAGGCACGTAATTATTTTTCAATTAAAGACTTCCGTGTCGTCAATTTTGTTGTTTCATAATTTTCGATTTTTGCGGAAAAGGGCAATTGGACATTCAAAAAATAAACACTTTTAAAGTGGATAAACGTTCGCCTGTCGATTTGAATAGTGTCTTTGGTGAGGAGAATATGAAGTTCTTACCAAATCAATATTTTTATAACAAACTCCTTCAGAGCATGCTTTTAAAGTTGAGAAAAGTTTAACTAGAAGTTGCCAGGAGTTGGAATTGTTTACAACTATCGATTGAAGTTCGTTTGTGCCGTCTATTTGATTTTCGGTGGAATATTTTGCACTTGATCGGTTTAGTTCAAACAGCTCCAAAATGGAAAATCCTGTAGAGTATGGGCCTCGTTAGCACTTTCAGGGACTTAAAAGTTTTAGAAGACCAGAAGTGCTTGGAAATTACGCTTCAAAGCACTGAAAATTTAGTTTGATTTCAAGTAAACTTTCTTCCTGATAAATGCAAGCAAGGCGTACGATTGTTGATGGACGAATTCAAGGATTTCCAACTCTTCCTTTATTCACAAAACCAATGTGTCCGAATATCTACTGAAGTTTGCGGTCATTGCATAATATCCACTCCAGTCTATTTGATCCTTCGAATAATTTAAGAATTTAACGTGATTTTTCATCTCACTGTGAGTGTCCTGTAGATGAGGCCAGTATCCTTGAAATACTGATACATGTAAGAGTGTCATGAAAAATTCATGTGGACTATCCCATGATGGAATTCCGTCCATGCAACAACAATTATTGCTTTTAGTTGGATCAGAATCCTTAAATGGATTCTGTCGAATTGTGACCTTTAAATCTTAGAAATGACTTTGCCTTCTATATTGAGTGAATTATTAAAGACCCAACCTCATTCCCGTTTATCAGGGTTGACAGGCAACGTCTTTCCGGAAACTCTTTATTTGAATTTATAGGTCGTAGATGTGAAGCATATTTTCGTCCGGGGCTCATTAAGTGAAATTTATTGTTATAAAAAGAAAATTTGTGCAAGCATGGAGTATCAGAGAGCATTCCTTTCCAATTATCCTTGTAATAGACATCGTTATTGGAAATTGCTTCCTATTATTAAAAAATGAAAGAAATATTTTTTTGATTTTACTGATTTCCTTCAAAGGGATCTGTTCTCTTTGATTTACTATTTTAAGGAAAATAAGTTTAGAAAAATGTGAAAACAACTCTCACGTGTCTCTATTAAAATCAGTCCAGTATCTTCTCACGGAAGTTCCTGTTTCCTCATCTCATCCGGATAATTTTAAAATTACATTGAAACTTCTAAGAATTTACCGGAAAGGGTGAGAGATTATCGAAAGTTTATCAGCATTTCTTGAATATTAATATCTCGCACAGCTGGATATTCTTTTTCAAACTTATTTATAGCACCAAAGGTGAGCTTCATGCATACGTAATTCAAACTCAGAAAATGAGAAAATCAGAAAAATGAGCCAGAAACCTTTTTTTCTTGAAACCCATTCAGCTGAAGCCACTTGAGACTCAACTTATTCATGCTTTGAAAGGACATTGATGAAAAGGTTTGCGTTTCACAGGTGAAATGAGCTGAATAATTTTCGAGAAAGACGTACCTTCTGAGGTTAATTAACGACTTCAGTAAGTCAATTCGTACAAGAACTAATTGGTAATGAAAGAAGTCAAAACTTTAGTAAGGTTTTCCACATGGTATGTGATTGATTTGTCCCGAATAATGAGCTTCTGTAGTCAAGCTTTTCAATGCTTCTGTAGTCAGAACAATTGATGTCAAGATGTTTATGTTTTCCTATATGACACGACATTTGACGGTATCTAGGCATTAGAAGACACCAGGTTTTCTGTTGATTCGTTTTCTCTTTCAATTAGCAACAAAATCAACAGAAAATTCCGTCAATTCCTTATGCTCACGAAGTCCATTAAGGAAAATACAGTATTTTCACAGATAATATTCGGACAATCTTAATTAATTAATAAATATCACATGAAAGTCATTCTCTCCCGTTGCCCTTTCCGTCGTTATATCTGAGTGTAAGTCCTTCAGCTTAAGGACATGGCGATGCCATTCCACGAAACCACGACAAAGGACTTGCTACTCTTTGTCACGTTCTTATCGGCACGAAACGGGGTAAATATCTCAAGGGACACAAAAACACCCTGTTATATAAATTCTTCTTTAGGATTATCAATCTGCACCGCCTTGCGACAAAGTCCCCCAAACAGTCCATCAAAGACAAACTTCATTATCATTTTGATGTCGTCCGTTTTCCTGCCATCCTTAACACGATATCTAATGCTTTTAGTTTGTCCCACAAATAACACACAATTTATTTGGTTTTCATGTCCATTTTATCGTATTAGGTTTAATACCCCCTGATGGCTTGAAAAATACCTTACACTTACTCAAAAAGTACTTGGGGACCACTGTGTGCATAAAGCGTACTTACTACATTCGGAAGGATTCATGAAAAGGAATCAGGCGGTCTGATGACTCACAAACGGACAAATTGATAACAATCACGCGAATAATCAATTAAATTGCTTCCTTTGCTCATGACATCAGGTGGGAAGGAGTCTCAAGACAAGAAAAACTGTAACTAACTTTACTTGAAGTTGAATGTATCGATATTGAGAATTATTATCCTTAAATGATTCTTCGTATTTCCTGTTTTTATTGAGTTCTCCTCAAACTTATGAAACATCTCAACTCAAAGAAACATAATTAACATTTTGCCCCCACGCGGAATTGAGCAAACAAACGCGCAAACGGAAAATGCCACAACGAACGTTAACAAATTATGACAAGGACCTCCAATTACCTTCATAACGCCAAATAATATGTGTAATTGAGATGGGAGCCTGTTTCCGGTTCAGGGTCTTGTTTGGAATGTAAGTGTTTCCTACATGAACAGAATGAACTGTAATTTACGCCGAAGGATTTCCTTTAAGGACTCGCACAAGTAACTCTTTAACTTGAGTCAAGTGTTCGCATGGAAATGAAAAAGGAAAAGGGTGAATGTATGAAATGGGGAAAAATTAAAAGACTTTCGTGATATTTGACTTGTTGAAAAAATTTAGTGTAATTAGGGCGAAAATATTCCTTGTGAACGTATCTATTAGCCTCACTTATGCATACAACCCAATGATTGGTATTTCGAGGAGCCATATTATGCGCAAAAATCAAACGAATTCGGGATAACCCTAAAGTCACGAATGAGACAGTTCAATTCATTTTCTGTTTCAGTGTTTAAAAGGAAAATAAGGGCAATTTCTTCTTATTTTGATCATGACAGTTTTACATGATTAAAATGTTTCCCATCGCTTATCGCGTGAATGTGTCTTTGTCTTTTAATGTAATCGACTGCCCTTAAATGTTATTTTGCAATCACATTATACAACCTAGAGATGTCCTTAGAATATTACTTGAAACTGTAACTGTTTTACGACGAAGAATGTATTTTTCCGTTTCCAGTTGAATTGATTCTATTGCCGGGTTCGACATTTTGATGTCCCATTTATCTGGATCCTTTTGTCACATTCTATTCGATTCCTTTTTGCAACCCTTGACGACGTGTTTAGAATGAAAAATTTTATATCCACTTGTTGGATGAGACGAATATAAATTTCGAAATATCCTTTTGGAACCATGACAGTATAAATAACTCAAAGATCTGTGATTCAGAGCAATCTTCAACCTCTATTCTAGGCACACAGGACTCATTTGAATTTCATTAGATCATTGGAATAAGTACAAATATTATGTCTGTCATTTGAACACCTACTTATGCAAATTTTTGCAATTCCATCGACATGTTTTTGTGTGGCAAAAGTTGGAAGAACAGCAACAGGATTTTGTTAAATTGCAAATTTCCTGGAACTCAGTGTCATGATGGTGTAGGATATAAAATCATTAGATACCACTTCTTCATCTACTCGTAATTAAACTTCAAACAGGAGTGGAAGTAGAATCAGTTCTTGTACACGAGATGATTCATGTGCCAAACTTATACAGAGTTCCGTGTTAATTTTCGTAGTACAAGGAAACTTTATGGGGATATCTCAAGGAATTGCAAGGTTTCCTTGTTACTGTACCTAATTAATTTGCCAAAAATCCTCACAAAGGAAAACTCTACTAATGGATGTTCGCATTCGGAAACTTTCACAAGATATAAGATGTAAATTCAAAAAAGCAAACAATACTCTTGGAAATAAGGAAAAACTATTTTGAAGTTATTAATAAGTGTTGGTAAAATCTAGCAAATTGTAACTTATATTCACGAGAATATCCCTGTTGTGCGTTTATTCAAAATTATCAAAGAAAGATCACTCCAAGAATGTTAGTGCACTGCACACAGAAAATATCCCTTTTTATCCTTAATAAATCCATTGCAGTGTAACCGTAGCAACAGTGAAACCCAACGAAGAATGAAGTGCTGCTTTATATTCTAATTTAAGGACATAAGTTTGGCATATAAACATTTTGCATAAGGTAAATATGAAGGAGCACTAAGTAAGTGTAACAATGATAAAAATCAGAATGGAAAACTTACCAGAATTCAGTGAAACAATACAAAATAGAGCTGCAAGGAATTCATAGCGCAAATGTTTCTGCATTGTGTGTCCTTTCCTGAAAAGGGAAGACAAGAAATGTGTAAGAGCAAAAAGGAGAAAAAAGTTAAGTGAGTACATTTGTTAAGTTTCTATGAGTCTTGGGTGGAGTCTTGCTTTTTAAGACATTACAATAGTAAAGGATGCATTCATTTTAGAATTGTAATGTTTGTTTGTATGTTTTCGTTATTATCCTGTACATGGGATACGAAAATGAACTTTCCGCCCCAAATCCTCACATTAGCAGAATGTGCTGGGTATATGTATATGATATGTGATGGCTGCAAGGATCTGGTGGGTCTGTGGAACCTGTTAAACAAAGAACAACATTTTGGAATGGGGGCAGAGGAGAAACAAGGACGTTATAAAACGAAAACATTTTATTGTCTTTGTCGAAATTGAAATGGAAAGGGAGGATTCCGTTAAAAGGATGCGTTCGTATTCAATTTTAGTGGATCAATCTTACCGTTTTATTCCGTGCTCGTGCAAGGGTCCTTGTTTCTTGGTCGTTTTCCTGTTGATGGCAACACTGTTCTGTGTTTGTATTAATAGTGAATGTATGAACGGACTCACTGTTTCATGCATGCAGTTCAATTTATTAAGGACGAGTGTTCATATGAATTCGTGTTTTTCGTGTGCTTTTCTAAAGATTGAAATCTCCCGCCGAGAAAAACGTAAATTTCATGTTTCTTGAAGTTTTTCCGTAATTGCTTGACTCCTGCTTCTTTTATTCTTGATTTGGCATACTCTTCATGTTATTCTATTCCTTAAAACCGTACGAATCTACACTTCTTCTCTGCATGCCTTGATTCAAGTCACTTCAATGATGATCCCTTCTCAATGGTATGTACAATATTTAATCTGCTTTCGTATCTCGTATCTTGTAGTCATATGAATGTCCTCAAAGGCACCATGAACATGTTGAAGTGTTCCTCTTGTTGCTTGTAGTGTGTGGCGTATGAAACAATTGCAAGAGCTGTTGTAGAAGTTAAACGGTTTAGAAGGGAATCCTGAAAATCCTGAAAGTAGAAATATATGTGGAAATTAAGAGCTTATTCAACCAAAGGACAGAATGATTGGATTAAAGGATCATTAGAGTCTTTAAGCAACGGCACAATATTTCCTCTTATAACTGAAGGATTTAAGCTGGAATTGTTGCTCTAAGCTTTGATTTCGTGCATAACATTTTGTAGATTTGGTTTTAATGGCTACAAGTTTGACTATAACGAAAGCCACAATTGTAGCTTTTTGTAAATGTTAGTTTCTCTCTTCATGTTATTCGGAAGACATGATTGCACTTACGGGATTTCATTCAATTGGATTATGGTTAAACCATAGTTAAAGAAAATAAGTACAGGTATAATCTGTGATTTCTAGTCAGTGAATCGATGTAGTACAAAATCATTTACGCTTTAATTGCTTCCATCAAGCAATTACATTTAAATATAAAAGGCAATAAATAAAAGTTTATAAATCTGAGTAAGTCATGTGAAAGGACTTGGGAAGTTTTCCAATTTGAGTATTTTTTTAACAAATTCCAGCCGATTGGATAAACACAAAAGTCCAAACATGGTTTTCAATTTCGCTGATATCACGATGAGTATCTCGAATGACGTCAGGCTATAATTCATTCGATAGATAAAATCGTCCTGAATAACTTCTATGAAATAATTCTCATAACAAAACTTTTCTTTCTCTTTGGGAAGTTTTGAAGAAGATTTACGTTGTTGCGATAAATTTATTAAGTTTTGGAGATTTGGCACATATCCATTTAAAGTGTGATATCACTGTAATTTCAATAATACCTCGAGAGTGATTATATTATTCAGCTTGTGAAAAGTGTAAAATTACAACGAGATGTAATGATTAAAGATGGACATAAATCTTGCGTGGGAGTGCCTTTAAATAAAATTCACATAAACCTGAATCCAACCAAACCAGGTCCTACGCAATTATGAATACACTGGAAGCTGGAGCGATGAAAGCCTTGAAAGAAAAATCTTTTCTCGTTTCTAATTTCCATCCTTTTGAAAACCCTAAGTAAATCCCGGGAAACATTGGGTTCTTATTTCGATACAAAATTCAGAAAAAAGGTGCGCCATTGACACCTTGATAAATAATTCAGTCGATAAATATCGAGGAAGGTATGTATGCAAATCCTTGGATTCAGTACACATCGATTTTCAATATCTCGAAACATGTTAGCGACGGGGGAAGGAGCATTTTGACAGAGCTGGAATTGTGGTATTGGGAATGTCCCGGAAAAACTTTTTGTACCACAACAGAAACAAGGAATCATCCTCAAAATGAACAATCACCAATTATAGGGTGTTCTGGTGGAATCAAGAACCTCTTGGTATTCCCAAATGCCCACATTAGGAAATCGCTCCAACTATTTAAGGAAAATTCCAGGATTAAGTTTATAGCTGTGCTTTTTGTATTGTCCTGGCTGGGATCCTTTAATTTTAAAACCAGTTGGAGCACATTTTGATTTTACTATCGATGCTCGATTAGGAATTGTTCACGTGACTTGAATTTGGAATTTTAGGTTCAGGTTTATACAGCAGAAGCCTGGAATTATACGATTCTCTTTATTAAAACCCTTCGTCAGAATTTCTACTTGTTTCCTTAGTAGCGTATTAAAGAAGACATGACTCCACTTCAACTGTCTTAATTTTTCCTGAGTTTTTCATTACTTTCCCTATTTACAATAATTCGGTTTGTAAGGATTTTCAGGTTATGAAGTGCTTTCCAAGGATCAGTTCAGAGTCATGGTAATTCTTTGATTGCTTTAACAATTAAGGTTTTGATATTTATAGTAACGGAAAAGGTTCAGACGACTCTTTAATTAGTTTCATGGGGTATAGAGGTATAGGTTATAGCTACAGACATAATATGCTTCCGATATCATCAAAGATCTCATAATAAAGGTTCCTGTTTGGCGGTTAATTGGAAGACCATTAGTCGACGAATGTTGATTTTGACAAATTATTAATATCTTGATTTATGGATATGAGATATGGAGATTATGATTTGTCTGCATTTACCTCCACGAAACCCTTGAAAGGGAACAGTAATACACGTAAATGGACACTCATGAGGATAAAGTGGTTACGCCATTAAAGCACCTCGATGTATGTATTGTGGTTATTGTGGATTATATTCCTCGATAAGATCGTAATAGTTTCAAGTGATAATTGGTTATACATATAGTGATATTGCATTTACATGATGTGCATTTAAGCCATCGAAAAGCCTTCATTTTCGGTTGGAACTATTAATTGAGATTAACTGAAGCTATTACCTTGCAATGCATATAAAGTAGTTCCATTAAAGACAATTAATTATGAACAACGATAATGTTGCAGTTACTATTATAGTTTTGCATTAAATTATGAAATACACTTCTTCGATTACGATACCGTACTCTTAAAAACTTTCAGATTAAATTTTTCGAGTAAAAAGTGCAAAAACTTCGTCGTGATTGCATCTTAATTGCACTTGTGAAATAATTGAAACGGAAAATATTTCTTTGCCAGGGACAGTTTGCTGGAAAGTGTTATAGAAGTTATTGATTTTCAAAGAATCGTGCGGAGAATCCTCCAGACATTGAGTAGTCCTTTTGAAACGAAGCATTCAAGCGCATGAAGCATCAGTCTTTTGAACATTAATTAGTAGCCGGAAGATGTCTAATAAAATTTCTCTAAGTTTCCCTTTTATCTAGTCCTTCTTGGTGAATTGCCAATAAGTGCATGACAATACAAGATAAGCATGGAATCCTTCTGCGGAACATTGCAATTACGTTGTTAATTTGGACGATGAAAATTGAATATTAATTGTAGTTTTTTTTATTGAGAACTGCGCCTAAAATGGAAGCAATGCTTACATCAAAGTGGCTTTGTAAGTTAATGAATTTAAGGACATACTGACTTCTTTCCAAAACAATAAATCTTGCTAATGACATCAAGGAAGTGCTTGACTTAAATCAAATTCAGAAGTTTGAATAAATTCTACTTTGTAAGCCAATTAAATTTTTTCTACAAAGTTTTGCTTCAAAGAATCATGTACCTCTCACAAGTCTTTAAAGCTTTGAAAAAATACAAAGCCAATCACGAGGATGAATTGTGAAATTATTTTAGAAAGAGGATATCCTCGTCCTAGTTTCACTAACTTCGAAACATTTAATAAATTTGAAGCCTCCAAATGAAGTCCTCAAAGAGCTAGATCAAAAATTTTGAGTTCGTTTTTGCAAATTGTGTTTGATAGGAAAACCTCTGATGAAAATAAGTACCTAATTTAACAAGTGCTTGATGTAGGTACTTGTGTATTAAGGGTTTTGGTATTTCTGCAGGCGAAATGAAGAGTGGTTTCTGCTAGAAATATTATTTCCGACAAGTCGTTGGAGTTCAAAATCATCCACTAATTGACGTTAAAAGAGAAACGATGGTGTCAAAGTACCTCCATGTATAAGGGAAGAAAAAATAACACTCTCGTATGAAATGTGCGATTTCAAGGATGAAATCATGTTGGCAGAAAAAAACAACAACAAAAATAAAATAAGAAATAATTTTTTCCATCTCATGCATAAAGAAGCTGTTCGTTAAGTCGGGATGAGACAATTCAGCGTAAGAAAAACAAAAACGGAAAAGGATATGAAGACTCTAGATAAGAAAATGCATTGAAGTGTGAGTAATTTTCCAGCAATCCTGTGGTGTAACTCAAAAGGGATAACAACAGACTCGTACAATGTACCATGAACAGACAATCAAGTGAATCCTTGAAACTTTTTCGCTGATTAGGTTGTGCTGGCGTAAATGCTAACACAAGCTTTTTGATTTGATTAAGTCATATCTATTGAATTGAGTCCTTGTTAGCAAAAGTCAGGATAAACAGAGAAAATTTTCCTCAATAAATTTTTCTCGGGAAATTCTCGTTGAAGCGTCTTGTGAAACTTAAGGATCAAATAGACAATTTCCTCAGTTTAATACATGATTTATAAAATTTTCTTAACTTCTAGGTCATAAATCAGTTTTTATGTAAAAATGCCAATTGTTAAAGAGGACATTTCATGTTGAAGTTGTCTAATTTACAAGAACCTTCCAGTGGCCATTAACCGAATTTACAGTGAGATTATTCAATGTTGTAATGCTTTTGTAGTGAAATATAAATAAATAGGTCTGCTATAATAAATTTTAATACATCTGCTAAATGTTGAAAGAAGTCCTAAAAATATTTAGCGGATATCGCCCGACGTAGATTTAAAATCCCGAATTTCATGATGAAATTAAAAGTGAAAATTTGTTTTCGCGCAGTTCCCGAATGTTGAATACTTGAAATTAATCAGAAATTAATTACTCACCGTTGAAATAATTAATTGGAATATTTAAATACGCAAACAGCCCTCTTAATGTTGTTCTTTAAAACAGGATATTGCCCATCAACTTTTCATTAGTATTGGATAAGCTGTACAGAAAATGAAAGCAATTACAAGAAAAAAGGTTTTTCTTTCGTTTCTAAGTCAAATAAAATTTGATGAGACTTAACCCTTTTCACGGAAGTTTCATCGATTGAAAATGTAATTTTTTACCTGTTCTCAAATTGAAATTTCAAATATTGCGGAAATTGAAGGACTCGCCTAAGGAGGTGTTCTTAAAACTCATTAACCCAAATCGTCATTTCCCTGCACGACATCTCATATTAAAGGATAATTTGAAAAATTCTTAACTTCCCATCTATAAGATATAAGACAACATTTACTTTGATTATAAATGGTATGTTTGGGGATTGGATATGTCACATGGCAAGATAAATCATCTTGTCAATTGATATTCAATTTTGTTTCCACAAATCCTTTTCAAGTGTGCATAAGTATAAGAACTCCTTAATATCCACATGTGGGCAAGGAGAAAATATTTACCCAGGGCCTAAGCAAGCATTCTCTAAAGGATATTGATATCTGCCTTGACAATGATTGGCGTTCAATTAGTAATTATTTTTAAAGTTGATTGGATTAAGGACATCATTCTGTTTTCAATTCATCAAAGCTGGGATAAACAAGTTGTTTTGTATTTTACTTATATCCAGGCTACTGCGTTCTAACAGATTTTTATCAATTCCGAAACTTGCTGAGACAAAAGTGTCCTTTTTCGTTTAAACGCCAACTCGAGGAGAAGGATGATTGAGTCATGTAGTTGCTATGAAATATAAATCGTTTTCTTGTCTTGTCCTTAACTCTCATTTTTCTTCTATGAATCGATTTAGTCTTGTATGACATGAACATTCGATGTTTAACCTATTCGGAGGACAGAAAAATAAAAATGTTTGGGTCAAACATGACAAACTGAAAAGTCACTAGCCTCATTTGGCAAGTTTTAAAAAATCTCTAGGCTTCTTTGTAACCATCATTCTGATATAACAAACAGCTTAAGTAAAGATTGGAATGTGAGGTGAAATCCTTACTAAAAGACATGAAGGAGGAAATACTTTTGTGTAAAGTGTAATCCAAAGCTTCCCAACAAAACAGTTTCGTCAAGATTCACTGCCACATAAGAAGCTCCCAGTTATGAGCTTTAGCTAAAAGCCAAGTGTATATCTACAAGAAGTGCTAGGAAGTCTTTTTAAAGAGACATCAGATCTTTAAGGGCAATGAAGAAAGGGTTAGTGCCCTGAGACACAACGGAACAACAAAATTATTTTAATTTCCTTTTCTCCGATTTGGCGTTTGAGCTTCGCAGTTAATCTTAATGAAAAGACATCTAATATCAACGTGATATGGATACGGATACATGCTCTGTTGTCATCCTTGTGTCGTGTAAAGCAAATCCTGGTTGTGTGCCTTGAATTGAAAAAAATTATCGTCAATTAGGTAGACTCTAATGAATGTAGCGTTGCGTTGGAGTAATTAAATATCCCCGTAAAGAGTTAACAAATTTTCTTAAAGGGAATCTTCCTCCTTCATTCTTTGAAAGGATGTGTATCTTAAGAAAGATCAACCTGCTCTGAATAGGAGTCCTTCCTCCCGGTGAAAGGTTTTTGTCAGGTTTTTCGTTAAATAAATGTTGGCTTAAAAAGATTTACTTCAAAAGAGTGTCATGGTGTCAACTCTATAGTAGAGAGTCTTACTTCCGTGGGATCTAGAATATTATAAGACTAAATTCGAGCTCATGTCAAAGAACTATGTCCCAAAACTCCTTGTAACTGAATAATGTTGGGGAGAATGTGATTTTAAGGAGCTAAATCTTTACTGACTTTGATTTTAGTTAAATAAAAAAGAAGTTATTATAGTGTTCTTTGAAATATACATACTCGTATATGAGTTCACCATCAGTTAGTTCTTGTCACAGTAGATATTTCCATCTTCATGTAGTTCTAACGAGAAACTGTTTGCATAATCATGTTTCGTTTCCTAATTGAATCATCTGTAACATGTCCTTAACATTCAAAGTGTGTACTTTGGAAAATGATGCAGAAAATTATAATTGAATTGAGCTTTTATTGGCAATGAAGTGTTTTTGAAAGCTCAATTCTTGTTATGAGGGAATTCTTGTTTCTCTACAAACCTTAGGATATAACATTTGCATAAGCATTTCCTTGTGCATTGAACCCATTTCCCTCTTCCTTACATCTCCGACATAAGCACACAAAACTTAAATGATAACGTTCCTCTTCTTACAGGTTATCTTTCTGGAAAAGGTGTTATTGGGGATAAGAAACACGAAACTATGTCAACCTTAACGACCGAGCTGTACCTTGTTGAGTCGACCTCACCGGATGGACTCTCACCATATCCAATCAAGTAAGTGTTCATCCAGTATTGTTTCAATTACATATCTAAGGAAAAAGTCAAACATTCCCACCCTAGAAACACTTTATCACTTGCAAAATATTTCCTGAATAAATGAGTTCCTCATGAATTCATGTCTGTAGCGAGAAGTTTGATGACATTTCCTCGAATGTGTAGTACTGGGAATAATTCCTAGACGATCTCATGCTAATCTTCGAAGGTCATAAACGCTGACCCGAATTTCTTCGAGAACACGTATTCAATTATTACAGGATAAACCGGAAAGTATTCATATGAATATTCTTATTGCCTTAGGTCACTCGTAAGTGGTCGGCCTAGAAGAACATGAAACCTAAAGTCCTGCACTGAAGGATTCACTTCTTGAGTGGAATGTATTACATTCCATGTTAGTCCAAGTAAGTCTTCTTGACTAGGGTGAAGTGGTCAGTAATGACACACAACAAATATGGACACAAGTTTGTCGTTTTTGACCAAACTTTTAACCACAATTTTGTGTCGTTAACCCAAGGATATTTAACAGAAATTGCATTAGAGTCTGGGTAAACAGCAGCAGCAAAGACAAATTTTAAGGAGTCCTTAAGAAAGCTAAACCCATATCACTAGTGCAAGTGCATGAATCCCAGGTGATCAAATATCATGGGGTGGTCTTCCTTCACACAGATTACACCCTGAGTCTCCTTAGTTTATTATGAAATGTATTAAAACATACCTACATTTCATCCTTTTCGCCCTTTTTGTGATTAATTTGTTGTTCCAGCAAACAACCTCTAATTTGAATAATGTCGCAGGAACAAGAGGCGCGTGAGAGAATTCACAGTTTTTTAATTAATTTATGGTTTTGATTTTGAAAAAAGCTTTTGGGAGTTGTGCTATGCGGAAAATATTTTTAAATTTAATTAAAATTTCAAACTGAGCCTCATTTTGTGAAAGTGTCATCACCCACCGGAAACAGCTCCACTTCAAGTTTGAACCAGAAAAAGGATTTCATTGTCAGGATAGAGTCCTGTTGGGAATTGTCTCTTTGAATAGTGAAGTGTTGACGTGCCAAGTAACACAAAGTAAATATAATTAAATTTTTCTCTCTTTCAAGCCATTCTGCACCAGCAATAACTGACTTAAACAGGGTTTCTTCGTTTTATTTCGTTTTAATGTAAAGATAGGGTAGTTAATACCTTCAATAAGTGTTCAAGCAGTTTTGTCAGTAACTTTACTAGATTCATGAACCAATTCCTTTCATCAAGGAAACTTTTTCAGATGCTGATGCGGAATTTACATTGCCAGGGCCAACGAGCAAAAGTATTCTGACTTAAAAATTATACTGATACTTATAACAAAAAAGTTACGAGGTTCTGTTGATGTAATCGTCCCTTAATTAAAAGTTTTCTCGAACCCTACTTATCCGTTAAAAAGCTACGCTGGGATACGAGCCGTCAAACCTTTCTTTCATAAGCAATTTGGAAAAATTCAAAATTTTGTGAAATATCCAAAGTAGAAACTTGGGAAGTTATGTAATTTATGTAAATTTGAAGAGAAACAAAAGGACGCAGCATGGAGTTATAAAATTTTAGAAAATCCCATCAATTCTCGTCATAAAGAGGGAAATATCGGTCAAATGGCTATTCCGTTTTGATGTGTTATACGAATGCAAATTTTGGTGTTATAGAGGTCAGAACTCTTTCTGGATGTGATAAAATGTGATGCTTCATTTATCATAACAGATATGATATACGTCACTACTGAGTTGGCTTGTTTCTAGGTCAGAATTCCAATTTCTTTTTGCTGGATATTAACAAGATAATGATCAACGTGATTGAGATGCACAAAATATCGGTTCAATATTCATTTTTTCGTATATACGTAATATGGAAGCATCTTCTCTCCATTTAGGGGTAACACCGGATCAAGAGGAGCACTAAGACCGAATAAAATTCATGTTAATCCGCCTCATACTTGGTATCCGTAAGGAGGATTGGATAAAGTTCTACTTTGGCTTCGGGGATATCAAGCATGAATATCATAAATAATTCTTGAATGTTATTCCAGTCTCACCCACCTTTAGCTAGTAGGACTAGAACGAGACGCCGGTTTGATCATTTTATGAAGTGGAGCTAACTTTCGCTCAATAAAACTCAAATTGAAAGGATTTAAATTTTTAAACCTTGTTCGTCTTATTTACCGAAAATTCGGGATTTATCTCTTGAATGTCAAAGACTGAAAAATCTATTCCATATCAAACACTCACACAACAGCAAACATTCTTTACAATCAATGTCGAGTTATCACTGTTTTAAAGGTCTTATTCGAGAATACCTCCGATTTCTGTGGTTAGTTCCTTAACTCTCAAGTGTCCTTCTTAATTTGTGCGAGAATTCAAATCTGAGGTTCATATTTTCGTTGTCTGCTACGTTCCTTATCAGAGGAAGGAGCCAAGAACAATGAAAGAATTCTGAAACTTTCTCGAGGTTCGTAGTTAATATTTATATTTTGGAGAAGTGACCCGAGCTTTGATTAGAAGGAATCTGGAAACTTTTAAACCAGAGCCCGTTTGTCCTCGAAAAGTTCACTGTCTAATTTGCTTAATGTGGACTAATTAATAATTGACTGAGAGTGAAAAGTAGTCGACATCTAATCCAATTAATACTCCAAGGATGTGCCTCAAGTTGCAAGAGATATTGAGCCGATATTTGGCATCGATGTGTCTGCCTTATTTTATGTTGACTACTTGAATTCTTGTAGTCTGATCGCGTGATTCTGAGTAGCACTGAATCAATCTACTTATTTTCGGTGTCACATAATGAAAAAAGTCATAGACAACAAACAAGAATGTGACAAAAAAAACATATTCGTGGGTTGATAGGTCTTAATTAGGTTTAGAGACATGCAACTGGAGCGATGAAGTTGTCAACTAATTTCGTAGAGTGTGTTCATGAATTTCGTGTCTGAAGACTTTCTTCGATGTGTGATGAAGAAATCTTGTCACTTTAATTTCATAATCCTTCTTTGATTTGTATTAATCTGTAAAGGTCCAATTCCCCAGAAATATGTCCCACGTTTCTATACTCGCAATCGTAGGGGTATGAAAAGACTAATCACTTGCCTCCTGGGACCATTAAAGGAATAAGTCATCTATTAAAGGTACAAGTCCTTTTCTGCCGTTGAATTGCTCAAGAATTAATGTCATCCTTATTATTTTGACTTCATTTTTCATGAGCAAAGACATTTGTTTCATCAGCCATTCCAGCTAATTAAGGAAACACAAGTCTTTGCGCAAAGGTAGAAATGGGAAGAAAGGTAGACAGTCTGTCTGTCATACAACAAATCGATATCTCCAAAAATAACTGGCTAGAGCGACTTATTACACTTAAGCAAATTTGTAGATTATCACATTGCCTCCCTCATAGCATTGGAGATTTCTCGAAATTCATAAGCGGATGGTACTTGGTTGTTTATGAAACTTAGACATTTGATACACTTATCTCTAAGGATACTTTTAAAGTACCCTCTGCACGAACTTGAAGAGAAGAATTTAAGATTCTTTTTCCAACAAAAATATGCATATGTTGGATTTTATTACAATATTTTTAAACCTAACTGATACATTGAATGTACGGCGGAGAGTTCATAAATTTGTAAAAACCTGAAAGATAACACTAGATCCACTGAGTTAAAGTTATCGAAATCTCTTTAAAAAGCGTAAACTTTTCGACAACAGAGACCATAAATCGGACTTCTCTGATTCACATCAACCATGAAGAGGCTTAGTACTTATCATGATGAAGGTTTAATGAAAAGCGAATTCTCACATCAACTCAGAAGTGATACAAAGTCGCTGGTCCTGAAACTGCTCAAAGGATCTACAGAACCTAAAAGCATTTACCCTTAATGGTCTGTCAAACAGTCAACAGGTAAACTATAGCCTTGAATAAAGGAAAGCCTCTTAAGCTAACTAGTAACGTTATCCACATTTGGTGTACATATTTAATTCATACTATAATGATGATACTCCATATAACCCGAAAAATTCAAAGCACGCCACGTCAGTTTACTTTGGAAAGTTTAAAGATATCGAGAAATGTGCCCTTTCGATGTTCTGAGAACAATAAACTCCCAGATACAATTAGTTAATAAGACATGAAGTACATGTGTAGCACGACTTGTTCGCTTTAATTTTACATCCTTCATCTGATCGGCACTTTCACTTGTTTAACGACTCCTGAAAATGATTTTGTTATAAACATGACACAGGAAAGACCTTCTGGTGCTGGACTCACTCCTCTACTGAGGACAAACTCTTAATCACTGTGAACGACACACATGGAAGCATTTCATTTTAATGACTTTAACTCATAGAGAGATTCAAGAAATTATTTCGAGCTCTGACTGTCATCTTAAAGTTTAATAAGGGAACCGTCACTGACGCTTATGAGCAAGAGCACAAAAAGATGGAGATAGATCTGAAGCTGTTTCTGAAAACATTTTAATCGAGTCTTATCCGCTTCCAAATTGTTTGTACTCATCTTTTAAGCCCAAAGAGTTCTGAGCTTATTAGAAGTGAAGACTTGATTTGTGTTCATTTGTCTCGTAAAGCATAGGAAAGGTTTTAAGGATACAATAAAGAATACAGGTAATGGTGATGTCAATATATTACTGGATCAGTTTCGAAAAGACGCGAAAACATGACTTCCCCGAATGGAAGCATATGCTATAAGCAATTCTGCCTCTAAACTTTTTCCTATTTTCATATAATATGTTTTGCTTTTCGAAGTAATATCTTTGCCCATTCCAATCCCTTTTGAGGAAATTTGCAAACATTTTGTTTATCGCACTTACAGCAGTCGGAGTCCTTTCAGGGTCTCCAAGTAATCCAATTGATATCTATGTATTACGATTATGTTCCCGTTGCCACACCACACACAAATTTGTCACTAACACTAACACCTATAAAAACTCTCTCTTCTTCGCACAATCTTCCTGACCTTCACTGTAATTCGGAATTCATTAATAACAATCTAGCACAACCTTCCAACTGACACCAGCTGTAAATAACAAGGTTTCACAGAACTAGGTCGAAGTACGCGTTCAATTTGTGCTTTCTCTTGAATCTTATGTAAAATTTTTACCGCGTAAATGCTCTTATCAAACTTCAACTTTAAAACTACACTTGTGGTTTTTGATTAAATATATTTTTCTCTTGTTTTCACATAATTAACACTTGACACTTCCCTTCATTCAAAACGAAAAGAAAATTCTTATCATTTGGTTCACAAAAGTTATCACTTGAACAAATTCAAAAGTGCACCCGAAAAACTCTTTCCGTGAGTTGAACACGACGACTGCTCGAACATTTTCGACACTTAACCTGGACAGCTTTACGGCAATGAAAGCTTTCAGAATTTCCCGGAAACTTTTCCCCTGTTAAAATATCCCAAATCGAAGTTGTTGCGAGAAGGATTTGGCAACGAAATTCCCAGAGACTCTCTTAAACGAACGTTTCACAAGGACTCCTTCGAGTCTCTCTTTGCTTCAATGTCGTTTGGAATACGAGAGTCCTTGATCCTGCGTATCAGCAACGGAAAGTGCCCTTTGCTTTAAATGAATGTCAAAAGTCCTTTATTCAAATAAACACCCACGTGACATTCAACAAACTCGAAACATTTCGTTGTCGTTTGAACGTTTGCATAATAACTTGTAGAGCGTTGGGAGGATTATCATTGTGAAAGCCTTTTAAAGTAGGAATGGTATTGAATTTTAATTAGGAGTCACAAATCAACTTCACACTGTAGTTTCCCTCTGTCGTGCAATGGACACAAACATAATTGCACCGATTTGATTAGAAGAACCCCCAGCAGGGAGATGTGTCCCGACTTTGAAAATTGACGGAGACGTATCCAACACGAAACAAGTTGATATTAATATCACAACGACTAATAGCTGCAATCTTGTTGAAACGATAATTGAAAATTTAATTTCATTTAAACATGCAATTCAATTCAATTAACTGCAACTAACGTCACGTGATTTTTCCTTCGCTCTCCGAACCTCAGAGGTCCTTTTTAGATGGTTAATGTGATTATAATTGAAATAATTTGATCCTTCTTAGTGTGGTTCCAAAAAACACTAATCAAATGCAGTTATGCACAATTTCATGAGACATGACAGTGACAAACTTTTGAATGTTAGCAACACGTCTTCCAGCTACAATGAAACACTGCTTTCATAAATCACATTCCCAAACTCAAGACAAGAAGATGTCTCGTTAGAGTTGCAACTCGTTGAGAGGATTACCTTAAGACGAAAGTTTTAGTTTGACTAATTAAAATCATTTCATCATGTCGACGCGTTATCACGAAATGTTAAACTATTTCCATTTGTCAAGCTTAATGATATCCCCACAAACTTTAAGAAGCTGCGGTATCAGGTTTTCTACAGCTCTGCGTTTTCAAATGCCAGAATTGCAGATGATTCGTCTTATCACACAAAGGCAAATCAATCCTTTTTGGAATAAAACATATATGTATGTCCTTCTTTGAACAATTCAATAATGAGAACAATTTGGGTTGCAATGGCCTGGTTTGCCTAAAACCACAAAGGTTCCACTGAGTCGTTACACTTGTCCAGCAAGCTTTAGTGTTTATGCCATGGCTTGTGGTAATGTCCTTGTTTTTGTAAGGAACTAAGTTTCAAAATCAGATGAACAATTATGTTTTGAGGTGAAACTGACAAGCGGTGACAAAGACACACTGCTTAGCGTGGACATTTTGTCAGGTTGAACACGACTTTTCCAATTCCATAAAAAGGAAACTTTTCGCGTGAGAATCAATTAATGTGGAAACAAATTAACGTCCTTTGTTAAGTGAAACTTTTCTACAATAGGCTTTGGATTGAATCAGAGTGGCTTTGTGCAACACGCAAGCCATCTAAAGTTTGGTGCACACAATGTCGCCTGCTTATCAAAACTTTGTTCCCTACGACTATTTTCATAAATTTCATTGACGTTGAATTGCTTGAGTTTTTGTTGTGGTGTAGTTAAAGAACTTTATCGATTAGAGTTTGTGCAAGTGAATTTAAGATTCAATGATCCTGCTCTTGAGTCAAAAGTATCAGTTCCTGCACGACTGCAGCATGTCAAATAGTTGTTTTAAGTTTCTAAAGTATGACATGAAACGTCCCTCCCCTGCCAAGTTGTTCCAAGATTTTCGTGTCGTTTCATCCTAGTTCCTGTCAACACAAGTTAATTGATTGTTTGCGTGACCATTTCCCGGTAGTTTCCTTATTGCTCACCACTTTGCCGGACTTTACAGTGAGTCCTTCTGAACAAAGCACTCATTAGACTTCGAGACATATTTATGTAAGTAATTGATGCTTTTGTCCATGAAACAATAAAACTGTGCCCTCAGTGTTGTGTTTAGCCGGTCGTTTTAACTCGTAACTATCGAATACATTGAGCCTGAATTTTGCAGAATATAGTCTATGCAGATCTGCGGCTCATCATCATGATGCATTCATTTTCCGCACAAACGTGAGCAGGTTCTTCGTGTCCAAAGTTTGTACGAAGTTTCTTGGAAACTTGAAAGATTCCTCATCATTTAAAAAGAGCAAAAGAAAATTTTCCTGGTAAACTGCTGAATCAGTTGTCGGGAAATAGAAAAACTTTTTGAGTTTCAAGAACCGTGATTCGGTAACGACAAGACTTTGAAACCAGAAACTTCTAATTGGTGCAGTACATGATAACGGAATGCAAAAGGGATGCCTTGGACGGAAATTCAAGAAAAAGGATGCACTCCTTTTTGCTTCTTCCTTGTGGAATCATCAGGAATACTAATGACAATAACTGTGTCTTTTATAATTCAAAAAGAATCCATTGTTTCTAATCCGTGTTCTATAAGATACAAGACACTGATTTCTTGAGATGTCAGATCTGTCCTGAAGACCATATGCCCAGGATATTGAAGTCATACTCAAGTTGATATTAATCAACTTCTATTTCGTGGCTACTTTCCAATAGTATCAAGAAAATTTGTTAGTGAAACTTTCTGAAGGAAACCAAACGTAAACTTCAAATGTAGAAATTGAACTCAGGTTAAGTAAAGTTAAGTGATTCAAATCTAATAGCACATATAAAGCTTCTAAATTGCTAAGAAATCGATTTTACTAATTTTACTTTGGAAGTTTTTCAAAACTTTAACTTTAACCAATTTTCCAAAAGTTTAATGTTGATATTTATTTCGTGATAATATAGAAACCATGCCTTTACTAAAACAAAACAAAATTGGATTGGGGCATATTTGGGCTGCGTGTCTTACGCTTATAATAATTTAAGTAAATCTAAAAGTCTTCTGGACATAGGACTCTTCGCATGTTATGGACATAAATTGAAGTCATTTGACGTACGTACTTTGTATGTGGTATGGACAAACTATAAATCAATTCTGGGATGTGACGATGCTATCAGGTGCTGTTTAATTGACTGTGTGATTATGAATCGATGTAATCAGTGGCCATGGACGCAAATGTTGATGTTGCTGCATTTACACTTGTTGAAGTGCATGATTCATGAGCGAAGATACGAGATGTCCAACGGCACCACCCTTGAAGAATGAAAGTCACCACGTTCCATAATGAAATCTTCATGTATAATACCTTTCTGAAAAGAAGGTACAAGCACATAATCTAGGGCAGTGAATGTCGATTGAAAATCTATCTTAAATCGTCAACGATACAGATAAACCTCGTGAAAAAGAAATTTTGAACAGCAAAAGTCATTCTTCAATATTAGTGTTTGTCAAAGTGAAGAATAAATTTTGAGACCAGCTTTTTAATTTTGATTTCATCAACTCCTTCCCGGAATAGACAAGTGCCTAAAAGCATTTCCAAAGGACAAATCCACACACGAAGGGTGTTAGTTCTGGAACAAAGGGTAGTATCGTTAAAATAGGGTAATCCACATATATGGGAATGAAGGTTTTTGTGAAAGTGTTCAACGAGGCGATATCTTCGAACGAGAAAATACTGAGGGACAGATCACTGAAGCTGTAAAAGCCACTTGCCACTAATTAAAAGATTCTAGAGCTTGACATAACGCTCATGTTAGGTAATTAAATTTTTACAGTGCAGTACATTCCATGTATCCTTAACAGAAGAGATGTTTCAGATAAAACCACATAGTAACGAGCAAAAAACATTGCCTGAAAACACAGTTCCTTTAAAAAGGATTTTATCCCTTTCTGAAATATTTTACTATACTTTTTGACTTTCTATCCATGTTGACTATGTCAATGCTTTGTTCTCAAAATAATTAAAAATGATTTTAATCGATTCAATGAAACTACAATTTGTGGAAATTAAGTCGTTTGAAACTCCTTCGGGAATGAATGCACTTCAGTTAGGAAATCATTTTCAAAGACACAAAAAAACATCCACTTCCATTTCCAGGAAAAGTTCCCATGATTTTCGTGATACCCTCAAGCGTTGAAGACATTTGGGACAGTGATGAAGTTGTAGATAGTAGTTTATCTAGTGAATCTGTACTCTTTATCGAATAACTACAAAAGTGTCAATTCTCTAGTTCTTTTCAATGATTTTCCTTGCATCCATGGATTTGCAATACATTAGAAACATACTGAATACTTCCTTCTTCTACACCGCTCGTCTTTAAACTTTCGTAGTCGATTTATTTCACGATTTGGGTGTTAAGTGTATTACGTACATACATATATTGCTTGATGTTCGATTTGATATAAAATTGGAAAAATAAATTAAATTATATATACTTACTATATTGAAGTATTGTGGAATGGAAATGAAGGATTCCTTTGTAACTTGTAATTATAGCTGCATAGATCGCCTGCAGTCAATTGCGTAAATTTCATTCCAGCTAAGGTGATATTCCGTTAACACTAAGTAAAATTTAAAAAAAAGGAGTTACAGACAGGAGTACTTTCTGCAAAGTTGACCTTCTACAAGGGTTAGCTTTAAAGCAGTTTGGGCATTACAAAGTTCGATATAAGGTCAAGTATAATTAGGAGAAAATCTAGTTGAGAGGGACTAGGTAAAGTACGTTTTGCTATCTTTAAGCATTAACTCCAATACTGTTTAACACGTAGGAAAATGCGTAAATCATCAGAAAACAAACCCAGTGTCCCTTTTAAAGTTTACTTAGCATTAAAAATCCATTAACTTCTACCTTCGCCTTGGGTTATTCATCACAGAATACAATATCCAGGTAATCTTAGAATGAAATTTAATGGGTTTTATATTCATCTTTCATCCAACTAGGGTCACTATGAATTGTTCAAATTCTGGTTGAAGATCACCATAATTTTGCTTAGGTACATCCTTTATTTTGCTAATGTCACTTTGGAGATATTGGAAAAAACTATCCTGCAGCTTAAAAAGTTTCATATGCTTGTCATAAGAAGATTACTGTTGCCAACAGACTCACGTCACAAAAGGTAAAATTTGATGATGAAATTCTCCTGTTAAATTATCCATTTTCTTTGATATAAAGACAAGGCTTTTCCTTCGAACATGCAGCAACACGCTTAGAATGTACACAAATCCATCGATACATGGGCTATTCTACGGTTTCATTAAACGGTCTTCTAATATCATGCAACCCTTGTAATGAACACTTGAAGAATGAAGCCACTCTTCTGTATCATTCTGACGTGATGCGTTCAGTGGCACAATGAAAAGTCCTTTTTATACCTACCCTTCTCCATTTACCAAGCTTCTAATTTTTCACTTGATATTCTTTTTCCTGTGCAGACAACAATTCCTGCAATTCCTGCAATTTCTGCGAGGGGATTTCAAAGTAATAACTACTTCTGATGAGGGATGTTATGAAACAATGCAAATTGCAGTCTTGATTGCGTGATTGAAGTGGTAATTTCCACAGATAACTGGTTCAATGTTGTGTTTAATCCGTCAGAGATATTTGTGCACAAGTCAAATGTGCAGTTTTGTTACATATTACACTTTACCTTTAATACCTGTAATCGAATTTGAAGGAAACTTTAATATGAAAATTGTATAAGACTACTGGCTGCTTTAAGTCTAATTAATAATAATTCTAATTAGTGTGTAACTTTTTGAATACACAAACAACTGCCACCCAAAACCCAAAGCAAACATGTACACATGACATAATTGAACATTCCCTGAAAAGAGTGAAGGACGAAATTTATGAATTCCACAGAAAAGGGTGAATGCTTCTAATTTGGATGTTTGTAAATACCAAATACACTCATTAATTGTGTGCTTAATACTCGAGGTACTCTTATATACGAACTAATATTGACTTAAGCTAATGAGACATTTTCGGTTTTGAAGAAATGGTAGCGATTCCACGGAGTTGACTTTAGAGCCAGATGCAGGGCAGTCACTCATTATTTTGAAGGAAAACGTTTATGTAGAATCACACGAAAGTTCTAAAACAATTTCTCGACATTTCCTTCCTCTTGCGCCTTTCTGTTTTCAAGAATCCTGGTTGGAATAACAGGCAAAAGGCCAAGATCATCTTTGGCTGAAGCATTAAAATGCTGCCGAACTCTATTTGTTTTACTTCCAACGATAACACGACACTGTTATGAGTGGAAACTTCGAACTATCATGACAAGTCGATATCCTTGACTAAAACTCATTTGTTAAGCTTAATTCCTGATGTCATTCGAGTATTTTTAAACTTCCGTTGTGAAAA